>CAWUFW010002084.1:0-2412743 GCA_963921515.1 Calotriton arnoldi | reverse complement strand
AATTTCATAAAGGTGTAAAGGAAATCCAGGAGTGTGCGTGTGTGTTAGGCGATGTTTATGGGCCCCATCGTCATGTGGATATGAGAAAATATAGTTTGCCCCTGGAAGACTTTTAAGTGACCTGGGAGGAGAATAGTTTTATTGTACGCGCTGCATCACGTGCGCCCTTGGTGTCTGATGCTCCAGGAGTGGGTGCAGGTCCCGTATCAGGTCTAAGATGGTTTGGGGGTGTAGCCTGTACCTCTCATGGATTTCAGCCTCAGTCAGTTGGAAGAGTGTAACGCGCAGTCTATACACGCGCTCCTCCCGTCTCCAGATCCTCAGTCCTGCTGCTTGCAAACGTAGCCACCTTGCAATTACGTAGAGGGCCGCCATTGTGTTCACACTGTAGCATTTTGGGGCTGTTTAAATGCAGTGCACCTGATTACCACCTGCTTTGAGTCAGTGGTAATTAGCGACTCCTAAATACCGAAAATTCGGTATTACCGATTTTTGGTACATCGGATTTGCGATTATTTAAGGATTTCTTATTTACCGATTCGGTATTTAGGGGTTTCGGTGTCTGCTAATCGCAAATTAAGGAATCGGTAACTGGTTTCCCTTATTTTTACCGATTCCTTATTTGCGATGGCGTTCGGTGTTACCTACATTGCACATGGCTAAATACCGGTCGGTAACGCTGAAATTCTGCGAATTTCGGCGTTACCGACCGGTATTTAGCCACCTACATCTGGCCCTAAATCCTTTATTTCGGGCCGTTATTTTCAGCTGCCGCTTGACTTCTTAGGCATTCAGTTTCGAAGAACTACCCGAGGTGGCCAATGACCTGGTCAAAGCTTTACGTGCAATCTCAGAAAGGTAATGGGGATCTCAGTCTAGCAGGATATGGTCCTTGAACTGACCCTCTACCTTGGCAAGGAAAATCAGTCGGAATAACCCTGATCTAAAGAGTTCAGGACTATTATCTCTAATTTTCCATGCCTTGCTCGGCCATTCAAGGAATGGGGGTCCTGGTCAAATAGAACAAACAATGGCTACCCCCCACACACAGGGAGAAATCTCCCTGCACGTCAACCCCCTTCAATCCTCCCCACACATAGGGAGAAAGCTCCCTGCACGTCAAGTCCCCCAATTCTTCCCACACACAATGCGAAAGCTCCCTCCAGTCAGGGCCATTTTTTTTTCCTGAAACAAACTCCCACTTAGGTGTGTTTTTCAGAAAAAAAATGAATGCTGAACAGACCAAAAAACAAGGCACTCAATCTACATTCGAGTGTGCCTATGGTATATTCGATGCACCAGCATATACAGTGAAGGGGTTCACTGACAGAATATCGAAAACAAAATATTGTTTGGACAGAATATCGTGTCCAAAATATCGAGGACAAGAATATCGAGTAGGTAAGTGCAAATAGATGGGTATCAATTTACTATTCTTAACTCCAGATCTACGTACCTTGAAGATATATATATCGTCAAAGTACATATATGTGGAGTTATATATAGTAAAACTTTACTTACCCATAGAAAATGACCTTCACGATATTCTTGTCCTCGATATTTTTGACACGATATTGTGTCCGACGATATTTGTGTTTTCGATATTTTGTCCACCCACCCAGTGAAGGCACTGTGAACCCTGAAAGGCAGGCAGGGATACAGAATTATGGCGAGCAGTTCTCCACCAGTAGAGCTGAGGCCAGGCACTCTGCTGACATGACATATTGGCAGTACGCCCATCAAACAATAAATGAGGCTCTTGGTGTCTGTATAGATGAGAGGGCACCACAGCAATTACAGAGTTCTACATTTTATTTCTAGTGGCATCCTTCTGGTTTGTCATGCTGAGACTTTGGAGCGCATGGTGGCACATAAGTCAGCACAATTAGAAGGATACAGACCAGATTTCTATTGCCAACTTCCCACCAGAGTGAGAAGAGGAAATTCCTTGTATCAACTCGATTGCAGTCCAGTATCACTGCTAGTGGTGTGTAGAGGTGTGACTATGCACTGGTCCTACCTTAAAGGGCTTCGTAAATTTACCTCTTGCATAAATGTAACATGGCCTCCGTTTTAGGAGATGGGCTGACTCACAGGGATCTATGTTGATCAGAAAGTGCAGTACGTCCCTATGGAATGAGGGGCAGCACAGATATTGTTTGTGTGCCACTGCATGACTTCATGGGGAAGCCGTTCCAACTGTTGTAACGTTGGCTCTGTTCTGTGGAAAGAGCATGCTTTTGCCGTTTCTTTCTACTATTTTTAAAGATGAAATGGTCCTATTAGTGGCAGACTAAGTTATATGTTCTACTGAAGATTGCTCAAAAGATGGTGACACTGGAAGAGTCGGTAGGTAGAGTGGCGAGTCAGTTAGACCTTTATACATGAATATTCGAAGGTTTGGTGCCACCAAACAGGCTAATAGCCCCATTGTCATCATACCTGCTAAGCAGAAGTTTGAATGCAGGTCATGGGTTCAAATCTCTTCGGGAATGATTTAGACTTTCACCTTTCCAAAGGCAACAAATCCTATTGAGATGTAGGCAACAGTAGGACCTGCTAACCACAGCATTACATAAGAATAAGACAACGGTAACTATACTATTTCATGTAGTTATTTTTGTTGTTGTTGGTAAAACGCTACCTACTGCTGGGTGAGGTCTCAGATCTCATTGTAGGCGTAGAATGACACAGGATGGGCAGCAGCTGTGTTTGAGAGTGACATTCGTTCAGGTCTTCCAGTGGAATTTGGATGTTGGATATAAGGAATAAGTGTCAAGCGAGTAAGATGAAGGAATAAACCAGCTGGTCAGGAGTTTTAGGTAGAAATACGTTGTGTCCGGGCCTTGCTTTGTGCAGGTGGTCGGCGCACACTCATTTTTGGGGACCAGGATTTAATTTTCATCATCAGACTTTGATTCAGAGCAAAAGAGAAAGAAGGGCAGAATGGAAAGAAGATAAAAGTTAGGATAACCGTAAAAACGGAGATTTCAAGAATGAAAAAGGACCTGCAAGACTGAGATAAAGAGGGGAAAGTGTTAGTAAGGAGAGAGGCGTGAGCTGGAGCCAAGAATTGACAGCCTTGATATTCAGCAATGACGGTGAAGGGCTCTCCTAAAATAAACTTTGGGCCTTTGCCGATTTTCAGCCAATAAGGCACGGATGGTATTGTACACGAGGCACACTTCATATCACTATGTAGAAGAACACAAGATAGTAGCCCCGCAATACATGTTTTTTGCAAATACTGGAGTTTCTGCCTGGACTGGATTGGTAAATTCAATATGCAGTATTGCCATCTCCGAAACTTCCAGGGACACATTTGGTTAAATGGAGAGTAACTTTGAGTTACCTACAGCAATTGGTACGGAAGAATCGATTTCCAAGGTCACTCCCCATTTCATGGGAGATAGTTCATAATTCGGCAACCCAGCATCTCCAAGCCCTGGGGTAACCTTACTTCCAGGTGTGACATGATTGCATTGGAATAACTTGTAATGAGTTCCTAAGTGAAAGAACACTGTGGAAAATTAAGGAGCAGGCCACCCACTACAGCGGTGGATGCTAACTGATCTTTGGCACATAAAAAAAGTTATTATTGTATCTTCCTCAGTGCAGTGTTCAGAGTTGCACGAAGATGGCGCTCTATACTGTAACCCGTGCATGAAGGAAGCTGGGGAAGATGTATGGGCAGCGGAAGAGACATCACTTGCCCTTTGATCCTTCAATGACAACACAGAGTTATCCCCATGTTCCACATTTAGCTCATCCACGGGCCCTTATTTGCTGCTGAGGATCTAGGGAAGGGCAAGCGGTGGAACCTACAGAATGTAAACAGCACCCCGAGTCCTATTTATTTTCTGTTCCTACTGGTCCCTTCATGAACCTTGTGATCTTGCAAATCAAGTGCAGAGTCAGGGGTACCAAAGTGCAATGCAGAAGTGGCACATGCTAACCCCGGTTCCACCTTATTTGAGGTCAATGGGAGGATAGGCGTGGAGGCGGAGGCAGGTGGTCTGTGCCTCATCCCTCACTGGACACACTCCCCAGCTAGTGCAAAACCTCCAGAATTAGACCGTTCTTTCCAGATTCATCACATATATTTAAAGTTGGATTTACCGATGTTTTATGCTATTGGATATTATTTCTATTAACATTTTATGCTGGAATTACAGAGTGATTTCTGGCTCCTGAATTTTTGATCGCTTTTGCACTTGCTGGGACACCATTAAACTTGATTTACGTTAATAGTGCTGCGGGAAGATATTAACAATGAAATTTCCAGAACCACTTAGCATCACATAATTGGAGTTAAACGACAAAAAAAATGGAGTGGCTAGTTACAGGAGGGAAATGAAAGAGCACGGGAAGCTTAAAATGAGAAGGAGAAGGTGAGAGAGGAGAGCGAAAAGCTTTGTATTTATGCAGCTGGTTTACAGTGAATCATCCAACGACTTTTCCACACGGCTGGTAAAGCGCTGACCTTGGTTCAATTACATGGTTTCTCTTTAGTGAAATACATGGCTCATGGCTGAAGAATACAGGGGGTTGTGGTGTCTGCAAACTCCTGAACCTTACCTATGGAAAATCTACAGCCCTGCATACCCTTGGGAGAAGGGATCCTTAAGTCTGCATTACAGAGCAAACTTACCTTGCACTGCCTGCAAAATACACAGGGTAAAGTAACAAGAGCCTCTGCTTACACTAAGACCCCCGCTAATGGACAAGCAATAGCTATAATCAATAAACATTGATTTACAAGTAGAGACCGTGGAAGGAATTACATCCATATTGATGGTGAATGGAAACATCAATACGATGCACTTATTTCACTCTATGAGCTATGATCCTTACATGCAGTTTGCAGAATGCAGTAAATATATTCACTCTAAAAGACTCAATAAATGTAAGCACCCTGGCAAACACGGCACTGTACAAAAACTCTATGAGATAACAAAGCAGACCCTAACATAACATATTCACATACGCATCAATTTGGAAAATAGTGTCCTTTTCTCATTAGAGGTCCTCGCAATATAGCTAGACTGTGTAACAGTAATCAACTCAATATGGAAGTAAGGACATGCTAATAATGATTCTAAGGGTTATACAAATGGGTTCGAAAGAACATCCTCACTCTTGAAACACCAAGGGTGTAGTTTGTTGTTTTTGGATATTTCTTGGGAGTAAATGCTGTATGTACCACACACACGGACTGCTATTCTTCCTGCCTTTTCTATCTACACAGCCCATTTCAGACTTCAGGTTTCCTGCTGTACAGAGTGGGAGCTAGTAGCTATTTGAAAGAAAGTGTGAAGTTTGTCTAAGTTCTCCTGAGGTTTGGGAAAGGCAAATAGGATCTTATGGCTCGAACGAACTCTGGTCTAGTGAGTCCTTTCACACAATGTTAGATTTTCTCTCTCTAAAGACCTCTAGCAGTGTTCAACCCGCAGACATTTTTCCAGTTCAAGAAATATAGCTTTCCAGTAAAGGAATGTGTGGTTTGGTTGGTGAATTTTGGGGTCATTGGAAACTAACTGCTACTTTTGGCATAGGTTTCCCCACTTTCAGCACACCTTCCAATGCTACTGTTCCTCAAAAGCATCCTGGAACTTAGACAATGAAGAAATAAGCTTTACCACTAAGATCTGACTCTCATGTTTGAGCAAGACAACCTCCAGAGACACGTGTGTATGGCCGGTATGCAAATTGCTGAAAATGCTGCGACTTGCCATTTAGATACTGAGCTTAATAGCTGGAAGAACTGAAAAACACATTTTGAAGTCCCCTTCAAGTTGAACTGCAATGCTAGAATTACCGCCATGCCAGAGACTACAAAAGGTTTGAACCAAGTTTGAATTCGGACCTTTGAATGCTGCCCTTACGCTGCAATCATCCCATTGGAACTTGTTGACTCGCACATCAGTATGCAGATTGCTGCAAATGCTGCGACTTGCTATTTAGATACTGAGCTTAATAACTGGAAGAACTGAAAAACACATTTTGAAGTCCCCTTCAAGTTGAACTGCAATGCTAGAATTCGATACCGCCATGCCAGGGACTACAAAAGGTTTGAATCAAGTTTGAATTCGGACCTTTGAACTCTGACCTTATGCTGCAATCATCCCTTTGGAACTTGTTGACTCGCACATCAGTAGTTGCTTAACACATGATGCTCATCACTGTAGCTCTATTAATCCAGTTCCAACTCCCTTGACTGTCAAAGGGATGCAGATGGATAGGTGACCAGTCTGCCCTGGAATGCATTGCTGCTTGGTGGCTAAAGACACACATTATGCATTGATTCAATGTCCTGGATATTTCTATAGCTTCCAACCAGTGTGATGTGGACTAATGGACGTTACTTACCTTCGGTAATGCTATATTTGGTAGAGACAAGATTTAGCCGCAGATTCCTTAGCTTTGAATTTCCACGGCGTCAGACTGGATCCGGAAGATTTTTGTGTGAGCAATATCCCTGCGTGCCAGTAGGTGGCGTCGATCGACTCTGCGTGACGTCGTTGGCATTGTCTGCACCAAAAGTGACATCCGCGCCACCTAGGCGCGCTGACATCAGTTACTTTCCACGCCAGGAGCGCAGAGCCATGAAGTACACTGACACTGGTGTGCCCAAACTAGGGCCCTGAAAGGGATCATCTCTGACTCTCGAATCTGGTGAGGATGGGTGGGTCAGTAACAAATCTGCGGCTAGATCTTGTCTCTACCAGATAATGCGTTACACTATATCCCTGCGCGCCGGTACGTGGCGTCGATCGGCTCTGCGTGGCGTCGTCTGCATTGTCTGCGCCGAAAGTGATGTCCGCGTCACCTATAAAGGTGGCACCTCGGCGCGCAGTCGTCAGTTACTTCCTATGACTTTCCACGCCAGGAGTGCCGAGCCATGAAGTGCACTGACACCGGTGTGTACAAGCTAGGGCCCTAACTCCAGAACAGAGCGGGAAGGATGGGTGGGTCAGTAAGGAATCTGCAGCTAGATCTTGTCTCTACCAAATAATTCGTTGCCAAAGGTAAGTAACTTGTTCATCTGATAGAGGCATCTAGCCGCAGATTCCTTACCTTTGAATGGGTACCCGAGCAATGCCATCCCTGGTGGTGGGCTGCGGACAAATTCTAAACTAGAAAGTCCTGCAGAACCGAACGGGCAAAATGCCCATCCCTGCAGAAGAGACTGTCCAGGCAATAATGTTTGGTGAACGTGTGCAGGGACGCCCACGTTGCTGCCTGGCAGATGTCCAGGACTGGGACTCCAGGCGCTAACGCAGTGGTCGCAGCTTTAGCCCCGGTGGAATGAGCCCTTAAGCCATCAGGAGGCTGCTTCTTGGCCAGTGCATACCAGATTTATATACAGAGAACGACCCAGCACAAAATGTTTCAATTCTGTACTGCCCGACCCATCTTCGCTCCAACATACCCCACGAAGAGTTGGCCGTCCCCTTGGAATTCTCGTGTGCGGTCAAGGTAAACGATAAAGCTCTTTTCGGGTCCAGATGGCAAAGTCGCTCCTCTTCTTTTGAGGAATGTGGAGGAGAGTAGAAAGTGGGCAAGGTGACAGATTGACCCACATGGAATGGTGCTACCACTTTCGGTTGGAAAGAGGCCTGTTGTATTCCTCTTAGGGTGTCCATAAACAGGCTTTCCAGAATCATGTCCTTATATAGGCACAATTCGCCCTGCCCTTATATAGGCATAAAATCCCAGCCCTTATTTAGGCATTAAACCGTGCACTCCAAATACAGGCATGGTCTCCGACATCCGTCCACCCTAACGTCACAACGAGTTCTTGAAGAACAGACCCTTAGGCTGCAGGAGTTTCCTAGTCCAGGACTATTGATTTCTTCAAGGACTCATATATTATGCATGAACCATTATTCCTTAGGGGTTCATTCATGACGTCTTCCGATGTCCGACTCACGTCAATGCTAACATTCTGAGGTAATTCTCAGGTATAAATATACCTTCCCTAGCCCCTGTAAATCAGAGGAGACCTCGACTTCAGAGGAGCCCGTTTCCCGGCCTGACGCACTGAGAAGACGCTGTCATCCCTGCACGCAGAGAGTCCAGCTTCCAGTGATCTAACTTCCCTTGCGGGGTGTTGGAGTTCGAGTCTGGCAAAGAGATTCCTACCTCTCTCATTCTTCAGGTATGGAGAAGACTAGAACCTAGAGGGACTCTTGGCATACTAGGCATACTGGGGTTAGCATACTCTTAGTATACCATAGTAAGGAATACTTCACCTACTTCATACCTCGTCCTACACCTAGGTTAGGTACATTGGGGTAGAACTAGATTAGAAACGCATCGTATGAGTACTCGCATTTTTAGTCTGTGTTATTTATGTAACAGCATATGTACTAAAAGATAATGCTCTCGCAGTATTATTTATTTCAACTGCTCACACTGTACATTATTTATCTCGCATAGTGTCTTGTGATCGTCACAGCACATTTTACTTACACCAGAAACAAGACTGTTCAATAAATCTTTTATTGAAACGCCCGTCTATCTCTTTCTGTGTAACTTGGAGAAAACTAAGCATGCACGACTGAGCTGAGTGAAATAGTTATCTATTGTTTCCACGACTCTGGGACACGTTCTGATTCTAAAAGGGAAACACAGTGGTCATGTTTTGCGGCTGCCAGAAACTACTCCCTTCTTGTTGTCAAGGAGTTTCTAGTGGCCTCTGAGCTAGCTGGCACAAGTAATTAAGTTTAATATACTCGATAGGGACATACTGACCTTAGTCCTATGTCAAACCTATAGGATATATTATTCCAATGCGCAGAGCCTATTAGGGAAATAGGAGCTACACTACATGGCGCCCAACGGTTTGGTAAGGCAGTAATTCAACGTTAGATACTGAGTAACTCAGCCGTGCTTTTTCTCTCAAGACCCCTACCCATATACTCCAAAAGACGTCTGGAGTGGGCAGGGTTAAGTATCCACCACGGCTACATAGGGCAGTACCCTATATATTAGCTGTTTGGTTTGCTCAACGTTGAAGGATACAGTGTTCCAAAATATTGTGCACCTTATCTTTGTTTCCTTGAAACTTGTTCTACATTTTTCAAAAAACAAAATGACTGAAGACGCCGGAAACGGTGGAGCTGCGGCTGATCCAGCCCAAGCAGCAGCCTTTAACATTACAGGTTTAAATGAAACCGAGGAGGGTGTCATAAACATCGCTCCAAACTTAAGAAGAGCCATTACTCTAAAACTTATAAAACATGGCCTACCACCAAGAGGCAGTAGAGAAGTTTTCGTGATAGAGGCACATGAATCCTTTCAGACAGAGGTATTCTATTCATGGGTAATATTTCCTGAATCCAATTCAGTAACACACATGTTTCACTTCTACAAAGAAGATGAACTACCAGAGGAATACATTTCTTTCGAGGATATAGAAATTCCATTAACATACCAGGAGCATCAGCTCTGGTTTAAAGGCGCCCTAAAACATCACAGAAACATTACCAGGCTCGGTCCACTAGGTAGACCAGGAGCAACATGGCCGATTCTAGCCGGCTACACACCTCATCCTGAACTGGATATAATGTCAGATGAGGACTTACTTGTTCAAATACAAGAATTAATAAAAATCTACAGACAATTGGTCCAATATGTCATGCGGACTTTCACAGTCCAACCACCATTGACACTTCCAAATCAAACCCCTCACCAGGGGAACACTCTAAAAATTACACCACAGACTCTATACGCAGTCATGGGTAAAATGCCCACAAAACGTGAGCAAATTCCATTCTGAATAGCTCAAAAAATTACTCAAATCAACGCAGTATTTCCAAATACTAGCCCATATGAGAAACACAGAATACTGACAATCAGTTTACCGATGGGGATCACACCACAACTGGAAGACTGCACCACTTGGGGCTCAGTCTTTGCTGCCATCTATACTAAAACACATGGCATTCCGTCAATTGCGGTAATACCTGATGTCCTGAAACAAATTCAAAACGCATACGGGGCAGAGCCTGCTCTAAATTTAGGTATGAAATTACTGAAAAATTTCAACCAGGTCTCAACAATAATATTATCTAATATTAAAGGGGAGGCAGCAGCAGTGGCGATCCGCCAAAAATTAAGGGAATTTGATGTTACAGAACATCAAACAGAGCTACCCAGAATTATAGAACAATCTTATGCAGAATTAGGCAGAGATAGTTTGGGTGGAAGACCAGTGAAGCCGAAGCTATCTGAAAGTCCTGAGAAGGACTCAATTAAACAAACTCCTACATCTTCTAAAAAGAAGTGGGAGTCTACTAAACAAAAATCAAACGAGAAACGTTCTCAATCCCGAGGTAGGTCTCCTCAAAAGGAGCCCTCTGAAAGGAGGTATAACCTCAGGAATAGGGATAATTTGAGAAAACCTGACAGGTATCAAGATACTGATACATGTTCCTCTCGTCCCTTTCAGATCTCATCACAGACTTCAGAAAGAAGAGGACGAACAGAACATAGAGAAGAACGCGTGAAATCGAAAGACGACAAACACGCTCCAAAAACCAAAGTAAAACCTCAATTCTCCAAAAAGAAAGTAGCAGGTCTAAAGATCAGACATGCCGAGAATACTGAGAACACAACTCAAGAACGGAGAATGGGCTCAGACAATGCTGGACAGTGCAGCAGAAGTCACAATAGTTCGCCAGAACCTGAAGGAACTTCTGGAGATAGTGGACTTGAATGAGTACATCACAGTTGAGACTGTAGACACCAGGGTTAGTACTCCACAAAAGTTATATGACACAACACTCCGGATGGAGGGAGACAAACCTAGACAGGTGAAAGCACTTTTTTGGGAAAGACTATCAAAGGGCTATGACATACTTCTGGCAGAAAAGGACTGGCCACCACAATTTGTCAGGGAGTGCCCACATGGCGAGGACATAATTATGCCTGCCTTCTCCAACCATATACCAATGCATCTGAGATATACATATGCCAGGAAACGGGCAGTGGCCCAGGCCCCAGCATTATATAAAAATCATGTAGGATGGGATGAGGACTCACCTCACCATAAAATACATCTGAAACATGAACCAACTGCACAACGGCAGTATCCAATAAAGCAAGAAGCTAAAAAACAGGTCAGGGAGATCTTAGATCAACTTGAATATCAAGGGGTGATTAAAACATGCACCTCCACAATGAACAATCCTTTGTTTCCTGTCTCCAAACCAGACAATACATATCGTCTAGTTTTGGACTACAGACACTTAAACACTTGTTCTAAAACTTTTGCAGTGCAAAATGCACATAGCACAGCATTAATGAATAACATTGTGCGTAAAAAATATAAAACAACATTAGACATCTCAAATGGTTTCTTTTGTCAAAACATAGCACCTGAAAGCAGGTACTTAACAGCATTCTCCATAATGGGGACCCAGCGTCACTTTTGTCGACTCCCACAAGGGTTCAAGAACAGCCCAGGTTTATTCTCAGCGAGGGTAACGGAGTTACTACAAATTTATGACAATGAGGCATTGTCCTATGTCGATGACATCTATCTGACAGATGATGACCTGGAAAAACACTTGAACAGGGTGAGCACCATTATACTGGGTTTCGCCTCTGAGGGCTACAAGTTCAACTTTAAAAAGTCCCGAATTGCCCATCTCAATGTCCTATTTTTGGGATATGAGCTTTCAAGTGAAGGCAAGAGCTTGGCAGCTAACTTTCTAGAGAAATGTGCGCTGCTCCAACCTCCAGAAACGCTGGGTTTCCTAAATTTTGGAAGAACATACATTCTAAATTACGCAGAAAGGGTTAAACCTCTCTACGCATTAATCAAACCTGATTTTTCGATCAGAAACTGGACACAGGAACACACAGAAATCATGCGTTCACTCCAGGCTAACATGTTAGCAACAAATCACTTACAAACACGCGTAAGTCAACGCAATTTGGTGATCCGAATAATTTCGGGTCAATGTGGATTCACCTACTTAACCTTCAATGAGGGTGAGAAAATACCAATCGCATACAAATCCCATTTGTACACACAAGCGGAAATGCGCTTCAGTTCAACTGAAAAAATTCTGACAGCAGTTCAAACCGCTGTAGCAAAAGAAAGAGCCTTAGCCCAAGGGAAACGCATTATTGTCGTAACCCTGGTACCAGCTTTAGAAGCGGTCACAAAAGCAAGCATTCCAAATGCTAAAGCATTACATCCAAGATGGATACAATGGGTTAATTCTCTTGCTGCAACAGATGTTGAATATGTTTTTGATCCAGATTTAAAAACTCAAGCATTCCTGCAATACGAACATGAATGTACTCTGCCTACTGAAATTCTGCCTCTCGATCAGTACGAATTCAAAATTTACACTGACGGATCCGCACAACCTGCAACAGGGAGTAAGCAAGCTTACAGTGCAGCGTGTGCAATCGTTAAAGGTCGCATGCGAAATGGCATCTTCAGACCCATGGTCACAAAAACTCAGTCTCTAGGAGATTGTACAGCTCAGCGAGCTGAACTACAAGCATTCAAACTGGCACTTGAAAGTACAGATCGAGAATTCCCCACACTAATAGTGTGCGATTCCTTTTACTGTGTTCAGTCGTATAATGACTACATACGAAACTGGCTTGAAAATGGTTTCAAAGATGCGAAAGGTGGCACAATAAAGCATAAAATGCTTTGGGAACAAGTAGTTCAGTTGAAGAACGAACTACCAAAGGCTCACGTGATCCACACACTGAGTCATCAACGTGATGGCGTTCACGTTGCAGGGAATTCATTGGCTGACGAAGCCGCAAAGGGGGCTGTGCAGACGGCTTCCGTAGCTGCGATCACTCGTTCAAAAACAAAAATAGACGGTGAGATAATGTTGGCTGTCAATGCATCAAGCAAAGGCAGCAGTGCAGCGTTACCAAAAAAGTTTCCACTCAAGTACTCTTATGTAATTGATGCGAACAACGTTCCTTTTGCTCGAATCCCTGGAGTGGGGGATAGGGTAATTCCAAACAAGGAACGCAGATTAGGACTAATCCTAGCAGCACACGAAGGCATAGCTTCTGCCCATGCAGGTGTTTCAGCGACAGTATCTTTACTCAAGCAAAGATATTAGTGCCCTGGCATTCGGAAACAAACTAAAAACTATGTTTTAGAATGTGATATTTGCCAACAGATGAAAGTCTCAACAGTGAAACGTCCTGCGCAGACACCCCTGTAAATTTCAGACAAACCATTAGCTTGTGTTTACCTGGACCACTGCGGTCCCTTGCAAAGGGACGGTAACTATAAATACATCATGGTTGCAGTGGATTCCTGCTCTAGGTTCCTATGGTTATGGCCTCAGCGCTCGGCTGACGCTCGAACTGTTATAAAAGATTTGCGAGTCTTTATCGGCACATACGCAATAGGCACGCTACATTCTGACCAGGGTCCTGCGTTTAGCTCTCGGGCTTACAAAGAAGCCAAGGCCAGTCTGGGCGTTGCATTGCTGTACTCCTCTCCATTCCATCCTGAGGGAAATTCGGTTGTGGAAAGGAAAAACCGGGACATAAAGCAGTCTATAACATCTAGGGTATTAGGTTCGGGTGATGGGTGGGTCAAACACCTTAGTGGGGTTCAACGCTCATTGAATAATCTGCCAAGAAGTTCTCTAGGGGGGGTCACTCCATATGAGGTCCTATTTGGGACAAGAATGTGGGTACCAGACCTTGAACACGTAGGCACAGTGGTGGAAAATAAACCCTTTGATATCAAAGATCGTTTGGCTGTTTTACAGGAACTAAAAAAGTTAAGAACGAAACAAAGCAACGTATTCCTACAGCCCACCACCACTGGGGATTAACCGGCTGTCCCAGCAAGGCCTGTCTGGATTCCAAAAGTTGGGGATCTAGTCAGAGAAACGATTGCGGACAAGAAGGAATTTGGACCTTCTTACAGACAACCAGTACCTGTCCTAGCAGTTCAAGGAACAAGAACAGTACTTCTGCCACCCCTTGCTGGAAGAAAGGAGAAAAGATTTGTGTCCATCGAACTCATCAAACCACAGTATGTGGCCAATACTAAATAGTAGGCCTCGTGAACTCCGACCTAGTAGCAGACGCACTCCTCTCGCTACTATCCAAGAGGTTCAGACTGAAAGACTGATAAGAATCTGCATTGGCTGCCTGTCCGATGCAGAGTACTCTTTAAAGCACTGGTCCTTGCTTTTAAAGCTCTGCATGGCATGGGGGCACATTATATCCGCAGAAGAGTCTCATACTACGTACCCGGCCGATCCCTTAGATCAGCACATCAACATCTAATTGTCATCCCCAAGTGTCTCAGAGCCCGCCGTGGTGGTCGCTCGTTCCAAGTGCAAGTGGCTAGATTCTGGAACAAGCTACCTCTATCGCTGAGACAAGCCACAAGTATAATGGCATTCAGGAAACAACTGAAAACCTGGCTGTTCCAGCATGCAGTTTAATGGCCTTCCACCTCGGGACCGATGTTTCACCCCTGGCCTCTGTATCTTTCTATCTTAGTGCCGGGATACTCTGTTGAGTAGCTGTGCGCTTTATAAATCCATTTTTAACATAACATAACATAACAATCGAGAATTCAGCTGTAACTGATGGAGGACTAAGCAACAACGCTATGGAACTCATCCCTCTTGAACACCAAGTAACAGTTCGTCCAAATACACCTGTCTACACTAACGTGGCAGGTGATGAACTGGTTCCAGTGATTTCTACAAATCCTGATGCAATTCCAACAATTGACAGAACTGCTTCTGGCTATTTCATTAACTTTGATACGTTCTCAGAAGATCCGAGTGAACCTGAAACAACGCCAGCATCATTGAAATTCAAGCAGCAAGTACAAGACTTTCTTCACTTTCTGAAAAAGACTTATTTGGTTTCTCCATGGATTGAACTCTGGATTACATCTGGACTTTTTGTTTTCCTGCTCTGGCTAGCTTTGGTAACAACTGTGAGCGTGCTTATAAGTGGCAGATACATCCATGTGAACACTGAAGGGAAAAACGTGAACGTACTTTTGAAACCTCATAAATCTTCCCATCGTGAAGCAAGAGACTTGTCATCAGTGAACATCACAGCTGTTCCTATACAGGATGGTATAGTGTGGGACAAAACAGATTTTGAAATCTTCGGTCCGACGGAACAATTGAACATTCCACATTTGTTTAAAATTTCACTAAGTGATCTAATTACGTCCAGTACCTATTCGGATGATTGGGACTTTGAGACTGTCAATGATATAATGTTTGACCTAGAAAAATCTGCTGCATTTTCTAAACATGAATATTTAGAGGGTTCATCAGACTATGAACAAATGTATTGTTTTAACCACTATGGTCATCATTATTTGCATAAATCTGCATATCCAAGAAATGTGTTTATGTTTAACCAATGGGAACATTGTCCTACACCACCTAAAGGTAGTTCAAAAACATTTGCTAGTAAATTTCCATATTTTTCAGGACACAATACATCTGAACCAGAAATGTTTTACTATAAAAATGTAAACAAGACAGGACTGAAAATTATGTTAACAAATACAAAACAGATTTACTCTGCGTTATTTAATGCCCAACTGTCTAGACAGGGTTTCGACTTTTGGAAAGACACAATAGACACAAAAACAGTCTGGGGTACTAAAGATTGGCAAGTGCAGGGGATAGAAGCTTTATTTCGAGCCTGCATCATCCCTGAACAAATAATGTTTTGAATGAAACCGTCCAACAGACATCTTGTCTTGGATTAGCCAAGATCAAAGAGATGAACACACCTTCTGTACCAACACCTGCAAGTGATAACGATACACAGGCAGTGGTGACAGTTGACAATATACTACAACTCAACAGATCTAATCCTGATTGGAAAAAATGGTTGATCTGGCCCACAGACACGAATAACTGTCAGGAAAGATTCCTGAATAAAACTCAGGGCTTTACTATTAATAGGCCGGACCCAAGATACGTCCAAAGACAACATCCGGGGGTAGTAACAACATACAGTGTAGGAAAATTATGCCTCGATTGGCTGCATAAATCTACACTACAGGATGTGAAACAACACTTAACCTTACTTAAAAAGGACGCAGACCGTAGGGAATTCTTGCTAGGACCAAGAAAACCGCGTCAAAAACGTTTCATATATGCCGGCATTTATGCTGCTTATAATGAAGCATGGAAAGTATCACAGATGCAGGCTGCAGAACGAATACGTGAACTTGATCGTATTAATTTAGAGAAAACACTCTCTGTGGTCGACAATGGGTTAACAACTTTGTCCTCCAGAATATATTCATTGGATGGCATTGTATCCTCTGCTATCGACATACTAGAACAAGATTTGGCGATGTTACAGCAAGGCCAGTCTCAATTACATTCTATTATGTTATTAAGCTGGACGCTGCAATCTTTGCGAGCGGGCTATGTGCCTTGGCGTTTCATCAACACAACGGCTCTGTTTGCAGAATACAATCTAACTGATAAACAGATCGAACTGGCACAAAGAGGAGCAAGGTATACAGTGCTGAGCATTGAAAAACTGGAAAAGTTACCATTCACAGTGGCAGAAAAACCAGCTACAGAATGGCTTATTCATGGCAAAATAACATTACCTGTGAGTACTTTTCAGTTTCAGTATTGCCTCAGACAAATGCAAGCAGGCAAATATGAAAGGTTGGGTAAGGAATACATTAAGACATCTTGGGATTTACCGTATACATATAGATGTTGGAGTGGGGATCGTGAAGTGTTTTTGAGTGGTACAAACTGTAAACTTGCACTAAGCGGTTCGCTTATATGTCAGGACATTTCTTTACACGGGGCTTGTAATGGTTCTGTGGCAAATTTGTCTTGCCATCAGCAGGGTACACCAGCTGCTGTGATTAATCCAACGTTTGGACAACTTTCTAATGGGAGTTACCTCATGTTGAATGATCAGAGTTGCTGCGGCATGTTGCCAGGCATCCCATATCTAGTAACGGTCAACTCCAGGGTCACTTGCTGTATGCAAGTATTGTTTGCCCCAATAGACACAGTCAGGGAGTCGCCTCTATGGCCTTCGCTGAACATCTCTTTTATAAGATTTGATACTTTGTGCAGAATGAAAGCCATGCTTTTACAGTAAACAGTGCCTTTGACCTCGGCCAAAGAAACCTATGATCTACAAGTAGCAAGGACTTCGGCTGAGATACAGACTTTAATACGTACAAACTGCCCTATACATTTCGTAGAAATGATATCACGTATCTTCAACATGTCTGATACAAGTGGAATTATACATGTATTTAAGAGCATCTGCTCCGGTCTGTTAGCACCTTTCCAGGCAATACTCGGAATCATCCCGAACTTTGCACATTCGGTGTTTGGTGGCATACCATTAATTCTAGCACTTGTTGCCGGAATTCTATTTCTCTTCCTGCTATTGCGCTATGGCCAGCCTATACGCAGACATCACTCCGAGCGAAATGGAGAAAGCTCTCCTTGAACGAAAGTGCAGTGAGCGAATAGTACAGCTATTGGGCATGACTCGTCTATGGGACCTTAATACAACTTGGTTCCTGTCATTCAGACCAATCTGGCAAGATTGCATCTTACCTGTTCTACGATGCCTGCTATGCGGTGAAGAATGCGTGTTGGACACCTGTCTAACTTTTCCATCAGCTACGCCAACGGATGTCGATACTCTGCTGGTCCCGATAACGGCCCATGCTCTGTGTTGTCCCCAGAGGCTACCGATCCTGATGTCAGCATTCATTGAGATCTCACAGACGCTTCCGGCTGCTGCTGAGGTACGAGAAAGATCTACAGGCACACAGGTAACAACGGACGCAAACTTTGCTGCAGCACCCTATGCTGGAAGCGAAGCTTCACATCTCTGTGCAATTAATCTGCTACACGAGGTGTTCCAACTGACACCAACTACAGTGGACGATGTTTTGTCTATAGAAATAGATGATCTCATGTTTACACCAGACCCGTAAACTGACTCTGATTCAGCGTACTGTGTTCCAGAGATGCAGTAACAATTTGGCCTTCATTTTTAAAACAACTTGGAACTCTACCAAAATTGAACTTTTGTCCCATTTTTTCAAACGAAAATGGCACTTCAATCTGCTTAACCCCTTCGATGCGCGTGACGAGCTCAGCTCGTCATGCTGCGCGGTAGCGCTGTGCGCATGACGAGCTGAGCTCGTCACGACCGCACCCGCGATCGGAATGTCCAGCACACGAGCGGAATTCCGATCGCGGTCAAGGGGTTAAAGTAGAACTAGCCTTATAATACAGACTTCAAGGTACTTCCACGGACACTTAGTCATCTTGTGTGTCTAAAACAGTTCATTTATTTTCATGACATGAAATGACTTTGATTTTTGAACAACTTATCGATCATTTTCTGTCACATGTAAATATTACTGCTTATTTCATTCCAATTGCATTTATTTTCGAACTTTATGCCTGAAATGAAAAGCAATGCTTCAAATGTACAGTACCTTTTGCATTCTAATAGGTTTTTTAAATGCCTTTTTTAAATGGTTTTATGAAATATTTTAGAAATATGCGGTACTCCATTTTAATGTTTAGCATTTTAAAATGTTTAGCATTTTAGTATTATCGTACACACGAAAGTGGAGTGGGTGTTGTATTCCTCTTAGGGTGTCCATAAACGGGCTTTCCAGAATCATGTCCTTATATAGGCACAATTCGCCCTGCCCTTATATAGGCATAAAATCCCAGCCCTTATTTAGGCATTAAACCGTGCACTCCAAATACAGGCATGGTCTCCGACATCCGTCCACCCTAACGTCACAACGAGTTCTTGAAGAACAGACCCTTAGGCTGCAGGAGTTTCCCTAGTCCAGGACTATTGATTTCTTCAAGGACTCATATATTATGCATGAACCATTATTCCTTAGGGGTTCATTCATGACATCTTCCGCTGTCCGACTCACGTCAATGCTAACATTCTGAGGTAATTCTCAGGTATAAATATACCTTCCCTAGCCCCTGTAAATCAGAGGAGACCTCGACTTCAGAGGAACCCGTTTCCCGGCCTGACGCACTGAGAAGACGCTGTCATCCCTGCACGCAGAGAGTCCAGCTTCCAGTGATCTAACTTCCCTTGCGGGGTGTTGGAGTTCGAGTCTGGCAAAGAGATTCCTACCTCTCTCATTCTTCAGGTATGGAGCAGACTAGAACCTAGAGGGACTCTTGGCATACTAGGCATACTGGGGTTAGCATACTCTTAGTATACCATAGTAAGGAATACTTCACCTACTTCATACCTCGTCCTACACCTAGGTTAGGTTAGGTACATTGGGGTAGAACTAGATTAGAAACGCATCGTATGAGTACTCGCATTTTTAGTCTGTGTTATTTATGTAACAGCATATGTACTAAAAGATAATGCTCTCGCAGTATTATTTATTTCAACTGCTCACACTGTACATTATTTATCTCGCATACTGTCTTGTGATCGTCACAGCACATTTTACTTACACCAGAAACAAGACTGTTCAATAAATCTTTTATTGAAACGCCCGTCTATCTCTTTCTGTGTAACTTGGAGAAAACTAAGCATGCACGACTGAGATGAGTGAAATAGTTATCTATTGTTTCCACGACTCTGGGACACGTTCTGATTCTAAAAGGGAAACACAGTGGTCATGTTTTGCAGCTGCCAGAAACTACTCCCTTCTTGTTGTCAAGGAGTTTCTAGTGGCCTCTGAGCTAGCTGGCACAAGTAATTAAGTTTAATATACTCGATAGGGACATACTGACCTTAGTCCTATGTCAAACCTATAGGATATATTATTCCAATGCGCAGAGCCTATTAGGGAAATAGGAGCTACACTACAGGCCCTAGTGCGAAGCACCAGTTTGTCTGGAAAGACAGAGAGGAATGGAAGCTTGGACGATAGAGCCTGCAGCTCACTCACCCTCCGGGCTGATGTTGCCAGGAGAAAGGCTGTTTTGATGATGAGCAGCCTGAGGGGACAATAAAAAAAAAACAACTTGGCTCTTTCCGAACAAATCCACACCTCCTAAGTTTCCATCCTGCAATGTTATATCTGGGTTTAACGCTGGGACGCCCCGTTGCTAAGGCAGCCATGCGCTATACATATCTCTTTAACATAGCATATTTAACATATGTAAAGGCCCGAAGGAGGCACACATCAACAATGTGATAACCAGATTAAGGTCCCACTGAGGCATAATGAAAGGGGAAGGTGGAAATATATGTACAACACCTTTCAGAAATCTATTTACAATGGGGGATTTAAATAAAGCTGGTTGGTTTGGCAGCCGCAAGAAGGCAGACAAGGCAGAAAGATATGCTTTCAGAGTGCCCAGAGCAGAGCCCTGCTGGGCAAGGGTCAAAATAAAAAGTAAAATATCCAAAAGGGAAGCAGAAAGAGGGTCAAGAGATCTTTCTGTACAATACAATAAACATTTCTTCCACTGTCAGTGTTACACTGTCTTTGTGGAGGGATGTCTCGCTGCCAAGAAAACATTGCAGATTTCGGGAGGAAGGTCAAAAGCTGTCAAATGTTGCAGTTCAATACCCACGCAAGAAGGCACAGTGTGGACAGGTTTGTGTGGAGAACCCTCCCGTGCTGCTGCAACAAAAGATACTCCCACAGGGGCAGCCTGATTGGAGGATCGATGCTCATGTTGAGAAGCTTGGGATACCAGACTCCTCGTGCCCGGTCAGGAGCCACAAGGATGACTTGGGCCCAGTCGTTCCTGATCTTCTTGAGAACTTTGGGCAGAAATGGTATTGGCGGAAAAACGTATAGGAGGCCTGAGCTCCACTCGAGACGAAAAGCATCTCTGAGCGAGAGCCACCTTGGAAACTCCAGCATGCAAAATTGCTGACATTGCGCGTTCTCGGCAGAGGCGAACAGATCTAACCAAGGCTCTCCCCTTGGCAGAAAGAAACCTTGCGCCATCTCTGGATGAAGATGTCATTCTTGATCCTTAGGCACCGACGGTTGAGTTCATACATTCTGGCGTTCAAGTAACCTGCCAGGTGTTGAACCACTAGGGAAATACCCTGCTGTTCCAGCCATTTCCTTCTGCGATCTGGGCAATGTCGGAGAGATTCCCCTGGTGCTGCGCCCACTGGAACTTCAGGTCCTACTGAAGAGCCCGCATATGCTATCTAGCATGGCAGCAGGATGCAGGAGGCCATGAGGCCCAGCAGCCTCAGAGTCAGTCTAATCAAAATCCAGGATAGAGGCTGAAAGATCAGTATCTTAGCCTGAATATCCTGGACTCGCTGCTCGGGAGGATAAGCCCGAAACTGTACTGTGTCCAGAACAGCTCCGATGAAAGGGAGCATCTGAGAGGGAGTCAGGTGTGACTTTGGCACGCTGACAGTGAACCCCAGCGAATGCAGAAGGTTCATCGTAGTCTGAAGGTGGGAGACGACAGCCTGGGGCAAACCTGCCTTCAGCAGCCAATGATCTCGATAGGCGAAGACTGGCACCCCTGATCTGCACAGGTGAGCTGCGACCAACGCCATCACCTTGGTGAACACTCGGGGGTACTTGTAAGGCCAAAAGGGAGCAGGATGAATTAAATGTGCTTGCGGCCTACCGCAAGCAGGATGGTAATATGAAAATAGGCGTCCTGCAAGTCCAACCCTACCATCCAGTTTCCTGGGTCCAGGGCAGAGAAAACCTGATCCAATGTGAGCATTTTGAACTTTTCCTTCTTGAGGAAGAGGTTGAGGGCTCTGAGATTGAAAATAGGGCGAAGCCCTTTGTTCTTTATGGGAATCAGAAAGAAGCAGGAACACCAACCAATGCCTACTCTGACACCGGAACTCTCTCTATGGCCATGAGAGCCATGACTTCCTCGCAGAGCAAGGACAAATGATCCTCTATCAGCTGGTCATTAGATAGAAGCAAAGGTGGGGGGTGTAGGAAAGTGGCATAGTTACCTCCACTTTTGTGCCTGGTGTCAGTGTGGTTTGACTATAGTACACTGGGAACCTACTAATCAGGACTCCAGTGTCTGTGCTCTCTCTCCTCAATTCATAGGTAAGCACTTTGTACACCCCACAATTGGTATACTAATGTGTACCCCTGTATGTCCCTAGTATATAATATTAAGGTACCTAGGGCATTGGTACACCAGGGGTCTCCCATGAGCTGCAGCATGTATTGTGCCACCCATGGGAGCCCATGCAAAATGTATCTGTAGGTCTGCCATTGCAGCCTGTATGAAATGGAGAATGCATCTTTCACTTCAGTTATCCAGTTTCTGTAGCTGGCTGCGGATGTCCCTTAAAATCCCTGCACGCGTTCCCATGCATGCTGCCTGGATGGTGGATTTGAATGCTTCCCAAAGGACCCCAGCGCTGTCAACCGAGTCTGTATTTATGACAAAGTATTGCACTATAGCCTTTCTCACAGTGTCCCGGAAAACTGGGTCTAAGAGCTCAGTGGGGTGAAGATGCCACTGGAACTGTCGAGGTGCGTGTGTTGGAATAGACAGTGCCAGCAGCACCAGTGCGTGATCGGATAGTGTTTTGGGCAAGTGGCATATATCGTGCACCCAAGTGTTCACCTCCCCTGTTCCAAGCAAGTGATCTAAGCGGGACCAGGAACCATGGACCGACGAGATAAAGGTGCTCTCCCTCCCGATCAAATGCCTGAGTCTCCAAATGTATATGAGGCCAAAGTTGTCCATTTCATTGCA
The DNA here is from genome assembly GCA_963921515.1 of Calotriton arnoldi. NCBI lineage: Eukaryota > Metazoa > Chordata > Amphibia > Caudata > Salamandridae > Calotriton > Calotriton arnoldi. Next base: position 2,390,025 of record CAWUFW010002084.1, on the reverse strand, counting down.
CATCAGCTGCGCTGCCTGATTCCCTCTTACCTCTTCTTTGGCTGGCCTGTCCATGTTTGGGTCAAATATAGATTTAGGTCCCCGCCCCATAGACTCATCACTGGTTCCAGAAAACATGATAACATCACACCAGACCTAATTCAACTAAACTGGCTGTCTATCGAAGCAAGGATCAGTTTCAAGACAGCTTGCCTGACGCACAAAGCTATTCACTACAACACCGTTTGCCTGGCAAAAAAACTTGAACTATCAGGTTTGAATCGGACCCTAAGAAGCTCTAACACCCTACTGTTGAAACCTCCCAAATTCAAAAAGAAAAGAACATACAATCGTGCTTTCTCTGGTCTTGCACCAAGAATATGGAACGCTCTTCCTCTTGAGATCAGATCAAACCCCTCTACCGCCTCATTCAAAAAACATGTCAAATGGTTACTACTGAATGACCATCTACAGCAATAGTCCCGTAGCCATCTTAACTTACTTTTATTTCCTGGTGACACTCTTTGATACTTTTGTTCAAAAGTTTTAATTTTATCTCTTCACGTGCCCTATGAGATTTGTTGCTCTTCTGGAACTTTACATGTCCCACAAGATGGGTTGTTACCTCGGTTCAACATTGTAATTTTGTTTTTCCACATGCTCCATATGACTTTGTTGCTTTTCTGGTACCTCACATGTCCCTTTATGATGTTGTATTCATGCTTTTACCTCCATCCACTTCCGCTCCTCTGTACAGCGCTCTGATACCGGTACTGGCCATGTTCGCGTTTTATAAAACTTTTTAAATAAATAAATAAGGTTTTTCCATATATCCCTGTCACTGCACCTAAAACCTATAAGTCACCCCTAAGGTAGGCCTTACAGCCCACAGGCAGGGTGTATGGTTCTAAGTGTGAGGGTGCCCCTGCATGAGCAGAGACACCCCTACAAACCCCAGAGTCCATTCTCTGGATTTGTAAGTGTGGGGAAGCCAATTTAACGTATGTAGTGGACACTGGCAAGGTAAAGATGTCCAGCTACATAATGGCTTCACTGAACCTGATCATGTTTGGTATCAAACATGTTGGAATCATGCCACTACACCATTTCTGGTGCTAGTTGTATGGTCCATATACTGAGTGGCTCCTTAGAGGACCCCTCCATGTCTACCTTTGCAGGCTTGCAGGGTCTGCATGCAAGCCAGTGCTGCTGCCGACCCCAGACACTGTTCTGCCCTCCTGCTGCTAAGTTTAACTTGGGCAGGGGAAGGCAGAACAAAGGATTTCCTGCAGAGGATAGGTGTAACCACCCTCCTTTAGAAATAGGTGTCTTAGCCTGGGGTGGGGGTGCTTCCCAGCGCCTCCAGACTCCTTTGAAGGGCACATTTGGTGCCCTCCTTGCATAAACCAGTTTGCCCCAGTCCAGGAGCCCTTGGCTCCTGCTCTAGCGCGAATCACAATGGACAGGGGAGAGACCACCCCCCTATCCAGCTCCTCCCCTAGGAGGAGCCCAGAGCTCTGCCAGGTGGCCACTTGATTCTGCCATCTTGAATCTTAGATGAATAGAGGCCCCTGGGAGCATCTGACTGGTTAGTCATCCTAACCATACTGAGGGTGGATCCTTAGCTTTGTCCGGACTTCATATTCAAGAATCGACTGGCTTCGCCTGCAATTTATCTAGAGACTCTTTGCTATTGGACACTGAACGTTGCTGATGGACTGAGCCAGGAACCAAGACAAAGACTGCTTCTGGTAGCAAGTCTCCTACTGCAACTTCGTCTCCGTGCTCTTCCAAGTTCTGCAACCTCAGTGGCTGTGCATCCTCCTGAGTCCCCCACGGCTCTGCATGCATCAAGCTAGAAAGAAGGAATCTTCCTAGGAGTGAAGGAGCCCCTCCCCTGCATCCGCAGGCACCTCGAAGACCAACTTGTGGATCCTGCTGTCCCACGGACACCTTCCAGCTCTACAACACAGGTGGTGGTTTGTTGGATCTCCAAAGGCCTGTCAAGTCTTCCCTACAACTGTAATCCCTCTCCAGCCGACAGTAACCGTATCCCTGTGCACTGCATCTGTTTGTCATTGCCAAGGCTTGTTGTCTCTCCAGACCAAAGATCTTCGAGCTTCAAGAAGCCCCAGCCTCCAGCATCACACAGCTCCAAGAATGACGTCCTCCCTGCTTCTCCAGGGACGTGGGCATCCATCTTCTGTGTGCTCCAGAGCCCTCCCTGTGACTGCCTGTGCCTGCTGCCAGAGGGTCCTCCGGGGGTCTCCATTGATTCCTGCTGGCTCTCCTGCTTGCTGAGGGCCAGCCCTGACTTACCTTTGCTGGGTGAGTCCTACAGACCTTGCTGGCCTGCAACTAAGCATTGTTTCTTGGAACACGTCTGTTGCATTTGCCAAGGCTTGTTGGGGGTCCTGCCGGCCACTGACCTTCCTGCATCTCGTCAAGTGAAGTGTGACAGCTTGTGGACATCTCCTGTGCTTCTGCATTGTCGTCTGGGCTCCACAGCTGCATCTTCAAGACCTTCGTGCTACAGCAAAGTACCTCCAACAAAGGCTGGCATCGTGCTCCTGCTCCTCCTGGACACCGGGTGGTTTGGACTCTGTCCCCTCTTTTTGTAGGTACTACTTGTTCGGAATCCACATCTGGATTCCACCCACCTGGTCCACGAAATTCTGCAGCAGCTGGACATCCGAGGTTCCCCACTGACTTCAAGGGCCGGTTCTGACACCAATTCGCACCTATGGACCCAGGCTCCCTGGTGTAGGTATCCTGGTTCCCTGGGTATCCATGGGTGGGGGTATCCTCCAACCTTCCTGGTTCCAACAGGTTTCCTCTGGATCCTCTGGGAAGGGTCCTGAAACAGTAAAACTACAACCGCAACGTTCCCACATTAACCTACGTACACTGGCCCAGGATATTACCTCGGCACATGGGCACCTAGCAACTATTAGTAACTTACCTGTGGTGGTTCTGTGCTCCCTCTGGTCCCTAGTTCCTTGGGTGTTAGTCGCCTCACATTCCATTTTCTTAGTATATGGTTTGCCCCCCCCATAGGGGCCCATGTGTTTTATGTGCTTTACTTACCTATTTTGAAGTATATTTGACTGTGTATTGATATCTCCGGATAGGAGATATACCAAAGTAGTTTTAGTGTTAGTGTATAATAAATACAAGGTATTTTTCTAACACTGGTGTGGTTCTTTCTTTTGTGTAAGCTTCAGTGACTTACTGTTTTGTAATGCACCTCTCCTGGATAAGCCTTAGCTGCTCTCCACAGCTACCCCTTAAGACTTTGGTTATCAGGGACCACTACAACTATCACTAAGGGTTGCCTGGACTCATTGCAGGGTTCCACACCAATAGGTGTACACCATGTACTGAGCCAGCCTCCTACAGGGGGGATTCGAAGGGAAGAGAGTATCCTCTCTCAATGATCTGTAAGACCCACCTGTCCGATTTTATGGACACCAATGATCTAGTAGTGCAAGGTTAGGATGCCTTAGAGACTGCGGCTGCAGGGGTTAGTGGTTGTGGCCGACCTCTGGCTACCTGACCCACGGGGTCAGTATGAACCGCATCCTTGCCCCCGCACAGTCTGTTTGCGTGGGGCGGTGGCTGGACTATGGCTGATGCAATTGAAAGCCTCTTCCGTAGCCACGAAGGAAGACTGGGGTTGATGCGGGGCAACTGACTTGGCTGTAGCCCACAAGACTTTAAAGAGCTCCAGCGTCGTGTCTGCTTTGTCTACAAAGAGACGGTTGCCATCAAAGGGCATGTCCATGAGGGAAGCCTGGACATCCCCTGAAAAGCCAGTTGCTCTCAGCCAGGATTGGGGTCTAAGCGCCACCATTATCGAAAACGCTCTGCCCAGCGAGTTGGTCGTATCAAAACCACACCTAATGGTGAACTTTGCTGCATCTGCCCTGTCCTTGACTGCTTGGGAGAGCATGGCCTGGGCCTTCTCTGGGCCCTGTGGCAGCACTTGCGCAACCGTGTCTCACAGAGTGTCCTACAGAGGGTGGAAGCATGCAGTGTTCACCGAACCCAATGCAAGACTGTTGGAAGAAAACATCTTCGTCACCAAGCTGTCCAGCCTCTGTCCAGGGGTGCAGCAGGGAATGTGCCATGGGACGTAGAGGTTGGACCACCAAGCTCTCAGGGGTGGGGTGTTGAGTGAGGAAGTTCGAGTCCCCAGGTGCGGGGTGGTGGCAGCGGGCAATTGTCCCGTTCACAGAAGCCCCTGCTGGGCTTGGACCAGGTTCCCAGTAGGACATCTGTAAGTGCCTCATTAAAAAGGGGCAAGAGTTTGGAGGAAGAATCTCCCAGCTGAAGCACTTCTGTCAAGATGTTAGTCTTGACAGCCACCGAGGGTAACTCAAGATCCAGGACCTCAGCTGCCCTCTTTACCACCATGGAATAAAATGCTCCCTCCTACGTAGCTACTATAGGGGGATACACCATACCAGTGTCTGGGGATGTGTCCAGACCTCTGGCATCCCTGAGTTCCTCACACCAGTCCATATCACCTTCTAACTGGTACACAAAGATACCAAAGCATTCAATGGCAGTCCAGACAAAGTTAGACCATAAAATAAAGATTCTTGTAGATACAGTAATTCTGTGATTTATTGAAGACAAAATCCAGGTAACTGTAATCTGTAAATACGTGTTGAGAACAGAAGAAAACAGCTGACACGTGTTTCATCACGAAGTGACTTCTTCAAGGCTAGATAAGTACGGATAGATATGATAGCGCCAGGACACCCTTGGGTAATCGCCGCGCTTTATAAAAGTTACTAACATAACATAACATACTAATATCCTGGTAAAGGGTAAACAAGTGGAAAAGTGTCGAGAGCCGAAATTTGGTTGACAGACAGAACAGATGTGGCACAAGAAAATGTCCCCATCCGTTATATATCAGTGGTTGGGTTCTTGAATCCAAATGTTAACGATTCATCAAGACAGCGTGTCTGCAGCGGGTGTAGTTTAATGTTAATGGATGGCCTCGGATATTCTGTGATCTAGAAATGCAGACATGAATCGCCCTAAGTTGGCAGGGTATGCCCAGACGTGCGTCCCTTGCTCACTTTGCCACTGGATTCAAGCTAGCCTGGCTGATATGGGGTGTTACCCCGAAACCGGTCCCAGAATGCCTGTTTCCGGTCCAGGGATGACCTGGCTTTGCAGTTCGGGCTGGACTGTTCCCATAAAGAACAGGGTCATCACTGATTTGCATATGGCTGGGTCTGAACTGAGGTGGCAAAGTGAGCTAAAGAACGATGATGGATTCAACCCAGATCTGTGACTGGGGTAGGTGTCTGAAAAGTTTCAGCGGTCCGTCCATCAACTCCTTGTGTTTGCTTTGTTCGCCCTAAGTTGGCAGGTTATGCCCAGAAAATTTCCCCATCCGTTATATATCAGTGGTTGGGTTCTTGAATCCAAATGTTAACGATTCATCAAGACAGCGTGTCTGCAGCGGGTGTAGTTTAATGTTAATGGATGGCCTCGGATATTCTGTGATCTAGAAATGCAGACATGAATCGCCCTAAGTTGGCAGGGTATGCCCAGACGGGCGTCCCTTGCTCACTTTGCCACTGGATTCAAGCTAGCCTGGCTGATGAGGGGTGATATCCCGAAACCGGTCCCAGGATGCTTGTTTTCTGTCCAGGGATGACCTGGCTTGGCAGTTCGGGCTGGACTGTTCCCGTTAGGAACAGGGTCAAGACTGATTTGCATTTGACTGGGTCTGAACTGGGGTGGCGAAGTGAGCTAAAGAACGATGATGGATTCAACCCAGATCTGTGACTGGGGGTGATTGTCTGAAAAGTTTCAGCGCTCCGTCCATCAGCTCCTTGTGTTTGCTTTGCTTCTTGCATTCTTCACCATTGGAGAGTTAATGTTTTAACACCCAGTGCAAGCACGGCACACAAAGTAGAACTACTAATTTAAATGAGTGTTCAACAACAATTCCACGGGATTCTGTTTATAGCTTTTTTACCCCCATTTAAAGAAATTTTGGCTAGTTTTACTGTTTTATTTTATTAGCAAAATGTTCTGATGATTAATAATTGTGATACTCTGATTGTGTCTTGATAATTGTTGTTCCTTAGGGTCTTATTTAGATCTTGGCGGACGGGTTACGCCGTCACAATGGTGACAGATATCCCATCTGCAGAAATATAAATCCCACTATATTTTGGTGGACGGGATATCCATCACTGTTGTGATGGAGTAATCTGTCCGCCAAGATCTAAATCAGGCCCTTAATCTTTTGTGCCTTCATTTTTAATGATTTATCTATTTATGTAAACCTAGGTTGGACCTTGAAGCTCTTCATTTTGTTTAACTCTTTTGTTATAAATTGTGACACCTGCATCACACACTGTCCACTTGAGTTTAGCCTTGCTGCTCAATTCATGTTACCAAAGGCGAGCAAAGAATACTATACAGGAAACCCATTTGCTTCTTGCAGGCCTTCCTACTTAGATGGTGACAGAGCTTGGGCAAATCTCAGATAAAGACTGAAACCTCTCTCTGCCGTAACCCTGCAGACTCGATCTTTATACACAAGTATGGCTACAGGCAGGTCCAGAGTCTGTTATGGCAAAGTGTTTTTATTGGCCCCTCACTGATGTGGTATAACAAGGCTGAAACAGGTCTAGTGTTAGAGTTCCTGTCCACAGGGGATGTGGCTACACTGCCTAGCAAGCCTACCAGTGCACTACCTAATTCCAAAACCCACAAACCAACACCCGACTTCAAACCACACTCTCATCGGTATGAAAACCAACAGAGGTGCGGAAAAGCACATAGCAGACAAAAGACAAAACTCGGCAACTTTAATACTCAAGGATATATATGTCATGGTATGTTAACATTATGATAGAAGTGTACTATGTAAGAAAATGGTGCACTTTAAGATCTATCCAAAACATTTATCTAGAATGCAAATTGTCAAATTTAGGGTCCCTGGTGCCTGCTCACTAATGTGCAGATGACTTCACTCCCACATTTATTCTCTTTGACATCATGGAAGCAACTTTACAAAAAGTAAGCTCCCTGGAAGTTATAACATTAAAATGTCAAAATAGATATTTCATTACCCACTGTTACTATTCTCTTCTCTCTTCCTAGTACTTAGAAGCTACAGCACTATAGAGCGAGCACTATACAACTATAACAAATGGTTAAACAAAAAGCAGGCCTAGAACCACCTGTAGCTCTTTTGGTGTCAGTTTCTGCAGAGCCCATCCTCTGCAGTATTGCAGCGCCTGAGTCCATAGCTTTTAGGCTTTATGTTAAGAATGAACTTATTTTAAAAATGCAATACTGTAGTATACATCATCGGTATTGCTACCACTGCCTCCAAAACATTATAGTAGCTAAACATGAGCTGGAGCCTGCGGCTGTGGTCTGTATTTCATTAATCTGTGGCAAACACAAATAATGGCCTAGGGTTAAAGTCCACATTTGTTAGTGCTTGCATGGTAAACAGAGCTGTGGAATGTGGGAGTGGTCTTTAGTTGCTAGACCTGTGTAACTAAGGCCAACATGTGAACGTCTCCTGCTGCCACTATCCATTTTTGCTCACTCTCTTTTGTTAAAAAAAGTTTCTTACCTGTAAAAATAGCTGTAGAGCTTGAGCGCATTTTAGATTCACATCCTGTGCATTATTCTGCCATCTAGTTTTTGGGTCTAGAAAACCATGTTGAAAAAAAAAGTTTCCTACATTGAGCACCGGGGAGGTCAGTATTACTTATTATGACTCCGATTGCAAGTCTACAATGACCCACAAGATACCTCTAATTCTATTTTCCGTCGTCACATTCAGAAGCATGCAATCCAGCTACGACAGTCTATTTCTGCTCAACCATTTTTATAAATGTGGAGCTTGTAAAGTAGTTGGGATCTGTTTGTAGAACTGATGTTGTACACACAAAAAAGTATTCTAGGTTCATTGGGCCTTTCTGCCATATGCAAATTCCACTTACTGACCCACTGCTCTGTTTTGTTATGAACTATAAAATTAAAATGCACCATTTTCTGACCATAGTTACTCATAACTGCCAAGCGTACCTGCTTGTATTAGCTCTTTTCGCCGGAAATACCAATCGGTCATCAGCTGGATGCAACAGTCTTCTCTTGTCGAAACTGCCAGGAGAAAGAGCATCTCCTTCCTGTAGCCGTTGTGAAGCTCAACACTTCTGGATTTTGCGTGAAAGCAACAGGTATATCTCAGAATGGCCACTAAAAAGACAAAAGAAAGCTGCATAAAAACCTTTGGACAGGTAGGAGAAATCAAAGTTTGAAAATAGCAGAGGACCAGGGCACTCACAAACCCTCGACTAGAGTAGATTAGGAGGACCTGATCTAAAAGGAGCAGAATCCAAGGAGAAGTAGCTGAAGGAATTCCTTAAGGAGTACCAGTGTACTGTGGGCTGGACAATTGGAAACAAGGAGCAAGATTAACCAGGAAGGAAAAACCTGCTACCACAGTTACCAGAATGTTTGGAACACCGACACTGATGGTTCAAGCTCCTTATATAGGGAGAAACTGGAAATGAAGACAGAGAAGAAGGAAGTGACATACAGGAAGTTAATCTACATTGGAAAACTTACTGATAAAGTATTAGCCGTGGAGTCCATATTGGAATGGAAAAGACATATTCAGAAAATGGAGCAATATACAAACATATAGCAATATAAAAACAATGTACAAACATGGGAACAGGGTCTCCAAAACAAGTTTCTAAGGGAAGGGTGTCAGTGGTTAGAAGAGATTTGCCCCAACATAAGCTTTTATCAGAATGTAGTGAGTGAGGGGGCACAATACCATTCAGTAACTTGCCAGTGCGCAGCAAGAAAAAGAGGCACCCAGCTCTCCTGCATCTGCACTGTCTGTAGACGCACTGGCCAGACCAAGTCCATGAAGCAGCTTGTCAACCAGAGGCGCATGCGCCTGCAGCCCCTCTAACCACGCGGCACGACAAGATCTCTGAGATAGAAGTGCCCAGGCATTTGTTCAAGTGAGCCCATTTACTACATTTTGTTGATTTCTGAAGCTTGTCTCCACCCGTGCATCTGCCTGTATCTTAGTAAGAACCTAGCCATATTACCAATACTAGAACCTTAGGGAATAAGGGCCATATGTATCAAGCCCATTTCACGTTCGCAAACGGGCCGATTCTCAGAATCGGCCCGTTTATGAGCTGGAATAAGCTCTTTGGGATGTATCATCCCAAAGGCATTCAAAAATAGAGAATCGCAATAATTGCGATTCTCTATTTTGCGAATGCATTTAAGGAATCGCTAATTGCGATTCCTTAAATGAAATGTATGAAGCACCTAAGTTGTGTGATTATGGCTTAATGAATCGCAAATTACCACCAACTACAGGTTGGTGGTAACTTGCATTTCTTTGAGAAATGCATTTTTGCATTTTTCAAAGTGGCATGTGGCGCACATACATGCCCATAGGGCATGTATGTGCGCCACATGTGCACTCCATGCTCATTTCAGGGTGCAACAGGGTGTCCTTTGGACACCCTTGCAACCTGAAATTGCATTCTCAATTTGCGATTCTCTAATTGCTAATCGCAAATTGAGAATGTCCTCCCATTCATTCCTATGGGCCTCTAGGCCCATAGGAATGAATGGGGAGGATTTCTTAACTGTGATTCGCAATTTGCGAATCGCAATTAAGGAATATGTAGGATTCGCAATTTTCTTGCGAATCCTACATACATCTCGTTATGCGATTCTCAAATAGCGATTCTTAAAAATTCGCTATTTGAGAATCGCAAACACAAACTTTGATACATATGGCCCAAAGTTTGTGTTTGCGATTCTCAAATAGCGAATTTTTAAGAATCGCTATTTGAGAATCGCAAACGAGATGTATGTAGGATTCGCAAGAAAATTGCGAATCCTACATATTCTTAATTGCGATTCGCAAATTGCGAATCGCAGTTAAGGAAATCCTCCTCATTCATTCCTATGGGCCTAGAGGCCCATAGGAATGAATGGGAGGACATTCTCAATTTGCGATTAGCAATTAGAGAATCGCAAATTGAGAATGCAATTTCAAGGTTGCAAGGGTGTCCAAAGGACACCCTGTTGCACCCCTGAAATGAGCATAGGTGCACATGTGGCGCACATACATGCCCTAAGGGCATGTATGTGCGCCACATGCCACTTTGAAAAATGCAAAAATGCATTTCTCAAAGAAATCGTAAGTTACCACCAACCTGTAGTTGGTGGTAATTTGCGATTCCTTAAGCCATAATCACACAACTTAGGTGCTTCATACATTTCATTTAAGGAATCGCAATTAGCGATTCCTTAATGCATTCACAAAATAGAGAATCGCAATTATTGCGATTCTCTATTTTGTGAATGCCTTTGGGATGATACATCCCAAAACTGTTCCAGTTGCATAAACGGGCCGATTCTGAGAATCGGCCCGTTTGCGAACGGGAAATGGGCTTGATACATATGGCCCTAAGTTACTTATGACTTATGAGTCCTCTGCCTTGCCTCCGGGTTCCTCTTGTTGCTTTACTCTCTGACTCAAAACTTGTTTTCATTTTATAAGAAACACTGATTCAAACTCAACCGAAAACTTGAACACAGAGTTTTCTGTCACAGAAACACTGTGTTAAACAATGGTTTCATGGGTCTGTAAGCTGAATCTGGGTATGCAAAAGGTGTGAGAGGCATCAGGGTGATTATACCTCACACAGCCCTTCAGCACACAGATAAGCACCTACATTGTCTTGAGTTTGCGTTTGAGATTGTTGGTGAATTTAGACGAACAACTCTGAGTGAGTATCATGATTCCTGCACCCATAAGATAAACTTGAAGCCTACTACAGTAAGGGAGAGCAAGAGAACTGGGAGTTTAGGTGGCATCCATAATTCTCCTCAATATGCATGTTTCTGATGGATACTTCTAACTGCAGAATTTTCACCTTTAGAATATTCTGGATTCGTAAGATTTAAACAGCATTGCTGCTGTGTTTTGGTAGGTGGTGCCACTTGGCTCTGTGTTGACCTTGTTCCGCCACCCGAGGAGTGACGGTGGAGCTGCATATAAGCATTACCCCTGTGCATCTACATCAGTTTCTTTCCGAGCCTTCGTAGGTGAATCTGGAGCTCGTTTCTAACTTGTTTCTCACCAGTTGATGTGCTTTGTCTACAAAATTCTTTTTTCCAGTGTGCAAGAGAACTATGTTGCATCTTAAAACTACAGGTTTAAGCACTGCAGGGACTGTCTCAAAAAGATGTCTGTGAATATTTGCCACAAAGTGTGCCTCTGGTACTTGGGTTTTGCACACACCTCCAAGTCCTGTGAGGCGTGTGCCCTTATGAACAGAACGTGATTTGGGAACAAGAAGCCAAGCTCTACATCACTGTACGAAATCTCAGAAGTTCCGATTCCATTTGAAATCAAGGACACGCACCCCTTCCTGCTCTCTTTGCTATTCCCACAACAGATCTCTGTTGCAATCCAAGTCATCCGATATGTCGAAGCAGAAGCATTAGAAGGCCAAGTGGGATTCATCCCAGTCCCACCACTCTCAGCCCAAGAAGTTGGGGGGACATCAAGGTGCTTCGCGGTCTCGCTCCCCAGCCACGGAGCTTATTCCGCCACTGTTCCAAGTGCACCCCGGATTTCCAGGTCCATCAATGGCATTGTAACAGATTGAGGCCTTTATTGAGGCTATGATGCAGATTTTCAGCACCCTTCCGGCCCCCTCTGGTGTACCTTCAGGCCCCAAGGATCCGCAGAGGCCTCCAGTCAGGTTACCATCGGTGGGTTTGCCCTCGGTGCAGTCTGTTCCTCCAGAACCTGTCTCGGGTTCCGGTTTGACACCAGAGTCGAGTTCATTCTAGCACCAAAATCCTCACCGGACCTGTAACAACCGGTGGCACCGATGCCACCAGAGGATGATTCCCTTTCTATTGTCCTCTCCAACTCTGAGTCAAATCCATCTCGGGCCTGACCGAGGTTGCGTCTTGACACCGGACCGATGCACCCAGTAAAATCCCACTAAGACAGAACCATTCCTTTGCCTCAGAGCCGCACCTCAGGGCTCAACAACTTTTCGGTTATGACTCTGATCAGAGCCAACCAGCCTTTAGGCTGACAATAAAGATGCAGGGGGTATTTTTGCCATCATTATGATGATGACAATTTATTCATTGGCTTGCAGTACGCCAGTGGGTTGAACATTTACCCGGTCACTGAGTTAAGTTCTAGATTTGGGCCATCAACAGATGGGAGTCCCTTCTTTGCAGTGGTAATGAGACGTGCGTCTGATGTATTGGATTTACAATTGCCAAGCATGGAAGTCAAAACCAACATGCTTTCAGAAGTTTTGCAACCGGGACAAACTTCATCGGAACCACTGCTTCCATTTAATGAAGCCCTGACTGACACTCTTATCGTCACCTGGCCTGAGTCTGGTTTCTGTCCACCAGTGAACAGGGAGGTTGCCTGACACCACATGCTAGTGCCAGGTAGCCCTGTTTTTTTAAGCAGCACCACAAAGTTTGGTGGTTCAAGCTTCCACTAGTAGGCTAAACTCCCATTCTTTCCCCATAACTGCTTCTGACAGAGTCAAAATGTATTGAGGCATTTGGGAAGCAGATGTTTTCCTTGGCCAGTCTAGCTCTCTGGTCAGTCAACGCCAGCTGATTGCTGGGGAGATATACCCAGGCTTTATGGGACATGTTTGATGAAATCTTGTAGGCAGTTCCCAACGAACTTCTGTCCAATTTGTCTCAAACCACCCAGGATGGCTACGATGCTGAAAAGCACATTATCTGCTCTTGGGCAGAGCAGGTGGCACTGGTGTGGTGTGTCAGCGGCACGTTTGGATGAGATCCAAAGACTTCCCTCTGGATGGGCAAGACTCTAATGGACACGCCAATCGATGGGCCTCGCCTGCTTGGCAAGAAGGCCGATTCAGCGTTGGGACACTTTAAAGACAGCCGGAACATGGTGCGTTCTGTAGGCCTTTCTACCTCTGCAAGACAATATATACAACAATTTCGCACTTCAAAGCTGTTACAGGAGGATGGCATACCACCAACGCCAAGGCCCACTGACCCACAAGGAGGCTTTCAGAGATGGGCATCAAGCAGACAACACCTAGGCCACCAGGGGCAATGGAAACCTGCCTATAAGGAAATGCCTCTTTTTGCAAGATCACCCCCCAAAGTTTTGGACTGATTCTGCTGGTTTTTTGACACAGAGTGCACAGAGACCTCCTCGCCAGACCTCAGTTCCATTGTTCTAACCCATTACAAATGCCCGAGTCAAATTTAATGTCACTTTTAAGGAAAGTCAACTTTTAGAAAGTTGCCACTCTGTACCCAAGCTTCTCTAGTGGCCACCAGACAGCCTTCTGCACTCCTGGGGAGTGGTATGAGCAACTCCCAAGCTCATGAACAATAGAAGCCTGCAACAGGAAGACATTTTCCTCCATCCCCCCCTTGCAGGAAGCCGCTCACGGGCCCAAAAGGTGTACTTCAAAGGCGAAGCTGCCTTTGGTGGGCAAATGGCAATCACACTCTCGAAGGGCTGCCCCTTTGTTCAGGTTGACTGGCTGGTGGCTGGAACAGAGAGGGCATACCAGTGCCCAAAGCGATTTTCCCGTGGGTATGTAGCCCAAAGGTAGCCATACCTCTAGGGTGGGCTACCAAGCTCCTAACATCCAAGGAAGGGTTCAGACATCTTGAGAGTAGGCAGAAAACTGCACTCTGGGATTGCTAGATGCCAAATATAGCCAAAGGTTTTAACAGGGAAGGAGGGATCCTGGTAGCCCATTAGCTAGTGACCACATCTTACCTCCAGGGCACTTTCTGGGCATAAATATGGCACCCCTGGCACCCTGAACCACAGATCATGACGGAATTGGAAAAAGGACCGAAGAAGGACTGCTATGCTGACCCCGAACCTGGCAAGAGAGGCTGCACCGTCTGCTGAACTGCATCTGCTGCACACTGCATCTGCCACACCTTGGGCTAGCAAAGAGAGAACTGCGCCTCTGAGTCTTGCCTCGTGGAAAAGTCGCTCCTAAGCCTGAGACCAAGGAAATGACTGCAAGGGCCCATAAAAGCTGAAGAAGCCCATTCTGGCAAATCAGTACCCACTTCCTTCAAACCGCCGCTGGGCAGCGTAAGAGATTGATCCTGGACGGCCAAAAGTTGCACCCAAGTCTGCTTGACCAAGGAGTGTCATCTAAGCCCAGATTGGTCACCAAAGGATATCGCTGGACCCAATGTGTACGGAGACCAGTAGCCCAGCCGCACGGCCTTCTACTGGCTCAAAGAGGACTTCAAGGGACACCGAACTCCACCTTACCCGTGGACTGATGTATAACCTCAAGGACACCCCCCGCCGACCGCACAGCACCCAGAGCATCTTTCAGCATCTGGCATTTCCAGCATCAACACCACTCCATTGAAGTCTATGGCGGCCTCAATATAATGTTATGTTATTGGTGATTTGTAACGCGCACGGCTACTCAAAAGAGTGTCCCGGCGCGAGCCCAGCAAATGAGAACAGTAAACAGAAGGAAAACAGGCTTAATTGAATAGGAAAGTTTTAAGTTTTTTCCTGAACTGAGAAGGGTTTTGAAGGCTACGGAGCTCCAGGGGAAGAGAGTTCCACGACTTAGCCGCCAAATAAGACAGTGAGCTGCCTTACTTTTCAAACGGATTTTGGGTACAGAGGCCAGGCACGTATTCGAGGAGCGCAAGAGTCTGCCCGGGACATAGAAAGAAAAACGTTTCCTCAGATACACTGGACCGTATTCATAGAGTGCCGCATGGGCGGTAACCAAAGCCTTGAACAAGACCCTAGCTTTTAACGGCAGCCAGTGCAAATTGCGGAGATGTTGCCTCACGCTAGTGTGTTAGGGTAAGTCCAGCAGCAGCCGCACAGCGGCATTCTGCACCACCTGCAACTTATCCATAAGGAAGCCAGGGAGACCTACATACAATGCATTGGCGTAATCAAGACGGGAGGTAACTAAGGCCCGTACAACTGTTTCTTTGGCGGAGAGAGGCAACAGGGGCAGAAATTTTCTGAGCATCTTCAAAATGCCGAAACATGTGCCTGTCAATTTTCTAATCTGATTGACAAAGCTAAGTTTTTCGTAGAACCAGATCCCCAGATTTTTCACAGGAAGACCCGAAGGGGATGGTCGCGGGGCATCAGCAGGCCAACAGTCATGCCAAAACAGCGAAGAAAATTCCCCAAAGAACAGTATCTCTGTTTTATCTTCATTGCATTTCAACTGGGCCGAAGTGAACCAGTTGAACACAGCAGACAGACAGGTTCTGACGTGGGCCGTAGCAGACTCGTGCTTTTTCCAAGTGAATAAAAGCTGGGTATCATCAGCATATGCTACTACTTTTATAAAGTGTGGAAATGGATGTCAGACTGCTTTGGTGACAAGGTAATGTCCCAACTACTCCTTACTGGCCACTCGGACCTTCTCACTGCCAGATTTGGTTGCCCCACTCAGGCAGAGTAGCTGAACACAACTCTTTTCAAAAGTTTCTAAACTTTACAGGTAACCAATGCTTGCTTGCGCTTGGGACTAAAAATCTGAGGGTTACATTTCACTTGAAAATCTATATCTTTAGAACCCTCTTGTGGATTCTGCTCATCTTGGTGTCTAAAATTCATAAAAATATGGCCTATTTTTATAAATTGGTGTTGGATGTCTTTCGAGTTGTGTGACTTTCTTATTTTGTTGTTTGGTGATTCTAAATACCTTAAACTATCTCCTTTGTTTAAGCTTTGCTGCTCAAAGGCACAGCTACCCAGGGTTGAGCTAAAAGTTTTATACACAACCTTGACTGGACCCAAGACAATTTTGCGAGTGTATTACATGGTAAAGTTGCACAACCATATCATGTAATACACCACAATCCCCACATTGGTGCCTAGTGCGGGGATCCAGTACTTGTGTTTAGCCTTATCAAACAATAAGTTAGTAACCACCGAAAATCCGCCAAGTTGATGATGAGAAAAGTTTCACAAGTTTTTGCCAAGTTCTGTATAACCAAGGCACCATTTTCCAGGAGTTTAGCGACTTACATTAAATGGTCACAAAGTCAACTAAAGTTACAGAAAGTTTGGAAAAAGTTTTTGCTGAATATCCAAAAGATGGAAGACATGGAAATCGACTTGGCCATCCTGCCCACTCTGAAAATCAATGATTTGAGGGTGCTGTGCAGGAACAGGAAATTAAGTCTGACCCCTGACCTTGACTGGTAGGTCGCTCCCCCACCACACAGCTCCGTCTGTGTGCCCTGCTGCTGCCCCTGATTGTGCTCGCTTTTCCTTTCTGTGCCCCCTTGCTGCCCCTGATTGTGCTCGTTTTTTCCTTTCTGTGCCCCCCTTGCTGCCCCTGATTGTGCTCGTTTTTCCTTTCTGTGCCCCCCTTGCTGCCCCTGATTGTGCTCGCTTTTTTCTTTCTGTGCCCCCTTGCTGCCCCTGATTGTGCTCTGTTTTTCCTTTCTGTGCCCCTTGCTGCCCCTCATTGTGCTAGTTTTTCCTTTCTGTGCCCCCTTGCTGCCCCTCATTGTGCTCGTTTTTATCCTTTCTGTGCCCCCTTGCTGCCCCTGATTGTGCTCGTTTTTTCCTTTCTGTGCCCCCTTGCTGCCCCTGATTGTGCTCGTTTTTCCTTTCTGTGCCCCCTTGCTGCCCCTGATTGTGCTCGTTTTCCTTTCTGTGCCCCCTTGCTGCCCCTCATTGTGCTAGTTTTTTCCTTTCTGTGCCCCCTTGCTGCCCCTGATTGTGCTCGTTTTTTTCCTTTCTGTGCCCCCTTGATGCCCTGATTGTGCTCGTTTTCCCTTCTGTGCCTGTTTCCCGCCGCTGCGCCCTGCGGCCCCGCCCCCTCACTGCCCATTCGCTGCCCCATTCCCTGCTCCTCCCTCCCACCTCCCCATTTATGGCGGCCGCTGCGTGGTGAAGAGAGCGACCCCTGACCTTGACTGGTAGGTCGCTCCCCACCACACAGCTCCGTCTGTGTGCCCTGCTGCTGCCCCTGATTGTGCTCGTTTTTCCTTTCTGTGCCCCCTTGCTGCCCCTGATTGTGCTCGTTTTTTATCCCTTTCTGTGCCCCCTTGATGCCCCTGATTGTGCTCGTTTTTTCCTTTCTGTGCCCCCCTTGCTGCCCCTGATTGTGCTCGTTTTTCCTTTCTGTGCCCCCTTGCTGCCCCTGATTGTGCTCGTTTTTTCCTTTCTGTGCCCCCTTGCTGCCCCTGATTGTGCTCGTTTTTTCCTTCCTGTGCCCCCCTTGCTGCCCCTGATTGTGCTCGTTTTTTTTCCTTTCTGTGCCCCCTTGATGCCCTGATTGTGCTCGTTTTCCCTTCTGTGCCTGTTTCCCGCCGCTGCGCCCCTGCGGCCCCGCCCCCTCACTGCCCATTCGCTGCCCATTCCCTGCTCCTCCCTCCCACCTCCCCATTTATGGAGTCCGTCTGCGCCCGTCCGCGCCGTGACCGCGCCCAGCGCCAGACCCCCTGGTCCGGGCATCTTCCGCGCCCGCCACATCAACAGACGCCGATACGACGCCAGCACCCTCCACGCACTCAACCCCGGAAAAGATCACGCCTGCTACCAGGCCACCCCGAAGCGCACCCAAGGGCCCTTCACCTGCCGGAACTGCAGCTTCGCCAGCACCCGCCCCGCCAAACCACCGCCCAGGAAAGAACCCAACTACCTCAGATGCATCCTCCTCAAACCCGCTCCGCCCGCAAACACGCCATCGAACTCTGGGACCTTCTCGACTCAACCTCCCCAGACGTCGCATTCCTGACGGAGACCTGGCTGAATCCCGCTTCAGCCCCCGACATCGCCATTGCCATCCCGAATGGATACAAGATCACCCGCAGGGACCGCACCAACGGAGTCGGAGGAGGCATCGCCATCGTCCACAGGAACACCCTCAGAGTCTCAACCAACACCGACAACACCCTCAGCACCGCCGAACACATGCACTTCCAGATCCACACCGATCCCAACACCACCCTCAGAGGAACCCTCATCTACAGACCCCCCGGACCCCGACCACAGTTCAGCGATTCCATCGCTGACTTCGTCAGCACACACGCCATCGCCTCCACGGACTACATCCTCCTCGGGGACCTGAACTTCCACCTCGAGAACAACAAGGACACCAACTCCACCACCCTGATCGACAACCTCGCCACCCTCAGACTCAGACAGCTCGTGACTACACCCACCCACGCCGCCGGCCACACGCTCGACTCCATCTTTTCCGCAAGCCCACACGTCTCCTTCAACCACACCTCCGAACCCCACTGGACTGACCACCACTGCATCCACTTCACCTACAGGAAGCCCACCACGCACCACCGCACCGAACAAATGCCTCGCCGCTGCTGGAGCAGAGTCACGGAAGACCAGCTAACCACAACCCTCGCCCTGAGCCCACCCGCCGAACCCTCCGACCCCGACACCGCCGCCCGCAACCTCAGACAGTGGATCGACGACTGCGCCAACACCCTCGCCCCGCTCAAGAATCCGCCCAACAGCCACACCAGCAAGAAAGCCACCTGGTTCACCGAAGACCTCCAGGCCTCCAAACGAACATGCCGAAAACTGGAGAAGATCTGGCTCCACGAACGGACAGCGGACAGCTACGCCGCCCACAAGAGCGCCACCCGCAGTCACCATCACCTCATCAGATCCGCCAAAAGGGCCTCACTCAAAGACCGCCTAGACAACAACGCACACAACAGCAAAGAGCTCTTCAACATCGTGAAGGAACTCTCCAACCCCAGCTCCAACACCAACGACATCCAGCCGTCGCGAGACCTGTGCGACTCACTGGCCACCTTCTTCCACCGCAAAATCGCCGACATCCACGACAGCTTCAACACCACGACCGCCCCGGCAACCACCGAGACCACTGCCCCCACAACCACCAACCGCCTGCTCTCCTGGACCAACATCAACGACGAGGACACCAGCGAGATCATGAACACCATCCACTCCGGTTCACCGCTAGACCCGTGCCCTCACCACATCTTCAACAAAGCCAGTACAGCCATCGCGCCCCATCTCCGGAAAATAATCAACATCTCCTTCGAGACAGCAACCTTCCCAGAAAGCTGGAAGCACGCCGAGATCACCGCCTTACTCAAGAAACCCAAGGCAGACCCCAAGGACCTCAAGAACTTCCGACCCATCTCTCTGCTCCCGTTCCCCGCGAAGGTCACCGAGAAAATCGTCAACAAACAACTGACCCGCTACCTCGAGGAGAACAACATCCTGGACCCTTCCCAGTCCGGCTTCCGCAGCAACCACAGCACCGAAACCGCCCTCATCGCCGCCACCGATGACATCAGGACCCTGCTAGACAACGGAGAAACAGCAGCCCTCATCCTCCTGGACCTATCAGCCGCCTTCGACACGGTCTGCCACCACACACTACGAACACGCCTTCACGACGCCGGGATCCAAGAGAAGGCCCTGGACTGGACCACATCCTTCCTTTCCGGCAGAACACAAAGCGTCCGCCTCGCCCCCTTCCGATCCAAGGCCACCAAGATCATCTGCGGCGTACCCCAAGGCTCCTCCCTCAGCCCAACGCTGTTCAACATCTACATGGCACCCCTCGCCCACGTCGCCCGACAGCACAATCTCAACATCATCTCCTACGCCGACGACACCCAGCTGATCCTCTCCCTCACCAAAGACCCTCACACCGCCAAAGCCCACCTCCACGAAGGAATGAAGGCCGTCGCCGAATGGATGAGGACCAGCCGCCTGAAGCTGAACTCGGACAAGACGGAGGTCCTCATCCTTGGTTCCAACCCTTCAGCCTGGGACGACTCCTGGTGGCCAACATCACTGGGAACAGCCCCGCCACCCACCGACCACGTACGCAACCTAGGGGTCATCCTCGACCCCACCCTCTCCATGACTAAGCAGGTCAACGCCGTTTCCTCATCCTGCTTCAACATCCTCCGAATGCTCCGCAGGATCTTCAAGTGGATCCCCACCGAAACAAGAAAAACAGTCACCCAGGCCCTCGACACCAGCAAGCTGGACTACGGAAACGCCCTCTACGCAGGAACGACGGCTAAGCTCCTGAGACAGCTGCAACGCATCCAGAACGCCTCTGCACGTCTTATCCTCGACATCCCCCGACGCAGCCACATCACACCCCACCTGAGAGACCTGCACTGGCTCCCTGTCAACAAGAGGATAACCTTCAAGCTCCTCACCCACGCACACAAAGCACTCCACAACTCCGGACCAGCCTACCTCAACAGACGACTCAGCTTCTACACCCCCACCCGCCAACTCCCTCGACCAGCCTCGCCCTCGCCACAGTCCCCCGCATCCGGAAAACGACCGCCGGCGGCAGATCCTTCTCCCACCTCGCCGCCAAGACCTGGAACACCCTCCCCACCAACCTCCGACAGACCCAAGACCTACTGGCCTTCAGAAGACTCCTCAAGACCTGGCTCTTCGATCAGTAGCAGCACCACCCCCCTCTTCCCCCAGCGCCTTGAGCTGGGGTATATCACTGATGAATGGGTATGCACCAGGGTGCCCAAGGAGTCCCAAGGTGGTGATCACAAGAAAGGAGTACTGGACCCCCTTTAGGGGAAAGATGGGGCCAAACCTAAATAGTCAGATACTCCAGAGTCTGCAAAAGATGCCCAAGGGGAGGGGGGAGTCGAGAGTCACATCCCATATAAAGGGGAGGGGGTACCTGGGCAAAGAATGTTGACCCTACAAAGGCTGGGGTGTGATATGACTGTAAACAGCCAGGGCGCAAGAAGAGAGATACTGTGTGCACCAAGAAGCCTCCCACTGGTGACCATCTCAAAGGCATTGTAAGTGTAGGGATGGGGGTAGAAGTTGTCCATGGGGATTGCAAGTGATACACTGAAGCCACTTTAGTCTGCATAGGTGGGGAGGAAGTTGAATCCTTGGCTCACTGGCCTGGCATTATGGTGAAATAAAGGCAGCGGGCAAGAATCAATGGGGTTGAAGTCCAGCAGGGATACAGGTGCCAGCATCACCATGGTCGTGGCCAAGCTGGTTTCCCCAGGGCAGATCATACCTGACGAGGTGCACCAGATAGTCAACTCTGACAATGTTACAAAGTCTCATCCGAAAGCTATGCTATACTTTGTGTGGGGAGGTGTTACTGGCTCTACGAAAGTAGTTGTGTCCCCTGCTATTCCAGTGGAGTGTCTGTTGGGTAACGCACTTGAAACTTCTGCCTGGGCAGAGAAGGAGTGAAAGACTCATGCAGCAATGCTGGGTCTCCCAGAGTGGGTATGTGTCTCCACTAGACCACATAAGGCCTTAAGGAAAGGTCAAGGGACCTTGGAGCCTGGACAAAATGTCCTAAGGCCCTAGTTCCAAGAGAAGTCTGGAAAGGCCAATTCTCAAAGTCCACAGGACCAGGAGGAGCCTAACCCTAAGGCAGAAGGCCTGGTGTCTGAGCAGGAGGCTGCTTCCTTGAGAGATTTGCCTGACCTGACAGAACTCCAACGAGCAGGTGGAGCCTCCAGAGAGGATTTGAGCCAGGGGCATAAGACTTGTCCCACTCTTGAGGGCCTGAGACAGTTGACTGTCAAACAGGACGAAGGACATGTCACTGGAACTCAAAAGGTGTACTGAAAGGAGGGAATCCTGGTCAGTGGGGCAAAGAAACCCAATCAGGGGCAACAAGGAGAGTGGTGGTCCCCCAACAGTACAAATATTTCCTCCTTAACCTGGCCCATGACATTTCCTTACCTGGGCATCTGGGGCAAAACAAAACCTGGGAAAGCTGGTATATCACTTCTACTGGCCTCAGATGTCAGAGAAGGTGGAGGAGTCTTGTTGCTCCTGTGTCACCTGTCAAGTCAGTGGGAAGACAGGTGGCAAGCTAAAGGCTCCCCTTATACCACTGCCTGCGGTGGGGACTCCCTTTGAGAGGGCGAGGATTCATATTGTTAGTCCCCTAGACTCACCTTCTGCCTCTAGTAATAGGTTAATCTTGATGGTAGTGGGCAATGCCACTAGATACCCTGACGCTATTCTTCTTAGGGCAGTTACTTCTCCTGCAGTGGCTAGAGCCCTATTTGTCATCTTCAACAAGGCTGGGTTCCCTAAGGAGGTCATTTCAGATAGGGGCACAAATTTCATGTCTGTTTATCTCAAAGCCATGTGAGATGAGTTTGGATTGATTTTTAAGTTCACTACCCCTTACCATCCCCAAGGAAAAGGTCATATGGAGAGATTCAATAAGACCATGAAGGGCATGTTCATGGGTTTACCTGAGAAACTCAGAAGGAGATTGGCTGTTCTCCTACCATGCATACTATTTGCACAAAGGGAGGTTCCTTAAAAAGGAGTAGGTTTCAGTCCATTTGAACTACTTTATTGACACCCTGTAAGAGGTCCTTTGAGTTTGGTCAGAGAAGGTTGGGAGAGACCTCCCAAAATTCAAATAAGACATCTTGGACTATGTGCTAGGCCTTCCCTCCAGAATGGCTGAGTACATGAAGAAAGCAAAAAGAAACTTGGGGGTCAGTAAGGAGCTTGTCAAGCACTGGTATGACCAGAAGTCCTCCACGGTTGAGTACCAACCCAGACAACTGGTGTGGGTCTGTGACCCACAGAACCCTCCAAGACAAATGTAGTGGGCCATACCATATCTCGGAAAAGAAGGGTGAAGTCACATATCTGGTGGACCTAGGACCCACTCCCGCCACAGGGTGATGCATGTAAATAGGCTTATGCTCCATCATGACAGAGCAGATATCACAATGCTCATGGTGACAGATGTGGGAGAAGAGGAGGAAGAAACTAAGTTACTTACCTGTAACTGCAGTTCTCCAGTATTGGTATCTTTCATAGATTCACATGCTTGAATCATTCCCCATCGTCAAAGTGGGAGTCCCACGGTACCATAATAAAGCAGTATGCATCACTATCATAGGCCATAATGGCAATGAAAAAGTCATTTTAATAGCCTATGCCTTTTTTTAAAAAAAGGATCAAACTTGAACTATAGCCAATCAGGAGGCTGTACCCTCTAAAACACTCTCAAAAGAGGCTGAGTCCCTCAGATTTTCAAGCACAAATGAGAATAAAGAATACCGAGCTATAAGGGGAGCCTCTCCAGGGAGGATGGTGGGTCGGATGTGAATCTAGGAAAGATACCAATACTGGAGAACAGCAGTCACAGGTAAGTAACTTATTTTCTTCCCCAGTATAGGCTCTTTTATAGATTCACATGCTTGAATCAGAATAGCAATCAGTTAACGTATTTGTATATCTTATAGTATCAGCGCAAATTGTAAATCTAATTGCATTTATATAGCGCTTACTACCCCTGACAAGGCGTAGAAGCGCTTTTTCGGCAAGTAGCATGCTACTCCGGAACCCATAAAGGATTAGTGTTGAATTAGTATAGTGAAATATGAAAGTAATTTGAGTGGTGGATAGGTTAGTCAGTTATTTGGATTCAGAAGGATAGCGGGGGGCTAGAAGAGGGAAAAAGGTTTGCATTTATATAGCGCTTGCTACCCCTGATTGAGTGTTAAAACGCTTTTTGGCGAGTAGCAGGCTACTCCGGAAGCCATAATGGATTAGTGTTGAATTAGTATAGTGATATATGAAAGTAATTTGAGTGGTGGATATGTTAGTCAGTTATTTGGATTGAGAAGGGTAGGGGAGGAATAGAAGAGGGAAAAAGGTTTGCATTTATATAACGCTTGTTACCCCTGATGGGGTGTTGAAGTGGTTTTTTGAGGAGTAGCACGCTACTCTGGAACCCATAAAGGATTAGTGGTGAATTAGTATAGTGAAATATGAAATTTGAGAAGTGGACATGTTAGTCTGTTATTTTGATTGAAAATGATAGTGGAGGGATAGAAGAGTGAAGGATTTTTTCTTGTTTTTTTATTTTTTTGGGGAGGTCATAGCAGTAGGAGGAGGCTGGGGATGAGTAAAAAAGGATGTGCAGTGGAAGAGTCAGAGGGAAGAGTTTAGAAAGTAGCGGATGGTGGGTAGAAAATATATACATAACATATTCATATGCAAATTAATATATATAAAAATATATATCATATATTAAACTATGCATAAATACATAAGCAAACATATGGAACTAAAAGAGTCTCCCCTTGTTGAAATAAGTGGTGTAGTAAAACCTGTCCAACCGCTGCATGATGGGTTTTGCCGATTCCAGGTAATAATGCTGCATGAATTATATGCATACTCTTCCAAGTTGCAGCAGGACATATCTTTTCCAGAGGCACTTCCGCAAACAAGGAAGTTGAGGTGGAAACTGCCGTAGTTGAGTGCACCCTGGTTTTTGCTGTGAGGGGCTTGCCGGTCTTTGAGTGGCAGGACTGGACTACAGCTGAAAATCAAGCAATGGTTGCAATCATGACTGGAGCACCCTTACGAGTGCGTCCATCTGAGTCCAACAGTTGTTCAGTTCTCATGAGTGGTTTAGTGCGATGCAAGTAGAATTTTAGATATGATTTAATACCTACCGTATGAATAGGCCTCTCAGCTCGTGATGTTAGATTCGGAAGAAAGCCCGAAATATTATAGGTTTTATTGAGGCAAAATCCGAAGGAACCTTGGGAATAAATCTTTGGATTGGTTCTGAGAAGTACTAAATTGCCTGTGAGGTGCAAGAAGGTTCTCGAGTTGAGAAAGCTTGTATCTCTTCTACCCTCCTGGTCGGAGTGAGCGCTAGTGACATGGCGACCTTCCATGTGAGAAATATGAGGTGCGCTCTGTGAATGGGTTGGAATGAACTCTTCATAAGTTGACATAGAACTATGTTCAGGTGCCCGTCTAGGAAAGGAGTCCTTACTGGAGGAAAAAAACTCAGAATAATTATTTCATGAACTGTTTGATGATTTTGCTAGAGCAGAAAGAGAGAAAATGTGATGAGCATCTATATCTTGCTATTGCTGCAAGTTGTGCCTTAACAGACAAATGTATCAACTGTGACTGAGCTAGCAAGAGGAGATAGGGTAGTTATCTGCCAAATTGTGCTAGTTGAGGATGTAGGTTTGATTTCTGGCACCATAGGCAGAAACGTTTCAATTACAGTTTAAATGTCTTGATTCTGGCTTCCGCCTTGACTTGGAGAGAATACACCTACAGTCCTGAGGAATATTGAGATCTTTGAATTCATGGAATTTAGGAGCCGCGCGCGTAAGAGGAGAGAGGTCGGGTCAGAATGAAGGACCTGGCCTTAGTTCATCGTCAAAAAGTTTATGGGATATTGGTAGGTGAATGTGGTTGTATTCAGATAGTAGGAGAAGCTCCATGAACCAATGCTGCGTGGGCCACCTGGGGGCCATCAGGATGAGACACCACGGCTCCGCTTTCCTCTTGCTGAGAACCTTTGGTATTAAAGGTATTGGGGAAAAGGTAGGCATAGATCCCGGAACATCTGTCGAAAGACATTCCTCCACGATCCTGGATGTGGATGCCAACTTGCATAGAACTGGCATTTGCGTTTTTCACTTGTTGGAATGAGATCTACAGCCGGTTTGCCCCAGAATGAGAAGATCATATTTAGCATCGACTGATCAAACTCCCATTCGTGGAGGTTGTTTCCAGTTCTGCTTAGTATGTCTACTAAGAGATTGCTAGTCCGGGGAATTATTCTGTGTGTTGTTAGCCGGCTCCAGACTTCCTGATCCTCCTTGAACAATGCTAGTGATCTTGTGCCGCTTTGTTTTTTCACATATTGCATGCTGGTGCTATTGTCCATGAAAACTAACACCGAAGACCATGCTATCATTGGCAGGAAAACTTGGAGACCGAGTTAGATGGCTTTGAGCTCCAGGCGATTGTTATGTATGTTCTTCTGGAGCGGAGACCACTTTCCTTGAATTTTCAGGTTCTGTAGATGACCGCCCCAGCTCCCCAGGGAGGCATCCGTAGTCACTACGCAGTGAGGTTTTTGAGGTAAGAACGTGAGGCTCTCTGTTAGGTGGGAGTTCTGGGACCACCAGGCTAGAGCTTCTATCATACATGTATGAAGTTCACCAGGCCCTTTAACGATTATTTTGTTTGAATGTATTGTTTCGGTGACTGTTCCTGTAAGGCTCTCATTTTCAGGCATGCAAGAGGGATCATATTGATCGCTGAGGACATGATGCCCTGAAGCTAATTGAACAGATGCACTGATATTCTTTTTTTTTTTAGTTCGAGAGCCAGTTCCCACAGCCTTCGCTGCTTGTCTTGGGATAGAAAGTCTTTGTCTTGGACAGTAGTTACTTACCGTACACTGTGGCTCTCCAGTATTGATATCTTTTATAGATTTGCATGCTTGAATCTTCCCCGTCGTGATGGTGAGAGTCCAACAGTAATAAATGCAGTGTTAAAGCATTAAACTCCACGGAAAAACAATAGTAGTTAGTAGCCAACTAACATTGATTTAATACACTCAAACTTCAGCCAATCTGAGCAGAGACCCTGGTGAGCCTGAACGGAGAGGAGGGATGTTCGCATGCGAATCGATAAAAAATATCAATACTGGAGAACCACAGTGTACAGGTAAGTAACTTGTTTCTTCTCCGGTATTGTATCTTTTATAGATTCACATGCTTGAAACAGAGTAGTATGCTGTATCCGAAGACAAATGGCGCCGGGTAAGGCGCCCAAACTTAAATGCGATGGTTGAACCTAAGATATTGGAATTGCACAAAATCAGAAGAGATATAACAGCATTTATCAATCATAATAAAAGTACTAAAAATGATGAACGACAACTAAACATTATAACATAGAGAAAAAAGAGCTGAATAGGTGCATACCTTATGCGAACAGTCTTCGCAGGGCAGCCTGACCGACTGCTACATCCGCCTTACTCCAGGCATCCAAGCAGTAATGCTTTGTGAAGGTATGGGCATTCGTCCATGTTGCCGCCCTGCAGATGTCAGGTAGAGATACTCCTGAGAACAGGGCTAAGTACGCTGCCACCTTCTGAGTTGAGTGAGCCTTCACCTTTGCAGCTAGAAGACGTCAATGCCTTCTCATGACAGAAGACTATAGTTGAGGAGACCCAGCAAGCAATACTAGCTCGCGTTAAGGCTTGACCTCTTCTGGGAGCACAGAAGAAAATGAGCAACTGAGTAAATTTACTGAAAGTCTTTGATCTTTGCAAGTAGAATTTCAAACCATGCTTAATGTCCAGCGAGTGTAAAGCGCTCTCTGCAGGCGAAGAAGGATTGGAAAAAATGAAGGCAGAACTTCTGGTTCATTGAGATGAAATGCTGAAGGCACCTTGGGAATGAAAGGCGGATTGGTGCACAGAACTACTCTGTCCTCAAGGAACTGTCGGTAATATTCTGTTGTGGTGAAAGCCTGAATCTCACTAATACGTCTAGCAGAGTAATGGCTAATAGAAACGCACCCCTCACATGAAAGGAATTTCAATTTGCATTTGTGAATAGGCTTGAATAGAGACCTCATGAGCTGCGATAAGACAGTGTTCACCTGCCAGAGCACTGGACGAGGCTTACTAGGCTGGCAAGCTCTGAATGACCTTTCATAAACTCCTTCACAAGTCTGTTAGACCATAGGGATAATTGACCAGAATGCCGTCTGTATCTGGAGATTGACGCTAGGTGTACCTTAATGAATGAGCCGAGAAGACAGAAGTCCTCGTCCTCGGTACCACCCCTTCTGCATGGGACAGCACCTGGTGGCCGACCGCCCTCAGAAGCCCACCTACCCCCTCAGACCACGCCAAGAACCTCGGCATCGTACTCGACTCATCACTCACCATGAACCGACAGGTCAACGCCGTCACCTCCAGCTGCTTCAACACCATCCGCATCCTCCGCAAGACCTTCAAGTGGATCCCCCTGAGTCAAGGAAGACAGTCACCCACGCACTCATCACCAGTAGACTGGACTATGGAAACGCACTCTACGCCGGCATCAACAAGTCCCTACTCCGCAAACTCCAGACAATACAGAACACCGCCGCCAGACTCGTCCTCGGCATTCCCCGACACGAACACATCAGCCAACACCTACGAAGTCTCCACTGGCTCCCCGTGGAGAAAAGAGTCACTTTCAAAATCCTCACTCACGCCTACAAATGCCTACAACAATGGACCCAAATACCTCAACGACAGAATCAACTTCCACGTACCCAAAAGAAACCTCTGATCTTCCAACCTCGCACTGGCCGAAACCCCGCGCATCCACAGAGCCAGAGCAGGCAGAAGATCCTTCTCTCCACATTGCAGCCAAGACCTGGAACGAGTTACCGGCAGACATCAGACGCGCCCCTCCTGAACACCTTTAGGAAGACCCTCAAGACCTGGCTCTTCGGCTAAACAGATCTGCGGACCCCCCTCCCCCCCTCAGCGCCTTGAGACCCTCACGGGTGAGTAGCGCGCTTACAATTCCCTGATTGATTGATTGATAAGTCCTGATTTGGGGAGATACAGAAGATACAGTAGAATCGAGGAGAAAGGATGACAAGACTGTGAAACACACCATGAACAGAACCTCTTCCATTTTGCAGAGTAGCACTCGAGTGCAGAAGGAGCTCAAGCTTTCTGAAGGATCGACCTACATTCGTCAGAAACTGTTAAAGCTCCGAATTCAGCGTGGTGAGGAGCCAGGCTGATAAATGGAGAGCGTGAATCTGCGGATTAACCACTTGACCCTGGTTCATAGAAAGGAGATCCTCCGTCGGCCGGAACTAAATAGGAGAGCACTCTTATAGGTGATGCAGCTCAGTGTACCAGTATTTCCTCGCCCATGACGGGGCGATGAGGATGAGCCAGCATGCCTCTTGTTTCAGCCTCTGTATAACCTTTGGGGTTAGAGGAAACGCGTAAGCAAACATTCCTTCCCATGAGAAGTGGAAGGAGTCCCCCCAAGAGCCTGGTTGGGGGAATCTGCTAGCAGAGAGTTTGCATTTTTTGTTGAGGGATCTAGCGAATAGGTCTAGGGTTGGAAAACACCAAGACTGAAAAATCTCTTGTAATTGTTTCTGGTTGAGCTGCCACTCGTGACACTGCTTAGTGTCCCTGCTGAGGGAGTCGCCCACTTGTTTTGGACTCCTGGCACATGCTCCATCTTTAATGAGATTCCTTTAGCTATCAGCCATGTCCATATTTGTTGTGCTTAGGCTGAGAGGGCCTGAGATCTCGTCCCACCCTATTTTAGCAGATAAAACATGGTGGTTGTGGTGTTGTCCGTTCTTACGAGAACAGACGATCCCTGGATCCTTGCAAGAAAGGCCTGAAGACTGAGAAAAACCACCTTTAAATCTAGTAGATTTATATGACACAATGCTTCCTGTGTGGACCACTTGCCGTGGATCTGTAAATCCTATAGGTGGGCTCCTCATCCTTCCATGGAGGAGTCAGATGTCATCACCACCTTTGGTATAGCAGGGAGGGAGGAGAGACCCTGAGAGATGTTGTCTTTGACCATCCACCAAGACATCGCTGAAGTCATTTCTGAGGTTATCGAAATTATGTAATCGAAAGAGCCCCGATACTGAACCCACTGTGCATTGAGGTGCTACTGAAGATTCCTCATGGTTAGCTGGCAATTGGGGATTAACGGGATGCAGGATAACATCATCCCTAGCATGGATTTGTATGTCCTTACAGAAACGCACCTTTTTGAAGACAGTAATTGCATTATTTTCTGTAGGCGTGAAATCCTTTCTTCTGTGGGAAAGGCTTTTAAAAGCTTTGCTCCTAAAAACACAAGCGACCTGGAAGGGATGAGAGATGATTTTTCCCTGTTGAGCTTGAGACATACGGATTGAAAAAGTTGTAGACAGGTTCTGTGGATTTTTTGGCCGCCTGGAAGGATGGAACTGGCTAAAATGGCCGACGGAGAAGGAGCTCTTCCTGCGAGCTCCTGAGGTAAGGGATAGCCATCGGCGTTAATCCCTGGTAAACCCATCGTGCCCAACAAACGACCCAAGCAACTAAGTAAAGATTTAAAGGAGGAAATTAAACGTTTCTGTACCTGCAACCTGGCTTTTCTGGACCCACTGCACGAAGAACTCAGGATACGTAGATCCCCATCTCCGGTCTCTCTCAGACGATCCCGGACCGGCACTGCTGGCTGCATCTGCAGGGTCCCCCGGGGCAGCTCTCTCCTTGGCAAGTAGGAGCGGTCGTCCCCAACGACAAGGAGTCCTACGGACACCGGCGGCACCCCCCTCGCCCGGTGCCCTCTGCCATCGAACCGGAGGCCAAGCTGGGCCCACCCCCGATCGTCTCAGACATCTCCTCACTCATCAGCAGGCTGGAACTCTCTGAGGTCCGTCGCTCGCCCAGCCGGTTTGCTGCCTCCCATGGCAATGAGCCCCAGGTAGAAGATCAGGCCCCGGATACGCCGTTGGCCCCAGGAGGCTGAACCTGGCCCGAGGACGCCCTGCACGCCCGGCGCCCTCCGCAATCAATCAACACTGAAGCTCTACGGAGAGGCCCCACATCACCGCTGAAGACATCAAGGCCTCTGCTGAACTGCGGAGACCAGCATCAGCGGGGAGCGGTGCATTGTGGAGGTACGTTCTGGGACTGACTGTCCATTGCAGTTGATGTCCCTTGGCCGTGGGTTGGGACCGACCACCGTGTCCCTTTCCTCGGCCCTCAACCCCCGCTCGGACCCGCGCATCAGCTCCTGGGTGGGGTCACCAGTCCCGACCAGCCGCCCGTGACTGTCCGTGGTCGCGGCTCGCGCACCAAGTCCTGCGCATCAGCTCTGGAGCGAATTCGGCCCCGGGGCATATAGAACCTTGGATATGTCCCCTACCATGGCCAGCGGACCTCCGGAGGGCTCACGGTCCTGGTGAGGATCGAGAGAACTCCCTGGCTCGGCGACGCTCGCACCTGTGCTTCTCCAAGGGGTGCTAGGGGCGATTGATCAGCCCTTGATCGCTGGCGTTTTCTTTCGTTTCTCTCCGCATATGCCAGTTTTTAACTATTCATGCATCGGCCCTGCCGAGGAGAGGCCCATCGCTGTCCTGGCTGAGGGAGCTGGCTGGGTGAAAAGCTATGTAGCGATGCAATGCAGCTGTTGGACAGTTGTGAAGCAATTTGTCGTTTGTCTTTTTTATTTTCTTTTTCTTACTTGCTTTGCTTTATTGCCCCAGCCATTTTGAGCACAGGGATGCTCCTCCATATTGCCTCAACTCTATTTCCTTCAAAATGGTAGCAATCTGGAAATGGCAATGGAAAGAGGACTGCGCAATAAAAACAAACAAGAGTCTACAGCTGCACGATAAGTCAGGATCGCCAAGATGGCGGCCATCTTGGAATGGCTCTGACCTTCTATAGCCTCCAATGAAGGATGTGTTGGATTTGGAATAGCGTAGGAAAGTACTTTTTCCATACGTCCTAAACAAGTTTTATCTAATTAAATAATATCTATTTCCGATGAGGATACTACCCGAATGATCACAGACATAAGGAATTAGAGGATAGCAAAGACATTAGCAGGGACCACAGTAAGACTCATAGACGTTTTTGAATAAGGCAGTGGACAAAAGGATACATCAGAGTGGGACATAAGGAAATAAAGGAGAGTAAAGACACCAACAGGAACTACAGTAGACTTGTAGATGTTTTGAGACAGGTAGTGGACTAGAGGCTACATCAAAGTGGGGTCACCACTGCAGGACCACCCCCGAGTATTATATATCGCCATCAGTAACTATGGCCGGAACTAATTTAAAATCAGCAGGCAGTAATTCTTACGTCATAATGTACCCAACTAACCTATCTAAGAATGCAGCCAAAAAATTCAAACACAACTTAATTAGAAAAAACCCAGACACGATGATCTCTGACCCCGCCTTTAATCTAAAAAAAGACATTATTGTAAATGACTTGATATTTTTCACCAGAAAAACTACTAAATGGCGCACTGTCATGACGAAGATGCTCAACATAAAAAATATAAGTAATATCCCACATGGTACTAAACTATTGATCATCCCTTCACCAAGATTAAGAGCGGACTATGCATAACTATCTACAAGAATGGTATTGTGCTTATACAAGCAGCCAACAATGAGTTAAAAAAGTTTGACAACCTGTTTGCAACCTTAAAAGAGTGTGTAGATAGCACAAGTTCCCAACAACACCTGACCACACAAGCAGTCACCCTATCTACCACCCACATAACCACCATAGACGTCACAATATCAAGAGACCCCAAACAGCCACAACCTACAACTTTGCCAAGAGACACAACTTTGACAAGAGACACACTTGACAGGAACTATACAGATCTAGGAGAAGAATCTCTACTATACGCTATTATCGCCCCTACGGCATTACATCGGGAAAAATCAGTACCTCTCCCTCAGGATATGATTACTCCCACACATAGGACATTTAGTGGGAACCCACATCCAGCAATAAAGGGTAGGGAAGCTAACCCTCCTTCCAAACCCCCCTCTACGACAGTACCAACAGCATCTGCGTACATACGAAACTCGTATCCCCCTAGCTCGATATTAAGCTCACAAGACAAAGGGAGCTCATCTCATATCACACACAGGGGAGGCGCAAACACCCGAACTAATGACAAAAAAAGGAACATTGAAAAAGTCACAGATCTAAATCACTGGGACACAAGCAAAACACGAAATAGGCAGATGCGCACTTCTAGTATATCACCTCCTACTCAGAGAGAAATCGAAAGTCTTCAAATACAGGCGGACAATATGTCGCAGGACATTCTAAATGCACTACACTTTATGGAAAAAATACTAGAAATCGCTGTAAGCACTCACTCCAAAGTCGAGCTCACTCAAAAATCAGTACAGGATCTTCAAGGAAAGCCTAAAGGGATAACCATGCCAGTATCAAATAGACATAATCGACCATACAAAAATCTTAAATATCTATCAGATGATGAAACCCAAGCCCTACTCCTTTCATATGAGTCGACAGCCATCAGCAGAGGTGAGGAAATTAGATCAGTCCCGATCGATGTAAATAGAACGTCCTGTCCTAATAACAGAAAACCCAACCTTAAGAACCTAAAACAAGTCCAGTTAACCGCCAGTACTCAAGAGATGAACTCTGGTATCTCAGGGAAACCACTTCTATGCCTACTGCTCAACTGTTGTTCCGCAGCAAAACATGCCTCAGACATTGCTGCCCTCATCATTAGTCAGGAAGTTGACGTGACAATTTTAACAGAAACATGGCTCACAGAATCTTCTTCCCCGTTCATGGATCTACTGGTGCCTCCACATTATAACATTGTGAGACTAGACAGACTAAAAAAGACAGGAGGTGGTATAGCCTGCATACACCGATCTGATATCGAGGTCAGCCAACTACAATCCGACCCACTTGAATCCTGTGAATACCTCAGTCTCGCTATAAGAACTGCAGATAATCAAAGATGCAACTTGCATGCGCTCTACCATCCACCAGGCAATAATGCCCCTTTCATAGACCAGTTAATGGAGATCATCACGGCTAACTCTAACATTCACACTAATGATATATTCCTAGGCGACTTTAATTTACACTGGGACGATAATAATGACAAACAGGTCAACGTACTCAAAGACTTTTTAGCAGACCTAAACCTTACTCAAGCCTGCACACTGCCAACACACTCGAAAGGGGCAACCTTAGACTGGGTAATCTCTAGAGTCAAGGATGCTACAATTAACTCAATTGTTCCTTGCGATTGGTCGGATCACCATGCCATAACCTTCCATATATCCACCATAAAAAAGAATAAGACCACGCAACCTGTCAAACCTAAAAAGTGGACACGGGACACCAAAGACCCTAATATTGAGCAATTAGTAGCACGATGTGAGAAGGATCTAAATCCGCCTAACAACATGTTGAACGTTAGCGAACTCACTGATCACTACACCACATCAATGACGAATATAGTCAACTTCACCATGCCGCTAAAACTGAAAAGAATTTCAGAGAAAGATAAAAATCCATGGTTTAATGGGACACTGAATGAAGACAGGCGGAGGCTGAGACTAGCAGAAAGAAAATGGAGACAGCACCCATCATCCCCCCAGCTAAAAACTCTCAGGAAAATTAGAAACAAATACAACAAAAGTGTTCTCAAATCCAAAAAGGAATTTTTTAGATCGGAACTGGATAATGCCAAAAACAGACCACGGAAACGTTTCGAGATGTTAAAACAACAATCCAATCAATTGGCCAAATCTGCTCAAGAAGCAACAAAAACTCAACTGAGCTGCGAGGAATTCTCAACATTCTTCACAGACAAGGCCAACTCGCTAGAAAGAGAACTCAGGATGGCAGCCGACAACCTCTCTAGCCAATTATCATCACAGAACGATGCTACCATGCACACCGCTCAAGATATGACGAAAAACAAAGCAAAATGGTCGACCTTCAAGTTATATGACCAGAATACCATTGCCAAAACTCTCTCAGATATCAAACCAAATAACCACTACAATGACCCCCTCCCCTCTAAATGCCAAAAAAGAATCAACCATATCGTCGTCCCAATATGGACAAAAATAATCAATGCCTCACTATCTCAAGGGGTCTTACCAGAGTGCCTAAAAACAGGTCAAGTCCTCCCCATCATCAAAAAACCTACAGCAGACCCGGCAGACCCAAACAACTTTCGCCCAGTGACCAATATTCCATTACTTGCCAAACTAATTGAAAAATGCGTGCAAAATCAACTGACCAACCGCATCACTAATTTCAGTCTGCTGGACGACTGCCAATCTGGATTCAGACCAGGCCACAGTACGGAAACAGCAATCTTACATATAGTGGATGATGCGCTACAGGCCCTGGATCACAATCAAACATGTCTACTAGTTCTTCTTGACCTGTCTTCTGCATTTGACACGGTAAATCATGAAAAATTACTAGCCCGGCTTGAAGACAGGATGGGATTATCTGGAAATGTTCTGAAATGGTTTGAATCCTTCCTACAGGACAGAACACAAAGATTCCTGGTCAACCAGGCGCTATCCCCGTCATGCCCTAATTCGATTGGAGTTCCACAAGGATCAACGTTATCTCCATCACTATTCAACCTATATGTCGAACCCCTTATAGAAATTCTCCGGCACGCAAACATCTCCTACCACAAGTACGCAGATGACACTCAGATCTACTTCAAGATCTCGTCGTTGGAAGAGATTAAGACAATGAATGAGGCCTTAGAAGTGTCATTACAATGGTTAACTAGCAATCATCTGAAATTAAATGCACAAAAAACTGAATTCCTATTAATATCCCCTCCAAAGAACTCCGCAAATGTGAAGGAATGTACCAAACTGATCACAGCGCTAAACTGCACCCCTATCCTAGTTGACTCGACCAAATCACTAGGAATCACGCTTGATAAGAACCTAGACATGAAAGCCCACATCAAATCAATGGCAAAAAGTGCCCGTTTTCACCTGAACTATATTAGAAAAGTGAAACCACTCATTACTACGTCGGACCTCAAATTGGCAGTTCAGTCCTTAGGTATATCAAGGATTGAATACGGCTGTACAACATTAGCAGGTCTACCTAAAATCTCCACAGCACCATTAAAAGCCTGACTCAATGCAGCCACAAGACTCCTTACAGTTTCAAGAAAATACGACCACATTTCCCCACACTTGAAGGCATTAAACTGGCTACCATATGAAGCCAGAATTCAACTTAAACTGGCATGTATTACCCACAAAGCGCTCCACTACAAAACGCCAATGTACTTAGCCCAGAAAATTGAGCTATCCGGGGGAAGCAGACCATCCCGGAATGCCAGAGAACTGTTGCTGAAACCTCCCATCTTTCAGAAGAAGAAAACGTATGACAGAGCATTCTCCGGAGCGGCCCCCAGAATCTGGTATTCACTCCCTCCAAACATTAGAAAAATTCCAAACACGTCAACATTCAAGAGGGAAGCGACGATCTTCCTAATGGGCAAGTTCCTACCCTAAACAATGACTGATCATCATCTGCATCGTGGTTAATAGCCGGACGTCACATTGTCCTGTCAGATATGGATGCACCCTGCGCAAAAAGATCACAAAGACACCAAACCTACCCAAAGACTGATGCCAACTAGATCTGATGTAGGTGTTACCTCAACAGGTCAACAACGGATGTAAGGATAAACTCACCAGTTAGCTGCGAAGACTTCTTAGACTGTACATTACTACAATTAATGGATCTTTGTAATATTGATGTAAAAGATACGAAAGGTACACATCGGAACCATATGTATAATACTACTGTTATACCTTTTTGTACACCAAACCGATCCTAATCTTGTTATTGTTGAAACTGATAAGAAGGGCGTGTACCGGAACCATATGTATATTACCTTTGCGATACCCATTGTATTCTAAACTATTTACCTCATGTAACTGTGAAGCGCTCTGATACCCTTAGGTCATGTTCGCGCTATATAAAACTCTATAAATAAATAAACTAACCAATTATCAGGTAGGGGAATACCTGGTGACCAGACTGTCGGAGAAAAACTGCGACTGGCGCCATGCACTTGGTGAAGACCCTGGGTGCTGACTTCAACCCGAAGGGAAGAACCTTGAATTGATAATGGCACCTTGCCACCTCAACCTGAGAAACCTTTGGTGTTTAGGATGTGAAAATATGCATCCAGAAGATCGAGGGAGGACAGATAATCTCCCGCATCCATGAGTAGCAAAATCTCCTGGAGAGACAGCATCCTGAAGGGTTGATCTTTGATGAACTTGTTCAATAACCGGAGGTTCATTATTTGTCCACTTTCCCGTCTTCTTGTTGATCAGATAGAAATGGGAGTAGAAACCTCGATTGCGCTGATCGTGTGGTACCTCTTCGTTTGCGTTTTTGGAAAGGAGTAATCGGTTTTCTTTTTGAGAATTGGAAGATGACAATGTGATGACTTTTGAGAAGGGGAATTTGGAGGCTGTTGAACAAATTCCAGGATTTGACGGTGCTGGAATACGTCTAACACCCATTTGTCGAAAGATATGAGCTTCCCTTGATTGAAGAATTTGGATAAGGTGGGACCAAACTGATGTGAGACTTCGGTAACAATGGACTGTGAATCCTCATTGTCTCCTGTTGGCATCCTGAGACCTCCATCCTTCTGATGGACGTCGGCGCCCCAACGCTCTGGAATAAGAGGGTGTTGTGTTGAGTCGGTAAGCCTGAGCCAAATATTGTGATCAAAACCCCTGCTGGGAATAGGGTTGAAAACACTGCTGGAATTGTGGTTGAGAGAGATATTGGCCTCTACCCCTACCCCAAAAGGACGGAAACCTCCTCTGCTGCAAGCTTCCCAGCGATTTAGCCATGTCAGTATCCGATTTGATCGACTGTAGTGCGTCGTCAACGTGTTTACCAAAAAGGCATTCGCCTTCGAACGACATATCCAGTACTTTGGCTTGAACTTCTGGACAGAACGTGGTCGCTTTAAGCGAGCCTTGGCATCTCAACAGAGTTGCTCCAGCCACCTGCCTGAACACAGTGGACGAAATATTCATTGCTACATTGATGATCTCGGAAAAGGCCTTTTCCCTTTCAGACACAATGTCGTTTGCCTCTTTCTTCTTGTCCTCAGGGAGATATTCCAACAGAGACGAGATGTCGAACCACATCTGCCGATCATAACTCCCCAGAATAGCCATGGCACTGGAGGCTCTGATGAAAGTAACAGCCAGTGCAGAGAACCTCTTTTCTATATTGTTGAGCCGGCGTCCTTCTTTGTCCGGTGGGGCCGCATATGGCGAGGAAGGATTCTTCGCTCTTCTCTGAGCGGCCTGCATGGTGAATGGTGACTGAATCAAGTCAAGGATGACCAATGAGGCATGTTGGGAAACTCTCAGGGGCTTTCTTTTTTTTTGCCAAGCTTCGGAACAACGGCTGGTATGGAGGCCGGTGTTTTCATTAATTTCAGGCTTTCTGGCCATAAATAATCCACGATAGGGATAGCATGAATAGTGTGTTGCGATCCAGACTTAAAATCATAAAGGAAGCACTCCGTATGCTTAGCTGGAATAGGGAGGTCTAAGCGCTTTGAAGCTCGCTCAAGGATGCCGTGAAACCTGCCGATATGTGCAGGTGGCGAATCGGCTACTGGTGGAGTAGGAGAGGGTGGCATAGGTGTGACGTAATCATCCCATTCATCATGAGCATCAGGATCTATTTGGAGTTCACCCTCTTCCAATTGTTGGTCGTCACTGTCCTGTAAATTATCCGGGATTGATAATGGCGGCGGTATATTTTTATCCCTTGGCAGCGAAGGCGTGCTTTGTGGTACAGGAATGGCAATAAGGACTTCCTGCCTAGGTGGAGGCCTCTGAGCAGAGTTGGATTCAGGGAAGCGTTTGTAGTAATCTTTTAGCATCAAACATAAGTCTGTGACTAAAGAAATTAGAACATTGATGGAAGGTTCTTGTTGATGGTACTCATCCTCCTGGTCCTCGTAAGGGTTCCTGGAAGGTATCCAAGTGCTGAGTGGAGGGATGTCCCCATCAGAGAAGGAGTAGTCGCCCTCAAGGTAAACTGACAGATCGTCCATGGCCTCATCTTCCTCTGACTCCTGACATTTGACTCTCAATTGCAAGGGGCTGTATACAGGCCTGTATGGACCTTCATCCTCCGACTCCTGGAAATTCAGGAGGCAAGTTAAAGACAATGGAGAGATTTTGGAAAAAACCTAAAGCAGAGATGGAGTGGCTTTTGATGGAGAAAGTGCAACATCTTTTTCCCCTGTTGACGGGATCGTCGACGACAACGACGATGATGCGGCATGAAGAAGAATCTTTGTCGACGGAGAAACTGCGAGTGCGGTCGTTGAAGGCGAGGTGGTCGAAGAGGAAATCTTCGTCGTTTGAGACGTCTTCAATGCTGCCAACAATGGTGTCATCACTTCCTTCTTCGACGAAGCAGCCGCCGTTGTCGTCTTGAACGTTGACGTGGTAGAAGTTGCCAACAAGACCGACATCTGTGCTGATCCTGGAGAGATAAAGGCTGTAGACAGTGAGTGCTTCGCCAACGGGATCGTTGACAGACGCTCTTTTTTTGGAGAGGACTACTTGAACGGGAGTGTGAGGCGTAGATGGTGGTACTGAACCAAATGTTGATGTGTGGAAGAAGGGCCAGGCAGGCCCTTGCAGTAAAGTAGGATCAAGTTTTGACTGTAGTACACTAGTATCCTGCTAATCAGTACCCCAGTTTCTGTGCTCTCTCTCCTCAATTTATTGGTAAGTACTTTGTACACCACACAATTAGCATGCTGGTGTACCCCTGTAAGTCCCTAGTACATGGTAATAAGGTACCTAGGGCATTGGTACACCAGGGGTCTCCCATGGGCTGCAGCATGTATTATGCCACCCATGAGAGCCCATGCAAACTGTGTCCGCAGGTCTGCCAGTGCAGCCTGCGTGAAATGGTGCATGTGCCTTTCAGTTTAGATATAAGGTTTTCCTTACATCCCAGTCACAGCACTTTACACCTATAAGTCACCCCAAAAGGTAGGCCTGACAGCCCACAGGCAGAGCTCATGGTTCTAAGTGTGAGGTGCCCCTGCATGAGCAGAGACACCTCTACAAACCCTGGAGTCCATTCTCTGGCTTTGTAAGTGCGAGGTAGCCATTTTAAGGTATGTAGTGGACACTGGCCAAGTCGAGATGTCCAGCTACATAATGGCTTCTCCGAACCTCCTCATGTTTGGTGTCAAACATGTTGGAATCATGCCACTACACCAATTCTGGTGCTAGTTGCATGATCACATGTACTGGGGGGCTCCTTAGAGGACCCCCCCATGTCTACCTGTTTAGTCTTGCAATGTCTGCGTGCAAGCCAGTGCTGCTGCTGACCCCAGACACTGTTCTGCCCTCCTGCAGCTGATATTAACTCGGGCAGTGAAAGGCAGAACAAAGGATTTCCTGCTAAAGGAGAGGTGGCTGTGTAGCCACCTCTTCTTTAGCAATAGGTGTCTTAGGCTAGGGTGGCGGTCTTCCGAGCGCCTCCAGACTGCTTTGAAGGGCACATTTGGTGTGCTCCTTACATAAACAAGTTTGGCCCAGTTCAGGAGCTCCTGGCTCCCGCTCTGGCGTGAATCTATACAAAGGACAGGGGAATGACCATCCCCTGTCCGGCTCCTTCCCTGGGAGGTGCCCAGAGCTCCTCCAGGTGGCCACTTTATTCTGCCATCTTGAATCTTAGATGGGCAGAGGCCCCTGGGAGCATCTGACTGGTAAGTCCTGCAGAGTAGCGTCCTTGACCCCCGATAGGTGGGACACAGAGAAGACTTTGGTCCCCTTTCCTGCGTTGCTTAAGGGCTCCCCTGAGGGTGGATCCTTAGATTCGTTCAGACTTCGTCTTCAAGAACCGACTGGCTTCATCTGAAGATCTGTCTCAAGACTTCTGCTATTGGGCACTGAACTCTGCTGTTGGACTGAGCCAGGTACCAAGACAAAGACTGCTTCTGGTAGGAAGACTCCTACTGCAACTTCATCTCCCTGCTCTTCCAAGTTCTGCAACTTCTGTAGCTATACATCCTCCTGAGTGAGTCTCCCACGACTCTGCATGCATCAAGATAGCAAGAAGGAATATCCCTTGGAGTGAAGGAGTCACTCTCCTGCTTCCGCAAGCACCTCGACGACAACCAGCTTGTGGATCCAGCTGTCCCACAGACACCTTCCAGCTCTGCAACACAGGTGGTGATTTGTTGGCTCTCCAGAGGCCTGACCAGTCTTCCCTGCAACTTGGGAGACTGTAATCCCTCTCCAGCCGACTGGAACAGCATCCCTATGCACCGCATCTATTTGCAGTTACAAAGGCTTGTTGGCTCTCCTGACCGAAAATCTTTAAGCTCCAAGAAGGCTCAGCATCACACAGCCCCAAGAATGACATACTCCTTGCTTCTCCAGCGACGTGGGCATCCATCTTCTGTGTGCTGCTGAGGCCTCCCTGCGACTCCCTGTACCTACTGTCAGAGGGTCCTTCTGGGGTCTTCATCGATTCCTGCTGGCTCTCCTGCTTGCGGACAGCCGGCCCTGACTTACCCTTGCTGGGTGAGTCCCACAGACCTTGCTGGTCTGCAACTAAGCATTGTTTCCTCCAACACATCTGTTGCATTTGCCAAGGCTTGTTGGTATTCCTGCCGCCCACTGACCTTCCTGCATTCTTCAATCGGCATGGGACAGCTTGTGGATGGCGCCTGTGCACCTGCATCGTCACCTGGGCTCCACAGTTGCATCTTCAAGACCTTCGCGCTACAGCAAAGTACCTCCTACAAGGGCAGGCCTCGAGCTCCTGATCCTCCTGGACACTTCCAGGTGGTATTGACACTGTCTCCTCTCTCCTCAGGTGCTCCTCGTCTGGAATCCACATTTGGATTCCACCGACCAGGTCCACGGGTGGCGGTAGCAGCTGGACATCCAAAATCCCCATTGACTTCAATGGGCGGTTCCGACACCACTTCGCATCTATGCACCCGGGCTCCCTGGTGTAGGTATCCTGGTTCTCTGGGTATCCATGGGTGGAGGTGTCCTCCAACCTCCCTGGTTCCAACAGCTTCCCTCTGGGTCCTCTGGGAAGAGTCCTGAAACAGTAAAACTCCAACCGCGACTTCCCTATGTTAGCCTATGGACACTGACCAGGGGTTTCACCTCTATACACAGGCGCCTAGCATCTACTAG
The DNA here is from genome assembly GCA_963921515.1 of Calotriton arnoldi. NCBI lineage: Eukaryota > Metazoa > Chordata > Amphibia > Caudata > Salamandridae > Calotriton > Calotriton arnoldi. The sequence goes on along the minus strand of CAWUFW010002084.1, from coordinate 2,348,324 downwards.
TTACTTACCTGTGGTGGTTCCGTGCTCCCCCTGATCCCTAGTTCCTTGGGTGTTAGTCTTGGTTGGGTACTCTCCCCGCATTCCATTTTCTTATAAATGGTTTGGCGCACCCCCATAGGGGCCCATGTGTTTTATGTGCTTTAGTTACCTGTTTTGAATTATGTAGCAAAGTACTCCTTTTGGCAAGGCTACCCCCACTTTTTGCCTGACTCTGAATGCAACTTTGACTGAATGTGCACTGGGTCCCTGCTGATCAGGTTCCCAGTGCCTGTGTTCTTTCCAAAACTGTACCTTTGTTTCCACAATTGGCACACCTCTGGCTCACATATAAGTCCCCTGTAAAAGGTCTCCGTGGAACCAAGGGCATTGTGACCAGAGAGGGTCTCTAAGGGCTGCAGCATGTATTATGCCACCCTAAGAGACCCCTCACCAAACACATGCACACTGCCACTGCAGCCTGCGTTTTTTGGTGCAAGTAAAAGTGAAGGGTCGACCTGGCACACATCCCTGTGTGCCAGGCCTGCTAGCACTGCCAGAGGAATAGGTAGGTCACCCCTACAGCAGGCCTTACAGCCCAGAGGAAGGGTGCACTATACCTCTGGTGAGGACATAACTGTATGAGCAGATATGCCCCTATAGTGTCTAAGTCTATTCTTAGGCTTTATAAGTGCATGGTGAAGCCATACCGAGTACATGGGCTGGGAGCTTGTCAATACGAGTTCCACAGCTCCATGATGGCTTCACCGAATCCTAAGATGTTCGGTACCAAATATCTCAGATTAATGAGCCCACACTGCTGCCAGTGTTGGATTCATTATTAAATGCACTCAGAAGGCACCTACGAGGTGCCCCCTGAAAACCTAACCAACCACTAGTGTGCAGCTGACTGGTCTGCACCAGTCTGCCACTTTCAGACATGTTTCTGATCCCCTGAGGTGGGAGCCTTGTGCTCCTGTGGGTTAGAAACAAAGCCTGCTCTGGGTGGAGGTGCTTCACACCTACCCCCAAGCAGGAACAGCATTCAAGTGCAGTGAGCCTCAAAGGCTTCTTTTCCTTTGTTATGCTAGCCAGGGCCTCTCCAGCTAGTGGAAATGCCCCCCCCCGACCAAGCCCTGCTTTTGGCGGTACGGTTGGTGGGAAAATTACTAAGCAGGAGTGATGTGTCCCCTCTCTGCCAGGACCACCCATAAGATGTCCTGAGCTGAAGTGACCCCCTCCTTTGAAAATCCTCCATATTGGTTGGGAGGATTTTAGTCAATAGGATTAGGGGTATGCCCCCTCCCCAAAGGGAGTGGACATACAAAGGGTGTATCACCCTAAAAGTAAGTAGCCCATTGGCTGCTCCCTAACCAGTACCTGTAACACCCCTAAATTGAGTATTTAGAGGCACCCCTAAACCTTGATCCTTAGATTCCTGGCGACCTAAAGAAGAAGAAGGACTGAAAAGCGGTTCAGCAGTGAAGACTCCAGACTACAACTGACTTGTCCCCAGCCCTACAGGCCTGTCTGCAGCCCTCGAAGAAACCTGCTCCAAAAAGAAACTCTTCCTGTCAGCCCAACGACCTCCACAACTGTGGCAGGACTGCCTGCCTTCCCTAAAGACCAAGAACTCCTGAGGACAGCGGTCCTGTCCGCAAAGAAACCCTCAGAAGAGCTTCAGCGCCCTGCTGAACCGCACAATCAGACCTCCGGACCTACCTCTGCACCCGATGCCTCCAGCCCGAGTCTAAGTGGCCCACCGGTTTTAAGAAGGTTCGCCAGCGGTCCCGAGCTCGAGTCCACTCCAAAGTGACCTCTCCTGGACTCCACGACGACGCCTGCAGCCTCAAAACGAAGGACCCCCTAACCGCGACCGGCTTCGGTAAGGGTCTTCCTACCTCAAAGGACATGCCTGCAAGCGCAGCCCCCAGGCCTTGGGGAGCCTGATCGACGGTGCCCAGGTGCCCTTCAATATTCCAACTTACCTCCAGAGCCACCTGTTCCCTTCGTCGAGACTCCTGGTCCGAGCCTGCAGCCTTTGTTCGAAATCTTCAGTCTCCATTGCTGTGCATTGGGCGGCTGATGCTGTGTTGGCACTCTCTCTACACCTGGCCACCTCGTGCCCACACAAAGGTGCGGGTCCTAATCATCAGAGATTGACCCCCAAATCCGATTTTTTTTTACCTGTAACCGGCACCTCTTTACGTGCCTCCAGTCTCCATTGACTAACATTGGGCCTCGTTGACCGAATTTGACCTCTGCACTCGGCCGCCCCAGTGCCGCTGGTGGTGCAGTCTCTACATTTATCTGACCCTTGCCCAGTGTTGGTCCTAAAACCCGAAAACTGGAATTCTAAGTCGTATTCTTACCTGTGAAATTACAACATTGTTTTTCCTCCGTAGGTTAACATTGAACTGTTTGAGAAATGCGTTGTGTCCACTTTTTATACTTAAAAACTGTGATTTTACGAAACGTATTTTACTGCAACAAAGTATCTTTGGTTCTAAATAATAAACATACAAAAAGTAATATTTTTTACAAACAACTGGTTTCGGATTTAGTCATTGAGTGCATGTAATCATTTCTTGCCTGAGTGGGTACAACAAATGCTTAACACAGCCCTCTGATAAGCCTAACTGTTCGACCACAACACCACAATAGAGAGCATTTAGTATTATCTACTTTACCCTCAGTAAAGCTTCTCAGGATCCACTGAACTCTGTGCACACTATTCCTTACTTTGGTATATACAGAGCCAGCTTTCTACAATGTATATTTTATTGTGTACTGATATCTCCGGGTAGGAGATGCACCAAAGTAGTTTTAGTTAGTGCATAATAAATACAATGTATTTTTCTAACACTGGTGTGGTTAGAAAATATAAATGGGGAGGTGGGAGGGAGGAGCAGCGAATGGGCAGTGAGGGGGCGGGGCCGCAGGGGCGCAGCGGCGGGAAACAGGCACAGAAAGGAAAAAAGCGAGGCACAATCAGGGCAGCAAGGGGGCACAGAAAGGAAAAACTAGCACAATCAGGGCAGCAAGGGGGCACAGAAAGGAAAAAAACGAGCACAATCAGGGCAGCAAGGGGGCACAGAAAGGAAAAACGAGCACAATCAGGGCAGCAAGGGGGCACAGAAAGGAAAAAACGAGCACAATCAGGGCAGCAAGGGGGCACAGAAAGGAAAAAAACGAGCACAATCAGGGCAGCAAGGGGGCACAGAAAGGAAAAAACGAGCACAATCAGGGCAGCAAGGGGGCACAAAAAGGAAAAAACGAGCACAATCAGGGCAGCAAGGGGGCACAGAAAGGAAAAAAACGAGCACAATCAGGGCAGCAAGGGGGCACAAAAGGAAAAAAACGAGCACAATCAGGGCAGCAAGGGGGCACAGAAAGGAAAAAAACGAGCACAATCAGGGCAGCAAGGGGGCACAAAAAGGAAAAAAAACCGAGCACAATCAGGGCAGCAAGGGGGCACAGAAAGGAAAAAACGAGCACAATCAGGGCAGCAAGGGGGCACAAAAAGGAAAAAAACAGAGCACAATCAGGGCAGCAAGGGGGCACAGAAAGGAAAAACTAGCACAATCAGGGCAGCAAGGGGGCACAGAAGGAAAAAAACGAGCACAATCAGGGGCAGCAGCAGGGCACACAGACGGAGCTGTGTGGTGGGGGAGCGACCTACCAGTCAAGGTCAGGGGTCGCCATTGAGAAGGAAGCTTATGCTGTAGTTTGGTCCCTGAAGAAGCCTAGACCCTACCTGTTTGGGACTCACTTCAGAGTTCAAACTGAACACAGGCCTCTCAGGTGGTTGATGGTGATGAGAGGAGAGGAGAGAACCTCAAACTGTTGAGGTTGCCCATTTACCTACAGGGTATGGACTTTACAGTGGAACACATGGGACTGACCATGCCAATGCAGATGGCCTTTCCAGGTCTTTCCACTTGGATGATGAGAACTACCAGTTTCCCATTACCTTTTGTCTGGAGGAAGTCCATGTAAGGTAATGCCTCTTTTTCCATGACCACCCCCAAAGTTTTGGACTCATGCTGCTGGTTTTCCGACTCTGATGGTGCACTGAGGCCTGCTAACCAGACCTCAGTGCTAGTGTTCTAACCCATTACAAAATGTATGCTGAATTGGCTATCCCAATTGGGATAAGCTGACTTACTTACAAGTCCCTAGTATATGGTACCAAGGGTACCTAGGCCATGTAGGACATGAGTATTCACTAAGGGCTGCAGCACTGGTTGTGCCACCCTGTGTGTAACAAAGTACAAAATCCCTCCCATCCTGCCACTGTAGCCTGGAAGAGCAGTTTTAAAACTGCTAGTTAAACTTTGCCATTTAAACCAATGGCAAAGCCCCCATTTCCCTTAACAATATATGTAAGTCTCCATTAAGGAAGTTCTAAGGGGTCCTCAGGAAAGGAGCTGTATATTATTAAGTAGGACATATACTTTTAATATGTCCTAACAGAAAAACTTTCAAATTGTCATTTTTCTTATGGAAAGGTTAGTAGCTCCATTGGCTAACAAAAGTTTACGTGCTGAACTTTCAATCCGGCTAACTGCTGAATGGGGCTACTGAAAAGGGTACTTCAAGATATCAAATTAATTGTGGCATTAAACTGGAGTTGACGCCCAAGTTGAATTTAATGTCACATTTAAGGAAAGGTAACTTTTAGAGAGTTGCCCCTTTGTGGCCCAGCTTGTCCAGTAGTCTTGCACAGTTCATGGCCACCAGACAGCCTTCTGCCCTCCTAGGGAGCACTGTGAATGACTCCCAGGCTCAGGAACAACAGAAGCCTGATACAGGGAGAGGTGTTACCTCCACCTTGCATAAAGCCACTCAGGGTGTTGGCCCAAAAAGCGAGTTTCAAAGTCGAAGCCGCCTTTGGTGGGCAAATGGCGAATCCATTCTTGAAGGGCTGCCCCTTTGTTCAGGTAGACAGGCTGACAGAGGGAACAAAGAGGGGGAGAATAGTGTCCAAGCCGGTTTTCCTGTGGGCGCGTAGCTCCCAGGTAGCCACACCTCTGGGTCTCTACAACTCTACTAAGCTCCTAACATCCAAAGAATGTTTCAGACATCTTGAGGGTGGGCAGAATAGCGCGCTCTGCGATTGCTAGATGCCACACATAGCCGGAAGTCGTGACAGGATGGGAGGCATCTTTATAGCCTCAGGGCACTTTCTGGACATAAATATGGCATTCCTGGCACTCTGAACCTCAGATCACGACGGAACTAGAGAATGAACCGAAGAAGGACTGCTCTACTGACTCCTGGACCTGGCAGGGAGGCAGCACAGTCTTCTGGACTGCACCTGCTGCACCTTGGGCTAGCAAAGAGAGGAATGTGCCTGTGTCTATTAACTAGTGGAAAAGTTGCTCCTGAGCCCAGACCAAAGAAATGACTCCAAGGGTCATTCGGCTGACCCACTGGAACCAGCACCATGGTCATCAAAGCTGAAGATGCCCATTCTGGCAAGTCAGTAGCCACTTTTTTCAAATCGTCGTTGAACGCCCCTGGGCGAATAAGAGACTAATCCGTGACAGCCATAGGTTGCACCCAAGTCTGCTTGACCTCGAAATGTCATCTGAGTCCAGATTGGTCACCAAAGAGAAACACCAACCTTCACCAAAGGATATCATTGGACCCTCTGTGTACACAGACTAGTAGCCCATCCACAGCTGACCTACTTGCTCAAAGAGTACTTTGAGGGTCCCCGACCCCTGTGGCCAAAGTTGCCCTACCTTACCTGTGGACTGAGGAATAACCACAAGGACCCCACCGCCGACTGCAAAACACCCAGGGCATCTATCAGCATTCTCAGCATCCTGCATCCCCAACATCAGGACCACTATATTGAGGTCTATGCCGGTCTTGATGTAACGTGTGGAACTGGACTTGAAACTAATTTGGTGACCAGGTAACTGTCCAACTACTCCTTCCTGCCCCTTGACCTTCTCAGTGCCAGATTTGGTCACCCCACTCGGGCCGCAGTAGATGAACACAACTCTTTCAAAGTTTTCAATTGTTTCTAAACTTTATGGTTACCAATGCTTGTATGCTCTTTGGACTAAAAAGCTGAGATGTACGTTTTACTTGAGAATGTGTATCTCCAGAACCATCCAGTGGATTTTGCTCACTTTGGTGTCTTCTTAAAAATACAACCTATTATTATAAATTGGTCTCTTTCGTGTTGTGTGATTTTCTTATTTTGTTGTTTTGTGCTTCTAAATGCTTTACATTAGTTCCTTTGTTTAAGCCTTGGTGCTCGAAGCCACAGCTACCTAGGGCTGAACAAAAGGTTTTACAGATCAGCCCGGCTGGACCCAAGACAGTTTTGCAAGTGTATTACACGGTAAGGTCACACAACCATGCCATATAATACACCACAATCTTCACACTGCCCGTATGAAAAACAGGCTCCAAACCACTTTAGTTTGCCCTAAGTGGTACATGACCACTCGTTGGGCAGCAGGATCAGATATTTCCTCCTGGAGCAACAAAATATAAAATCCAACAGGTGGGTCCTCCAGACCATTCAAAGAGACTATGCCCTGCCATTCATTTTCGACCCACTGCATCTTCCACCCACATAGAACACCTTTCAGAGGAGAACCTGTCCATCTTGCTGTAAGAAGTGTAGGTTCCTTTGGCCATACAAGCTACAGAGACAGACTTGGCCCAGGAAATAGGGACTGACTATTACTTCTGCTATTTCTTTGTGACGAAGAAGATCGGAGGCCTTTGTTCTACTTTAGATCTCTGCCTTCTGAAAGCCTTATAGCAGAAGGAAACATCAAAGATGGTCAAGCTTACCAAGGTTCTGGATGGTTGCTTTGGACCTGCAGGATGCCTGCTATTATGTACCCGTCCTGTAGTTGCACAGACGCTACTTGCGGTTCAGGAGCATTTTCAGTTTGCTGTACTCTCCTTTGGCCTCACAAGACCCTCTCGGGTGTTCACGGGAGTGATGGCAATGGTCACAGCACACATTTGAAGATTGGGGATCCCAGTGTTCCCCCACTTCAACAACTAGCTATTAAAGGCAGGGGCACCAGAGTCAGTCATAAACCACCTCCAGACAACGACAGACCTCAACATCATAAGGGTTCACTATCAATGTGCCAAAGTCACACCTGACTCCTTCGCAGAGGCTCCCTTTCATTGAAGACATCCTGGATATGGAGCAGTTTCAGCCTTTCTGCTACCACAACGAGTCCAGGACATTTGGGCTATGATCCCGATATTTCATCCTCGGTCCTGGGTCTCAGTGAGAGTGGCTCTAAAGCTTCTGGGCCTCTTAGCATTCTGCTCATTGACTGTGCCATACAGACTCTGCAGTGGAACATAAAGTCTCAGTGGGCCCAGAACCAAGGGAACCTGTCAGATTCCTTCCAGGTTTCGAAGGAGCCTGCAAAGTTCTGCAGTGGTGGCTCAATTGTAATTAGCCCAGCAGCAGCCTCCTCTCCCTATCCCACCCAAAGCTGACGGTGGTGACAGATGCATCACTGCTGGGATGGGGATGTCATCTTGGGGGAGGTGGAGATCAGAGGGCTCTGGTCTCAGGCAGAGACCTATATCCACTTCAGCATGTTGGCGTTGCAGCCATTCGCCTGCTACTGAAAGCCTTCCTAATGTCCATCAAAGGGAGGCTGGTGCATTCTCACCGACAACACCACCAACATATGGCAGTGCAACAAGCAGGGCAGACTGGGGTAATAGGTCCTGTGCCAGGAGGCACTTCAAGCCTGGAGCTGGCTAGAGCACCAGGGCATTTCCCTGGTTGTGAAACACCTGTCTTGATCTTTGGACAGCAAGACGGTACCTTGAGCTACACCCTGGGGTGACACAGGCATATTCCAGCAATGGGGAGAACTCTGCCGAGATCTTTTTGCAACCGCCAAGAACACGCAATGTCAAAATATTTGTGTGCTGGAGTTTCCTAGGTGGCTCTCTCTTGGAGACCCATCCCAGATGGAGTGGAGCACGGGGCTTCTATATGCCTTTCTGTTGCTGCCTCTCCTGCCTGAGTTCTGAAGAAGATCAGGAACAATCAGGCCCAAGTCATCCAAATGGCCTCGGATTGGGCAAGGAGAATGTGGTACCCGGAACTTCTGAGCATGTGCTTCTGTCCTCAAATCAGGTATCTGCTTCGAGAGGATCTCTTATTGCAACAGCCCAGGTTACTGTACCTGAGCCTGCGCGATCTGCATCTCTATGCATGGAGATTGAGCAGCAACAATTTACTGCGTTCGATCTTGCTTCCGAGGTTGTGCATGTCATCCTTGCTGCATGGCACCCCTGAACAAAGTCTGTCTATGCTAAGAATAGTTTGTAGCCTGGCAAGCCAACTGCAATACCAATCTGTTTTAGGCGAAGCTGTTTGATGTCTTGTCATTTGCTCTATATATAGCCCAGGCAGGACTTGCAGTAGGCTATTTTAAAGGTCATTTGTCAGCCCATTTTGGCATTTTTCTGTTTTGTGGACCACCTACTGTGATGAGGTTTCTATAAGGTTTGACTCATTTATTTCCCCCCAAAACCTTTGTGACGCTACAGTGGAATATTAATTTGCTCCTCACCTTCTTCATGTGCACGCCATCTGAACACAGGTACCCATTGTGTTTCCTGACTCAGAAGACTGTATTTCTTGACGCAGTGAGTTTGGCTCGTTGTGTGAGTGTACTCCAAGTTCCTTCGTGCAGCCGGCTTACACCACCTTTATGCCTGACAAAGTGTTACAAAGGCCTATGATGACCTTTTTGCCCACAGTTGTGGCTGCTTTTCATGTTGGGCAATCTATCACTCTCCCAAAGTGGTTTGCACTGCCACACCCGTCGAAGGAGGAGAGACTCCATTGGTTGGACTCCAAAAGCCTCAAGCCTCTACATCGATCGCACCAGGGACGATTGATGGACGATCAGCTTTTTGTGGGGTTGTAAGGGGCAAAGAAGGCAAGGGAGTGCAGAAAAGGAATTTTGTCAAGGTGGATAGTCTACATGATTAAGATCTGCTGTGCATTTGGCAATAAGCAGCCTCCGGAGGGGTTGAGGGCCCATTCCACCAGGACCTAGACTATTATCACTACGCTGGCACGTGGAGTGCTCTCTCAGGCTGCCTTGTGGGAGTTAGTATCACGAACACGAAGCACGATCACGAAGTACTACTGCCTTGACAGCCAGGTCCAAATAGAATGGCATTTCGCCCGTCCAGTCCTGCAGGACTTTTTGTTGTCAGCCATTCCACAGACCCATTCATGTGGGTGGCACTGCTTTGGTACCTATTCTAAATGTGAGGAATCTGTGGTTAGAAGTATCCATAAGAAAAACAAGTTACTTACATTCAGTAACGATCTGTCTGGTGGATACTCTTTCCAGCCAAAGATCCCTCACCAGCCTCCCTCCTCCCCAATCTGTGAAAATGTCTCTTTATCTCCATCTAAAAAAGTCCCAAGTTAGAGATCTGGACACTGTTACTTCTGATTATTGTAGGACTCCGCATCTGAGGGCATGGACAGAGTTAAGAAAGAATCTGATGTCGATGCACCAGGTGGCACTCATATGTGGCTCCACCTTCACTTCTTGGGAGGACCAAAGTCAGCGCGGAGCCACACGGCGCCACCTACCGGCACGCAGGAGCAATCCTGTTGAAATCTTGCAATTCCAGTCTGTCACCTGGGGATATTCTAAAGGTGACAAATCTGTGATTAGATGGAGTATCCTCCAGAAAGAGCATTACCGAAGGAAAGTAACTTGTTCATTAACCCCAAAAATAATTCATTAACCCCAAAAATAATGATGCACCTATAAATTTTGAGAAGAGTACCTTACCTGACGCAAGGGTTATACAGTTACTAAAAAAGCGTTGAGTCATCATAGTGTTGAACAGGTAGGTTTGTAATTAGAGTACTGAAATGGGCATGAGCGTCCACGCAGTTAAAGGGGGTTAGACAGCGGGTACTGAAGGGAGGCATTTATTTTAGCCTTTTTATTTTTAGGTATTTGACACACCGAGCTCTTTGGAGCAGTTGAGCTCTTTTGCTTTACAGAGAACGTTGTTATTGTTGCTACAGCATCTTAAGCTTGATATGCTGTAAATGGAGAAGGTGTGTGTGTGTCTGTGGAGTGGTATGTGGATTGTGTGTGATTTCTGGTTAAGACCGAACTGCAGAAACCAGGATGCTATAAGATAGTACTCTATAGCAAAAGAACAGTTTAACAATGCAGAACGTTGGGCTATGTTTCACATATTCAAATCTCAATTAGAGGGGAATAAAGTGATTTATCAAAGCCTCCTTTAGAAAGCAGGCCAACTCAAGGCACTTGGAATAAGAGGGCAGGAGCCTATCTGGGTGCTCGAAGAATTGGTGTTAGCTTCGAGGTGCAAAGGGGTGGTGTACCAAGGTGCCAACACAGATTATGGCTGTAACCTACATGACATGCGTGTGAGTGTGTGTGTTTGTGGGGTCTTTAGCCACACTGATGAGTTACACAGGGGGCCTTTTTTGCATAATTGAACACTGGGAATTCTCCTAGATTTTAAATTATGCAGTGAATTATTTTGCATAAATCAACAGAAGGGATTCATAGGACAGCAATAGCATCTTTGAATCTTCTTTCACTATCTGCAGATCCCAGAATGGATCAGCAAACGTTGCGGCAACTTTCCACCTCACATCACATATACTTTGATGTGAGTATAAACGGGATAAAAACTATGCACACCGTTAATTGGCATGCTCTAGCACACCATAAGGCCCAAACATACAAACTTTGTGCTTTGTTCCATTTAACAGTATGTGTTGTGCACTTGTGAAAACAATTTGTATGAGGGTTTGAATGGGAAACACCTTTTTTGTGTGACATCCCAGAAAAATATCTTGTTATTTATATAGGGGCAGATGCATGAAGCACCCGTTTTGCGATTCCCTAATTGCGAATCCTCGCGATTTGCAATTAGGAAATTGCAAAACGGCATGCATGAAAGTGTGTTGAACACTTTTTATGACCTACCTCATGAATATTAATAAGGTAGGATGCAATTTGCGACCCCCTAGGAATCGCAAAAATCACAGGGATGGTGCCTGCTGGGGCCAGCAGACCACCATGCCTGTGACTGCTTTTAAATAAAGCAATTTATGTTTTTTTTTAAATGAAGCCCGTTTTCCTTAAAGCAAAATGGGATGCGTTTCAAAAACAAAAAGTTTTCGTTTCATTTTTTAAGAGTAGGCAGTGGTCCGTGGGACCACTGCCTGCTCTTAAAAGAGTTGTAACAAACATTCACAAAGACCCCTTCCCATTTGCGAATGGATTACCATCTACTAAAAGTAGGTGGTAAAATGCGAATGTTTTGCAAACACATTTTGGTCACAAAACATTCCTACATACCCATGCGATTCGGTATTAGGAAGGGACACCCTAAACACGCCGCTTCCTAATAGCGAATCGCAAACCCATTTATAACAGGTTACCGAATCGCAAAATTGGGTTTGCTGCATCTGAAAAGCATTTTTTGCTTTCACAAACGGGTCGATTCTGCAAATCGGCCCGTTTGCGAAGACAAAAATGCTTGATGCATGTGCCCCATAGTGCTTTATATAGCACTACTGCAGGTTCTAGGAACTGTAAATACCATGTGTTATTTTACACAATTTAATGTTACTCAAAACTTTTACACCCCTTCGCTAATCTTAATCAAACCTGGCAGAAGAAGCCTGAGTGGCCTAAGCACAAGTTTTGGAAGGGTTGGTGCAGATTGATCAAGCTATGGCACAGATATAGACCACCAAACATTATCCAACTACACTGAAAAAGAAAACACAAAGAGAGGGTTTGGGACAGATGGTAGATAGAATATGAAGATGCTTACATTGTAAATTCTAAAACATGTGGAAACTGATAATCAGTGAATCAGGTACTGCCTGCAGCCAACATTGAAGCCTTTCAGCTTTACAAATGTCTGCCCAGGCTCAGCGGCCCACTTGACTCCCCAGCACTTCCTATCTCTCATCCCAGCATTAGCTGCAGGCCGCAGATGTAATCTAGGGTGGGTGGACAAAATATCGAAAGCACAAATATCGTCGGACACAATATCGTGTCAAAAATATCGAGGACAAGAATATCGTGAAGGTCATTGCTTATGGGTAAGTAAAGTTTTACTATATATAACTACATATATATGTACTTTGACGATATATATATCTTCAAGGTACGTAGATCTGGAGTTAAGAATAGTAAATTTATACCTATCTATTTGCACTTACCTACTCGATATTCTTGTCCTCGATATTTTGGACACGATATTCTGTCCACACGATATTTTTTGTTCGATATTCTGTCAGTGAACCGTAATCTAGCTAGTCCCTCTTGTGATGCCGCATGCTGCAGGTCCTCCCCCGGGCTCCTTCCTGGTCCTCTTCGCCCTCATATTCTTGTTTACCGACTCCCCTTTGAGGTCTATCTGTGCAATGAATTTATGTCACAGGGGGATGAGGGGTGTGCAAACGATACTAGATCTTACGGGCTCGGACCCCTCGTAATACCAATGTGTCTGCTAACTGGATAGCACAGGGAAAATCTAGATAAATAGGTGTGGAGGTAAGGGAAATTATATGTGTACTGCGATGATGGCGCAGATGCAATATTTTCTGTAGATCAATGCTATCATCCCGATATAGGGGCCGATTCCGATCTCGGCCGGTAGGGCTCCGAATCGGATTCGGCTTAACCGGATCCGATTCGGAGCCCTATTTCCCGACCGATTCGTACACGCGTCCGGACGAGCGAGTACGATGCGAAATCGCCGACCGACTCGTTCGGGCGTCCCAACCGCTCCGACCGACTCGTTCCCGGGTCGAACCGCACCGACCGACTCGCTCGGACACGACTTGCACCGCGCAATGGAGACGTTCCCCGGCCGGGTAAGTACGATGCGCGCCGCGAGCAGTCCGACCGACACGCACCGTCCGGCTCGAAAGAGCAGTCGGAGCCGTACTTCGGGGGTCCGTGTCGGACCCCCCTGTATGCGTAGCCGCGCGAGTCGCACACAGGGGGGACCCATGGGTCCCCCCTACCTGTGCGTGTACGGCGCAAGTCGCTTCGCCGCGTACCTGCTGTAGGGGGCGCCCTTGTTCGCCTCGCACCCATTGAGGCAATGGGAGCCCGCGTACGCCTTGTATGACCGGCTCCCATTGACTTCAATGGGAGTCCGACCGACTCGAGTACGATAGCATACGGACGCATCGTACTCGTTCGGTCGGGTTGCACGGGTCCGATTCGGTCGGAAATCTCTCCGGGTCCGGCTCGGTCGGAGAGATTTCCGGCCCGAATCGGAATCGGCCCCAAAGTGTCAAACACCCTTTTCTGCTTTTAGATCGTAGGCTGCATGGATATGCCTCACTGTGGCAAAAGACAGCGTACTCAGCAGCAGAGATGGCGACATTTTGAGAAGATTTGTTCCACTCCAGTAATTGGAGGTCCCTGCTCTACTAGGCAAACCATCTGCTCTGAAAGGAAAGGGATCGTCAGGATACAGAATAGAGCCAAAGCAGCAATATATGGCTGACATTTGCTTCTTCTAACCTCTACATGCTATCAGAAATATAAGAAGTGAACAATCCACCACCTCCTGGTTCTCTCTGTCCGTAGTGTTAATATGTCCGAGGAAATAAGGGCGATGTTCAAATACGCATACTGTCATTCAAGAAGGTCCAGCAGAAGCTTGTTCTGTGCTACGGGCCTGGCACAATTCATTCACTCACTCATCTTTAGCCGCACCCTACGTGGAGAGCTTCTTGAGTGTTTGACTCTCTGGTTGGATTGCAAGTCCTACTTTTTAGTTGGGAAGACTCACAGTCCCATTCTTAACAAGCTTTATCGAATCCAATTGGTCTCATCTGCCCTTTGAGTACTGCATAAAACATCTAAAAAAAAAAGAAGTCGGTGGCAATGAAGAAAACAAATTAAAAATGATTATATTATGTATACAAAGCATATAGATAAAGATAAAGAGCTGAATGTGTGATAACAGAGTATTTTTCAGTGTAAAATAGTCCCTCGTGCACTGAGTGCTAGCCCTTCCTGAGTGGTGGAGTGGTAAACCAAAAAGCCAACAGAATGAAGTGAAAGGGCTATTCCTCTGGGTAGGACACAAATATGGTGCACACTAATATATGTGAGGCACCTTGCGCTAATCCAGACTACCCTTATGGTGATTTTAGTGGTCTTTGATAAGCTTTGAAAGCTCTGAAAGTGGTAACTGTGGAGAGCAGCCTTCAGGCTTATTTTGAAGGAGTGTAAAGCAGATTGTTTTGCCAACTTTAATCAATAGTGTAAGTTAAATGAAAAGCAAACACCAAGTGTTTATTTAAAAAGAAGTCTATTTATTCTACAACACAATCACTGACACATTGGTATATCTCCTACCGGGAGAAATCAACACAATACACAAGAATACTTTGGAATAATCAGGTAAGTAGCACAAATATACACTGGTCTCCAGTGGGAGACCAAACCATCTATTAAGAAAGTGGAATGCAAACTGCAAAGGAGAACAGGACTTGGACCAGAGGACTCAGAGGAGCTGGGGACAAAAGGAACCACCCAAGGTCAGTACCCAGGAACGTTTATCACACAAAGAGTTGCTCCTAGTTAGGTGACCTAGGTGCTAAAGTGTTAGTTTGTGAGTACAGGCATCTCACAAAAAGTGAAGGACTGGTCTCACACACCACCTGGTGTCATGCTTCATCATTGACCAGTCCTCGCCCTCTAAAAACTTGGTTTGATAGAGGGCGGGCATACACCTGACGACAGGGATGCACTTCTAAACTAAGTGAGGGCCCTAAACAAAAAGGTGAGTTTTAAAAAGCCATTATAGATGTCAAACCAATTTTAATATAACTGGCATCTATATGGTGATTAAAAATGAGTGATCGGTGTATTGGGGATTCTATTGTCCCCCCACCGTGGTAAATGTGGTCAACATGTTTCTGCCCAGTGGCCCAGAAGGGTCCATGGCATTCATCAGGACCTAAACAATAAGAAAAACGGGCTCCACTCTTACCAGACTGTGGTGAGAGGATTCCACTAAGTGGGGTGATAAAGATCACCCTCCACTAATATACGGCTAAAGGATTCAAGCCTAAAGAAAAAACATAAACAAGGAACACAGACGTGAAATACAAAATAGCACCATGGTCAAATCTTCAAAACAGCCACATACACATACAGGTATAGTGAGTGGCTAAAAAGTGCAACAAACGTGTCAGTCATCTGTGCACTTAATATTCTGTGAAAATGGTAGTCACATAGCTTACCCTATGTATGGGATCAAATTGCCCCATACCCAGGAACCCCACGGAGGCTGTGAGCAGAGTGGAAACACATTCGCCTGCCCAATGAAAGTCAACAAAGAAGTCATAGTTGCAGTTTTAAAAAAGTAGGACCCTTCCTGGAGGACCCCAAAGAAACCCTTTGGAATACAGAAGGTTGGAGAGCAACCCCACCTATGGTTGCCCCAGGAACCAGGTTGCCTGTACCAGGGTAGCCGGGTGCATAGGTGTGAAGTGATGTCAGCACCTGCCATAGACGACAATGGGAGACTTAGAAGAAGATGCCTCTAGAGAGGACTGTGGAGCAGTCTGGTGGAATTCAAGAGTGGATTCTGGGAGTGAAGAACCTGCAAGCAGAGGGGACAGACTCTATGCCATTCGGAGGTGACCTGGAGACACAGAAGCACAATGCCCACCGATGACAAAAGGTTCAGAAGAGATGACAGTGACCTTGTCGCTGCAGCTGTGAGGACCAGTGAAGGAAGTGACCCGAAAAGGGCCACCCGGGTTACTGACAACCACCTACTAGCCTTCTACCAAAATGAAGAGACGGTCAGACAGTAGAGAATACAAACAGTTATTTATTAGCAATACTCTGCAGAGGAGTCCAATCTGACCTGCACCCTAAGATGTCTGCCGAGGGACTGACCCCCCAATAGTCTGCAACGCATAACCATTCCTCCCAAGAACCTCCAACCACGCCCACAATGGAAAGTTACCGGCTTAGGCAGGACATGAATAAAGGAGGCACAGAAGGATGGGCTACCACCTGCCAGATGGGTACACACTATCACAGTTTCAAGGTTGCCGTGCTGGGTCTCAGAGTCTCCTAACGAGGGAGCAGAGCTACACATACGGATAGGTATGCGAGGGCAGAATGGCCTATTCATTAGTAAGTCGGAAGGCAACATTGAGCGGGAGAGAAAATAACTAAATACAGTATTCTGCTGAAGCAAGCAATACGAATAATGAGGCCTAGTTCAGACACAGCTTAATAGGGATTACGAAATACAAAATGGAGTCGCACTTGCTAACTGAAGCTTACATATGGTGTGGATAACTCAGTGGGTTGCATAACGCAAATACGAATGGTGCCTAATTTAGCTGCACACTGCTAACCTAATGCGAAATGGAACGAGTGCATAAAGGGAAATGGGGTTTGCAAACCTAACATACCCTCCTTTTAGCAGTGGAGGCTAAATGCTTTATTAGGTATCCGGTAGGGTCTTTACAATTCTAAGCAGGGGAAAGAAAATTGCATAGCCATTGAAATCGCAGGGGAAAAACAAAGCAGTACACATGTATCAAAATCACTTTAGTATTCAAAAATACCCTCATCAATCAGCATTATATCTTGTATATCTTGCATCATAATAGCACAAACTTTATTATCACGCCCTGACAAAGTAGGGGTAGGTGTGAGCTTGCTCATGCAATAGGTGCAACACGCTGGAAGGCAATTGATACATAGACAGCACGTGAAGATGACTCCTGCGATAGCTACTAGGAAAAGAAGTATCTTTCAACCCCAGGATGACATCAGACCCCAGAACCACCCTGTCAAGGACCATGAACCATTGTCCTGATGGATATCAGATGCAAGCCTATGCAGCTTCTGGATAGCGGAATATACATTAGGGGCGTGGTCTGGGATGTAGACACAGCAGCTGCTGCCGATGACGCGGCAAGCTCCGCCCCTATCTGCAAGGATGACGTCTAAAACCATCCGAATTTGAAGAGCAACAAGCCTGGTCGCCTGGAGCTCAGCAGTAATGTTAGTGAGTATGCCTGCTGTAGTATTAATGACCCCTTCTACAACCCTAGTGAAGCGGGCGAATGCTAAGACTGTTATACATAGGTCCCCAAAAGGGCATTATACCCTTCATGGCATCCGTGAATTGCTGTAAAGTGGTATCTGTCTGATCAATATCTGCTGTGTCGATAACTCTCCTCGCCCGGGACAAGTATATGCTTCTCCGCTCCAGTCTGTGGTCCTTGTGATAATTGGAGGGCGCAATATAAACAGGAGGTAAAAGGAAAGAGACATAGCACCCGCCAGACCATCCCCTAGGGAGCCATGTATAAGCATGCGCTCCACAAACACAGTATACGTTAGGAGGCGTGAGTAAAGGCGGACTACTAGTAGTGTTTAAACAATATGTGTAATTACAGCCGCTCTGTCCCACCAGAATATTCCCAAAGCCTTCGACACAAAAACTAGCTGCAGTATCAATCACAGGTACAGGCATAACTGTCTCTCTAGTGATATTTTGTGCATGAAAGCAGTGAAAATAGTCAGAGATATTGAATTCCTGAAAATCCAACATTTCATCTTGCAACCATGTGACATTTTTGTGGTTGTCGTATACATTCATGCAAGCATCGGGATGTAAGGTACCCTCCTTTCCATCTGGTCCCGCAGTGTAACCTTGGTGTACTACGATATATTCCAGAACCGTCTCATAGTCAGAGTCCGTCATATTCATAGCATCAGCATGATAATGAATGTATACCATGGAAAGCAACTGGAACCACGCCTCACAGCTACCCAAGTATGACAGGGGTAAGGACACTAGTAGATCATTCTTGTGCATAACAGAGGGAAGTAACCCACACACCCAGCAATTCGTTGTATTAGTCGTATTATGAACCTGATGAAGCATCTACACAAAAGCATTATCAACATAGGTCTGCCTATGTCGTTCCTTATGCGGGGGCAATGTGACAAACAGGTGCTCTGGTGGAACCGGGGTAGTCCCTATCAGAGTGTGAACTGGATGTTGTTCTTCTAAATACCACACCACCCCAAACAGTATTATTGTTACAATGAGAAGGAAGAGCACCACTACTATCTTACTCCTGGTAGATCAGCTAGACCAACCAGGACCATTCCGCTCTAGTGGAGGGGCCACTAGGGGCTGTTCCTCCCTCATGACCGCACGGCCAAATGGGTACATAGAAAACACTTGAGGAAATGGAGCCACGAGACACAACCAACCAGAGGGGCACAAGTCACCCAGCGTCCTTTTAGAGCCTCGCTGGTAGGCTCCTATCGTTCATCAACAACTGTGCTATACAGCACTCCCTTGTTGGGGCTGCGCGATCGCAACCCTTGCTGAAAACAAATCCTTCTTCTTTCAGGATAGGGCACCCTCCCTCCAGGGCAAGTACCCTCAACGATCCTGTCCAGTGTCCAAGGCAGTGCACCTGTTCAGCTCACCCTACTCTATCGCAGGCACCTTAGACACAGTACCCACAGTCTGATCTCAAGTCCTTCCCTAACTGCCAGACTGTCCCTGCGGTGCACTGTCCTTCTTCCGGGGGCGTAAGTTATACCTGGTGACTCCAGGCACTGTTTCGTCAACAAAAAGGGGGTGAAACTCAGGATCAGATGGGGACTGACACTCAGACTGTTGTGGATCAGAAACGGGAGAAACTGGGGTGTCCCTTATCTGCGGGGGAGCTGCCTCGAGCAGGGCAGCATCACTCTCCTCATCTGTCTGCACCCACCTGAGCCGGGCGTCAGAGAAAGGAACGAACCGGGGCACCCGTTCCCCTTCCTGGTCAGCAATGCCTTCAAGCACCCACTTGTCGTAGGGCATTGGGAGGGGAACCCTTTTGCAATGGGTCCCAAGCACCCAGTGCTTCCGGCCATCGAGTTTCACCGCTGTGCGAGTAGCAAGAAGGACCAACAGTGGCCCTTTCCAATGAGGCTCCAGGCAGTTCTTGCTCTGAAAATTTCTCACCAGCACATAGTCCCCGGGCTGCAACTGATGTCCGGGCCCCTCTGGTACTGGTCGCAGTGTCTCCTGGATCTGCTGATGAAGAGAACGAAGATCTTTAGTCAACTTATACAAGTAGTCTACAAGTAGAGGGTACTCTATCTCGGAAAATCGCTTGGGTCTTGGGACGCCCCAGATATAAGCAGGGCGGCCAAAGACTACTTCATATGGTGACAACCCTGTCCTAGAGTGTGCGGTCGCCCTGGTAGATAACAAAGCCAAAGGTAACGCATCTGGCCATCGCAATCCTGTACCTTCTTGTATTTTTGCTAGCTTCAGCTTGAGAGTACCATTGTACTTCTCAACCAGACCTGCTGACTGGGGATGGTTCGCTGCATGAAACTTCTGCTTTATATGCAAGCCTTCACACACCAATTCAATGACTTTCGAATTGAAGTGACTTCCGTTATCACTCCAGATCACACGTGGCAATCCATAGCGTGGGAAGTACTCCTTTAGGAGTGCCTTCGCCGTTGCCATGGCCGTATTCTCCTTCGTGGGGTAAGCCTCAATCCATTTACTGAATGCACAAATCACTACCAGCACATATTTTAGATTGTTAACTCGTTCCATTTCGATGAAATCCATCTGGAGGACCTCGAAAGGGAAGGAAGGCGGTGCAAAATTACCTGAGGGTGTAGGAGTACCTTTTCCAGGATTATGTGTCATACAAATCATACAATGCTTCACTAAATGGGTGGCTACCTTGCGGATATTGTCATTCTGCCATACTGGGTCCAACACCTTACATATCCCTTTGGCACTAATGTGGGCTGGGCCATGGGCCATGGTGACCACTGGGAGCACATAAGCGTTAGGTAACATCCATCTCTGTTTCTCCGACTTATCCGTCCAGCACCCATCCTCATCTAGACGCCCTGTACTCTCCTGCCATATTGCCAATTTGTCTAATGTTGCCTCACTCTGGATCTCTTTAATGTTTTCTAACGTGTCTTCAAACATTCCATTGTCTGGGACCCACCTAGCAGGTCCTGCCACAAACATCTTTTTCATCTTTGATCTAGCTGTCTCTTTAGCTGTTTGGTCTGCGAATGCGTTTCCTCTTCCAACATCATCTACTATTGCCTTGTGTGCACTGCATTTTATTATCGCTAACTTGTCGGGAAGTATTAGGGATGACAAAAGTCTATGTATCAGTGGGCCATTCTGTATTCGCAATCCATGTGAAGTCAAGAACCCTCTTTCCGCCCAGAGGCGCCCGAAATTATGGGCAACCCCAAAGGCGTACTGGCTGTCAGTGTAAATATTGACAGTCAGTCCCTCACTCAATTCGCAAGGCCGAAGAAGGGCAACCAACTCTGCAGCCTGGGCTGATTGATACGGGACACGGGATGTCTCAACTACAGTGCGCAATGTTGTGATTGCATATGCTGCAGTGGTGGTGCCATCTGGTAATTTGAAACAAGAGCCATCGACATATAGTTCCCCTTGGGGAACAGATAGGGGAACATCAGTCAGGTCTAGCCGTCCTTTCGTCTCCTCTTCCGTTCTAAACACACAATCATGTGCATCTGTGTCATTACTCGCCGAAGGGAGGGGTAGTAACGTGGCTGGGTTCAGAGTGCCACATCGTTTGAAGGTAATGTGCGGAGCAAACAATGTTAGTTCATATCCAGTCAAACGCGCACGGTAAGGTGCTGTGTCTTTGTCTTGTTCAAAAGCGTATCCACAGCATGGGGTACCATTACTGTGAGGTCAGTGTCAAGACCGAGCCCTGCCGATTGCCTGATAGAAACCGCCACCGCCGCAGCATCTCGGGAGCGCTCTGGCGACATTATCCAAGATGGCAGAAAAATAAGCGCAGGGTCTTTGCTTACCACCAAAACCCTGTGTTAAAACAGAGAGCGCGCAACCATCCACCTCGTGTACATAAAGCACAAAAGGCTTCTGGTAATCAGGAGTACCAAGCACCGGAGCAGAGCAAAGCGCAACCTTTAATTGTTCAAAAGCTTGCTGGCATGCAGATGTCCAAGGCAGGGGTTTATGCACATCTTTGGTGGTCAGGTAGAGGAGGGGTTTCGTTAGTAGGGAATAGTTGGGGATCCAATGCCGACAATACGAGGTAATACCAATAAATGCACGTACTTCACTCTGGGTCTTGGGAACAGGCATGTTAGTGATAGCAGCTATGCGTTCAGGTGTTAGTCTGCGACCCTCCTTCGACAGTAGGTGACCTAAGTAGGTGACCTCCTGTCGACAATATTGAAACTTGGAAAGGGACACCTTATGGCCATGGTGCGCTAAATGCAACAGCAGTTTAACAGTGGCGTTCCTACAGCCATCTTCAGTATCAGAGGCCACAAGGAGGTCGTCAACATACTGCAATAGCGTGTTACCAGGAGGAAGTACCAAAGAATCCAATTGAGTTTTTAAAGCTTGACTATAAATACTAGGACTTTCTGTATAGCCTTGAGGAGCACGACAGAATCTAAAGCTCCTGCCGGCTAGGGCAAATCCAAACAGATATCTGCTATCTGCATGGATCGGAATACTAAAGAAGGCATTCTTTAAATCAATCACGGAAAAGAATTTGGCTGAGGAGGGAATCATTATCAATATCGTGGTAATGTCTGGGACTACAGGATATTGAGGCACTACAATTTTATTAACCTCTCTGAGGTCAATTACAAAACGATAGACGTCAGGATGAGCATCAGAAGAGTCCAATGGTGCCTTCTTGAGAATCGGGAGGATAGGGCTATTACACACATTCGCCGTTGTCTCTTCAACCACATCAGACTCAACCAAATCCTGTATTATTCGCAACAAGGCCTTCTCTCCTGCTTGGGAAATCTTATACTGGGGAACGCGTGGCAATACAGCATTATCTTTGATCTGAATAGAGACTGGCGGGATCTGCAGTAACCCAACGTCCGTATCTCCTGTTGCCCACAAAGTACGTGGCACCTCTTTGAACTCAGCAGGGAGGGGTGTATCTTTCGCAAAGCACTGTGTTGCACGGGCCACCTTTGGCCCTATTGTCATGTAGACACCATCAGGAGAACAAAAGATAGTTGCATGTAATCTTTTCAACAAATCCAAACCCATCAAATTCTCTCCACAATTTGTCGTTAACAGAAATGGCGAATCTACTGTAAAGGGACCAATAGTCAGAAATGGGGCTAACAACCGGCATGCCCGAAAAACCTACCGAAACGTTGTTTTGGCCAGACAGAGCTTCCCCCGGGACCAGTGAACGGGAAACAGAGCTATTCATAGCCCCTGTATCAACTAAAAATTTCTTGGTCGCACCTTGCAAATCTGCAGTGACATAAGGTTCGCGCTGATCTACAGGCACCGGAACTGGTCCCTCACCCTGTCCCTGGCTGTCCTAGCTATGCGACAACCCAGTCACTTCGTCCATGTCATAGTCGTCATTGTAGTACTGCCGTCCTCTATTGTCGTCAAAATAGTTCCGTTTGTGGTGATCATACGAAGTGTTTTCGGACTGCACCTCTCCTCGGTCCCCTCCTCCTCTACCACGCTCTCTAAAACCCCTTCCCCTCGGGGCCTCAACTTTCTGTAACAACTCCGGACACTCACTTCGCCAATGCCCCTCCTTTTTACAATACGCACATTGGTTGTACCCTACGGGCACACCATGAGTACTGTTCCTGTCCGGCCGGGACCCTCGCTGAGCCGGGCCCGAACCTCTACCTCTGCCATTTCCTCTCGCCACTTGCTGCATCAACACCTTCGTCTTCAACTCCTTGGACTTTTTCTCTATCTTTTCCTTGTCCTCATTCTCTCTATGCTCGTAATACTGTGCCATACTCAAAATTACTGAAGGGGAGGATGTGGTCCAAGTACTCTCTGAAGCCTGCAACCTAGTCGCAATCTCGGGAAGCAAATTAGTGACAAATCTGTTAACGAACAAACGAACACCACCCTCCTGTGACAGATCTTGGCCGCTAAAATCCAAAAACACCCCTTCAAACCTAGTAAAGAAATCGTATACACTTTCATCCTTCTTCTGACGACAAGCAGTCAACTTGTCCCAGTCCACTCATCTCGGCGGGATAAGGGAATGCATGTAAGTGATAATACGCCCCAGCAGAGCTAATAACTCCGCCTTCGGTTTCTCGCCGGGCTTGCGGTCCTTATCCCACGCTCTGATCTCGTCCCATGTTCCACCCAATTCCACTACATGATCCTGCGTATGTACCTGTCTCCATATATCCACCGGTACCAACAGGCCGAAAAACAACTCTATATCAGCTAAAGTCATCACCGTGGAGGAGGCCGCCTCCGTCAATTCCTTATAATACGCAGTGGGGTTTTTCCGAGGGTCCGGCAATTGACCCTTTAAGGATAATACCTCACTCCTCTTCCATGGAGTGTAGACCTACTGTTCCTGAAAACGGGCTGCCACCCACAGGCGAGTAACAATGTCATGGTTGTCTCGCAACTCCGGAATTTCAGGGTGGTAAATGGGATGAACTTCCCTCATGGGAAACTGCGTCACTGTCGTCGGGACCTTCTTAAGCAATCTACCCCGATAACCCACTAATATCGTCACATTACTGAAAACCTCATTGGGGGGCCATATCTGTCGTATATACCCTATCCCGAATGTCATAAATGATCTATGGTGCAATACCCTTGAAACGCTGTTCCCACAATCCTATCAATGTAGCCGACATATGCTTAAGAGCATGCTGCTGTATAAACGGCTCATAATCTTTCATCACGCTCCACACATCTTCCACACTATAAATCGGATTCCGAGCCCACTGTGCAGCCTGGTCAGCCACCATTCTCTTTTCCTCATCACCCACAGCAGAGCGCACCAACACTTTATCCATGCGTTCACGTGCCGCTGCCCAATTCGCTCCATGCACTCCACGCACAGGCGTCTCGGCTTCCTGCAATGCCTGAGGCACCACACTCAAGGGAGAAGGAGCAGACGAGGAAACGGGCACCATCGCAAACAAAGACTGTGTTGTAGGAGTAAGAGAAGGCGTAGCCACAGATACAGAGCTAGGAGACAGAATAGGAGAGCTAACGGCACCCGCCCCTGTAACTTGCAAAGGTGAGGAAGAAGCAGGCAGAGCTGGGACCGAAGCAGCAGAACTAGAGACAGAAAGACTAGGAATAGCAGAACCAGAGGCCGAATGCTGAGGTGTTGGGATCATGGGGTATATCCGTACGGGGGCATAAGGAGGTGGGGGTCCAGAATCCAGTAACTCTTCAACAAACTCGTCACCTTCCTCTCGAGCAACATAACATTTATCGCTCTGTAATCGAAACTTCCTATCTGCACACTCTATGCCTTTCTCGATCTTTTCCCTGTCATAGGCCATTGCTTTCTGCATTATCGTTTGCGTCTGCCCCCTTCGAGCTTGCTTCTCTGCCCTCATTTGTCGCTGCTTGGCTTCCTTCTGCCATACCCTCAGAGAATCGAACATCGACTGCCTGCTCTTTTTGGCGAACAATTTGTCCTGCAAGCAATTCAACTTTTGCTCATCAAATGTGCCGGTAAGCGGCCACTGAAAGTCAGCATTGTCCCTCGTATATTTATTCCACAACGTGCTAAACATAATAGGGCCAATGCCGTGCTTGACGTATACATCAAAGTTTGGGGTACCCTCCGGAGGCGCACGCTGCCTCGCTTCCAATCGAGCCTCGGTGGAACAACACCAAAATCCAAAACACCCTAACTTACTTAAACAAGGCATCTTAATATAAGACACATGCACTGTCCCTAATGGACAAATACCACATCAACCAGCAGAAACGGTCCACAAACCAAATCACAAGCAGTCCAGACACCGCACTCCACAGTCCGCAGACTGCACCAAAACACGACAGTCCGAAGACTGTTTCAAGACAAGAAGACAGGCTTCAGCCCCAGACCTTTTCAAGAATAGACCGAATTTCCAGTTGGCCTGGCAGATTGCTTGCAAACAGTCCCAGACCTTTTCAAGAATAGGCCGAATTTCCAATTGGCCTGGTAGACTGCTCACAAACACTCTGTGTCTTTAAGGGTCCGCAAACCTACCAAGATCAAGACGAGACAGTCCGGAGACTGTACCAGACACAGCCCGTAGGCTCATGCCGTTCAACCATGGCGCCACATTTTCCAAGAAGTCAAATCACTCACCTGGTGCACTCAGGTCGAGCAAAATTATTCTCCACTGCCGACTCTTCAGACCAAACGGTCAGATCCAAGGTTTCGCCTTCTCAGGACCCCAGCCGGTGACCACTAGACGAGGAGTCACCCGATCAGACGGGCGGGGCAGCCAAGAGAACCGGGCTCTTATCATGTGGGGATCCCCGATCCGCCGACCGACCGGACGCAACCCCGACCCTGCAACCCGGTTACGGGTGAGTCAGGTCACCTTGCGGGGTCCCTGTTCGGGCGCCAACTGAAGGAAGTGACCCGAAAAGGGCCACCCGGGTTACTGACAACCACCTACTCGCCTTCTACCAAAATGCAGAGTCGGTCAGACAGTAGAGAATACAAACAGTTATTTATTAGAAATACTCTGCAGAGGAGTCCAATCTGACCTGCACCCTAAGATGTCTGCCGAGGGACTGACCCCACAACAGTCTGCAATGCATAACCATTCCTCCCAAGAACCTCCAACCACGCCCACAATGGAAAGTTACCGGCTTAGGCCGGACATGAACAAAGGAGGCACAGAAGGATGGGCTACCACCTGCCAGATGGGTACACACTATCACAGTTTCAAGGTTGCCGTGCTGGGTCTCAGCGTCTCCTAACGTGGGAGCAGAGCTACACATACGGATAGGTATGCGAGTGCAGAATGGCCTATTCATTAGTAAGTCGGAAGGCAACCTTGAGCAGGAGCGAAAATAATAACTAAATACAGTATTCTGCTGAAGCAAGCAATACGAATAATGAGGCCTAGTTCAGACACTGCCTAATAGGGATTACGAAATACAAAATGGAGTCGCACTTGCTAACTGAAGCTTACACATGGAGGGGATAACTCAGTGGGTTGCATAACGCAAATAGGAATGGTGCCTAAATTAGCCGCACACTGCTAACCTAATGCGAAATGGAAAGAGTGCATAAAGGGAAATGGGGTTTTCAAACCTAACACCAGGTGACGATGAGGAAGACCAGGAGCCGTGCACGAGCTGTCCCACGTCGGATGTCGGTATCTAGGTGGTCGGTGTCCCACAGGAGCACTAACAAGCCTTGGTAGCTGCAAATCCCGTGGAGAACGAAAAGGAGCAACTGTTGGGACCAGCAAGGTCCAAGGGACTCACCTAAGGCAGGAGAGTCAGAGCAGGCCCCGGAGCTCACTGAAGCAAGAGAAGACCCTCAGGAGGACCCACAGGCCGAAGTCACAGGAGTCGCAAGAGGACCTCAAGCAGCTCCGCAAAGTTGGAGGCCCACGATGCAGGAGATGCTCTGTTTTTCATGATGTGAGGTGCTGGAGGCTGGAGCTTTCTGTAGTCCGAAGATCTCTGGTGTGCAGCGCCAACAAGCCGTGGAAATGGCAAATCGGCGCGGTGCACAGGAGTTCGGTCCAAGCTGTCCCGACGAGAGATATTGTCCTCCACATTGCAGGGAAGACAGGTCAGGCTTCTAGGGAGCCACAGATCCACCACCTGTGTTGCTGAGCCTCAGGATGTCCGTGGGACGTCAGGAGCAGCAGACCGGTCAGCTTCGCTGCAGTGCCTACAGATGTAGGGAAGTGACTCCTTCACTCCAAGGGATATTTCTTCGGGTGTCCTTGATGCCCACAGATCTTCTGGAGAACATGGAAGAAGCACAGACACAAACGACGTAGAAGACTTGAAGAACAGTGAGACCAGGAGCATCAGGAGTCTTCCTTGGTACAGTCTCGGTTCCAGGCGAAGTCCAAGTGTCCAGATGATTGAAGAGCGACGTAGTTTCAGGGTTGAGTCTGGTCCCACGACGACTCTGAGGACCCACCCACAGGGGAGCCCTTAAGTACCTTTGAAAAAGGGTTGGGACGACTCGAGAGTCCCTCCCAGAGGAGGGGCTGGACAGAGGGGGGATACTTCCATGTCCTTTGTCAAGTTTTGCGCCAGAGTGAGAGCCAAGGGCTCCTCTGAACTGGTTCAAACTGGAGTATACAAGGACGTCACCAAATTGCCCTTCAAAGCAGTCTGGTGGTGCTGGCAAGCGCTACAACCCCAGCACAATACACTAAGTCCTGTCTTGGAGGTGGTCACATCTCCCTGTGACAGGAAACCTATTGTTCTACCTTTCCCTGCTCGAGCTTGGCTCAGCAGCAGGAGGGCAGAATCTTGTCTATGGACGGCAGCAGCACTGGCTTGCTAGCAGACCCTGGAAGGCTGTTAGCGGTAGTACAGGAGGGTCCTCTAGGGAGATCCCAGTACGTGGGATCATACTTCCAGCACCGGAATCGGTGTTGGGGTATGATTCCAACATGTTTGATACCAAACATGACCGGGTTTGATACAGCCACTATATAGTTAGACATCTCGTAATAACTGATGTCCACTATAAGTCTTAATATGGCAAACCACTCTTACAAAGCCTGGAGAAACGACTCTGGGGTTTGTAGGGGTGTCCTGCTCATGCAGGGGCACCCTCACACTTGTAACCAAGCACCCTGCCCTCAGGACTGAAGAGCCTGCCATATGGGCGACTTTAGGTTTTAAGTGCAGTGACCTCAGCTATAAAGAAACTTATATCTGTTGTGAGAGGTTAAAGCACCAACTTAAACAGGATGCAATGGCAGGTCTGTAGTCACAGTTTAAATGGACTCTCACAGGTAGCACAATACATGCTGAAGTTCATGGGAGACCCCTGGTGTACCTATGCCATGGGTACCTTAGTACCATATAGTAGGGGCTTATAAGGGTACACCAGTACCCAATTGTGGAGGTACCAAAGTACTTACCAGAACCAATTTAGGGGAGGGAGCACAGTTGCTGGGGTCCTGATTAGCAGGATCACAGCAGACTAGGTCAAAAACACACTGGCACCAGACAAAAAGTGGGGATAACCATGAAAACAGATCCTACTTTCCTACACATCCCCCCAAACGTAAGGAGATGAGACTAACCTTGCCCAGTTGAGCCTTCATTTTCTAAGTGGAAATATGTGGAGAGTCCATATACATTGCCATGGTTACTCCCAGGTCTATGTTTCACTGAAAAGTCCATCCCCTGTAGGTAAATGGACCACCTCAAACGTTTTGGGTTTTCACCCTTCAATTGTTTAAGCCATAAGAGGGGCTTATGGTTTGTCCGAAAAATGAAATGAGTACCAAACATGTATGGTCTCAACTTCTAGGACCAGACCACAGCAAAGGCCTCCCTCTCAATAGCTGACCAACGCTTCTCCCTGGGGGTCAACCTTCTGGTGATAAAAGCTACTGGTTGATCCTGACCCTCTGCATTAACTTGGGACAAACAGCACCTATTCCTATCTCAGAAGAATCTGTATGGACAATTAATGGTTTGGAGTAGTCAGGACTTTGCAGAACTGAAGCAGAGCACATAGCTTGCTTCAGTTCATCAAATGCATTCTGACAGCTAACTGTCCACTAAACTTTATTAGGCATCCTTTTGGAGGTGAGATTATCATGGGGTGTTACTATAGATCCATAGCCCTTAACAAACCTCCTATAGTACCCAGTCAGGCCCAAGAAAGATCTGACCTGAGTGTGGGTAGTGGGAGCAATCCAATCCAAGATGGTTTGAATGTTGCTCTCCAATGGTTCATCTTGACCTCCACCTACAAGGTGGCCCAAGTACATAACCTTGCTCTGCCAAATCTGGTACTTTCTGGCCTTGATAGTGAGGCCTGCGTTCTGCAGGGCCTGAAGTACATTTCTGAGGTCGACCAGGTGATCTTCCCAGGTGGAGCTAAAGACAGCTATATCATCTAGATATTCTGCATATAGGCTTCCAGACCTGTTAAGACTTTGTTCACCAGCCTCTGAAATGTGGCAGGTGCATTCTTCAAACCAAAAGGCATCACAAATTGATAATGCCCACCGGGGGTTGAAAATGCTGTTTTTGGTTTGGCATACTCAGAGAGTCTGATCTACCAATAGCCAGAAGTCAGGTCAAATGTATTGAGATACTTGGCAGAGGCCAGAGTATCAATCAGCTCATCTGGCCTCGGAATTGGATGGGCATCAGCTCTAGTGGCTGCACTGAGGCCTCTATAGTCAACACAAAACCTCATCTCTCTCTTACCATTCTGGGTGTGAGGTTTTGGCACAAGGGCTACAGGACTAGCTCAAGCGCTATTCGAAGACTCAAGGACCCCCAACTCCAGCATCTTTTGGACCTCTGTCCTGATGCAATCTCTGACATGGTCAGGCTGTCTGTAAATTGTGCTTTTTACAGGCAGACTGTCACCTGTGTCCACTTTGTGGGTACACCAGGTGGTTTAACTGGGTGTCAGAGAAAAGAGACTGGGAAACTGATTGAGAACGTGTCTACAATCAGCTTGCAATTGATCAGTGAGGCTTCCTGCCAAAGGTACTCCTTCCACTGAGCCATCAACAGGGTCCTGAGAGATGAGATCAGGAAGAGGATCACTCTATTCCTCCTGTCCCTCATCAGTGGCCATGAGCAAGCTCAAGTCTGCCCTGTCAATAAAATGTTTCAGGCGATTCACATGAAGTACCCCGTGGGGACTTCTTGGAATACCTAGGTCAACTAAGTAGGTGACCTCACCTTTCTTCTCAAGTATGGTGTGGGGGCCACTCCACTAGTCCTGGAGAGCTGCTAGGGCCACAGGCTCCAACACCCACTCTTTTGGCCTGGCTGGTAAACAGTCAGTGCACCTGTTTGGTCATGTCAAGCTTTCTGAAACTCCTGGTTGGCCTAAAGGTTTTTGCTGGCCTTCTTCATGTACTCAGCCATGTGATAGCACAGGCCCAGTACATAGTCAGCAAAGTCCTGTTTAGGGGGTTTGAGAGGTTGTTCCCATACCTCCTTAACCAGACACAGTGGACCCCTAACTGGATGTCCAAACAGAAGTTCAAATGGGCTGTAGCCCACCCCCTTCTGAGGAACCTCTCTGTAGGCAAATAGAAGGCAAGTTAGTAAGACATCCCATTTTCGCCTCACCTTTTCTGGGATCCTATGATCATACCTTTGAGGGTCTTGTTGAACCTTTCAACAAGCCCATTACCCTGTGGAAAGTAGGGTGTAGTAAACTTATAGTTAACACCACACCCTTTCCACATAGCACTGATGTAGCTAGACATGAAGTTCGTACCTCTGTCTGACAAGACTTCCTTATGGAACCCAATTCTGGAAAATATTCCCAGCATGGCCCTGGCCACAACAGGGGCTGTGGTAGTCCTAAGGGGAATAGCTTCTGAATACCTAGTGGCATGGTCCACCACCACTAGGATATAACTGTGTCCAGATGCTGTTGGGGAATCTAAGGGATTTACAATGTCTATCCCTATGCTCTCAAAGGGAACCCCAACCACTGGTAGTGGAATTAAGGGGGGCTTTGTAGTGCCACCTGACTTATCACTGACTTGACAGGTGATACAGGAGCAACAAAACTCCTTGGTGTCTTCAGACATGTGGAGCCAGTGAAAGTGAGGGACAAGCCTGTCCCAAGTCTTGCTTTGCCCAAGATGTCGTGCAAAGGGAATATTGTCTGCTAGGGTCAACAGAAAACCCCTAAATTTCTGATGTATGCAGTGGCACCAGGTTTGGGGACTCTACTTTTAGAAAACAGAGGGCGATCTTCCCAATAAGACCTATGGGACCCAATGACATTTCCTGCCTCCTCAGAGCAGCTTGCTATCTGAGCTGTTCAAGCAAGGGGCAGGTTTTCTGCTTTAGACTCAAGTCATCCCTAGAAGGTCCCCCACCTCCCAGCAGCTCTGCCTTGTCAGGCCCAAGCTGCTCTGGGACAGTTCCTTCACAGGTACTGAGATCATCTACCTCAGGAGGCTGATTCTCAGTGGGAGTCTGAGAGGAGGGCAAATCCTTACCCTTCCTGCTCCTTCTCTGGGGAGCTGGCTGGTCCATTCTTCTAGGATCCAGGGCTCCCTCAGTGCCTAATCTCTTGGCCTGAGCCCTAGTAACTGCAAAGGCACTGGCTGAAATTCCCATCATTTCTGCATGTGTCCTGAACTCCACTTCAGACCAGGCTGAAGTTTCCAAATCATTACCCAGTAGACAGCCCACAGGTAGGTCTGGGTACACCACAACTCAGTTTGGGCCAGTTACCCCTCCCCAGCTGAGATTCAGAGCTGCCATGGAATTATCTGTCCTGCCATTGTTTGCATTGGTCACTTGGTAAATCTGACCAAGTAGGGTTTGTTCAGGAGGCACAAGTTTTTCTGTCACCATAGTGACGCTGGCCCCTGTGTCCCTGTCAGCTACAGCTTCCTGACGATTGATGAGAGGCTGTTGTCTGCATTTGCCCAAGTTAATGGGACTTACAAACAGGGTGGCAAGCTCCATGCCACTATCACAGACTAAAACAGCCTGAGTGGGTGTCATGACTAGGCCAGAACCCACTTTAGAACCCAAGATTAACCCAACTAAACTCTTGGGGGCACTTCTACTACCAGTGCTATTGCTAGGGGCACTAGGAGTCTTATGAGTAGTAGTAGTAAAATTGGTGCTAGACTTAGAGCAATTGACATCCTTTGCCCTATCGGCCTTTTCCTTACACAATTAACATCAAGGTTTCTTGTTAAGGAAGAGGATTGGGACCCACCACCAGAGGAAGATGTTTGGGGACCTTCAGAAGACTCTTTCTTGTCTTTAGCTTTCTTCTCATCTTTCTCTTGGCCTTAGAAGAATCTTGCTTCCTCCGGTCACCACCACCATGAGGTTCTGTTTCACCCTGGTACGAACCCATTTGTCTGCCTTCTTTCCCAATTCTTGGGGAGAGGTCAGATCAGAGTCTACCAGGTACTGGTGAGGTTGCTGATTATGAGAGTTATTAAGGATGTGCTCCCTTACTAGTAAATTGTACAGTCCTTCATAACCATGCACATTACCTTCATGAAGCCAGCCTTCCAGAGCCTTAATAGCACTATCTACAAAATCTACCCAGTCTTGATTGTGTGCCTCTGAGTGTCCCTAAACTCAACCCTGTATTGCTCAGTGGTTAAACCAATCCCATCTATGAGGGCACTCTTCAAGACTTTGTAATTGTCTGCATCTTCTTCCTTTACAGTCAACAGTTTGTCTCTACCTTTGTTAGCAAAGGAGAGCCTCAGGATAGCTACCCAATGCCCCTGAGGAACCTTCTGAACCGTACAGGCCCTTTCTAAAGGAGACATCTACTTGTGGAAGTCATCACCCTCCTGGTAAGGAGGGTCTATCCTGCTCACGTTCCTAGTGTCAAAGGAGTGTTCCCTACTAGGTTCGCTAGTGTTGCCACCATGGGGATCCTAATTCTAAATTCTTCCTAGCCTTCGGAACTTCTGGGGTCTCCTTATCCAGGGCCAGCTGCTCCTTCTTGATTCTGAGCTTGGCTCTCTCAAGCTTGAGCAGGTGTTATTCCCTTTCTAAGGAGTCCTCCCTCTTGCTAGAGAAGGAGGTCCCTATCAAAGTGTTAGAGGAGGTTGAATTCACTTAGGACGACTTGGACCTCTCCTGAACTCTTTGAACCCTCCCAGGGGGAATAAATGGGGACCTACCTCTAGAGCCTTCCTCTATATCAGTGGTTCCCAAACTTTTGACTCCTGAGGACCCCCACTAAATCACCACTGGAAGCCGGGGACCCCCAAGCAATTTGTATGATTTAAATTTCGAAAATTAAAACAATAATTAGAAAAAAATAAACACACGTACACACAAAAAAAATACTTGAATTACTAAGGATTTTAGTATTTTATATTGAAAGAATTTGCAAAAAACAAAAGATTTTAATGGGAAGGTTAGTGCTGCATCTCCGTGATTAACTTTTAAATGGTTGGTTTCATTTTGCAGTACGAGGCTCCTGCTCCTGCCAGGGCCAGACTAGAAACCCAAAGCAGCCCTGGCAAATGTTTTCAGACCAGTCCCCATACGGTGCACACCCAGTGCAGTGAGAGCCTGACCACTACAAAGGGGGCTTTGGGAGGCTCTCCCCCCAAGAAAATTTAGGAAACAAAGGTGCATTCTACAACACATTTATCATTATATATTGAATTGTATTAGCTTTTAAAGAAAAGATAATGATGACCTTACTATGCACCAAGATACCACAATCTTTGTTGGGGTTCTTCAATGATTCCCTTATTATCACCCTCCAACAGTGCCTCTCACCTCTCCATAGCCCCTCTGTCACATGTATTTCATTTGTTTTATAGCATCTCTCATACCATTGTAGGATGTCAGAGCACTTTACATCACACACATATAGAGACAATGAATCATACGTGTAAATCAGTGTACAGAAAATGTTACATAAGGCAAAGGGGACTACAAGGTGTAGGATTCACTTCATTCATACTGGTAGGCATTTTTTTTTTTTTTAACTCTTTTTATTAATACAGCTCATAAGACCATACATTGTATCATGACATTCGCAGCTCAACAGCAATTTATACATACATAGTACATTTAGCAACAAGGGTGTGGGCTCATGCCTATCCTCCTGAGTCCCCGCTAAATTTTGCAGCCTCAGTCCTGTTCTACTATACTTGGGGTACGGTACTTCCTCCAAGGTGACCAGATCTTCTGCCACTTTTTGGTACATCCCCTGCTCCTATACACCACTTCCTCCGCCCTCTGGCACCAGTCTAGGTCCCTCTTCCAGTCAGCCAGCTGCGGTGGCGCCAGCGCACCCCAGCTCCGTGCAATATTGCGTTTGGCCACCCCTGCTGCTAGGGTCAGCCACAACTCTGTGTACCTGGGCCATCCCTCATCTCCCTTAATTTGGAGGATTAGCCATCTTGGGTCTAACGGCACCTCCCTCCCCAAGACTCTGGACATGCTACCCGTGATCTCTGCCCAGTATGACGCAATCTCTGGGCACTCCCACAATATATGGAAGAAAGAGCCTTCTTGGTGACACCCCCGTCTGCAATGTCCCGACTGGAGCCTGCCCCAGCGGTGTAAAAGTGTGCAGGGATAGTACGTGCGGTGGAGTATTTTTAACTGTACTAATCGGAATCTGGCCCGGATGGCGACCTCCCTGGGACTCTGTAGCGCTTCCTGCCAACTGTCGTCATCTATGTCCCCTAGGTCTGCCACCCACGCCGCTCGCAGGGGGATCAGTGGATCAGGGCAGTTATTCACCAGCTTACGGTATATCGTAGAGATGGGTTTAGCAATAATCGGGTCTAGCAACAGGCGGTCCTCGAGCGGCGAGTAATCGGGTATCTCCACCCCGGGTTTAACGTGTACTTTGAGGGCGTGCATGAGTCTGATGTAGTGGTACCTCTGTGCCGGGTTCATGTCATATTCGGCCTGTAGATACTCAAACGTCCGGGGGAGTCCCCTCGCCATATGTCACCCAGGTATTCTACACCTATAAGACGCCACCCCCGGAATCCCGCCAGGGCAGTCACCTCCCGGAGCTGGTCTCCCAGCCACAATGGGGTCTTGCCTGTTAGTTTCCGATCCCAGCCCAGGAGCCGATTAGCTTCCCTCCAACATTGCACCACCACCCTGGTATGCTCTGGCCAGTTTTTCCCCACCCTTCGGGCGTAAAGAAGAGACTCGCAAGCACCCCCCTCCATTGCCTCCCTATCTACCCGATACGCTGGTTCCGAGACATCCGCATACACCCAGTCGTTTACGACCTGTAAATGTGACGCCCAGTAGTACAGCTTGGCGTCAGGGATTGCTAGACCACCATCGTATACCCCTCTATGGAGTTTATTCAACGCAATCCTCGGGGGGCCCCCGTCCCATAGCAACGCGCGCACCGCTTGAGCCACCCTTTTGAAGGAATGCGGAGGTATCAGGAACGGCGTGTTCTGTATGATGTAGAGGATTCTTGGTAGCGTAAGCATTTTGTATAAGGCCGCCCGGCCCATGAGGGAGAGCGGAAGAGCGCGCCAGTGGGCGACATCCGTCCCCATACGAGCGAGCAGCGGCTCCAGGTTTGCAGTTAGGAAGACATCCCTATTCCTTGTAATGTATATTCCCAGGTATTTAAACCCACCCGTGACCAGCGGTGCCGCGCAGCAAGCTGGGATACGCGGTGGAGGACCCGACAGTGAAAAGACCGCCGACTTCTGCCAGTTAATCCGATACCCGGAATAGCTGCCAAAGAGCTCAAAAATGTGCATCGCCCTGGCAAGCGAGTTGTACGGTCTGGCGAGGTAGAGGACAATGTCGTCCGCATAGAGCGATATCCGCTCCTCCCACCCCCCGGGCGACACGATACCCCATATCATGGGATCCCTCCGTATCCCATGGGCCAAAGGCTCCAATGCTAGGGCAAACAGGAGGGGTGAAAGCGGGCACCCCTGTCGCGTACCCCGCCTCAAGGGGAAGGACCTGGACACCGCCCCATTGACCCTCACCCTCGCCGTTGGCAGCGTATACAGCAGTTTCACCCAGCTACAGAAGATCGGCCCACAGCCCAGTCGCTGAAGGGTCATGAAAAGATAGGGCCATTCAATGCTGTCGAAAGCCATGGAGGCATCTAATGCTACCGCCGCTGCCTGGGGCAAGCCCACCCCTTCCGTCATGTGGAGCACCCCGTAGAGTCTCCTCAGATTGTGGCGCGTACTCCTTCGGGGCATGAACCCAGATTGGTCCACATGTACCAGGTCTGTGATGACGGACACGAGTCTCCCAGCCAGGGCCTTTGCCAGGATCTTTGCCTCCACATTGATTAGAGAGATCGGGCGATAGGAATCGCACCTGTCTGGTGGTTTGCCTGCTTTATGGATCGTTACTATAGTGGCTTCTCTCTGGTCCGGAGGGAGCCACCCCACTTCCCTGGCCTCAACCAACATCCGTAGGAGAGGGCCCAGTACCACCGCTGCTTGTTTCTTATAGATCTCGACCGGTAACCCATTAGGCCCGGCCGCTTTCCCCGATTGTAAGGAGCCCAAGGCAAGCCCCAGTTCCTCCACTGTCAGGTCAGCCTCAAGTCTGTCCCGTGCCTCTGGCGAGAGCGAGGGAGGGCAAAGTCTCGCAGGAACTCCCCGCAATCTGCCTCTGACCTCACACAAACCGGCGAATATACCTGTTCATAATGCACAGCAAAGGCCTCTGCTATGTCTCCACTGGTGGAGCATAACGCTCCCGATTTGTCTCGTATCCCTGGTACCCAGGAGCGGTCCCTATTGCGGCGCTCCAGCCACGCCAGTAACTTAAGCCCCTTGTCCCCTACATCATATAGCCGGTGCTGAGTCGCCAGCGCATAGGCCCGCGCCTCCTCTCGCGCCAAGGCCCTCAAGTCCTTCTGTTTCAGAGACAATTTGTGCTGTAGGTCAGCTGAATCCGTCAAGGCCGGGCCCGCCTCTAACGTCTCCACCTCCCTCTCAAGTCCCCTGATCTGCAGCAATTCCTCCTTTTTTGCCCCCAATTAAAGCCTGCGCTTGGCCCCGCAAGACCGTCTTAAATGCTTCCCATATCGTGATCTGGGAGGCGACAGACCCCTGATTCTCCTCAAAGTAGAGTTTGGAGCCCTCTCTGAGCTTATCGCAGAGGGTCGGGTCCCGGAGTCTCCAGGGATCTATCCTCGGGAAGGTGGCCTTATTGACTACTGGTCCCTGGAGAAACACCCTCACTGGGGAATGGTCTGAGATCCCCCGCGCCAGGTGCCTGACCTCCGTAAAGTCTCCCATATGCGTGAGCTGGGTGAAAAAATGGTCAATTCTAGAGAATGATCCATGTCTGGCCGAATAGAAAGTATATTCCCTAGTCAGAGGGTGGTGCGCTCGCCAAATGTCACTCAGGCCCATGGCCGAAATAAACCCCGCCATACCCCGCTCCTCCCGCGCCCCCAGTCTCGGATTGGACCGGTCCGTGGATGGATCCATCACAGCATTGGTGTCTCCCCCAAGAAGGAGAACCCCCACAGGTAGGTCTGTTAAAAAGGCACCTAACTTTGGAAGAAAAGTGGAATGCAAGCCCGGGGGAGATAACAGGAGCAGAAGACCAACGTCCTTCCCTCCCATGTGCCCGCAGCTGCCGTTAGGCACCCAGAGGCGTCTGTCCATGTGTTAATAAGCACTAAAGGCAGGGAGGCGCGCACTAGGATTCCCACCCCTCTGGCCCCAGAGGAATATCCCGCGTGTGCGATCATTTTGTAGCCAAAGCGATCTAGTGCTTTGCACTTATTACCCTTCAGGTGTGTCTCCTGCAGCAGGACTACATCAGGGCTATGCCTCTTTAAGTGTTGGAGGACCAAGGTACGCTTTATTTTATCTCCCAGGCCGTGGACGTTCCACGTCCACACCTGCAGTTTAGCCGGGTCTCCCATCTGTTGGAATTAGTAACAGTTTGTCCCTCCGCTCCCGCCCCCCTGTCGCTACTCCTTGCACAAGCTGCCATCGATACCCACCATTGTGGTCATGAGCTAACTCCCGCGTCCCCCCCAACATAAGAAAAAACAACAACCCCTGTCTACCCCACACCCCCCTCCCTGCAACCCTGCTAGGTGAGTGCCCAACCACCCACCCATGAAACTGGCAGAGTGCCTGTCGCCCCATATCTTAAGAACAAACAAATATATGGGGTTGCGTGCCTACAGCCACAAGAAAGATGTATGTGTGAATGACTACATTATCCGCCCATTTCTCCCCCTTCTCAGCGGGATCCCTCCAGACTGCGGTTCACCAGCCCCTCCCCTGGCTATCCCTCAGCGCCCCCTCCAGGTGTGAATGCATTTGACCCCCTATCCCCCTGTCTGCAGAAGACATTCCCTAGTGTCGCTAGGCATTGGAGGCAGTTCCTCTCGTAGTAGTCCCCCATAGTCTCGGCTTTCTCGGCCTGTAGTTCTGTCCCAGCCCCAATGTTCGCGCCGCCCCCCCGGGATCACTTATCTGGTCGTTGGTCTGGTCTCTGGCCGTTTGGTCTCCTCTAGTGGTCCGTCTCTGTTTCTGCCAGTTGCTGGTGGGAGTCGGGGCGCTCGTGCCTGCCCCCCCGTCGCACCGTGCGCCAACCCTCAAGCCAGTCGCTGGCCTCCTCTGGCCGTTCGAAGAAGTGCGTTTTCCCTTCGTCGATGATTTTGAGTCTGGCCGGGAACAGCATCATATATTTCACCCCTTGTTCTCTGAGGGATCGTTTCACGCCGTCGAAGGACCGCCTCAAACGTTGCACCCGAAGGGTGAAGTCCGGGAAGAACCGGATGGTAGCATTTTTGATATGCAGGTCTCCGGTCGTGCGCGCGGCCTGGAGGATAGCGTCCCTGTCTCTAAAATTGAGGATCCGGGCAATGATCGTCCTGGGTGGCGCCCCCGGCCGCGGTTTGCCCCCCAGTGCCCTGTGCGCCCGTTCCACCGAGAAGAAGTTAGATAGGCGCTTGGGTTTCAACTGGTTGAGGACCAGGTCCTCGACGAACCAGTCCATTGACGGGCCTTCCATGCCCTCCGGAACTCCCACTATGCGAATGTTATTTCGCCTGGCTCTCCCTTCCTGATCCTCCAGGCGCGCGTATATGTCGTCTTGATTTTTAGTGAGTGCTACCACTTGCTCCTCCAGCCTCTTGGTTTTCGCCTGCAGACTCCCAATCCCGGTTTCAGCCTCCGATACCTTCTCTGACATTTTCCTGAAGTCAGCCCTCAGGAGATTCACTTCCTCGGTAACTGAGTCCAATTTCGGCTCAAGGGTACCCCTGAGGTCTCTGATTGCCCTCATGATGTCTTTAAGGGAGGGGTCAGGGTCTCCATCCTCCACCGCATGCGAGCTGCCGCTTGCCGCCCCCTCATCTTTCCCCATGGCCACCGTGTACTTGTCTATCTGATTCGATTGCCCCGGGCCTGGCTGTCTGGTACGGCCCATATCTTGGTGTCTGGACCTCCGCCTCTCTCGTCCGGACAGGTCCAGGGGCCCCCTTCCCGTCTTCTGCCGCAGCCTCTCCGTCAGGCTCAAGTCTGCGCGGATCTTGCTGATCCCCAGTGCTCACCCAGTCGGCACACACCACACAACCTTGTGCTGTCGCTGCCTCCGACGTTAAGGGCTTCCTGCGCCCCTCCGCTTATCAGACCCCCTCTGTGGTTATAGCCGGATGCGAGGTCCCCACTCGCTCAATTCTGTCCCTTCAGCCGGGGTCTCTCTCTGGGGGATGGTTCTCACCTGGCTTCGCTGGCGCTGGACCTTTCACAGCCTGTATGGGAGGGGGTGGGGGGTCTCGTTTCCCCGGGTGACTATCCGCTCTACCTGCTTTCACCTGGGGACTCTAGGCGGCCACGTCTTCAC
Source organism: Calotriton arnoldi (assembly GCA_963921515.1). Classification (NCBI taxonomy): domain Eukaryota; kingdom Metazoa; phylum Chordata; class Amphibia; order Caudata; family Salamandridae; genus Calotriton; species Calotriton arnoldi. The sequence goes on along the minus strand of CAWUFW010002084.1, from coordinate 2,308,931 downwards.
CCGCTCAGGCACTGTCTAGTGAACCCTCCTGTCACCCCTTCGCATCTCCTCTTTCCAGCACCTCTTGCCTCGTCCCGGGTGGCTACCTCCCTGAGGTCTCAAGACGACGCTAGGCTGACACTCGGGTCCCCGAGGCCTGCAGACTGCCTGGCGCTCCGCCCTCAGCTCCTGCCCCGTCCGGCTTTTCTCTGCGCCACTCACGGCCTGATCTTCTTTATGTGGGGCGCCGTGGAGGGAGGACTCGGCCCTACACTGTCCCCGGTATGGCGCCGCACCGCCGGCCGGCTCTTCTGCCCGTCTACGCGGTCCCGCGCCCCACACCGGGACAGCGCCGCCGCTGGTGCATGCGTCACCCCTGGACCTCCTCACCGGCACGCTGGGTCAAGCCTCTTCTCAGGATCACTGAGTCAGAGAGGGTTCCGAGGGTTTTCACGCTATGCGGCTCCGGCCGCCATTTTATGCCGTCCGCGTCGTATAGGCTCCGGCCGTCTGTTGGTACGCTTTACCGCCGGTTTCGCGCCCGCTGAGTCCCGCTATTGGAGGCACTATCGTTCCGGTGCTCAAAATTGGTTTCGAGAGTCCCGCTGCGTCTCGGATGATGCCGGAGTTTGGGCCGGATTCCTGGCTGTTAGAGCAGCTCCACTAGCCCGCGGCCATCTTCCTTGGTGGCAAGCCACGCCCCCCACTGGTAGGCATTTTTAAAGAGTGCTTGGTCTGGAGAAGCACAAACTCAGGTTTCACAACATAACAGTGGTTAGCATTGACTTTAACAATAAAAATGTATTTCCACCCAAATAAACCTTTTTAGCAGCATCAGGATAATGAAAGACTGGGAAAAAACATAAGTAACTAACTTGTACCAGAGCTGCATGCAGTTTGCATGCAGCTCTGATGCCAGTTTAAAGCTCACGGCGCTAGATTAAGATTGTCACTTATGAACTGCACAGTAAAAAAGAGAATCTCTGTCACAAAAGCAGTAATCCACTGACCTATGCACATTAAATACTGTTTTTTAAAATGCATGGTACACGTTCTTTGAGATAGGCATATTAACCCTCTGTGCTACATTAGATAAGTCAAAGCTGCACTGGACAAAACTCATCTCTCTCCAGCAGGTACATTAATCACAGGCGTTATCTTGACACTTTTATTGTTGCTCGAAAACTGCTAATTATACAAGGAACTTTGCAGTGCTTTTAAAACTGCTGCCTGAGGACCCCCTGGGAATGTGTCACGGACCCCTGGGGGTCCGTGGACCACAGTTTGGGAAACACTGCTCTATATCATTAGTACAATTCCCTGGGGGATTACAGTTCACCAGTGAGGGGTCTTCACACTCGTATTGGTCATGATCAGAATTGGGGTCACTTGGGTGGGACACCTCTCACTCCTCTTCTGGAGCAACATCACCCATATCCAAATTATCCTGCCCTTCTGACCTATCAGGGTGCTGGAGGTCATCCTGCAGGAGCATCGCTAAGAGCTGCTCTTTGCTAGGGTTACTACCTGTCTTGAGTTTGAGTTTCCTAGATGCACACAGGGTCCTAAGTTCCTGGAACCTAAGACCACTGTATTTAGAGGGTTGAACCCCACTGGACTCCCCAACTAAAGACATGGTACCAGGTGTAGTGTGGTGTTGCACCTGCCTAACCAAGTAAAACTAAACTTCCAAAGATTGGAGAAAGGGCTGTGCTAAGACCTTTGACAGCATCTCCAAACTATTTTGTAGAACTTACTTGATCTCAGTATTTTATATGTGCCTAGCTAGTGATGGTTTTTCATGTAACCTTCACCTTGATTAAATGGTAAAACAGTGCAGGCTTTAATCCCAACCGCTGCATACCAATGTAGGAGGCTGGCTTAGTATATGTTGCACTAATCCAGGCAACACTTATGGTGATTTTAGTGGTCTTTGATAACCTTTGAAAGCTCTCAAAATAGTAACTGTGGAGAGCAGACTTGAGGCTTATCTTGAAGGAATGTAAAACAGCTTGTTTTACCAACTTTAATCAATAGTGTAAGTTAAATGGTAAAGAACCACACAGTGTTTATGTAAAAATACGTTTATTTATTCTACAACACAATCACTAACACATTGGTATATCTCCTACCCGGAGATATCAACACAATACACAAGAATACTTTAGAATAATTAGGTAAGTAGCACAAATATACACTGGTCTCCGGAGGGATACCAAACCATATTTTAAAGTGGAATGCAAACTGCAAAGGAGAACCGGACTTGGACCAGAAAACTCAGAGGAGCTGGGGACACAAGGAGCCACCTAAAGTAAGTACCCAGGAACTCCACGGAAGCTGTGTGCAGAGTGGAAACACAGCCATGTGCCCAATGGAAGTCAATGGAGAAGTCACTATTGCAGTTTTAAAGAAGAAGGACCCCTTCCAGAGGACCACTCGTGGATGCCCCAAAACCAGGTTACCTGTACCAGGGAAGCCAGGTGCATGGGGTGAAGTGACGTCGCAACCTGCCGCAGACTATGGGAGACTTCGAAGAAGATGCCTCTGGAGAAAACTCTGGAGGAGTCCGGTGGAATCCAAGGGTAGACTGGAAGTGAAGAACCTGCAAGCAGAGGGAGAGTCTATGCCACTCAGAGGTGACCAGGAGGCATGGAAGCACAATGCCCACCGATGTCGAGAGGTTCAGAAGAGACAACGGTGACCTTGTCGCTGCAGCTGTGAAGACCAGGCGTCACTGAGGAAAACCAGAAGCCGTGCACGAGCTGTCCCACGTTGGATGTCGGTGTCTAGGTGGTTGGTGTCTGGCGAGAGCTCCAACAAGCCTTGGTAGCTGCAACTGGTGTGGAGAACAAAAAGGAGCAAACTTTGGAACTAGCAAGGTCCAAAGGCAGAAGAGTCAGAGCAACCAGGGGAGTCCACTGAAGCAAAAGAAGACCCTGAGGAGGACCCACAGGCCGAAGGTACAGGAGTCGCAAGAGGACCTCAAGCAGCTCACCAAAGTCGGAGGCCCATGATGCAGGAGATGCAGGGAGGACTCTGTTCTTCAGGAAGTGAGGTGCTGGAGGATGGAGCTTCTTGAACCCCGAAGATCTCTGATATGTAGAGCCAACAAGCCTTGGCAACGGCAAGTCGAAGCGGTGCTCAGGGGTTCACTTCCAGCAGCCCTGACAAGGGATACTGTCCTCCAAATTGCAGAGAAGACAGGTCAGGCCTCTAAGGAGCCACAGAACCACCACCTGTGTTGCGGAGCATCTGGATGTCTGTGGGACGGCAGGAGCAGCAGACCGGTCAGCCTCACTGCAGTGCCTGCAGTTGCAGGGGAGTGACTCCTTCACTCCGAGAGACATTTATTTGAGTGTCCTTGATGCCCACAGGTCTGTTAAAGAACCTGGATGAAGCACAGACACACATGATGCAAAAGACTTGAAGAACAGTGGCACCAGGAGCAGCAGAAATCTTCATTGGTGCAGTCTCAGTTCTAGTCGAAGTCCAACAAAGTCCAAGCGTTCAGACGATTGAAGAGCGATGTAGTTTCAGAGTTGAGGCTTGTCCCACGACGAATCTGAGGCCCCACCCACAGGGGAGCCCTTAAGTACCCTTGAAAAAGGGTTGGGACGACTCGGGGGTTCTCTCAGAGGAGAGGCTGGACAGAGGGGAGGATGCTCCCATGTCCTTTGTCCAGTTTTGCGCTAGCGGGAACCAAGGGTTCCTGAACTGGCATATGCAAGAAGGGCACCAAATGTGCCCTTCAAAACAGTCTGGTGGCACTGGCAAGCGCCCCCACTCTAGCCCAATCCACTAAGTCCTGTCTGGGAGCTTGGAGGTGGTCACACCTCAATATGACAGGAAAGCTATTGTTCTACTTTCCCCTGCTCGAGCTCAGCTCAGCAGCAGGAGAGCAGAATCGTGTCTGTGGTCGGCAGAAGCACTAGCTTGCTGGCAGACCCTGAAAGGCTGTTCCTGGGAGTACAGGGGGGTCCCCTAGGGAGACCCCCAGTACATGGGATCATACTTCCAGCACCGGAATTAGTGTTGGAGTATGATTCCAACATGTTTGATACCAAACATGACCAGGTTCGGTGCAGCCACTATATAGTTAGACATCTCGTAATGACTGACGTCTACTATGTCTAAAAATGACAGACCGCACATACAAAGCCTGGAGAATCAACTTGGGGTTTGTAGGGATGTCCTGCTCATGCAGGAGCACCCTCACGCTTGCATCTAAGCACCCTGCTCTCAGGACTGAAGAACCTGCCATAGGGGTGACTTATAGGTTTTAAGTGCAGTGACCTTAGATATAAGGAAACTTATATCTGTCTGAGTGGTGCAAGCACCAGCTCACACAGGCTGCAATGGCAGTTTAAGTGAACTCCCACAGGTGGCACAATACATGCTGCAGCCCATGGGAGACCCCTGGTATGCCTATGCCCTGGGTACCTTAGTACCATATACTAGGGGCTTATAAGGGTACACCAGTACCAATTGTGGAGGTACCAAAGTACTTACCAGAACCAATTTAGGGGAGAGAGCACAGTTGCTGGGGACTTGATTAGCAGGATCCCAGCAGACTAGGTCAAAAACACACTGACACCAGGCAAAAAGTAGGGGTAACCATGAAAGCAGATCCAATTTTCCTACACTCTGGGTAAAGCCAAAGTCCGGTATATGTCTATTTTAAATAACTATAACAATAGGTATTTCAAACAGCTCCACTTTGAAGCCAACCCTAAACAAGCATTGGCAAAGTCGATAAGTCTTACCTATGCAAGAGCTATTGGCTTTGCTAATATGTTTTAGCCATGTTGTACGCCAGTGTGGCTGCTGTTCAGCATGGCTAAAAGTTAGTGGGGTACAGGAGAGTGGTGTGGAGTGTCATAAAGTGGAGCGTTATGGAGTGGCACAGAGTGGAGCTGCGTAGAGTGTTATGGAGTGTCGTGGAGGGATTAGAATGTTGTAGAGTGGAAGGGCGTAGAGTGGAGTAGAGTTGGGTGGCGTAGAGTGTCAGAATGGAGAAGAGTGTTGTAGAGTGGAGTGGCATAGTGTTGTGGAGTAGTGTACAGCAGAGTGGAGTGGCGTAGAGGGTATTGTGTAGAGTGGAGTAAAGTGTTGTAGAGTTGAGTGACGTAAAGAGGAGTAAATTGTCAGAGTGGAGTGTCACAGAGTGTCAGAGTGTAGTGGCACAGAGTGGAGTGGAGTGGTGTGCAGTGGAGTAGAGTAGCGTGTTGTAGAATAGAGGGGAGTAAAGTGGTATGGGGTGGCGTAGAGGGAGTTGCGTAGAGTGTGGTCGAGTGGAGTAGAGTGGGGTGATATAGAGTGGAGTAGAGTGTCACAGAGTGGAATAGAGTTTAATGGAGAAGAGTGTCAGAGTGGAGTATCGTGGAGTGCTGTAGAGTGGAGTAAAGTGGGCTACAGTGAAGTGGCATAAAGTAAAGTGGTGCAGAGTAGATTGGCGTAGAGTGATTTGGTTTTGGGTATAGTGATGCAGAGTCTATTGGCGTAGAATGCAGTGACGTAGAGTGGTGCAGAGTACATTGTAGTAGCATAGAGTGCAATGGCATGACAAAGGGCGTAGGTGGAAACATATGTACAAACCCTTTTAAGAATATATGTACAACAGGAGATTTAAACCGAGATGGTTCGTCTGGCAGCCGCAAGAAAGTGGACAGAGTAGAAAGATAACCCTTGAGCATACCCAACGCAGAGCCCCGATGGGCAAGGGTAAGAATAAAAAGCAGGATAGTAGATAAAGAGGCAAAAAGAGGATCAATAGACCTTTCTGTACAATATTTTACAAACTTTGGCCAACGGCAGGCGTATACCATCTTAGTGGAGGGCCGCCTGGCCTCCAAGATAACCTCATATACTTCAGGAGGAAGGTCAAAAGCTATCAACTGTTGCCGCTCAATCTCCATGCATGGGGGCGGGGTGTTGACAGGTTCGGGTGGAGGACCCTCCCCTGCTACTGCAACAGAAGATCCTCCGGAAGGGGCAGCCTGATCAGAGGATCGAAGCTCATTTACAGAAGCTCTGGATACCAGACTCTCCTTGCCCAGTCCGGAGCCACAAGAATGACTTTGACCCGGTCGTTCTTGATCTTCTTGAGAACCCTGGGCAGAAGTGGTATGGACAGAAAAGCGCAGGCCTGAGCTCTACTTGCGACGAAAAGCGCTGCCGAGCAATAGCCGCCTTTGGAAACTCCAGCACGCAAAACTGCTGACATTGTGTGTTCTCTTCGGAGGCGAACAGATCCAACTGAGGCTCTCTGAGACTTTCCGCCACCTCCGACTGGAGATGCCACTTTTGATCCGCTAGGCTTCGACGGCTGAGTTCCTCCGCCCCGGCGTTCAGAGAATCTGCCAGGTGCTGAACCACCAGGGTTATGTCCTGCTGTTTCAGCCATGTCCAGAGACATAGAGCCTCTTGACAAAGGGTCCACGACACCACCCTGCCCTGTTTGTTGCAGTACCACATGGCGGTGTTGTTGTCCGTGAGCACCTGCACTAACTTCCCCTTGACAGAGGGAAGAAATGCTTTCAATGCCGACTGGATTGCGAAGCTCCAACAAATTGATGTGGAGCCCGGACTCCGCCGGAGACCAGTGTCCCCTGATCTCCACCTCTCCCAGATGGTCGCCTCATCCCAGGAGTGATGCATGTCACCAATGTGTGAGCTGGTTAGGGAAGGGAGAGGCCTCTGCCTCTGACCCAATCGCGGTTTGATAACCACCAATGCAGGTCCTTTGCAGTTCCTTCTGAGAGCTGGATCATGTTGGAGAGATTCACCTGATGCTGCGCCCACTGGAACTTCAGGTCCCACTGGAGAGCCCACATACGCCATTTGGCGTGTCTTACCAAAAGGATGCAGGAGGCCATGAGGCCCAGCAGCCTCAGTCAGTCTCACCGAAATCCAGGATAAAGGCTGAAATATTGGTATCATAAACTGAATCTTACAAGGCAAACATCAGACATACAGTCATAAAATTGAAAATACATAAAAGATCACCACTGGGAAAATATATACAACCCCTCCTCAACATGCGTAACAAGGATTATTACGGTGACAATCTATGCCCAGGATTTGTCATGGGGGAATTCAACACAAAATCTGTTGCTTACTACAGTAATCAGTAAGATTGCACGTGATAAAATACAGTTCTACAGGTTTTAGCACATCATGATATCAATCCACCCGTAAAGGTCCAGTGGCTATAACTCATGATTTCCACACAAAAAATAAGACGGGCGCCTTTGGCATAACCTTTCATAATAAACAGATCAGGCCTATGCCATCAGACATAACTTTCCCAATAAACTAATCAGGCCTAAAGACTTTATCATTGGCTTGTAACCAACTAAAGCTTACTGTATTGAACGTAGGCTTTCCCACAAGGCAAGCATCAGGGTAAAGTCAAAATTACAAATATGTAAAGAGTTACATTATGTTGCAAAACAATATACACCCCATTTTAAGTGGGCATAACAGGGATTCTCACAGTGCAAATCTACTCCCAAGGTCTGTCAGAGAGGGTATCCAACACCAAAATTATTGTCTACTTCTGTAATCTGCAAGATTACATGTAACAAAATGCATGTGTACAGGCTTGACCACAGTATAATCGTTTCTGATTCAGGAAGGGGCCGTTACGAATTGCAAATAGGAGGGGGCATAAAGTGGGCATCTATCTCCTATTTGAGAGTCAATGGTAAGTATCACTGGTCTGTGATCCAACTGCTGTCTGTGGATCAGTTACAGTTACTAACCCCAAGAACTGAAAAGAGGACAGCTCAGGGAATTGTGTTGGAGGCCTTGGGTTGAACAGGGAGTGGTTCAAAGGATCACTACCTGTTCCTCCATGTCATTCCAAACAGAAAATATATATATTTTTTAAAGCAGCACCTGTCCCTTTAATAGACACGGGCTGCTTAAAAATGTTTTCCATTTGCGAATACAAATGCAAGGATGGAGGTCTACTGTCATTAGTAGTAAATCACAGGGGGTTGCAAATTACCACATGCCTTATTAATATTCGTGAGGCAGATCGTTTTGTAACCCCCTACAAATATACTACTTGCGATGTGACCTATTGGTACATAGTTTGCACCACTAATTGCATTCCCATTTGCAAACCACTCAATATGCATATCCCACATCCCTGGGTAGTGAATGGAAATGGTACATCAGTCCCTGTACCCCCACCTTACACACCCCATAGATAAGCTACTGCGATTGGAGGTAGCTATGCTGCTCAAAACGTCAGTATAATGGTCAAAAAGCACTTACCTTTCTGTGTATAGTTTAGAGGTACAATACATCACTGGTTCTGCATTACTTAGAATTATCAGGTATTGGCCTTTTAAATATATATCTCCAGTCAATATCCCTGCTTCATCAATCTCTCTTCATCTATAAACATCAGAAATGGAATCTGGAGCACCAGTCTAATCCAATCATACATTCTCATTAACATCATGAAAACCCTCACTCATTATCTGTCCTGCATCTCTCATACAATTGCACGGGGATTCATACAAAGACGCTATGAGACCTGTGGCATCTCCTGCTGTTCTTATATATTCATTCAACACAACAGATGACTGTCTGTCTTCACCCTTCCTATTTTATGCCTTTCTCATATTCTTTTCTGCTGTATCTCACTTATGAAGACCCTTTAACCATTCTTTGATATTATTGACTGGTGGTTTAGTAATATCGTAAATAATTTCCTACTCTTTTCCTGCTTTTGTACAGTGCTTCAAAATGACCTTCTGATAGTATGCTGACTCAAATGAAATGACGTTATAAATAATGTAACCCACCAGTAAGTTGCTAAAATATATACATATTACTATAAAAGGTTGCTTATTTGACAGATGTTTAAAAATTAGAGCAACGTTTCATGTGATGTCTGTTATCTCGGCTAAACATTTGCAGAGGGCCTTGGGTAACCTGAAGGTCAAATGATAACATTTCTTTAGAATTATCCAATATTTTATTCCTACAAGGCTGATAAGATGAATACCTTTAGTGGTAGACGTCTGGAGTAAACTTATTATTTTAAAACTTTTCAATAGGAATGACGGAGAAATACAATACTTATTAGTTGTGTAACAGAGGTCAAAAAGCTGTGGCCATTAATTGGCAATAATGTGTTTTGACGACACACGGAAACACGTCATTAAGAACACAATTCGTCTCCACCAATGCTTTGCTAATGATACTGTGGTATCAGTAGGAATGTTGTAGCCTATAGTGCATAGGCCGTTCTGCCAGTAGGTCTAACATTTGAAGAGGAAGGAAAGAGGTTGGTAACATGGGCCATTTACTTATCTTCTTCACATAGCAGAAAGGTTAACCTCAATGCCCCAGCATCCCCAGATAAACCTGCGTCTACTTCTACCAGTCATTTTTCATTAACTGCTGGATCTCTACTAGGACATCTCTACAGGGGTCTTTTTTGCTTGACAAAGTTGTAGGGGGAAGCACCCGTTTCTGTGGTTGATTTCGTTTGTAGCAAAGACCCAAATTCTGTAAGTACCTTACGGTAAGCATCTTAAATAAATAAATCTTCTTAAATAAATGGTGATCTTTTTTAGAAGCTATACTGGCTGTCCGGACATGTACACGGATTACAGGTAGATTCACCCTGGAAACTAGCGGCATTAAGTCTCAGAAGGCAAAGCACCAAATGGAAACCTGACTCCAAATCTTGCAAATAAAAGCAACAAACTGCTCTACCCCCCACCCCCCCACCCCCCACCCCCCTCCCAGGTACCAGAACCCATACACCACTCAAGTAAGAAGTGTGATCTCAGTTCACATTAACAGTACAGCATGTAACCATGTGTAGGAGGTGGATCAGTCTCAGATGGCTCAGGCCTTCAGAGCCCGAGTGCCAGGAGTTAACTACCGTATGAAGGTGCACTGCGTACTCAAGCAAACTCCCAGTGTGAGTGCATGTTTAAGCATTATTAGCCTCAGCACCCCACTAGAAATCCCAATGTGGGTACACCCAGAAAGCGTGGGCAGAAGCCCTACTTCAACCCCCTGGATGTGAACCTGGTTGAATTGTACCAGTGTGTCCTGTTGTGTGCAAACAATGTCATAGCTGTGTCATGTGCGATTGATGGAATTCAGCAAATGCTTCCTTTGCGTTCTCTAATACTGCTGAGTGTCCGTCAAGTGCCTGCGGTGGCACTGAAGGTTACATGGGTAAGAGGTGCTCTGCTTGCTCATTCTTCTGGAGTCTACACAGGCAACGGGAACTTCACGCATTACAAGCGACTGGATCATCATTACTGCAAGAGGATTGCAAAAGTGTCTAAGTATGCCTTTGTATCTAGGTGATTATGTGCTGAAAATGTTACAAAAAGTCAAATTTGGTCGAGATTGGGCTATTCTAGATGTTGATGCTTCAAATGAACATGGAGGTAGCAATCTTGGAAGGGAGTTTATAAAGTTAATAATGTCACATTTGGTGGCATAAGAAACATGCACATTTGATTTTCGTTTATTCCATCTGAGATTTCAGGCACTATGAGAGTACTGTGAAGGTGCTGCGTTAGAGTACTAAGGCGATTACCCGGAAAAGTGGCAGTCACAGAAGGTGCATACAAACAGGCATCATATTATATTCTTATGTTTCAGAGTATTTCAGTCGCCTGAATGAGTCTTGGAGTCTTTGCATTTATGTGCAATATTGTGCTGTGCTTTATACAAGTTATGCTTTTGTGATGGTACGCCATACTCATTGCATTTCTACTGAGACCTTGAGTTCCGCGACCAGTACATTAATTCTTAATGTGTCGTGCTGTATTCTGCATGTGTTTAACTACTTTTTTATTTTACTAATTGACTGTATGTACAACACTGAGGACATAAAATTTCACATACCTTTCTGTTTGCATTAACAACTGCGAATTTGCTTTTAGACTTGCTTACAGCACACTAAAGGCTTAGAATTACTGCACATTTACATACATTTCATTTTAAATACGCTGCCATTTTGCTATTCTGTGCTGTACAATGCACATTTAGCCTAACTGGTCTAGAAGCGTAGCCTTGATATGAAGTTGGTACAATGAAGCGAGAACTGCAGATACAGTGAAGTCACCCTTTTTAGGTCTCGCCTGAGCCAGCGCATGCGCTGCCCTGGCGAGAGTTTTAGTAAGCGGGTTTTGGAAGTGCAAACAGCAGTTTGCTGGCGACCAGCTTGCGTTCACGGGAGCGTGCACGCGCGATCAGGCGCCATATGGCTTCCCTCGCCATCTGGCTTCCCTCGCGATTACTTTCACTTTCGCGGCCGTGTCAGTTTCACGGCCGCGCGGCCATTGCTTGTTTTACATTCTATGTCCTTATTCTCCCTCTAAACCTTTGATTGTTTTATGGGTCTTCTACCAACCTCATGGCTTAGTTAAAGTTCTGTGTGTTTTCTGGTACCCCATCCCTTGACTTTGATGCTTCTGCTGCGTGCCCCAAGAAGCCTATTTCTGTTGCATGTTCACATTGACCACCTATCAGTCGCATTCCGTATATCCCGGTTTGTAACATTCTCTCTGACTTCCCCCTGCTATCTTCTTTTGTGTCGTCTCTCCACTTTTTGTTATCTCTTAATGTTTACCTCAATTGCTTTCTATCATGTAGCTAGCCCCCATTTCATTTCTTCGTGTTGACTTCAATTCACTATAGTGTTCCTTGTGTTTCACGGAGATATACTATTATTTGTCAGTAGACCGCCTTCTTAGTTCCTTTCAAAACAAGCTTTTACCCTGAAAAAAATTCGTGTTTTTTGCACTCTTGGTAAATTCAAACGGTCTCTGAAGGATAATTGCCAGGTTATGTTATAGCCGTTAAGTAGCCAGCCTTTTATTTTTTTTCCGAAAATCTATCTATTTATATTTAGGTCTGGCCTTGAGACATCTTTGAGTCTCACCAGCCTCATGTTTTCCCCAAAAATATTACAAATTCGGACATACTTGCTTGGGCCTTAGATTAGCCCTCTTCACCAATTAGTCTGTTAAAGTGTCGTTCGTATGTTTCTTTCACCCACCACAACACACACAGCACTGGGTCCACCCACTTTATTAATTTGCTGTCTAACATTGTGATAGAAGGCATTTTATCTGGTCATCTGCACAGCCGGCTGAAAAAAGTGCTCTGAGGTTTTGTGCATGGGTTCCAAGGCTACATTGTTAATTTTGAATATATATTTTTATTTTTTGCATATTGCTTATGTTTACACAAAAATTAAATTGTGAAAATCTTCTGATGGCAGACCTATTGGCCTTGGCAGTAGTTAGTATAGCTAGGAAATCCTACAGCAGAGCACTTTGAATTTGAAATGATCTGTTGCCCCAGTTGTTTCATCTGCATGTTCATATAGAAAAAAGCCTTATCGATGTGGTCCAGACTTTGACAAAAGGAAGCAGATTCAATATGTATTTGCCAATAAAGTTGGCTAGATATTTATTTAAAAAAATCCGAAATCATAAAGTTGGCTACTATAACAGTGTTATGCCCAGGGTGTTAAGTGCAATTTCCTGCGCTCGGGGGTGGCATGATAAGAGAACTTTTGCGTGCTCTGTATACAAAATATTGCAGTCTGTCTATATATTTGGCTGGAAGCTGTTGATGGACCAAATTGCAAGAATCCATGCTGGAGTAGATATAAACATTGGCAGCTATGATTTGCTATGAAAAATGTAGACGAGGAAGTATGCACCACTAGTGTGATGTGCCGTCCCGTCCTTTCTTTAAACTGGGGAACCCATCTCGTCTCCACCCTGCTGTCATTCTTGGATTGTATTGTCTGCCTAATAGCCCTGTACAAATTTCCTCAGTTTCCTCTGGCTAGGTTTGCAGTGGATGAGTACCCACATACATACACCATTTAACGTGGGGGACAGCATGGGGCCTTAAAGAACTCGCCACAGCACTAGTTTGGGTGACACACTAAACAAACCCAGTTGGACAGACTGAGATCTCACAGAAAAGAGTTAAATCAGTCCAGGGCTACACCCTGGATGTGAAAATCAGGAAGCCTCTGTAATAGAATCTGATGGTCAACGGTGTTGCAATTTACATCACCTATTGGCCTTCTATGTCTCTCTTTTTATTGATGTCCTCTTTCCCTCGCCTTTCCCATTATTTTATTTCTTTCTCTCTACAATGCTCTCCATACCTCTTCCACTCCATCTATCACTCCCTTTGCTTTCATCTCTTTCTATCTCCTTCACTGTTTCCGTTCACTCTCTCTGCTTCCAATGTCTCGCTCGTTTAATACATCTGTCTTACCTCTGTCTCTCTCTCTCCCTATTTCACCATTCTCTACTTCTCCCTCGCACTTACTCTGTATTAGCCTCATCTCTCTACCTCATCTGCACCTCTTTTTCTCTACTTCTCATATCTTTCTATTTTTCATCCCACCGGCTCTATCTGCCTCGCTACTTTGTTTACCTGACCTGTCATTCTGTGCTTCACCTTTCTATTTGTGCTATCTCATTATAACTCACCTCTCTTCCTATCTTATTTCTCTCTAGACCTTGCCCCTCGGGTTGGCACCTTTCTTACCAGCCTACATTTAAAACTGCATGCCAGGCCTCTAAAAACAAGCATTGGCATAGTCAATAGGTCTCGCCTTTGGGACCTTATAAGTTTTTAGACATGCAACAGTTGATGTTATTGCACCAAGGATATTGTGCTGCATAACTAAATACTTATAAGGTCCCAAAAGCGAGACCTATTGGCTATGCCAATGCTTGTTACTCTCGCCACTGTATTGCCTCCAAGGTCTTCTCGCATTCTTCACACAAGAAGAACCCGCAACTCAGGCTCATTAGTGTCTATATGTAATTTCATTTGTAACACGTGTTCTTTCCTCCATTCAATTGCATTGAAAAAGAAGTGTATAAATGTAGAACGGAAAAATATTGAATTTAGCATTACATGCTCCGCCTGACAAGGGGGAAGAGTTATGGTCCATTGATACGCCAATCCGCTAGCACTTAGAATTTTTATGGTTGCTGGCTATTTTTGCATTAAACACAGGTTAGACTTCTGTGAGTTTTCCTGAGTGTGTGCTTACTTTACAACATCTTCATTTGTATAAAACTTTTCATCTTCTTGGTACATTAGAATTTTACAATTTGCTGATCTTGTGAATTCCGACAATGGGTCTATGAAAATATACAATTATCTCTGCTTTTCTTAGCAAAAAAGAAACAAATCATTAAATGGGAGCAATAGAAACTGTTTCGGCCAATGCTATTGTTGCATTGTTTAATAGCTGAAGAAGTGAGAAGAGTATGTGGTTGAAAAAAGGAACTCACATATCTTTCTAATAACATAGACAGTGTTTGGGGAAAAAAGCCCAATGGAAATTTTACTAAACATTTCACTAAAGTGGAAACACGTTTGGTGAACACTAGATGAACAGTGGTGCGTAAATCTCCATATGGGGTGAAAGTGAACACAGCTGAAATAGCAGCTGAAGTAGGGCTATACAATTAGTGAAATAGCACCATTAATGGATTCATGTTCGAAGTATATCTTGCAAACACAATAACCCTGGATACTATCCCAAGTAGGGAACCAGAGGCAATGGGGCCTCAAGGGTGAGCTGGCCTCCAGTCACAACAGTTTTAATACAACTACGCCAACCAAGATTCAATTTATTTCTGTATACCAGCCACTGCTCCACCTCATAACAGCTTATTTCTAGGCATACACAAAAATGTGACGGGATGCCCTCACACACCACCAGGTGTCATACGTCATTATAGGACTCCCCATGTTCTTCAAAAACCCCGGTTTGTTGAAGAGCTGACCTACACCTGAAATCAGGGAGGCACGTCTAACTAAGAAAGGACCCGTGAAATATAAAAAATTAAAACCCAGTATGATATGCCAAACTGACCTCAAGCCAGTAGGTTTAGAGAAAGGAACGCAGCTTGATGTAAGTGTGACTACAGGGGTTCCTGAGCCCTCCCTCCATGGGGCCCATATAACCCAATAGCAGGGTGGCTAAGGGCCTAATATTGCTAAGGGTAGACAAAGGTCAGCCCTACATTGCTAAGTGGCCCGCACATCAGTGTTTGCCACGCATGGATCCTGTGTTTCCGTCCTGAAGAATGCCACGGACTCGTATGAGCCTCCGGGCAGAAACATGGTGACGGTGTAAGTGGTGATGGGGTACTAATGCCCTGTGTCTCACGTTGTTTTTTTTTGTTTCAAATCTGTTTATTGAATATATAACAGACAACGAAAATCAAACAAATTGAAGACATATATCCCTGTAAAAAAAAACAAAAAAAAACTCAGATTAAGACCACGCTCCGTTTTAAACAGCACAGTGTTTCTGAAAAAACATATTAGGCAGAGTCAATCCCATTCAACATACCCCCAAATCATCTTCTTAAAAAACAAACTGAAATGTGAGGGGGAGTAATGCGTTACCATCTTTTCACAGTCTATCCTGATAGACTTCTCTTCTCAGGGAAAGTCCAAGTGAAACACTCAATAATCCAAGGATTGTATGGGGCTCTGTTGTTGTCAAAACGCTTAAGTGGCTAATATCCGGCTATGTATGGTGCCCCTATGCATGCGCTCTGTCCTCTAATCTTTGGAATATTCTGATCTAAAGAGTAACAGGGGGCCGTCGTCAATTTTAAACAAATAGAGGGAAAAACTAACAGTCACCGGGGAGGGAGGGGAAAGGGGAGGATGCGCTGAAAGTACCATTGGCGCGGGAGGGGAACGGGTGGCTCGTAAGGGGGAGAGAGGTGAAGCCTCTTCTCTCATGTTGACGGCGTCTGGGGATTCCGGTTGTCGATCCCTAAAGTAAGGTTCAAAAGGGTCGTTAAATAGCTGCAAGACCCGTAGTCGAGGGGGGGACCAAACGGGAATGTCCAATCTTGGAAAAATAGTGTATAAGCGGCTGCCAGGTGCGGGTGAATTTAACATCCGTGTGATTGATACGGGCAGTAAGTAGTTCGAGGGCTAAGACATGCCATAAGTGTAGAAACCATGTGGCTACAGGAGGAGAGTGTGGTTTCTTCCAAAATAGAGCTATGGACTGCCTAGCAGTTCCTAGCATGTGCAAAATCAGGCGCCAGTCCATATGCGTCATAGCAGTCAGTGTCGAGGGCCTATGCCTAATAAGGCAACTGTCGGAGAGGAAGGAATAGGGAACCCTACTACCTCCTTGATATGGCTAAGTATCTCCTTCCAAAACAGTGTAATGCCCGGGCAGGACCACCATATATGGATAAAGTCACCTCTGTCACCCTGGCATCTCCTGCACGTAGGGGGGAAGTTTGGGAACATTTGTTGTAAACGGGTTGGGGTGAACTACCATTGTGTCATAACCTTATACGCCGATTCGCGTTGCAGAGTGCTATGATATACCTTTGGGATGTCCCGCCACAATCGGTCCCAGTCCTCTGGAGTTATGTCGTCGCCTAGATCTGAATTCCACCGCGTCTGATATGTATGGGGAGTGGGACGCTGTGAGCGCTGTAAGACAGTATAAGTGCGGGAGATCAGACCCTTCGACCCCTCAAATTTGCGAACTAAGGATTCAAAAGCAGTGAGTTGTCTAGTGGCTCCTTGGGTGTAAGCCTGGGAGATTAGCCAGTGGCATATCTGGTATTATTGCATCCGAGCCCCCTCCGTGAGGTGGAAAGCTTGCTTACATTGCTCAAAGGTAAGGAATTTGACTCCCTGGAATAGATCCTGAATGACCCGACATTCACCGTCCGCCCACGCACTAAATGCCTGCGGTTGCATTGCAGGGGGGAACATGGGATTGCGAACAATAGGCGTGTTAGGGGAGGGAAATGTAGTCAGACCACTGGAGAGCGCCAGTTTATCCCATATCTCTAGGATTGTTTTCGTGGGGGTGGCTATGTACGCACTACGGGGGCGGGCCCCGCGAGGGAGCCAGGCCAGGTCCCACAACGATCTACAAGACACCGCACGGTCCAGATGGAACCAATGTTTTTCGCTCTCGCGAACCACCCACTCCGATTTGTACCGGAGATGGCAGGCCTAGTAATACTCCAGAAGGTTAGGACAAGCAAGTCCGCCCCGGTCTCGCGGCAGCATCAGAATCTTATTAGAGAAGCGTGGCCGAGATTTCCTCCATATAAACTTGGTAAAATCACATTGGAGAGCCAGGATATCAGAGTGAGGTATTGGAGTGGGCAGGGATTGAAATAGATATAAGATCTTAGGGAGAAGCGACATTTTAATGGTGCTACGTTGGTTTTTAATACCAAGTGGTATTCTGTGTAAATATGAAGGTCAGTTTGGCATGTCATATTGATTTTGAATTATTATATTTCACTGGTTCGTTCTTAGTTAGAAGTGTCTCCCTGATTTCATGAGTAGGCCCGCCCTTTATGAAACAGGGTTTTTTAAGAGTGGGGAGTCCTATGATGAAGCATGACAGCTGGTGGTGTGTGAGGACACCCCATCACATTTTTGCATATGCTCAGAAATAGGCTGTTATGTGGCGGAGCAGTTGCTGGTGTAGGAAGCTGGCTGTGTATATACTATACCAAAATGAGGTATAGTGTGCACAGAGTCCAGTGGATCCTCAGAGGCTTTACAGACGCTCAAGTAGATAATACTAATGCTCTCTTTTATGGTAGTAGTGTGGGGGAGCAGTTAGGTTTATCAGAGGGCAGTGCTAAGCATTTGTTGTACGCACACAGGCAAGAAATGATTACACACACTCAATGACTAAATCCGAGATCAATGGTTTGTAAAAATAATACTTTTAGTATACTTATTTTATACAACCAAAGATACTTTGTTGCAAGTAAATACGTTTTGCAATATCAATGCTTTTCAATGTAAAAAGTGGACACAGTGCATTTTTCAACAGTACAATGTTATCCTATGGGAGGGAACACAATCAGCAATATGCAGGTAAGTAAACGATATTGAGTTTCTGGATAAAGAATCAGTACCAGGTAAGGTTCAGGTAAGTGGCAAAACTGCACCACCAGCAGCACTGGGGCAGCTGGGTGCAGAGGTCAAACTCGGTATCTGGTGCCAATGTAATCCAATGGAGAAAGGGGCGGCTGGGTGCAACACAACGTCGGGTTCCCAATGCAAACCAATGGGGAATCTCAAAGTTGGAAAAAGGCTGCAGGCTCTGTTGTATTCCGCTTTAGGTGTCCGTATATAGGTTTTCCTGAAACATGTCCTTATATAGGCACAATTCGCATTGCCCTTATATAGGCATAGAATCCCAGTCCTTATTTAGGCATTAGCCATGCACTCCAAATACAGGCATGGTCACCGACATCCGTCCACCCTAACGTCACAACGAGTTCTAAGAAACCAGAACCTTAAGCTCTTGGGTGTTCCCCCAGCACAGGATTATTGATTTCTCCAAGAACTCATCTATTACGCATGAACCGCTATACCTTAAGGGTTCATTCCTGACGTCTTCCTCTGTCCGACTTCACGTCAATGCTAACATTCCAAGGCACCTACCAGGTATAAATATACCTTCCCTTGCCCAAGCAAGTTAGAGGAGACCTCGACTTCAGAGGAGCCCGTATCCCGGCCTGACGCACTGAGAAGACGCTGTCATTCCTGCTCGCAGAAGAATCCAGCTTCCAGTGTTCTGACTCCCTTCGCGGGGTGTTAGAGTTTGAGATCCGGCAGGAGATTCCCACCTCTCTCATTCTCAAGTTATGGAGCTGACTAGAACCTAGAGGGACTCTTGGCATACTAGACTTAACATACTCTTAGTATATCATACTAGAGAATACTTCACCTACTTCTTACCTTGCCCTACACCTAGACTAGGCTAGGTACACTGGTGTAAAACTAGCTTAGAAAAGCATCGTATGAGTACTCGCATTTTTAGCTCATGTTATTTATGTACGTGAATATATGCTAAAAGATAATGCTAGCGCAGTATTATTTATTTCTACTGCTTAAGCTGTACATTATATATCTTGCTTACTGTCTTGTGATCATAACAGCTCATATGTCTTACACGAGACAAGACTGTTCAATAAAACCTTTTTATTGAAACACCCGTCTATTCTTTCTGTGTAACTCTGAGGAAACTAAGCATGCACGATTAGCTGAGTGAAACTGTTATCTATTGTTTCCACGATTCTGAGAAGTATTCCGATTCTAAAGGGAAACAAAGTTGTCATGTTTATGCGGTTGCCAGAAACTACTCCCTTCTTGTTTACAAGGAGTTTCTAGTGGCCTCTGAGTTAGCTGGCACAAAAGTAATTAAGTTTAATATACTCGATAGGGACATACCGACCTCAGTCCTATGTCAAACCTATAGGGTATATTATTCCAATGCGCAGAGCCTATTAGGGAAATAGGAACTACACTACATGGCGCCCAACGGTTTGGTAAGGCACTAATTTAACGCTAGATACTGAGTAACTCAGCCGTGATTTTCTCTCAGAGACCCCTACTCACATACTCCATAAGACGTCTGGAGTGGGTAGGGTTAAATATCCGCCAAAGCTAAATAGGACAAAAAACCCTATAGATTAGCTATTTTGGTTTAATCAACGTTGAAGGATACATTGTTCCAAAATATTGTGCACCTTATCTTTTGTTTCCTTGAAACTTGTACTACATTTTTCAAAAAACAAATGTCCAATCACGGGGACAATGGCACCGAGAACGGTGTAGCTGCGGCTGACCCAGTCGTAACAGCTTTTAACTTTCCCGGTTTAAATGAAGCCGATGAGGGTGTTATAAACATCCATCCAAACTTAAGGAGAGCCATCACTCTAAAACTTATAAAACACGGCCTATCACCAAGAGGTGGTAGAGCAGTTTTCGTGATAGAGGCACACGAATCCTTTCAGACAGAGGTATTCTATTCATGGATAGCATTCCCAGAATCAAATCCAGTAACAAAAGTGTTTGACTTCTTTAAAGAAGACGAACCACCAGAGGAATATATTCCTTTCGAGGATATTGAAATTCCACTCACTAACCAGGAGCATCATCTCTGGTTTAAAGGCGCCCTAAAACATCACAGAAACATTACCAGGCTCGGTCCACTAGGTAGACCAGGAGCAACATGGCCGATTCTAGCCGGCTACACACCTCATCCTGACCTCGATATAATGTCAGACGAGGAATTATTTACTCAACTTACAGAGTTAATAAAAATTTACAGACAATTGGTCCAATATGTCATGCGGACTTTCAGAGTCCAACCACCATTGATCATTCCATTTCAAACCCCTCATCAGGGGAATACACTAAAAATTACTCCACAGACTTTATACGCAGTCATGGGTAAAATGACCACATAATGTGAGCAAATTCCATTCTGGATAGCTCAAAAAATTACTCAAATCGAAGCAGTATTTCCAAATACTAGCCCTTATGAGAAACACAGAATCCTAACAATCTGTTTACCAATGGGGATCACACCACAACTGGAAGACTGCACCACTTGGGGCGCAGTCTTTGCTGCCATCTATACTAAAACACATGGTGTTCCGTCAATCGCAGTAATACCAGATGTCCTGAAACAAATTCAAAACGAATACAGGGCAGAGCCTGCTCAGAATTTAGGTATGAAATTACTGAAAAACTTCGACCAGGTCTCAACAATAATATTATCTAATATTAAAGGGGAGGCAGCATCAGTGGCGATCCGCCAACGCTTAAGGGAATTTGATGTTACAGAACATCAAAATGAACTACCCAGAATAATAGAACAATCTTATGCAGAATTAGGCAGAGATAGTTTGGGTGGAAAACCATTGAAGCCAAAACTATCGGAAAGTCCTGAGAAGGACTCTATTAAACAAACTCCTACATCTTCTAAAAAGAAGTGGGAAACTAATAAACAAAATTCAAACGAGAAACGTTCTCAATCCCGAGGTAGGTCTCCTCAAAAGGAGCCCTCTGAAAGGAGGTATAACCTCAGGAATAGGGATAATTTAAGAAAACCTGACAGGTATCAAGATACTGATACACGTTCCTCTCGTACCTTTCAGATATCGTCACAGACATCGGAAAGAAGAGGACGGTCAGAACATAGAGAAGAACGCGTGAAATCCAAAGACGACAAACACGTTCAGAAAATTAAATCAAAACCTCAATTCTCAAAAAAGAAGGTAGCAGGTCTGAAGATCAGACATGCCGAGAATACTGAGAACACAGCTCAAGAACGGAGAATGGGCTCAGACAATGCTGGAGAGTGCAGCAGAAGTCACAATAGCTCGCCAGAACCTGAAGGAACTTCTGGAGACAGTGGACTTGAATGAGTACATCACAGTAGAGACTGTAGACACCAGGGTTAGTACTCCACAAAAGTTATATGAAATAACACTCCGAATGGAGGGAGACATACCAAGAAAAGTGAAAATACTCTTTTGGGAGAAACTTTCAAGGGGTTATGATATACTTCTAGCAGAAAAAGACTGGCCACCAAAATTTGTCAGGGAGTGCCCACATGGTGAGGACATTATTATGCCTGCCTTCTCCAACCATATTCCAATTCACCAAAAATATACTTATGCCAGGAAATGGGCAGTCGCCCAGGCCCCAGCATTATATAAAAATCATGTAGGATGGGATGAGGACTCACCTCACCACAAAATACATTTAAAAAATGAACCTACTGCACAAAGGCAGTACCCAATAAAGCAAGAAGCTAAAAAACAGGTCAGGGAGATCTTAGATCAACTTGAATACCAAGGGGTGATTGAAACATGCACCTCCTCAATGAACAATCCTTTGTTTCCTGTATCCAAACCAGACAATACATATCGTCTAGTTTTGGATTACAGACACTTGAACACTTGTTCAAAAACATTTGCAGTGCAAAATGCACATAGTACAGCATTAATGAATAACATTGTGCGTAAAAAATATAAAACCACATTGGACATTTCAAATGGTTTCTTTTGTCAAAACATAGCACCTGAAAGCAGGTATTTAACAGCTTTCTCAATAATGGGGACTCAGCGTCAATTTTGTAGACTCCCACAAGGGTTCAAAAACAGCCCGGGGTTATTCTCAGCAAGAGTAACAGAGTTACTACAAATTTATGATAATGAGGCATTGTCATATGTCAATGACATCTATCTGACAGACGATGACCTAGATAGGCACTTGAACAGGGTGAGTACCATTATATTGGGCTTCGCCTCTGAGGGCTATAAATTCAACTTTAAAAAATCCAGAATTGCCCATCTCAATGTCCTTTTCCTTTTTCTTTCAAGTGAAGGCAAGAGCCTGGCAGCTAACTTTTTAGAAAAGTGTGCGCTGCTCCAACCTCCAAAAACGCTGAAAAATTTACAATCCATCTTGGGTTTCCTGAATTTTGGAAGAACTTACATTCTAAATTACGCAGAAAGGGTTAAACCTCTCTACGAATTAATCAAACCTGATTTTTCAATCAAACATTGGACACAGGAACACACAGAAATCTTGCGTTCACTCCAAGCTAACATGTTAGCAACAAATCACTTACAAACATGCGTAAATCAACGCAATTTAGTGATCCGAATAATTTCGGGTCAATGCGGATTCACCTACTTAACATTTAATGAGGGTGAAAAAGTAC
Organism: Calotriton arnoldi; assembly: GCA_963921515.1. NCBI lineage: Eukaryota > Metazoa > Chordata > Amphibia > Caudata > Salamandridae > Calotriton > Calotriton arnoldi. Next base: position 2,286,370 of record CAWUFW010002084.1, on the reverse strand, counting down.
CCATAGCATACAAATCACATTTGTATACACAAGCAGAAATGCGCTTCACTTCAACAGAAAAAATACTGACAGCAGTTCAAACCGCTGTAGCAAAAGAAAGAGCTCTAGCCCAAGGGAAACGCATTATTGTCGTAACTCCAGTACCAGCCTTAGAGGCGGTTACAAAAGCGAGCATTCCAAATGCAAAAGCTTTACATCCTAGATGGATACAAAGGGTTAATTCTCTTGCTGCAACAGATGTTGAATATGTTTTTGATCCTGATTTAAAAACACAAGCGTTCCTGCAATATGAACATGAATGTCCTCTGCCCACTGTAATTCTGCCTCTAGATCAGTATGAATTTATAATTTACACTGACGGATCCGCACAACCCACTACAGGGTGTAAGCAAGCTTACAGTGCAGCGTGTGCAATCGTTAAAGGTCGCATGCGCGATGGTAACTTCAGACCAATGGTCACTAAAACTCAATCTCTAGGTGATTGTACAGCTCAGCGAGCTGAACTACAAGCATTCAAACTGGCACTTGAAAGTACAGATCGCGAATTCCCCACACTAATAGTGTGCAATTCTTTCTACTGTGTGCAGTCGTATAATAAATATATACAGAATTGGCTTGAAAACGGGTTCAAAGATGCAAAAGGTGGCACAATAAAGCATAAAACGCTTTGGGAACAAGTAGTTCAGTTGAGAAACGAACTACCAAAGGCTCACGTGATACACACGCTGAGTCATCAACGTGATGGCGTTCACGTTGCAGGGAATTCATTGGCTGACGAAGTCGCAAAGGGGCCTGTTCAGACGGCTTCCGTAGCTGCGATCACTCGTTCAAAAACGAGAATAGACAGTGAGATATTGTTGGCTGTCAATGCTTCAAGGAAAGGCAGTGGTGCAGCGTTACCAAAGAAATTTCCACTCAAGTAGTCTTATGTAATTGATGCAAACAACGTTCCTTTTGCTCGAATCCCTGGAGTGGGGGATAGGGTAATTCCAAACATGGAACGTAGAGCAGCTTTGATTTATGAAGCACATCTGGGGGAGGGTCTGTCACATCAAGGGATCTCTAAAACAATATTAACATTAAAAGAGATGTACTGGTGGCCTGGAATGAATACACAGATTCACATCTTCATCAATGACTGCATAGACTGCAATAGACAGCGTGGTGCAGAACGCCATCAGACACCAGACTACGAAGTAGCCTGCCCAGTACAGACACCATTGTTAGACAGCATTAGACTATCTATGCGCAGGCGTCCTTTTGGACAAATGCAATCCCACAAATACTAAGTCAAGGTTCCTATGGATATGGCCTCAGCGCTCGGCTGACGCTCGAACTGTTATAAAAGATTTGCGAGTCTTTATCGGCACATTCGCAATAGGCACACTACATTCTGACCAGGGCCCTGCGTTTAGCTCTCGGGCTTACAAAGAAGCCATGGCCAGTTTGTGCGTAGCATTGCGGTACTCCTCTCCGTTTCATCCTGAGGGGAATTCTGTTGTGGAAAGGAAAAACCGGGACATAAAGCAGACTATAACAGCTAGAGTATTAGGTTCAGGTGACGGGTGGGTCAAACATCTTTATGGGGTCCAACGCTCATTAAATAATTTGCCAAGAAGTTCTCTAGGGGGGGTCACTCCATATGAGGTCCTATTTGGGACAAGAATGTGGGTCCTGATCTCGAATGTAAAGGCACAGTGGTGGAAAATAAACCCTTTGATATCAAAGATCGTTTGGCTGTTTTACAGGACCTAAATGAACTAAGATCGAAACAAAGCAACGTGTTCCTGAAGCCAACCACCACTGGGGAAAAACCGGCAGTCCCAGCAAGGCCTGTCTGGATCCCAAAAGTTGGGGATCTAGTCAGAGAGAAGATTGCGGACAAGAAGGAATTTGGACCCTCTTACAGACAACCAGTACCTGTCCTAGCCATACACGGAACAAGAACAGTACTTCTGCCGCCCCTTGCTGGAAAAAAGGAGAAAAGATTTGTGTCAATCGACCTCATCAAACCACAGTATGTGGCCAATACTAAATAGTAGGCCTCATGGACTCCGACCTAGTAGCAGACACACTCCTCTCGCTACTATCCAAAGAGGTTCAGACTGAAAGACTCATAACCATCGAGAATTCAGCAGTAACAGATGAAGGACTAAGCAACAATGCTATGGAACTCGTCCCTCTTGCAACTCAAGTAACAGTTCGTCCAGATACACCTGTCTACACCAACGTAACAAGTGATCAACTGGTTCCAGCGATTTCAACAAATCCTGATGCAATTCCAACAATTGACAGAACTGCTTCTGGCTATTTCATTAACTTTGATACGTTTTCTGAGGATCCGAGTGAGCCTGAAACGACGCCAGCCCTAAAAACTTTCAAACAGCAAGTACAAGACTTTTTTCATTTTCTGAAAAAGACTTATCTGGTTTCACCATGGATTGAACTATGGATTATTTCTGGAATATTTTTCTTTCTGCTTTGGGTAGTTTTGGTTATGACTATCAGCGTGCTCATAAATGGCAGTTACATCCATTTGGACTGAAAGTAAAAATGTGAACTTACTTTTGAAACCACACAAATCATCCCATCGTGAAGCTAGAGACTTGTCAGCAGTGAACATCACAGCCGTTCCTATACAGGATGGTATAGTGTGGTACAAAATCGATTTCGATATCTTCGGCCCTACGGAACTTTTGAACATTCCACATTTATTTAAAATTTCACTAAGTGATTTTATTTCCTCCAGTACCCATTCTGATGATTGAGACTTTGAGACTGTAAATGATATGATGTCTGATTTAGAAAAGTCTGCTGCATTTTCTAACAATGAATACTTAGAGGGTTCATCAGACTACGAACAACTTTATTGTTACAACCACTATGGTCATCATTTCTTGCATAAATCTGCAACACCTAGAAATTTGTTTATGTTTAACCAATGGGAACATTGTCCTACACCACCAAAAGGTAGTTCAAAAACGTTTGCCAAAAAGTTTCCATATTTTTCAGGATACAATACTTCTGATCCAGAAACATTTTACTATAAAAATGTAAACAAAACAGGACAGAAAATTATGTTAACTAATACAAAACAGATTTACTCTGCAGCATTTATTACCCAACTGTCTAGACATGGATTTGACTTGTGGAAAGACACAATAGACACGAAATCTGTCTGGGGTTCTAAAGATTGGCAAGTGCAGGGGATAGAAGCTTTGTTTAGAGCATGTATCATCCCTCAGCAAATAATGTTTTTGAATGACACTGTGCAACAAACGTCATGCCTTGGCTTAGCTAAGATCAAAGACATGAAAACACCTTCTGTACCAACACCTGCAAGTAATAACACTACACAGGAAGCGGTTACAGTTGACACAATACTACAAACCAACAGAACAGATCCTGATTGGAAAAAATGGTTGCTCTGGCCCACAGACACAAACATCTGTCAAGAAAGATTCCTGAATAGAAGACAGGGCTTTACTATCCATAGGCCAGACCCACGATACGTTCAAAGACAACATCCAGGGGTAGTAACAACATACAGTGTAGGAAAATTGTGCCTCGACTGTCTACAAAAATCTACACTTGAGGATGTGAAACAACACTTATCTTTACTTAAAGAAGACGCAGACCGTAGGGAATTCTTGCTAGGACCAAGAAAACCGCGTCAAAAACGTTTCATATATGCCGGCATTTATGCTGCTTATAATGAAGTATGGAAGGTTTCACAGGCAGAGGCCGCAGAACGAATACGTGAACTTGATCGTATTAACTTAGAGAAAACTCTCTCTGTGGTCGATAATGGGTTAACAACTTTGTCATCCAGAATTTATTCATTGGACAACATTGTATCCTCTGCTATTGACATACTGGAACAAGATTTAGCCATGTTACAACAAGGCCAATCACAGTTATGTTCTATTATGTTATTAAGCTGGACGCTGCAATCTTTGCGTGCGGGCTATGTGCCTTGGCGTTTTATCAACACGTCGGCTCTGTTTGCAGAATACAATCTAACTGATAAACAGATCAAACTGGCACAAAGGGGAGCAAAGTATACAGTGCTGAGCATTGAAAAACTGGAAAAATTACCCTTTACAGTAGCAGAAAACCAGCTACAGAATGGCTTATCCATGGCAAAATCACTCTGCCTGTCACTACTTTTCAGTTTCAATATTGCCTCAAACAAATGCAAGCAGGCAAATATGAAAGGTTGGGTAAAGAATACATTAAGACATCCTGGAATTTGCCTTACGAATACAGATGTTGGAGTGGGGATCGTGAAGTGTTTCTAAGCAGTACGCACTGTGAAAATGCACTAAGCGGTTCACTCATATGTCAGGACATTTCTTTACACGGGGCATGTAATGGTTCTGTGGCAAACTTGTCCTGCCACCAGCAGGGTACACCGGCTACTGTGATTAATCCAACGTTTGGCCAACTTTCTAATGGGAGTTACCTCATGTTGAATGATCAGAGTTGCTGTGGCATGTTGCCAGGCATCCCATATCTGGTAACGGTCAACTCCAGGGTTACTTGCTGTATGCAAGTATTGTTCCCCCCAATAGACACAGTCAGGGAGTCGCCTCTATGGCCTTCATTGAATGTTTCTTTTAGACGTTTTGATACTTTAAGCAGAATGAAAGCCATGCTTTTGCAACAAACTGTGCCTCTGACCTCGGCCAAAGAAATCTATGATTTACAAATTGCAAGGACTTTGGCTGAGATACAGGCTTTAATTCGTACAAACTGCCCTATACATTTCGCAGAAATGATGGGACGTATCTTTAACATGTCTGATACGAGCGGTATTGTACATGTATTTAAGACCATCTGCTCGGGACTGTTAGCACCCTTCCAAGCAGTCCTCGGAATCATCCCAAACTTCGCACATTCGGTGTTTGGTGGTGTGCCATTAATTCTAGCACTTGTTGCAGGAATCCTATTTCTATTCCTACTATTACGCTATGGCAAGCCTATCCACCAACATCACTCCGAGCGATGTGGAGAAAGCTCTCCTAGAACGGAAGTGCCATGAGCGCATAGTGCAGCTTTTGGGCATGCCTCGTCTACGGGAACTTAATACAACATGGTTCCGGTCATTCAGACCAATCTGGCAAGATTGCATCTTACCTGTTCTACGCTGCCTGCTTTGCGGTGAAGAATGCGTGCTAGACACCTGTCTAACACTCCCATCAGTCATGCCAACGGATATCGATACTCTGCTGGACCCGATTACGGCCAATGCTCTGTGTTGTCCCCAGAGGCTACCAATCCTGATGACGGCATTTATTGAGATCTCACAGACGCTTCCTGCTGCTGCTGAGGTACGAGATGGATCAACAGGCACACAGGTAACAACGGACGCGAACATTGCTGCGGCATCTGATGCTGAAGGTGATGTTTCTCATCTCTGTGCAATTAACCTTCTGAACGAGGTGTTCCAAATGTCACCAACTTCGGTAGACAATATTTTGGCTACAGAAATAGATGATTTCATGTTTACACCAGACCCATACACTGACTTTGATTCGGCTCACAGTGTACCAGGGACGCAATGAATTTGGCCTTCATATTTTCAAAACTTGGAACTCTTCCTAAAATTGAACTTTTTCTTTATTTTTTGAAAATACATGGCAAAACAATCTGCTTACAGTAGAACTATTCTTATAAAACGGACTTCTTTGAATACTTCCAGTGACACAATATCACCTTTTTTGTCTAAAATTTCATTTAGTACCATGATATGCAATGGCTTTGATTTTTAAAACTTGTCAACCATTTCATCATATGTATATATTTCTGTTTATTCATTCATGTTGCATTTATTTCCAATATATGCTTAGAATGAAAAAATGCTTTAAAATGTACAGTACCTATTGCATTACATGTTTTAGCAGCAGTTCTTTTAAAAACTTCTTTTACTATGCTTTTAGAAATGATTTTAGCAATATGTGGTACTCAAGTTTAATGTTTAGCATTTAGTATTATCGTTCATTCGAAAGTGGAGTGGGTGTTGTATTCCGCTTTAGGTGTCCGTATATAGGTTTTCCTGAAACATGTCCTTATATAGGCACAATTCGCATTGCCCTTATATATGCCTAGAATCCCAGTCCTTATTTAGGCATTAGCCATGCACTCCAAATACAGGCATGGTCACCGACATCCGTCCACCCTAACGTCACAACGAGTTCTTAGAAACCAGACCCTTAAGCTCTTGGGAGTTCCCCCAGCACAGGATTATTGATTTCTCCAAGAACTCATCTATTATGCATGAACCGCTATACCTTAAGGGTTCTTTCCTGACGTCTTCCTCTGTCCGACTTCACGTCAATGCTAACATTCCATGGCACCTACCAGGTATAAATATACCTTCCCTTGCCCAAGCAAGTTAGAGGATACCTCGACTTCAGAGGAGCCCGTATCCCGGCCTGACGCACTGAGAAGACGCTGTCATTCCTGCTCGCAGAAGAATCCAGCTTCCAGTGTTCTGACTCCCTTCGCGGGGTGTTAGAGTTTGAGATCCGGCAGGAGATTCCCACCTCTCTCATTCTCAAGGTATGGAGCTGACTAGAACCTAGAGGGACTCTTGGCATACTAGACTTAACATACTCTTAGTATACCATACTAGAGAATACTTCACCTACTTCTTACCTTGCCCTACACCTAGACTAGATTAGGTACACTGGGGTAGAACTAGCTTAGAAAAGCATTGTATGAGTACTCGCATTTTTAGCTCATGTTATTTATGTACGTGAATATATGCTAAAAGGTAATGCTAGCGCAGTATTATTTATTTCTACTGCTTACGCTGTACATTATATATCTTGCTTACTGTCTTGTGATCATAACAGCTCATATCTCTTACACGAGAAACAAGACTGTTCAATAAAACCTTTTTTTGAAACGCCCGTCTATTCTTTCTGTGTAACTCTGAGGGAACTAAGCATGCACGATTAGCTGAGTGAAACTGTTATTTATTGTTTCCACGATTCTGCGAAGTATTCCGATTCTAAAGGGAAACAAAGTTGTCATGTTTATGCGGTTGCCAGAAACTACTCCCTTCTTGTTTACAAGGAGTTTCTAGTGGCCTCTGAGTTAGCTGGCACAAAAGTAATTAAGTTTAATATACTCGATAGGGACATACCGACCTCAGTCCTATGTCAAACCTATAGGGTATATTATTCCAATGTGCAGAGCCTATTAGGGAAATAGGAACTACACTACAGCTCAGTCCAGGAGGAAGATCGAAGGAGACCTACAGCTGCACAGGTGAGTTGAGAAGTGCTGGAGCGTCAGGACACTGTCGCTTATCCTCCCCAAGGCCCAGGGGCTCCAGTTGCAGGAGTGTCCTTTGGCATCGGGAAGCAGCTCAACGGTGCAGGTCGCGGTCGGGGGATTGGGGGGTCATCGTGCAGAGGCTGCAGGCGTTGATATGGAGTCCAGCAGGGTCAGCTCACAGTGGACTCTTGCTCAAGAGCGCTAGGGAACATTTGCTGGACCGGTGGGCCACTGGAACTCGGCCTTGGGCGTCGGGTGCAGAGGTAGTCGGTTTCACGGTTTCGCAGGCAGGTCTTTCAAGTTGGTTTTCTTTTGGACAGGTCCGCTGTCCATGGGAGATTAGGAGTCTTTATGGAAGGCAGGCAACCCTCCCAGGGTTTTGGAGGTCGCTGGTCTGCGGGACGAGTCGTAGGAGCTGCAAAGTTTGAAGTTTGCAGACAGGCTGGCAGGGCTGGAACCAAGTCAGTGGCTGGAGCTACTTGTTGTGCAGGGAACAGCTCTTCTTTGTCCTCTTCTTCGTAGGTCGTCGGTAATCTGAGGAGTAAGGGTCAGGGGTGCCCCTAAATACTAATTCTAGGGGCGTTACAGGGGTCAGAAGGTAGTAGCCAACGGGCTACTTACCTTTAGGGTGCCTAGACCCTTTGTATGTACACTCACTCTGGGGAGGAGGCATATCCCTAACTCTATTGGCTAGTGTCCTCCAAAACAATATGGAGGATTCTCAAATGAGTGGGTCACTTCAGCTCAGGGCACCTTAGGGGTGGCCCTGGCGGAGAGGGGACACACCTCTCTTGGTTACTAATTTTCCTGCCGACCTTGCTGCCAAATATGGGGCTTGGTCAGGGGGTCAGGCATTTCCACTAGCTGGAGAGGCCCTTGTCAGCATAACAAAGGACGGGATGACTTTGAGGCTCACAGCCTTACTAGGCTGTTTGTGCTTGGGGGTAGGTGTGAAGCACCTCCACCTAGAGTAGGCTTTGTTTCTGACCCACGAGAGCAAAAGGCTCCCACCTCAGGGGTCAGAAACATGTCTTGAGCTAGCAGGCTGGTGGGGACCAGTCAGACACACTCTAGTGAGTTGGTAGAATTTCAGAGGGCTCCTCTGAATTGCCCTCTGGGTGCATTTCTTAATAAATCCAACACTGGCATTAGTGTGGGTTTATTAAGCTGAGGTGTTTGGTACCAAACATCTTGGAATTCGGTGAAGCCATCATGGAGGTGTGGAACTCGTAGTGACAAGCTCCCAGCCCATGTACTCAGTATGGCTTCACTGTGCACTTATAATGTCTAGAAATGGACTTCGACACTACAGGGGCAAATCTGCTCATGCCGTTATGCCCTCACATGAGGTATAGTGTACCCTGCCTTAGGGCTGTAAGGCCTGCTGCAGGGGTGACTTACCTATGCCTCTTGCAGTGCTGGTAGGCCTGGCATACAGGGACGTGTGCCAGGTCGACTCTTCAGTTATCTGCACCAAGACACGCAGGCTGCAGTGGTAGTATTCCTGTGTTTGGTGAGGGGTCTCTTAGGGTGGCATAATACATGCTGCATTCCTTACAGACCCTCTCTGGTCACAAGACCCATGGTACCATTGGTAGCTTTTACAAGGGACTTATATGTGAGCCAGAGGTGTGCCAATTGTGGAAACAAAGGTACAGTGTTGGGAAAGAACACAGGCATTGGGAACTTTGTTAGCAGGAACCCAGTGCACACTCAGTCAAAGATTCATTAAAGTCAGACAAAAAGTGGAGGGTAGCCATGCCAAAAGGGGTACTTTCCTACAGCTGGTATACAGAAATAAACTAAATCTTGCGTTGCTTAGTTGTGTTAAAACCGAAGTATACCTTGACCTCTAATATATGATTTGCACAAAGTTTTGAAAGGGTAGTAAAGGAACCAAATATAAAGCCAGTAGAATATGTGAGGTGCCCCACTGCACTCAGACAATATTTTAAAGGATACTTCTAATGTGGTTTGTTCAATGGGATCTCAAAATCAAGCTGTACCCTAAACATTAATCAGGGGTTTTGCAATGTGGGGATTTAGCCAATAAAGTATCAGAAAAGGGAATTATTTCCAAGAGTATTTATCAGTGAAGTGGGCAGTCTGAAGGATATTTCACAAGGGATTGTGTACAAGAAGATGTAAAATTTTAAAGTCTTTTATTTTCACCAAATTCTTCTTCTTTAAAATCGTGTCATAGGTCAGTGCCTAGTATCCTTGTTGTATGCTGCTACATGTACGCTTGTAGCAAGATTTCAAAGCAGAATATTTGATGAAAATAAATACTGGCTTTACTTTCTCTAGAAGACTTTAGTGACTGTGAAACTTCCTGGGGTGCCGTGTGAGCATTGTGGCTAGTTATTAAATGGGCTACGAGGTCAAAAAATTGGTTTGGTGGTTCCCGACACAACCCGCTCACAGACAGAACATAGAAATCACACATTTTCCTGGTGCTATTACTGGGAGATGCACAATGTTATGTTCAGCAGGGGTGACAGAATCTTTTAAAGCCAGCAATTAGCTTCAGCCGTCGGAAAAAGGTTTATTGTCTACCTACAGGGGTTTGAACAGATGCATAATGGTAGAAAGGCATTCTTAATATTAATTGAAAGTTTATGTCTTTAGGAAGTCTACTCTGTAGGAAAGTAAGATCTTTCTGGCATAGACACCCCGCTTTTTGTCTGTTGTCAGTGTGTTTTGACTGTAGTTCACTCGGATCCTGCTAACCAGGACCCCATTGACAGTGCTCTCTCCTCTAAATTTACTGGTAAGTACGTTGTACACCCCACAATTGGCATACTGGGGTACCATTATAAGTCCCTAGTAGATGGTACTGAGCTACCCAGGGCATTGGTACACCAGGGTCTCCTATGGGCTGCAGTACGTATTGTGCCACCCATAGGAGCCCATTCAAGCTGTGCCTGCAGAGCTGCCACTGCAGTCTGCATGACTGGGTGCATGCACCCTTCACTTCAGATAAAAGGTTTCCCTTATATCCCGGTCACTGAACTTAAAACCTATAAGTCACCCCTAAGGTAGGCCCTTCAGTCCAAGGGCACGGTGCATTGTTCTAAGTGTGTGGGTACCCCTGCACGAGCAGAGGTGCCCCTACAAGCCCCCAACTCCATTTTCTGTGCTTTGTAAGCGCGGGACAGCCATTATACGGTATGTAGTGGACACTGGCAAGTCGAGATGTCTAACTACATAATGACTGCCCCGAACCTGGTCATGTTTGGTATCAAACATGTTGGAATCATGCAATTACGATGATTCTAGTGTTAGTTGAATGATACTATGTATTGGGGGCTCCTTAGAGGACCCCCCAATACCTACCTGTGTAGCCTTGCTGGGTCTGACTGCCAGCCCATGCTGCTGCCTACCCTAGACAATGTTCTGCCCCCCTGCTGATGAGCTTCACTCGGGCAGGGGAAGCTGAACAAAGGATTTCCTGCAAAGGAGAGGTGTGATCACCTCTCCTTTAAATTTAGGTAGGGTGGGGGTGCTTCCGAACACCACCAGACTGCATTGAAGGGCACATTTGGTGCCCTCCACGCATAAACCAGTTTTGCCCAATTCAGGGGACCTTGGCAAACACTCTGGAACGAAACTACACAAAGGGCAGGGGAGTGACCACCCTGTCCAGCTCCTCCTTAGGGAGGTGCCCAGAGCTTCTCCACGTGGTCACTTGATTCTGCCATGTTGAATCTTGGCCCCTGGGAGCATCTGACTGGCTAAGACAGCTGAGTAACGTCCCTGACCCCCTCTGATAGGTGGGTCACAAGAGAAGAGGTCCTTCCCATTTTTAGAGTTACTTAAGGCCTCCCCTGAGGGTGGGTCCTTTCTCCACCTCCGCTTTCTCGTCTGCTACCTGTTGGTCGGTGATGGCGGGTGCAAGGCGGCCATTTTACCCCCTCTGACGGCCCTCGCAGTGGTTTGCTTGCTTTCGGCGCGGCGAATGAATCCCTCCCGCTGCGCTGCTGTGCCTCGATCAAAACCCTCCTGTGGGTTCCTCTCCTGTTTCATATTGGACTGCCTATGTTCGTGCCTGGTGGGATGGACTGACCTCAGGTCCCCACTTGTTGGTGCCGGTCTATTGGACTTGAACTCTCCTTCCTACTACCGTCTGCCTTATTCCCGATCCCCCTCTCCGCTTTGCTAAGTGTAACTGTGATCTTTCCCTTGCTCAGCTGCACTTTTAGTGTTGGACTTTGATGTTGTGTATCTATTGTATGTAACCTATGTACTGTCCACGTTCTACCTTATGTAAAGCGCTCTGATACCTCCGGGTCTAGCCAGCGCTATATAAAACTCCAAAAAATAAAAATAAATAAAAATAAAATTCATCCCGACAACAACTTCTGGAACCGACTGCTTGTCACTGAAGATTGTTCAAAGACTCTTCTGCTGGTGGACACTGGAACTCTGGTGTTCTTCAAGCCAGGACTCCCGACAAGACTGCTCCCGGTAGCAAGAATTCTGCTGAATCTTCGTCCCTGTGCTTCTCCAAAGATCTGCAACTCCGTGGCTGTGCATCCTCCGAGTCACCAAGGACTAGCCTGAAGCATTCTCCCTTGAAGTGAAGGAGTCACCTGCGAAGCCAGTGGCAAAGCAGGTGACCATCAAAAGCCCCCCTTAATTCCATTCCAAGTGGTTGGGGTACCCTTTGAAAGGGTTGGGATTGACATTGTCAGTCACTTTGGCCCTCCAGCTGCATCAGGAAACAGATTTATGTTGGTAGTAGTGGATCATGCTACCAGATATCCTGAGGCGATTCCCCTTAAGACTACCACTGCTCCTGCATTGGCTAAGGCCCTCATTGGTATCTTTACCATGGTGGGTTTCCCTAAGGAGGTGGTGTCAGACAGCGGACAAATGTCATTTCTGGCTACCTGAAACACAAGTAGACTGAATGTGGAGTGAATGTGGAGTGACTTACAAGTTCACCACTGCATATCACCCACAAACTAATGGCTGGTCGAGAGATTCAACAAAACCACCAAAGGCATGATCATGAGACTTCCTAAAAAACTCAGAAAGAAATGGGAGGTCCTATTGCAGTGCCTGCTTTTTGCTTACGGAGAGGTGCCACAGAAGGGAGTAGGTTTTTTCCCCCCTTTGAACTTCTGTTTGGCTATCCTGTAAGGGGACCACATTGTCTGGTTAAGGAAGGCTGGGGGACACCTCTCCACGAGCCTAAATAAGATATTGTGGGCTATGTACTAGGCCTACGTTCCAGGATGGCTGGGTGCATGGATAAGGTAAGCAAAAACCGTGAGGCCAGCCAAGAGCTTCAAAAACTCTGGTATGAACAAAAGCTTGCTATGGTGGAGTTCCAACCAGGCCAGAATGTATGGTTTTGGGGCCTGTGGCACCTAAGGCCCTCCAGGACAAATGGAGTGGTCCTTACCCTATCCTTGAAAGGAAAGGTGAGGTCACCTATTTGGTTGACCTTGGCACTAGCAGGAGCCCCAAAAGGGTCATTCTTGTAAACTGCCTGAAACTTTACTACAGCAGGTCTGAAGTGACTATGCTGATGGTCACTGATGAGGATCAGGAAGCAGAGACTAAACCTCCCCCTGACCTCCTTTGCAGCAGCCCCAAAGATGAGTCAGTGGATGGAGTTGTCTACTCAGACACTCTCACTGCTCAGCAGCAAGCTGATTGCAGGCAAGTCCTGGAGTAGTATGTTGGGCTTTTCTCCTTAACCCTTGGAGTGACACACTGGTGTACCCATGATGTGGACACTGGGGACAGCTTGCCAATCAAAAAACAAGATCTATTGGCAGTATGACCATATTAAGGAGAGCATCAAAACTGAAGTCAGCAAGATGCTGGAGTTAGGGGTTATTGAACCCTCTGACAACTCCTGGGCTAGCCCAGTGGTGTTAGTGCTCAAGCCTCACTCCAAGGGTGGGAAACCAGAAATGAGTTTGTGTATGGACTACAGAGGTCTCAAAGCTGTCACTAAGATGGATGCTCATCCCATACCCAGAACAGATGAGCTGATAAGACAAATTGGGAGCAGCCAAAGTTCCCAGCACCTTTGACTTAACATCAGGGTACTGGCAGACTGGCATGGCTCCAGGAGCAAAAGAAAAGACAGCATTCTCCACTCCAGATGGGCATTATCAATTCACTGTTATGCCCTTTGGCTTAAAGAATGCTCCTGCCACCTTCCAAATGTGAACCAAGTCCTTGCTGGTCTCCAAGCTTTTAGTGCAGCATGTCTTTATATTGCTGTCTAGAGTTCCACCTGACAGGACCACGTGATCCAACTTGGCAAGGTTTTGTAGGCCCTGCAAACTGCAAGCCTCACTATCAAGATAGGGCAGGGCACAGTTGTATACTTGGACCTCCTGGTAGGTGGAGGCCAAGTTCAACCCTTACAACCTAAAATCCAGACCATTCTGGATTGGGAAGCTCCAACCACTCAGACCCAAGTCAGGGCATTCCTTGGCTTGACTGGGTACTACAGGAGGTTTGTGGGGGGATATGGTTCCATTGTGGCACCACTCTCAGAACTCACCTTCAAGAAAATGCCTAAGAAGGTAAACTGGACAGTTAGTTGTCAAAAGACTTGTGACACCCTGAAAGAGGCAATGTGTCAGCACCCATTCTCAAAGCTCCAGATTACTCTAGACAGTCCATTGTGGAGACTGATGCTTCTAAGCAAGGGATAGGAGCTGTCCTTTCCCCAACCAACGATGATGGCCATGACCAGCCTATTGCTTTTATAAGCAGGAGGTTACTCCCAAGGGAACAGAGTTGGAGTGCCAATGAAAGGGAAGCCTTTACTGTGGTTTGGTCCCTGAAGAAGCTGAGACCATACCTGTTTGGTACTCACTAACTTGTTCAAACTGACCACAGACGTCTCAAATGGCTTATGCAGATGAAAGGTGAAAACCCAAAACTTCTGAGGTGGTCCATCGCCCTACAGGGAATGGACTTTACAGTGGAACACAGACCTGGGACTGACAATCCCAATTCAGATGGCCTTTCCAGACAATGAAGGCTCTCTTGGGAAAGGTCAGTCTCATCCTCTTTCGCTTGGGGGGGAGGTTGTGTAGGAAAGGGCCCCTTTTGACATGGTTACCACCCACTTTTGCCTGGTATCTGGTGCAACTTTGACTTACAGTGTGCTGGGTACCTACTAACCAAGTCCCCAGCACCAGTATTTTTTCCCTAAACTGTACAATTGTTCCACAATTGGCACCCCTTCAGGATCCCTGTAAGTCCCTAGTAAGTACCCCTGGTACCTATGGCCTTGAAACTAAACAGGGTCCCTAAGGACTGCAGCACTAATTGTGCCACCATAAGGGATCCCTCACCAAGCTCATGCAAACTGCCATTGCAGCCTGCGTGTCTTGGTGCAGAGAAAACCACAGAGCCTACATGGCGCTCATCCCTAAGGCAGGGTGCACTATACCCATGTGTGGGCACATCTGCGAGAGTAGATGTGTCCCGGCGATATCTAAGTTCACCCTTAGATATTGCCAGTGCACAGGGAAGCCATAAAGCGTACATGAGCTGGACACTCGTCATTACGAGTTCCCCAGCTACATGATGGCTTCACTATACCCCAAGGTTTTTGGTGCCAAACAACTCATCTTAATAAACCCACATTGATGCCAGTGCTGGATTTATTAATAAATGCACACAGAGGGCACCTTAGAGGTGCCCCCTGAAAACCTACCGACTACTAGTGTGTTGACTGACTGGTCTCGACCAGCCAGCCACCATAGACAGGTTTCTGACCTCCTGAGGTGAGAGCCTTCGCTCTCGGAGGACAGGAACAAAGCCTGCTCTGGGCAGAGGTGTTCACACCTCCTCCAAGCAGAATGGGCATTCCAGGGCGGGAGGCTTAAAAGGACTACCGCCTTTATTATGTGACCCAACCCTCTCCAGATAGCGGAGATGCCAAACCCCCTGTTCTGACCCCACCTTTTGGCAGAAAGACAGGCAGGAAAGTTAGTAAGATTAGGAGGTATGCCCACATCAAGCCAGCACCACCCCTAAGGTGGACTAGTTGATGTGGAACCCACTTTTCAGATTCCTCCATCTTGTTTTGGACGGAATTAGCATTCTAGGGTCAAGGTTATGCCCACTTCCCACAGAAATTGATCATATAGAGGGTGTAGACACCCTAAAGGTAGGCAGCCCATTGGCTACGACCTGTCACTCTCCTTAGTGCCCCTTAATTGAGAATTTAGGTGGCACCCCTGAACCCAAGAACTCAGATTCGACAGATGAAGAGAAGAAGGACGAAGAAGAGTCACTGACTGGTGAGAACAGCAGAAAAGCTGAGAACTTGCTGCGTGAATCCCTGCCTGCTTGCAACTCTCTCTACAATCGCGACTTAGTGACTTATCCTGCAAGCTGGAGAATTACCAAACCCCTGGGTAGTCTACCAGCACTTCAAAAACCACCGAAAGTCTCCCTTAGAGTAGAAGAGCTACTCTCTGCAGTCTGCAGGCACCGACAAGCAGAGTACGGTCCACCGCCTTGCAGATCCATGGCCAGACTGATGCCGCAAACGACCAGGAGAAGGTACTCATGCCCTTGAAGGTCAGATCTGTCTCCCCACCGAGTGGGAAGACACCAGGACCAACCGGAGTCATGCAGCACCAACCCGGGGTACCAGATGCCCTGCACCAAACTCAGACCATGAATGTCCAGTCCTGATCCTCACTGCACCAGGACCAAGCAGCCGTCGAGGGACGTCAGCATCACTGAGACCCACTTTGGGAATGGCCCAGCTGCTTTGATTTGGCCCCTGCCAGCTGTTTGTCCCTGACCACGAGGGGCATCTTTGTGCACTGAGCCCAGCCGACCAAACCACTTTGCTCCTGAGCTCCCCAGCCTGGGTGCAGATGAACCGGCTGTGCCCGCGTGCTCCAAGACCCCTTACAACAAGAGCCCCCATTTGGGAGCCCTTGGATTTGCCCGCAAGTCCCCCTGTGCAGCCTCTTTTCAGGTGCCCCCCCTTCTCTGTTGCGCCAGTTACCAGCCTCACAAGCACCCTGCTCCCGGTAGAACCCGGACGGTTCCCAACGAACTGCTGGTAGTACTTTGAACCTTGACCCACTACTACTCCGATCGCATAATGTGAACCCCTGAAATCGACTGTACCTACCTTTATGCATCTTTGACTTTTCCTCCCATAGGATTGCATTGTGTGTAAAAGTGCATAGGTTTGAAAGCTTTACTTACTTGTGAATATTTTTATCGAAAACTGTACTTACCTTGAAACAAAGTTCTTGAGTTTGAAATATCTATAAAAAGAAGAGTTATTTTTCAAATTTGGTCCCGGATTTATTCTTTGAGTGGGTGTCTCATTTATTGCCTCTGTGAGTACAACAAATGCTTAGCACTACCCTCTGATAAGCCTAACTGCTCGGCCACAAAACCACAAAAGAGAGCGATAGTATTTTCTACTTTAGTCTCTGCAAAACAATTGGGGACCTTACTGGACTCTCTGCACAGTGTACTTCTTTTTAGTACACTATATAGAGAGTCAGCTTCCTACAAATGTATTGATCGTTTGTGACTGCAATTGCTGTCGCAAACCATTGACAAGCTAACAACTCCCGAGTTGGGGTTGTAGCTAATTTGCAAAGGGAAAGGATCCCCTTAGGAACCTTTTCTCTTTGGGTTGTGTTGGCAGGCTCAGGGAGAGAAGTTTTCCAAAACCAAAGCTTTTTTTTGTTTTAACCAGCACTGGTTCCTTTAAGGAAAAAAGGTTGCTTTGAAAAAACAACCGTTTGCCACTTTGGAATGCAGCCATAGAGATGATGGTGTGCTGTTCCTTGCAGGCCACCATCTCTGTGGTTACAGCCAATCACAGAAGGTCGCAAATTAGCACCTACCTAATGACTATTAATTAGGCAGGTCATTCTGCAACCCACCCATGCCCAACTCCAATTCAGTATTTTGTGAACTTACCGAACAGTACATATGTTGGTTTGCAAAATACTATTCAATTCACAAAACGTACAAGCAGAATTTGTGACCACTTTTTGCAAATGAAATAATAATACATCAGGACCCTCATTTTCATAAGGAGATGGATGCCAATTGAGTCCTTGTTTGCAGTTCTACCTTGTGCAAGCACCTGCTAAAATCTGCATAAGACATAATAAAACAAACTTTAAAGCTGTTTAGACAGCAGCCGGGTAAACAGTGAAGCTCCTCTGCTATTTGCTACTGGCCAAGTTGAGCACACTGTCTACTATTTAGCCAGCAACCAGGTAAATAATAAAGTTTGTTTTCAAGTTATTGGCAAGGCCACCAGCAATCCAGTAGTACATCATTCCTGCTATTTAGCCAGCTGCCTGGTAAATCTCAAAATAATGTTGCTACTTGCCAGACTACTGGTCAAATAATATAACTTTTCTGCTATTTAACCAGCAGTCACATAAATAATTACATTTATTTGCAAATTGCAGGCCTAACTGTACATGTCTGCTGTTTTGACAGCAGCTGGGTAATGAGTGAAGTTTTTCTGTTTGCTAACCTGCTGGCCAAATAGCACACAACATCTGTTATTTAGACAGAGGCCAGGTAAATAGTAATGTTTCCGTGTTATTTACACGGCTGCCGGGCAAATAGTGCAGAATATGTACTATTTAGCCAGTAGTCAGGAAAATAGTGAAGTTTTCCTGCTATTTGCACAGCTGCCAGCTGAACAGTGCAGGATCTCTACTATTTACCCATCGGCTGTGAAAATAGAGACATTTTTCTGCTATTTGCACAGTCCCTGGCTATACATTGCAGATTCTCTACTGTTTAGTCAGCAGCCTGGTAAATAGTAAAGTTTTTCTGCTGTTTGCAGGGCTGCCAGCTAACCAGTGCAGAATCTCTACCAGTTAGCCAGTGGCCAGGTAAATAGTGATGTTTTTCTGCTATTTGCAAGTTTGTTAGGCGAACAGTGCAAAATCTCTATTATATAGCTAGAGGCCGGGTAAACAGTGAAGTTTTTCTGCTATTTGTACGGCCGCCACCTAAACAGTGCAAATCTCTACCATTCAGACAGCGGCTGGGTAAATAGTGCACGGCAACTGACCAAACATTGTAGAATCTCTATTATTTACCCAGAGACAGGGTAAATAATGACATTTCTTTGCTATTTTCAAGGCCACCGGCCAAATAGTAAATCATTTCTGCTGTTTAGCCAGAGGCCAGGTAAATAGCAGAGAAAATTCACTATTTAACCGATGACTGGGTAAATAGCTGCTACCCTAATTTATACCCCAAAAATGCCCAAAATTAGAGCATTTCTTGATCATTTCTTCTCATGACAGACTACAACATTCGATGTGGTCAAAATGTAACCCATTCTCTGCAATGAGGTGCCTAGTCTGCACTTCTAGTCCTTTAAATACGAGTTTGAAAGCTGAATCAACTGAGCAGCTTAATTTCTTTTTAACATTTATTTGGTTAAAGAATATATCAAGAACAACGCATATCACTGGCACTCAGCTGATGACAGTGTGGCTGCATCAAGCGCAGTTTCCTACAACAAAGTCACGTTACAGAAACAATGTTTTGCAGATATATCATCAGATAAGTGCGCCTACTTGGTGCTGACTGGTCAATCGTGTAGCTCAGTGGGAAATCAAGAACAGTAAAACAATTGCAAGAACTGGGCAACTGTGTTAGAACATGAATAGTAGGTCACACATCAAATTTGTATGGGGTTTGATACAGGTACAAGCATCTCTTGAACAGCTTAATTATTTGCCTTTCTCATCTACAAAGAAAGTGTGAAGTGTTTTTGTAACTAATCGTATTAATTTGGCTAAACATATACTGACAATCTTGAATATTTTGGAGCCAATGATTCCAGTGAATATGCACAAAGAAATGGTTGATAGCATCTACAAGCATTGGCAATGCCGGTAGGTCTCGCATCTCTTACCTATTGGCTTTCTCAATGCTTTTTGCTGCTGCTGTGCACCATCTCCAAAACTATATGCTTTTGTTGATGCATCAAAGAAAATTAAAAATTAAAAAGAATGCTAAGACGTGTCAGTGCATGTGTCATCATGCATGTGTGCGTATAGAGCATGATGTAGCTGACATTTTGTTTATTTTTTATTTATCTGTTCCAAGATGGCAGCTACTACCTGGAGTGGTACATAAAAATAACAAACTGAATTTAAACACGTGCAAAAGCATTTTATAAAAACGGAACAGTTTGCCTGCGAATAGCAGCTGACAAACTAAAATGGAAAAAAAAAACTTTTGTTTTTTAAAGGACCACAACGGAGTAGTGAGTGGGGGAGCTGCTGGGAAAGAGATACAGTAAGTGAATAGTGGAGGAAAAGAAAACAAAAACAAAAAACAAACAAGTTACTTACCTTTGGTAATGCTTTTTCTGGTGGATACAGGAACTACCTGCAGATGACTCAGCTTTTGAATATTCCAATGTGCCAGAATTCCATGAAAACTTTTCTTGACATCGCTCCAACGTTGACAAGGACGTCACAATGCCCATGGCTCTGCACGCGGCTCTGCGTGACATCATTGGAGTCATAAGATGCCCTCGTTGGCGTGCTGACTTCACTTTTCACCCATTTTTCCATGCCTTGAGGCGAATGGGTGAAACCAACAGCGCGAACGCAATAACATTTAACATTTACATCAAAGGTTGATCAGGTAAACAAAGGGATGCCGAAAGGGCAGACACATAGCCCTTAACTGTTGCAACTGCACAGCCTTGCTGCGCCAAGGAAAGAGCAAACCATAAAATATCAGACAAATGGGCCTTTAAGGCGTCTATAGAATTCTCACCACACCACTTTACAAACTTAGCCCATCTGCCAGCATAAACCGACTTGGTGGAGTGTCTTCTGGCCAATAAAATAACATCCACCACATCAGGGGGGCGAGAAAAAGAACTCAGGCTGCCCCGTTCAATCTCCAGGCACGTAGGTGCAGGCTCTGGAGTTGGGGGTGTAGAACCTGCCCCTGCGACTGAGAGGAGGTCTGCCCTGCGAGGGAGACAGAGCAGAGGGCACAGTGAGAGGTGAAAAAGGTCTGTGTACCACACCCTTTGCGGCCAGTCCAAGACTATTAATATGACTTGGACCCGGGCTTGGCAAATCTTCCTCAGAAACCGAAGAATCATGGGTATGGGAGGGAAAGCGTAAAACGGCTGGGAGCCCCAGTCCAATTGAAACTCGTCCCTCAATGCTCCCTGCATTGGATAACGGAGGCTGCAGAACGACAGGCAGTGTGTGTTCTCGTGAGTGGCATAAAGGTCTATCTATGGTATCCCCCATAGCCAGAAAAAAAGAAGAACCACTTCGGTAAGAAGACGCCACTCATGATCGGCTGAAAAATACTGACTGAGACTGTCCGCATGAACGTTTAGAACTCCAGCCAAGTGATCTGCTAGGATACAAATATGATGATCCTGAGCCCCGGACCAGAGTCCTAGAGCTTCTCTGCAGAGAAGTTACAACCTGACTCCTCCCTGTTTATTTATGTACCACATTGCAGTAGTATTGTCTGTTAAGACCTGCACTGACTGACCGCAAATGGAAGGCCTTGGGAGCCAGACATATAGCCCGCAATTCTAACAGATTGATATGAAACAATTGCTCTTCTGGAGACCAAAGCCCTTTGATCTCCAGATCCCCCAGATGAGCTCCCCACCCTAGAGTAGATGCATCCGTTATCACTGTGGCCACTGGAGGTGGAAGGTAAAACGGCTTCCCTTGACACAGATTGCCGGACACACCCCACCATTGAAGATTCCACTGAAATGTCTCTGGAGATCGTGACCGACTCCATGAAATCTCTGTTATGCTGAAACCACTGCCTGCGGAGGCACCACTGGAGGGTCCTCATGTGCCAGCGTGCATGGATGACCAACAGAAGGCAGGAGGCTATCAGACCTAGATGGCGCAAGACCTTCAGGACTGGAACCATAGCTCCATTCTGAAACATCGGAATCATAGCCCGGATGTCCAGAATCCTCTGAGGAGGAGGGTAGGGGTGATTACTGTAGTTTCCAGTACTGCCCGTATGAACAGGGTGTGCGGAGAGGGCGGAAGGTGGGACTTGGGCTTGTTGATGGAAAAGCCCAGGTTGAACAATAACTGAGATGTCAACTGCAAGTGATGCACCACCAACTCTGGAGACTTGACTTTGATCAACCAATCGTTCAGATAAGGGAATACTGGTACTCCCCACCTTCGGAGATGTGCTGCGACTACCACCATCACCTTCGTGAAGACTAGAGGTAGGAAGTAAGACCAAATGGAAAAACCGTTACTTGGTAATGTTGAGATCCACCATGAAGCTGAGATACTTCCTGTATGATTGCAGAATGAGATGTGAAAATATGCATCCTGCAAATTGATTAAGACCATCCAGTCTTCCTTCGCCAGCGCAAGAAGCACCTGTGCTAGGGTCAGCATTTTGAACTTTTCCTGCTTGAGGAACCAGTTCAAAATCCTTTTTGGGAATCAGGACGTACTGTGAATAGCTTTCCTGACCCAGATCCTACTCTTGAACCAACTCCACTCCATCCTTTTGAAGTAGGGATTGGACCTCCTGTTGAAGGAGCAGAAGATAGTCTTCGGAACAAAAACCTTGTTGGGAAGGAAAGGGTAGGGGAAATTCTTGGTAGGGTAGGGTGTACCCCTTTTCTACAATATTTAACACCGACTGATCCAATGTTATGAATCTCCACTGTGGTACAAATTGTGACACACATCCTCCCACCAGCAAAGCCTGCTCCAAGATTGGAAAACCAAGGCTGCTTTCCTGTGACATTGGCAAAGGAGGAAGAGGAGGAGGAGGAGGAAGATGGCTGATGAGTGGCTCCTCGTTGTCTACTCCTGGCCCTCCCCCTATTGCTCCTATAGAGGGGATTGGACGGTTGCTGTTGGTATTGCTGCCTTCCTCGAAAGGAGAAGTTCCTGCCAAATCCACGGAACCACCAAAATTGCCTGTAATCCCTGGGCAAGGCCCAAAGATCTTGCCAGTGCCTTGCTATTCTTAAATCTTTCCAAGGCAGCATCTGCTTTGCTGCCAAACAGTCTCTACCTATCGAAAGGCAAATCCATCAGTGTATTTTGCAAGTCCGGGAAGAAACCAGGCCCTCTTAGCCATGCGTGCCCCCTTGTAGCGACGGTAAGTCACCTTCGCTTTTGCAAACAAATTGGTGGTATCCAGGCACGACTGAATGTCCTGTCGAGCAGCAGCCTGACCGCCGTTCAACAGTTCAGTAAAGTGTCCCAAAACATCCTCATTTCGAGAACACTGTTTTGGAAGAGGCCATCAGTGCATGAATGTACTGTCTCAACAAACAAGTTGCATTGGTTGATTTGAATGCCATTCTACCAGAGGAAAACACTTTCTTTGCCAAGTGTTCCATTTTTTTTTTTAGATTATCTATCTGCTGGGGCCATTGTAAAAGACCCAGGAATTAACTTGGAAGAACAGGAAGCGTCTACCACCAATCTCTCAGGTGAAGGATGAGTGGATAAAAATAGTGGATCTCCCGGAGCCGGCTAGTATCTCCTCGCAATTCGTCTAGAAAGTACAGAGGATGACAAAGGCTTCTGACAAATCTCTAGAATTGGTTCAGTCAATGCCTCATTAAAAGGCAATAAAGAATCTGATGTGGAAGATGTAGAAGATGTAGAATGCAGCACTTCCGTGAGTAAATTAGATTTAAATTCACTTGATGGAAGAGGCAGTTCCAACATGTCAGCCACCTTCCTAATCACTGAATGGTATGACATAACCTCTGGCGGAGGAATGTCTTTTGGAGACAACAATTCCCATTCCGGGGAAGTGTCTAAACCACTTGCCACTTCCAAACCCTCAAATTCTGGATCTAGTGACACTATTTCTCCCTCTTCTAGTTCAGGATCCCTTTCTCCCATAAAGTACTGCTCCTTTTCAAGAAGCCTTTGAGCTTTCCTTCGAGATCTGTGCCTCGACTTCAATAATAGTGTAGGTGAAGCCAGTACCGGTGTTGGTGATGTTGGTAACAGAGCCAGTGACTTCGGCACCTGTGTTGAAGATGCTAATGTAACTGGAATCAAGTGATGTGACACTGCAGCGGATTCAGCCGAAGTCTGAGAGGTCTCAGCTGATAACACCCTTACATTACATCTCAGAAAGAATACATCTTTGCCACCATGAAGCTTTAAGCAGAGCCACTGGAATTATTCAGCAGAAGAGGACCACATTATGCGGCAGGTTTGACTAAATTATGCAGCAAGAAAAGGTAAATTATGCGGCACAATGCGCCACATTTTGTGGTTAGCATTACTTCATTATTTTGTCATTTTAACTCAAGGTAACGCTGTCAGAGGAAATATTTCACCTCATTAGTACCAGTTTAACACCCAAATACAGCAGTAAGCAACTACAAGATTACCAGTCAATCTGTGCAAAGGACCTTCCACTGCTCCGGAACACTTTGTCACACTTTAAGTAACTTTTGTTCCGTTTGAGCTAGAATCAAGATTTTTTTGTTGAAATCTGCAGCTTATGTAGCAAATGCAGTAAACTGATAATTATGTGGAAAACGTTGCTGCTGCAGAAACTCCTAATTCCAGTGGCCCTGGCTTTAAGTGACTCAATCAATTAATGGCTGGTAAGAAGGCTGGTTTCTTTTTTTACTTTCTGCACTACCACCACACCCTTCGCTTTCAGGCAGAGGCACCTCAAAGTCAGTATTAACCATTCAGGGGCAGTTTTTTAGGTGAAAGCTGAGTCCATGGGGTGGCAGGTAGAAGGCCAGCACGGTTGCATTCAGATCCAGAGACCGAATCCTCTTGAACCCTGGGGCCTCACAGTAATGGTCTAGGAGACAGAAGAAAGGAGCGAGATTCATAGATATTTTCAAAGAGAAGGCCCAGAATAGGGAGCACTGTATGGGGACTCATTTTTATGTTTACAAATGGCCAGAGACAGCTTCTTCAGAGAGATACCTCAAAGAAGGGGACAATATAAGTGTTTTTTTTAAAGGGACATTCATTAGTGACGCTGGTATTGCTGCCAAGTGTGTAAGTGGCCACTGCTGGTTATCGTTAAGGAAGAGGATGCAGCAGGACTGGGGCCAAGGGATTTGAGGGGCCCACTGCATCACAGTTATGACTGTCTACCTTTAAAAAAGGGGCATCTGAGCTTATTTTCCTTTCAAGCATTAGGACCGAGGTGATGATCCGTCATGGTGGGGAAGAGGTAAAAGATGCAGGGGAGATAGCCTGCTACTCAGGACTGCAGTTATCATTAGTGCAGCAGGTGTAGTTGCATTGGGGTCAAAGAGTGTGAGGGGCTCACAACACCCCAATTATGGGGAGCAGTTTGTTTGGGATAATATCTGTTTTTGTTTGATGCATCTGCTGTTTTATAAGTCTCATATTTATTGCGGTTCATAAGCTATAGAAAAAGTATTCCTGAAATCATCTCATGAGCCCCGCTTCCTGCATGCAGCCATGTCCCTCCCGCTCCCCCAATCCTTGCCATAAAGTTTTGGAGGGGGTCCCGACCTCAAAACATTTTGCTTAGGGGGGCTCATAGTAAAAAAGTTTGAAGACCTCTGCTCTAGATGATACAGGCCAGGTTAGCAAGATGGCATTTACAGAAGCACTAGACGAGCAGTGGAAACCTGCAGATTACCTTTTTCCCAGTTGGAGAGGATGCACTGGCTGACATGACACTGCAGTTCGAAGGGACATGTGATGAGTCCACCGAGGCCCCATCCCTTTACGACGAAGTGAACTCCGGGCACTCCAACATGGCCGCCGATAAAACACCAACAGGAAGTGGCAGTGACGGTCCAGTCTCGTCGGCTCGAAGCGCCGGGACCACACCCCTCGAGACCGGACAAAACACGGAGAGCGAGGACACAGAGTTGCGCGATCGGATGCCGACAACCGAGAAGGAGCGAGACGAGGAGAGGAACAACGCGGCTTGGGGAGGCGAAGGAATACCGAAGGACGCCGCGAACGAGGACAACGAGGCGGACCAACCACAGAGCCCGGGAGACGACTTCCTGTTTACTGTGAGCGAGACCGGCCCTCCGAGGAGAGAGAAGGAGGCAGGTTCTCACCATACTATGGCCCCGGAGGGTTGTGGACCCAGGCAAGTGGCTGCTGCGCACCAGTTTTCTTTAAGGGGGTGGTGGGCAGGGCTAAGGGCCACACCAAGCTCGACACCTTGAATACCCCTCACCCAGGCACTTCACAAGTAGGGACACTGGTGGTGGTGCACAAACCCTTTCCCCTTCCATAGTGTTGCAACAGGACGGTTGCCTAAAGGTTCTCTTTTCTTTCTTTTTCTTTGCCCTGCCATTCATCCCCGAGTACTACAACCCGGACAAGACAGCCCGGGACCACTGAGGAGTGGAGGAGGGAGCCCCAGTCGGCCAGAGACGACCTGACTGAAGACGGAATGGAACACCTTGTCTTGGACTCTTCATGTTGTATGGCCGAAGAGCCTGAACGTTTGAATAAAAAGAATCCCTTGCACCTAATACGACGTCACTGCTTCATACCAGTCCAAAGGAGGGGGTGTGGGAGGGTCTCCCGTCGGGGTAAACCATCACAGTGGTGTCAGAAGTGGGACTCTGGTCCAGAAACAATGACCCAACCCGTGACCATGGAGGCCATCAACACCCAACTAGCTGAACGCCACCTGCAACTGGTCATCGAGCAACAGACCAAACAGGCAAAGCAAGACCGGGAGGAATTACACGCAGCGATCAAAGTCCAGGCCTCCCTCATGACCAATAACCAGCAGGTACAGGACACGGCTATACTGAGACTCACGGACGCTATCTCTAGTGCTAGGGTGCATCCCAACGTGCCTGGGTCAGTCCTACAGAAGTTCCAAAGCGGGGACGATCCGGACTACTTCTTTGTCAATTTTGAACGCGTTGCAACGACAGCCTCCTGGCCCCCGGAAAGATGGGGTCAATATATAGCTCCCCTGCTTTCCTGAGAACTGCAAACAGCCTATCAGGCCGCCAATCCGGCAGGGACAACCAGCTACCCCGATGTCAAGAAAGCCATCCTAGAGCGGCTCGGATGCGATCAAGAATATTACCGCAGCCGGTTCAGGAAAGAGAAATGGAGCGTGGGGGATAACCCCCGAGCTCTGTATTTCCGCATCCGGGATCTCGGGAACCGCTAGCTGAAACCCACTATAGCAGCCCCGGATGAAATAACAGAGAAAATCTACCTGGAGCAGTATCTCGATGCCCTCCCATATAACACCCGATCATGGGTCACACAGCATCCCAACCTTTCCGTGACATTGGCAGTAGATTTGGTTTGCGCATACCACCGCTCACCCGATTTCAAAACCCCAACCCATCGACCCTCTGTCTCATCCCCGAAACCCCTAGCCAGAACCCCCACACCCCAGACAGAACCCAAGGATCCCTTTTTGCCAAAGGCCCCCTTAAGAGCTCCCATCACAACACCGACACAGGGACCACAATGCTTCCACTGTGCCGAGTGGGGGCATATAGCCCGGCACTGCCCTATACGCACCCCCGCCCCGGAACCCATGGAGGTGGGATACACACGCGGGCGGGTTTTGGTCACAGGAGACAACCCCCTCCAATACAAAATAAAGGTTTATGTAAATGGGAAGGCGGTAACAGCCCTCCTAGACACTGGCTGCCACTACACAGTCATCTCCAAAGAGCTTATCCCTGAGTCCCAAATAGTGACGGGTGAATTCGTTCAGGTTACATGCGTTCATGGGGAGAAAAGGCTATATCCATTGGCCGAAGTGATATTGGAAATCAATGGGGAGTCCCAGCTGAGGAAGGTGGGGGTTGTTCCCGCATTACCCGAGTTAGCTCTCTTAGGAACCAACTTTCCCAGATTTCACGAATACCTCCATTCCCTGAGTCCTCCTGCCTCACTAGTGGAGTGGTTAGAAAGCGCACCCTTTTCTAACAACGACATAAGGGCTCCTACTACCAAAAGAGCACAAACCTGCAGAGAAAAGAGAGAGGAGAGAGCATTGTACAGTCTGTCTAAATGTACGCTACCCGTACCTGTCCTTCTCTCCCCAGAGACACCTCAAGAACCACCTCAAAACTTTCATCAGGCCCAGAGGGACGACTCTACCTTGCAACATGCCTGGGGTCAAGTCCAAGACGAACAACCAGGAAAGGTAGGTCCCTATTTTTCTGTCAAAAAGGGCCTTCTGTACAGGCACCCACATGAGAATAACCATGGGAAGGAGCAATTGTTGGTCCCCAAAGCGTTTCGCGAACAGGTGCTGTCTCTAGCCCATAGTCAAACCGGGGGAGGCCATTATGGGAAGGAAAACACCCTCAAGTACTTACTGGAGAAGTTTTATTGGCCAGGTGTGTATCAGGAATTGGCCAGGTACTGTGCCTCATGTGTGCGATGCCAGTTGGTTAACAAGCCCTTATTACCCCAAGCCCCCCTCCAACCTCTTCCGGTCATCGATGTCCCCTTCAGAAGAGTAGGGATGGACTTGGTAGGCTCCCTGATACCCTCTGCCAGGGGCCACCGGTTCATACTCGTCTTTGTAGATTACGCCACCCGGTATCCAGAAGCATTCCCCTTGACAACCACCACCACAAAGGCAGTAGCCCAAGCCATGGTCACTCTGTTCTCACGTGTGGGGTTCCCACACGAACTCCTGACAGACCAGGGGACACCCTTCATGTCCCGGTTGATGAGACAGGTGTGCGACCTGTTACGTATTAAGCAAATAAGGACAGCGGTATACCATCCACAAACGGACGGCCTTGTGGAAAGGTATAACAAAACCATCAAAACAATGTTGAGAAAGAGTATCGACCGAGCCGGGAGGGATTGGGACCGACAACTACCCCTGGTCCTTTTTGCTATAAGATCCCATGAACAGAAGTCTACGGGGTTCTTGCCGTTTGAGCTATTGTTTGGACGGAGACCCCGTACCCTCCTGGACATGGCAGTTGAGCAATGGACCGAGGAAGAGGATGAGGCGAAGCCTCTACTGCAATATAGCGCATCCCTTAGGGACACCTTGACTTCACTGTGGGACGAAGTGCACAGGAACATGGAAAACTCCCAGAACCAACAAAAACGGTGGTTTGACAGAAACACCAAATTGAGAGAATTCGCAGTAGGAGACCAGGTTCTGATCCTACTGCCCACCACCGAGAAAAAAATGTTAGCCACTTGGCAGGGCCCCTTTCCTATCCTAAGTAAAGTTACCCCTGTTACCTACCGGGTAGCCGTCCCACACCGAAACAAGACAAGCCAAATATATCACGTCAATTTGCTGAAGGCTTGGGAGGGACCGGTCCTTTTGTCGGTGTGTACGACTGCTCCTATACTCCATGTCGCCCTGAACAAACCCCTGGAAGTAACCCTAACACCCCAGAAAACCATAGAGCAGCCCCAGCCTAACTGGGGACCCCAAACCACAGAGGAACAAAAAAACCAATTGAAGGCCCTGTGTGCGTCTTACCCGTTTGTCCTGTCTGGCGTTCCCTGGTCGAGCACGACATTATCACCACCACCTCCCAACCGATCAAACAACGGCCTTATCGCATCCCGGCTGCCCGAAGAGGGGCCGTAGAATAAGAGATAAAAGCGATGTTGGAGGCGGATATAGTCGAACCCTCACATAGCACCTGGTCGTCTCCGATTGTGTTAGTCCCTAAACCCGATGGGAGCATACGTTTCTGCATCGACTTCCGCAGACTTAACGCAGTGTCTAAGTTCGACGCATATCCTATGCCACGGGTGGACGAACTCATCGAAAAGCTCGGTAACGCCAAGATAATGTCCACTATTGACCTCACAAAGGGGTATTGGCAAATACTGCTGAAACCGGACATCAGAGACAAGACCGCCTTTTCCACGCCCTTTGGCTTATTTCACTTTAAAGTGCTCCCCTTTGGTCTCCATGGGGCTCCCGCCACTTTTCAAAGACTCATGGACACGGTCCTCTCTTCCCACCAGACTTACGCCATGGCCTACCTTGATGACATTGTTATACATAGCCCCAATTGGGAGACCCATCTAAGACACCTAGAGAACGTCCTGAAAACGTTACACCACACAGGCCTTACAATCAATCCCAAAAAGACGACGCTAGGGGCTGACCATATCGAGTACCTAGGATACGACATCCGGGCTGAACATATCAGACCCCAAGTGAGCAAGATTGAGGCCATCACCCACGTACCCCGACCCACCTCACGGAAGGAAATACGTTCCTTCCTTGGGCTAGTCGGGTACTACAGAAGGTTTATCCCGGGTTTCTCCGAAGTAGCCAGTCCACTCACAGACCTCCTCGCTAAGGCACAGTCCAGTTGCAAGTTTCAGTGGTCCGAGAGACATGAACAGAGCTTTCGCTTACTGAAAGACTCCCTTTGCCACAACCCCGTGCTTGCCTGCCCGAACTTCAACTCCACTTTTGTGTTACAAACGGACGCATCAGGCAGGGGTCTAGGGGCCACTCTATCCTATCCCAGCCTGATGCCCTCGGTGATCTCCACCCCATCCTCTACCTTAGCCGTAAGTTGTTTCCACCGGAGGTGGGTTATGCTACCATTGAGAAAGAATGCCTGGCCATAAAGTGGGCGGTGGAGGCCCTTCAGTATTACCTCCTCGGTCGCCACTTCATACTGCTTACTGATCATGCTCCCCTCACCTGGTTGGCCCTCCATAAGGACACTAACCCTTAGGTTCTCCGATGGTTTCTTGCCCTACAGCCCTTCTCGTTTTCCACCCTCCACGTTCCGGGACATCTGCAGGGCAATGTGGATTTCTTTTCGAGGTGCCCCATGGCCGAATGGCCCACACGTCCATTCCTGGAGGGAAGGCAGTGTGATGAGTCCACCGAGGCCCCATCCCTTTACGACGAAGGGAACTTCGGGCACTCCAACATGGCCGCCGAGAAAACACCAACAGGAAGTGGCTGTGACGGTCCAGTCTCGTCGGCTCGAAGCGCCGGGACCACACCCCTTGAGACCGGACAAAACACGGAGAGCGAGGTCACAGAGTTGCGCGATCGGATGCCGACCACGGAGAAGGAGCGAGACGAGGAGAGGAACAACGCGGCTTGGGGAGGCGAAGGAATACCGAAGGACGCCGCGAACAAGGACAACGAGGCGGACCGACCACAGAGCCCGGGAGACGACTTCCTGTTTACTGCGAGCGAGATCGGCCCTCCGAGGAGAGAGAAGGAGGCAGGTTCTCACCATACCACAACGCCAGAGGGTCGTGGACCCAGGCAAGTGGCTGCTGCGCACCCGTTTTCTTTAAGGGGGTGGTGGGCAGAGCTAAGGGCCACACCAAGCTCGACACCTTGAATACCCCTCACCCAGGCACTTCACAAGTAGGGACACTGGTGGTGGTGCACAAACCCTTTCCCCTACCATAGTGTTGCAACAGGACGGTTGCCTAAAGGTTCTCTTTTCTTTCTTTTTCTTTGCCCTGCCATTCATCCCCGAGTACTACAACCCGGACAAGACAGCCCGGGACCACCGAGGAGTGGAGGAGGGAGCCCCAGTCGGCCAGAGACGACCTGACTGAAGACGGAGTGGAACACCTTGTCTTGGACTCTTTAAGTTGTATGGCCGAAGAGCCTGAACGTTTGAATAAAAAGAATCCCTTGCACCTAATACGACGTCACTGCTTCATACCAGTCCAAAGGAGGGGGTGTGGGAGGGTCTCCCGTCGGGGTAAACCATCACAGGACACCAATCACCTCAGACTCCCTTCAGGTTTCTGGACTGCATGGGTATGAACTCATCTAAATGCAAAGGGTAGTGCAAGTGACATAAACAACCTTTTGACCCACAATCACATCACAGGGTTTATCAATGGCCCTGTTCTTATAACCTCTCTTTTGTTGTGGAGGAACTAGAGAAAGGGGTGAAACATCTGAGAGCCCTCTTCACTCTCTGTTCCTCTTGCTGTCTTTGGGAATCCTGAGACCAAGAGTAAAAAGGACAGTGACAAGAGTAACAAAAGGCAAAAAGGTGTAGAAGCTTTACCCTTGGCTATCCCGGACTGGTGTCCATGCTGGATTGCCCGTACACAAGATAAGCCTCCAGAGTACTGGAACAGGACTTGTCTTACTATTTGGATGAATCTCTCAATGCAGAGGAACAGAGCAACAACTACTGGCTGCAGACTGTATGGTTTCCCAAGGATCTTGCCAATAGTAATTATCAGATCCTGAGGCAGGCTTCTATATCCTATGATGTAAGAGTTCAGCTTAGGGCACCCCTTGCCCTGGGTGGGGTGTTGCGGATTGCTCCTGTGATATCAGGGGGCACACCTTACATCATGACCCAATGAGGATTGACTACCATCTTCATTTTTTTCCCACTGTTCTTTTTTTATGATGGCTATCATTTCCCGTACTAGGACATCAGGTAATTACTCAGTCACTTTCCAGGTTAATTCTCAGGATGGGCTGAGTCCCAACTTAAATGGATGGGGACCATAAATGAACCCGAGCAGAGACTGTCTCTCTTATGGACTGACCTTCAGGCACCTCTCTAACTATCCCATGGTGAGAATTTATGATGTACTGGAGACATCTTCTTGTAAATTCTGTCCTTGAAAGAGGGATATCATGAAGCTGTAGAGATGTCATACACTAATTTTACAGATGCCTTATCATTTCTTGCCCACTGAATTTGGTTTGCTACAAAATAAACCTATAATGTATGTATATATTTTTTTCTGGGTAGGATTTTCTGCATGCCACATCGGACAGCATGGGTCACAAATTATAAAACAAAATGACACCACTGAAGTATCACCTCTAGTGATAAGGAGGCCATGAGGTGATCTACAGGCAAGGTGCAGCTGCTTAAAAGGTGTTGTGATCTAGAAGCATCGGATGAAGGCTAGTCTTCACACCTGTTCTGAATGATGGCAGACTGAGCAGCTCCCTCTGTCCTAGACACAAGGTGTTCCAAAGAGCCAGGCTGTGCACTTCAACATGTCGGTCCTCATGCTTCTTATGGATGAGCCTGATTTGTGTGATAGACTTGCTGGGCTAAATCTCCAATTATGACCAGTGGTGTGCAAGGGAACCCATTTCTTCTGATATGCTGTTCCTTTACCCCAAAATATTCGTAGATGGATCACAATATTTCCAATGTGAAACTTTTCTTCAGTGGTCCCTGGTCGAGTGCGGATAAAGCTGGTGAGGGTTGGTGTGTTTATTTGGGTTTGTGTAGACTTTCCACTTAAGTTCTCTACTTTCTGTAGATTCTGAATTTCTTTCTTTGGGACCCTGGAGTACAATTTACCAGTGCAGCCATAAGAGGACCAAGGCCCTATTGAGCGCCCCTCCTTTGAGGATATTGCCATATCGACAAAGATTTTATGAGTTATAAGTCTGTGGGTGGCCAAACTTAATCTTTAGTTTTACGTGAGAGGTTAGGGAAAAGCTCAGGCATATACTTGATTTGTCTTGTATTATGTAGATGAGCACTTTCCATGACCATGAGAGTTTCTGGCTTCTAACTAAATATTAGTATTATCTTCCATAGTATTGCTCAAGAGACAGCAGGGAGTCTACATCAGTCATTCAGGGCTGCTTTATTGGCCTAAGTTTCTCTTTGCTTAATGCTGAATTGCCTTGCGGTGAGATAAGCAGACTTCCTCTGTGCTACTCATCCTAGGTTTAAGATTTGGCATTGTGTTGTGAAAATGAA
The DNA here is from genome assembly GCA_963921515.1 of Calotriton arnoldi. NCBI lineage: Eukaryota > Metazoa > Chordata > Amphibia > Caudata > Salamandridae > Calotriton > Calotriton arnoldi. The sequence continues at coordinate 2,253,387 of CAWUFW010002084.1, read as the reverse complement.
GTTACGTTTTGTGGCCTTGCACATCCAGCACAATGGCCACGAATATGTTGGAAGTTTACGGTAATGATTTAGCATAATGGCGTCCGAACTTAATGATGGTCCATCATAATAAGAAGACTGGATGTGAGTGTTAGCAGTATTCTTATGGCCCTTACTGGAAACGGGCTGTAACAAACTACTTTAAAACCCGTATGGACCCTTTGGGACTTAAGTTTTGTTACTTGGTAATATATATGCTTATTTCACCATGCTACTAATTATACTTGACATTATGAACGCCCCACCTTACGTGTTACACTCTTGAATTGTGTTGGTTTTCAAAATTAACAATAATGTTTTTTAAAATAAAGAACATAATACAGTTGTGTCCATTTTTTATCTGCATTTCTGATGTGAACCAGGATATATATATAACTTGAACAAGATAAATATTATATGATCTCATTCATTCTATCTGGCACACACTATACAGGTTAATATTATTTAAAAGGTTTGAATAAAGATTTGCCTCAATACTCCTAATTGGTTTAGTCAATGAAAGAATGGAAATTTGTCTAACAATGTGAAGGCAAGTTTTGGTTCTATTAAGGACACAGAGGCGAGAATTTTGCTTTATACTTTCTTCGCTTTATTAAAAAAAATTCAACAGCAGCCATTTTTTACATTCCAGAAAAAAACGCCATAAACGCTAGGAAAACCTCCACATATTCGGAGTCCTTCTTTAATGTCCGTGGCACAGGATCACATATAGTCCTTCCTCACTGCTTGGACCCCCTCTTTCTTCGCGCGAGTCACGCCATCTGATTCACACTACAAGTCCGGTTTTGACCCATTGTTCCCTGCAAAGGCACAGCATGTCAGAACAATGCGAACGGAAAACCCGCAAACACATGACAACTAAGCACATTTCTATTGCACAGAGAATATGAGAACCATGCATCATTATAATCTGTCACAGGAGACAGAGTGAAAACAACCTAACCTACCATGATATGCAGAGGGTCGGCATCAAGATGATCACCGGGTGGGATAATCCTCGCCTCTGTGTCCTTAATAGAACTGAAACGTACCTTCACATTGTTAGGGAAATTTCCATTCTATGTCAGGATCGGAGGCAAGGATTACGCAAGTTCAAAGCTTACTTATCACCAACTCTGCCACCTCCACCACTGGCTTAAAATACAATCTCTTAAATGTGGAGTCCGAGGACCAGTCAGCTGCGCGCAGCAAATCCTCCAAGCGTGCCCCCAGGCAAAAGGCCTTCGAAGCCATAGCTCCTCTGGTGGAATGCGCTCCGAACTGCTTAGTGTCAATACCTGACTCTTGCATGACCCAACGGACACACCTAGCTATGGTGGGAGATGACACAGCCTTACGTGGCTTTCTCAACGCAATGAGTAGCTGTCCTTAGCCCAGAGGGTGGATCTCCTGGGTCAAATCTTCATCTGACTTTAGGCAACATACTACGCAAAGCTTGGGGGAATCTGGGAACGCAGGGTAAGTGATTGTACAGGTGTTGGACTTGGTGAGGCGGGAAACGGGAAACCGTAAAGACTACCCCTTCTGGGGAAAACGCACTGAGAGTCTAAGGCTCTCACATCCGAGACCCATCTACACGAGATCAAATAAAGCAACATGGCCAGTTTGGCGGACAGTTCCTTGAGGGACAGGTACCTATTCGGTTGCCATGACAAACAGATTTAGGACTAGGTTAACATCCCACAAAACTGTTTTGCATGGTTCAGGCGGAAGGGAAATCTGGATTCCACGCAACAACTTACACACAAAGGGATGCTCCTCAACCGGGGCCCCGACTATTGGTGCGTGCCCTGCCGAAATGGCAGATCTGACTGCGTTAATCGAGCGGTAGGGCCTTCCGATGCCAGGCCAGACAGGAAATTCAATACCTGAACTAAGTCAGCGACCACGAGATCCAGATTCCGTCGCAGAAACCAACAAACCCATCTCATCCATGTGGTGCAGTAGCGTTTGGTGGTACTGTCTGCCCATGCCTTGGCACTCAGCCTGTCGGGAAAGGCCTGGGAGGGACCAGCGCTGCCTGTAATCCACCTGGCCCTCAGCTGGAGGGAACCAACAGATTCAACAGAAGGTGTGGAAGCAGGGGGAGTCAGATTGGAGAATTTCAAGAAAGTTCCAGAAGAACTGGGAACCAGACTTGTGATCTCCACAGAGGTGTCACCATGACCACCTCCGCTGCCCGCCTGCGGACCTGGGCTGATGACCGGGTGATCATAGAGAATTGGGGTAAAGGAATGGCCACGTTCCCAACTCCAGTCCTGGAGAAACGCATCAGTGGCCACGCCTGGGGGTCCGGCCTCCAACTGAAGAACCGGGGAATCTGGTGGCTGAGGCGAGATGCAAACAGGTCGATTGAGAACGGGCTCCCCCGGGCGGTGAGCCACTGGAAGACCTGAGGGTCCAGCTTCCACAGGCTGGAGTCGTAAAGGTGTCTAGAGTGCCAATCTGCCACCTGGTTGGCTTGTGCTGGGAGGTATTCCGCCGTGACTGCGATGCGGCATTCCAGGCAGAAGTTCATGGACTCCTTCGCCAATTCCGCCAGGACCCGAGACCTGGTACCCCCCAGGTAGTTTATATATCTCATCGTGGAGACATTTTCCATCTTTAGAAGAACACAAGAGTGAACCCTGTCCTTGGTCCAACAACAGACCGCGAAAGACCCTGCCAGGAGCTCTACACAATTTATGTGCAGGTTCTGTTTTTCTAATGACCAACTTCCTCCTATGGATAACTCCCCACATCGGGCGCCCCAGCCCGACCGGTGGCGTCCGATTTGATGACGAGGTCGGGAACGGAACCGAATATCGCCCGTCTGTTCCATGCCTCCATGTCGTCTAACCACCAAGAAATCTCCTCCCTTGTCTCTTCCGTTAGGGGCACCGATTAGGCGTACGTCAAGCCCCTTCGCAAGTGGAATGCCATGAGGCGCTGCAAAGCCCGGTAATGGAGCAGGCCTGGAAAAATGGCCTGTAGGGTGGAGGAGAGAAGACCCATCAGGCGGGCAATCTGCTGGAGGGAAGTCTGCATCCTGGTCAGCGTCTGGCACAATTCATGCCGTATCTTGGCCATCTTCCGGGAAGGAAGGCTCAAGGAAGCCAACGCGGAGTCCACCACGAACCCCAAGAAGTTCACCCTCCAAGAGAGTGAGAGGCTGGACTTTGTCTCGTTGATTATAAAACCCAGGCCCTGAAGGAGGTCCACCGAGGTTTGGAACTGTGCCACCAACTTCTTGGGGCATTGAGCCATGAGCAATTTGTCGTCTAGGTACATGATCAGGCGGATGCCCTGCGCCCTGACAAATTCGATCGCCAGTTTGAGCACCTTGGTAAAGCACCACAGTGCCGACGACAGACCAAAAAGGAGAGTGGCGTACTCGAAGATCTGGTCACGCCACTTGAACTGCAGAAACCTGTGGTGTGGCGGAAATATTGGAATTGACAACTAGGCGTTCTTCAGTTTGAGGCGCACCATCCAATCCGCTGGGTGGAGGATGTCCGTGATGAGGTGGTTTCCCTCCATCTTGAAGTGGCGGTGTACGAGCCATTCGTTGAAATCCCAGAGGTTGATGACTGAGCTGTGGCTGCTGTCGGATTTGTCGACCAAAAAGATGTTGCTTAGGAAGCCCTTGGGATGGACTACCGAGGGACAGATTGCCCCATTGCGCAGAAGTGCCGAAACCTCCTCATTGATAAGCGCCGCGTCGTGCGCGCAGAAACAAATGGGGTGGGGATGCACAACCTGGAGAGGGCGGTCGTAGAACTCTATGTGAAAGCCCTGCACCATCTGCAAAATCCATGCATTCGAGGTGATGGAGGCCCAAGCCGCAGAAAATATCGCCAAGCCCCCTCCCCCCCCCCCACTCGGAACTGAGCAGAGGGAAGAACACTCACCGTTGGAAGTGGCACCTCCAGCTTGTTCTCTGTATCCGCCGCGGCCTCTGAAGCGCTGGCCCCAGGTAGGGTCAAAGTTGGTGAAGCACGCACAAGTTTTGGTATTAGCCACGCCCGGAGCCTTGTCCCTTGGGGGGTTTGGGTATGAAGAGCGGCTGGCCGAGCGGGTCCTGCGTCCGTGGAAAACCCGAGGGGTGAAGATTCTTTTAATGCTGGACTGCTCCTTATCTAGGGAGGTAAAGGTTGCCACGAATTTCCCTAGCTCTTTGATGAAGGGGTCCCCGAAGAGACCTCCCTGCGCCACCACCACCGCCTCTGAGGAGTCTGGATCACATAACTTGGGGTCGAGCTTGATAAGCAAGGAGCGGCGGCGCTCCGTATAGAGCGCATAGTTGGCACTGCCCATAAAAATAATAGCGCGCTGTGCCCAGTTTGAGAGCATCTCTGGGGAAATTAGGGCTCCTGAGACCTTGGCTTCCCCTGCCATATTTAAGATCTTGGTCATGGGGCCTATGGTGTCCAGAAGCCTATGCTGGCATGAGCGCCACGATCTGGCTATGCCCTTTTTTGGGTCCTTCATGTACTTAGCTAGGAAGGTGGCCATCTTAGAGTCAATCTTGGGCATAAGGGCCACCGTGCCCTCCAGTGTGGGGCACAGACACTCCGCCCTGAGGCAGCTTCGGGCTTCGTTCTCCAAAGGTTTGCGGAAGTGGCCGGCGATGAACTTCATCAACTTGTCACCGGGGGCCCACACTGGGGAAAGCGGGTGAATAATATCATCCGGGTCCAGTATGTTGGACTCGCCCCCCCACCCTTGGGGGGAAGGCACCAGGTCTGGGCGCCTGGACCTCGACGATCCTGCCTTGTCCTCTGAATCCCCGAGAGAGTCATCATCCTGGGATTCAGAGGTCTCTGGGGGGCTGGGGCTCGGGGAGGTGGCGGGCTATGGGGGAGTTGGGTTCCTACAGGGCAGATTTTGCCAGGAAGGCTTGTTGGAGGCTCACGAAAGCGTCCCTGTCCACCCCCTCCTCGCACCTCGTTTTCGGGGGTGGCATCCTTTAGGGCATCCCCCAGGGGATGGGGGGGCCGGGGCCTCGGTGGGGCATGGGCTTTGGCCATCTTGGCGCACTCTTGTGCAATCCTTTCAGACAGGTGCTGTTCCATGGGCCCTATTAAATCATTAACAACCCTGTAGATGGAGGAGTCAACTACCTCGTAGAAATATTCATCCCATTGCAGATACCCAAAGGAATCCTCCTCCTCATATGTTTCACTAGACACCTCCATTATAATGAGGCGAAACAGTAAAACAGCCCTTGGAGGTGACAGGCAGGATGTTCAAGCTATGGCACAAACAGTCTTGCAGGAGTTATGGTTAGACTGCAGCACACGTGTGTGCGCAATATTGGGCTGGGGAGACCCAGACAATATGGGTGGCCAGAGGCACACTGTTGGGAGGCACCGATCCCTAGGCACGCTACCGCCCGTCAGTGTCACTTGGGCTTCGCTGCCAGGACGTGCCTAAATATGCTAAAATTGGTGTGGTGCGATATGGCCCAGACGGCGTCAGCATGAGCGTGCTTGCAAATACAGACCCCTGTGGGGCGTAGGGAACAAGTGCAAGGAGTACAGACCCAGAAACTGGGCGTCACATTCGGCAGTGGGGACAAGGCTTAGGGGCTCTCAGCTCCGCTGTCTCCTGCTGTGAGGAGGAGACAATACGCGCTGTCAGGAGCCAGCAAGGCGTGCAGAGCAGTGCCCTCTAACGGTAGTGGCGCGCATCGCATGTGTTGGAAAATGGGCCCAGCTGCGTGACGAGTGCCAAAGTGGTCCCGTGGCCGGTCGGGATCTGCAAATGAAAAACCTGCAAGAAAAGGACACAAGCCACACATTACCGCCCGAGGCGGAATAATGAGCAAACCCCTTACAATAATAACAGAAAAACACCCTGAAACCCTGAGACGACAAAGAAAACTGCAGAGAGACAGGATGAGCACTTAACTGGCAGTGGAGCAGCAAAGAAAGAGGAGGTCCAAGCAGTGAGGAAGGACTATATGTGATCCTGTGCCATGGACATTAACGTTTATCTTCCTGAACAACCTCCACATGAAGTTGTTAGAAGAAAAATATCTGTCACTGACCACAAAAAAGGTCCTCGCCAGTGCTGTTCACTGCTGGTTCTCACCATTGGCCATTATAATCTTACTCAGACTTCTGCAATCACATGTGGCCATTCCACAGGTCTGTGCTTGGATATTTATATGGTGCAAACCTAGCTATAATGCAATGGCGAGGAGTACAATAGAGGAGTACAAATTTATGGCAGGTGAGTTGTGTTTACGAACAAGAGTCTTGGATTTGGTATCCATGTGAAGATAGACACTCAAATAGGTAATATCTGGACGAGGTGTTCCTTGATGCAAAAGGCATTTGCTTCTTCCTGAAGTGGAGGAGTGAAGGGGTTTGTCAGATTTTTGTTGGGATGGGATTCCAGATCATTGGAGCACAGCAGAAGAAGACCTGCCTTCTGGACTTTTCCTTTTTGCATTTCTTTCTTTCAAGTCAGGCGATACCCTGGATGAGTGTTACATTCTTCACCTTCTCTACTAGTGTTAGTGAGGATGTGCATTTGAGACACCAGCTCCTGCAACCCCAATGTTGGTGTTTTCCACTCCCATTCCTACCCAGGAAATTATGTACTTACACCCTTGGCAGGAGTAAATTTTCAACAAGTTTGTGATACCCACAAATGCACATGTTTGTGCATGTGTGCAAGTTTTAAGGCATTCCAGCCCTGGAAATATCACTTCTGGGAGTAGATGTTTCCATACAACTATCTTTTCATGAGCAAATGCTTGTAAGGTGTAAAACCAACCTTTTTCAATTCCAGAATTAGTTTTATTCTCATAAAAGAGACTGTTAGCGTTTCCACATAATTACAGATTTAACTCTCTTGCCACATAACTATCTGCTGCACTGCTGCTTAAAGTGTATCAAAAGTTAATTACTAAAAAAAAGGTGCCACATTTGAAAATCCTTTGCAAAAGTTAACAGGCTCCCTTTCTGTTGATGACGACTGCTATATTCAGGTGTTAAACTTGTACTAATGAGGTGAGAACAGAGAATAAACAGTATAAATATATGTTAAAATGACAAAACTGTGAAATTGTTCGAGCAGTGGAGTCGACAGTGGCAAGAAGGTTGACGAGTGACGAGAACAAGCCGCGTGAACGCGCAACGTGCGGAGGAGGAGGAGCCACAAAGGAGCTCGGCTCGGCTTTGTACCACGTTTTTTTCCGGCCTTACCGGCTCTCCCGGCTTTTCCCGCTATCGGCCTACCGGCTGCCCTGAGTTGCAGGCGGCGAAGCGCTTCATCGCCTGGATCTGTCTGGGCGCGCCTTTTACGTCACAGCTGCAGGAGGGCTGCAAGTGGAAACAGGCGACGCGCCCGCTGCCGCTTCCGCCTTTCCTTTCACCATTGCCAAGTGTGAGAGGGGAGTAAGGGGCACGGTGTCTTGCCTGAAAAAGAACCCATCTCAGCCCACTGCCCCTCCCCCTCACTGTCAGTATCTACCTGCCACCACTTGCCACAGACCCGGAGTCGACGCTGGAGTAAGAGGGGGATTGGGGCACGGCAAGCTCCTGCCTAAGATCCCTGCTGCCATTCACTGAATTCAGAGCAAGTCCAGATCATGAGGGTGAGTGAATGAAGTTTCCATCAGTTTAGATTATACAGGCCGCACATCGTACATCACATTTTGGATTGGGCTCATAAAAGGACATTGAAGAGGCCCCGAAGTCCACAAAGGCCACAGGCTACAGAGGGTTGTGTCCGTGATGCTCAGCACCAGCGCCAGGAATCTAATGCTCCAATACCAGCAAGGGCGTCAAAGGTGAGATACAGTAAAGCAGCATACCAGGCGACATTCCTGGTGTAGATACAGCTTTGGTCGCTAGGAATATGGGATATCTATGGTCACAAAAAAGAAGAGCTACCACCTAATAGGTGAGCTGAGACCACACCGAGTGCGGGGTGGGTTAGGGGGGGATCGCTGCACACGTACCGCGAAGTGTGAGCCTGGGCCCCTCGTGGAAGCGGTCCAGCTAGGCCTGGGTGCGGCTTGCGAGTAGGACCAGCGTGTCTCCCACTCGGTGGCAGCGGTTGATCCAGCAAGCTGAGACAAGTTTTATCAGCACAACCAGTATATCCAGCTGAGCTCACCCAGTTGGACAGTCTTGTTTGGCGCTGCAGCATTCTTTCTTTGGTTGTAAGCCCACAAACTCAATCTACTCGATGGTGATGCCCTCTAGGTGCCTGCATTCAGGGCGCTCAACCGCTCCCTCTGGATCACCTGCAGGATCGCCAGGGTTCCACCTAGGGACATCGAGTCGCACCTCTGATCATACCAATCCTATCAAGTTACTTAAGACCATCAGGCGCAGGAAACCCCGGGGTCACCTCTCACACTTGAAATCCTATCCCTCTGTGATGTCGATGCTCAAGAAGGGCGTGAGGAGTTCATTAAGAGGCACACTGGCAAAGGATAAGGCCCAGGGAGTGGCCTCCGGTGTAGTTTGTGAGGTCGAGGTCATTGATCGAAGTGTTCTACCGATAGTGGCAGAAGATACAGAGATGGAAATGGATATGCCTCTGGAAAATGTTGAGGATCCTTCCAAAACAAATTACGCCAGAAAGGGGTTATCCCCACTAGCAGGATTGGTAATCTTGATTGGTAAATCTAGCCCCCTGAGCAATATTGAGCAGAGTTCTGGTCAACAAATGCCACAGACTGTAGACTGCAGCCTTGAACTCGGGGGTCTGGAGGATTACACCCTGCCGGACATTGACCTACCGCTGGAAATAAACAAAGTTTTGGAGGCCAACTTGAAAACGCCAAGTACCAAGGAGAGGGTGCAGAGACTGTCATCGGACACTCACGCCAGTTGCCCTCGCATGCCAAACCTGAGAATTTTAAAATACATTTTAACACGGATGTAGTGCACCGAGGAATTAATAAAGACCACAACTCAGGGAACCTAATAACACAAACTTATGCTGTTAATACAGAATTCGGTCGGCCATGGTTAATGCCCCCTCCATCCACCCTGGCCGGGGTACCGTTCCAGTACGGATTGATCACGGCCAGGGGAGGCTTATGGAGGGGGGTTCTGACCTTGCCTCTTGCACTGGGCTGTTGTCTGCGCTTGTCAGGGGACACGGCAGCCTCGTTCGCACAAGCAAGCGCTGAGGCTAGGGAATGACTACAATTCCCAGCGGCCTTAGCGTGACGTCTGGCGTCGGACGCCACGCGTCACGTGAGGCGGAAGCGAGTGAAGTAGCGAGGATGCGGGGCAAGACGCTGCCGATTATTCGCTGGTCCCTGGATCCTTGTTGGCCTTTCCAAGTTGCTCTGGGTCGGGTAAGGGTGCCGCTGGCACCGCTTGTTCCATTCTACCCTTGTGGTAATCCTGGTTATACTCTTGATGCCTATCTCTGCCGTTTAGGATTTCCGGCATAGGAGTGTGCTGAAGCTTACTTTTCCCTGCGTTGGTGAACTCGTCCCTGAATCTCTTATGAGGAGTTCATGCGAGGGAAAAGCGCTTTGCTCACTTTTGGTGCCTAATTACTTTGGAGGTTTATTTTGGGTGTACAGTTCTTCATTTCCCTGCGTTGGCGAACTCTTCTCTGAATCTTACGAAGAGTTCATGCGAGGGAAAAGCGCTTTGCTCACTTTTGGTGCCTAATTACATTGGAGGTTTATTTTGGTGCACAGTTCTACATTTCCCTGCGTTGGCGAACTCTTCTCTGAATCTTAAGAAGAGTTCATGCGAGGGAATACTTTCATATGCTTTTCGAGTTCGGGGGTTGCCCTACCACTAATTATCTAAGTGAGGTACTTCCTCTCGTGAGAGTGACGTAACTCTTCACCTTCTGAGGGGTACCTGCATCTATAGGAAATCCTGGAGTAGTGGTCTTGAATGCAACTTAGTGTTCCATACACTGTATTATTCGTTCTAACCTTATGTGACAATTACAGCTACTCTTATATTTTGGCTTTCGCTGTTTTCTTTTTGCACAGGGGTGTCCTGGACAAAGGGGCATCTTGAGCGTCAATGTGTACCTCGCAATCGCAGGTATAAGCCTTTTGCATGAGATATTCATATATGTATCTATCATCGGAAAGAATAGGGTTTTGCTCATATGGTCCTATGTGTCTTCCAGCATAATGTATGAATTGGAGGTTACAAGCTCAACACCCCTGTTGGTCGGCACTCTTTAATTTTCTTTACAGGTTAGTGGAAGTATGGGTAACAAGGGAGGTGTAGAAAGAGAGAACGGTGAAAGGTTCCCATAGTAATGATATTTCTTCTTTGTGTTTTACTACAGGTCTCCCTCCCTGCTGTTCCCATCCTTCCCTTCCCCCGCTTAACCACTCTTTAGTCTGTGTATTATTATTATCCAGACTTGGGGCTGTTGAGAGGTGGACCCCTAAGAGCATCGGTTCGATCCTGAGGATACGTTCAGGCCTGGGACAGAATAATCGGCCCACGAATAGCTTTATCCTCCCGGTCGAGCTGATACTGGTATGGCCACGTTAGATGACGTCATGGCAGCCCTTGCCTTAGTGCAGGTAGAGCTGGCGGCTTCACGTAATGAAACCGCTGCTTTACAAGCAAGAGTAGACAGACTACAGCGGAATCCGTTTGACTTCGGCAATCCTGCACAACCCACAACTAGCTCCATGGTAGTAGAAATCCCAACACCTATACCTCTTGCCCCACCAGAAAAATTTACAGGAGACATACATAAGGTCCAGGTGTTTCTAACTCAGATTTTACTGCACTTCAATTGCAAGCCTAAGTTATTTTCAACTAATCAGGCAAGAGTGTCTTTTCTCATTTCCTACTTAGCTGGAGATGCAGCTCAATGGGCAGTCCCTTTTGTCAGAAGAGATGATCCGATGCTACACGATTGGATCGCTTTTAGGGAGGAGTTTGAGAAAACTTTTGACCGCAGGGCAGACACCTTTTCAGCGGATAGAGAATTACTGGAACTGAGGCAAGGGAACAAAGACCTATTGGGATACTTGAACACTTTCCGACGGTTGGTAGCAGAAACTCAATGGCCTGAAAGCAAACAGTCCGCTATTTTCTATCAGGGCCTCAGAGATGAATTAAAGGATGTGATTGCACAAGTGGATCCCCAACCTCAGACGTGTTCTGCGTTAATCGAATTGACCATGCGGTTGGATCATAGATTGAGGGAACGTAGAGGGGAAGGCAAGAAAAAAGAGGGATACCTCCCTCGTTTTGAAAGAACAAGGTCCTCGGAACCTGGAGTCTCCACCCCGGAACCCATGGAAATCGGAACGGTGAGAGCCTCATTGACCGTGGACGAAAGAGATCACAGGAGAAAAAACGGATTGTGTTTATATTGTGGGAAGAAGGGCCATTATCTGAGAGAGTGCCCAATAAAACCCAAGTTCAGTCGTACACGCCTGGGAACATCTATGGTGAATGATCTGAAGCCTTTAAAGGAAAACTGAAGAGCTCGAGACGTATAGAAGGGGAGTCTTCGAGTGTAATGTGCATCCCTTCACTTAAGAAAGAACCTGTTGTCAGCAAGGAACATTTCTTCGTACCCATAATTGTGTATATCAACCAAGAACCCTGTACCACACAAGCCATGGTGGATTCTGGAGCTACAGGTTGTTTCATGGATACTACAGAAGCCCACAGATTAGGGGTCCATCTTGTCTCCAAAACCATACCGGAGGCGGTATTTGCAGTGGATGGTAAACAACTGGAATCTGGTCCCATATGCCAGGCCACCGAACCGTGTATTGTGGAATGCATAAAAGGACATCAAGAACTCATAGCTTTTAACATCATCCAAGCCCCATTCTATGGTGTGATATTGGGGTTGCCTTGGCTCTCCACTCACAACCCCGATATTGACTGGAATCAGAGAACTTTGAGCATGACTTCTGAATATTGTAAGGAACATTGTTGGAAACTCTCTGAATCGCTTACTCCCTCGAAGAAAAACATCTGCACATTGCCACTGCTGCTGAGAAGGAGATTGAACTGCCTTCATGCTATCAACAGTTTGAAGATGTCTTCAATGACCAGAAGGCGGAAGTACTGCCTCCCCACAGGCCCTACGATTGCAGGATCGATTTGAAGCCAGGTTCAGTGGTACCTTGTGGCAGGGTTTATGCCTTAACCGAGCCCGAAAACAAACATCTGCGCCAGTATTTGGATAAGTACTTGGCTTTGGGGTTTATCCGTCCATCCAGTTCTCCAGCGGCTTCCCCTCTCTTTTTATACCCAAAGCGAACGGAGAGTTAAGGACATGCATTGACTTTCGTGCCTTAAATACCATTACCATACGGAATCAGTATCCACTCCCGCTGATTTCTGTATTATTGGAGCAGGTGAAGGGAGCCGTGATATTCACTAAATTGGATCTTCGCGGAGCATACCATCTGGTACGGATGCGTCAGGGAGACGAATGGAAGACTGCATTTAAGACTAGGTATGGGCTATACGAGTACCTAGTCATGCCTTTCGGCTTATGCAATGCGCCTGCGGCGTTCCAATTCTTCTTAAATGATGTCTTACGGGAATACCTAGACCGGATAGTCGTAGTATATATTGACGACATCTTGATTTACTCCACACAAGAAGAAGATCACGTGAGACATGTGAGTTTGATATTACAGGCTTTGAGGGAACACCATCTTTTTTGCAAAATCAGCAAATGTGAGTTCCATGTCTACACAGTAGAATTTTTGGGTGTAATGCTCACACCATCAGGTCAGGAAATGGCGGAGCGCAAGGTGAGAGCTATTACTGAATGGCCTTGTCCAAAGAATGTCAAAGACATACAGTGTTTTATGGGATTCGCGAATTTTTATAGGCGTTTTATATCCCAATTTTCCAACAAAGCAGCACCACTTACTCGCCTAACTAAGAAGAATGTATCGTTTCAGTGGACACAGGAAGCCCAGAAAGCATTCGATGTACTGAAAGAAGCATTCGTTACCGCTCCCATTTTAACGCATGCCAATCCCAACTTGCCATTTATACTGGAAGCGGATGCCTCCGATGTTGCAATTGGAGCCGTACTTTCCCAGCGAGACACCACCACAGGACAAATGCATCCGGTTGCTTTTATGTCAAAGAAGCTAAACAGAGCAGAACAAAACTACACCATAACAGAAAAAGAATTACTTGCCATCAAAGAAGCATTTGGGGAATGGAGGCATTGGCTGTTAGGAGCACAACATACTGTTACAGTATATACGGATCACCGTAATCTCCAATTTCTAAAGACCGCTCGCCAACTTACTCCTCGCTTACTAAGATGGATGACGTTTTTGAAGAATATGACTTCATAGTAACATTCCGTCCTGGAAGCCTGAACAAAAAGCTGATGCCTTGTCCAGACAAGAGTCCACAATAATACCCTGGGCCTGCCCAGAAAGAACTATCCTTGATCCTCAAAAGGTTATCGGAGTAGTGCATATTGACCCGTTCATACGAGACGTTAAGAAAGGACTCCAGACCTTTCAATGGAAGGATTGGTTGAAACACCATCCAGAATGGACAAAGAAACAAGGTGTGGTCATGAAAGGGACTCAGGTTCTTGTTCCCACTTTGAAATTGAGACAAACCGTCTTTCAGTGGTGCCACACAGATCCCAGTGCTGGTTATCATGGCAAGGATAAAACTTGTGAAAAAATCTTGCGCCAGTTCTGGTGGCCTTCTCTCAGAAAAGATATACCTGAATGGATAAAAGCTTGCATTGTGTGCGCTCAAACCAAGACCATACCAGGAAAACCACAAGGGCTATTGCAACCCCTACCCACTCCGGATGTTCCCTGGGAATGGTTTTCGTTGGATTTCATAGTCGGGCTTCCATCGGATAAAGGACATACCGTGATTCTGGTCGTTATTGACTTTTTAACAAAGATGGGGCATTTCGTGGCCTGCAAATCAATTCCTACAGCAGGACATCTGGCCAAACTTTTGATGGAACATGTAGTGAGATTGCATGGCTTACCTAAGGTGATTGTGTCAGACCGTGGAACCCAGTTTACAGCCAAATTCTGGAAAGTATGGTGTTCAGCGTTACGTATCTCGTCAGCCTTGTCAACCAGCTTTCACCCCCAAACTGACGGACAGACAGAAAGACTGAATAGAACATTGAAACAATACTTGCGTAGTTATGTTGACCATAATACGGACACCTGGGTGGAGTGGTTATGGTTAGCTGAAATCGCATATAACAACGCCCAACACAGTTCTACCAAACACTCTCCTTTCTATAGCACCTACGGTTATCACCCTCGTTTTATACCATTCAGTACGCCAGGCAGGTGTGAACGTATTCCAGAAGTACAGGAAAGAATAGTGCAGATACAAAATGTCCTACAACACACAAAGAAACATTTGATTCATGCTAAGGTGTTGTATAAAAGACAGGCTGATAAACATCGCAGACCAGGGCCCACTTACAGGAAAGGGGACTTAGTGTGGCTATCAACCCGTAATATCCGATTCAAGAGATATAGCGTGTTCAATCCCCGGTATATAGGCCCCTACAGAGTAGTGAGACTTATTAACCCGGTGGCAGTGAAGATAGCTCTACCCTCTCATATGAGAGTTCACCCTGTGTTCCACGTCTCCTTGTTGAAGCCTGCTTACGGCCCTGCGCAGGCTAGACCGGCGCCAGTATGGATAGAGAAGGAGGAGGAGTATGAGGTCGCTAGAATCCTTGATTCCAAGATCTGTCGTAACAAACTCTGGTTTTTGATTGCATGGATGGGGTATGGTGCTGATGAGAACTCTTGGGAGCCCGAATCATCGGTGCATGCCCCTAGATTGGTTGCTGCTTTTTACAGACGGCATCCCAACAAGCCTTGCGCCTGCCTGTGCTCTCCGGGAGGGGGATGTACTGTCAGGGGACACGGCAGCCTCGTTCGCACAAGCAAGCGCTGAGGCTAGGGAATGACTACAATTCCCAGCGGCCTTAGCGTGACGTCTGGCGTCGGACGCCACGCGTCACGTGAGGCGGAAGCGAGTGAAGTAGCGAGGATGCGGGGCAAGACGCTGCCGATTATTCGCTGGTCCCTGGATCCTTGTTGGCCTTTCCAAGTTGCTCTGGGTCGGGTAAGGGTGCCGCTGGCACCGCTTGTTCCATTCTACCCTTGTGGTAATCCTGGTTATACTCTTGATGCCTATCTCTGCCGTTTAGGATTTCCGGCATAGGAGTGTGCTGAAGCTTACTTTTCCCTGCGTTGGTGAACTCGTCCCTGAATCTCTTACGAGGAGTTCATGCGAGGGAAAAGCGCTTTGCTCACTTTTGGTGCCTAATTACATTGGAGGTTTATTTTGGTGCACAGTTCTACATTTCCCTGCGTTGGCGAACTCTTCTCTGAATCTTAAGAAGAGTTCATGCGAGGGAATACTTTCATATGCTTTTCGAGTTCGGGGGTTGCCCTACCACTAATTATCTAAGTGAGGTACTTCCTCTCGTGAGAGTGACGTAACTCTTCACCTTCTGAGGGGTACCTGCATCTATAGGAAATCCTGGAGTAGTGGTCTTGAATGCAACTTAGTGTTCCATACACTGTATTATTCGTTCTAACCTTATGTGACAATTACAGCTACTCTTATATTTTGGCTTTCGCTGTTTTCTTTTTGCACAGGGGTGTCCTGGACAAAGGGGCATCTTGAGCGTCAATGTGTACCTCGCAATCGCAGGTATAAGCCTTTTGCATGAGATATTCATATATGTATCTATCATCGGAAAGAATAGGGTTTTGCTCATATGGTCCTATGTGTCTTCCAGCATACTGTATGAATTGGAGGTTACAAGCTCAACACCCCTGTTGGTCGGCACTCTTTAATTTTCTTTACAGGTTAGTGGAAGTATGGGTAACAAGGGAGGTGTAGAAAGAGAGAACGGTGAAAGGTTCCCATAGTAATGATATTTCTTCTTTGTGTTTTACTACAGGTCTCCCTCCCTGCTGTTCCCATCCTTCCCTTCCCCCGCTTAACCACTCTTTAGTCTGTGTATTATTATTAACCAGACTTGGGGCTGTTGAGAGGTGGACCCCTAAGAGCATCGGTTCGATCCTGAGGATACGTTCAGGCCTGGGACAGCGCTGGGGTCTGACCCAAGGAAGAGTGATACGACATAAGCTGGACACAGAACTGGGCAAGCAACTAAAATTTTGATCCTCGCTTCCCTGTTTGATACCGAAGCAGCTTTATTCAATAGATGCTCTTTGCTGCAGCTGCTTGCAGAAATAGAGGATTTAAGATTAGTAATAAGCAAAGACATTGAGCTGGTCTATCTAGATTTCAGTAGCGGTCCCCTAAATACCAGAGTCACATTTAGCTCAGGGATAATTGCAAGGCTAGTGTTGGCTACTTCTGATTCCTTTAGGAAAAGAGGGATAGACGTGTTCCCATATGTGGACCCCTTGGTGGCCCCGTTTGAATTTCACAGGATGGACTGCCAGGAGCCAGGTAGTAGGATTCTCAACACTAGGGGTGCCATAAATCCAAAAGATGTTAAAATTTCGGTGGGTAGTTCTTCAGGAAAAAGAGAGATCAATATTATAGGTCCCGCTGTCCAAAGATCTAACAAATTCATAGGGGATGAAGCGGTGGCCAAGTGGAGTTGGGTAGCTGGCTCGCTGAATGGCTCTAAAGATAACACAAAACTCCCCATGCTGCGGAGGTAGCCTCTTGGGAAAAATCTTGTCTTGGAACCTAGCGGGTGTTGGAAATTCTAATCTTAAGTTAAACTCCTTACTAGAACACGACCCCAAAATAATTTGTCTCCAGGAAACATGGAGCTGCGTGGATTTCAATTTTGAGAACTTTTTTGTATATTGTTGTGTAGCAAAACCTTCAACTAAAGGTTGCGCTAGTGGTGGCCTAGCCATTTTACTTAGCTGCACCATAAATTGGAATCCTGTGGTTTTTCTCCATTCTTCCAAGTTTTGCATGGGTATGAAACTTAGGTTAGATAAAGGTACATGTGGCCAGACTGCATCACTTCTTCTAGTAAATGTATACATTCCACCATGGAGAGCATCTGACTCACTGGTTGAATCAATTTTTTCCTTCGTGCATAATACCAGTATCTCCGAAGAGTGCACTTTGATACTGATGGTGGGTGATTTTAACGCTAAAATCTCGAATTGCTCCTCTATGGTTTTTTCTAACCCTGAGTTGGAGGACATATGGTCCATCCCTGAATCCTTGGTTCCTGGCCATGTCAGATCAGATAGGCGGGGTTTATCTCTCTTGCATAACCTGAGATGCTGTGATCTTGTGCTGCTGAATGGCAGATTCCCAGATGATTCTCCTGCCTCTTTCACCTTTCATGGCCCACGTGGGAACTCACTGATTGACTATATGATGGTATCTTACCAATTCTTTGGTACATGCACACAATTTAAGGTACTGCCTACAAACATGAGCGATCATGGAGTTCTGTCCGTAGATGTTAACATGGAATTAGAGTTGCTGGAACCTTGGAATCGAAGGGATGAAAGTATTACATATAATAGAACTAATGGGCGAACCTTCTGGTCCAATAAAAACCTCCCTTGTTTTAGAAGGATTGTTGAAAATGCGTATCCTGGCCCTAGTCAGGAAAACCCCATTTCCAGGTTTGAGAGGATATTGGCCCTAATTAGACTATGCGGAAACAAAAAGAAAGTCCGTAGCACTAATCCTTTGGTGGCCAAATCATGGGAGATAAAAAAACTAAATCGTGAGATTAACACCATGATAAGGGAACAATTCAAGCAGTCTTCAATGTCCAGACAAAGGGAAATTAATAGATTGAAACAGGCAAGAAAAAGAAAATTGGCATCGGAGAGTAGAGGGGTGGAAGATGCAAATTGGATAAATTAAGAGAGGTTGCACAGTCTGGTGATACTCGCAAATATTGGGCTTTAATTGCCAAATTTTGTGACGGCAGAACTAAGGCAAAACCCATTTTGCTATCTGATGTAGAATGGACCATATACATTTCTCAGTTATATGCACCAAATCCCGTGGCTGGGTGGAATCTAGACTCTGACCCCCGACTCCCCGGTGGGGAGCGATTATGTCTCCCCCACGTGTACTGAAATAGAGAGCTACATTAAAGGGGCAAGGTATTCAGGTGCAATGGGTCCTGACGACGTACCAATAGCTATAGTTAAACAGGACGGAGCAGCATGGGCACAATTCTTGTGTCTGATATTCTCTTGCTGCTATACACATGGGTCCATTCCGTTGTCCTGGAAGGGTAGTATTGTGGTCCCATTATATAAAAAGGGACCAAAAAATTCTCCTGCTAGCTTCAGACAGATCGCATTACTGGATGTGACCGGAAAACTGTTTGCCAAGAGCATACTTACCCACCTCCAAGACTGGGCCTTTGTAAACGGTTTTGTCCCTGTGGAGCAAGCCGGGTTCCGTAAACATAGTGGTACCCTTGATAATATCACCGCCCTGCAAACATTAATTGAAAAATACCCAATGAGCAGGGGTATGCCATTATATGCTGCCTTTATAGATTTCTCCACGGCTTTCAACCGGGTAGACCGTGGGACACTATGGAGAAAATTGGCCGCTATGGGGATACCCATGAATCTACTTAGATTAATTATCGCATTGCATTCCTCCACTTGGACTCAGGTTCTATTGGGTGGAACTCAGGGCTTGTCAAGTAAAATAGACACCCATAATGGGCTGAAGCAAGGGTGCCTACTGGCCCCTCTTCTCTTCTCTCTTATATTAATGATCTGCTGAGTAGGGTAGGGCTTTGTAAAGGGGACCCCCCAAAACTAGGAACCATGAAGTTGAGCTGCCTGCTATATGCGGATGATGCCATTTATTAGACTTGACTCCAAAGACGACTCACTGAGTTAGTAAGTTATTCAGAAGATTACTTTTTAAAAATAAATATCTCAAAAAGCAAAATTATGTTTTTTAGATATCGGGGATGCAGAGCCAGGAAAAATATGCATTGGTTCTTGGGGAATGATAAACTTTCCGTTGTGAAGTTATACCCATATTTAGGGAGAATTTTCACAAACACGTGCTCCAGTAGCGATCACATTAACCAATGCAGAGGTAAGGCAATCTCCCAGGCTTCCGCAATTAACAGACTTTATAAGCATTGCAGAAAAAGACATTTCGCACATGTTTTATCTGTTTATAAAATTAAAATACCTTCAGCATTTAGTTATGCCTGTGAAACGATAGATGCCAAGCAGTGGGATGTCTTCGAGAAAGTAGAGGGGTGTATTTGGCGCCAAATGTGTAATTTGAATCGCGCAGCACCCATAGAGGAGATTCAGATCGAATTTGGGCTACTCTCCACTTACGTGTTCTCTATGGCTGCGTGCATAAGATGGAGCAATGCACCATTGAACAGTTTTGAGAACCCCTTACGGGTAGCAATGCGTGAGGACATTTTTGACACATTGAAGAGAAAAAGTGTACTTTTTAGGAATTACCAGAAAGCCTTAAAATTGTACGATTTTGAGTCTGTTAGTACGGGTGGTCTTCCTAAAAAGTTTTGAAATCTAGAATTACAAAAATCAATTTACGACGTATCACGTAAAAGAGATACAGCACTGTGCGCAGAGCATCGCAATAATGACCTTATAGTGAGGAGTAGTATTTATAAAAAGCCGCAACCTTACATTATATGGAATCTCCAACACGGAGTGCGCAGAATAATCCTGTTGCTCCGGTTGAATTTACTTCCCTTAAGAATTGTAACAGGAGCTTGGGAGGGTCTTCCTTGGCAGGAAAGACTTTGTCACTTATGTGGTACTTGTGTACAGGACTTGAATCACCTCCTATTTGTTTGTTCGACACTAAAACCTTTACGTCGTAGATATTTAAGACCTTTTTTTCTAAAGTACAATATTGTCACAGCCGAGGAGGCCCATAACTGTATTCTGCCCTCCCCCCCCCGAACAGGTCTGTTTTAAAAATGTTAGTTTTAAACAATTCTTAAATATATACTAGCGTAGAAACCGGTTTGTCTCGTTTAGCCGTAGTAGGCCATATAGGTTCCCTTCAGTGTTAATCTTAGTGAATTTTATAGGTAGTGTTTCTGGCTAGCCTTTAACAGAGGGTCGTAATTGTTAAAGTGTTATTGCTATAATATGTCTGTTATTAATCTTGTCATGGTTGCATCTGAAAAGGGTTTTCTTTTTCTTTCTTTCTGATATTGGTGCTATAGTTGCACTTTGATTCCTCGTATGCTGCTACCGCCATGCACAATTGTATATCTATTAATCCAAGATTTTGATATTTGAGCACTTGCACTTTCTTGTTTCCCTGTATGCTGCTAGCTATTGCGTGCTATATTTGCGTCCTTGCACTTTGATTCTTTGTATACTGCTACCATCAAGTACAATTGTATATCTATCAATTCAAGATTTTGATATCTGAGCACTTGCACTTTCTCATTTCCCTGTATGCTGCTAGTTATTGCGTACTGTACTCTGAAGCCAAATTTTTCTTTCTTTTTTTTTTTCTTCTTTTAACCTCTGTATTTTAACTCTCAATCCGCCCCTGTTAGTCTTGTATTTGAAAGGACTCTGTAACTGATTCTGTGCCTACATTGCTTCTCCTTGTTTTTATTGTGTAATGATGAATATTTTATTATTTTACGAAAAAAGAATCTTTCCTTTCTAAGTGTTGGTTGTATTGATAACTTCAATATATGTTTTTATGTGGAACTCTTCGGAGTTACAAATCATAATAAAATAATTGAATTGAATTGGGTAATTGACAAAACTGTGTAATACTTCCACGAAAGGTGCTACATTATGCCTTAACATTTGATGTTCCTTGCCACATAATTTAATCAACTGTGCCACTTAATCTGGTCCTTCAATGCTGCATAAATCCAGTGGCCTATAAACATGGCACTCGCATAAAGAAAAATGAGCTGCTCATTTCCTCGCTGATTACTTGGGGGAGATTCTCACGAATTTTGTAACTGGATATTCATTAATTGACTTTTTAAAACTTACTTTTAAACTGCGGAATTTGCACATTACTCTTCTGGTGCCTCAGCCTCAAGATCACGCCCCGGTCCGTCACGGCAGAGTGCTGATTGTACGGAGGGCAACTGTGGTCAGACGGGAGCTGGGAAGCCGGAAGGGAGAATCCTACACTTCCGGGGGTGAGCGGTCTAGTTTTCCGCCACAATCACAACTTAAGGTCACATAAAATGGACGCGCAGCGGACTGAACTAGCCCTGCTGACGCTCCACTATTTTGAATTCGCATTTATATCCTTTTAACTGTTTTTAGCTGCTCATTTCCTCGCTGATTACTGGGAGGAGATTCTCACGAATTTTGTAACTGGATATTCATTAATTGACTTTTTAAAACTTACTTTTAAACTGCGGAATTTGCACATTACTCTTCTGGTGCCTCAGCCTCAAGATCACGCCCCGGTCCGTCAGCGCAGAGTGCCGATTGTACGGAGGGCAACTGTGGTCAGACGGGAGCTGGGAAGCCGGAAGGGAGAATCCTACACTTCCGGGGGTGAGCGGTCTAGTTTTCCGCCACAATCACTACTTAAGGTCACATGAAACGGACGCGCAGCGGGCGCGCCGCTGGCGCGCCGCTAGCGCGCCAAAGGCAAGCCCGTCTGCGCCCATCCGCGCCAGAACGGGGCTAGGGGCTAGAAACCCTGTCCAAATGAAATCCGATCGAATACTATACTCAGGTAAAGAGCTGTTAGACTTAAAGAAATCAGGCTCACACCCTGACTGCAAAAGATACACATTGGATACAGGGCTTAGTCAAAACTGCTGTTCTTGTACATGTGGTTTCACCCTCCCTGAGCAACAAATGATTACTTCCGGGCATACCTTAGACACTAAGTTAGTAACAACTCAGACAGGAAGCAAAGAAGGGACAGAGGTACACTGTGGACTAATCAATGTGAGATCACTGTCTAAACATAAATTTGAAATAGCAGAAGTCATCCTACAATATAATTTGGATATCATATTCCTTACTGAAACGTGGGCTGACTCGGCATCAGACCCTGACTTTGTGATTGCAGTCCCACAGGGATTTGCATCTTTCAGACTAGATAGACTGATAAAGAAGGGAGGAGGGCTAGCAGTAATATATCGGGAACATATTCGAGCCAAGTTCTCTCCGGCGGGTGACCCCCACTATGAAGGCCTATTTTTTGCACTTGATTTAAGTCCAATAAATACTTTTAAGGGCTTATTGGTCTACCGCCCCCCAGGGCCAAGAGCTAGTTTCACTGGAAACTTAGATTCATTGTTGGAACCCTTCCTGACCACCAATGAATTTGCAATCCTGAGCGATTTTAATTTTTATCTTGAAGATCAAGCAGATAAAGATACAGCTATACTTATGGAAACCATGGGTTCGCTGGGGCTAACTCAGATGGTTCATAAACCTACGCATGAGGCAGGGCACACACTCGATGGGGTTTTTTCTTCGGTACTGGGTCTGGCAGTTAAAGAGATCTATCCATTGGTCTGGACAGACCACTCACTCATTTTAATTGACTATTTAGTCCCAAAAATACAAAAAGCCAGACCCACCAAACCACAGCAAAGCACCTATAAAGCATGGAGTAAATTAGATATAAATAATTTAAAAATTCATCTGGAAAACACACCGCCTATCGTGAGTAGCCATACAGACCAAGCAGCAGAAGATTACACCAATTGGCTCAATGACGCCTTCAGGACTACAGTGCCCACATGCACAAATGCAGGGAACCGTTCGCAACCATCTGCCCCTTGGTTTACTGAAGCCCTGCGTCTAGAAATACAGAATTGTCGTAGAGTGGAAAGACGTTGGAGACTGAAATATGAGACACTGGATAAAAATAACTATAAACACGCCCTATCTAACTATAAATCATTACTGATCACAGAGAAAAGGTCTTATTTTTCTCAACAGATTGAGAAAGCAAAAAACTCAACCAAAGAACTTTTTGGGGTAGTTGAGAAACTTACCACTGCACCCAAAAATAAAGTTTCAGGGAACAGTCAATCTCTCTGTCATAGTATTTCTAGTGCTTTCAGAAATAAAGTTGATGACATATATAACATCTTCAAGTTGACCACACCCAATAAAACAGCGAAAGAACCCTTGAGTAATGAGACTGAAAGGAGCATCTTTTCTAACTTCTCAGAGGTTTCAAACGAGCTGGTAGAAGAATTGATCCAAGGAATCAAATCAGGATCCCCACTTGATCCCTGCCCTCCTGCGTTGCTAAGAAACATTGCAAGGGAGGTGGGCCCCACTTTAACCAAAATATTTAATAACATGTTCGCCTCAGGCACTTATCCGGCTATTTGGAAAGATGCAGCCATCTTGCCGCTAATAAAGAAAGCTAATCTGGACCCATTATCAACTAGCAACTACAGGCCAATTGCTAGGCTGCCCCTCCCAGCAAAAGCAGTGGAAAAAATTATGAACAGCCAGTTAACCGAATTCATACAACAAAACGATTTACTCGATCCATCTCAGTTCGGTTTCCGTCCAGGTCACAGTACGGAGACAGCACTGATTAAGGCAACAGAGGAGATAAGAGCAGTGATGGACAAAGGAGGTGCGGCGGTACTTATCCTCTTGGATTTGTCAGCGGCCTTCGATACCGTACATCATGACACGCTGCTCCAGAGCCTTGATAAGCTAGGGATCAAGGAGCTGGCACTGTCGCTAATATCATCTTTTCTCAAAAATAGAAGACAGACAGTGACTCTTGACCATTTCAAAGCAACACCCTATGTGCTCCCATGTGGGGTTCCCCAGGGCTCCTCATTGAGCCCTTCCTTATTCAAGATTTATGTATCGGAACTGGCTCCGTTAGTTCGAAACTTTGGTTTCAATCTAACATCATACGCGGACGATACCCAGATTGTGATTGCGGCGTACAAAAATTTCCCTTCCCCAGCAACTCAGTTTCAAAAATGTATGAGAGAAATCAGTGGATGGATGGGAAGGCATTGCCTCAAGCTGAATTCGGACAAAACCGAAGTGGTAACCTTCGGCAACCTCCAGCCGGGCTGGGACGCTCACTGGTGGCCGGCAGAAATTGGAGAAACACCAAAACCTGTAGAAAAAGCCAAAAACCTAGGGGTTCTGATAAACAGTAAACTCACCTTCACCCAACAAACGAATGCGACAGTTTCAGCATCTTTCTACTTGATAAAAAAACTAAAGAAGGTTCTACCCTTTATTCCCCCTGAATACAGGAGAACAGTGGTCACCACCATGGTGCTATCGAAGCTGGACTACTGTAACGGTCTCTATCTTGAATTACAAAAACAACATTTAAAAAAGCTTCAGATGGTGCAAAATGCGGCAGCTAGGCTCCTACTGAACATACCAAAATATGCAACAGTTAAGGAAGAAATCAGAAGACTCCATTGGTTGCCAGTGATAAAACGAATTAGGTTCAAAGCGCTTTGCTTAGCCTATAAAGCCCTGAATAACATAGGACCTGCTTCATTGAAAAGCCTATACTCATGGTATAACCCAGGCAGACAATTGAGGTCCTCCAATGTCGGGCTGATGGTAGTTCCCAGGATTCGAACAGCGAGCTGGGGCGGCAGAAGCATAGCCTATTGCACGGCTAAAATCTGGAACACGCTACCAAAGGAAATAAGAGCCTCCAACTCCCTGGGCGCTTTTAGGAAAAAGCTAAAGACGTGGCTATTCCAGAATTAAGATACGCAGGAGCGGCAGAGTTGGTTCAGTTCAGCGCCAAGACACCTCTGGGTAATCGTGCGCTATAGAAGTTATAATAACATAACATAACATAACAAGAGCTTAATCAGAGTATCTTGAAAAACAATGAGTCACTAACAGGCATGGTATTCTCTGCACTACAATGCCAGACAAGGTACTTGCAGCCTCATTGATGCAACTTTGTTTCCTCATGCTTCCTATTCCCTTTTCGTAGCAGGACAGGAATCAGGGCTTTGTGGATGGCACCACCCTACCCATTCCACCTACCATGGGTAGAATACATACACAAGTGACACCTCTGTAGGCGCACTAATGATGCAAACCCTGTAAGCCCTCTTCCACCATGAGAAATCATCAAATCCCTGGGCTCGGCCAGCGCTTAATTTGTGTCGGTTGTTGGCAGATGATGGGCTCTAGCCCTAATTTTTTGGGGCCGGGACTAATTATAAATCATTGGATTTTGATTCAGAACAAGAGATAGAAACACAGAAAAGGAGAAAGGCAGAAGAGAGTGATATGAAAACAGAGGCAAAGGGTAAAAGACAGAATGAAAACGAACCTACAAGAATGAGATAAGGAGACAGGATGTGTAGGGTGGTGGAAGAAAGCGGCATAGCATGGAATGAAGATTAAGCAAACTTGGTATTTGGCAACCCAGTATTTCGCAGCAGGTCACCTAGGAAAACTTTGGGTAGCTGGACTTTTTTCAACACCAATTAAGGACTGCCATGCCTCTATTAGCTCGAAGAAATTCTGCTGTCCTATTGCACTGATCCTTTCGGCAGCCACCCCTTGCTGAATGATTGGTACTGGTTGTGACACACCTGAATTGGTAAGCTTTATAGTGGCATCAGTACTAGTTCCTTATTTATTCCTTACATGTATTTATGAAACCCAATAATGGAATTTATTGTCAACCATAAAACCTAAGCGAGCAGAGTTCAAGTAAGAAAAGCAATGAGGCACCACAATTCTTAGATTGAAGAAACACAAGGTCCTAAGCCAGCTCTGCTCACAATGTTTTATTTTATACTAGTTCTACAGGTTGATCTGAAGACAGATAGGAGTGGAGTTGGGAGGGTTTTTAAGGTGATAAGTTGTAGGGGTCGGTTGGTCAAACATCCTACAATTTTTCCCTATAAAGGTAGCATGGTTATGTACTTGTGTATGTCTTGGATACTTCATGGTCCACAGTGAAGTTTTTGAAAAAGAGACAAATTGTATCTCTTATCAATAAGTCAGGTAGAGTGCCCTGAAAAAATTATACAATTAACAATGCAGCCATTGTTGCAGGGATGAGACAGCGTGTTCCCAGGTTATTTGTTTGAATTAGTATAGCACTGTATTACATTCTGAAAAGCATTACACTTGAAGAGCATCCCTGATGTTACAGGTACCAAGGTCGTTTCTTGTAACCAGTGGAACGTGCACCATAGTTAATGGGCTTTTATTTCCAGGGTTGGGAGCCGTTCAGCAGAACACGGAAGCATCCCTATTTTGAAAAAGCCACTCTGGCTCCTCATGCAGCTGAAAAGTCATTCATTGCAGTGCATATTGTTTGTAAGGCCCTAGTGTAGGTAATGCAGGATTAGGGATTCTCCTTTTGGGCTCCTGGATTCTGGAGTGAAGTATGAGCAGTCCAAAGAATAAGAGACACTGCCATGAATGCATTAATGATGGCCTTCTCTAAGCCAGATGGCACTTGGAAAGACCCTAGTTTCCCACCCTCCTACAACACTATATTTCAGTAACGGCCTAAACATCCTTTCCATATTACAGGGATCTTCAGTTTGATGTTTCTCTTTTGCAGAATAGTAAGTCTTACTATATGATGTGGTGTTTTTGAGGTGCTATATGCCCCATATAATATATATATTATCACTTTTTCTCCTGAAATGAGTCACTGCACTTGAAAACTTGACCCTGTAGTATATCAATAATCAGCAATTGAATGTTGCAAATTAACCGCTGATCAAACTTTAAAGTGCTTAAAGCAATATTTTCTTAACTGATCAGCAATGTTATGCTACATTATGTTACTTTACAGGACTTGGGTTATAAAGGGGTGTTTGCTCAAGCAAGGAGTGAGCCCAGTCAGAGAACAGGTGAACGCTTGGTGTGGAGCTTGGACTGTGACTATTATGGAAAAGCATTTCAGAACTTTCGTCCGCATGACATTCTGACTGCGGGATCAATTTTTACAGAACATGGACTTTCGTCCAAGAACAATGTATTAACCCCCTCCCCTTGATGGAAAGGATAGTTATCAATAACATACCACCGAAGAGAAGGGGAGACAAAAAAAAACATGGATTATACAATGGATACATTTTGTGTCCCTCAGTTAACATTAAAATCAACTGAAAAGGAATCCTTGCGAAGGCGACGGGGCATAGATTGTAAAAGTCATGCCTTTCAGCTGGGCAGCGTTAAACAAAAATGGGCAGGTCCCTTGATCACGTGATGGTGGCGTTTACGGGCCACGGGACATTTACGGTCTTTGAAAGAAGAGCAGGGGGAAACGAGGGAAAGTCCTCCAAATGTTCGCGGTAATTGGAGCAAGGGCGGCATCTAGCCTTTTCCTTGCACCATGGTACACGCGGCCCAGAATTCTTCCGTGCTACGTATAGCGGCGCCATATTTTGCACACTAAAAACATTCGCCCTCCGGCCTACAAATAATTGTTTTCATCTGGAAAAGCGGCCATGTAATGCGGCGCAAAAGGTTGTGAAAAGCCATCCGTGCTCGAGTTCATCCTGTGTGAAAACATTTGTGCACGGCCTGTAATCCGGCCCAGGTTTGTCTGATCCGTGCGGTCCGAGTACAATGGGTCTTGGTGGCAGGAGGTCATTAATATGCAGATGACTAGAGTGATTAAACCAGGTCTGCCACAGTGGGATAGGGTCGAACTGCACGGGAACTAGAACTGTAAAATATTAAACGGGTACCCGATACATTTGTTTTTTTGTCAATATACTGCAGTTGACATTTAAAATAGGCTGTTAAACTCATTGTAAACCATGCTAATCCTTAATAAGCATCGTTGGGAAGTTGAAGCCCTAAACCAAGTATTTAACAATACAACCAGCAAGCGTATCCACTGTGGTGTGAGAATCGCCTCAAAGGTGCAGTTCATTTTAAAGTGGGATGTGTTAATACAGAAAACCACCATTTTACAATGGATTCGGTGGTGTTAACACAGAAGACCACCATTTTGAAGTGCGCTTGGTACTGTTAAAATTTGAAAACCACCATTTTAAAGCAGGGTTGGGAGCGTTTACATAAAAGACCATCATTTTATAAATGATCTGGAAACGTTTATGCAGAAGTCCACCATTCTCAAGTGAGCTAAATACAAGATTACACTGGTCACAACTCTACTATATTCACTCACGCCTTTCCAAGCATTTATAAAATCTTAGATCACAGTAGGCAACAAAAATGTATAATATAAAATAACCTCTGATGATAGGATGCTCAAAGGCAAACAAGGATATGTAATTCCCAAAATTGACAGCTTTACTTCCAGTTTAGAGTACTATAAAGGCAGATAGGTAAGGGACAGAGATATTCACATGTCCAAGGAGCCAACAAGTTATGAATCCGTCCTGGAACCTACAGGCTTTTCAGAGGCACTGCCCTATCAACAAATCTTCCCAAATTTGCAGAAAGTGAGTACTTCTGAGCAGGTATTCCCAACAATCAAGAAGATGATCTGGTCAATAGTGTCATAGAAAATAACTCGACCATGAGCCCCAGTGAGTCTGCTTATGAGGACTCACCACACCTCAAGTCACAGTACCTCTTTAATGATCAAAAGCAACATAGGAAAACATTATATACAGCTAGTCTCTACATTTTATCATAAACACTTTAGATTTGAAATGCAGAAATGCCCTCCCCTCTGGCATTCAGTGACATCATCCTATGGGTGGTTAGTTGTGTGCATAAGCACATGACTCAATGATTGGGAAGAGCTCGTGCAATGTTTTCCAACGTTTCCCAAGTTAAAGGGGCATAATTGCGTAGTCTTATTCAATTGCCCCTGGAGATTCGCAGGGTGTGCCCATGTGATCACGCGCCAGTCCTGGGTAGAGCCTTCATGCCGCCACTTTCACATCCCCCTCCTCTTTGCATCATACCCAGCCAAAGAAGCAGGTGGGCACAGCTGCCAGATTTCAATGCACCAAGCTTTACTATCACAGCATTTGAAACAATGTTGTAGAACACGTCACGTGTTGGCAGCACCCCAATGATACTGCAGTCTGCACTTGGACTGACGGAGATGGGATGCGAGGTAGTCCCCAAGCGCATCAACAATGAAGCCCGGCAGCTCCAGAGCATTTATTTTTTCGTTATTTCTCCCTTTTTCCCATCCCTGCTCCTCCAGGTCCAGGCTGACGAGACATTAACAAATAATCATGCATTTATGCAAATTGCTAAGGAGCGTGAGAAGATGAAAACAGAGCATCTTGGCCCTCTGCCAAGACGTGGCATGCCTGTGGGAAAAGCAGATGTAACAGCAGAGAACACAGGGAAAAACCCATTGCGGCGCGCTTCATTCTGGTACCTTTCGCGGTAGAGCCGGAGAGAACCAGACTGTGATCCAAACCGGTGCCAGATCTCTGTAGCCCAACCCACTGAAGCCTCAACCAAATTGCTGCCTCCCTCACCTTTATCCTCCTTCGCTCTTTCCCTTTTAGGAATTTACACACGATTTCCCACGGATCAATACTTGTATTGATTATTCATCGCAAGCAAGCAGTCTGTCTTGGCCGATGCGGTTTGGTGCTGTGTGGGAAGCCAGACGCGGCTGCTGACACATTCTCGCTGATGCAGAATGAGGAGAGGCTGAGAAGACCCAATGCAGACATTGGGTGGGTCTGGTACGGCAGAGAAGAAGATAAATGGAAACAAGTCTGTAAGAAGGAGAAATCATGATGAAGGAGGAGTGATAAGACAGGTGAAAACTGGTTCCGGTGCACTTTGGCAGCTCAGACGACCCCCAGACCTCGCAGCTTTGCTGATGCATGCTTTGAAATCCCTGCCTTGGCAGCGAAGAGTGACTCACAGATTTGGGATCTGCAACGACGTAAGAGTTTGGGGATTCCATGGCTTGCAGACAGAAAAGAGCAAGAAGGAGGAACGACAAAGCGATGCAACACGCAGAGGAATATGTTGGTGAGGGCTTGTCGTATGGATGCGCTGGCTTGCAAGCTGTCTCCACCACTTGCCACTGCTCATTTGGAACATGCAGAGGAAAATAATTGAGCAGGCGACATCAAGCGTAAGTATGCAGAAAAGCCATCCTGATTCTTTCCCGGCTAATGAGAAGCTGTAATTTTTGACACTAATTGCAAAAACTACACGGCGCAGAGAATTATTGGCAAAAGAGCAAGTGAACGTGCGCAAAGCGCTGCCAATCTGGAATTAGCTAATTGTTTTTGCGCTATTTACAAAATGGGATTTATGATGAAAATCAGCATCAAAGAGAGAGGAGATAATGGATCAAAGCAAAAAAAAAAACATTGAAGACAAGTGTGGGTTGTAGGTAGGGAAAATATCCCTTTAATGCTGGATGGAGCATGTAAATAGAAAGAATGTCCCATTAGCTATTGTGTGGGGTTGTAGACACGGGATTATTTCCCTCAACTGGTGGATGCAGGCTGTATTTGTGAGATGTAAATAGGGGAACATGACTGTGTAAATACTTGATGGCATTACGTTGGCTGGTTGCAGATATGGGAGATGTGCCCTTAGCAGCTGGAGAGGTACTGGAAATAGAACAGAATGTCCAATCGCCTGCTGGATGGAGGGTAGCAATAATGAGCTACAAATACCCTATAAAAGCTAGATGAGGTCAAAGATTATAGAGCCTAGGGGGAGTCCCAGTGTCTGCTGGATGGGGGCTACAGATATTGTTGAATAGCCCTAAAATCACTAGACTGGGGCTGCAAATGTAGTAAAATGCCCCCGTAGCTGGTCAATGACGACTGCAAAAAGAGGCAGCAGACACAGGAAAGCTGCGTAAGCAATGGAATAAAAAAAAGGCTCAAGTGCTGGTCTGCACATAAGGGATACTGCCCTGTAACTGCTGCTTGAAGACTTGCAGTGTGGCTGCAGCAAGGGGAGATGGGTAACTGCTGGATGGGGGCTGCGTGGGGCTGTAGAAAGGTCAGAATGCTCTTTCACTGCAGGATGTGGTTACATATATTAAAGGATACTATGTAAGTGGTGAAGGAGCGTGTCTTCGTAGACTGCAGATGGAGGAGGCTGTCCCT
The DNA here is from genome assembly GCA_963921515.1 of Calotriton arnoldi. NCBI lineage: Eukaryota > Metazoa > Chordata > Amphibia > Caudata > Salamandridae > Calotriton > Calotriton arnoldi. The sequence goes on along the minus strand of CAWUFW010002084.1, from coordinate 2,222,379 downwards.
GTGGATGCCTCATGAGAGAGCCGCTGTGAGGCTTTAGAGTGAGCGAATATTCACGCAAGTGCTGTAAATAGTTATGGGGATTCCAGTTGTGGCTGCAAAAATAGAGAGCACTCTAATAAATCCTAGATGTGAGCTACAGTGTGGGGGCTGGGATAGTGGCCCTGTAAATACCTAATGGGGGTCTTCAGAAAGCACAATGTCTTGGCAGGGGCGCTGAAGGAGGAGATAAATGCAACACAAGGGCACACGACAGGAAATGCCAGCGTTTGAGCCGCAGCAAGTAGGATCCTGCCAGGCTGCAGCTGGTGAAGGAGGCGGGGGGGGGGGAGAGAGTATACATTTTCCAAGTTCTTGTTTCCTCTTTTTTCCTTCGAATGCTTATTTTTTAACACCCTCAGGTAATGAGAAAATAAATAAATGACGGAAGAGTGTGAAAGAATAGGAAACGTGATGATGCGACAGAGACAATTATTACTGGCAGAACAAATCAAATAAAAATGAGTAATGAGAACAAACAAAGCAATAGAGATGTAGGGAAGCACAAAGAGAACAAACGGAGGTAGGAATGTGAGTGAAAGGAGGAGCAGAGATATGAGTGAATTAAAAGAAGATACGCTTAGGAGAAGGGGAAAGGAAGGCTAACCATTAACATAACAGAAATGACTGCGAAAGGGAAAATGTATAAAAATTGAATAAGAAAGAGAAAAATAGGAAAAAAGAGGAAATCTGAAAGGAGAAATATATGAAATGGAGGAAGCTTTAGTGAGATGACAAACATAGGAATATCTAAAGTGAGGCAAAAGAAACCAGACTGACAGCAGAATATAGGGACTACTAAATGAATGGAAAACTAGTAAAGACGACAGGGAGAGAGAGAAGGTGGTTGGAAGGGAAGGAGAAATAAAGTAAAGCAAAATTGGAAAAACAACAGTGAAAGTAATGGAAACGTAAAAGAAGACACTAATGGAAGACTAAAGGGGGCTAAACGAAGAGAGACAGGCAAGAAAGACAACTGAATAACTTAAGCAATGAAAGGGACCAGGTAGGAGAAATGAAGGCAATCAGTGGAGGACAAAAGTAACTACTTTTTTAATTATTGACAAAGTTTGTCAATTACCGAAATGATATTAATGAAAATGTAGCCTGGCAAACAGATTGGCTGCTCCGACCCCGCTGCACTGAAGCATCCTTAGAGTTTATCTTATAGAAACAAGGTATCCGTCAGGCTTCAGCAAACTTGAGCAGACTAAAAAATACAAACAGAAATCATGAATTGCAGGCCCCGAAGCACAGTACTTCCCTCACATCGAGGTTTTCTATTTAGAGTTCATTCATCGCCACCTGTATCCATAGCAAATTGGATAGAATGTACACTGACATAGCAAAAAGACTGTATGACCATGCATCTGTGTCTATCCACTATGCAATTAAATGCACTGCACTGGAATGTAATCCAACTTTCAGAAGATTTCTCTTTTCACCCAATCAAGATTAAAACAGATGCAGGCTCCAGATCCAGTGTTCTGTCTTCAAAGGAAGGCCACATTTGTTCCCACTTATATTCATAGGCTTATGTATTCAGACACTCGGCTAGAAAGCAACCCAACATTGTATGGCTCCTATTTCTCAAGTTATACAGGACCCAGATACTGGGACAGTCTTCAATGCTGTAGCCACACACTAGTCCGCATCTGCTAGAAGTATGTGGATGCCATTTAACCAGATTTTGCATTGTCTACCCGTTTGACAAGACGAAGTGTACAGGATGCACGGTGTTTATCTTCTGGGCCTAACTTCGAGTTATTCCACAGAAGGAGCTTGGCACCATACTACACAACAGAGGTAAATCACTACTATGCTATATGTCACATCACTCACCCAGCAGTCACTCCTCTCACCCAACTCTCACACTGTCACATCGCTCACTGTGCACTCACACAGTTCACCCTTCACCAGGCGCGCAACGCCCATTGGGCTCAAAGGGCTTCATCCCCCCCCGTTGTGTGGGGCAGCCCGGGCTGAGACAACTTCCCGGGTACACACACAGCCGCACCCAAGTACTTCACAGGTCTTTAAACGACCATTTGCTTGTAAATGAGGCTCTGTTGTTTTTCACCCCTTTTTAGAGCCCCTGCATCCCCACTCAGCCTATTGCTGGAAGAGTCAGCCCCCCCCGAAATTCTTTCTTAGCCCCCCCGAAATTTGGCTCTAGTTGCGCCTCTGCCCTTCACTCACATGGGTACAGCACTCACACCATGCAAACAAACACAGCACTCACGCTGCACTTCCTCCTCTCACCCTGCACTCACACAGACATCCCTCTTAGCCTGCATTGATACAGGCACTCTGTTCATCTTGCCTGCAAACAGGAACAATAGTCTGCCGGAACTCATAGGGACACACCACTCACTCTGCACTAACTCCTCTCATGATTCACTCACCAGTCCCTCTCACAGATCACTCTCGCCACTCACCCTGCACCACACACAGACACCACTCACCCTGCATTTACACCACTCCTCTCATTAAGCATGCACTCTTCTCACCCGACACTAACGTGGGCCCTACTCTCACATTGCATTCATGCAGCTCACCCGACACTCACATCGGCACATTTTTCACTCTTCACTTGCACCACTCATGCTGCACTCACTCACACTATTCACAATCACCCAGCACTTACATGAGCACACCTCTTACTCTGCACATATAAAAATTACACAACTCTCATGAATATACACATATTTCTACAAAGGCACTCACAGAATACCTGCTCTTCCCGTAGTTCTAGATGCCTACTTAATTCCATTTGCAGCAACGGGGCTGGTGCAAGAGGGGAGTAGACAGAGAATGTGGGATGGCACGAGGAGGGAGACTAGGGCTGAGGCTTTGGGGTATAGTGATGGATTGTGGATCATGTGACACCTTCAGCTATTCCTGGCTTTACTTTCACCACAATGCTTCATTCAGGGACTTGTCGTTTTTTTTTACATTGTAAGACGGGTCTCAAGAACCCAACAATGCTAAATGTTACTGGATATAATCCATGGTTGGCGAACAAGTCAAGCATTTCATAAGGTCAGTTGGATGCTGTGATATTACATGTTAGAACGTGGATTAGTTCATTTCCAATACTGAAACTGCTTGATCCACACGTGAAACCAAATAGAAGACCCGTACTGCTGTTTTAAGGAACTGTAATTTTCATTCACATCATACTTGTAACAAACATTGACAAGGCAATATATTATTATTTTTGAATAGCGTATACAGAATATCTTTTATTAAGCTTCACTCAACGGCAGGGCAGGTATAGCAGAAGCAGCAGGGTAAGCTTTTCTAACACAATAAAAGCAGACTGACTAATGGAAGTGTGAGTGGCAGTGTGTGTGTGTGACAGAGTACAAATGCACGAAAGAGTGCAAGACAATGTGTGTGAAAGAATGTGTGTGTGTGTCAGTGTATTGTGTTATGCATGCAAGTGTGCTGCTGGTTTGGCATACTGGAGGTTATTCATGCCTTATGGACAAGGTCACTAATAGAATATGGATGGGAGGTGTTACCTATGGCAAATTGTAGGCCCTGACATGCTTCTAGTAAGACACCATCATTGGGTGTGGGGACTTGAATTGTCTACCTGAGAAAGCCACTAGCCCAGTCATACCCAGCAGCAGGGACACAGAACATGTGCCACCACACCTGGCCGAAGGCCCTGACATGATGCACGTAATTCTTAGCATATGGGGTGGATCCATAGCAAAACGTTGGAACTTATATTTGAGGTAACTCTTGTCAGAAGATTTCCTGAACTCATTTTATAGGGGGAGTCAATGGCAAAATGCTGACCCTTGTGTACCGGAGGGAATTTTAAGAGTTACCCATGGCTGTGGCTGAAGTAACCATGGTAAATTTCTGGCACTGTCATATTGAATGTACTCCTTGGCATAAGGGGCTCACCCATGAAAAAATGATGACCTTGGTATAGTGGAAGTAATTTCTGACTTAAGACATCTGAAAAAAGATCTACAAGGAAAGGCAAGGATTCCCTGGTGCACCATGAAAGTACTGGAATATTTCATGAATACCCATAAGGGTCTGCGGAGTTTTAGCAAATTTGATCCCAGAAGTTTCAAAAAATTCTCAGGGGAGAAGTCTACTTTCCCTTAAATCATCTAGAAGAAATCTGTTAACTTGTTTTGCTTGCAGGAATTTGGGGGAAGTATCACACCTCACCACTTACATAGATCTTCTTCCTCATTGTAGAAAAGAGCTTTTCAGTTGCAGTAACCCCCCCCACACACACTTTTTGCCAGATTTCTGATGCACTTTGACTGAGTGTGCACTGGGTCCCTGCCAATCAGGTTTCCAGTGCCTGTGTTCTTTCCCTAAACTGCACCATTGTTTCCACAACTGGCACACCTCTGGCCCACAAACAATTCCCTTGTAAAAGGTATCAGTGGTACCAAGGGCCTTGTGACCAGAAAGGGTCCCTTAGGGCTGCAGCATGTATTGTGCCACCCTTAAGGACCCCACACCTAACACATACACACTGCCATTGCAGGCTATGTGTTGTGGTGTGGCTAAACTAAAAGAGTCAACATGGCACACCTTCCTGGGTGCCATGCCTACACCCCACTGCCTGTGGCATGGATAAGTCACCCCTCTAGCAGGCCTCACAGCCCTAAGGCAGGGTGCACCATACCACACGTGATGGCATAGCTGTATGAGCAGTGTGCCTGTACAGTGTCTGTGTCATTCACAGACATTGTAAGTGCAGTGAAGCCATTTTGAGTACATGGGCTGGGAGTTTGTCAACACGAACGCCACAGCTCCATGATGGCTTTACTGAAGACTGAGAAATTTGGTATCAAACTTCTCAGCATAATAAACCCACACTGATGCCAGTGATGGATTTATTATACAATGCACTAGATGCCCCCTGAAAAACGACCAACTACTAGTGTATTGGCTGACTGGTCCTTGCCAGTCAGTCACCAACAGACAAGTTTCTGACCCCATGGGGTGAGAGCCTTTGTGCTCTTGGAGGTCAGAAACAAAGCCTGCTCTGGGTGGAGGTGCTTCACACCTCCTCCTTGCAGGAACAGCAACATTTGGTGGTGAGCCTCATAGGCTCTCACCTTGTGTTATGCTGATTTGGGCAGCTCCAACTAGTGGAGATGCCCACCCCCCCGTCCTAGCCCCACGTTTGGCGGCAGGACAGGCGGGATTATTAGAAGGCAGAGTAGGAGTGTCCACCCTAGCCTGGCACACCCCTAGGGTGGCCAGGAGCTGAGGTGAAGCCCTCTCTTAGAAATTCTCCATCTTGAATTGGAGAATTAGACCCAATAGGAATAGGGATGAGCCACTCTCCCCAATGGGAGGGGGCACCCAAGGGGTGTAGTCACCCTAGGGGACAGTAGCCATTGGTTACTGCCCTCCAACCCCAGTAACGCCCTTAAATTTAGTATTTAAGGGCTTCCCTGAACCTTGTTCCTTAGATTCAACAACCTAAGAAGAAGGAGGACTGAAGAGCCGTGCTGCAGAGAAGAGGATGACGACAACTGCTTTGGCCCCAGCTCTACCGGCTCGTTTCCTGCTTTAGAGACCTTGCGAGCTGAACCGGCGAGTCCTGCAGGCAGCTGCCTCCAAGAACCAGGAGATCTGCCCTGCCTTCAAAAAAGACTCTTGTCTCCCGAGGACACGGATTGTCCAACAAAGAAGTTCCAACTTCAAGGACACCGGATCCACGCGGAGCCGCGTCTCCAGCATACTGTGCACCCGATGCCCAAGGCCCGAGTTTGAGTGACTCACCTATCCTGTGAAGTCTCCCTTGCAATCCTGACCTCGTCTACATTGGTGGCTGACCTCTCCAGGACCCCCCCTCGACACCTGCAGCCTCTGATCGAAGGGTCCCCCCTGACCGCGACCGGATCCAACTGAGGAAACCCGACTCCAAAAGGCACCCCTGCATCCTCAGCCCCCCGACTTTGGGGAGCCCAGCCGACGGTGCTCAGGTGTCCCCCAGCTATCCAACTTACCAGGCCAGCCGTTGGTCGCCTTTGTCCAGCCTCCTGGCCCAAGACTGCAGCCTGTTTCCGAAACCGACGACCTCCATTGGAAAGCATTGGGCGCCTGATGCTGATTTGCACCCTGCACCCCTGTGCTGTTGGTGGTGCCGCCCCTGTGCTGTTGGTGGTGTAGCTTTGGTGCTGCTTTGTGGCCCCCGTGCTCACTACAACCCCAGGGGCATTTGTCCTAAGACTGCGGGTACCTACTAAAAAAAGTGCCTCCTCGAGGTACCCCCCGGCTTCATTGGATAACATTGGGCCCAGTGATCTCTGCACCCGGCCGCCCCAGTGCCGCTGGTGGTGCAGTACCAATCTGGTCTTGAACCTTGCCCTGTGTTGTCCTAAAACCCCAAAGCCTGAGGAAGTAAGTCAAGTACTTACCTGCAAACTGCAAGGATTGCATTGTAAGTTCTATCTATTGCATTGAACTGTCTTACCGTATCACTGTATTTGATTGACATCTACAGAAAGCATTCTGAATACTGCAAAGTATACAACTGCATTTACAAAACATTACTGCATTCTTGAAAAATATTGCTACTTTTACAAACTGTACAATTTACCTGCACTGAGTTATTCTTGGTTCTAGAATAAAATAACAAAGTAACAACTTTTTGTACAACCAATTGGTCTGGATTCAGTCCTTGAGTGTGTAATATCATTTCTTGCCTGAGTGTGTACAATAAATGCTTAACACTACCCTCTGATAAGCCTAACTGCTCAGCCTAGCTACCATTACAATGTGAGTAAGGTAATATCTACTTTAACCTCTGCCATACCTTTGGGGACCCACTGGACTCTGTGCACACTATACCTCTTTTTGGTACAGTATATACAGAGCCAGCTTCCTACACTCATATAACGGGTATGAGGTTAGCTCTCACCCCATTTCTGGAAATGCTTGTCCTGCCCAATTGCTGGGAGCAGGACTGGCTTTAGGGCAGTGTGCCTGGTGCAGGAGGGGTGGGGGTGCTGTGTTTAAAAATAATTTTTGGTTTAAAAGCACACAAACTTCCTTGTGCATCAGGCAGTTTTCAGACAACAATAAAAATATCAAGATAACACTGGTGATTAATGTTCCTACTAGTGAGAGTTCAGAATTTTGTCTAGTTGCAGTTTTGGCTCATCATAAAGTAGCACTGAGGGTTAATGTGCCTGCTGGAAAGAACGTGTACCATGCAGATCATGAGTGAACTATGAGTAGCACTATAAAGAAATGAAATGGATGTCAGAGAGAGGCTATGGATAGATGAGGTGCACTGTTGGAGAGTGGTAGTGAGGGAATTCATGGAGAAGGAGGATATGGGGGAGGAGAGCGCCAAAAAAGACTGTTGTAATGGCCGCCACCAGCGCTCAAGCCGGACATAGTTGGGAGTCTTAGCCCCCACCCCCAAAGTTCGGGTCTAGTTGCGCCCCTGCTCTGACTCATTGCGTTATGTCCCATTTAACCTGTACCACTGAGGATAACTGGAGCAAGTACTGCATTTTACCCTGTCCTGGATATGACAGTGATAGGTGTGATTTGCCTATGAATACTACATAGATTAGTGATTCCTTTCATTCCGCTCTAGGTAATCCATCATACGGTCCCCTTTGCTTTGTCATTTTCCTAAATTACATTCAGAATTTCAATCTGTCCACTGGAGCCAGCTCACCTCTGTAGATCTGTGAAGAATATACTTTCGTGAGTCAGGCCTTGGAGGGAATTTACGGTTCCAAATATCCGATAAGTAGGCTGGCTTCTCGCTGGATAATTAAGATACTCTCATGTCTGGTCTTAGCAGTGTGAAGCCAAAAATAGGCTTAAAGCACTTTTCAGGAGAATACATTCTTCTCTGGAAATTCCTCCAGTTCCTTCCAACTACTGAGCACTTGTTTTCCGTGTGACACACGATGTTTGTTCCTGTCAAATGTACTGGCATTTTTAAATACATTAGGTATCATCACTATCCATCAGCTATTAATATCTGAAATTAATTATATCCACTTCATTAATTGTTCCTGCACTCCCCAAGGGAAACCTTGCTCTCAGCCACGTGTCCAACGGAGGAGTGTCACTCCAGCGCCTTCAATGAGTCTTCTGTAACCTACTGAGTATAGCAACATTTTAACTGAGTGGTCATTAAATGTTCTGGACTTTTTAGTTCTGGCCGAGGTAAATGTCGTTGCCTAGGAGCAAACAACCTTGCAGTCTGTTAGAAGGACATGGATGAGGATGTCTGAATGTAACTCTACAGGTGTGAGTTGATATGTGTGTGTATTTATGAAGGGTGTGCTTAAATACACGTAGGTCTGTACACATGGAGGTGGGTAATGTCTTGTGGAAAGAGACTTCGCTTTAAATTCCGAAGCCTGTATAGGTGGCACTACCTGCCCATGGATGGTAACTGCTTGGAAAATGCTTTCAGGAAACAGTTATAATGCAGGGTGATGGTAATGGGCAGGTGTACTGTACAAGCTACAAAGAGGATGAAAGAGTGGTTGGTGCCTATAGCGCATGCAGAGAGCCATCTTGTTGGTATACTATCAAACAGCAGCCCCCCCCCGCGCCCCCTCTCCCGCAGCAGACATATCGTTTACATAACAAATGCCCACCGGGCGAACAAGCACATGGAAGTCTAAAAAATCACTTTTGTCTGCCCTACTTCTCTTGCTCTATGCACCTTCACCACTCTATGTCCTACTCTACTTCCTGTCAGTTCGGGCCCATCCGTCCTCCCCATTCCATCCCTCTTATTACACCTTCCTTTCTCGCTCTTCTCCAACACCTCTCCTTTGTCTCTCTGCTCTTTCCATCTTTTTTTCACTGATCTCCACCAACCTTTGACTCTAATACTTCCCTTTTGCCTTGAGTTGCCTTGCCTTTCCGTCTCTCTTCGTACACTAAGGACGACAAACAAATCTCCCCAATGTAACAGAAAGGGTAGAAAGAGCATTTACTCTCTTGCCGACAAGCGTGAGGTCTATCAGCAGATTTGGGCCCCTGTTTTGGCAGACGAATCTGTGGCGCAGCACAACCTGCCTTGCGTAGCGCTCAAAATATTAGCACACCACTCGGTTGTACTGTGGCAGCGGGAAGACCCCGAGTGTTCTTCCGTCCTTTATTTATCTAATCGGGACGAGCCCGCCCCGAGGAGTGCATGCAGAGATACAAAGTATAGAGGAGCCCGGACGGCTCTCTACATCCCTCCTTTCCTTTAGCACATGTCCATCATGTCCCGCACGCTCATGGGGACGTGCACACAAAGTCCTTGAACCTTTGGCTTGGCACAGGGTTCGGCCGGAGACCATACTTCTGGCTCCGGGAGTTGGACTGGTCCCTGCTTCAGCTTGACCACTTGGTGACGGTACGTTCATGAGGCCTTGGCTGGACCTCTCAGGGAGGGGGGCATCCACACCATCTCTAGATCCATTGGATTCTTGCGGGGAGCCTGTTGGACTTGGTGGACCGATATCGGTACGACTCGCTGTCCAACCTGACTCTTCAAGCTCTTCGGGGTCGACATCTTGCTCATGCACTTTATTAAAACAGGCGACGTTCTGGGTAACCATTTGTTGTCCTCTTTGTGCAGAGACCATGGTTCCTTGAACGCGGACCACCGTCCACACTTCCGGTTCATATGGCGTCCGAAACTTCCAGCAAGGGTGCCTGTCTTTGACCACTACACGATCTCCTACTTTTACCTGTGGCGCCTTAGCTCCTTTGGCCAAACTTGCCTTCTGGTTTGTCTCTGTCCTCCTGGCTTGTATGGCTGCACTGTCTCTGTCCAGAGGCCTCCATGCCGGGTCAGTCAGGATGCTGTCCCGCGGGGCTCGCTTGAAGAGCAGATGAGACGGTGCGCAGCGGGTGGTGCTGTGAGGGGTCTGCCTGTACGCATCCAGGAACTGATTCAGCGTGGTTTTGGCTTCTTCTCCTTGTTCCACCGCGATGCGCAGGGCCCGGTTGAGGGTCCTCATGAACCGCTCCACCTCTCCGTTCGCCTGTGGCCACAGTGGGGTGATCCTCCGGTGTCGGATTGCCTTTTTCTCAAGGTACTCCTGGAACTCTCGGCCTTGAAAAGGGGGTCCGTTGTCGGACCGGATTTCTTCAGGTAGGCCCATAAGTGCGAAGGTTTTGTCTAAGATCTTTTGCACTGCGTGAACACCGTTGATGCTACCACTTCCACTATCGGGAACTTCAAGAATGAGTCTACTAGCACCAGCGTGCTGCGGCCATCCGGGAAGCTGCCAAAATCGATGCTGATTTTGGACCAGGGTGTTTCACTCGGTTCTTCGGTGATGACTGGTGCGGGGTCGCCACCTGTGATCGTGCATGAGTGACAGTGTCTTATCTTTTCCTCCACCATGGTATCTATGCCTGGGAACCATACCTTGTTTCGAAGGCGTGCCTTGGTTTCCGCCATCCCCTGATGCCCAACATGTGCTAGCCTTACTATTCTCTCCTGCAGCGCTTTTGGGATGACGATGACATGGCCTCTCAGCACAACACCATGTTCACCTTCCTCAGCTCGCTGCGGATCCTCCACAATTGCTGTCGGGCATGGCTGTCTTCAGCGATGAGCGCCTGTGCACCATCCAGGAAGTGTGCCCACCCGTTGTTCATCAGGGCGCCTTTGACTCTTACTAGCATCTTCAGCAGTGGCCAGCCCGATTTCTTCCAGTGTCACTGCTTTAGGGCATGCTTCATGAGTGACCATTTTGACGAAGGCTTCCGTGTAGGCCACATCCGGGGGCGGACGTTGTGCGTCCGTTACTTCTGGATGTCTGGAGAGATAGTCCGCCGGGTTGTGTGCCCCTGGACGGAATATGACCTTGAAATTGTATGCCTGCAGCTGTACCACCCATCTTTCAATCCTGGGGGGTGCCAGTCTTGATGTCCCCGCGAATAGTGGAATCAATGGTTTGTGGTCAGTCACCACGTGGAATTCTTGTCCATAGAGGTACAGATGAAAATGCTGGCACGCCCACTTGATTGCAAGTGCCTCTCTTTCTATCTGGGCATACCTTGTTTCGGTGTCCGATAAGGCCCGACTGGCGTAGGCCCATGTCTCTCGGCTATGTTCCTGGAGGAGGACTGCCCCAAGGCCAACGGGGAGGCATCCATGACCAATTCTGTGCACCGCCCAGGGTGAAAGTACGCCATTACTGTTTTGCCCATCAGCGCCGACTTGATGGTGTTGAATGCCGTGTTTGCTGCAGTGGTCCATTCCCAGGATCTGTCGCTACGCAGGAGGGCGCGCCGGGGCTCGGACAGGGAGGCCAGATTCAGTATGAATCTGCCACAGTAGGTGGCCATTCCGAGGAAGTTGCGTTTTCGGGGTGCTGGCTGACCGTATGGCCGTCGCTTTCTTGGGATCCACTCTCAGCCCTTCCCGTGTGAAGATGTAGCCGAAAAAGTCTATGGACTCCTGGTAAAAGGAGCATTTTGCCTTATGGAGAGTTAGGCCGCAGTCTTCTAGACGTTGAAGGGTGGCTCGTAGGTGTGTGTGGTGGTCCTCTAGGGTATTCGAGAACACTAGGATGTCGTCACTTAGGTTAATAACGCCCTGCAGGCCAGACAGAGCTTCTTTGATGGCATTTTGGAAAACCTCTGCGGCTGACAACACCCCAAAGCTCAGTCTCTTATATCTCCGGAGGCCCACGTGGGTAGAGAATGTGGTGATGTATCTACTCTCCGGCTCTAGTTCGAGCTGGTGATACCCAGCGTTCAAGTCCAGTTTTGAAAACAACATGGCGCCATTTAGATCTGCCACTATGTCATCCATGGTGGGTGTCAGATGACGTTCTCTCTTGACCGCCTGATTCGGGAGTCGCATGTCCACGCACAGTCGGATGGCTCCCGGCTGTTTCGGTTTTGGTGCGATGACCAGCGGTGACACCCACGGAGTCGGGCCAGATACCTTCTCGATGACGTCGAGGTCCTCGAGCTTCTTTAGCTCGGCTTCCACCTGGAAGCGTAGATGGAATGGCACCCTCCTGTGTCTCAGGGCTGTCGGTCTGACCGTAGTATCGATATGGCGTTTGAACTGTTTCCCTTTTAGCTTTCCTAGCCCCTCGAACAGTTTCGGGAACTCTTGCAGGATGGCTTCGGCGTGAGATTCATGCACTTGATTGGCAAAGAAAACCAGACCTAGGTCTTCTGCCGTGTGGCAGCTGAGGAGGGTCCCCTTCTTCCCTTCCGTGATGTGGAATCGGGTCGTGGTGGTGTGCTTGTCACTGGTGACTGTTGCCTCGATCACCCCTCTGAGGAGGAGTGGATGAGTCCCTCCGTACGTGTATATCCTGGTTTTTGTGGGGGCGAGCGGGGGTCGTGGAGACAAACGCTTATATTGATCTGAGTCCATAACGTTTACGGACGCCCCCGTGTCGATTAACGCCTGAACTGTGGACCCTTCTACTCTGACAGATCACATGGGGGGAGGCCTTCTTTGCTTGTCCGACAGGCTGACAAACGATATGACGAACACATCATTGTCGTCGACATCATCGTCGTCCTCTTTCATGGCAAAACTGCACCCCTGTGCCGAGCCTTCCTCTTGTGTTTGTGGGTCGCTGAGTGACAGCTGCCGCAATTGTTGCATTGCTCCCCGTGGTTTGGCATTGGCCTGTCGAGACCTGCTGCTCCTACACACTTTGGTTTTCCACATCGGGAGCAGGTCTTCCCTTTTGCACCGCACACCCCCGTCAGTGGATGCTCTGTGTCACAGTTACCGCACGTTCCGCCCAGTGGTGGCCTCGAGGTGGCGCTGGAGGTGTTCGGGCGCCGTTGGATGGCTTTGATCCTCTCTTCCTTGACTGGCGCGAATCTGGTAACGTGGGATGCGGCGGTGCTTCTGTGTAGGGCAGCCTCCATTTCGTCCGCACGAGCGTCTGAGAGCTCATGAGATCTGGCTAAGACAAGAATTTCGTCTAGGGATATTCCTGGTTGTCGTAGGATCAACTTCCGCAGGAGTATCGAGCGGCACCCTTGGATCACCTGAGCTCGTATCTCTTCTCTTTGGTCGGCGAAGGTGCACGTGCTCGCTAGCCTCCGCAGCCACGCGTAAAACATATCCACTGATTCAGTGTCTGACTGCTTCGCCTGCGGTAGTTTGAACTGCTCAAAGTCGGGGTTGAGCTGGGGGTCAAAATGCCTATTGAGCGCGGCGACCGCTGCTTCGTAGTCATCGTCATCCCCCGTGTCGGGCAGCGTTTCAAAAAGATCATAGATCTCAGCGCCGCCATAATATATGAGCAGCGACCGTTTCACTGTCCCATCTGTTTCCTGCGTACCTTTAAAATAGTGGTTCAGACGTCCTATCCATGCTTTCCAGCGTGGGGCCGCCGTGGCTGGGTCAGCGGTTTCACTGAAGGGAGGAGATCACCGCATGGCTGTGTATTTGAGGTGGGGCGTTGGCACCCCTTCGTGGTTCTCCCGCGTCAGCCTGCGGGCCTGCCGCGCCTGCCTGATGTGGTGCACTCATGGTTGCACGGGCGCTGTGGCTCAGTTGTGCGTGGCTCCGGTGTCGCTTTCCTCTTTGTGACCTGGGGCTGGTTGGTCACTCCCTGTGCACTATGAGTCCAGGGTCAAGTGTCTGTTGTGGCTCAGTGTGGGCACACGCCTGTTTGGATCTCGTGACACTTCCTGCCTGTGGGGCCTTTTCCATAGATCTGCAGGTGTTCTGTGAGTGTCGGTGGTGGGTGGAGGTAGCTGTGTCCCTCCTTAGCTTTGAGTCTCAGTGTCTGTGTGGCGGTAGCTGTGTCCCTCCTTGTGGCTCACACTGTCTCTCAGTGTCTGTGTGGAGGTAGCTGTGTCCCTCCTTGTGGCTCACACTGACTCGCCGGCTTGCTTCCTGCAGCAGCGTGTAGATAGCCTCTGCGCACTCACCTTGCAGTCTCTGGAGCACATGCACGCGTGCTGGTGATGCAGACGGCCCCAGGCGGCGCGGCCGAGCAGGGCGTGGCCACACAGCGGCTCGGTCTTCCGCGGCGGTAACAGCCTCCAGGCGGCAGCAGCAGCCTCACTCCTTATCAGCGCCGTCATGAGGGCGCAGCGGGAGAGCAGCGATGAGGGCAAGAACCACAGGGCTCCGACGGCTGACTCGCGAAGGGCGTCGCTGCCTCCACGGGCGCCGGAGTGCCTTGTGACGTTACAGTCCACGTTGCAGGTACGTCGGGGAGGCACCGGAGTCCGTTCCGGCCTCGTCGCCAATGTGGTGCGGCGCAACCTGTTGGACTTAGGCCTTGCGCACCGCTCAAAATAATAGCACACCACTCGGTTGTACTGTGGCGGTGGGGGGAAGACCCCGAGCGGTCTCCCGTCCTTTATTTATCTCCTCGGGACAAGCCCGCCCCGAGGAGTGCATGCAGAGATACAAAGTATAGAAGAGCCCGGACGGCTCTCTACAGAATCCTGATGGGACTGTGCTCTGATCAGCCCACTCTGCCCTTGGACTCACGGGCGCTCCGTTTCTGAACGTCCCTCTCTTATGCCCTCCCCCAGTTCCGTTACCCTTACTCCCTCCCCCTTTTTACCCCCCTCCCCCATGATTCGGTGGTGATTGATTTTCTCTCTTTGGGGATCCTTCTATATGCAATGTCGCAATCTCCCTCCCCCTCTACTTCCCCTTCTTTTTCTTCAGTAGCCCTGGCCATCGCACTCTCTCTTTCATTCATCTCATTCTTCCCTTTTCTGTTTATGGGGCTATTGACACATAGGTGTGCCCCGTTTGGACACCTCCTCCTCCCCTCCCCTCCCCTCCCCCCCGCCCAGCCCTGAGCATATGTTGGCTATTTTCTCTCATGCTGTGGCTCAATGGAGTCTGAGTTATGTATCTTATACCTTCTTTCTTTTGTATTTACTCTGAAAACGAAAATAAAGATTAAAAAAAAGAAGGGGTAGAGAATGGCATTATTTGTATAAAAAAAAAATCAAAGTTTCAATGTGTTGCTCGTGAAGAGAAAAGCCTGACTCATGAGATGGCATGTGCATTTCTTTTAGCGTTTTCATGGACAGCCTTTCTGACTTGTTAACGGCAAAAACTCACAATCACACAAAACGAGTAGGACTCAGGGCTTATCCAAAGGCCATATCTAATACCCAGTATTTAATAAGTATGTCCACAAAGTGTACCCAGGAAGGACACTGACCATGGGTAATGAGAACAGAGTGTGACCAAATACCACACTGTGCCCAGTGGGTGATGCTGGCATCTGTCTATGCCCAGCAGCCTCTGTGCACAGAGACCAGCAGACAGGAATACTGAGTAATGGGAATGTACAACCTATGGGGAAGGTAATGTACTTTACTCACTGAGCACGGATGTATGCTCAGCCCAGTGGGTACAGTGTGTTTCGGCCACATTGGCAAAGCGGCAGGCTATGCCAAAATTGCTCACCTGGGCACTAGGAACAGTATGATAAATCTATGCTCAATGCCCAGTGCTTGTGGACACTGCAGCACATGTGTGCTGCAGGTTGTGGCCACAATGTATTATCACAAAACTCAAGTAATAAATAGACTTTGTTAAAGGGAAACTTGTGACATGGAACGGAACATTGCCGAAAATATCAATAACATCACTGGTGTGCCATACAATAACATTTTACACATAGAAGCAGGAAATCTTTGAATATGTGTGACATTTCTAGTAAGTGATCAAGGTGACCAAGTTTTCAGTGTATATTAGGACACATCTGGAGAACAGAACACTTATTTGGCATGGTAAATAAAGCATTTCGCATTTATGTCATTGCTTCTGCGGATATGACGAGACATTAGGGACACTCTTAGGGGAAAACCACTTTTGTCCACATGATAAGATTTTGTGAGCTCATAGAGCCCGCAGTCGCCTGTAGCTGCAGCCTTAAGCATGAAGACAAAGCCGCAGCAGCGGTAGCCCAGCACAGACCAGCCGGAGACCAGTCTGAGGCTCGAGGCAGCGGCAGCCAGCCCTGTGAACGCGAGGGCGCATAGAGTTTGTGAGGACCCACATTAAAATTTTGTAGGCTGTCCAACCGCCCCCCGCAGACGCACCACCCGCACCAGCAGCACCAGTGCAGCAAGTAAGGCAAGTAAGGTGCGGCAGAGTGGGAGAGTGCGAGCGCAGCCACCGTTAGTTGGTGGTTGCAGAGAGTGTGCCTTCGCGTCACCGCGGAGGCAGCCCACCTAGGTGTGGATGCAGCCTGCGGCATCGCCAAGAGGCCCCGCTCACCTCAGGGGGGACCGGGTGCGGTGGGGGGGGGCACCTTGCCATCAACAGGTGCAGTATCAGGAGCACCAGAAATAAATCATCAAAACAGGCAAGCAGGGAACACAGTAGTTTGACATGGAAAAGGCCAAGGACTGTAAGAGACTTTCTCTCTCTCTCCCCATGTTGCCCCATCGCCGCTAGGGCAGCGGTGCTCGTAGCCACAGTGAAGGGGGAGGCAGGGAGCTTCTCGTACCTTAGATTCAGCTTAAAAATTGCAATTGCGACTACAAACGAAACCCAATACAGTAATACAACAATAACACAACATATCAACATATTGAGACTCTGGCCGTATATTGCTCTTCAAAGCCTCTGCAGGCTATTACTGGAAACTACAAGGGAGCTAACTAGGGAGCCAAACTAGTCTCTGTTATTTTCTAATATCTCTAACACCCTGGAGCGTCACTATAACCTTGCTGGCCCCAGGACAAATGATCAAACGCTTAATTAAATACCAACTAATACAAATTGGCCCAGGGAAAGCACATTGACGCTCCAGTGTACAGCAGCCACTAGTGGACTATAGCTTTGCGCATCGACCCATCAGGAAAGGCTCAATCAACAAGGAGCAAGAAAGCAGACAGAATTTCAGACAACTAAGACTATTTAAGGGCACACCAAGCTTCTACCTACAAAAGGATACAAAAGGACAGCTATAGCAAAGCACACCATGAGATCAGGTCGTGTGCGAGGAGGCCCAACGCTTAAAAGCAACGCAAACAAACGTAAAATGAAATGAAATGAAATACCAGCATTTGTAAAGCGCACAGCTACCTCCGGAGAGGTGTCCCGGTGCTGGGGGCCGTCGGGAAGATTAAGCGAGCTATTGCCCAGAGTCACATGGTGCTGGGCTAACCTGCCGCTGGCACCGGGGATTGAACCGTGAACCCTGTGGTCCGGAGTAAGGCACCCTGGCCGCTGCGCCACACCTCTTCCACGTAAAAGGAAACCTAAGACATCAGAGGGCTCCGCGGATGAACGACAGGCAAAGACCAGGCCAGACCTTCAGCAAGACTGCTCTTTAATTGAAATAACCTCTGATACAAATAACTCAAGTGACGCCTCTTCAAAAATGGAAAAAATCAAATCCCTAAAACGTTGCCAGACTCTTCTTCAGCCAAAGATTCACAAGAAATTTTGCTTTTTTTAAAATGCGGGCGACACTCTCCTCTCAAGCTCTACAGCATTGCGGGGCCTTCAGACACCCCTCCAGCTGCTGCAACCTACTCGCTCACAGGGTAGTGATAACAAAAGGGAAAGCCCAAGCACTGGGGCTGACAATTCTAGGAAAGCTTATCTAATATCGACCCAACAATGCCAAACTATACATGGGCCCCAGAACCCCCAGATTTCGGTCAAGCTGGTTGTGGCCGATATAGAGACAATCCGAGATCACGAGCCCAAGGAACAGTGTCAAACCTCCGTAGAAGGATCAGGAGATGGACCAGCCGACGTACTAGATTTATCGATGGCTGGACCTGCACTCCACAGCAAAAACAGAGGAGGTAACTGCATCACAACTGAGGCATTAACAATCTGCGAGCTGGACAGCCCGAAGGAAATCACGCGGACGGATAACGCAATGCATGAAACCGCGAAGGAGAGGAAAGATACGAAACCCACATTGGCATTACCTGCATCATCAACGAACGACTCGGTCATAGAACACAAAACATCATTAGCATCATCATCAATACAAACTAAATTGGATATGTCACTAAATTGCGAGCCGGAAGACCCTGAACAATTCTCATATTTGGGAAAGGAAGAGTGGGAGGGCCTCCTCGCAACCTACTCTCAGGATAAGTGTAGGAATGACCCTCCTGCAAACTCGACAACCGAGGAGCATCTGGAACACCAGGCAGTTGGGGAGATTCATGAGGGGCAACATTTTAATACAGACACAGGAGGTCCACCAGGGGATCCGCAATGAACAGATCACAGAAGCGCCTGGACAAGCTTGTTAAAAGCAGTGCAAGCCCTGGTAGAGGCCCTCCAATACCAATCCGATAAAATGGATACACAACTAACGCTACTGAATACTCTGGCAGTAGTTGTGGTTGCAATCGACGGAAAGTTAGGCACGTTAAACACCTTTCTACAAAAAATACAGGATCACACACAAGCTAACAACCAAATCTGTGGATGTGGCCCGGTTGTCGATAAACTAGCCTCCCTCCCATTAATGCTGAGTGACTTGTGCACATAACTTAAAAGGGCTTCACAATGCACAAACACACGGCCTCTAGATGACAAACCCACTATTGGAATTCAAGAAGCCATGGAAACACACTTGATTACAACCTTTAACGAAGAGAATCCCTCCACCAAGACAAAACCAAAACACAACATCATAAGAAATGAGGGCAGTAAAATCGCAACTATACCAGGCCAATTTTCTGGCCCTCTCCCGGAAGACAATTTGGACAACAAAATGAATGCAAGACAAAGACACGCACAAAGACGGAAAGTCCGAAACCAAAAAATAAGCTCTAATCAAGATGGTTTCCTGCGCCTCTTTGGGACAACATCAGTGCAAAAAGAGATAAATCAAGAAAGCAACACCAAAGTAGAAGGGATACCCAAACAGAACACAGAAGTTAAAACAGGGTCAAGTCAAATCTCCAGTCATCTGAGAAAGCTGTGAACGAAGAGACAAAATTATCGCATCAAAAAGGAAACATCACTAACCTTCGAAGAAATAAAGAGAAAGAGGCAGTAGATATAACAACGAGAATCGAATCACTTGAATCAAACCAGACGTTTTCGCAAATTAGCAATCCCTCAACATCACTCACTAATCGGTGCGCAGCCAAGGGCGAACAGGCAATCACGACAAGTCGGGAAAATCTTAACGTCTGATGTTCATACAACAGGGAGCCAGATTGAACAACGACAAGCCAAACCTATTACAAAAATATAAATAATATACAAACAGCTTCCATTATACAACCAGGGGTCCAATGGAGACAAGAAATCCAGGTATACCCAAAGCAAAACCGAATTAGCTTTGGAATCTCTCCGGCAGGGAAGCATGGGACAACCACCTGGATTAGTACAAAACTCAAAGTTTCAAAATGAGGAAGAAAATATGGAGTCCCATAGGCACTTGGCCGAATCAGGAGCATTAAGAAACGAGTCCATCCTTCAGTTCCCAAATAATAACGAAACCGCCCCTCCTGAGACAACAGGGAGGGAAACGAGCCATATGGTTCACACCAGAATATAGATCTAAAGGTAGACATGACATCATGAATCTAGGTAACATACTACGCCTGCTGTCTCACATACCATCCCTGACAGAGGTGACGACGTTGGACTTGGTTTCAATAGAATTTATTAAATGCAAGGACTCCGTGGAAGGAGAAAAAACAACATGGACAACGTCATCAACTGCACAAAAAATACTTCTAGAGAGCCACACCTTTAAAAACTGGGGGATAATCATCACTCCATACACTAAGCCAGGATACCCTGACTTGCTAAGCCCAGAAAACATAATGGTGGTTCAAGCAACTTTAAAAAGACCTGAAACATCAGTGCTTATAGGAGCAGTGGGGCATTGCCGAACAAACAAGAAGTTTCTTCTAGAGAACTCCAGAATCCACCAGGATTCTACAAAGCCACCAAACTGGGAAACAGACCTAAGATGGTTTTCAAGGGCAATAAATAACCCAGAAAATTGACAACACACCAGTCCATCACGAAGAACCAGCATAAATGGGCTTTTACGAATATGCTCATGGAATGTAAACGGTCTAGCCAATAAAATGATAGACCTAGATTTTGTCACCTATATAAGGTCATTTAATATTGCAGCATTACAAGAAACTTGGCAAACAGATCCTCCGCACCTTCAGGGATTCTTGCGTTTCTTCACTAGAGCGCTTAGGGGGGCTAAATACGGTCACCTTCAAGGTGGTCTAGTAATTTATGTCTCAAATACAAGTATAACTACCGCCCATGATACTGGCCCAACATCTTCAGCAACAATGGCAGTAAACCTTCTCACTCCGTCTTCAACATCAGATAAAAGAGGCACCAAAATCACGATAATTAATGCTTATGTCCATCCGAAACGGAAAATTAAGGCAGCGAAGAAATTGAGTGATTCTTTGGAAGCATGCATAGGCGAAGGGCCTACAACAGACCTTATTCTCACCGGGGACCTAAACCTCAATCTAATGGGTACCTTATCAGATGAAGAAGTTTTACTTCAAAATTCAATTTGGAACATCCCACTGCAAAGGAAATGGCAATCGGGCAAACAAACCAAAACCGGAAAGCTGGTACTAGAGGAACATGAACATCTTAACCTCAGAGCAATCAATGGAAGATCTGCTGGGGATAATCCCCCCGCAATAACACACTGCTCGACAAAAGTTAATACAATACTAGACTACACCTTCATCTCCTTAGCCCTATTTCATCAAATATCTTTATTCCAGCTGGGCGATAAAGCTGATAGTGACCATCGGCCTCAAGAAATCATGCTTAAAACAAACATGCCTAAGTTTGAGCGGTCTTTAGCTCCTCAAGGATCAGTTTTTACTATCAATTTTAAAACAATCAAGTTCACGGAAGCAGCAGATAGTAGCATGCTGGAAAATGCAAGACAGCATTTCGAGTCAAGGGTCAGATCAAGTGAAGTCGGGAAATGGGAGAATTTTACAACAACTATGGCAGCATATGCTACTATGACCAAACCACCAGTTCAACAGAGACAAAGCAGTATGAAGCATATGTCACAAAATGCCAAAAAGAAAATTAAGCTAATAAAAAATTCATTTTACCGTACGTTGAGACATCTTCGATATAATTCAACTGACAAAAGGCAACTAGACCTGCTACGAAAGAAAAAGGTGCTGTTAAAAACCAAAAATAGGAAGCTAACAGATCTGTGAAGGACGATCTCTGGGCAAAATTAGACGCCGACACTAAACAGAGTAATAGTGCTAGATTCTGGAGAACTATAAACCAATTCATTCGCCCTCACATGATGGAATTTCTTCTAACATCTCAGAAGAAGTATGGGCAAACTACCTCAGGAATCATTTCCATCAAGATACTGAATTCATGGCTTTGGAGTTAAGAACAAAAATTGCTTCAGGAGGCGCAACAACTAACACAGCCTGGGCAGAAAGTGACCAAATAGCCCTTGGAAAACCAGCGGGTCAATTACCAACAGATGACACTTTAAAGAGCAAAATCAATACCATCAAGCAGCAAAAAGGAAAGGGAAGGAGAGAGGGGGCTCCAGGCCCAAACGGAATTCCACCTGTCCTTTATAAACAAGATGCAAACGAATGGGCCGTAGCGTTGGAACCACTTTTTACGGAAATAAGGCTATTAAACATACTTCCGCGCTCCTGGAGAGGATCAATTATTTCTCAATTTTTTAAGTCAGGGGAAAAGTCTTTACCACAAAACTATCGGCTAGTGGCTCTTATGGATAACAAGGCAAAGTTTTTTTGCAAGAACACTTCTAGAGGAGTTCCAGGTTTGGGCAAAAGAGAAATCAGTCATTCCACCCAATCAGACTGGCTTTGCTAAAACAGTTGGAACAACTACAAACATTCTAACCATGGCAATGCTAATAGACAAGGCGGAATCAACAAAAATGCCACTACACCTATGTTTTATAGATTACAAGGCCGCCTTCGACCACGTAAATCGTAACAGCTTATGGTCCAAACTGAGTAGCTGGGGGATTCCACAGCCTCTGCTAAACCTGCTGATCAAACTGCATACTGACACATGGGTTCAGATAAAGCTGGGAGATGGGTCACTCCTGTTAAGACGTATACCAACTAAAAATGGACTCAAACAGGGATGTGTCTTAGCACCCACACTGTTCAACTTGTTTCCAGCAGACCTTGTTCCGATATTAAACAGCTGTAATTCACACGCCCCAAGACAAGGAGGTTACTACCATGCCTCCTTTATGCGGACGACATAGTCCTGATCAGCCACACACAAGTAGGCTTACAACACCTTTTGAACGTCACACAGGACTATTCCAAAGCAAACGGACTAACCATAAACCTCTAGAAAACAAGGACCATGACGGTCAGCAAAAACAGGAAAAAACCTGCAGCTTGGTTCTGGGGGGCAGGACCCATATTGAGGACACGTCGGAATATAAATATCTTGGCGTGAAGATAGATAAAGGCGGCCAATTCACTGCACAGAAAAACAGCATCAGACGTAAAGGCTTTGCCTTGGCAATCTCTTTAAAAGCACTAAACAGCAAACTAAATGGCCCGTTGATCCTGCCCTTGGCACAAGTGATACGTGCCAAACTTCTGCCAACAATTGCCTATGGCAGCGAAGCACAGAGAGGAAGAGATGCAAAAACACTTGACAACACAGTTACAGCTTCATACAGGGTTATTTTTGGTCTGCCCAAATATACCTCACCAGCCCAAATCAGGCTAGAGTTTGGTATACCGAACCAGTCTTTGGCAAGACAGGGGGCGTACATTATCACCTGGGACAAAGTGCGGAAATCCGATCAAGGAACCCTAAATGAATATCTGTGGAAGGAGCTACAACAACAAGCCGCCTCACCCGCTGCCAAATATCTCAAAAGTAGCTTGACCAATATGGGGCTAATCCAGCTCTGGGACACTCCTGCAAACAACATAACATTTAATAAAATTGGTCTGGAAGACGGTCAAATATCTTTCGTGGATCCAGGACAAGGCATCTCTCTCGAAAAGGTCACATGGATGGATGACTCTGAACACCTATTCAGCACCAGCAGCTCAGAATTATTTTGACCTGGGTTATGCCAAAGCCACTAAAATTAAGTTCTTGAAGCACAGACTTGGTCTGCTACCCTGTATACAGCACTTTCCGTACTGGCTAAAGGAAAAAGCGGGCTCTACCTGCCACTTATGCGGCTCAGCGCCAGAAGATCTGCTGCACCTGCTATGTACATGTAAAGAACTGTTGGAAGAACGAAAACAACTGCTAAAATGCCACTTCAATCAGCGAGGGTTACGCGCTAGGAGACAAGCAGTGCTGGCCTGTTTTGCACCTAATGACCCACAGTTGAATTGCTATCTAGTGAAATTCCTTAGGTTAGTGGAAAAGAAAATGCCAGCACAAAAGTCATAAACCAATCTTAGGATAGTATCCGGGTACAACTGCAATTCTATCATGGGGGCTCAAAGAGGGCAGTTTCCACTTATTCACACCAGTCCTGGTACCAATGCACTTTATTAAAGTCTTGAGCACTTTTTGCACTTAGAAGCACTTTTTTGAACTCTGGTATAAGAAGTGACGGGAAGTAGTGGATAGGAACTAAGTACGCTCGACCCCCTAACAGCATGTGCTGAATCAAAAACATCTTGGTCAGGAGAACTTCTTCTCAGTCGCAACATTGGATTTTTAAAAAAACATATAAATTATGAAAAAAAATTTTTAACAGTACCTGCAGAATTGTTTTAACTTGATGTTTTTTGTATTACAACGATTTTTTATTAAGTATGCAAATAAAATAAACTTGAAACTAGTGGCCTTTTGTAAACATGTCTCCTAGTGGAGACATCTGTTGGTTGTCACTAAAATTGCAACCTTTCAGTCCTTCAACTCACAAATATAAAAAAGTGGCAGAGGAATTTATCCATTGCACATCCCTGAAGCAATCCTTTAGGGTTAATGAGTCACATTAATAAGTGTTTCATGCAACGATTCACAATTTGTATTGAGTGCTAAATACAGTGCCCCAACACCCTGCTACCTATTGGGTGTCACATGTCATAGCCACACTGGGCTATGGCCAAATTACAACTATAAGATAGCACCGGAGCACTCAAAACAGTTCAAGAATAATTTATAGCCCTTCCTTGTAAAAATAAATGGTTCAATAGTATGTACGTCGTCTTTAGAGGTTTATTTCTAAATTCTCCAAAAATATAGATGAACAGTCCATAGATTCCCAGTTTCACATGAAAGTTCATATAATGTACAGCCAACACGTGTTTCGTCTGGAACAGGCTTTTTCAAGGTTGTCATGAATATACAATTCAAAGAATAAATCAATGCATACAATTCCAAAAGTGTCAAATTATTCCAGCCAAAGAATCCCAAGAGTCCAAGTATAAGTGCCAAATTCCTCATATGCCAAAAAGAAACAAATTAACAAAAAAGTACTTACTACCAATGTGTGATTCCCATAAGCTAAAGAAAAACAAAGTACAAGCAAAAGCTAATCACCACACCAGTGGAGACATCTGTTGTTTTCACTAAAACTGCAGTCTTTCAGTCCTTGCAATCTCTGTGGTGACAAAGGTACTGTCAATGGGTCTGGAGCCTACTGTTTCTAAGTAATCTCTAGGACAACTGTTAGTTGTCGCTAGAAAGGCATAATTTCATCTTGATACGAACCATAGAAGAGTATATATTTACTGTGAATCGAAATGCAGTCTAGTCTCTCAATATATCTGTGTTACAGAATCTTTTGGTTATTGGTAGAATTGCACCTTTCACATCCAGGTAATTTCTGTAAGGCCGTCTGCTGTCTGGCTGTGGAAGTACAGTCTTTGTTCTCTACAGTATGTCTGTAAGATACTATAGCAGAACTGTAGCCTTCCATTTCTATGTAATGTCACATGGGATGCTGCAGCTCTGATGTCATTCGTGATGTCATATATGTTACCAGGGATGTAATTAGTGACATCATTTGTGATATATTCTCTAATGTCATTTGAGAGGATACAAAAAGTGTGTTGGTGGTTGGTGGGACTTTCACAGTACAGAGCTACTCATAGTTGGCCATTTCCAATGTTTTTTTACATTTTGATAAACATATTTTATTGAGTTTTTGTTTGCCAACACCATGCTCCAAGAGCCACATTATGCATATATCTACCAGAAATGATGCCGACATGTATAGGCAAGAATTGCACTTGCATAATTAACAATGTAACCAAACACAAAAAGAAGCAAAACCCAACCTGCTGCGATCAAAGTAGAATAGAATAATATCATTACAAACTGATCTAGTCCCTGGATATTGTCTCGGCTAGACAGCCCCATCAGTAACTCGGTGGCAGTACACATAGAAACAGAAAAATGCACTCATATTTGTGGTATTTGAAAATGATGTCGTCAAGAGAGCTTTTTTTTTATTCATAATCCTTTTATTTAGTGCAGGTGATTAGGTTCACAGACAGGAAGAAAAGCAAAAACAGCTGACACGTGTTTCGCCCATGGCACCTAATTGGCCGAGGGCTTTCTCAAGGCTGTACATGATACATTGTGATCAGTCTAATGCCACGTGTGTCATAATTATGAGAAAGAAGGGGGTTAAAATTTTTAGGCAAATGCCCAAGTGCAATGGAATCGGATTTGTGTGAGGGACAGAGATAAGAAGGAGGGAGAGAGAATAGAAGAATCAGAGTGAACACAAAAGTAAAGAGAGAAAAGAGACAGAAAAGGGGAATCAAAGAGATGAGGCAAAGCATGGAGTGTTTGAAGATGTGAACATGCCAAAGTTGGTGTGAATGGTGAGATGTGCAAGTAAGGAGAGGGGGTAAAAAGAGAGAGGGTGTAGCATAGTTATTAATCAACGTCCAAAAAATAAAATAAAATTAAGATACGCAGCAATGGTAGAGGAGAACAAACAACAGCAACTATAAAGACATTTCTCTAGAAAAGTGAGTTCTAAGGTACATTACTTGGCCAGTTATATTAATGATTGTAAACAACTAGAGAGTGAGGAAATTGAACGGGACCATGTCCATTTCCCCGAAATTATGCAATAAACAACATGGACAAGTCCCTAGAGGGTTAAAGTCATTGTTAGTGACCAATACCCTTTTCGGGGGGGAGCACAGACAACCAGTGTTTGTTTTAGAAGACCCCTCACCCACCTACCTAGTAGGTGGCATGCTTCATCATCGGGGTCCCAGCTGGATTGCCGAATGCAATCCAGCTGTGCTTCAACGCCTGATTTACAGCGGAGCAGGTTTTTTGTGACAATGTGAAGTGCTATGTGAGATGTGATTAAATGATAAAAATGTCTCTAAGAAGTGCCCTTATAATACGTTTTAATGGAAGGATCTTAGGACATGAATAAAAACATAGGCGGGATATTTTAGAGGTGAAAAGTTGTGCCTCAATATCCCTACAAAGTGTAGGTCAACTAGTTTCAGCCTTCTGCGTTATTCGTGAGGCTTTCTTCAGGACCAAGAGTGTGAGCGTGGCCAAAAATTAGGCGGCCACTCCAGGTGTACTTAAAGTGCGCTGTGAGTGTGGTGGGATCGTTTACTTACTGACCCTTCACGGTGAGTATCTGAAAAGGAAGAATATAATGGACACACATAATTGTCAACATGTTACTCATTTCATGCGTGTCTCGTACTTCTGTGCTCCTCAGTGCGCAGCGTTGCCCTGTAAATTATAAGGCTGTGAACTAGAAACATCATGCATGTGAACAGATGTGGGCATGCATGATGACTATCTAGTCGTTGACCATGCGTGGCTACAATGTGCCGCAAAAGCACACACTAAAGATTTTTTAAGTGCACCTAGCGTGGTCACAATGATGCTATTATACAGTAAGTGACGCGTTACAGGTAGGCCGCGTCTATAAATGATAGGTATCCTGTTAATGTGGCAAAGTGTCGCATTTAAGTACACATGGTTGCCGGAATTAAAAATACTTGCTTATCTGGCGACACTAATGCGCATGGTGTGATTAAAAACATGGAAATGCACGGTGACATGGCAGAAAATTACACACACTAGACAGACTGGCGAACACAACATAAATGAGGCTTACTTTAACTCAGCGTTAAGCGGACCTACTGATCCTGCCACAAAGAGGAGCTTCCTGTAATCAGAACCTAGGGGAAGTAGATATATACGGTAAAAAGTGCATACGGAGCACACGCGCTTAGGAAATAGTGGACTGCTTGCCACCTCAACTTACTTAGTCTAGGATAGCATCCGCTATGACCTACGGTGTTTGGACAGGATCCCGCCGGTGTGGCGTTCACGGCATTAGACAAGGAAGTAGCTTCCTGAAGGGGGTGTGGCCACGTCGTTAGGCGTGCGGCCACGTCATTAGGCATGCGTCATGGTGTATGGAAAGACTAGAACGGTAAACCACGAAGACGTGGTTCACGCGACGGTATACTTCGGCGTAGGGGGTGAATGTAAAAAGGAATTAGCCTCGTTAGCGCGAGTAGATCTTAAGAAGCCTCAACAGCGCGAATAAACAATAGACGATCATGACATACTTATTACAATTAAGGCGGTTATTACTGATTGGGAGCGTTGAAAGCGGATTGATCCTTCTAATGTGAATGAGACACTCACATGTATAAGCGCTCAATGATACTAGTAAAGAAGCATCTCAAGTTGAACAGATTGTGGGCCAAAAAAGGCCATAGTAGTATATGGTGACACCTTACTCTGTACTACTAAGCCAATAGTGGTTTTATGTTCTCTGTAGGGTGTTCCACGGGACGTTATCATTAAGCCCTGTTACATGGGTAGATAGTCTGTATACCCAACGTTGCTCTTTTTCTAGGAGTAGTTTTTGCAAATTGGTTGTGTTTGTATCTAGTTGCTCAATAATCACCCAGGTCATGTCGTTGGTCGTATGGCCTGTTGCTAGGAAGTGATCAGTCATTTTTGTCGTGTTTCGCTTACAGCGAATATTGCTCCTATGTTCGCAGATCCTGGTCTTTATCTTGCGGCTAGTCATACCCACATACCGGAGTCCACATGGGCATGTAATTAAGTATACCACATTTGATGAGTTACAGTTTGTATGTCTCTTGATGTGCCATGTTTTGCCCATTTCTAGATTTAGCGTTTTTGTGGCTTTGGTGAGGTGGCACACACTACAGTTGCCACAGGGGAAGTGACCAGTTACATTGGGTAATCCCCATGCATTCAACACCGTATTATCAGTATTGATATGTTGCTTGGGGCGTGTGGACACAAGGCTGTCTCGCAGGTTTTGTGCTCTTTTGTAGGAAAATAATGGCTTCTCCCATTGCAGTTTGACTGATGTTACAATTTTCCAGTTGCTTTGAATAATTTTGGTCACTTTATTTGAAATAGAGTTATAAGTGGTTACGCAAGTGAGTGGAATTGCAGGTGCAGTTTTTTCAACATTTTCCAGCAAGCTGTCACGATTCTGGTTCCTTGCTCTTTTTTGTGCTTTGTTGATTACCTTATCAGGATAGCCTCTGGTCTTTAATTTTTCAGTCAGTGAGTTAGATTGGGTTTTAAAGTCCTTGATCTCACTGCAGTTGCGTCTTAATCTGAGGTATTGACCATAGGGCAGGTTTTCCCGTAATGGCCTGGAGTGGAAACTCTCAAAGCGTAACAATGAATTTTTGGCTGTAGGCTTGAAATGTGTCTTTGTGGTGAGGATTCCTCTATGTGCCTCAATATCAAGATCTAAGAAGGTGATACTTTCTCGACTGATCGTGTGAGTGAACCTCAGATTAGGGTCTTGAGTGTTAATCCAAATCAAGAATTCCTGTAGTCTGTTTTCTGTGCTTTCCCATATGGAGATGACATCATCGATGTATCTTTTGTAGAATGTTATCTCTTTAAAGAATGGTGCAGTTGGGTTCAGAATATGAGTTTTTTCGAAATTGTACACATATAGTCCGGCTACACTAGGAGCAAACGTGCTGCCCATTGAAGTGCCGTATGTTTGTAAAAACAGTGTACCTTCATATTAAAAAAAATTGTCTTTCAAGGCTATTTCTGCACATTGTAGGACAAACTATTTTGGTGTCCTGTAATTCCACTCGGTGTCGTCTAGGGATGAGCTCAGGACTTCCAGTGTGCCATCTTGTGGCAGGCTTGTATACAAGCTTTCAATGTCCATACTTACCAGGATGGAGGTAGTTGGATTGAAACTTAAGTTGTTAAGATGACACAGCAGATCTTTAGTATCCTTTAGGTAAGTTGGAGTTGCTTGTACAAGTGGTTGCAGAAAGAAATCACAAAAGCGGGAGAGAGGTTCTGGTAGAGAACCGATTCCGGACACAATGGGTCATCCTGGTGGTGGAAATTTGCTTTTGTGAATCTTTCGGATTGTATAAAAGTACGGGATTTTTGCACCACCTGAGGTAAAGAATAATGCTTCTTGTTTGCTGATGTCTCCATTTAGTTCAGCCTCATTAACCAGTATGTGTATTTTGGATTTTAGGGCGTTGCTGGGATCATGGTCAAGTCTTTGGTAGTTTTTTGGGTCATCTAGGAGGCGTAGGCATTCTGTATGATATGCTTCTTTGTTCTGTAGCACTATGCCTCCTCCTTTGTCCGCCGGTTTTATGATAATCTTATCATTTGTTTTCAGGCTGCTGATTGCAGCGAACTGGTTTGCACTGGTGTTTCTAAATATTGGGTCCTCTATGGTGTTTTCAATTTCTTTGTAGATAGCGTGTTCGAATGCTATAAGTTCCACAGGTGTTTTGTGTAGAGGAGGGTTAAAGGTCGATTTGAGTTTAAGATTTGTGTCTCCTTTGTCTTCATTAGTTGTATGTGATGGTGGTTGATTTTCAAAAAATGCTTTTAGCTTCAACTTCCGGAAAAATTCTGAAAGTTCGCAATGAAGCTTGAATTTATCAAGCTTTGCAGTAGGGGAAAACCCAAGTCCTTTGTTTAGCACTGACTCTTCTGCGTCTGTGAGGATGTGGTCTGAAAGGTTTGTGACTAGAGCCTGTTTGTGCTGGGTCCCGCTTGCTGATCCCTGGATTTGCTGCGGGTGTTCGCGCCTGGGTTCGTGACCTCTTCCCAGTGCACCTGGTTTCGTCGTTGTCTTCTCCCTCGTCCTCTGCGGCCTGCCCCTAAAAAATGAAACCTTTGGTTGGGGTTCCCAAATTGTATTGGTGGTTGGGCAAATGGAGGGTTCCAGCCGTACATCATCTGTGGGGCCATCGGTGGCGACATTGGAGGGTATGGGCCGTGATAGTTGATTTGGCCACCTTGGTGTGTATTTGGCCATGGTTGTTGCCAGTTGGTGTTTTGGCCTCTACCTCTTTGTCTATTTTAGTAACTTCCATTGCTCGACCCACTGCTAACGGAAGAATTGTCATCAGAGGATGCAGAGTGAGCAGTCCTGGATGTGGCTTTATAATCTGCATCTGAATAAGGGTAGGTTTTGACAAAAGATAATTTTTTTAATCCTTCTGGAATTGATGGATTTTGGACTGGGTCAACTCTTCTTTGTATTCCACCATTTCTTTATTGACTTCATCCAGTCTTTTTTTAAAAGATGTCAGTATGGTCTTAAAATGGCTTTCTGTGGCTTGAATGTCTATGAGGATGGCATCCGATAGTCTTTTAGCCGTCTGGATTATTAAAATGATCCAGTCCCTGGTACAATGCCAGGCGATCTGGGCCCAGTCTTTGCGGAATGCTGCGTCATCTAAGACTATGCGAGGAGCATTAGTGACTTTCAATCCTTTTGGAGCTGTATTGGAGCGTAGATATTCTGTTAATATTACTCCATGTAGTATGGTTCTGATGCGGTTTTTCTTTTGTTCAGTAAGATTTTCCCAATCTGCACTTTGTGCAATTTTTTGAGCAACATTAAAGTCTGCCATGAGTGGTGAAGCTGATAAGATGTTGTTAACATCTTCATCAGTAAAAGTCAGTCCAGGGTTTTCTGCCATGTTTCAAGTGATTTCACAGGGAATGTGCTTTGGTTACTGTGTGTCGGACCAAAAAACAAATGAAGACCAAAGCTCTCACAGCTGTGTGCTGTCGTATCAATTGTAAACAACTAGAGAGTGAGGAAATTGAACGGGACCATGTCCATTTCCCCAAAATTATGCAATAAACAACATGGACAAGTCCCTAGAGGGTTATAGTCATCGTTAGTGACCTATACCCTTTACGGGGAGAGCAGATAACCAGTGGTTGTTTTAGAAGACCCCTCACCCACCTACATAGTAGGTGGCATGCTTCATCATCATAAGAGTAAGGTGTCACCATATACTACTATGGCCTTTTTTGGCCCACAATCTGTTCAACTTGAGGTGCTTCTTTACTAGTAACATTGAGCGCTTATACATGTGAGTGTCTCATTCACATTAGAAGGATCAATCCGCTTTCAACACTCCCAATCAGTAATAACCCCCTTAATTGTAATAAGTATGTCATGATCGTCTATTGTTTATTCGCGCTGTTGAGGCTTCTTAAGATCTACTCGCGCTAACGAGGCTAATTCCTTTTTACATTCACCCCCTACGCGGAAGTATACCGTCGCGTGAACCACGTCTTCATGGTTTACCGTTCTAGTCTTTCCATACACCATGACGCATGCCTAATGACGTGGCCGCACGCCTAACGACGTGGCCACACCCCCTTCAGGAAGCTACTTCCTTGTCTAATGCCGTGAACGCCACACCGGCGGGATCCTGTCCAAACACCGTAGGTCATAGCGGATGCTATCCTAGACGAAGTAAGTTGAGGTGGCAAGCAGTCCACTATTTCCTAAGCGCGTGTGCTCCGTATGCGCTTTTTACCGTATATATCCACTTCCCCTAGGGTCTGATTACAGGAAGCTCCTCTTTGTGGCAGGATCAGTAGGTCCGCTTAACGCTGAGTTAAAGTAAGCCTCATTTATGTTGTGTTCGTCAGTCTGTCTAGTGTGCATAATTTTCTGCCATGTCACCGTGCATTTCCATGTTTTTAATCACACCATGCGCATTAGTGTCACCAGATAAGCAAGTATTTTTAATTCCGGCAACCATGTGTACTTAAATGCGACACTTTGCCACTATAACTGGATACCTATCACTTATAGATGCGGCCTACCTGTAACGCGTCACTTACTGTATAATAGCATCATTGTGACCATGCTAGGTGTACTTAAAAAATCTTTAGTGTGTGCTTTTGCAGCACATTGTAGCCACGCATGGTCAACGACTAGATAGTCATCATGCATGCCCACATCTGTTCACATGCATGATGTTTCTAGTTCACAGCCTTATAATTTACAGGGCAACGCTGCGCACTGAGGAGCACAGAAGTACGAGACACGCATGAAATGAGTAACATGTTGACAATTATGTGTGTCCATTATATTCTTCCTTTTCAGATACTCACCGTGAAGGATTAGTAAGTAAACGATCCCACCACACTCACAGCGCACTTTCGGACGTGCGCTGATAAGTCACACCTGGAGTGGCCGCCTAATTTTTGGCCACGCTCACACTCTTGGTCCTGAAGAAAGCCTCACGAATAACGCAGAAGGCTGAAACTAGTTGACCTACACTTTGTAGGGATATTGAGGCACAACTTTTCACCTCTAAAATATCCCGCCTATGTTTTTATTCATGTCCTAAGACCCTTCCATTAAAACGTATTATAAGGGCACTTCTTAGAGAAATTTTTATCATTTAATCACATCTCACATAGCACTTCACATTGTCACAAAAAACCTGCTCCGCTGTAAATCAGGCGTTGAAGCACAGCTGGATTGCATTCGGCAATCCAGCTGGGACCCCGATGATGAAGCATGCCACCTACTAGGTAGGTGGGTGAGGGGTCTTCTAAAACAACCACTGGTTGTCTGTGCTCCACCCGAAAAGGGTATAGGTCACTAACGATGACTATAACCCTCTAGGGACTTGTCCATGTTGTTTATTGCAGTTATATTAATGTTCATCCTCAAATAGGTCAGCTTTTACACTGCATATTGAGGGGAAAAGAACAAACTATGCTAGCCTATTGAGTAGTAACAGTGTAAAAGTTATGTTCTAAATTTCAGCACACATGTAGACTCTTAGGCTTGGCAATTAATCTCCATATCAGGTCTGTGGAGGAAGCAAGCAAGTATTTATACGAACACACACAGTGATTTGTTCAAGACAAAACTTTGGCGATAATAGATATGGGCTGTAACTTGTTACCAAAAAATGTAACAATATGCGCAAACCGGTGCACTTACATCATCATACGGTCAAACATAGTCTCATAACGTGTAACATACGACAAGCCATAAGGTACAATGATGCACTCACCAATAACTTGTCCATGTGTTACATAACCTAAAGGGGATGAGGAAAAAGGGACAGGAATCACAGACCGTAAGGACAGAATCAAAAAGGGGGGCAAGACACCATCTAAAAAAGGGAACCTATTGCATTGCAAATGCGTTCGTGCTATACATTTTTTTTTAAAAAGCGTTAGGAGAGAATATGTCCTACCTGCAATAGCAGGCAGGACAAAGTTATTTGAGAAAATAGTGCTCAGAGGCTGTAATTAAAGCCTACCGAGTAACAACACACGGGGGGCCAGGGGGTGTCGCAATGGGAGTTTACAAAATGAGACAAGGCGGTACTAAGGAGGGACTACTAAGCCTATTGACCAATGAACAGCCACAGTTTATAGTGGACAATGACACAAGCCAATGAAAAAAATGGGTGGAGAGTGGGCGGAGCTTCAAGTCCCAACCTGAGTACAGCATGACTAGCAGAGCAGCGCATGCACTGCCCAGGCTCGACCTAATGAAGGGGGCATGATCCAGCGCCTGCACGCTCGTCGTACAGAATCTGTGGTTCTTCTGGCTAGAGTGGAATAGGTATCTCTGATGAAGTTATGCACTTGGAGCCCTTGCTCTTTCGCTTGAGTTGTCTGGAATCTGTTGCTTCATCCTGCCAAGGGTGTGTGTGAACCCTGAATCCAAGTAAGGAGATTTCAATCAAGTTGCAGGGACTCTGTTTTCGTTTGGGGTTTACTTTTTCAGATCCAGGGGTTTCCTGGATCTGGTGGTGTAGACCCTTCCTTTGCCCTTGCAAAGCCAGTGGGAATTTCAAACGTGGGGGCATTATATTGATTTATAGCCAAATCTACATAACTTACATTCTTTTGATGTGACTGCGACACTTGTCCAGATTAATTTTCCCAAAGAGTTTCTTTTTTTAATCACAGATATCTTTTGGGTTAAAAAATTGAAATTCAGTATGTTAACACCAGGGTGTTAGAGCTCCTTATCTTTCTTAATAACTAGTTGTACATTATCAATCATACTGTGTAGGAAAGTGGGTTTCTGTTGCAGTAACCCCCCCACTTTTTGCCAGATTTCTGATGCACTTTGACTTGATGTGTCCTGGGTCCCTGCCAATCAGATTCCCAGGGCCTGTGTTCTTTCCCAAAACTGTACCTTTGTACCCCCAATTGGCACCTCTCTGGCCACATGTAAGTCCCTTGTAAAAGGTACCATGGGTTCCAATGGCACTGTGACCAGGGAAGGCCTCTAAATCTGCAGGACATATTGTGCCACCCTTAGAGGTCGTCTACCTTAACACACACACACTGCCATTGCAGGCTGCATGTTTTGGTGCACAGAAAAGTGAAGAGTCGACATGGCACACATACCTGTGTATTTTTCTATAGCAAATGTACACTGTCACTTGTGACCTGGCCGCACAGCTAGAAGAACAATTCAACTTCTTTATAATAATAGTAAGCATCAATATACATACAATGAAAATATGTGAAGATATAATGCATCAGTTATTTATTATGATGGGTATTTTCCCATGCTTGCAAATAACTTTTTGATGAAAACAAAATTGAAAAGATCATCCATTAATATTCATGGCAACAAAGTACACATCATAAACAGGACGTTACAAATTTACTTTATATTTAACAAAGAAGTTTGTGATTCTCTCGAAGAGCTGATATGCATGCCCAATGCATTTCGGGAAAAGAATCCCTTCTTCAGGGGCCACTGGAAAAATAATCAATGAATATCCTTGTTTAATCTTACAGTAATATACAGGGAGGAAATACATATGCAAATGCAGTGAAAATAATTGTACAAATCAAAGGCAATGTAAAGAAAAGCTAACACATGGCTGTGTTGTTATAATTGTCTCAGGACACACTAGACAGACCGCTGTCACTGTTCCTTCGCCCGCCGACCAAGGTTGAAGAATGATGACGTCACCATGGTGATGCATAATGTATTAAAGCGAAAATGAGGGCTCAGGTGTGGAAGACATAAAAACTATCATGAATCGTAAAGTAAGAAACCGTCACCTAACTGGGGTTGAAAGATGTTGAATCTTAAGTAGTGATTAGGATATGCCAAACTTGAAGTTAGTGATTGTGAAAGAAAATTAGAGCCAAGATAAAAGGTAATCCGACATGCTGTTAGTTAAAGAAACTGAATATATACAACAGCAACTTACTCGAGGTGAATAAGTAGTGTATGAAATCTTCGTCGATGGATAATACTAAAGCGTATCCTACAGAGTGACCAATATGAGGGTTGACTGTCATGCAAAGGATTAAATTAGCCAAATAGTACAGATTAAACTTGTGTATGGCCACTCTGATACCTTTTAGTTCTTTCTGCGAGGGAAAGCCATAATGTACCAATGCGAAAAACAAAGCCGAAAATGCTGAATGAAGTTCCTACAATAATGATAAAAACTAATCAGCTCTGGTGTTCGAAGTTTTGCTGATGAAAAATCGGGAATTAAAATGCGAATTCTTACCTTTATGCACGAACCGTGTGCATCTGTATTCAGTTCATCACGTGTAGCGGTGACTGCGTTGTAGGATAACATAAAATAGCGTTCCAGTAGAATGAAAAGCGAAATAGGACTAATCGTCTGGACGGGTATAATATACCCGAAACATGGACGCCATCTTGGACGTACACCAAAAGTATACACTGGAATGTATACCTAATAATTCCAATGAAAACTACTTAAAAATGTCTTTATTTTGTGTGTATGGAATTAAAAGAGATGTGTGCAACGTGTGGATGAGTCTAGCAGTGCTAACGAAACTGACGGAAAAGGACTATTGGTGTAAATATGTAAGACGTTTCGGTGCTGAACGAGTGCTGAAGGTGAAGCAAGGATTAAGCAGTCGTGCTAGGCGTTAAAGAGTGATTGAAAGAATTTCGGAGAGGAGAAGAAAGGTCTCTGTGACAGAATGTTATAACGATGTCAGTAGCAGACAAAAACAATCATATATCAAGTAGTACATAGTCTATCATAAATGGGCGACAAGATTATGACAATAATACATGGTGATGTCTGTTTTTCAAAACTTAAATCATCAATTCACTGTTGGTAGTGCTGAATTTACAGTGTGTATAAAA
Source organism: Calotriton arnoldi (assembly GCA_963921515.1). Taxonomy (NCBI): domain Eukaryota; kingdom Metazoa; phylum Chordata; class Amphibia; order Caudata; family Salamandridae; genus Calotriton; species Calotriton arnoldi. Next base: position 2,185,966 of record CAWUFW010002084.1, on the reverse strand, counting down.
ACCTATTGTGGTATTTTATAAGAAACAACACATGTCAATGTTGTCATTTAAACCAAAAGGTGTCATCGTATTAAACTTTTTAATCCACCAAATTTCCCTCTGGGACAATAACTTAGAGTTATCTGTGTTGTGGCAAGTTTGAATGACTTGAAGCACAAGGAACCTCAATTGGGCTATGTTGTGTGTGTTTTCTAACCAATGTGCAACAAGATTAGAATTAGTGTTTTGGTTGCGTATCATACTTTTGTGTTCAGTTATTCTCACTTTGATTTTTCGTTCAGTTTTACCTATATACATCAAGCCACAAGGGCATTTAATGCAATAAATGACAAAAGCTGAATTGCAATCTGCAGAGTGCCTGAGTTTCACTGGTTGTCCCGTCATTGGCCTACTGCCCTACTGCCCTACTGTCAGCTATAAATGAGGATCTTTTATCTAGGCTGCAGGTCCTGCAAAACACCGCAGCCAGGTTGGTCTTAAATCTTCCGTCAGGTTCTCCCTCGGCCCCAAACCTGAGACGGCTCCGCTGGCTGCCTGTGAGAAAGAGAACGCGTTTTAAGATTCTCTGTTTGGCACACAAAAACATGTATGGCAGTGGCCCCTGCTACTGGGAAAAGAAGTTGAACTGGCATCAACCAAGCCACCCCTCAGATCCAGCAACCAGCACCTCCTTGCCTCCATTAGAATCCGTACAACTCGTAATGGAGGAAGATCTTTTTCATTCTTAGCCCCCACTTTCTGGAATAAATTGCCACTACACCTCCGCACTATGGCTGATCACCACCGTTTTCGTAGGGAACTAAAAACATGGTCTTATGACAACTGACCCCCCTGTTTTCCTCTATCAGCTGTTTTAGTTGGAGATGCCTGTAAGCGCCATGAGACCTTCGGGTGATATGAGCGCTTTACAAATGTCCCATGATTTGATTTGATTTGATTGGATGTGTGATGGAATTTCCAATAATAACGTTATTGCAGTGTATGCAATTATGCCATTTCTTCATGCCGGTTTCAAGGTTACTGGGCTTTGATACAGGATTGGTTAAAATTTCTTTAATGTTCTTGCTTCTTGTGTATGCAAATAAAGGCTTGTCGTCAAATAGATTTTTAAAGTCAGGTTCATGCTGTAAAAGTTCCCAATGTTTATTGATGATCCTTTTAATTGAGGATGATTTGGTGGAAAATTTAGATACGAAGACCATCCGCTCCTGTGGCTCTTTGACTTTGGTTGTCAGTAATTCGCATCATTCAATTGAAGCTGATATAGCTTCTGCTTTTTGTAGTATGTTCGCAGGGTAACCCCTTTGTGTAAAATTGTTTTTTTGTTCATCCAGTGCTGTCAGAAAGGCTTCTTGTGTAGAGGATATTCTTTTTATCCTTAACATTTGTGAGAAAGGTAGATTGTGAATTAGATTGTCTGAATGGAAAATATGGAATGATAGCAAGTTGTTGCAGTCTGTTTTTTTCTTGTACACTGAAGTTTCTAATTTCTTGTTAATTTTTGTTACTTGTACATCTAGAAAAGGTATGGTATCACTGCTGATATTGTGTGTGAATTGAATTCTTGCATTTTTGAGGTTGAGTGCCTTAATAAAGTCTCCAATTTGTATTGAGTATTGATCCATATTAAAAAATATCGTCAATGAAGCGACAATAGAAAATCAAGTTAGAATTCCATTCTGGGTCAGTGAAAATCCAATCATGCTCAAATTTTGCCATGAAAATGTTTGCGTACGATGGCGCTCCTGCAAAGCCCATAGAAGTGCCGCTGAGCTGAAGATAAAACTCGTCGTTCCACTTGAAATAACTGTGCTGTAAGCAAAACTGGAGAACTTCCAAAATGAAAACCTTATTTGCTTGAATGGCTGGCTGTTGCAATAACGCCCATTCACAGGCTTCAATGCCTTCTTGTAAGGGAATTGAGGTATACAACGATGTCACATCGATAGTGCAAAATACCCACTGATTGTGTGTATCACAATCAAGATCCTCTAAAAGTTGTAGAAAGTGTGTCCTGTTCTTTATGTAGGATTTCCAGGTTTGTACGAACGATTGCAAAAAGTGGTCTACATATTTGCCCAGTGGTTCGAACAGGGAATCACACCTTGAAACAATTGGTCTGAATGGAGGATCATGTAAATTTTTGTTCACTATCGGGAGCATATACAGACAAAGAAGTCTGTAATGTTGTACTGTAAGAAAGCTCTGTGATTTTGATGAAATCCATTCCATTAATTCGGCTTTTTCCAGAACCGATATTAACGTCTTCTTGATTTCAGCCGTTCCTGACCAGCACGCCCAATTAATACAAAAACAGTGACAGTTAGATAAATAAGCTACTGTCCAATCATACATTATTCAATGCGATATCGGGTGTGCGCTACATATCTCATTAACACATACCTGTGTGCCATACCTGCAACCCAATGCCTATGGTATAGGTAAGACACCCCTCTAGCTGGGTGCACTATACCACTGGTGAGGGTACAGTTGCATGAGCACTGTACCCCTAAAGTGTTTAAGTCCATTCTTAGACATTGCAGTAAAGCCACAAAAAGTATATGGTCTGGGAGTTTGTCATTATGAACTCCACAGCACCATAATGGCTTTACTGAATTCTGGGAAGTTTGGTAGCAAACGTCTCAGCATAATAAACGAACACTGATGCCAGTGTGGGATTTCTTATACCATGCCCTCACAGGGCATCTTTGAGATGACCCCTGAAAAACGACCAGCCTCTGGTGGGTTTCCTGACTGGTAAACACCAGCCTGCCACCACGAGACATGTTTCTGGACCCTGGGGTGGGAGCCTTCACTCCCTGGGCCCAGAAACAAAGCCTTTCCTGGGCGGAGGTGGTCACACCTCTCTCAGGTCAAGGAAGAGCCATCTGTGGCAGGGGAGCTTCAAAGATCTTGCCGCCTTTGTAACGCGACCTCCAGCCTCTCCACCTATCAGGTGCAGGCCCCCTTCCTGTTTCACCCCATTTTCAGCGGCAGGACAGGCTGAAAAAATTAGAGCAGCCCAGAAGGTGTACCCACCTCTGCCAGTCCCAACCCTCAGGTGGGGGAGGCGAGGTGAAGCCCACTCTTCAGTGCCCGCCATCTTGCAGATGGCAGGCACATAAAGGATTGTGCCCACTCCCCCACGTGGGGTGAGCACACCAAGGGTGTAGTCACCCTAAGGTCAGTAGCCCATTGGCTACTACCTTGAGACCCCTAAAACGCCCCTAAATATAGTATTTAGGGGGCAGCCCTGTACCCAGAAGGCAGATTCCCGCAACCTACGAAGAAGGATGAAAGAAGACGCACAGTAGAGGAGACTGCAGAGTAGAACTGACTTGACCCCAGCCCTACCAGCCCATCTGCAGTCTCCAGAGATCCTGAGCCAAAATTCGCCTTGTTCTGCAGCCAGCGACCTCCAGAACCCCGGGAAGACTGACTGCCTTCAACAAAGACCGGGTCTACTGTAAACAGCAGCTCTGTTCAAAAGACTCTCCAAAGAAAGACTTCAAGCCTGCTGAAGACTAAAAAACCTGACGCCTGGAACCACCAGTGCACCCGTCTTCTAAGGCCCGAGTCCGAGTGGCCCACCGGTCCCAGCGAGGTCCCCCAGCGCTCCAGAGTCTGAGTCCACCGTGGGTTGACCCCTCTAGGACTCCCCGACGTCGCCTACAGCCTCTGCACCAAGACACCCCAACCGCGAGTGGCCCGGTAAGGTGAAATCCAACCTCAAAAGGCACCCTTGCATCCAGTTGCCCTGCGCCCTGGAGAAGAGGACCTGAGGAGCACCTACGTCCCCGAACCCTCCAACTTACCTGCCCAGCTGTTGGTTCCTCCTGGAAGACTTCCTGGACCAAGCTTTTTGAGTGCATCCTTGACCGTGGGGGAACCCTTTTTCTAACCCCAGAAACTCAACCCTCAAGACCGTTTACTTACTAGCAACCTGATGACCTTATTTTACTCCGTAGGATTGCATTGACTACTTTCCTCTGAAAAACTTCTAAGTGTTGAGGGTGTTTGTATGGAAACAAATGAAACTGTATTTTGATAAAAACTGTTTTACTTACCTTTTATCTAGGAAATGTCCCAGTGTGATATCTAGGCATATCACACTGAGTAGAAAAAGTAATCGAAGAAGTACTCTAAAAAGTAATCAAAAGTAATCCAAAAGTAATTCCAACTGTTTTGAAATATTTTACAAACCTGCTTGCTTGTTGATCAATCTGTCTTGAAAAGTACAATTCTACTTACCTGTATCAAGTCCTGCTTGGTTCTAAAAATAAAATACAACAAAGAAATATTTTTGATACGAACAGTTGGATTGAGTTGAGTCTGAGTGTGTGACATCATTTCTTGCCTGAGTGTGTACAATAAATGCTTAACACTACCCTCTGATAAAGCCTTCCTGCTCGCCCACACTACCACAAATAGAGAGTAAGGTGCTATCTACTTTTACCTCAATAAGCCTTTGGGGATCCACTGAACTATGTTCACACTATACCTTACTTTGGTATAGTATATGCAGAGCCAGCTTCCTACATACTGTGCATTATATATTAAACAAATATATTCTTTATTAGGAAGTGCCTTGAGCAATGGTTGACTCAGGGTTGCACTGCAATGGCTAGCGCCATCTTTTCAGGTGATTCAATCAGAAAATACCAATCGTTTTTGGCATCACAGTTTATTCTCACAATCTTCTAATTAATTATTTTGTATTCATGGAATGCCTATCAGAGGTGTGTGTGCCTTGAATTACGTTCCAAGCATTCCACGTACACGATTACGGAGTCCAGAAGAACAAGTTACTTACCTTCGGTAACGATACATCTGTAAGAGACATAGATTAGTTATAGATTCCTTACCTTAGAATTACCCCCAGGCGTCAGACTGGATCCGGAGAATCTTTTTCGTCAGCAGTACCCCTGCGCGTCGAAAGGTGGCGTCGGTCGACTCCGCGTTCGTCGTTGGCGTCGTGGTCGCCGGGATGACGTCACGGTAGCTACTTAGACGCCGCCCTTGTGCGCTGACGTCAGTTCTTTTACACGACATTCCACGCCAGAAGCGCAGAGCCATGCAAGACACTGACCACTGGTGCACAAAACTAGGGCCCTGAAAAGGATTCCCTGACCCTAGAAGTCAGTTCGCAGAACGGGGAGGATGGATGGGGCGGTAAGGAATCTATAACTAATCTATGTCTCTTACAGATATATCATTACCAAAGGTAAGTAACTTGTTCATCTGAAAGAGACAATTAGTTATAGATTCCTTACCTTAGAATAGATACCCCAGCAATACCAACCCCGGAGGTGGGTCTGCGAAATAAGTTCACACCAGAAAGTCCTGGAGAACAGAATGGCCAAAGAAGCCGTCTTTCCGGACTTGGCTGTCCAGGCAGTAGTGTTTTGTGAACGTGTGCAGAGATGCCCATGTAGCTGCCTGACAGATGTCATTGAGGGGAACTCCCCGTCCCAAAGCAGTGGTAGCTGCCGTCGCCCTGGTGGAATGGGCGCGCAGTCCCACTGGAGGCTCCTTCTTTGCCAAAGAGTAGCAAGCTTTTATGCACAAAACGACTCACCTGGAGATGGTCCGTTTGTGCACGGCCCGACCTTTTTTGGCGCCCACGTAGCCAACAAAGAGCTGGTCATCCACCCGGAATTGTTTGGTGAGATCCAAATAAAAGGAACGCGCACGTTTTGGATCCAGACGGTGGAGCCTCTCTTCCTCCTTAGAAGGATGTGGAGGCGGAAAGAAGGTGGGCAAAGTGATGGTTTGACCAATGTGAAAAGAAGTAACCACCTTGGGAAGAAAGGAAGGTCTGGTTCTGAGGACGACCTTGTCCGGATGATCAGCCAGAAAAGGAGGTTTTGAAGAAAGAGCCTGGAGCTCACTCACACTGCGAGCAGAGGTGATGGCAACCAGAAAAGCAGTCTTTAGAGTAAGAAGTCTGAGAGGACAGTTATGAAGCGGCTCAAAGGGAGCGCACATAAGGTAAGTAAGAACCAAGTTCAAGTCCCACTGAGGCATTACCAAGGGAACAGGAGGAAAAAGATGAGTAATGCCCTTAAGGAAGCCATTTACAACAGGGGACTTGAAAAGAGAAGGCTGATCAGGAAGCCTAAGAAAGGCTGAAATGGCTGAGAGGTAGCCCTTAAAAGTGCCCAGAGCAGAGCCCTGCTGGGCCAAAGAAAGGAGGAACAAGAGAACCTCAGAAAAAGGGGCAGAAAGGGGATCCACAGCCTTTGCTGTGCACCATGCCACAAATTTGTCCATCTGCAGGCGTATACCGTCTTGGTGGAGGGACGCCTGGCTGCCAAGATAACATCACAGACTTCGGGAGGCAGGTCAAAAGCTGTCAACTGCCACCGCTCAATCTCCACGCAAGGAGGTGGAGACTGGACAGGTTTGGGTGGAGGACCGTCCCCTGCTGCTGCGACAGAAGATCCTCCAGAAGAGGCAGTCTGATCGGAAGATCGATGGCAATGTGTAACAGCTCGGGATACCAGACTCTTCATGACCAATCCGGAGCCACAAGGATGACTTGGGCCCGGTCGCGCTTGATCTTCTTCAGCACTCTGGGCAGAAGTGGTATAGGCGGAAAGGCGTATAGAAGACCGCAACTCCACTCGCGACGAAAAGCGTCGCCTACTGAGTGCCGCCTTGGAAATTCCAACGCGCAGAAGTGCTGACCTTGTGCGTTCTCTTCGGTGGCGAATAGATCTAACCAAGGCTCTCCCCACTGCTGAAAGAGACCTTGCGCCACCTCCGAGTGAAGACGCCATTCGTGATCCATCATGCACCTGCGGCTGAGTTCGTCCGCCCTGGCGTTCAGGGAACCTGCCAGATGTTGAACCACCAGGGATATGCCCTGATGTTCCAACCATGTCCAGAGACGGAGAGCCTCTTGACATAGGGTCCACAACCCCATGCCGCCCTGTTTGTTGCAGAACCACATGGCAGTGGTGTTGTCCGTGAACACCTGCACTACTCTTCCCCAGACAGAGGGAAGGAATGCTTTGAGTGCAAGACGGATCGCCCGAAGCTCCAGAAGGTTGATGTGGAGCCCGGACTCCGCCGGAGACCAGAGGCCTCTGATCTCCGCCTCTCCCATGTGGCCGCCCCATCCCAGTAGTGATGCATCCGTCACCACTGTGAACTCTGGTTCGGGAAGGGAGAGGGATCTGCCGTTGACCCAATCCTGGTTCGTTAGCCACCACTGCAATTGACGTGCAGTGCGATCCGAGATCTGGACGTAATCGGACAGATTCCCCATATGCTGCGCCCACTGGAACTTCAGGTCCCACTGCAGAGCCCGCATATGCCACCTGGCATGATCTACCAGCAGGATGCAGGAGGCCATGAGGCCCAGCAGCCTCAGGGTCATCCTGACCGAAACCCGGGATAGAGGCTGGAAGATCGGAATCATAGCCTGAATATCCCGGACTCGCTGTTCAGGAGGATAAACCCGAAACTGCGTCGTGTCCAGAACCGCTCCGATGAAGAGGAGCTTCTGAGAGGGAGTCAGGTGCGACTTCGGCACGTTGCTAGAGAACCCCAGCGAATGCAGGAGGTCCGCCGTAGTCTGGAGGTGGGAGACGACAGCCTGGGGTGAGCCCGCCTTCAACAGCCAGTCGTCAAGATAGGGAAAGACTGGAACCCCTGATCTGCGCAGATGAGCTGCGACCACCGCCATCACTTTCGTGAACACCCGAGGGGCGCTTGTAAGGCCAAAGGGGAGCACGGTAAACTGAAAGTGCTCGTGGCCTAACATGAACCGCAGGTAACGCTGGTGGGCCGGCAGGACGGGGATGTGAAAATAAGCATCCTGCAAGTCCAACGCTACCATCCAGTCTCCAGGGTCGAGGGCAGATAGGACCTGAGCTAGCGTCAACATTTTGAACTTCTCCTTCCGGAGGAAGCGGTTGACGTTCCTGAGATCCAAGATAGGACGCAGGCCTTTGTCCTTCTTGGGCACCAGAAAGTAGTGGGAATAGCAACCACGACCTACTTCTGGGGCAGGAACTCGCTCGATGGCCCCCTTGGCCACGAGTGCTGAAACTTCCTGTTGGAGAAGGGCCATATGATCCTTCGACATGCGATGGTGCTGAGGTGGCAGTGCGCCAGTGGGGGAGATGATGGCGAATCCTGCCACCCACTGGCGATTGGTGGCCCTGAAAGGTCGGACTAGGAGGGTTTGGAGGCTGTTGCAGAGGGGGCTGTGGTGGACTGGCCCACTTGCTGGCCCCCAGAACCACGGCGGTGGTTCCCACGTCCCCGGCCGCGCAGTGGCTGAATAGCTTGCTCCGGCCTGTGGCTCTGAGCGGAACATGACGGGGCACCCCTTCCGTAGCCACGATAGGGGAGAAAGGAGGACTGCGCAGGGTGGGTGGTGGAGAGGCCCAAGGACTTGGCCGTAGCCCGAGAGTCCTTAAAGCGCTCTAGCACGTTGTCCGCATTATCGCCGAACAGGCGACGGCCATCAAAGGGCATGTCCATAAGAGTGGATTGGACATCCCCGGAAAAACCAGTCGACCTCAGGCAGGCGTAGTGTCGAAGGGCTACCGACGTGGAAATCGTCCTGCCTAGCAAGTCGGCGGTATCCAGTCCAGAGCGAATGGTAAACTTTGCTGCGTCTCTCCCTTCGGCAACTGTACAGGAGAGTACGGCCCGGGCCTCCTCCGGACACTGGGGCAGCACTTGCGCCACCGTATCCCACACAGAGTGGGTGTAGCGGCCCAACAGACATGCAGTGTTTACCGACCGCAGTCCCAAGCTGGAGAAGAAAACATCTTCTTCCCAAGATGGTCCAGCTTTTTGGATTTCCTATCAGGTGGTGCGTTAGGGAATACGCCTTTGGATGTAGAGGCTTGGACCACCAAGCTCTCATGGGCGGGGTGTTGGCAGAGGAAAGTGGGGTTGTCCGGGGCCGGGCGGTGGCATCGGGCAATCATCCTATCCACAGGAGCCCCTGTGTTGGGCCTGGACCAGGTGCCCAAAAGGATTTCGGTGAGGGCTTCATTGAACAGCAGCAGGGGCTCCAAAGAGCTCGCTGCCGGTTGAAGCACCTCTGTCAGGAGGTTAGTCCTGACTGCCACCGTAGGTAGCTTGAGGTTGAGAGCCTCGGCCGCCCTACGCAACACCACGGCGTAAGACGCTCCCTCCTCTGTAGCCACGGTAGGAGGAGACAACATGCCAAGGTCTGGTGAGGTATCCAGACCACTGGCTTCCCCCAGTTCCTCTCTCCAGTCCGGTTCATAACCCAACTGGTCAGTCAAAGGGTCTCCAGACCCCTCCCAGTCCTCCTCACCCTCCTCTGGCTGCCAATCTGGTCTAAAAGAGCCAGGGTAGAACAGGGGCACAAAAGTGCCCGTCGGCGCCGGATCCGGCGTCGGTCGACGCCGGTCCGGCTCCGTGTCTACATCGGGGTGGAGGCCGGGGTCGACGCCGGCTGGGGACACAACCAGCGTCGGCTGCGGACGTGGTGGATTCGGCGCCTGGGGAGGTGTAATTGGGTCGTCCGGCGCCGATCCGGATCCAGGCCTGGATCCAAGGGGGCCCTGCGGTGCCGGGGCCAGAGCCGCCGGCGTCGAAGGCCCAGGGCCCCCAGCAGAGTCCGCGGGGCCCGAAGGCGCGCCGGTGGAGTCGGGCTGCCCAAAGATGGCATGCATCACTTCGTAAAAGGTGCGAAGCTGGGCAGGGGTCGCTCCAGGTCCCGGGAAGGGAGGGAAACTCGGAGTCGACCCTTGGGGCTCCGCACGCAGAGCCGCAGGAGGGGCACCACCCGCAACCCTCGTCGCGTCGGACGACCGACGGGGAGAAGTTGAAGAGCGACGGTGCTTCTTCAACTTCTTCTTGTGCTTCGACTTACCTGAGGAGTGCGAAGACTTTGAAGAAGACTGGTGGTGGTGGCTCCGTGACCGGTCCCTTGACCGCCACGCGACCGGGACCTTGAACGGCGCGGAGCCGACTGCCGGTTATTGAGAAGCTTTTGGGACCGCTCCCGCAAAGACTTCGGATTCATGGTCCGGCAGTCGGAGCACGACTTGGGGTTGTAGTCGCGCTCCAGGCAAAACAGGCACACGCTGTGCGGATCCATTAGCGACATCAGCCGGCTGCAGGAACCGCAAGCCTTGAAACCGGGCATCCCTGACGTGCACCAGGAGTCGAAGACTCAAAAACGACGTCGACAAAAGTCGGCAAAAAGTCAGTCAAAAAGTGACTGGAGGTACCATTCTCTCTGGATCTGTGCTGGCTGGCACGGAAAAAGAAAGAACTGACGTCAGCGCGCGAGGGTGGCGTCTAAGTAGCTACCGCAATGTCATCCCGGCGACCACGACGCAAATGACGAACGCGGAGTCGACCGACGCCACCTTTCAATGCGCAGGGGTACTGCTGACGAAAAAAATTCTCCAGATCCAGTCTGACGCCTGGTGGTAATTCTAAGGTAAGGAATCTATAACTAATTGTCTCTTTCAGATTTTTTTGTTTTCTCTTTCGTGTCCAATTTCCCCTTTCCCCCACTTGTCTATTCATGCTTCTTAGCACAAAAGTAGATTTTGCTACTAAGAGATCAGCATTGTCTGTCCAGGAATTAAAAAAAAAAAAAATGGTAACAAACTTGACAGTCAGTCTTTCAATCTGTATCTCAGTAGTCCTTTATAACAGAATTCATGTTTACTTTTAACTACCCGAAACTCACAAATTCAAAGAGATGTGCAAGCTTGGGAAAACAGCTGCCTCTGATAGTGAATTTTTGTGCATTTGCGAGTTTACCATCTAGTAATTGTGTTCTAATTTTTATGTTCATTTTTTCCACCCCTCTGGGTACCTGTCTACTCCCTTTTGAGGTCAAGTGCTCATTAAGTTTCTCCTTTTATGTGCGATTGTCTACAGAGCAAATCTCGCGAGTTTTTGCAAATTTTCCAATTTCAAGACAGCAGAAAAAAAAATTGAAGCCTTTCATCAGCCTACACATTTCTTGAAAAATCCACTGTGATTGACAGAATTTGTGAGTTTCCTCTTTGCAAGTTTAAACTATCAAGGCATCTCTAAATTTCAACTCTTTGATGCCCAACGAGACATTTTTCAAACACAAATATCTCAAAAACTACTAAATTAATTTACACCTAATCAAAAAAGTACACTTTTTGAGTTCATGCCAAGTTTAGAGTAAATCCATTCAGAGGCTTATGCTGTACCTGGCAGCAAACTTTCCTAAGGGAACTTGAATGGCAAACGCATGTTTTTTATCTCCCCTCGTTAACTACCCCCACCCCTCCCTGCAGTGGATCCGCATGAAAATTGGGATGATAAATCTTTTTTTTTATTTCTTTTTTTTATTTCTTTATTGAAGCACAATATGCATACAAACACAGGCAATAAATTGATATACTGGCAACGATTTTGAGGTATACTTGAACAGCAGTAGTATCAATTTTAAGAATTGGAGAAACAAAACTACGCCCTTCACCCAACTCCCACCCCCAACCCAACAACCCTGTAGCATAACAAGACGGTGAGAAGCAATACTTCTGTATACAGATCAATGTGCAGGACATAACTAAAACATATCATAACATTGGTGCAGCATTAACACTACCAACAGGCAAGCATTTACAAGTTACACCAGATCAGGGTGCTCAAGTAGATGCACGGTAAGTGGCGCCCAAAAGTCTTTAGGTCTGGAGGCTGCAGGTAATTCTTCAGCATATACATTTAATTGCTCCCTACAGAACACAAGATCACGAATCCATTTAACTATTGTGGGCACTGCCTTAGAGTTCCAATGCATTGCAACAGCCCGTTTAGCAAACAGGGTGGCAACTGCCACTATACGTCTATTACAATACCTAATTTGCTTTAACAATCCCAGCAGGCAAACCTCAGGTGTGCAGCTAACCACTTCCATCGTCATGTTCGTGAGGACTTCCGTCACCCTCCGCCAGAACTGTAGAATACCAGGACAATCCCAAGCCAGGTGTAAAAAGTCAGCTCCAGCTTGACAGCACCTAGGGCATCGATCATCAACCCGCAGCCCAAACTTTAACAATTTCACAGGGGTATAGTAGATTTGGTGCAAGTATTTAAAATGAATAATTTGAAAGTTGCAATTAGCTGTTAAACGCCCCGTTAATTTGCAACATTCAACCCAATTTTCTCGTGACAGGGGGGCCTCGAGTACAGCATTCCATTTTTCCCACGCGGGTGAGTGGGCAAACTCATTTTCTCTCTCAGAGGCTACATACAGTTTAGAGATTAGCCCGCGGCTCTCCCCCATTTTTAATACAACTTGTAGTGCTTTTAACCCTCTTTGATCCTGTGGGAAATCTGGGTACAGAGTGCACACTGCAGCCCGCAATCTAGCATATATGAAACCATGCATAGCCTTATATGTTTGCCCACCCTGGAACTCACTCAAGGAGACAAAGGCGCCACTACGGTACATGTCCCCTAATTTCGTGACGCCCACACTTCGTAGGATATTCAGAGCCCCATGCTCACATGCCACAGAAATGTCAGGATGAGCGGCAATTGGCATGTCTGGGGCGTAAATCTGCTCTAATCCCGCCCTCTTCACGAGAGCGTGCCATGCCCAGACAGTGCATCCAACTGGATTAATTTCTCTCCTATGCCTCGCCTCACCCTTGCACAAGATCATAGCAGTCAGTGGCGTCGGGTGTACAGTGTCCGCCTCAACCACCAGGTGCGGCATATATTTCTGTGGGAAGTACCAATAATGCGCAAACTGCGCCTGCGCACATAAGTAATAGAGCCTCAAGTCAGGGGCTTCAAACCCCCCATAATCAAACGGCAATGCCAATGTAGCCCAACTGCACCTAGGTTGCTTGCCAGCCCAGACCAATGACAACAGACAGGTCTGCAGTGTTTTAAAAAACGTTACATTCAATTTTAAAGGGACATTAACGCACAAGTTACTAACTTGTGTAACGATATATCTGTAAGATACAGTAGTTAGTGACAGATTCCTTACCTTAGAATATCCTCAGGCGTCAGGCTGGATCCGGAAAGTTTTGCGTAGCAGTACCCTTGCGCGTCGGTAGGTGGCATCGTGCGGCTCCGCGTCCGTCGTCGGCATCGGGATCGCCGGGATGACGTCGCGGCCAGTACTTAGACGCCGCCCATGCGTGCTGACGTCAGTTCTGTACACGACTTTCCGCGCCAGGAACGCAGAGCCATGCAAGAAGCTGACATTGATGTCTGAAAAAATACTAGGGCCCTGAAAGGGATGTCCTTAACCCTAGAAATCAGTTCGCAGAACGGGGAGGATGGCTGGGGCGGAAAGGAATCTGTAACTAACTACTGTCTCTTACAGATATATCGTTACACAAGTTAGTAACTTGTGCATCTGAAAGAGACACGTTAGTGACAGATTCCTTACCTTAGAATAGATACTCCAGCAATACCAACCCTGGTGGTTGGTCTGCGAACAGATTCAGACAAGGAAGTCCCGGAGGACAGAGCGGCCAAAGAAGCCGTCCCTCCGGACCTGGCTGTCAAGGCAGTAATGCTTGGTAAACGTGTGCAGCTAGGCCCACGTAGCTGCCTGACATATATCCTGTAGCGGAACACCGCGGCCTAAAGCCGTGGTAGCAGCTGTTGCCCTGGTAGAATGAGCATGTAGCCCAACAGGGGGCTCCTTCTTAGCCAAAGAATAGCAGGCTTTGATACACAAGATTACCCAGCGGGAGATGGTCCTCTTGTGTACCGCCGACCTTTTTTGGCGCCCACGTAGCCAACAAAGAGCTGGTCATCCACCCGGAACTGTTGTGTGCGGTTGAGGTAAAAGGAAAGCGCACGTTTTGGGTCCAGACGGTGGAGCCTCTCTTCCTCTCTGGAAGGATGCAGAGGCGGAAAGAAGGTGGGCAAAGTGATGGTCTGCCCAATGTGGAAGGCAGTAACCACCTTTGGCAAGAAGGACGGACGCGTCCTAAGAACAACCTTGTCTGGATGGACAGACAGAAAGGGGGGGTTTGCACGAAAGAGCCTGGAGCTCATTCACCCGCCGAGCGGAGGTGATGGCCACCAGAAAAGCTGTCTTCAGAGTGAGAAGACGAAGAGGACAGTTATGTAGAGGCTCAAAGGGAGCGCACATTAAAAAGGTAAGAACCAAGTTAAAGTCCCACTGAGGCATCACAAACGGAACAGGAGGGAAGAGGTGTGTAATGCCTTTAAGAAACCTGTTAACAACAGGGGACTTGAAAAGGGAGGGCTGATCAGGAAGCCTGAGGAAGGCCGAGATTGCACAAAGATAGCCCTTGATGGTACCCAGGGCAGAACCCTGTTGGTCCAGAGAAAGAAGGAACAGAAGAACCTCAGAAAGAGGGGCAGAAAGGGGATTCACAGCCTTTGCTGTGCACCATGCCACAAACTTGTGCCACCTGCAGGCGTATACCACCTTAGTGGAGGGACGCCTGGCTGCCAGAATCACATCACAAACTTCGGGAGGCAAGTCGAAAGGAATCAACTGCCCCCGCTCAATCTCCACGCAAGGAGGTGGAGACTGGACAGGTTCGGGTGGAGGACCGTCCCCTGCTGCTGCGACAGAAGATCCTCCCGAAGAGGCAGACGGATCGGGGATCGACGCTCATACTGAGTAGCTCGGGATACCAAACTCTTCGAGCCCAGTCCGGAGCCACAAGAATGACTTGGGCCCGGTCGCGCCGAATCTTCTTCAACACTCTGGGTAGAAGTGGTATAGGCGGAAAGGCGTACAACAGACCGCAACTCCACTCGCGATGAAAAGCGTCGCCGAGCGAGTGCCGCCTTGGAAATTCCAACGCGCAGAACTGATGACATTGCACGTTCTCTTCGGTGGCGAATAGATCTAACCAAGGCTCTCCCCACTGTAGAAAGAGTCCTTGCGCCACCTCCGAGAGAACACGCCATTCGTGATCCATCATGCACCTACGGCTGAGTTCGTCCGCCCTGGCTTTCAGGGAACCTGCCAGGTGTTGAACCATCAGGAATATGCCCTGATGTTCCAGCCATGTCCAGAGACGCAGAGCCTCCTGACATAGGGTCCACGACCCCACCCCGCCTTGTTTGTTGCAGTACCACATGGCGGTGGTGTTGTCTGTGAACACCTGCACTACCTTCCCTTTGACAGAGGGAAGGAATGCCTTGAGTGCAAGTCGGATCGCCCGTAGCTCCAGAAGGTTGATATGGAGCCGGGACTCCGCCGGAGACCAGAGGCCTCTGATCTCCGCCTCTCCCATGTGACCGCCCCATCCCAGAAGGGACGCGTCCGTCACAACTGTGTGCTCTGGCTGGGGAAGGGAGAGGGATCTGCCCATGACCCATTGCCGGTTCGAGAGCCACCACTGCAACTGTCTTGCAGTCCCCTCCGAGATCTGGATGTAATCGGACAGGTTCCCCTGATGCTGCGCCCACTGGAACTTCAGGTCCCACTGCAGAGCCCGCAGATGCCATCTGGCATGATCGACCAGCAGGATGCAGGAGGCCATGAGGCCCAGCAGCCTCAGGGTCATCCGTACCGAAACCCAGGATAGAGGCTGAAAGATCGGAATCATAGCCTGAATATCCCGGACTCGCCGTTCAGGAGGATAGGCCCGAAACTGCGTTGTGTCCAGAACTGCTCCGATGAAAAGGAGCTGTGGAGAAGGAATCAGGTGCGACTTCGGCACGTTGATGGAGAACCCCAGCGAGTGCAGGAGTTCGGCCGTAGTCTGGAGGTGGGAGACGACTGCCTGGGACGAGCCCGCCTTCAGCAACCAGTCGTCGAGGTAGGGGAAGACTGGAACCCCTGCCCGGCGCAGATGAGCTGCGACCACCGCCATCACTTTCGTGAACACCCGAGGGGCGCTGGTAAGGTCAAAGGGGAGCACGGTTAACTGAAAATGCTTGAGGCCTACCGTGAACCGCAGGTAACGCCGGTGGGCCGGCAGGACGGGGATGTGAAAATATGCGTCCTGCAAGTCCAACGCTACCATCCAGTCTCCAGGCTCGAGGGCAGTCAAGACCTGAGCTAGGGTGAGCATCTTGAACTTCTCCTTCCGGAGGAAGCGATTGACGTTCCGGAGGTCCAAGATAGGACGCATGTCCTCCTTGCCCTTTTTGGGCACCAGAAAGAGTGGGAGTAACAACCACGCCCTACTTCTGGGGTCGGAACGCGCTCGATGGCCCCCTTGGCCAAGAGGGCCGCAACTTCCTTTTGAAGAAGCACCAAATGATCCCCCGACATGCGGTGGCATTGAGGTGGCATGGCTGGGGGGGTAGTCTCGAAGGGGAGGGAGTAGCCCCTTTGGACAATGTCCAAGACCCACTTGTCCGATGTGATGGCACGCCAGTGGTGAAGGTGATGGCGGACCCTGCCCCCTACTGGCGTGCTGTGGACCTGAAAGGATGGACTAGGAGGGCTTGGAGGCCGCGGACGGGGCGGAGGTGGTGGCCTGACCCGCACGCTGATTACCCGACCCGCCTCGGCGGGAGCCTCGTCCACGCGAAGACGCTTGCTGCGTGGGCCGGTGGCTGGGCAGCGGACGTGACTGGGCGCCCCTTCCGTGGCCACGAAAGGGGCGAAAAGCAGACTGTTGCGGAGGGCGCACAGCAGAAAGGCCCAGGGACTTGGCTGTTACCCGCGAGTCCTTAAAGCGCTCCAGCACATGGTCTGCCTTGTTGCCGAAAATGCCGACACCATGAAAGGGCATATCCCTCAGTGTGTTCTGGACATCGCCCGAAAAACCAGTGGTCCTCAGCCAGGCGTGACGGCGCAGCGCCACTGTCGTCGCAAGCGATCTGCCTAGCGAGTCGGCGGTATCTAGGCCACATCGGATAGTATACTTTGCCGCATCTCTTCCTTCCGCAATGGCGCGTGAAAGCAGTGCCTGGGCCTCCTCAGGACACTGGGGCAAGACCTGCGTCACAGAATCCCACAAGGAGTGGGTATATCGGCCCAAAAGGCAAGTGGTGTTGACGGACCGCAAGCCAGCACTGGTGGAAGAAAAAACCTTCTTCCCAAATTGGTCCAGTTTTTTGGATTCCCTATCCGGAGGAGCGGTAGGGAAGGCGCTCTGAGAGGCGGAGGCTTGGACAACCAAGCTCTCAGGGGTGGGGTGTTGGGAAAGGAACAGGGGGTCGCCCGGAGCAGGGCGATGGCGTCGGGCTACGTTCCTGTCCACAGGAGCCCCTGTGGTGGGCTTGGACCAGGTGCCCAAAGAACGTCCGAAAGTGCCTCGTTGAACGGCAGCAGTGGCTCCGCAGAGGTAGCCGCCGGCTGAAGCACTTCCGTCAGGAGGTTAGTCCTGACAGCCACTGTAGGTAACTGGAGATGCAGGACCTCAGCTGCCCTACGCAACACCGT
Organism: Calotriton arnoldi; assembly: GCA_963921515.1. Taxonomy (NCBI): domain Eukaryota; kingdom Metazoa; phylum Chordata; class Amphibia; order Caudata; family Salamandridae; genus Calotriton; species Calotriton arnoldi. Next base: position 2,168,625 of record CAWUFW010002084.1, on the reverse strand, counting down.
AGCAACGTTTGCTCCCTCCTCCGTTGCCACGGAAGGAGGAGACAGCATGCCAATGTCTGGAGAGGTGTCCAGACCACTGGCCTCCCCAAGTTCCTCAGCCCAGTCCTGATCATACTCACATTGGGCAGTGAGAGGGTCCTCAGAACCCTCCCAGTTCTCTTCGTCCTCCAAATCAGGATCAATGTAAGGAGGAGGGACATGTGGGACCCAGAGTCTCAGCGGCGCCGGAGCCGGCGTCGATCGAGCGTCGGTCCGGCGCCGAGTCCGGGTCCGGAGAGAACCGGGAACGAGCGTCGCCCGGAGCCCCGGGCGGCATCGTGAACGGCACCGGTGAAGTCGACGCCAGTGGAGGTGTCGTGAGGTCAACCGGCGTCGACCGGGGTTGTGGCAGCACCGGAGCCGGGGCCGAGGCCGGGGCCGGGGCTGGTGTCGCTGGCAGCGCCGGGACCGGAGTCGCCGGCGGCGCCGTAGGAACCCCACTAGGGCCCGCGGGGCCCGAAGGTGCACCGGGGGGACCCTGAGGCCCGAAGAGGCGGGCCATGGCCGACAGGAACTCCTGTATTTCGGCCGGAGTTGCCGCCGAACCCGGGAAGGGCGGGTAATGCGGCGGCTCCGCGGGCACTCCCAGCGCCGCGGGGACGGTGCCGACGGGACCCTGCGAGGGGAAGTTGTTGAGCGATGGCGCTTTTTCGACTTCTTGTGCTTCGACTTACCGGAGGAGTGCGAAGACTTTGACCCCGAAGAACGATGAGGTCTCCGCGACCGGCCCCTCGACCTCTCTCTCGACAGGGGCTTGGATTGGCGCGGAGCCGACTGCCGGACCTCGAGGAGCTTTCGAGACCGCTCTCGCAAAGCCTTCGGATGCAAGGCCCGACAGTCAGGGCACGACTTGGAGTCGTGGTCGCGCCCGAGGCAGTAGAGACAATCCTGATGCGGGTCTGTGATCGACATCATTCGACCACAGGCGTTGCATGGCTTGAAGCCGGGCATCCCTACCGACACCGTAGGAGTCGAACGACTCGAGAAAACAGTGACAAAAAGTCACAAAAAATTTCAGTCAAAAATTGACTGGGGCACTGCTCTCTCCGGATCTGCGCTTACTGGCGCGGAAAAAGAAAGAACTGACGTCAGCGCGCATGGGCGGCGTCTAAGTACTGGCCGCGACGTCATCCCGGCGATCCCGACGACGGACGCGGAGCCGCACGACGACGCCTACCGACGCGCAAGGGTACTGCTACGCAAAACTTTCCGGATCCAGCCTGACGCCTGGGGATATTCTAAGATAAGGAATCTGTCACTAACGTGTCTCTTTCAGATAAATAAATAGAGCAACTTAGGTAGTATTGACATCTTTACAACCGCAATTCCATCCGCTAGCGATAAAGGCAATTGCGTCCAACGAGCAACCTGTTTGGTAATATTAGAAACTGCGCGGCCATAATTCATAGTGAGCACCTCCTCCGGATTCTTATGCACCCACACCCCTAAATATTTAACCGGTTCAACTGACCAGGAGAGAGGGAAGTCAAGCGCAAGTTCTTGCGTGCAATCCGTTAAGGGTATAATTATAGATTTAGCCCAATTAATGCCCAGCCCGAGTGTGATTCAAATGCGACATACTCTCGCAGGACAGATACCGGATGGGCCGCAGGGTCTTTGACGTATAGTAACATATCATCGGCGTACAATGATATAGCAAGCGGGCGCTGTCTGAATCCCAAGGCTGCTTCCGCATGTTTCTGCCGCACCTTACAAGCCAACGGCTCTAGCACTAAAGAGAATAGCATAGGGGAGAGCGGGCAGCCCTCCCGTGTGCCTCTGCATATTGGAAATATATCTGACACCCAGCCATTGTCCCGCACCGGTTGTGTATATAATAAACGAATCCACGTGAGAAAAAACCTGTGGCATCCCCATTCTCTGTAAAACCACAAACATGTACCCCCATTTCAGTGAGTCGAAGGCTTTTGCAGCGTCAAGTAACACGGTCACAGCAGGTGTCTCGGGGTCTAACTGGTTTATTACCGCAAATATTGTACGCAGATTATGCACCGTGGAGCGTTTGGGAACAAAGCCCGACTGGTCGGGAATTACCAAATTAGGAATCAGCGGCTGAAGTCTGCATGCGATCATTTTCGCCAATATCTTAGTGTCAATATTTATAATAGACAACGGCCTGTAAGATTCACATTTATTTGCAGGTTTATCCGGTTTCAACAAAGTGACCAGTAAGGCTTCCCTAAGAGACGGGGGCAAGAAACCTTTCTCATAGGCCTCTGAAAAACACCTTTAACAGCTGTGGGGCTAGTACATCTGAATATGCTTTGTAGAAATCGCTAGGCAGTCCATCCAGCCCCGCTGATTACTAGTAGGCAGAGATGCTATAGCCAGTTTGACATCTTCCACGTTGAAGGGTTGTATCAAATATTCACGTTGACCATTGGAGAGCCACCCCAGCGCAATATCTTCCAAATACTCATTAATTACCTCACAAGGATTGGATTGCCCATCCCCATATAGCTGGGAGTAAAAATCAATAAAAACTAGACTGATCTCGGGGGTAGAATATTGAGCAACTGAATTCGCATCAAGCAGCTCAGTGATGTGTTCTTGCCCCTTAGGGAGTGACAACTTATGCGCCAATAAGCGGCTAGGTCTGCCACCCTCGCCATAATCCCTTGCCCTGCATCTGTGGGATCTGTGCAAGATCTCTTGATCCGCTGTCTCATTATGGTCCGTGACCAACTCACGTATACGAGCCAAAATATCTGGTGCAGGGCTCACTTCATACTCACGCTCCAGCTTACTGATCTTGCTTGCCAGGTATTCCATACGATTCCTGAGATCCTTTAGTACCCCAGCCTGAGCACCCATGCATTCCCCTCTAATAGTAACCTTAAATGCTTCCCAGAGCACGCCTGCGCTTTCCACAGATACGACATTCTCTGAGAAATAATTACTAATCGTAGCACCGATCTGTGTGCGAAATAAGGGGTCTAGCAGTGAGGCGGGTTGCAGCCGCCACTGAAATGGAGGCCTAAGTACGTCCGAGACCTTCAATTCCATTAGGACAGGGGAATGATCAGAGAGCGTTCTAGCGAGATGTTTAATAGATACAGCCCACGAGGCAGCCTGTCTGCAGACTAGCCAGTAATCCAGTCTGGACCACGAGCCGTGCACTGTCGACACAAATGTACCCTCGCGCCCCACAGGATTACGATTCCTCCATTAATATATACTAGACCTTCAGCCTCGATCAGCTCATTCAATACAATCGCCGCTTGCTTGCCGCGCCCTTCCACATCAGAGGAACGATCAAGTCTCGAGGACAAGCAGACATTCAGGTCACCCCCCACCCCCATAGTACCACAGCCTGAGGATAGGACGAGATGCGCCTCCAAATGTCTTCGAAAAAAGCAGGGTCATCTAAATTGGGACCATAAGTGTTAACACACAGCATCAGCGTACCACCCAGCTTACCCAATGCGAGCACCAACCTCCCCTGGGGGTCAACTTCAGATTTAATGTGAGTGTATGGAGTGCCTCTCCTCACCAGAAGTAACACCCCTCTAGAGTATGAAGAGAACGAAGATGCAACCCTTATCGTGGCCCAGCGAGCTCCAACCTTTAGGTCCGTTTGCTTAGTGAGATGCGTTTCTTGGAGAAGAGCAACCTGAACGTTCTGTCTATCAAGGTTGGCCAATACGTTACAAATTTTTTTGGGGTTGTTCAACCCACGCACATTCCATGTTATTAACTTAATGCTATCGCCTGGGCCTGCGGCCAAACAGAATGTTAGAGCAATCACTTACACACATTTCACCATTATAAGAGCTGAGCATTGCAGAAAACGTTGACTTCCCACACGTGCAATCCAACCATGATCCAACCTTCCTACCTCACCCCCCACCCACTTTAGCACCCCCAACTTGCTAAAGACAACCCAAACTGTGATATTAAACCCTCCCAACACAAAGCTACCCCAAATGGACAAGTGGGGAACACCCATTAGGGGACGGAAAAGAACAGCAACCCCCCGATTTAAGTGGGGGGTAGCCGCGCAAACGAATATATCGACATCATCATAACAATAATCATTGAATAGCATAGCATACCATGAAGTGCAATTCACCAATTTGTACAACAGGGCGCCGGTGCCTGAGCACACCAGCAATTGACCTGCACAGCAAGCAGTCTTTAGGTCCAGTAACAAACCTGTGAAGGGAAAATATTACAAATCTTGCACTCACAAGTGGATCACTAAGATCCCAAGATACACATTTCCAATGCTGTCTCCACCATTAGGGGGGCCAGTTATACATCATTGTTCCTCCTCACCCAAATCCGCGGAGGCCTCTCGACAACGCTTTTTTAGTAGTTTAGCATGCTCCATAGCGGCCTTAGGGTTCGTGAAGATCTTGGACGTACCCTCAGATCCGATTCTCAAGTGAGCCGGGTATAGTATGGCATAGGGGATGGAAGTCTGGGAAAAATGCAAACATGTTTCCTTGATAAGTGATTTGGCCCTTCTCCCGGGCAAGGCGCAGAATAGTGTCTCGGTCCCGGTAATTCAACAACCTAGCAATGATAGGTCGCGGAGGGGTGCCGGGAACCGGGCACGCCGCCAAGGAGCGGTGAGCTCGTTCAACAACAAACATATTGGAGAACGCATCTGCATTAAAAATGTCCTTCAGGGGGCGTGGCCAAGATGGCGAGCCGAGCGGACGCACGGCTCGGAGGCTCCTCACCCCTGTCCCCATTTACCCCATAAAAATCTTGCCCAGATTCCCCCTCAACGCCCGACGCTGACTACCCGACTGTGGGCGGTGTAGAGCGGCTGCCTGGAAGCGCGGAAAGTGTGAATCCACCTCCGGAACACCGAAGAGATCTTCAGGGGCGCGAAGCGACGGCCGGAGAAAATGGCGCCTTGGCCTAGAGCTGCGGAGCTGATGCAGTGGCCGTGAGAAGGCACCTCTACAATTGCGCCTGTGTCGCTGGCGGCCCAGCGCTGAGCTCTACCCGGGAGCGGAGAAGTGCCCTGAAACTCCGGGACGGCCGAAGTCAGCAGAGACGCTCAGGGTGAGCGAGACGGCGACGACGACGGGCCTGCATCCCCCGTCGGGGGGAGAGTGACTACTCGAGGCCGCGGCTCGGCGGCCTAGGTGGGCGAGCCCGGCCATCCATGAAGTGCGGAGGGGCGGCGCACGCAGGGGCTGCTACGAGCCAGGACCTGCGAGGGTGACACTGCGACTTGGAGATCTCACGGCTGACTCCTTTGGCGGGGATCCCCGCAAACCAGAACCCAGCCGCAGCAGGGGAGGCGGCCCGCGGTGAGACGCCGCGAGCTGTGGAGGCATCTGTTGACCCCGACACCGCACAGTGGAGTGGAGCGGGGGCCCGGGGGAAGCCGCCGCGGGGAGACCCGCCTGCGAGTGAACGCCCGAGGCGCAACGAAGGGGCCCTCATGAGTGGTGGAGGCGGCCCTCCAGTTTATTGACACGTCGCCTGGCCTCCAGAGCCCAGAGGACGGAGCGCACGCCTGCCGGCGAACAAAGTGGAACTCTGGCATAGACGGACCCGGCGAACGGCAGTGGAGCGGTAGCTGGGGGCCAGCCCTGTGCTTGTGGCGGATCGTCAGGCGCCAGGGACAGTGCGTCCACCCGTCTGCGTGAGTACGAGGAACGCTTGAGGAGTGTGCTTGATGCGGGGACGCCTGGGGACAGAGAACCAGTGACGCACGGGCCCTGGGCCCTTGGCGGTGCGCAGCGGGGGGCAGGAGCCTGAGCACCCAAGCATTAGAGAGACACGGACGGGGCTGAAGACGGCGACAGGGGGCGAAGAAGGAGCGCAGCAGCGGCGGGAAGGACAATAGATGACGCTGCTGGGGCAATACGAAGGGCTACAACGGGGGAGCGGTGTGGCTGCATTGGAGGGGCCCCTAGACACGAGCAAAAGCAAAAGAAGGGCGGAGGTCGGCGGCGGGTCCTGAGCCGAGATTTGGGGCCGACGAGTTCCTGGTGGCCCCACTGAGAGGCCCAGAGGAGAGAGGGGACAGCGAAAGGACGCAACTCTACTTCAACGGCGGGGGTGTGGTGCTCCCGGTTCAATCAGCACGTCAACCCAGAAACCAGGGACAGAACCTGACCAGGATTCCGGGCCGGTCGCCTGGATGGCCGATCAACGAAAGAAAGGGGAACGCACCCTCAAAGATATGCTAACCAAGGGATCCCTCTCTGGAGAGAAAGGAGGGAAGGGGTCGACCCCCCCTCGGACTCAGGAGACCTGAGAGGAGGGGGAAATGCCCATCACACGAACTTTCTTGGAATCACTTTTTAACGTCCTCCGGGAGGACTTTCAAACGCTCAAGCAGGAAGTGACCGGGGAAATCAGGGAGATTCGCCGTGATGTGGATGAGGTTGGGGAAAGAGTGGCGGCTATCGAGGAATGCGAAATCTCCAAAGGCGAAGAAATCGAACAATTACAGCAGGAAGTGCTCCGTCTCAGAGACCAACACATGGACCTCCAGACCCACACTGAGGATCTGGAAAACAGGTCCTGACGCAACAACATTCGCGTCAGAGGGGTTCCATCCCAGGAAGAAGGGAGCGACGTCGCCGGCTATCTCCGAGGCCTCTTCAGGGACATACTGGGGGAGGACCAAGACTTTGAACTCCACATAGACAGAGCGCACCGGGTGGGCCCCCCGCGGCGGGCGCCGGCTCCCCCGCAAGACATGCTAGCCTTTCTCCCAGACTACCCCCTTAAAGAGCGCATCCTGGGGGAAGCTAGGCATCAACAACCCATCACATATAAAGTAAAGGACACTCCGTAGCTCTCTTCCAGGACTTAGCGGCCATAACCCTCCAGAGGAGGAAAGCCTTCAAGGGGGTGACTGATCACTTGAGAGAGAAGGGGGTGGCCTATTCCTGGGGTCACCCCTTCCGGTTGATTTTCAGATGGAACGGCCGGCTACATCAATTACGCTCCCTTAGGGAAACCTGTGCGCTCCTTGGCCTGAATCATGAGAGCCCGGACGCGTCCCCCACTCGCCCTGAGAGTGGCTGGCGGAGAGTAAACCGCGGAAAGACTCTTCCCCCCGTTCGGCGGCCGGATCCCGACACTGTGTCACAAGAGCGGCAAGCAGCCGTAGCCGCTGTAACGAAGGACACCGCCTCGCCAACCCGGATCTGAAGACACCACACCTACTGAGGGGGCTAGAAAACACGAACTTCAAATGCACCGGGAGGGGGGCGGGGTGGGGGGCCAGGGCCACTTGGACCACACGTTCCCCCAACTTTTCGGACTCCAGCTGCCCACACTATTGACGGTGGGCAACGGACTATGGTAAACTTGGGGGGTAACAAAGTTGGGGTTAGGGAGGCATGGGGGGGGAACCGGGTAGTTGGGAGGTTGGAAAAGAGAATTGTGGGTAGGGAGGGGGTGGGGAAGGAGCAGGGAGGGGGGACGCAGTTGGTTGGGAGTTGGAAGGGTTAGGGAAGAGGGGGTGGGATGGGGGAACCGATGTGCTATCAATCACGGGGTCCCACTAGGACTCCTACATACGCCAGACCCACCCACAAGCGACCTATTGTGTTCCCCCCCGATGACGACATCAACGTTACAGATCCTTACATTGAACGTAAAAGGGCTGAACAATGCTTTTAAGAGAAGAGCCGTCCTATCATATTTAGAAAACTCAGGAGCGTCAATATGTCTTTTACAAGAAACTCATCTCCTCCCTAGAGATTGGCACCGGATGAAATCCCGAGCCTTTCCCCAACAATTCTATTCCTCCACACTGACCAAGACGGCAGGGGTGGCTATACTGATTGCTAAAACATTCCCGGCCACGGTGGGTGACAAGGTAGCAGAGATACGAGGACGACTTTTGGCATACACACTATGGGTGGGAGACGCCCCTATGGTGGTGGGATCCCTCTACGCGCCCAACACGGGACAGGAGCAATTCCTCCAAACGCCAATGTCGGAGGTGCTGGGTTCTTCCGGGAGAAAAATTGCGGTGGGAGGTGACCTGAACCTCGTCATGGACACAGGCAAGGACAGATCGGGTCAACGCTACGGACACACTGGGGCCCTATCACAAAAAGGGAGGGAATGGTTAAAGGAGAGGGTGTTGGAGGATGTCTGGAGGGTGGTCCACCCCAATGCCACACAATTTTCTTTCTACTCGCATGCTCATCACACCTACGCCCGGCTGGACCACTTTATAGGGACGACAGAATTGATGACTCTTGTGGAGACAGTGTCGATCGTACCGGCAGCACTATCTGACCATGACGCGGTGGTGTTGACTCTGTCCATCCCCCCAATGCGCAAACCGCCTGGGAGATGGCGTCTTAGGGAAAGCTTGCTCCAAAAGGCAGGGGTGGTGCAACAACTTCAAAGACGCGTCACTGACTACCTAGAGCTGAATGACTCCCCGGATATCCCCGTAACGGCACTGTGGGGGGCGCTTAAGGCTACGATACGAGGCGAAATAATCGCCATTACCGCAGCTGAAGCTCGGGAACGGAAAGGAAAAAGGGTGCTTCTGACGGCCCAGGTGGCAGAACTCGAGCGGATACATAGCCGCACTTGCGCTCCCCGGATTTGGCGACAGCTGAAGGCGGCTAGAGAGCAACTGGCGGCTCTCGATTTAGATAGGGCCGAGTACGCGGCCCTACGGCTCAAACACACCTATTATATGGGAGGCGACAAAACGGGGCGGCTGCTAGCGAGTAAACTCAGAGCACGGGAGGAACGAACGAGAGTGCAGGTGCTTCAGACAAGGGGGGGAGAGACAGTGGATCGAGACGAGGATATTGCAGAGGTCTTTCGGGACTTCTATTCCACCTTATATAGCAAGGCCTCTCAGACGCACGGGGAGGCGGCGACCTATCTACAGGGAGCGGCAACCACAAAACTAGACCTAATGGGAATGGAGGCGCTAGACACACCCATCCGCGTCAAGGAGGTGATTAGTGCCATCTCCCGACTCAAGCCTTTGAAATCACCTGGTCCTGACGGATTTTCGGCAGGGTTCTATAAATCCTTTTGTCCCCAGCTAGCCCCAATATTAACGCGTCTTTTTAACTCCTTTCAGGGCCCAGGGACTATCCCTCCTGACATGTTGGTAGCCGATATCGTAGTAATCCCAAAACCCGGGAAGGACGCGACTCAATGCGGTGCTTATCGCCCGATCTCCCTTCTTAATCTCGACCTAAAGCTGTTCACCGGGGTCCTGGCGGCCAGACTAGGGCTGCGAATGCCCGGCATTATTGAACCAGACCAATGTGGCTTTGTCTCTAATCGCCAGAGTAGTGACCATACTAAAAGGATACTGCACCTGATTGATAAAGCCCATCGCACCAAGATGGATGCAGTGCTGTTATTGATCGACGCTGAAAAAGCGTTCGATCGCGTTAGCTGGGAATTTTTAGAGGCCACGTTAGCTCACTTTGGAATTGGGGACCGCTTCCGAGCATGGGTGGCGAGTTGTTATGATAAGCCTACCGCTACAATCCGGGTGAACGGTATAGCCTCAAAGACGTTTGACATTCAACGGGGGACGAGACAGGGGTGCCCTCTATCGCCCCTTCTCTTTGCTCTCTACATAGAGCCCCTAGCACAAAAAATACGGGATAATCCAGATATTTTAGGTATCCCTTCGGAGGGGAACGACATACTTTTAGTCTGTATGCCGACGATCTCTTGGCAACCCTGGAGACTCCGGATCGCTCGGCCCCGGCCTTCTTGAGGGAATTGGCCTCCTTTGGTCGCATGTCTGGCTTTAAGATTAATGTCGGGAAATCAACTGTGCTGCCCCTGGGCCGTTGTGAAGAGGCGCACAACACGGGAGATCTGACGATTGGTGAGCTCCAAACCCACGATACGCTTACCTACTTAGGGATTGATTTAGCTCCATCAGTGGCACGCACGGTCACACTGAACTACACTAAACTCCTCTCCCAAACGCAGGCGGCTCTTGGACGTTGGCAGAAACACCAGCTGTCACTCTTGGGTCGGATAGCGGCTGTTAAAATGAATATCCTACCCAAGGCCCTTTATATCTTTCAGACTATACCGATCTGGCCCCCAGCCGGGACTTTACAAAAGATACAAACTGCGGTACAACAATTTATTTGGGTGGGGGCACGACCCCGGATGCACAGGGATCTCTCCCATAGACCGGCCGACGTGGGTGGGCTGGGCATCCCTAACTTCACGGAATATTTTAAAGCAACTCAACTCCGACACCTGGTGGAATGGAGCAGACCGGAATCTGAAAAACGATGGTTGTTTCAGGACCGGGCTCTGGTGAAAATGTCTTTGTGGAAAGTCCCGTTTTTGAAGAGACCAGATAGACCGCCGAACCTGCGGGGCTCTCCGATCACGAACATGCTGTTAAGAGTGTGGGACTCAGTAGCAGTTAAGAGAGGACTCACCTCCTTTCCCTCCCCAATGACGCCTCTATTCGAGAATCCAGAGTTCCCACCCGGGATGGAGGAACAAGCGTTCTCACAGTGGAAAGCCACAGAATGCAAATCGGCGGGCCATCTATTTGACTTAGAGGGGTTCCTACCTTATGCAGATGCGAAAGAACTATATACCATCGCAGCACCACAACGATACCAATATTTTCAACTTCGTCACTGGCTCCTCCACCCGGATGTCCGACCCGGGGTTAGTAGAAAACTCACGACATACGAACGTTGGATCCTTACCAAAACTTCTGATAAAAGACTGATCTCTGACCTGCACCACATGCTACGTCCACAGGTTCCCTTTTCCCCCTCGGCGGGACAGAAACGGGCGGAGCGGGAGATTGGGAGAGCACTCACGGAGAAAGAGTGGACGGATATATCCTTTCGAGCCAATCACACGGCCCGTAACACGGCTAGTAGGGAGGCAGCGGTTAAGGTCACTGCATACTGGTATCTAACGCCAGCCAGATTGCACAGGGGGAACCCGGACCGAAGCCCGACATGTTGGCGGGGGTGCGACGCGGAGGGGACCGTGACACATCTCCTATGGGACTGCCCAGAACTCACAGACTACTGGCGCGCAGTCTTAGATGACGTTGACCGACACCTCGAGACAGAGATACCTCGCTTTCCGGCTTATACGCTACTGGGGCTGCCTAATGCACTTACGTACCCTCTGAAATCGATTCGGGGGAAGCAAATGGGCCTAGCTATGGGGGCGGCAGTTCAACACATTCTCTCTCTGTGGGGCAAGCAAACTAGACCGACACACACAGGATGGTTGCATAAATTATGGTACATAGTCAGAATGGAACGAATCCAGGCCACCCTCACGGGCTCTTCTGACTCCTTTCGTACCATTTGGAAACCCCTTCTGTCCCTACTGGTGACAGAACTGAACGAACTCAAGTGCCCTAGGTACCTTCGCATTCTCCGACTTACGGATACCCCAGCGGAGACAGCAACCCCCCAAGAGGAGACACAGTAGACAATCTACATATGGGATGCTCCAGAAGCAGGCTGTCGCACACGGGCCAGGGGCTCCAGACCGGGGGATGGGGGAGGAAACATTTGCCTTTAACCAGGGTCAACAAGGGGGGGTGGAAGACCCCAGATGGGGAACATCCCAGGACTATCCTATAGCACATCGATCCGGGTGGGGTGGGGGGGATTGGGGGAAGTTCTAGTTGTAATTTGTGTTTGTTATAAGCAGGGGATAAAATTGGAAGACGCAAATTTCTACAACCACACATCAGTCTCTTATGCAGCCGGCCTCCGGGTTGTGGCGGAAACGCTGTGTACGTCCAATAACTATGCGCTCTGCCGGCCGAAGGATGTAGGCAGTCAGCTGTGTGAGCTTATCTTCTCTTCCTACAATAAATACGATTTAACCTTAAAAATGTCCTTCAGCATACCCTCCACGAACAGCTCCATTTTGCCAACATTGGTCGATTCTGGCAGACCCGTTATCCGGATATTGTTCCTTCGTGACCTCACTTCCAAATCTTCGTTTTTGGCTTGAATTACTGCAAGAACTTTTTCCATATTCAAGGTTTTATCTTAGACTGCCGTTACATCATCCTCCATGGTTGACACACGCTGCTCAACCTCGCCCAGCCTCATACCTTGTTTGTCCAGCTTCGCTGCCATATGATCAATGCGCAAATTGAGGGCATCGATCTTGCCATCAATGGATTGCAAGCTTTGTTGCAGCGCAAGTAGCGTGGACTCTAAAGAGGGGGCAGCGTCCGATGGAGCCTCCGCCTACGAATCAGACGTTGTCTTCTGCTGAGATCTTGCCGTTTTTCGCATCTCAAACGTGAGACGCGGTTGAGTTTTATCAGGCTTACCCATAGTGAGTAGACACCAAGAAGGACTCCACAGGAGACCGTGCCTAGCAGGCGCAAGTTCCCTTGACTTCGATCAAAACTCCCACACAGACGAAACACCACTGTGAACTGTTATTTCAGGGAGTAAGTACTTTGAAAACCAAACAGCAAGTAAGGTACGCACAACTACCTCTGGCCGTGAAGCAATTGGAGAGCCAGGGTACAATGCGCACTTCAACCAGTCAAAAGCCATGGAGCAGAGAGTGAAATACTCCCACGTGCACTGCTGGCGCCACTGCACCCACCACCTTCGCAGGCGTTATGTCACTGGGCCCCCCACACGTCGGTGTTTGAAGTCCAAATTAACTCTCTATCACTGTAAGGCAGTAGTATCTCCACTCTAGACCATGCAGTGCCGATTGGTACTCACAATGTCATGCCTGGGGTAGGACCGGGTCTACTCCTCACTGTATACGTTAGAGTAGCCACACCGGTAATTCCCAGCCACCGGTGCCCACCAGCAAAGGTGTGGGCCCCACTACTGTCCGGAAAGAATGTTGATCCGCACCCTCCTCATTACACCAGACAGTGGAGCATGGAGCAATAAAAGGCAGCACACCTCTCTTCAAATGAGCCAGCAGCCAGTCCGTTGAGACCGCAGCCGCCGCAGCGTCCTACAGAGCGCGCGAGCGGGGTAGCGGAGAGATCAATTCCTCGCTTCGCACCACATGCAGCCGAGGCCCGCACTTCACCACCGGCCCGATCCCCAGGGCAGCGGCAGCACACACTTCAGTCCGCGGCGCTCTGCAGTCTAAATCTTGAGTGCGCGCCGCTCTACAACGAGCGCCCCAGCGCCAAGGGTAACCCCGACAGCAGGCCCCCGAGACGCGGCAAGATCACCGCCGATCACCAATGCGGGAGCTTCCGGTCCCACGGCAAGGCCCAACAGTTAACCAGCTCACAGGTACTGTTCCAGTTAGCGTTTCCACTCACTGTGCCAATATGCTTTCGCGGTCTTAGCGGATCAACTGCTCGCAGTCCGTGAGTACAGCTAGTCGGGCATGCGTAGCAAGCGCGATCTCCGTCCGCCGCGCCTCACTTGCCTGGAGCGGTAGCCATCTTGCGCTTTTCCCCTCGCAATCTTTAACGCAACGATCCTCGACTTCCAGTGGCTCAGGAGGGCGACCAAACCACACAGTCTAGCCCTCGAGACTGCCAGGACACCGTGCCACCATCAGTGTGTCTGGCTTCCCTAATTAACGTCAGGATTATGGACGGATTTTAAGCGCGGCCGGCGGAGCTGCACTAACATGCAGCCATCTTGCCGTGCGCCCTCTAGCGCCCGGGATGATAAATCTTAACCAGTTTTTCTAGTGGGGTGTAAAACGTCCTGTAGATTCATCAAACAGCACAAAAATTATTAGCATGCAAAGAACTTTGAGTATGGAAAGTGCTACTGAGCCATGCCTGCAGAGTGGCGATCGCCAACTCTCTAAAATGTATCTGTTCTCTCTCTCTCTTCTGTTCTCTCTCTCTATCAAAACTTGCCCTCAGTAAAGACAGGAGTTTCCTTATGAAGGCAGTTTTGGATACAATACAGGTGTGGTTCACCTGGGGTTGTCATTGGTTGACACACAGAAACACATCCACAGCCATACAGGGACACCCTTACTTACCGCCCAGTGGTAGTGATGCCAAAACAGGCATGTGTAGCCTGTGGAAATAGAGAACAGCCTCCACAATGTTATGACAAAGGATTCACACACTCACAGGGCCATTGAAAGTTCTTCACTTAAGGCTGGAGAGCGATGTAGGTACCTACATCGCCGTCTGCTTTAAATAAGACTTGTTTTAACTGCAATGGTCTGTAGACAAAATTGTCTTAAAGGTACAGTTGTATGAAGACACTACCATCCTGTCAATATTCCATGTTACAGGCCTTAATAGAAGAGGCTCAACTTCCATCCTGAAGACAAGCTTTATGCTTTGCCCATTTATGCAAAGGATCATTTTTCCCTTGGAGCTCCAACAAAACCGTATCCTGCTTCTTTTTGCATTATGTCTCACCAGCTTCCTGCAATTCCAAAAAACTGATTAATAAAAACACATGTAATAAAAACTGGACTAACCGCTAATTTTGGGTTCCTGGAAAAGAGTGCTGCCCAGCATAAAGAGCTTCAACTCCATACACACATATAGAGGGGCTGTGGGTCAGCCCACTACATTCACTGATCTGTTAAAAGAACATCTGCATAAAACGAAGTGCACTACCAGTGCTGGTGGGTCAATATCATACTTTGTCAGAGCTCTTTTCTTTCCATCCTTCATCTTTTTAGGACGACCCTACTAGACAGTGCATGCGCTGTGTCTTGTGAGGCCTTTTGTGGCTTACCAAGAACACAGAAGGGCTTGGAGGCCACCTGATGCTTACCACTGGCGGGCTATCCTTGTCACTTTCACTTACCTGCTTCTTATTCATGCCCCAGCTTGTCAATCTTGTGTTTGTCCCTTCCATGGAGGATTGCCTCTTTAAAATCTTTTTGATTGGCTAGCATTACTGCTTCCACTGTTTGCTTTTCAAGCACTACTTTTTTTTCAAGCTGTCTCTCTTGTACACATCTCTCACCCTGCACCCCGTGTTGTTCTGTTGCCTGACTTATTCTCCCCAACCATCTCCCTCTCGCCTGTGTGCTTCTCCCTATGATGCTTTTGCCCAACCCGTCTCGCTGTCTCTGTTCCCACACCCTTCCCCATTTTGCGTCCGACCCTACCGCCCGCCTGCTTTAAAAACAAGATGCTTTTGCATGTTTTCTTTTCATTTTTAGCTAAGTACCTAACTCGAAATAGTAACTAAAAAGAAAAAAAATGTGCCTACATCATTTTGTGGACACGCACATGAGTGGTGCGTGCGTCAACAAAATGACACAGCCAGATGAGTTGAAGGCTTATTTTTTTTTTTACTTTAGCCACGCTGCACAGCATTGCAGATTCCTTGCAGTGTGGCTAAAACATTGGCAAAGTCAATAGGTCAAAATGGTGAGACCTATTAGTTTTGCCAATGCTTGTTTAATTTTTCAGTCATTCTTGTCTGTTTAAACAATGGCTTCAGGTTACACTTATTCAGAGCCATTAGTACCTTTTCTTTGTGCCAATAATAATCATGATTACTGTAAGAAGCTGGCTTTTTATGTAGTATACCAAAACGAGGTATACTATGTAGAAAGTCCAGGCGGCCCTTATTGGCTTACAGGGTTTAAATTAATAATCCCAAATGCTCTCTTTTGTGGTAGTGTGCGCAAGCAGTTTAGGCTTATAAGAGGGTAGTGTTAATGAATTTGTTGAACACACACAGTCAATAAATGATACACACACTCAAGAAGAAACACAAGACCAATTGAACAAGTTACTTACCTTTGGTAACGCCTTATCGGGTAGAGACAATATCTAGCTGCAGATGCCTTACCTTTGAATTACCCCAGGCATCAGACTGGATCCGGAAGATTTTTCATGAGCAGTACCCCTGCGTACCAGTAGGTGGTGTCGGTGAGCTCCGCATGGCGTCATCTGCACCGATAGTGACATCTGCGTCACCTATATAGGTGCCACCTCGATGCATTGACATCATTTACTTTTGTCGACTTTCCACACCAGAAGCACGGAGACATGAAGTGCACTGACACTGGTGTGTCCAAACTAGGGCGCTGAAAGGGATCAGCCCTGACCCTAGAAATCTGTTCAGAGAGCAGGGAGTGTAGGAAAGTAGGATCCTTCTGGCATAGATACCCCCACGTTTTGCCTGGTGTCAGTGTGTTTTGACTGTAGTTTCACTGGGATCCTGCTATCAAGGACACTCTCCTCTAAATTTGTAGGTAAGTACTTTGTACACCCCAAACTTGGCATACTGGGGTACCACTGTAAGTCACTAGTATATGGTACTGAGGTACCCAGGGCATTAGTACACCAGGGTTCTCCCATGGGCTGCAGCATGTATTATGCCACCCATGGGAGCCCATGCAAACTGTGTCTGCAGAGTTGCCATCACAGTCTGCGTAAAATGGTACTTGCACCTTTCACTTTAGATATAAGGTTTCCCTTATATCCTGGTCATTGCACTTTTAATCTACAAGTCTCTCAAATGGTAGGCCCTTCAGTCCAAGGGCAGGGTGCGTGGTTCTAAGTGTATGGGTACCCCTGCACGAGCAGAGGTACCCCTACAATCCCCGGACTCCATTCTCTGGGCTTTGTAAGTGTATGGCAGCCATTTTAAGGTATGTAGTGGACACTGGCAAGTCGAGATGTCCAGCTACATAATGGCTACCCCAAACCTAGTCATGTTTGGTCTCAAACATGTTGGAATCGTGCAACTACACCGATTCCAGTGTCAGTTGCATGATACCATGTACTGGGGGGCTCGTTAGCGGCTACCTGTGTAGCCTTACAGGGTCTGCCTGCCAGGCCGCACTGCTGCCAACCCTAGACAGTGTTCTACTCACTGCTGATGAGCTTAAATCGGACACGGGAAGATGAACAAAGGATTTCCTGTGAAGGACAGGTGTGACTACCTCTCCTTTAGAACTAGGTAGGGTGGGGGCGCTTCCGAGGACCACCAGACTGCATTGAAGGGCACATTTGGTGCCCTCCTTGCATAAACCAGTTTTGCCCAGTTCAGGAGCCCTTGGCTCCTACTCTGGTGCGAAACCACACAAAGGGCAGGGGAGTGTCCACGCCCCCTGTCCAGCTCCTCCCTAGGGAGGTGCCCAGAGCTACTCCAAGTGGTCACTTGATTCTGTCATGTTGAATCTTGGACCCTGGGAGCATCTGACTGGCTAGGCCAGCTGAGTAGCATCCCTGACCCACCTGATAGGTGGGTCACCACAGAAGAGGTCCTTCCCCTTTTTAGGGCTACTTAAGAGCTCCCCTGAGGGTGGGTCCTTAGATTCGTCCGGACAACATCTTCAAGGACAGACTGCCTGTCTTCCTAAGACCGTCTGAAGACTCTTCTGCTGGTGGACACTGAAACTCTGCTGCAACTTTGTCTCCACGCTCTTCAAGTTTCTGCAACTGCGCGGCCGTACACTTTCCGAGTCAGCAAGGATCTCTCTTGGAGTGAAGGAGTCACTTCTCAGCATCCGCAAGCACCTCTAAATCGACGACCGGTTTGCTGATCCTGTTGTCCCACAAACATCACAGGCTCTGCAACACAGGTGGTATTTTTTTGGTTCTCCAGAGGCCTGACAAGGCTTTCCTGCAACTTGGGTGATTATAATCCCTCTTCAGTCGACTTGAACCACCTCCCTGTGCAATGCATCGTTTTTCCGTTGCCAAGGCCTGTTGGCTGTCTTCACGAAAAATCTTCAAGCCCCAAGAAGCGCCAGCCACCAGCAATGCACAGCCCTAAGCACAACGTCTTGCCTGCATTCTCTGCAACGTTGGCCTTCATCCCCTGTGTGCTACTGAGACATCCCTGTGACTTCATGTGCCTGCTGCCAGCGCGTCCTCGAGGGGGCTCGATTCCTGCTGGCTCTCCTGTGTGCTGAGGGCCGGCTCTGACTTACCCCTGCTGGGTTAGTCCCACAGACCTTGCTGGTCTGCAACATAGCATCTTCTCCTGCAAACCGTTGTTTGCGTTTGCCAAGGCCTGTTGGTGGTCCTGCCGGCCACTGACCTTCTTGCACTCGTCGACCAGCATTAGCCAGCTTGTGGACGGCTCCTGTATTGTGGACTTGTCTCCACAGCTGCTGCTGCAACCTCGCCATTCTACAGCAAGAACCTCCAACAAGAGCTGGTATTGTGCTCCTGTGCCTCCTGGTCACCTCCAGGTGGTTTGAACTCTGTCCCCTCTGCTTTCATGTTCTTCTCGTCGGGATTCCATGTCCTGGTTCCACCGGCCTGGTCCACGAGACTCTGTAGCTGCTGATCCTCCACGATCCTCCATTGGTGTCAATGAGCGGTTTCGACACCACTTCACCCATATGCACCCGGGCTCCCTGGTGTAGGTATCCTGGTTTTCTGGATATCCACGGGTGGGGTGGCTCTCTGACCATCCTTGATCCTAGAGGTTCCTTCAGGGTCCTTTGAGAAGGGTCCTAGAGCAGTAAAAATCCAACCACAACTTACCCTGTGTTATCCTATGGACGACTGACTCGGTGTAACCACTCTGCACCCGGGCGCCTTGGGGTCCCTAGCTACTCACCTTTGTTGGTTCCTTGCTTCCCCTGGGCTTCTCCATCCTTGGGTAACAGTCTAGGCTTGGTAACCAATTCACATTCAACTATTTTAGTATATGGTTCACACCCCCCAAAGCGGCCCATGTGTTTTCCTATGCTACTTACCTGGTTTTGAAGTATTTTGTGTGTGTATTTGATAATATCTCTGGTTAGGAGGTATACCAAGTTAGTGTCTAGTGTGTGTTTAATAAATACAAAGATTATTTATACTCACCTGGTGTGGTTCTTTCTTATGTGTGAGCTTACAGACTGACTATATGGTAAATGCACCCCTTTACACCCTCCTGAATTAGCCTTAGCTGTTGTCCACAGCTACCCCTTGAGAGATTTCGTTATCAGGGACCTAAACACTATCACTAAGGGTTGCCTAGACTCAGTGCACAGTGCCTCACCATAGGTGGACACTATATACTGAGTCAGCCTCCTACAGGGAGGATGGGTGGGTCGGTAAGGAATCAGCAGCTAGATATTGTCTCTACCAGATAAGGCGTTACCGAAGGTAAGTAACTTGTTCATCTGATAGAGACATCTAGCCCCAGATCACAGATTCCTTATCTTTGAGTAGATACCATAGCAATACCATTCCGGAGGCGGGACTGCGCACAAGTTTAGACTAAGAAGTCCTGCAGGACTAAACGGGCAAAATGCCCGTCTCTGCGGACCAAACTGTCCAGGCAGTAATGCTTGTTAAATGGGATGCCCACGTTCCTGCCAGACAGTTGTCCAGGACTGCAACTCCAAGGGCTAATGCAGTGATCGCAGCCTTAGCTCTGGTGGAATGAGCTCATAAGCCTACAGGAGGCTGTTTCTTTAACAGTGCGTAGTAGATCTTTATGCGGAGAACAATCCATCGAGAAATGGTCTGTTTCTACACCGCCTAACCTTTCTTCGCATCAACTTACCCCACAACGAGTTGGTCGTCCACCCGGAACTCTCTTGTGCGGTCAAGATAAAACGACAATGGTATTTTTGGGTGGCGACCATGGAGTCGCTCCTCTTCTTTAGAGAGGTGTGGAGGAGCGTAGAAAGTGGGCAAGGTGGCAGATTGGCCCACATGAAATGGCGTTACCACTTTTGGCAGGAAAGAGGCCCTGGTGCGAAGCACCAGTTTGTAAGGAAAAACTGATAGGAAGGGAGACTTGGATGATAAAGCCTGCACCCCACTCACCCTTAAGGCCGATGAAATGGCCACAAGATAGGCTGTTTTGATGGTGAGCAGCCTGAGGGGACAATTGTGTTGAGGCTCGAACGGAGCACACATCAGAAATTTGAGAACCAAATTAAGGTCCCACTGAGGCATAATGAAAGGGGAATGAGGGAACATATGTACAAAACGTTTGAGAAATCTATTTCCAATCGGAGATTTAAATAAGGAGGGTTGGTCAGGCAGCCGCTAGAAGGCAGACAAGGCAGAAAGATAGCCTTTCAGAGTGCCCTCAGCAGGGCCATCCTGGGCAAGGGTCAAAATAAAAAGTAAAATATTGGAAAGGGAGGCAGAAAGAGGGTCAATAGATTTTTCAGTACAATATGATACAAACTTCTTCCATCTGCAGGCGTATACCGTCTTGGTGGAGGGCCACCTGGCTATCAGAATAACAGTAAAGACTTCGGGAGGAAGGTCGAACGCTATCTACTGCAGCCACTCAATCTCTACACAAGAAGACGAAGAGTTGACAGGTTCGAGTGGAGGAAGGTCCCCTGCTGCTGCAACAGAAGATCCTCCAGAAAGGACAGCCTGATCGGATGATCGATGCTCATGTTCAGAAGCTCGGGATATAAGACTCTTCGTGCCCAGTCCGGAGCCACAAGGATGACTTGGGCCCAGTCATTCCTGATGTTCTTGAGAACTCTGGGCAGGAGTGATCTGGGTAGAAAGACGTATGGGAGGCCTGAGCTCCACTCGAGACGAAAAGCTTCTCTGAGCGAGAGTCGCCTTGGAAATTCTAGGTACAAGACTGCTGACATTCTGTGGTCTCAGCAGAGGCAAACAGATCTAACCAAGGCTCTCCCCACTGTTGAAAGAGAACTTGCACCACCTCAGGGTGGAGACGCCAATTGTGATCGTCTAAGCATCGAGGGCTGAGTTTGTCCACCCTGGCGTTCAGGGAGCCTGCCAGGTGTTGAACCACCAAGGAAATGCCCTGACACTCCAGCCATGTTCAGAGACGCAGGGACTCTTGACAAAGGGTCCACAACACCATCCCACCCTGTTTGTTGCAGTACCACATGGTGGTGGTGTTGTTCGTGAACACTTGTACTAGCCTTCCCTTGATGGGGGGGTACAAAGACTTTTAATGCCAGTCGGATTGCTCGGACCTCCAACAGGTTGACGTGGAGCCTGGATTCTGCCAGAGACAAGAGTCTTCTGATCTCCACCTCTCCTATGTGGCCGCCCCATCCCACGAGTGACGTGTCTCTCACAACAACTAGATCTGGTTGGGGAAAGGGAGAGGGGTCTGCCGCTGACCCAATCGCGGTTCATCAGCCACTACTGCAGGTCTTTTGCAGTGACCTCCGAGATCTGGACTATGTCACAGAGATTCCTTTGATGTTGCACCCACTGGAACTTCAGGTCCCACTGCAGAGCTCGCATATTCCAACAGGCATGCATCACTAGCAGGATTCAGGAGGCTATGAGGCCCAGAAGCCTCAGAGTTAGTCTCACCATAATCCAGGATAGAGGCTGAAACATCAGTGGCATAAACTGAATATCCTGGACTCGCCGCTTGGGAGGATAAGCCCGAAACTGCACGGTATCCAGAAAGGCTCTGATGAAAGGGAGCAACTGAGAAGGGTTCAGGTGTGACTTTGACACAATGCTGGTGAACCCCACTGAGTGCAGAAGGTTCTCCTTAGTCTGGAGGTGGGAGACAACTGCCAGGGACAAACCCACCTTCAACAGCCAGTCGTCGAGATAGGAGAAGACTGGCATCTAGATCTCCGTAGATGAGCTGAAACCACTGCCATCACCTTGGAGAACACTGAGGGGCGCTGGAAAGGGCAAAGGGGAGCACGGCAAACTGAAAGTGCTTATAGCTCATTGTGAACTGCAGGTAAGACGGGGATGTCCAGCACTACCATCCAGTCTACCGGGTCCACGGCAGACAGAACTTGAGCGAGTGTAAGCATTTTGAATTTCTGCTTCTTCAGGAAGAAATTGAGAGGGTGTAGGTGTAGGATAGGATAAAGGCCTCCATCCTTTTTGGGCACCAGAAAGCAACAGAAATAACAACCAGACCCTACTTCTGATGCCGGTACCCTCTCTATGGCTCCCTTCGCCAAGAGAGAATATGTGGTCCTTCGTCACCCTGTCACAAGTAGGTGGCATGGGTGGAGGAGGTAGTCACAAAGCCGAGGGTGTAGTCCCTTTGGACTATCTGAAGAACCCAGCGGTCAGATGTTATCGACCTCTAGTGGTGCAGGTGATGGCGTATCCTGCCTCCCACTGGATGTCCATGATCGTCAGAGTGCCAATTAAAGGGGCTTGGAGGCTGAGCTGCCGGGGGGTTGGTGGATTGGCCTGACCTTTGGCTATCTGACCTACGATGTCTGTGGTTGCCGTGGCTGGGCTGGTAGAGACGTGGTTGGAAACCGCTCTGTGGCCACAAAAGGAGCAAAA
Source organism: Calotriton arnoldi (assembly GCA_963921515.1). Lineage (NCBI taxonomy): Eukaryota > Metazoa > Chordata > Amphibia > Caudata > Salamandridae > Calotriton > Calotriton arnoldi. The sequence continues at coordinate 2,146,466 of CAWUFW010002084.1, read as the reverse complement.
GGCTAATTAGGGTTGGTGAGGGGCTATGGAAAGGCCCAAGGACCTGGCCGTAGCCCTGCTGTCCTTGAAGCATTCTAGCGATGAGTCCGCCTTGTCTCTGAAGAGACGAGAGCCACTGAAGGACATATCCATGAGCGAAGCCTGCACATCCCCGAAAAGCTAGTGGTTCTCAACCAGGCGTGGTGCCTAAGGGCCACCAATGATGACATTGTTCTGCCTAGCGAGTCAGTCGTGTCCAGCCCACATCGAATGGCGAACTTAGCTGCATCCCTCCCGTCAGTAATGGCTTGAGAGAGTATGGCTTGGGCCTCCTCCGAGACCATAGGCAGCACCTGCACACAGAGTCTCAGATTGTATGGGAGTAACGTCCTAAAAGGCACATGGTGTTCACCGACTGCAGTGCCAGGCTGACAGAAAAGAACATCATCTTCCCAAAGGTATCCAGCCTCTTGGATTCCCTATCCGGTGGTATGGTAGGGAATGCGCCACGATTTAAACTGGAAGTGTAAGCTTGGACCATGAAGTTCTCCGGGCTGGGGTGCTGGGTGAGGAAAGTGGGGTCCCCTGGGGCGGAGTGATGGTGGCAGGAAATTGCCCTATGCACAGGAGCCCCTGTGCAGCACTTGGACCAGGCCCCAAGTAGGACGTCTGTGAGGACTTCATTAAAAGGGAAAAGCAGTTCAGATTGAGTGACTCCCGGTTGAAACACCTCCGTCAAGATGTTCATCGTGCCACGTTGCGCAGTTGAAGGTCCAGGACCTCAGCCGCCCTACTCACTACCATTGCAAATCAGGAACCCTCCTACGTAGCCATGGTAGGGGGAGAAACCAAGCCAGTGTCTGGGAAGGTGTCCAGGATGATGGCATCCACCAGATCCTATTAGGTGTCCTCAGTGTCATCTAATCGCTGGCATTCATAAGGGTCCAGTAGCCCCGCCCCTTCTTCCCCAATTCCAGTGCCATAGGAATAAGGCAATGATTCCAATTCAAGGGGATCTGCCCCCAGTCGGCGCAGGAATCAGCGTTGGACGGCGTTGCTCCGCCTAAATGCCAGAGTCAAGGATAATGATGTGGACAGCCGCGCCGGCGGCACCAGGGGTGTCAGCATTTCAGCGGGCATCGGGGAAGGTCGAGGTGGTACAACCAGCACTACTCCGGATCTATCTACGGACCCAAGGGGCCTGACTGGCGCCGAGGGCAAACCCACCGGACGGAAGACCAGTAAGGGCCCCGTCCAAATCCGCGGCACCCAAAGGTCCCCAGCAGGGACATGTCGCCCAAATATGAGGTGAAGGGCCTCATTGAATTCACGCAGTTGGGTGGGAGTCACTCCAACTCCTGGAAATTTTCGGAGGTGCGGAGACAGCCGAGGCACAGGCTCTACCGCGGAGCCAAGCCTAGAACGATGATGCTCCCTTGTGGGAAGACTTTGATAGACGGGGCGAAGCCTCCGACCTCTCCAACTTCCTACTCTTGCGGGACTTGTGGAAATGAGCCTTTTTAGGGGGCCACCGGTGCAGGGGTTCACCCTTACCTGTCCACGGGTCCTTAGACCAACAAAATAGAGATTGGCACGGAAGCTGGAATATCAAATAACAAGTTTATTAATCACTCATGAGTGGGACTACATCAATACAACACCCTTGGTCACTGTATGAGGTAGTACATGGAATACAGAAACCAAGGGTCTTATATACCCAGTTTGTTGCACAGTAAGCATGGAGACTCAAATAGAAGGTACAAAGCGATACAAAAGGGGATGATGGACGGAACGTTTGAGCCAATCAAACACTCACCCCCAGTCAACTGATCTGGGTTTAATCCATCATCATTCTTTAGCTCACTCCACCACCCCAGTTCAGACATGGCCATATGCAAATCAGTCTGACCCTGTGCCTCATGGGAACAGTCCAGCCCGAACTGCCAAGCCATGTCTTCCCTGAACCGGAAACAAGCATCCTAGGACCGGTTTCTGGCATTCCAGCCATCATCAGCCAGGCTTGCTTGAATCCAGTGGCAAAGTGAGCAAGGGACCCACGTCTGGGCATACCCCCGCCAACTTAGGGCGAACAAAGCGATACAAAAGGGGATGATGGACGGAACGTTTGAGCCAATCAAACACTCACCCCCAGTCAACTGATCTGGGTTTAATCCATCATCATTCTTTAGCTCACTCCACCACCCCAGTTCAGACATGGCCATATGCAAATCAGTCTGACCCTGTGCCTCATGGGAACAGTCCAGCCCGAACTGCCAAGCCATGTCTTCCCTGGACCGGAAACAAGCATCCTAGGACCGGTTTCTGGCATTCCAGCCATCATCAGCCAGGCTTGCTTGAATCCAGTGGCAAAGTGAGCAAGGGACCCACGTCTGGGCATACCCCGCCAACTTAGGGCGAACAAGCGATACAAAGGGGATGATGGACGGAACGTTTGAGCCAATCAAACACTCACCCCCAGTCAACTGATCTGGGTTTAATCCATCATCATTCTTTAGCTCACTCCACCACCCCAGTTCAGACATGGCCATATGCAAATCAGTCTGACCCTGTGCCTCATGGGAACAGTCCAGCCCGAACTGCCAAGCCATGTCTTCCCTGGACCGGAAACAAGCATCCTAGGACCGGTTTCTGGCATTCCAGCCATCATCAGCCAGGCTTGCTTGAATCCAGTGGCAAAGTGAGCAAGGGACCCACGTCTGGGCATACCCCGCCAACTTAGGGCGAACAAAGCGATACAAAGGGGATGATGGACGGAACGTTTGAGCCAATCAAACACTCACCCCCAGTCAACTGATCTGGGTTTAATCCATCATCATTCTTTAGCTCACTCCACCACCCCAGTTCAGACATGGCCATATGCAAATCAGTCTGACCCTGTGCCTCATGGGAACAGTCCAGCCCGAACTGCCAAGCCATGTCTTCCCTGGACCGGAAACAAGCATCCTAGGACCGGTTTCTGGCACAGGGTCAGACTGATTTGCATATGGCCATGTCTGAACTGGGGTGGTGGAGTGAGCTAAAGAATGATGATGGATTAAACCCAGATCAGTTGACTGAGGGTGAGTGTTTGATTGGCTCAAACGTTCCGTCCATCATCCCCTTTGTATCGCTTGGTCGCCCTAAGTTGGCGGGGGTATGCCCAGACGTGGGTCCCTTGCTCACTTTGCCACTGGATTCAAGCAAGCCTGGCTGATGACGGCTGAAATGCCAGAAACCGGTCCTAGGATGCTTGTTTCCGGTCCAGGAAGACATGGCTTGGCAGTTCGGGCTGGACTGTTCCCATGAGGCACAGGGTCAGACTGATTTGCATATGGCTATGTCTGAACTGGGGTGGTGGAGTGAGCTAAAGAATGATGATGGATTAAACCCAGATCAGTTGACTGGGGTGAGTGTTTGATTGGCTCAAACGTTCCGTCCATCATCCCCTTTGTATCGCTTGGTCAGCCCTAAGTTGGCGGTATGCCCAGACGTGGGTCCCTTGCTCACTTTGCCACTGGATTCAAGCAAGCCTGGCTGATGACGGCTGAAATGCCAGAAACCGGTCCTAGGATGCTTGTTTCCGGTCCAGGGAAGACATGGCTTGGCAGTTCGGGCTGGACTGTTCCCATGAGGCACAGGGTCAGACTGATTTGCATATGGCTATGTCTGAACTGGGGTGGTGGAGTGAGCTAAAGAATGATGATGGATTAAACCCAGATCAGTTGACTGGGGGTGAGTGTTTGATTGGCTCAAACGTTCCGTCCATCATCCCCTTTGTATCGCTTGGTCGCCCTAAGTTGGCGGGGGTATGCCCAGACGTGGGTCCCTTGCTCACTTTGCCACTGGATTCAAGCAAGCCTGGCTGATGACGGCTGAAATGCCAGAAACCGGTCCTAGGATGCTTGTTTCCGGTCCAGGGAAGACATGGCTTGGCAGTTCGAGCTGGACTGTTCCCATGAGGCACAGGGTCAGACTGATTTGCATATGCTATGTCTGAACTGGGGTGGTGGAGTGAGCTAAAGAATGATGATGGATTAAACCCAGATCAGTTGACTGGGGTGAGTGTTTGATTGGCTCAAACGTTCCGTCCATCATCCCCTTTGTATCGCTTGATCGCCCTAAGTTGGCGGGGTATGCCCAGACGTGGGTCCCTTGCTCACTTTGCCACTGGATTCAAGCAAGCCTGGCTGATGACGGCTGAAATGCCAGAAACCGGTCCTAGGATGCTTGTTTCCGGTCCAGGGAAGACATGGCTTGGCAGTTCGGGCTGGACTGTTCCCATGAGGCACAGGGTCAGACTGATTTGCATATGGCTATGTCTGAACTGGGAGTGGTGGAGTGAGCTAAAGAATGATGATGGATTAAACCCAGATCAGTTGACTGGGGGTGAGTGTTTGATTGGCTCAAGCGTTCCGTCCATCATCCCCTTTTGTATCGCTTTGGTCGCCCTAAGTTGGCGGGGGTATGCCCAGACGTGGGTCCCTTGCTCACTTTGCCACTGGATTCAAGCAAGCCTGGCTGATGACGGCTGAAATGCCAGAAACCGGTCCTAGGATGCTTGTTTCCGGTCCAGGGAAGACATGGCTTGGCAGTTCGGGCTGGACTGTTCCCATGAGGCACAGGGTCAGACTGATTTGCATATGGCTATGTCTGAACTGGGGTGGTGGAGTGAGCTAAAGAATGATGATGGATTAAACCCAGATCAGTTGACTGGGGGTGAGTGTTTGATTGGCTCAAACGTTCCGTCCATCATCCCCTTTTGTATCAAATAGAAGGTACAGGCACACAGGAATAGCTATCGACTAACATGGACAGATAGAAACCACTTTGTCAGCAGAGTGGGAGGGGAGACAGAACTGCTTACATCAGTTGAAATAGCCTGACAGTTACACTCTAAGACAGGGACATTCTAGCAGCTACAGGCCTTTCTGAGCTTACACAGTGCTCTGGCTCAGTACTGAAGGAGTTAATTATAGTTGATGACTCAAGCAGAATAGAAAGACAAGCAACAGTGAAGACGGAAGAAGCACATGGCTAACACATGGCTAACGAAAATGGATGCCACAATCAAAATGGCTTCAGCCTATGCTAACAGCAATTTCTGCGATTTCCACAGACTTACCTGATTTCCCCGACGACTTCAACTGTGACAACCCTCAAGACCTTGTGTTGAATGGCGCTGCAGGTTTTCGAGTCGTGATCATGCTCCAGGCAGAAGAGGCATAGCAAATGCAGGCATGTCATCGACATTTGTTGGTGACAGGCGCCACATGTCTTGAAACCAGCTTTCATAGTGGACATACCTGACACAGCAGGAGACAAGTGTCAGAAAAAATCTCAACAAAAGGTCGAAAAAAGTGTCAGTCTAGAAAGAATGGGGGTAGCTTTTTTCCAGATCTGAGCTGACTGGGGCAGAAAGAAAAAAACTAACATCAGCACGCTGGGCTAGTGCCTATATAAGCACCGCACATGTCACTTTCAGCGTGGATAATGCCGACAACGCCACGCGGAGCCGAACGATGCCGCCTACTGGGGTACTGCTCACGAAATATTTCCGGAGCCAGTCTGATGCGTGGAGATAATTCTAAGGCATAGAATCTGCAGCTAGAAGTATTTATCAGAAACAGATGTTAATAAGAGCTTCAGTATCTCTGGCGTGGGAGGGAAGTCTGATGAATCTATTTAGTAACCTTGCTCTATCTTTTCTTCACTCATGGGTCTCAAATAAATATCGAACAGACGCTAGAAAATATCTAGATCTGACCATGCATTCAATTAATGCATTGAGCGGGATAGCTGGTAGGAACAAGTTAGAATGCCTGGGGAGCATCCTGAAAGGATGTTGAAGACAGGTATTGCACAGATGACATCAAGGTACTGATCCATTACAACAAACTCCATATTAAAAGTTAAATTTCACGGATAATACATGGCAATAACAGGATTAAAGTCACAAGAGGCCTTCATCACCAAGAAGAGGATTGAATAAAACCCCCATTTTTCTGAATAACTAAATTAGAACTCCTTTTTTCATCATAGCTTGGATCACCTTTAGTTGAGTTTGTGCCTTATCTGTAATTTTTGCAAAGCAGTGTGCAAAGGGTCCCAGCTTTGTGTAAGGTGGTAATACAAGGCTCCTTTCATCCACCAACATCTCGGATAGGTGAGCTTAGACAAGCTTTCTGCTTGAAAAGGAAAGGCAGAACAGTGAGGACATCTGACCTTGATTATCTTTAAGACACTGGAACCAGATCTGCCGTCTTTCATCCTGGATCCCATTGTCAGGATCACTGCCCTAAGGCTGACATAAAAGAGTTTTCTGAAGAGAGAGTAATCTGTTTCTCTGTTATTAACAGCAAGTTTGAGCAGTTCTCACCTGACTCCATCGTTTTCCAAAGCCTGTGAAAGACTTGAATAAGAGATTGGGTTAAATGAAAGGTGAAAGCGCAAACTTCATGGAAGCATCCATGCTTTTCTGGGATTATTCAATGCATCAATAGGCAGGGCTTTAAGTGGGCCAAGTCCCTCTGGGTCTGAGACCGGGTAGTCATTAAAAACAGACATTGAAACAGGTCTCTATCGGGCCGTTTATTCATGTCCTTAACTTTACTGGCTAATAACACTGATCGAATTCTGAACAATTAATATAAAAAATTATAAGGTAATTCTGGTCAGTGATTTAGCTCCCGTTTATATTTCACGTGTTTTGCTTGATTTTGCATTCCCTAAGAGTGTATGCTTGTTGTTGTGTTACAGACAGTATTTTTTTCAGGCAGCATATTACACTTGTTTAGTGCATACTTTGATCTGTGTCACTTTCAGGCGTTTTTAACCGGACTAGAGGCAGTGCGAGTTTCTCTCAGGTCTTGTCAGTGGGTCAAAAAGGTGTTCTGAATGCATGTTCCAACTGCGCACAGAGCAATGGTCACGATTTTCTGTTACAATTGTGATTCTGTGCAAATGTGTGAAGGCAGTACACAGTTGGCAACATATTGACAAGACGAAAGTAAACGAAAATGCAGTGCTTAGGCAGGTGTGGGTGTGTTGTGTATTTGGGGGTGGTGAGGGAACGAGATGCGCAGAGTATATCCAGGACAGAATGATAACAGGGTGCTGAAGAGGAGAGAGATGAGATGTAAGATATGCAGATGGAGGAGATAGGGAGTGAAAAAGGACATACATGTAACAGAGTGAATATAATCAATGTGATTGAGACAATTCTGAAGATCACTTCCACAGGCCTCAGAAATGTGTAATTCTGCCTCACAATTGAAACATTTTTAAGATTATTTACAACAAAATCACATTATTATTACTCATTTATCTTATTAACTAACACAAGAGGTACGGTCAGTATGTACAGTAGGAGGGCTACAATTTCCCTATCCTAAACTTATACCCCTATGTGACAAAAATACTGTACATTTGGAGGAGGTGGTCTCACCCAAGTAATGAGACATGCTTCATCATTGACCACCTCGTCCCACCCTGGTTCGATGGTACTACCAGGGTGAACTTAACCTCAAAATTCTTTTTGAGGGAGTTCTTAAAAAATTACTGATTATCTGGACAAGACAGGGATCCAGTTTCATTTTGAAAAAATACCTTAAGTCAGTGGTTCCCAAACGTTTTACATTCATGACCCACTTTTTAGAACAACACACTTTCTTGGCCCACCTACCTTTAATGGACATCAAGAGGGGTGATTTTTGAATGTAACTCGCACTTTCATTTATGGAAAACACATTTTCTATTGAAATGGTCATTAACTCTGCACAGACATACCGTTTAACTGATTAAACTATATAGCATACAGCATTCAACTGATAATGTGTGGAAATGGGGTTACTGTGAATATTTGCCATTTGTGCATCGCCAAATAAAGTGGCCTTGGTTTAATACTATTAAAATTTGTCTTCAGAATTACAAAAAACACATGTACTTCATAATTCGAGCCTGGGCAGCGCATGTGCTGCTCTGCGAGGCATGCTGTATTCAGGTAGGAACTTGAAGCTCCGTCCATATTTTTCATTGGCTTGTGTCATTGTCCACTGTAAACTGTGGCTGTTCATTGGTCAATGGGCTTAGTAGTCCCTCCTTAGTACCGCCTTGTCTCATTTTGTAACCTAGCAAACACAAGGAGATGATGGACGGAGCGTTGAAACTTTTCAGACTCTCACCCCCAGTAACAGATCTGGGTTGAATCCATCATCGTTCTTTAGCTCACTTCGCCACCCCAGTTCATTTTGTAACCTCCCATGGCGACATCCCCTGTTACGTGTGTTGTTACTCCGTACGCTTTAATTACAGCCTCTGAGAACTATTTTCTCAAACAGCTTTGTCCTGCCTGGCAGGACACGCTCTCTCCTAACCCTTTTATAGCACGTGCGCCGAACGCATTTGCAATGCAATAGGTCTCGCATTTACGAGAGTTTGAGCTATTGGCATTGTAAATGACAATGCCTTTTATTTTTGTGTTGTTTTTAAAAAGATAAATAAAAGGCATTGTCATTTACAATTGTTTTTGCTTTCCTAACTGCTGAATGCTTAAAGTTCATTTACTGGTATTTACATTTTGTGTGTTGCAAAAACGACATCCTAACATTGTCACATAATTCACTTTAAAAACTCATCTCACTTTGCAGTCAGAGAAAGAAAAGTAAACACCCATCCCATGTTAAAAGAGTACGCAGCAACTTGTCAGAAGACTTAGCCCGATATTTGTCCTCTGCCATTGGAGCACTTCAAATGTGACAAGGCAAACATAGAACTTAAAGCCATCTTTATTTATTGCTCAGACTTTCCCTACCCACCAAAAATCAGCTCATGGCCCACCAGTGGGCCTCAATCCAGTTTGGGAAACATTGCATTAAGGTATACCATAGGAGAATCCTTTATTAGGCGGTACCTTAGGTATGATTTAAATGATCAGACAAGAAGGCAGTAGATGCTTATGGGTATAATGACCACGGCATCCTTCTATATGCAAACAAGTTTCTGCCCTCTGTTAGCCATATAAATGTCTGGGGCATACTTCAGGGCTGTCAAAGTATCCCTATTCAATAAAGTGCAAGAATTACATCAAATCGGAAAAAGCAATGTCCTACCTTCCCTGATGTCAAGTGTCAACCCAGGGTATAGAAACAACTGCATTATTGTTATGCTCATCGTCTTTCTCAATTAGTAGTAAGCAACAATCTAACATGCAAACATTCATGTATCAAAAACACGTGGAAGTTCCATGCATTTCTTTGAAGTACTCTGATCGCTTTCCCTCGTGGGTGTTATTCTTTACTTTATGGTCTGAAGAGGGGTGGCGATTACTCTAGTCACACACTTCATATAGAAGTTTATGTTATTGATCATTGTAAGGTTCATAGTAGTAGCAATATTAGACCTCAATACTCCTAAACTGGTTTGTCAGTGTATTGAAACGCTTACTTTTTAACTGAACAAAATTTACAGAAATTTTTGTTAACATTAATATACAACAATAGTGGCATACAGCAGATAGGCTCCATCACCACACGGTGTGACTCACATATGGACCAGTGGGGCCTCAAACTGTCGTACAACCCCCAATAGTAAAACACAACACAAGAAAACCCCAAAAACAGAAAAATAACACTCCCTCCAGCAGCACCGCAAACCACAATGTTCAAAGTACGACTTGCACCATGCTACCCACCCATCTCCCCTGCCCCTCCTCTCCAGAGACCGGATAATGTACCAAATGCTCTGATTGCAGGCTCTACGGACCACTCTGGCATGGCTCCAGGCGAATCCCACGAGAGGCCGCCGACCTTTCCCATATTCTGTAATAGTTCTTGGGGCATCCCCTGGCTATGTACATCGGGTGCTCCAACCCCATGCAGCGATCCGGACACTCTTTCAAGACCTCCAAGGAGGGGGCCCGGGTGTCCTTCCAAGCCCTTGCTATTTGTCTTTTGGCAATGACAAGGTCCATCCAAAGCAAGGCCCACTTGTAGCTATTACCATCCACCTCATCTGTGATGTGTAGCATTAAATACTGCCGTATCCTCGGGGAAACCAGACCCAACACTCCTTCCAAACAATGAAACACCCCCTCCCAGAAGGGAGTCAAAACCCTGCAACCCCAAAGGGTATACAGAAACTCTCCTGCCTCGACCTGGCAGCGTAGCAACTAGCAGACTCAATCAGCCCTGATGCAAATAAAGCAACTGTATCAGGCTGTATTGGGACGCGATGGTCACCTTCCACGGAGAGGCCACTGCCTCCCTCCAGTCCTCATCTTGAAAGGGGCCCACATCTCCCGCAGGGAACCGAAGGCATCGGGAGCATTGACTACCAAGCACTGGTAAATTTTGGAAATCTCATGTTCTGAGATGTTCGTCATAAGTATCTTACCCTCCAGAGGACTGAACCCCGGGACATCAACCAAGGGTCTGATGTAGGGCGTGAGGGCATGGCTGAGTTGCAGAAATTTGAAGAACTGAGTTTGTTGGAGACCGAACTCCTCTTGGAGATCGCCAAAGGTCTTAAGTAAATTATTGTGAAATACATCTCCAAGCCGAGAGAATCCGATGAGTTACCAGGGCCAAAACCCCTGCAACTCGGCTGTCTGACGTAGGACCGTGCCCACCCACAGGGGAGTCTCCAGCGTGAGTTGACCCTCCATCCCATAGATGCCCCCACCTCCTTTCAGACCTTAAAGACCACGTGCGTGGCTGGAGGGAGCTGCTGAGGTGCTAAAACCCACACAATTAATTCTGGAGAGGGGTCTTGTCAAGCGCCTACCCTTCTGACACATAGATCGGATCTCTGTACCCGCCAAACCACCAGTCATTTAGGACTGCCAACTGAGCAGCCCTGTAACAGGATCGCATATCTGGTGTAGCAATTACATCATCATATGATGACTTGCCATATTTTTTGGACAGTGCAATTCGAGGGAAACGCTGGCTCCACAGAAAACCTTGAAAAAGTGAATCAATCCGTGCAAAGAGGGAGGCGGTGACTGTGGGCTTGTTCCACTAAGAAGCAGGGAGAGATCGCTTCCGGCAGCAGCCACAAGCGGAGCCAGGCAATGATTAAAGCAGTCGTGCGTGGGCCCTCTGCCCCCTCTGGAATCCCCACCACCCAAACGTTATTCCTTCTGGACCTGCCCTTAGCATCCTCCACCCTCGCCACCAGGAGGACCACCTTGAACCGCAAAGGCTTCACCTCTGATTGGCAGGCCAGTAGAAGAATCTTCCACTTCAGAAACCAGACACTCAGTAGCTATGACTCTGTCCTGTCAGATAAACGAGAGATCTGTCTGAAGTTCACAAATTTTCCCCTCAGAGGAGTAACGGAGATCCTAGATGGCCTGCAAGATAGGTGATACCTCCATCACTGGTGGCCTCCCCTCTGTGGGCCCGCAGATCCAGACGGGGGATCAGCAGAGGAGGTAGGCTTTGTAAACTTGTCTATCTTACCCTGAGTGGAGGACTGGGGCTGCTTGTCCCTTCCCATGGCACCAGTCTAGCATGATCTAGCAGCCGACCAGGTCATACCAGCTCCCCCAGCGTGCAAAGCCAGGGTCACCAGCATAGGGTCCAGGCAAGGGGACCCCCAACTAACCCGCAAGGCCCTCCACAACCGGCAAGCAAGCCCCCAAACACCAGGCTCCAACCACTGCCAGCAGAGCGCCCCTCTCCAGTGGCCCCGTGAGCACTGCGGTCCAAACTGGCAGCCAAATAAATCCAAACAACAATGTCCGCTGTGGGCCCCCGCAGTCAAGTACCCCCCCGGACCCCACGCGGCTCGACCCAGCCACTGACTCACCAGCACCAGAGGAAGTGGGGTCACCGAACAACGGCGCCCAGGGCCCTGGGTCACTCACCAAGCTACTGACCAGACACCAGGCCACCACCAGTGCAAGGACCCAATACACAGTGCACCATCAATTTCGCTCCTGCTGCCACCTGCCTGCACACCTCCAAAACATGGGAATGCGCCCCCCCCTGCAGTCCGGACTGACCGCTGGTCTCCCCAAGCTCTCCTGGGGAAGAACAAGAGGCCCTCGGTCACCCCAGCCCCCACACACACCTCCCAGGGAGTGGGGGAGCGCTGGGACTCAGGACTCAGGCTGCCCCCGTCTTCCAAGGCCTCACGAATCTAGGCCCGGCCTCACTGCTGTACTCCAGGGCCCCCCGCTTTCCTAAGCATTCTGCCGGCTCCACGGTCCCTCGCCGGATCTCCGAAGGCTCAGAAGAGCCTCTCCTCTCTTCCCCGGCCGCAGGGAGCACAGACACAGCATAGCCGAAGTCGTTCTTTGCTGGTGCTGCCTCCATGCGAGTGCCAGCCGAGCAGTCGCCTCACTCTGGGGAGGTGGGGGGGGGCAGCTCCTCTGATACAGTGAGCCACCTACCTCTACACCACTCTGACAACCAGGGACCTCATCTGCAACGCGGAGACATCCCCAAGCCGGCACAGCTTTAGGGCCTCCCACATCTCCTCTGCTCCTGTCTGCACTCTCCAGCTGGGCCTCAGGGTGTGCCGCCAAGGATCGGTGCTCTCTAGCCAGTCACCCCGTCAACACCATTCCGCAACATACGCTTGGCACCAAGCGTCAGAGAGTACAATCTGGGGACAACTGGGAGGCGATTCCCCCCTTGGATTACTACAGATTAGACTGCTAGGTGACGGAGCTTAGCCCAGAGCGACTGCCATCTTTCGCAGCTTGGCCGCGTCCCTTTGGACAGATTACTCTTACTTTAATCTAAAGAAATGCCACATAATCTCTAATAATGTGATGAAGTCTCTACCTATAGATCTTTTGCTTTGGTACTGCAACTCTATTTAGGTAATTTGTGCCCAATTATAATAAAGAGCATCTCCCCTTCGACGTATTTCAGAGTAAGGGTCCCTTCTTTAAAGATATGTATATATCCTATGTATCCCGTTGCCCTATTACTCACGTTGTCAAGGAGATGCACCAGCCATTTGCCTATTTAGCCCCTTCTCTCAGCCCAATTTATGTAATCCAATGCAGGTACTGTTGCCATTTGTGGTAGTCGGCCACCATGTGTGGGCGTGGTCTGCCGTCACGTGATCCAATACTGCAATGTCATGCGGTGCTCATCCTACTAACATCGGCGAGCCCGCTTCATGTGAACCATGCCTAATGTAGTCATGTAGTTCTACATTCTGAGAGCATCCCATAGCTTCTCCCAACCCAACCGCACCCAATTGTGGGTGCGGTTGGGGGTGGGTGGCAAGGACCAGCTTATTTTTGGGCCAGATAGTTCCACTTCAAGTTGTCTTTTTTTTTTTTTTATTAATTTTTTTTTTGTCATTTTACAACCAACAGATGTGGACATTGCGATAGACAACAGGCACCGGCATACTGTTCGCAGTGAAGCTAACACAGGAAAATTTTGTACGACCATGGTGCATGCACAGTACATTCCCCAAAGAATACTATACAACACAGTAAGGTAGGGGACATTGCAAAGATACTACATATTAAACAGTCCTTCCCCCATCTCAGCCCTCTTCAACTCTTTAGCTCAATGACACAAAGGCTATTCCTGCTTTTCTCAGGGCAAACCAACATACCGCAGCTCCTTACAATACGCCCGGCAGTACCAAGTGTCTACTCTCCTATCTCTTCCCCAGCGGACTCGTCAGGGCCAGTCACGGTGGCTCTGTACGCAGCATAAAGCGCCCAGAAGTTCTTGGGCCTACTACGAGGCGGGAGTAGTTCGCTAAAGAGCTCCGTTTGGGTACAGCAATACACCATGTCAGAAAGCCACTGCGCCTTAGTAGGTAGGGGCCCTTTCGCCCAACAGATAGCAATTCTCCGCTTGGCCAACAATAGACCCATGTCTACTAGCCGACGTATCCCTGAGGGCAACGGTCTAGAGTATCCCAGTAGCGCTAGACCCAGCTCGGGCACCAGTGTCTGTCCCACAATCACAGTCAACTCGGAGAACACACTCATCCAATATTGTGCCACGCCCGGGCAGAGCCATGCCACATGCAAGAAATCCGCAGTTGGAGCCCCACAGCGCTCACACTGTGCATCGTCCCTCAGCCCATACCGTTTGAGTCTCTCTGGGGTGTAGTACACCCTGTTAAGGAACTTAAAGTGTATCAGTCTATGTCTGCCGTTAAGCGACACTCGTTTTGTGCTGGTCCAGCAATAGGTCCACATTTCATCTCCGACCGCCTGACCAAGGTCCCTCTGCCATGCCAGCCGAGCAGCTGTATACTGATGTTCCCTGTGCGCCATCGAGTGTTGATAAATTTTAGAGACTAATCTCGTCGGTTCCGCCATTTTAATTACAAGTGTGAGAGCAGCAAGCTCAGGGGGCTCTTCCAGATCGGGCCCCAACAACTGTGCGAGTGCATGTCGAGTTCTGTGAAACTGGAATCTAGTAAGCAACGTAGGTGATGATGCCCCGACGACAACATCCTCCCACATCCTAGCAACTCCGTCAGCACTTCAAGTTGTCTTTATCGTGGTGACTCACTTCATTAACAAATAACTCAGATGAGAAAGAAGTAAGATGCAGTGATTGTACTGGGTAATCAAGGGCAAATCCGGAAACCCTGCGGCCTTTCTGCAGGCAGGACAGATCTGATAGTCGCTATGTATTGTCATATTGTTTTGTTCAAAGGTAAACTGGCAGAATACATTAATGGGTCTGTCTACTACTTAGTTATAAATAACTCAGAATGTATTCTCTGCTCTTTGTATTGCAGGTGGCCACTGACTTGTCATACATTGGACGACTACGACAAACGCAATATCCACTCCAGGATGCATAAACCAGAAGATCGAGTTCCTATACCTAGAGACAAATCATGTATCCTGGAGACTGCTTCCAAAGCAAAGCCATATCTATTTTTTTATATTTAAGAAAATACCTTAAAAAGCAGATACATCTCTTTAAATGTGACTACCCCGTCCAGGGACCATCAACATCATTTAAAGACTAATGCCTGAAATAAAAATCTTGCTCACTTACCTGAGCGTTGTATGTTCATTGGTATCAAATATTTTCAGATTTTCAAATGCCAAATGAAACATGATGATTATACAACAAAAAACGATTATGAAGCCCAGTTCATTTGTAGACGTTTGGCAACTTGGGTCTCTAAGAGCCATTATGGAAATTAATTGTCTTTAAAACAGTTTAATAATTTTATAGACATTTTATTTAAATTTATTTTCAATACTATGAATCCAAGTTAATTATGTGCATTGCAATTGTAGAGTAAATTGAAAAGAGAATTTGGAGTTTTTATGTGTTTTTTTAAATTACATTGCTTGCTTGACTCCCTTTGTTTTCCTTACTGTCTTTACTACCACAATATGAGAACTTCACACACCTTTGCCAAAAAGAGAAGTCTACATGTTAAAGACATAGGCATACAATAAAGAATTATATTGAACCCCCTATGTATTCTTAACCTCAAGGTCCTCTTACAAAAGGAACCCATAGGAATTGCAGGTTCTCTCTTGCTACACATCAACTGAGAGGGATTCACTCTGCAAGTATGTACTTATTTACTTTCTGCCCATTATGCAGACTGATATGTGGTGCAGCAATGAAGGAACTCCACTTGTGTGTGTCTTGGGCAAGTTTCTGTACGGTGGTGCAGGTGTGGTAGAGTGTGTTCATTTCTGTTTACACAGTGCACCTCCAGGTGTTCTTTAGACTGCCTCTCTTCTGTTTGCTTTCTGGGGTCCAGTGGAGAGCTGTTCTTGTGATGGAGTCTTGTTCTCTTCTGATGGTGTGTCCTATACATCTCCATTTTGTTTTCATAATAATGGTGTCCATTTTATCTTGCTTGCACCTGGTGAGAAGTTCCTTGTTGGAGATGGTTCGCAGTGACAAAATGTACAAGATTCCTCTCAGGTTACTCGTGTGGAAGGCAGAAAGTTTGGTGATGTCACTTTTTGTCATCCGCCAGCATTCTGATCGATCAAGAGTGCGGACAGAATACAGCTCTTGTAAAGTCTCAGCTCAGAGTGTTGGTGCTGTACTTAGATGACCTCCACACATTGTTCAACATCCTGAAGGTATTCCTAGCCTTGTTCAGTCTGCTCTTGATGTCACTGCCTGCCCCTCCATCACGTCTGACAGTATTGCTTAGGTAGGTGAACTCTTCAGTCATGGCTAGGCCTTCCCATTTCCACCTTAATTGGTGAATGGTTTGGTATTTTTAGCGGCATGACTTCTGATTTCTTCATGTTGCTTGTCTCTGATAGGGGTGTTGTATGTTGCACAAGATTTACGACTGACAATCCTCATCTTGAAGACCTTCTCCGGCTCTCTTGTACTGGCATCTACTTTGACTACAGTCAATCATGGAGATCTCATGCATAGACTATGGAAGTCCCTTGTGCCCAGAAGATTTAGTGGTTCTTGCTGCTGTTTCAGTAGCAAATGCTTTTTAAGGAACAGGTTTGTTAGCCTTGTGCCCAACCTGGAGGACCAGTGGATCGTGCTTTGTCTACTCTCTACCCTTTGACCTGTCTGGCTTGGGTGACCAGCCAATGGCTAAGTTCCAGCCAGCATAGCTCTCCGAATGCAAGCTCCTCGACCACTTCAAGGTTGTGATCCTCTGAGGGGTCTGCAAATGAGTACCACATGCATTTTTGTCTCTCCCATGCTAAGAGTTCCCAAGGGAACCAGCTATAGACCTAAATAAATGGTAGTACTGAGGGGTACCTGATGATTAGAAATGCCACCAGTAGTGAGTGAGGACAAGTCTTTTTTAATTTCTTTTAATTTTAAAAACATATCCAGCGAGGCGTTTAGTATTAGGAGGACATATTCTTAATTATCTCACCTCCCTGAATATGCGTCTTTCATGTCGGAACCATTCATCGGGCACCCTGATACTTTATTGCTTTTAAGTATGAAAGGACAACCACATGCAAACCAGTCTGACCCAACTCCAAAATGAGCTGCCTAGTATAAGCTACTAGTCCATATCCCACATGCCTTTATACCTTTAAATTTAAGAATAATGCCAATGGTAGGATTTTGTTTACATAGAGACAACAAAATAAATGTCTTCTAGGTGTGACCACACACAAGGGCAGTAAATGTACCATATTAAACAGTTACACTCAATCGGATATTTTTTCCAGGAGCACACATTCAAAATGTATTTTCAATTTACCTACAACAGCTTAATGACTTCAAATATGACAAACTTAAACACTTATGCTGTAACGCGTCTTTGGTCATGATTTCATTTTATATGTGGCATCAATCTAATTTTATATTTTCTTGGTTCCATTGCAAGGTGGTCAATGGTTACACATCAAAGCTTCTTAATACCACAACTGCAAAACATATTAATGCCACCATTGTTACCATTCCAAAATGGAGGCCAAATGGCCACTATACTATCTAGGATTTCAGCGGCAAAGATTCTCCTCCACACATTAGATGGCCTGTTGATACATGAGAAGACATATTGCAAGATGGCTCCCAGGTATGTTGTATTGTGCTAAGGACTTTTCAAAGTCAAACACTTCTGGGAAGATCGTGAATTTAATGAGCATGAAAACAAGGCCAATCAGTAAGGTGATCAATGTACATTTCCAATGCAAATTATTTACTTATAAGTCTAGGGTTCCAGGATCGGGTGTACTCTATGATGTTTTCCACAGCCATCTTTGATGACCATGCTACTAGTGCTCTTTACTTTGATTCTAAACCACACCAAAATTCTCTTTAGCACTTTCTCTTTGGGTAGGTTTTTATTCCTCTTACAATTCCACGAACCTGGGAGTGTTGTTTGATAGTTACCTCTTTCCCCATCTCAAGCTAAAACAAAAAGCGTGCATTCCATTTCCTTAACCAATTCTAATAATTCTTCCTCAAAAAACATCCTAAGTCCTTGCCTTAGCTTCTTTCCTATTGGAGACGGCAATGCCTTCAGTACACAACTTCCAAATAAGGACCTCAATGAACTCCACTGATGCTTATACTCAATCTTAGATTCCACAGCCACATCAAGCCCACCTCAAAATTTTTCATTGGTTTCCTACACAAGAAAGGTTACATTTCAAACGACAGTGCAAGATTCACAAGTTGCTGCAAGGCTCTGCACGCCATTATCAGAATAGAGTGCAGGGTCAAAGTGATCTTTATAAATCCAAAGATCTTTCAGAATCACCAGGTTATTCTTCAAAGACTGTCCATCCTTGTCAGCCGCCAAGGAGCCCAAGTCCATTCGACCACAACTTCCAAAATTATGACTGTTAGAAATTGGATTACTGGTTGACTGGATTGTGAGCCCTGGTCAAGCAGCAACCACAATCCTAGTCAGGGTAAGACACAAGCAAACCCCAAATCAACCTGACCTCAACCCCCTGGTAGCTTGGCACAGAGCAGTAAGGCTTAACTTCGAGGCAATGAATAATGTATTTGTACAACACTTCAAACAGTAAAACCGTTAAAACACCACACAAAAGTATCCCACACCAGGTTAGAACAACAGAGTGGATTTAATAAATGAAAAAAGACCAAAACGACAAAAATCCAATCAGTATGAATTTTTAATGAATAAATTGTAAAATAGCACCAAGAAACAGGAAGCGCCAACCGCAGCTATCTGATCGCGCTGGACTGGGTCAAAGTCAAAAGTTCAGGCCGACCGCGATGGCCCTGATTAGTCCAGCTGATGTTTTACCTTCTCAAGTTTTGCTTCCAAGAGTCTCGTTAGCATTGGAGAGGGCCGCGAGGAGCAAGGAGAGAGTCATGGGTGGTAATCGGCATGGCGCGAGGAGCAGGCCGGGTGACGCGGACAGGTGGGCTGTTGCTTTACGCTGGCGGTCTCCCGCGACCGGTGAATGCTGCTGTGCGAAGAGATGGGCTGACAGCAGCTCACTCTGATTTTCGGTGTGCATGGGCGCGGTCACGAAGAGCCCAAAAGCTTTAATTTAAGAGTGCAAGAGCTGCATCAAGGGTCCAGGACCTGAGAGGCACCTCTTAAGGGTCAGGAACTCACTGTAGACTGGTCTAGCAGCTGTTGGGGAGCCTGTTATGACTCTGAGGCTAAGATCAGGAGCCAACAGACTAGCCCTCTAAGTTACTCTAGGGTCCTGGGTTCAAGATGGGTTGCAGGTTCAGTTCTTCCTCCCCGGGGAAGATGGCAACATGCAGCAGATTAGCACAGCAAGGCAGCAGCTCCTTCAGAGTAGCAGTCCAGCAGAGTGGCAGTCCTTGTAGCAGCACAGCAGTCCTTCCTGGCAGAGTATCCACAGGTCCAGAAGTGTACTGAAGTGGTAGTGCCGGAGGTCCCTCTTTTATTCTCAGTTGTGCCTTTGAAGTGGGAAGAAGCTTCTAGAGGCATGCCTTTGAAGTGCACAGATGCCATGCTTCCTGGCCCTCGCTCTAGACTCACTACACGGGGTATACAACCCTTTGTGTGGGGACAGGACACAGCCTAGTCAGGTGTAAGTGAGGCTGAGCCCAGCTCCTCCCTCCCATCCTGACAGTGATGGCCCGGCCACTCATACCTAAGCTCCCATTGTGTGTGGCTGTCTAGGAGGAATACAAAAAGCCCATCTGCCAACTACCCCCAGTCATGTGACCAGAGACAGGCTGCAGGCACCAAATGGCTATGGTAAGAAAATGCCATCTTTCTAAAAGTGACATTTTCGGAATTGTAATACAAAATCCGACTTCACCATAAGTTAGGATTTTGAATTAAGATTCCAGAGACACCAAATGTACGAAAGTAGGATCTGCTTTTATGGTTACCCCCACTTTTTGCCTGGTGTTATGCTGTTTCTGACAGTCCGACTGGGATCCTGCTAATCAGGACCCCAGTCTCTGTGCTTTCTCCCTTAAATTGGTTATGGTGAGTACTTAGGTACATCCCAGATTGGCTACTGGTGTACCCTTATAAGTCCCTAGTATATGGTACTGAGGTACCCAGGGCATAGGTACACCAGGGGTCTCCCATGGGCTGCAGCATGTATTATGCCACCCATGAGAGACCACTCAAATTGTGACTACAGGCCTGCCATTGCAGCCTGTGTAAGCTGGTGCTAACACCACTTACAACAGATATAAGTTTCTTATATCTGAGGTCACTGCACTTAAAATCTATAAGTCACCCCTAAGAAGGCCTTGCAATCCTGAAGGCAGGGTGCTTGGTTCTAAGTGTGAGCATCAGCAGAACACCCCTACAACCTTCGGAGTCCATTCTCCCGGGTTGTAAGGGCATCAGCCATTACGATACATAGAGTGGCCATGCGTCATTACGCCATGACCATCTCTAAACTGGCTGGAACGAACCCTGTTGTGTTTGGTATCAAACATGTTGGAATCATACCCCCACACGTAACTGGTGTGGGAGGTATGACACTGTAAAGCTCCTTCGGGAGACCCTCAGTGCTCCCGGTACCAGTCTTCTAGACCCAGACAGCAAACTATGGCTGCTGCTGAGCAAAGACATGATTCTGCCCTCCTGCTGCTGAGCCAAGCTCAAGCAGAGGAAGGCAGGACAATAGGTATCCTGTCACAGGGTGGTGTGACCACCTCCCAGACAGGACGTAGTGTATTAAAACATGGTGGGGGCGCTTGCCAGCGCCACTCAGTCCTTGCATACTCCAGTTCAAATCAGCTCAGGGAGCCGCTGGCTCCCGCTCTGGTGCGAAACTGGACAAAGGACATAGGAGTATCCTCCCCACTGTCCGACCCCTCCCCTGGAAGGGAACCCTGAATCGTCCCAACACTTTCCTTAGGGTACTTAACGGCTTACCTGTGGGTGGGTCCCTAGATTCGTCGTGGGACAAGATTCATATCAAGACACCACTTCTTCTTCGACCATCTGGGCACTCTGGACTTTGCTGGACTTTGCTCTGGGCACCGATATTGCAACTGGGAAGACTCCTGCTGCTCCTGGTCTTGTCGTCCTGCAAGTCTGCTGCAACGTCTGTGCCTGTGCTCCATACAGGATCCTCCCAAGGCCTGTGGACATCCAAGACACCCGAAGGAATCACCCTTGAAGTGAAGGAGTCACTTCCCTGCATCTGCAGGCACCGCAACAAAGCTGACCGGTCTGCTGATCCTGGGCTCCCACGGACTCCGAAAGTCTCAGCAACACAGGTGGTGATTCTTCAACTCCCTCAAGGCCTGCACTGTCTTCTCACCAAGTTTTAGGCCAGTATCCCTCGTCGGAGCTGCTGGAACCGAACCCCTGTGCACCGCGTCGACTTGCCATTGCAAAGGCTTGTTGGCTCTCTCTCTTTCTCAGAGATCTTCGGGCTCCAAGTAGCCTCCACCTCAAGCATCTCGTGTGACCAAGATCTTTGTCCTCACTGCATCTCTTGCACCGTGGGCCAGCATCTTTGGTGTGCTGCTCGAGGTCCTCTTGCGACTCCAGTGCCTCTGGCCTGTGGGTCCTCTTGAGGGTCTTCTTTAATTCCAGTGGGCTCCCCTGATTGCTCGGGCCTACTCTGACTACACTGTTTGTGGTGAGTTACTTGGACCTAGCTGGTCCTGACACTGCACCCTTTTCACTTTCCACGTTGTTTGCAGTTGCTAAAGCTTGTTGGTGCTCCCGGCGGACACTGACCCCTCAACTCTTGACATCCGACGTGGGACAGCTTGTGAACGGCTCCTGGTCTTCCCCAGCATCGCCTGGTCCACACAGCTGCAGCTCCAAGGTCACCGTCAACTCTCCTGCAACACCCGACATCGGTGGGCATTCGTCTTCCGTGCCTCCTGGTCACTCCTGAGTGGCATAGACTCTGTCCCCTCTGCTTGCAGGTACTTCTCATCTTGAATCCACCTTTGGGTTCCACCACGCACTTTCATCTTCTTCGCCAGCTGCATCTTCCTGAAGTCCTCCATTGAGTTCTTTTTTTTTATTTTTTATTTTTATTTCAATGAAAACAGACATCAGCATAGTACATTGATAGCAATCACTTCCATTGGGACAGAGCTTAAGGTACGATTATCAACTTGAATTATCCGATAGCATACATTATGAAGTTTGTCCAGAGTCCGAATTGCACATACTAGTGTCCCGATACCAATGTACCGTGCATCCGCCCCCGGCAAAACCCCGGGGGCAAAGAACAGGAAAGAGAGAGATAGAGAGGGGGGTGGGGAGGGAGGGGGTACTCTTTGGCCTCCAAGGGGAGATGCGCGTGGGCAGCGCCAGCTTGTCCAGTGTCACCATAGGTGGGTCACACATTTTCCTTGCAGTCCCTACTCGTCTACTAAAGGGGTCACGGTTTGGACGAGGGGGTGAGATCTGAGGTAGTTCTGCAGCTGTTCCCATATATCCTGAGGGTGCATAAGTTCCCAGAATTCGGACAGCTGGTCGTGGCAAAATGCTGCATCCTTGAGCCAATCAATAACACGCGGGCTCCGTTTTCGGCCCCAGCACATTGCAATTCGCCGCTTCGCCAACAGTAAGAGCATAGCCACTAGTTTCCTAGTCGCCGCTGGCACCTTGCGCATGTATCCAGGTAAAGCAACCAGAGGGGAGCGCTAGAACCTGTATTCTAACTTCGCCTCCAGCGCATCACAGACACAACCCTAGTATTGCGCGATGTCCGGGCAGGCCCAGGCCAAGTGCAGAAAGGATGCATCCGGCGCCCGGTATCGCACGCAGCGCGGATCCTCACTCAGGCCAGCTCTATGCAACCACACATGGGTCCTATACAATCTGTGTATGAACTTAAAGTGGATTAGTCTCAGCCTGAAATTAGGTGACATCTCCCTTGCCTGCGCGCAACAGTACAACCATGTGCCCTCCTCCAAAGGGGTTCCCAGTATCTCCTCCCACTCGCGCTGTGACGGGGAACACTTCCCGGTGCCGCGCGCTGCATGCTGGAGTATAGCCGAGTGATGAGTTTAAGTGGTGACGGGTTCCCCAGGAATTCTTCTAGCACCTGAAAAGTTGGCAGTGCTATCAGGAAGGAGTCGAAGAGTGCGCCCTGAGCTGATAGTATGTCAGTCTGTAAAGTAATCCTGAGTCCACGTCCCCGAGCACACTGTCTATGGAGATGAAGGTGCCGTCAGGGAACGCTTGACCCCATTGTGTGAAGCCAAAGCTTCCGTAGTCTTTGGCATACACCCGTCTCTGCAGTGAAGGGTAATGCCGGGTGTCTTGGCAGTGGTATCAAGGGGGCAAACAGTGTCTCAAGGCGAGCTTGCGTCTAAGTTCCTGCCACGCCAATACTGTGCAGCCAACCGTGTTCACCTCTGCGCACGGCCGGGCTTGAGGTCTATATAGAGTCATATGTAATGGCGTCGGGTCTGCCTGATCATGCTCGTGCCATGAATTGGGTCGGATATATCCAGTGAAACCCAAACTGAGCCTGCGCACAATTGTAATATATGTCCATGTCTGGGGCTCCGAGGCCTCCTTGCTCGAATGGCAACGTTAGGGTTTCTCAGGCAACTCTGGGCTGCCTCCCTGCCCAAGCGAGAGTTATCAGGTTCAAGCGTAATCTGCGCCTGAAAACAGCGGAGAGAGGGAGCGGGAGGTTGACAAAGACATATAGAAACTTGGGAAGCACCATCATCTTGGCAATGGCAAGTCGGCCCGCTAGAGACAATGGGAGCGTCATCCAGCGGTTTAACCTGCTCTCGAGCCATTCCATGAGCCTCCCATAATTGTAACGCCATAGTTCTTCAAAGTCCGGGCTGAGCCAGATTCCCAAGTATTTTACCGGAGACTCTACCCAACTGAGTGGGAATTCCGACTGAACCCGGTCAGTGGCGGGGTGAGCTGGAAAATAATTGACTCCCCCCAATTTATGGTAATGCCCGATAGGCCTCCGAACCGAATAATTTTGCAGATTAAAGGGTCCAGATTCACATCCGGTCGTTTGACATATAGGGTCACATCATCAGCAAACATTGATACTACGATTACCCGTGGCGTGAAAGCGAGGCCGCAATGTGCATGGTGTTGCCTTAATCTGGCGGCCAGTGGCTCCATGACCATGGCAAAGAGAAGGGGGGGAGAGCGGGCATCCCTGTCTCGTGCCGTGGGCCACCGGGATGGGAGGGAGATTATGCTATTGATCCACAGTCTTGCCGTTGGGGCAGAGCATAGCAAAGCGACTTTTATTAAAAAGGTAGGACTGACGCCGAAGCGAGAGAGGAGTGCAAAGAGATACGGCCACTCCAAGGTGTCAAAGGCCTTGGTGGCATCCAAAAAAATAGCAGCCGCCGGGAGAGAGGGGTCTATTTCTTGCATGGTCGCAAAAAAGGTGTGGAGATTGTGGGATGTACCCCTGCCGGGGACAAAGCCACACTGGTCAGGCCTCAGCACTGTGGGCAACAGCGGGAGCAGCCAAGTAGCTATCAATTTTGCAAGGATTTTATTATCCAGGTTGATCATTGATAGTGGTCTATAGGAGTCGCAGAGCTGCGGATCCTTTTCTGGTTTGAGAATACTGACAATTAATGCCTCTCGCAGGGAGGGGGGGGAGTGTGCCACCCTCCAGTGATTCCTCATACATATTGAGGAGGTGGGGCGCTAGCAGTGGAGCGAATTCCTTGTAGAATGCGGATGTAAATCCGTCTAGCCCTGGGGCCTTGTCGCCGGGCATGGCCCGAATCACTCCGATCACCTCCTCCTCCGAGAACGGCTCGTCTAGGTATCTGCGCTGGCCATCACTTAGCCATAACAGTTGAATCGAGTCTAGAAAAGAAACCAGATCAGGCTGTGTGTCCGATTGGCGTGCGGCGTAAAGTGTGGAGTAGAAGGATAGCATTTCAGTCTGTACAGCAGCCTGCCCAGCCGCTACCCTAGCGTCTCTAGTACAAAACTCGCTAATGTAGTCGCTGGTCCACAGCTTTTTTAAAAGGCCCGCCAGTGTTTTCAAGCTCGGTCTCCCTCGCCATAGCGGCAAGCGCATTTCTTTCCCCAGGTAGTGTGTCTCTTTGTGGGCTGCCTCCTCAAATTCTATGATTTTCTCCTTGATGCATCCAAGGGTCGCTAACTGGTTAGATGCTAAATATTCCGACTCTAGTTCCCGTATCTCTCCCTCGAGGCGTCTGAGGTCCCCCCTTAGCGAGTGCAGTACGCCTGCCTGCTTGGCGATGCACTCGCCTCTAATAACAGATTTGAATGCCTCCCACAGTGTGGAGGGAGAATTGACCATGCCAGCGTTTATGTTGAAGTACTCTACTATGGCGGAGCGAATCGTATCTTTAAAGACCTGGTCCCGGAGTGCACCGGGGGGGTCTCCAGCTGAAGGCCCTACTTGGAGCACCAGTCAGCGAGGGCTCAAGTAATGCCAGGGCATGATCAGAAAGGGTGCAAGCGAGGTGGTTAGTGCCAGACACCCATGTATCTACATCTCGTGAAGTCAGCCAGTAGTCAATCCTGGACCAGGTGGGGCCTGCTGCGGATACGCATGTGCCCTCTGTTTTTTGCAAGTGGCGACAGTGCCATACGTCCACCAGCTCGTGATCAGCCATGAGAACCTGCAGCTGCTCTGCTGCCAGCGGGTGGGGTCGGCAGGAGTCTCCCAATCTGTCCTTGTCCGGATCTAATATTACATTAAAGTCCCCCCCCCCAACAGAATAGCACCAGGGCCCAGCATCTCAATCAGTCGCCACACCTCACTGAAGAAGTGTGGATCGTCCACGTTAGGGCCGTATACCGATATCAGCCTGACCGGATGCCCCCCAGCACTCCTGCAAATATTACATATCTCCCTTGGGGATCGCAGAGTGCAGTACGCATGTGCGAAGGAAGCCCTTTCCTGAGAATGATAGCTCTACCTCTCGCATAGTTTGAGTAGCCGGCAATGAATTTCTCTCCTATCCATCCCACTCGTAGACGCGCGCAGCTAGCCCCTGTCAGATGCAACTCCTGCAAAAAGCAAATATCCGCCCCATGACGGTTTAGACGCCGCAACCAGCCGCACCTTTCTGCAGTCGTTCAGACCACGAACTTTCCACGTCACTGCTTTCAGAGTAGTCACACTGTTAACAGTCGCACTCAGACATACATTCACACTCTACCTTGTGTGCCGGCAGCAGGACAGTGTCAGTCACACAATGGAGGGAGACCAGAGAGGGGAAAGAGGGGGAAGGAGGGGAGAAAGTACAGAAACATTGCAGCCATTTTAATCTGCTCAACACCCGGAAAACCCACCCCCCCCACCCACTACAGCTGCCCAACATGGCTGAAAGGTGATACCCCTACCCCAAACAGGCCCCAAGTGGCCAACTGTTAGGAACAACATAGGACTCATCCCAGAGGGAAGCGCTAGGGGCTCCGCACATCCCAGCTGGTAGGTGCTGGGTGGCTGGACGAAGTGCGCCTAGTAGGGAACGCCCCACAGGCATCCGGGCAGACATGTTAAATAGATGAACAGTTATTACAGGGGGGAAAGTCAGCCTGGGGGAGGTGCAGGAGGGGGCTTCTCACCATCAGCTGAAGGGGAACACAGCACAGCGAGCATCTTGTTTCACCCAGACCCTCAGTCATTTTCGTTCAGAGGGTCGTCTTCCGCTGCGTTTCTATCTGCACGTGCAGGTTGTCTGGGTTGCTTGAGACTTCGTGCAAATTTGGTGGCAAGTTTGGGATCCGTGAAGAACGTGGTTTTGCTGGAGTAAAAGATTCGGAGCTTTGCAGGGTAAAGCAGAGAGTACTTGATTTCCTGTTGTTGCAACAGTCTTTTCACCGGCACAAACTCTTTCCTAGCTGCCTGAACACTTAAAGTAAAATCGGGGAAGAAGGACACAGCGTTGCCTTGATATCTCGTTTCCTGTTGGTCCCTGGCCTTAAGCAGGACAGCAAGGCAGTCTCTATAGTTTAATAACCGCACAATTATCGGTCTTGCCGGGGCCCCCGGGGTGGGGACTCGGGCCAAGGGATCTGTGGGCTTGCTCGACTATGCAGACTGCAGACAAAGAGTCTCCAAATAGGGACTGTAGCATCTCTTCCATATAGTCCTCAACTCGGGTCATGGTTGTGGACTCCGGGACACCCAAAACTTCGCAGATTCTTGCGTCTTGACCTAGCTTCTAGGTCTTCACTCTTGTTTCTTATAACTTCCAAGACTTTCTCAATACGGAGCAGTTTTTCCCGCGTGGCGGTCCCCTCATCCTCTAGCGCACAAGTGCACTGCTCGACCTCCGCAATGTTTTTGTCATGGTTCGAAACCTTGCCTTTGAGCCGGTCCAGACGGTCTGACATAGAGTCAATTTTGACGTCTATGGCCGTGATTGTGTTAGGTCCTTGAACATTTTGCGAATGTTTGGTTCTGACATGGGCGAGGGTTCCATGATTGTTTCTGGCTGTCCCTCCTCTGGGGGGTTACCCCCGCGGGGGTCTAGCGCTGTTCATAGGATATTTTTGGTTGCCTTGCATCTGCTTTTCCCAAGGTATGTAATAGTTTCAGTTCCTCAAGGAGTGCGCTTCACCAGGAGGGCTGTATCTCTTTGCGATGTATCTTCCCTGTGGCCGTCGGGGCAGTTAGGAACTTTTCTGCGTGGGGAGTATTCCCTTCAAGACAGTGACGGCGCTATCCCCTGGGCCAGGGCTGTGTCTTAGCATGGTCTCACTCCCAGCGAGGGAAAGGTGAGGCGGTCATGTACTCTTGCCAGAGATGCAGCGTTCCGTGGGACCTACAATTCTGGTACGCACGGGTGTGGCGATTTAGCTCTCCCTGCAGGGTCCATGTACTGTTCAGGCACTCTGCCTATCATCTGGCACAGTGGAAGGGGGGGGTGGTAGAATCAAGGATTCCGCCTCAGGGCCGATCCCACGCGGGCAGGCCCCGTCACAGAGCAGCCAGATCAGCAGCGCCCGCCAGGGCGATGCGGCTGGGCCTCTCAGCTGCAGGTTACTCAGTTCAACCTGTGCAGCCCCACCCCACCCCCCAGGCGAGCCTGCTGCTCACGCCGCTGTGCGTGTTTGTTTCGGTGCGGAGCAGGGGCCACTCTTCTCTCCGGGCCCCACTCCGGTCCCACAACCTGTTTTCAGTGTACTCAAGGAAGGGGGGGGGGGCGTGCGCTTGTAGCAGCGGGTTCTCCCTCCCGCTGCCCCTCTCACCTTGCGTTTTTAAGGCGTGGGGTCTGCTGTTGCACTAACTGTGCCGAACTTCTAGTGGATCACGTTGGCCGGGGTCCGCCGACCCAGGGTCGCCCCTACTGTTTCTCTTTGGCCCAGGAATCAACAAGGCCAGGCCGGTGAGGGAGGAGTGGTGATGGGGGGGTGTTTCGGTGGGGGGCGCATTCCTCTCAGTCCCCGCAGCCTCTACCAGAGTCTTGCCGTGCGTCACCTCTATCGATACCCTGGCCAATGCACCTCACTGTGTTGGGGCGGCTCTGCTGAGCTGTGCTGGGCGACCTCCCAGCCGGTCCCCCTGCGGCCACATCCCGTCGCCTCACCGCTAGAGCCGCCGGGGGGAAGCAGTCGCGTATGTTGCTACGGCTCCACAGTTGTTCTGGCCACGCCTGATATGGTCCACAGTCTCACCTCCGTCGAAGACCGCCAAGGCCCATCAGGGTGCCACCACCTCCTCGATCATCGACGGTCCAGCTCAGAGCCGGCCTCGTCAGTCCGCACCGCCAGGCACTTCACGTGTGTTTCTGCTCCGCAGGTTCCGTCCTCCTGTGCAATGCGTGGGGCGGCTCACCGCTGGCTGCCGATAGACGATGGCACCTGGGAGCACCGCGTACCTCTCTCCTTATCCGGCTGGTCAGTTGTGACTAGAGGAGGCGGCAGATCGCGTTCCGGGCAGAGCTCCCAGCCAGTCCTGGGCACCGTTATTTAATGCCACGAGTGCGTGTGACATTTCCCCCGAACGTAGGGCCTGCGATGTTTGCCCGGGCTGCTGGATTTATGACAGATCGTCCGTCCAGCCTGTAGAGCCTCACAGAGTGGCGGGCATCTTGCAGCTGGCACTCTAGCACCCCCCCCCCCCTAGTCCTCCATTGAGTTCGACTGCGGATTCCAACGCCACTTCGCACCTATGCACCCGGCTTCCCTGGTGTAGGTATCCTGGTTCCTCGGGTATTCACGGGTGGGGTGGCTCTCCAACCTTCTGTCTTCCACGGGGTTTCTTCAGGGTCCACTGGGAAGGGTCCTGCTTCTTTAAAATTGCAACCGCGACTTACCGTTGACCTGAAATGAGCATGCGGTCGTGTTCCCACTCTGCACACGGCCTCCGTGGGGTTCCTGGTTACTTACATCGGGTGGTTCCTTGGGTCCCCAGCACTTCTACGTCTCCTGGTGTTATATTCCACATAGGTACCCTATATAGGCGCAGGTAACATTGCAACCTTTCTCCTATATTCTTCCGTACATTACATACATAACGGTTCTTAGGCACTGACCTTTTACCTAGATATGACACTGCATTCAGAACGCGGGTTTTTCCCTGGTTCGATTCTCATACATTATGCATGAGGCTTCTTGGAAGCACAGCAGGACTAACAGTAGGATTACCATCTCCTGTATAATATCTCTGTATAAAGTTCAGGCCCAACGTCATCCTTTAGGCCGACACAGTAACACAGCAAGGTAGGACCCCTGGGGAGACCTATGGGTATATATACAGCACATCTTGCTTAGGAAGATAGAGGAGACCGTGACTTCCCGGCTGACACACTGACCAGAGACGCTGAGGTTCCTGCATGCAGACGCTCCAGCTAGCAGTGGTCTAACATCCCTCGCGGGGTGTCCAACTCGAGACCAGGACGGGGTCCCATATTCTCTAAACTCTCAGGTAATGGGGTTGACTAGATCCTAGAGGGATTCCTGGCATAACACCTACATAGATGCTAGGTACATTTAGGTACATCTAGTTAGGGAAGCATCGTAGGAGTACGCACTTTTATCATGTGTTTTATGTACATGTATGTATTCATGATTTATGCAAGATGGTAGAATATACCATCCCTTTACTTTCGTAGTATTGCTAATCATATATCTCTGCTACTGTCTAATGGTTGTTGCAGCTCATCTATGCTACACTAGAATAACAACTGTTCAATAAATACTTATTGAAACGCCCAGCCTGTTTATTCTGTGTATCTCTCTGAGACAAACTAAGTAAGCACGAGTGAGTGCGCGAAAGGTAGTATATTGTTTCCACGATCCTGGGGGATCAGGGTTGTCACGTTCTGAGGTTGCCAAGAACTATTCTCTCCCCGATAAGAGGAGACTCTAGTGGCACTGTGAGCTAGCTAATACAGACAGGCTAATGTATCCGGTGGGGGTGCACAGAATCAGTCCGCCACCGAACCCACAGTTTATGTTATCCGAACGCGCAGATCCTGTATAGGATATATAGGAACTACACGACATGGGGCCGCCAAAGTTGGTTAGGTACTTATTTTACAGTAGAATCTGAGTAGTTCAGTCGTGCTATTCTCAGAGACCCCTACTCACAAAACACCAGAGACGTCTGAAGTGGGTGGGCACAAACTCCGCCACAGCTGAGTAGGCTAAAAAATCCTATTTATTGGCTGTTGGTTAATCAAGCTTGAAGGACACATTGTTCCTAAATTGTGCATAACACCGTATCCTGGTTCCCTTGAGAAGTTATTTAGTGTACTAAAAACAATGACTAACCAAGAATTAGACCCACTGCAACAAGAACTGCCCCTCACAGACGAGGAAAATACAGACGCAATACAAATTGCACCAAATTTTAGAAATGCAGTCACCCTAAGACTGGGAGAGAATGGTTTATCATCTAGGGGTGGCGTAGTAGTTTTCGTGATTGAGGCACACGAATCAAACAAAACAGAGGTATTTTATTTGTGGGTTACATTCCCAGCAGCAAATGCAAGAAGAAAAACATTTCACTCCTACACGGAAGGAGATGCACCAAAGGAATATTATCCGTTCGAGGATATAGAGGTTCCGCTCACATACCAGGAACATTTATACTGGTTTAAAGGCGCCCTACCCCACATAGGAAGAAGAGTAAGACTCGGCCCGCTCGGAGGAGAAGGGGCAACATGGCCGATATTAGCAGCCTACACACCACATCCTGACATTGACACAATGCCACCAGGAGACTTACTCATACAACATAAAGATTTAATTAAAATCTATAGGAATTTGACGCAATTCGTCATGAGGACATTTACAGTCCAACCAGCAATAGTTGCAATAAATGGAACTCAAATTCAGGGTACAGCAACTAAAATCACACCACAAACATTACACGCGGTGATGGGTAAAATGCCCACAAAACGTGAACAAATGCCATTCTGGGTAGCTCAGAAAATAACACAGCTAGAGGGAGTATTCCCGAATACTACCCCGTATGAAAAACACAGAATGCTAACAATCTGCTTGCCCATGGGGATAACTCCACAAGTAGAGGATTGTACCACTTGGAGTACAGTCTTTGCTGCCATTTATACCAGAACTCATGGTATCCCGTCATTAGCAGTAGTACCAGACGTATTGAGACAAATACAAAATGAGTACGGAGCAGAGCCTGCCCTAAACTTAGGGATGAAGTTACTAGGTAACTATGCCCAGGTATCAGCCATAATACTAGCTAACATTAAGGGGGAAGCAGCTTCAGTGGCTATCCGCCAACGCCTAAGGGAGTTCAGTCCTTTAGAACAGGAACACGAACTACCAAAAATAATTGAAACTGCGTATGCAGAATTAGGCAGAGACAGTTGGGGTGGGAAAGCTTTAAAACCACAACTGATGGGCATTCCTGAAAAGGACACTACTAAGCAGACACCTGCTTCCACTAAGAAGAAGTGGGACAGTAAAAAACAACAAAACTTTAAAGGAAATAGATCTCAATCCCGAGGTAGATCTCCTCCACAGGAGCCCTCCGAAAAGAGGTACAACCTTAGGAATAGGGAAAATA
Organism: Calotriton arnoldi; assembly: GCA_963921515.1. NCBI lineage: Eukaryota > Metazoa > Chordata > Amphibia > Caudata > Salamandridae > Calotriton > Calotriton arnoldi. The sequence continues at coordinate 2,114,650 of CAWUFW010002084.1, read as the reverse complement.
TTAGGACACCTGACAGGTATCAGGATACTGATACACGTTCCTCTCGTTCCTCTCAGGGTTCATCGAAAAACTCCGAGAGGGAAGGACGGTCAGACAGACAAGAAGAGCGTACAAAGTCCAGAGACAAGCAGCACGCTCAAGAGTAGACTTCTAAAAAAGAAGAAAAACCAAAGCAAAAGACACAGTTCAAAAAGAAGAAAGCTGCAGATCTAAAGATCAGACATGCCCAGAATTCTGAGGACTCGACTGCTGAACGGGGAATGGGCTCTGACGATGCTAGACAGTGCGGCAGAGGTAACAAAAGCTCGCCAGAACCTGAAGGAATTTCTGGTGACAGCGGACTTGAATGATTATATCACGGTAGAAACACCTGATACTAGGGTAAGTGTCCCACATAAAGTATATGAAATAACGCTCCAAATGGAGGGGGACAAATGTAGAACAGTGAGAGGTCTCTTTTGGGATAATCTGACGTTTGGCTATGATATTTTATTAGCTGAACAATATTGGCCGCCAGCATTTGTCATGGATTGCCCTAAAGGAGAAACGGTAATTCTTCCGGCCTTCTCAGACCATATTCCCAGTTACAACACACATGCACAGGAGTGGGCGGTAGCCCAGGCTCCGGCATTATATAAAAACCATGTTGGATGGGATGAGGATTCAACCCACCACATAACTCCTTTGAAAAATACTCCAACTGCACAGAGGCAGTATCCAATAAAGCAAGAAGCTAAAAAACAGGTCAGGGAGATCTTAGATCAACTTGAATATCAAGGGGTGATTGAAACTTTCACCTCACCAATGAACAATCCTTTGTTTCCTGTCATGAAACCTGACAATTCATATCGTCTAGTTTTAGATTATAGACATTTAAACACTTGCACTAAGACATTTGCAGTTCAAAATGCACACAGTGCCGCATTAATGAATAACATGGTGCGGAAAAAATATAAAACACTTGATATCGCAAATGGATTTTTCTGCCAAAATATAGCGCCTGAAAGCAGGCATCTAACAGCCTTCTCAGCGCTAGGGACCCAGCGTCAATTTTGTCGATTCCCCCAGGGGCATAAGAACAGCCCGGGGTTGTTTTCGGCTAGGGTAACTGAGTTACTTCAAAATTTGGACGAAGAGGCATTGTCCTATGTGGATGACATTTATCTAACAGACGATGACCTAGAGGAACACTTGAACAGAGTGAATACCATAATTTTGGGATTTGCATCTGAGGGCTACAAATTCAACTTTAAAAATCAAAAATTGCCCACCTCAGTGTCCTGTTTTTAGGATATGAGCGTTGAAGTGAAGGAAAAAGCCTGGCAGACATTTTTTTTTTAAATGCGCGCTGCTCCAACCTCCAAAATCATTGAAAAATTTACAGTCAATTCTGGGATTCCTAAATCTTGGTAGAACATACATTTTAGATTACGCAGAAAGAGTAAAACCTTTCTACAATTTAATAAAACCTGATTTTTCAGTAAAACAATGGACACAGGAACATACAGTTACACTTTGTTCCTTACAAGCTGACATGATAGCTTCCAAACACTTACAGACATGCGTAAACGTACGCAACCTGGTGATCCGTATAGTTGCGGGTCAATCTGGGTACATATAATGAAGGTGAGACAGTGCCAATTGCATACAAATCACATTTGTACACAAATGCTGAGATGCGCTTCGCATCTACAGAAAAGATTCTGACAACAGTACAGACTGCTGTAGTGAGAGAAAGAGCACTGGCTCAGGGGAAACGAATAATAGTAGTAACTCCGGTTCCGGCCTTAGAGGCTGCAACAAAGGCAAGCGTTCCTAATGCTAAAGCCTTACATCCGAGATGGATACAATGGGCTAATTCTCTCACTGCAACAGATGTGGAATACAGGTACGACCCAAATTTAAGGACACAAGCATTCCTGCAATACGAACAAGAATATCCTCTACCAAACGAAATAATGCCTCTAGATCAGTATGAATATATCATTTACACTGACGGATCTGCTCAACCGGCCATAGGAAGTAAGCAACAATATAGCGCAGCATGTGCAATCGTTAAAGGTCGCATGCGGGATGGAAAGTTCCACCTAAGTTGCACAAAAACGCAATCTCTAGGAGACTGCCCGGCACAGCTGGCAGAGTTAAAAGCGCTGATACTGGCACTAGTAAATACGGATCGAGAATTCCCCACACTAATTGTGTGAGATTCCTTTTACTGTGTACAGTCATATAATGAATATTTGCAGTACTGGGTTCAAAATGGGTTCAAAGATGGAAAAGGTGGCACAATTAAGCATAAAATGCTATGGGAACAGGTAGTGGAGTTGAAAACCGAACTACCAAGGGCTCATGTGATACATACAGAGTCATCAGCGTGATGGCGTTCACGTTAAAGGGAATTCATTGGCTGATGAAGCCGCAAAGGTGGCTGTACGCACGGCTTCCATAGCTGCAATCACTCGTTCTAAAACGAGAATAGACGGTGAGATTATGGTAGCTATCAATGCTTGTCGCAAAAACAGCGGAGCAGTACCAAAAAGGTTTCCACTCAAGTACTCCTACAAGTTAGATGCCAATAACATTCCATTTGCTCAGATTCCTGGAGTGGGGGATAGAGTAATTCCAAACATGGATCGTGGGTTAGGTTTAATTCTAGCAGCACAGGAAGGGATAGGTTCTGCACATGCAGGAGTTACGGCGACTGTTTCATTGTTGAAACAACGCTATTAGTGGCCTGGGTTAACAAAGCAGACTAGAGACTAGGTCTTGAAATGCGACATCTGCCAGCAGATGAAAGGTTCCACCGTAACACGTCCAGCACAGACACCATTATTAATATCTGACAAACCACTAGCGTGTGTTTATTTGGACCACTGCGGCCCCTTACAAAGAGATGGGGCTTACAGGTATATCATGGTTGCAGTGGATTCCTGCTCGAGATTCCTATGGGTGTGGCCCCAACGCTCAGCTGACGCTCGAACTGTTATAAAAGATTTGCGAGTCTTTATAGGGACATACGCAATTGGCACATTACATTCTGACCAGGGCCCTGCGTTTAGCTCTCGGGCTTACAAGGAGGCCATGCGAGGATTGGGTGTAGCATTGCGGTACTCATCTCCGTACCATCCTGAGGGAAATTCGGCAGTGGAGAGAAAAAACCTGGACTTAAAGCAATCTTTAACAGCTAGAGTATTAGGCACGGGTGAGAGTTGGGTAAAATATCTTTATGGGGTCCAGCAAGCTTTGAACAACATGCCAAGAAGTTCTCTAGGGGGGGTCAAATCCATATGAGGTCCTATTTGGGACAAGAATGTGGGTACCTGATCTTGATTGTGAAGGCACAGTGGCGGATGAAAAACCTTTTGACATCCATGATCGTTTGGCTATTTTACAGGATCTAAATGAATCCAGGACACAACAAAGTAATGTCCATCTGAAGCAGACCGCCACTGGGGAAGTCAAATCAGTCACGGCAAGACCTGTCTGCATCCCAAAAGTCGGGGATCTGGTCAGAGAGAAAATAGCGGACAAAAAAGAATTTGGGCTATCATACAGAAAACCTGTACCGGTCCTAGCAGTCGAAGGAACAAGAACTGTACTTCTACCGCCTCTTGCCAGAAAAAAGGAGAAAAGATTTGTCTCAATTGACCTAATCAAACCACACTATGTGGCTGATACTAAGCAGTAGGCCACGTGGACTCCAAAGTAGCAGACGCCCTCCTCTCGCTATAATTCAAGAAGTTCAAACGGAAAGATTCATCACGTTCGAAGAGTCTCCTGCACGGAATGAAGGACTATGCAACAATGCTATGGAACTCGTTCCTCTTGAACCTGAAGTTCAAATTCAAAATCAAACTCAAAGACAAATTGCAATTAGACCAAATACAGATGTCTACGTCAACATGCCTCGACAAGAGCAAACCACGATTTCTACAAATCCTGATGCAATACCAATAATTGATCGAACTGCTTCTGGCTACTTCATAAACTTTGATACGTTTTCTTTGGATCCAAGCGAACCGGAAACGACGCCAGCCAAAAAATCAAGCAAACAGCAAGTCAAAAACTTTATGCACTTTCTTAAAAAGACTTACCTGGTGTCACCGTGGGTAGAACTATGGGTAATCACCGGGATACTTTTCTTTCTTTTCTGGGTAGGCTTAGTAATAGTATTTAGTATGCTTGTTAATGGAAGATATCTTCGACAAAGCTCTGCAGCCCAAAAGGTGAACTTACTTTTAAAACCACACCAATCATCTCATCGAGAACAAAGAGACTTGTCATCAGTGAACATTACAGCAGTTCCTAAACCTGATGGTATAGTTTGGGACAAGGTTGATTTCGACATATTTGGTCCGACTGAAATTTTAAGAATTCCACATTTATTTAAAATATCGTTAAGTGATATCATTACCTCAAGTACATTTTCCGATGATTTGGGATTTGAAACTGTTAATAACATGTTATCTGATTTGGAAAAATCTGCTGCGTTTTCTAATAGTGAAACATTGGAAGGCACATCAGATTTCGAGACTATGTATTGTTATCAACACTATGGTCATCACTTTTTACATAAATCTGCAAATCCTAGACCTGTGTTCACACACCGAGGGCAACATAACATCACAGGAAGAAATTACAGTAGATGACCTCATACAATACAAAAGATCAGACCCCGAATGGAAAAAATGGTTGATTTGGCCCACAGACACTAATAGTTGTCAGGCAAGATTCATGGGTAAAACCGAAGGGTTTAGTATCCATAGGCCAGATCCACGTTATGTACAAAGACAACATCCAGGGGTAGTGACATCCTACAGTGTTGGGAAGTTGTGCCTCGATTGGCTAAAAACCTCAACACTCACACAGGTGAAACAACACTTATCCTTACTGTCACAGGATGTGGATCTAAGGGATTTTTAATGGGTCCCAGGAAGCCACGTCAGAAACGTTTCTATTATGCTGTCTATAATGAAATATGGAAAATATCACAACAAGAGGCCGCAGAGAGACTACGAGAGATAGACCGTATAAATCTCGAAAAATCTCTAGCAGTGGTAGACAATGGGTTAACTACATTGACCTCCGGGATATATTCCTTAGGCAACATTGTATCTTCTGCGATAGACATACTAGAACAAGATTTGGCCATATTACAACACGGGCAATCACAGTTACGTTCTATTATGTTGTTAAGCTGGACGCTGCAATCTTTGCGTGCAGGCTACGTGCCTTGGCGTTATATCAACAGTACATCTCTGTTTTCTGAATACAATCTAACAGATAAACAAATAGAAATGGCACAAAGGGGAGGTAAATATACAATGCTGCGTATCGAAAAACTGGATAGATTTGCATTTACAGTGGCAGAATCACCATCCACAGAATGGCTAATCCATGGCCACATAGCTCTACCAGTCACTACTTTTCAGTTTCAATATTGCCTTGAACAAAAGCAAGTAGGCAGATATGACGAAATGGGTAAGGAATACATCAAGGAATCATGGGTATTACCATACAGATTTCGATGCCGGAGTGGGGATCGAGAAGTGTTTCCAAGCGGTACAAACTGTGAGAACGCTTTAAGTGGATCACTCATATGCCAGGATATAATGCTGCACGGGGCTTGTAATGGTTCTGTGGCAAACCTGTCCTGTCATTTGAGGGGTGCCCCAGCTGCAGTGATTATGCCAGCTTTCAGGCTGCTTTCAAATGGGAGTTACTTGATGCTGAACGGTCAAGGCTGCTGTGGAATGCTCCCGGGCATTGCATATCTGGTAACCGTGAGCTCCAGGGTTACTTGTTTTATGCAAGTATTGTTTCCACCGACACATACAGTCAGGGAGGCGCCGTTATGGCCTTCACTGAATGTTTCCTTAATACGGTTTGATACTCTAAGCAGAATGAAAGCCATGCTTCTACAGAAGTCTGTGCCCTTAACCTCCGCTCGAGAGACTTTTGATCTCCAGATCGCAAGGTGTTCGGCAGAGATTCAGGCGCTCATTCATACAAACTGCCCTTTCCATTTCGCAGAAATGGTAAATCGTATCTTTAACATGTCTGATACAACAGGCATTGTCCACCTATTTAAGACCATAGGTTCTGGACTTCTGAGCACCTTTCAGACGGTACTTGGAGTTATCCCAAACTTCATACACTCCGTATTCGGAAGCATCTTTGGAGGACTTCCGCTCATCCTGTTCTTAGCAACAGGTATCCTGATTTTTTTTATATTTGCTACGCAATGGACGTCCCAGTCACCAAGGAGATGGAAAAAGCTCTCCTGGAGGGTAAATACCGTGACCGCATGGTACAACATCTGGGCACACCTCGCCTAAGAGAACTAAGTGCATCTTGGTTCTTGTCATTTCGACCAGTCTGGATGGACCTGTCCTCCGATGCCTGTTTTGCGGAGAAGAATGCGTGTTAGACCTGTGTTTGACACTCCCATCAGGTGCGCACCCGGACGTGAATGCGTTACTGGACCCGATAACGGCCCATGTTCTGCAGTGTCCTCAGCGTATTCCAATGTTGATGGCGGCATTCCTTGAGCCACTGCAGGTAGTAACTGCACCTGTTGGTATGAACACCGGCTCCTCCACTGACACCCAGGCTTTGGACGGCGCACAGACTGCCCCAGCACCGGCTGCGGACAGTGTGGAACATCATCTGTGCTCAATTGACATACTCTGGGAGGGGTTACAGGGGCCGTCTACTGCGGAAACAAGCAACGGAAATGTTGCGTCTACCAGCCAGGACACAAACATTTGACTCATTTGGCTCGTAGTGTGCTGGAAGAAATTCGCCCTTTTTCAAACAAGCTCTATTTGGGAACTCAAAACAAAATTGACATTCCTTTCATTTTTTGGGCATACATGGCTTTTTAATGTTTATAGTGGTTTGGACTACAATTACTGACACTTTTAGAGCTAGGGCTTGAAAAATGTTCTTTTTACATTTTTTAAGTTTTTAGAAATTTTTTAGAAGTTTTTAAACATTTTTACCTAAAGAGATGTTTTTATAAACTTTGTGCGTACCGCTATCTAGTTATGCTAGTAGTACAGTAATAGGTTACATATGTTGTCCAGTCGGAAGAGGAGTGGGTGTTATATTCCATATAGGTACCCTATATAGGCGCAGGTAACATTGCAACCTTTCACCTATATTCTTCCCTACATTACATACATAACGGTTCTTAGGCACTGACCTTTTACCTAGATATGACACTGCATTCAGAAGGAATCGTTTCTTACCTGTAACTCCAGTTCTCTTGTAGTGGTATTTCCTTGATAAGTCATAAGCACTTGAATAGTCCCGCCCACGTGCGGGGACCCCGGAGCACTTCCTTAGATATATCTTCTTAAGTGGATATTTTTCGCCTTTCTTCAGGAAGGCCTGCAAAGACACTTAAGAGATAAAAGGACAATAATGCAGCCTAATTAACTAGGCTACACTGGCCATTACTTCATCTTGAAGTGAAAAAAGATAGTCAGCAAACTTACATTTTGCAACTTTTTGGAGTTCAATACACGGAGAAAACTCCCCTTCACAAAAGCCCTTTTTAGGTCTCGCCTAGCGATGCAGCGCCATGCGCTGCTCGCCAGGCGAGATCTATTGTTGCCGACTTGCTTTGCGATGCGGGACAGGACAGGTGCACGCGTACGGCAAGTCCTGGACAGGAGATGAGCACGCGTATGGTGCGAGCAGGAGTTGTAATAACGCCGCAAGCCGTACGCGTGCACATCGACTGTCTGTGCTCAAGCTTAACAGACAATAGATGTGCACGCGTACGGCTCGCGTCATTTTACAACTCCTGCTCGCACCATACGTGTGCACATGTCTTGTCCAGGCGCGGCGTCCAGCATGCCTTCCGCTCAACCCCACTCACCGGCTCTTGTGGGGACTCTGCGCTGCTCCCAGGCTGGTCTCCTCAATGGCACGGGGGACTCGCCTCTTCACCCGGTCACTGGCGCAGCAACACGCGGGGCTCCGTCTTGCTCACAGGAGCCCCGCCTGAAATCTTGTCCGGCCGCACCATGCGGCATTCACGAAGGCGGGGTGGGCTCCCGCCGGACTTCCCTCTGCGGGGTGGGCTCCCGCCGGACTTTCCTCTGCGGGATGGGCTCCCGCCTTGCTTCTCCAACACACGGGGCTCCCTCAGCTCACGGGAGCCCCGGACACCTCCGGCCGCGCGCTCCATGCCCCGCCCATGCCCCACGCAACTGACGTCGTCGCAAGCCTTAAGCAGTTTCGCTTTTTAGTGCGCACGCACGCTCAGCTCGTGATGTCCTCAGTAGGTAAGAACTTTCCCTGTGCGTCTCGCGCTTGTTTCCCTTCCTGTAGCATCCTTCCGTTTGCTTAGCTCTGTATTCTACGAAGTGAACTCACTGTCAGTAATTTGTTCCCTGATATTTCGTACTGCTTATTTTAAGTGCAGGTGAAGTTTGTGTAATGGGTGAAGAACATTTTCACGAAGGCGGGGCGGGCTCCCGCCGGACTTCCCTCTGCGGGGTGGGCTCCCGCCGGACTTCCCTCTGAGGGGTGGGCTCCCGCCTTGCTTCTCCAACACACGGGGCTCCCTCAGCTCACGGGAGCCCCGGACACCTCCGGCCGCGCGCTCCATGCCCCGCCTATGCCCCACGCAACTGACGTCGTTGCAAGCCTTAAGCAGTTTCGCTTTTTAATGCGCACGCACGCTCAGCTCGTGATGTCCTCAGTAGGTAAGAACTTTCCCTGTGCGTCTCACGCTTGTTTCCCTTCCTGTAGCATTCTTCCGTTTGCTTAGCTCTGTATTCTACGAAGTAAACTCACTGTCAGTAATTTGTTCCCTGATATTTCGTACTGCTTGTTTTAAGTGCAGGTGAAGTTTGTGTGATGGGTGAAGAACATTTGCTGTTCCGAACTTGAGGCTGTCACAACTGACAAAGTCCTGGGCAGATCACAGGTGTATTAGGGGCCATGCAAAACACTTCCACTCTTTGTGCACATCTAAGTAGAGAGTGAAACAAAACAGACATTCATGCCTGCATTAGTGGTGATCTGCAGTTTCAGGGTCCTATTAGGTACCAATTAACTCAGGACCTCCCTGACAGTCTCTCACAGTAGGCAAGCACAGGAGTAGGTAAGAGCTCTTAACTGTGTTGGGTTCTTGTATTTATCTAGCCGCTTGCCTGCGCTTCCCAATAGAATAGTCAAGGTTCTGGAATTTTGAGCAAGCTTTTGCTAGTTTCTCTTCGCCATTTGGTTCTCGGGTTGTTCCCCTCCTCTGCCAAATACATCCATCACCGTTTTATTCCATTCTGCATCTTTTTGCACTTAAATTAAAAGCAAAGGGTGAACTGAGTGGTCCAATTCTGGTAGCTGGCTTCAGCTCATGAGGGACTTGACATGAGAACAAACTCTCTCTCCCCTATAAAGGATCAGGAAGCTTATAGAATTCAGGAATGGTACATACCAAATAGGCCTCAGCATTATATAGGAAAATTGAGGGTTTCGATTGGAGCAATTCATGAATCTTAAAGTGCATCAATAGTGAAACACCCCTAATATAATCAACTCTACTGGCTCATTAACAATAAAGTGATCTCGTAGTTAAGTGGGAGTTCACTTCAAACTCATTAAAACCTTATGTGCCATTGACCGTAGTTTACAGAGGGCAGCGGACTCAACTTTAGGACACCTCACCTAGACAAGCATTTGCAATGCAATAGGTCTCGCATTTACGCGAGTTTGAGCTATTGACATTGCAAATAATGCCTTTTATATTTGTTTTTGTTTTAAAAACATAAATAAAAGGCATTGTCATTTACAATGCCAATAGCTTTAACTCGTGTAACTGCGAGACCTATTGCATTGCAAATGCTTGTTTCATGATAGAGATGAAAGGGTTGGACAGAGAAGCCCCATAGGATGCCATTATATGTCTGAAAATAGAAGCTGTGCCTTTAAGAGTCTCCAGAGACCACCAGTATCCCATGATGCACAGCCAGTGTCAGTTACTTCAGTTCGTTTTGAAGGCGTAGAGAAGTGAATGCCTATTCTAAGTGACAAATATGTCTGTTTATTCCACCGGGGAGGAGGGAGGGTTGCTTATGACATCACCAAAATACCCCTACAAGAGAACTGGAGTTACAGGTAAGAAACTATTCCTTCTCTTGTAGGGGATTTCCGTGTATAGTCATAAGCACTTGAATAGACTAGCAAGCCCATCCCATCAACACACACGCGGTGGAAGGAACAGACAATTCACATGTCAGATTTAAGCAAACAGGTTCCGAAGGGAAGACTGTCCGACCTGAGCATATGCCTTGGCATCCGAGTCCAGGCAGTAGTGTTTTGTGAATGTATGGACTGACTTCCAGGTAGCAGCCTTACAAATCTCAGAAATGGGTATATTACGAAGCAAAGCCGCAGTAGCAGCTTTTCCTCTGGTAGAGTGAGCCCTAGGCTTACTATCAAGAGTTTTGTTGGCTTTCTGGTAACAAAGAAGAATACATGAAACAATCCACCTGGAGATGGATTGCTTGGAAGTCGCTAGACCAGTACGGAGAGAGCCATAGTTCACAAATAACTGATCTGATCTCCTTATATCTTTAGTTTTGTCCAAATAAAACTTCAAAACCCTTCTAACATCTAGGGAATGAAGCAATCTCTCCGCAGGAGAAGAAGGCTGCTGAAAAAATGTAGGAAGAGAAATAGTTTGATTCACATGGAAATCCGAAATTACCTTAGGAAGGAATTTCGGATGTGTTCTCATGACCACTTTAGATGAATGGAAGACCGTGTATGGTTCTTTGCAACACAGTGCCTGGATTTCGCTTACTCTGTGGGCAGAAGTGATAGCCACCAGGAAAGCTGTCTTCCAAGACAGATGCTGAAGAGTAGCCTTATGAATGGGTTCAAAGGGCTCTTGCATCAGTCGAGAAAGAACTACATTAAGCTCCCAAGGAGGAGAAGGACGTCTGATGGGAGGAAAAACTTTCTTCCAACCTTCCAAGAAATCTCTAATGACAGGGATTTGAAAAAAGGAAGTTTGTGAAGGGCATTTTCTGTAAGCAGTCAGAGCTGCTAGGTGAACCTTAATGGAAGCAAATTGAAGGCCGGATTGTGCGAGATGAAGCAAGTATGGAAGGATGGCATCTTCCTGACAAGAAGTAGGATCTTCATTTTTCGATGAACACCAGAGACAGAATCTCTTCCACTTATAAGCATAAGGGGAGCGTGTGGATGGCCTTTTAGCTTCCTTAAGGGTGTCCATGCAGTCCTGAGGTAAGTTCAAGTGTCCATACTGCACTAACTCAGGAGCCATGCCGCCAAATTCAATGATGAGAGATTGGGGTGCACCATCTGTCCTCCGAATTTCGTTAGTAGGTCTGATTTGCATGGCAGCCTGAGATGTGGAAGGATAGACCGGTGAAGAAGGTCTGTGAACCACCACTGATGTGGCCACACCGGGGCTATGAGGATCATCTTGGCCCGTGACTGTGAGAGTTTGATGAGGACTGCCGGGATCAGGGGGATCGGAGGAAAGGCGTAGAGAAATCTGCCTGACCAGTTGATCCATAGGGCATTCCCCAGAGTTCCCGGTTGATAGAACCTCAAGGCGACGTTTTGGCATTTGTTGTTTTCTGCGGTGGCGAATAAATCGACCTCTGGAGTACCCCATCTTTTGAATATATCTCGCACCACATCGTTGTGTAAGACCCATTCGTGATTTTCCTGAAGAAGTCTACTTAGAGCGTCGGCCTGAGCATTTTGAACACCTGGGAGATGAGTTGCTGTTATGATCAGATTTCTGGCTAAGAGCCACTTCCAGATGGTCTGGGCTTCCCGAGATAACGGTCTGGATCTCGAGCCCCCCTGCTTGTTGAGGTAGAACATTGTTGTTATATTGTTCGTCTGGACAAGCAGGGAATTGGCACGGAAAGATGGCTGAAAGGCTTTCAGAGCCAAATGAACTGCTCGTAGCTCTAGCAGACTGATGTGGTAAGTGGTTTCCTTCGTGGACCATTTGCCCTGAATCTGAAGGTGACCTGTATGTGCCTCCCAGCCTAGAAGAGAAGCATCCGTTACTATGGTTTGCGTTGGTATCTCCTTGTGGAAGGGAATCCCTCGTAGGAGATTGTTGGGAGAACACCACCATTTGATGGACTGGAGGGCATGTCGTGACAGTTGAATCCGGTCCTCCCAATCTCCTATTCTCTGGTCCCATTGGTCCTCCAGACATTCCTGCAGCGGTCTCATGTGGAGACGTGCATTCGGAGTGAGGAAGATACAAAATGCCATGGATCCCAGAAGAGAGGAGACCTTCCTCACAGTTGGAAAAGACGTGGTCATGAGAGCCTGAGCCTTCTGAAGGATCGATAAGTGTCGCTCCTCCGAAGGATACACGTTTGCCGTGTGAGTATTGATGGTTGCTCCCAGATATTGAAGGCACTGGACAGGGGTCGAGATAGACTTCGTTTGATTGATGTGAAGACCCAAACGAAGGAGAAGGTCCGAGGTCCAATTGAAGTGTAGTTGAGCTTCCTGACACGTGGATGCCTTGATCAGCCAGTCGTCTAGGTAGGGGTAGACGAACACTTTGTGCTTCCTCAGAAGGGCAGCAATTACTGCCATACACTTGGAGAAGGTCCTGGGGACTGACTTCAGGCCGAATGGGAGTACACAGTATTGATAGTGCTTGTTCCCCACTGTGAACCTCAGGAACTTGCGATGCTTCTTTATAATAGGAATGTGAAAGTATGCGTCTTGCAGGTCTATTGCGCATAACCAATCCCCCCCCGGTGAAGTTGAGGGTAGATCTGGTGTAACGCCAACATTCTGAATTTTTCTCTTCGAATCCATTTGTTTGCCTTTCTTAAATCGAGAATTGGTCTGAATTTGTTCTTGTTCTTCTTTTTGATCAGAAAGAACCTTGAATACAGTCCTTTTCCTCGTTGGAAAGGAGGAACAGGTTCTATTGCCCTTTTTTGTAAGAGAATGTTGGCCTCCAGTTGTAATTGGCACAGTTGGAATCGTGACTGTGTTGGAGGGATTGATGGAGGAGGGCTGATGAAACGTAGAGAGTATCCATTGTGAACAATATTCAGAACCCAATTGTCCTGTGTTATTTTGTGCCACTCTGCCGAGAAATGTTGAATACTTCCCCCTACCGGAGTGGGTAACAGAAGAGGGGGAAGATAGGATCCAGGCCTTAGAACCAGCAGGTGCCTTATTTCCTAGCGCAGGTTGTTGTCCTGATCTACCTCTTGGTTGTCGTTTTGGAAAGGTTGAAACGACCGTTGGTACGACTGTTGTGTATTGGTCTGTCGGCCTTGGTACCTTTGAAACCTCTGAGAAGAGTATCTGCGTTGAAAAGGCCAGAAAGATTTACGCTGGTCTTTGGGTTTTTCAAGACCCACAGCCTTCAGTGTCTCCATCTCAGCTTTCATACGGGCCATCTCCTCATCCGCATGAGAGCCAAACAGGGTTGTTCCTGAAAAAGGTAGATTCATGATACGCTGTTGAGCTTCAGGCTTCAGAGAGGTTAAGCGAAGCCATGAATGTCTTCTGAGTGCCACCCCGTGGCAATATCCATGTGCAGACAGAAGGGATGTGTCCGCCGCTGCACTAATAACCTAGTTAGACACCATAAGTCCTTCATTGAGGATTTCATTAAAATCCCCCCATTTGTCCCTAGGTAGGTGTTCTGCAAATTGCTGAAGAGATTCCCATAGTGCCCGGTCATACCTGCCCAGCAGGGCTGTGGCACTAGCAGTCTTCATAGAGGTCGCTGCTGTGTTGCATACTTTCCTCCCCACCAAATCTATCTTACGGCTCTCCTTATCAGGTGGAACTGTGGATGTTGGAGCCGTAGTATGTTGTTTTTTAGCCGCCACTATGATGACGGAATCTGGAGTGGGGTCCGTCCGGAGAAAAGTGGGATCCTGCTCTGGAGGACGATATTTTTTCTGTAGTCTGGAAGGAGCTGAATTAATGGAAGATGGAGTAAGAAATAATTCCATTGCCGGTTCCAATAATCCTGGCACCAGAGGCAGCAAGGGACGAGAGGCTTGTCTCTGTTGGAGAGTCTCAAAAATGACCGAGGTCGATGGAATCGGGGTGGACATCGGTATGTTCAATTTGGAAGCACCTCGTACCAAAACCTTTTGGAAAGTAGTGATGTCATCTATAGGAGAAACTCTTTGAGGAGGAGAATCCGATAATGTCGGGGAATATCGCCCAGTACTCGTCGAGGACGTGTCCCTGGTGTGTCGGGAGCGAGATCTCTCATGATGTCTGTGATTAGATCGAGTTGAGGAGCATCTATGGCTGCGAGAACGATCCCTCGCATGGGACCTAGACCTTGGTCTTGTAGGTGCTGTAGGCGGAGGCGTCGTGGTCCGAGGAGGTGGAGGAGGAGGCGGTGGAGGAGGAGGCGGAGGAGGTGGCGGTGGAGGCGGAGACCATTCATCTGGATGATGAGACGAAGAGTGAGCTGGTGATCTAGTTGGGGAATATTCAGAATCCGAAGAATAAATTAACCTCCTCTTTTTACGAGCCACCTGAAGGGAGGAAGGAGCTATAGATTCACCATAAGATCCAGTTTTTCCCCTCGACGTCGATCTACTTGTCGACGGTGATCTTCGACGTCGTCTTGACCGAGAACAGGCGGTCACCTGTGACTCTTCGACGGCGACAGACGGTGACCTCTTGACGGCGAACGGCGATGACTTCTCGACGGCGATCGTCGATGACTCCTCGACAACGACCGACGATGGTGAGTCGATGTCGATCAGTGATGGTGCGTCGACGTTGTCCTCGACGGCGACCTCCGCGGTGTAGGAGCTCTCGACGGTGAACGAGAGAGTCTCACCCTTGGTTACACAACCTCTTTTGCGGATCTTCTCCTCGACGTGGAACGTCAACGCCGTTTCGACCCAGAGCCCTGAGTCGATGGCGAACAGGTCGGTGCAATACCTGCTCTCGACGTCGTAGTCTTCGACGTCGACCGGGACCGGCGTCGTTTTTCAGCCCTTCTCCTGTGGAGCCCCGCAGAGGCTGAAGACAGAGTTCTGGTAGAGGACTGATCCTCTCCTTACCCTGAAGTCCCACCTGCTGACTTGGCCTGCTGTTTTCTTCTTTCTTCCACACCTTGAAGCCGAATCTTCTCCCTGTCATGCAGGGTGCGCCTGGAAAAGGTTTTACAAATAGGACAGGCATCAGGAATGTGAGAAGCAGGCAGGCAAAGGATACACACTCTGGGAGAGTCAGATTTGGCCTTCTTTCTTCCACAATCTGGACATTTATCAAAATGGGATGGCATTTTTGACTGAAAACTGTAGAATTCCTGTCAGAAAAAGACAGCAAAGGGAAGAGAAAGACCAAAGCCGTCGAGTGAAACTGTAAATAATCAAATTCTGAAGAGATTTTTGATGAAAAACACCAAAATTGGTAGAGCTCAATGCTCCAGGGTCCTGTTAACAGGAGCCGGAAAAAAGAACTGAAGTAACTGCCACTGGCTGTGCATCATGGGATACTGGTGGTCTCTGGAGACTCTTAAAGGCACAGCTTCTATTTTCAGACATATAATGGCATCCTATGGGGCTTCTCTGTCCAACCCTTTCATCTCTATCATTAAAAAAGGGCTTTTGTGAAGGGGAGTTTTCTCTGTGTATTGAACTCCAAAAAGTTGCAAAATTTAAGTTTGCTGGCTATCTTTTTTCACTTCAAGATGAAGTAATGGCCAGTGTAGCCTAGTTAATTAGGCTACATTATTGTCCTTTTATCTCTTAAGTGTCTTTGCAGGCCTTCCTGAAGAAAGGCAAAAAATATCCACTTAAGAAGATATATCTAAGGAAGTGCTCCGGGGTCCCCGCACGTGGGCGGGACTATTCAAGTGCTTATGACTATACACGGAAATCCCCTACAAGAGAACGCAGGTTTTTCCCTGGTTCGATTCTCATACATTATGCATGAGGCTTCTTGGAAGCACAGCAGGACTAACAGTAGGATTACCATCTCCTGTATAATATCTCTGTATAAAGTTCAGGCCCAACGTCATCTTTTAGGCCGACACAGTAACATAGCAAGGTAGGACCCCTGGGGAGACCTATGGGTATATATACAGCACATCTTGCTTAGGAAGATAGAGGAGACCGTGACTTCCCGGCTGACAGACTGACCAGAGACGCTGAGGTTCCTGCATGCAGACGCTGCAGCTAGCAGTGGTCTAACATCCCTCGCGGGGTGTCCAACTCGAGACCAGGACGGGGTCCCATATTCTCTAAACTCTCAGGTAATGGGGTTGACTAGATCCTAGAGGGATTCTTGGCATAACACCTACATAGATGCTAGGTACATCTAGATAGGGAAGCATCGTAGGAGTACGCACTTTTATCATGTGTTTTATGTACATGTATGTATTCATGATTTATGCAAGATGGTAGAACTATACCATCCCTTTACTTTCGTAGTATTGCTAATCATATATCTCTGCTACTGTCTAATGGTTGTTGCAGCTCATCTATGCTACACTAGAATAACAACTGTTCAATAAATACTTATTGAAACGCCCAGCCTGTTTATTCTGTGTATCTCTCTGAGACAAACTAAGTAAGCACGAGTGACTGAGCGAAAGGTAGTATAGTGTTTCCACGATCCTGGGGAATCAGAGTTGTCACGTTCTGAGGTTGCCAAGAACTATACTTTCCCCGATAAGAGGAGACTCTAGTGGCACTGTGAGCTAGCTAATACAGACAGGCTAACGTATCCGGTGGGGGTGCACGGAATCAGTCCGCCACCAAACCCACAGTTTATGTTATCCGAATGCGCAGATCCTGTATAGGATATATAGGAACTACACGACACTGGGTATAGTCTTGACTTGAGTCGTGGTTCACATCCCTCTATTTTAGTATATGATTTGGTCCCCCCCCGGTGACCATTGTGTATTTGTGCTACTTACCTATTTTATTTGCTAAGTATTGTGTGCAGTGTGTATATCTCCGGGTAGGAGATATTCGTATGTGTTAGTGAGTGTCTTATAATAAATACATATTTTTATAAATACACTGTGGCTCTTTTGCACTTAATCTATACCAATAAGATTACGATCTGGTAAAACAAGCTGCTTTACACTCCTTCTGAACTAAGCCTGAAGGCTGCTCTCCACAGCTACCGATTAGAGAGCTTTCTAAGGTTGTCTAAGACCACTAAAATCACCATAAGGGTTGTCTGGATTAGTGCAGGGTGCTACACTTACATAAATGAGCACCATATACTGAGCCAGCCTCCTACACCAAACATGAAACAGTTATCTCTCCCCATTTGGAAATTACACTTATAAAACATAATAAAGCAAATTTAAGGTTATCCTATGGGTGAGATAGGGATTGAGTAGTGAAAAACGAACTTAAGAGTTATTCACTACCAGTGCATGTAAAACCTAAAGGTTCATGTCCAACTGTTTAAATATACTATACCCTGCCCTTGGGGGTGTCCAGAGCCTACCTTAGGCGTGACTTATATGTATTAAAAAGGAAGGTTTGGGCCTGGCAATAGGTTTATTTTGCCAGGTCAAAATGGCAGTTTAAACTCTACACACAGGCTCTGCAATGGTAGGCCTGAGACATGTTTAAAGGGCTACTTAAGTCCGTAGCATAATCAGTGTTGCAGGCCCACAAGTAGCATTTAATTTACAGACCCTGGGCACATGTAGCGCACTTTACTAGGGACTTGTAGGTAAATTAGATATGTGAATTGGGTATAAGCCAATGTTACCATGTTTTAAGCCGAGAGCAGATGTACTTTGGCACTGGTTAGTAGGGGTAAAGTGTGCAGAGTCCTAAGGCCAGCAAAAGTGAAGTCTGTAAAAACAGGGGTTTGAAGGCAAAAAGTTAGGGGAAAACCACGCCAAGGATACAAGGTCTAACAATGACCATACAGATACAAATCACTCAGAGGTAAATCACTCAATGCGCAAGGAACCTCACTATGGAGCAACCTAAATGCACAGCTAAAGCGAAATGTTATTTCAGAAGGTTTGGGAAAGGCATAAAGACCCACCTCTTCACCTTTTTTTTTTTTTTTTTTTGTCCTCATTCTGCCAATTCTCTTGTTGGTGATACCCTATTCCCATTTGCCAGATACCAAAAGCCTGGGATAGGGCCATTCCATCCAAGAAAAAGCTGTTTCCTCTTCCAACCCTTCACTGGTATGCCCGTAGCAAAGAAGGGACCGGGACCGACAGCGATTATTTGGCTTAATCATTGGACCCCTGGGACTTTGACTCCAATCGACCAACATTATCCACACTTTCTCCTGACTACTAGGATCACAGGCTATGTCAAACTGACTTGTAGATGTTATATTTTTAATACAATCAGATGGAAGGGGGGGGGGACTCCTGATTTCCAGGACCTGCAAATCTCCCGTCTCCCCAATAAGATTGTGTAAAAAATAAATCTTGAAGCACAAGTTACTAACTTGTGTAACGATATATCTGTAAGAGACAGTAGTTAGTGACAGATTCCTTACCTTAGAATATCCCCAGGCGTCAGGCTGGATCCGGAAAGTTTTGCGTAGCAGTACCCTTGCGCGTCGGTAGGCGGCGTCGTGCGGCTCCGCGTCCGTCGTCGGCGTCGTGATCGCCGGGATGACGTTGCGGGCAGTACTTAGACGCCGCCCCTGCACGCTGACGTCAGTTCTGTACACGACTTTCCGCGCCAGGAACGCAGAGCCATGCAAGAAGCTGACATAGGTGTCTGAAAAATACTAGGGCCCTGAAAGGGATGTCCTTAACCCTAGAAATAAGTTCGCAGAACGAGGAGGATGGGTGGGCGGTAGGAATCTGTCACTAACTACTGTCTCTTACAGATATATCGTTACACAAGTTAGTAACTTGTGCATCTGAAAGAGACACGTTAGTGACAGATTCCTTACCTTAGAATAGATACCCCAGCAATACCAACCCCGGTGGTGGGTCTGCGAACAAAGATCAGACAAGGAAGTCCCGGAGGACAGAACGGCCAAAGAAGCCGTCCCTTCGGACCTGACTGTCAAGGCAGTAATGCTTTGTAAACGTGTGCAGCGAGGCCCACGTAGCTGCCTGACAGATATCCTGCGATACAAAAGGGGGTGATGGACGGAACGCTTGAGCCAATCAAACACTCACCCCCAGTCAACTGATCTGGGTTTAATCCATCATCATTCTTTAGCTCACTCCACCACCCCAGTTCAGACATGGCCATATGCAAATCAGTCTGACCCTGTGCCTCATGGGAACAGTCCAGCCCGAACTGCCAAGCCATGTCTTCCCTGGACCGGAAACAAGCATCCTAGGACCGGTTTCTGGCATTCCAGCCGTCATCAGCCAGGCTTGCTTGAATCCAGTGGCAAAGTGAGCAAGGGACCCACGTCTGGGCATACCCCCGCCAACTTAGGGCGAACAAAGCGATACAAAAGGGGATGATGGACGGAACGCTTGAGCCAATCAAACACTCACCCCCAGTCAACTGATCTGGGTTTAATCCATCATCATTCTTTAGCTCACTCCACCACCCCAGTTCAGACATTGCCATATGCAAATCAGTCTGAACCTGTGCCTCATGGGAACAGTCCAGCCCGAACTGCCAAGCCATGTCTTCCCTGGACCGGAAACAAGCATCCTAGGACCGGTTTCTGGCATTCCAACCGTCATCAGCCAGGCTTGCTTGAATCCAGTGGCAAAGTGAGCAAGGGACCCACGTCTGGGCATACCCCCGCCAACTTAGGGCGAACAAAGCGATACAAAGGGGATGATGGACGGAACGCTTGAGCCAATCAAACACTCACCCCCAGTCAACTGATCTGGGTTTAATCCATCATCATTCTTTAGCTCACTCCACCACCCCAGTTCAGACATGGCCATATGCAAATCAGTCTGACCCTGTGCCTCATGGGAACAGTCCAGCCCGAACTGCCAAGCCATGTCTTCCCTGGACCGGAAACAAGCATCCTAGGACCGGTTTCTGGCATTCCAGCCGTCATCAGCCAGGCTTGCTTGAATCCAGTGGCAAAGTGAGCAAGGGACCCACGTCTGGGCATACCCCCGCCAACTTAGGGCGAACAAAGCGATACAAAAGGGGATGATGGACGGAACGCTTGAGCCAATCAAACACTCACCCCCAGTCAACTGATCTGGGTTTAATCCATCATCATTCTTTAGCTCACTCCACCACCCCAGTTCAGACATGGCCATATGCAAATCAGTCTGACCCTGTGCCTCATGGGAACAGTCCAGCCCGAACTGCCAAGCCATGTCTTCCCTGGACCGGAAACAAGCATCCTAGGACCGGTTTCTGGCATTCCAGCCGTCATCAGCCAGGCTTGCTTGAATCCAGTGGCAAAGTGAGCAAGGGACCCACGTCTGGGCATACCCCCGCCAACTTAGGGTGAACAAAGCGATACAAAAGGGGATGATGGACGGAACGCTTGAGCCAATCAAACACTCACCCCCAGTCAACTGATCTGGGTTTAATCCATCATCATTCTTTAGCTCACTCCACCACCCCAGTTCAGACATGGCCATATGCAAATCAGTCTGACCCTGTGCCTCATGGGAACAGTCCAGCCCGAACTGCCAAGCCATGTCTTCCCTGGACCGGAAACAAGCATCCTAGGACCGGTTTCTGGCATTCCAGCCGTCATCAGCCAGGCTTGCTTGAATCCAGTGGCAAAGTGAGCAAGGGACCCACGTCTGGGCATACCCCCGCCAACTTAGGGCGAACAAAGCGATACAAAAGGGGATGATGGACGGAACGCTTGAGCCAATCAAACACTCACCCCCAGTCAACTGATCTGGGTTTAATCCATCATCATTCTTTAGCTCACTCCACCACCCCAGTTCAGACATGGCCATATGCAAATCAGTCTGACCCTGTGCCTCATGGGAACAGTCCAGCCCGAACTGCCAAGCCATGTCTTCCCTGGACCGGAAACAAGCATCCTAGGACCGGTTTCTGGCATTCCAGCCGTCATCAGCCAGGCTTGCTTGAATCCAGTGGCAAAGTGAGCAAGGGACCCACGTCTGGGCATATCCCCGCCAACTTAGGGCGAACAAAGCGATACAAAAGGGGATGATGGACGGAACGCTTGAGCCAATCAAACACTCACCCCCAGTCAACTGATCTGGGTTTAATCCATCATCATTCTTTAGCTCACTCCACCACCCCAGTTCAGACATGGCCATATGCAAATCAGTCTGACCCTGTGCCTCATGGGAACAGTCCAGCCCGAACTGCCAAGCCATGTCTTCCCTGGACCGGAAACAAGCATCCTAGGACCGGTTTCTGGCATTCCAGCCGTCATCAGCCAGGCTTGCTTGAATCCAGTGGCAAAGTGAGCAAGGGACCCACGTCTGGGCATACCCCCGCCAACTTAGGGCGAACAAAGCGATACAAAAGGGGATGATGGACGGAACGCTTGAGCCAATCAAACACTCACCCCCAGTCAACTGATCTGGGTTTAATCCATCATCATTCTTTAGCTCACTCCACCACCCCAGTTCAGACATGGCCATATGCAAATCAGTCTGACCCTGTGCCTCATGGGAACAGTCCAGCCCGAACTGCCAAGCCATGTCTTCCCTGGACCGGAAACAAGCATCCTAGGACCGGTTTCTGGCATTCCAGCCGTCATCAGCCAGGCTTGCTTGAATCCAGTGGCAAAGTGAGCAAGGGACCCACGTCTGGGCATACCCCGCCAACTTAGGGCGAACAAAGCGATACAAAAGGGGATGATGGACGGAACGCTTGAGCCAATCAAACACTCACCCCCAGTCAACTGATCTGGGTTTAATCCATCATCATTCTTTAGCTCACTCCACCACCCCAGTTCAGACATGGCCATATGCAAATCAGTCTGACCCTGTGCCTCATGGGAACAGTCCAGCCCGAACTGCCAAGCCATGTCTTCCCTGGACCGGAAACAAGCATCCTAGGACCGGTTTCTGGCATTCCAGCCGTCATCAGCCAGGCTTGCTTGAATCCAGTGGCAAAGTGAGCAAGGGACCCACGTCTGGGCATACCCCCGCCAACTTAGGGCGAACAAAGCGATACAAAAGGGGATGATGGACGGAACGCTTGAGCCAATCAAACACTCACCCCCAGTCAACTGATCTGGGTTTAATCCATCATCATTCTTTAGCTCACTCCACCACCCCAGTTCAGACATGGCCATATGCAAATCAGTCTGACCCTGTGCCTCATGGGAACAGTCCAGCCCGAACTGCCAAGCCATGTCTTCCCTGGACCGGAAACAAGCATCCTAGGACCGGTTTCTGGCATTCCAGCCGTCATCAGCCAGGCTTGCTTGAATCCAGTGGCAAAGTGAGCAAGGGACCCACGTCTGGGCATACCCCGCCAACTTAGGGCGAACAAGCGTATACAAAGGGGATGATGGACGGAACGCTTGAGCCAATCAAACACTCACCCCCAGTCAACTGATCTGGGTTTAATCCATCATCATTCTTTAGCTCACTCCACCACCCCAGTTCAGACATGGCCATATGCAAATCAGTCTGACCCTGTGCCTCATGGGAACAGTCCAGCCCGAACTGCCAAGCCATGTCTTCCCTGGACTCGGAAACAAGCATCCTAGGACAGGTTTCTGGCATTCCAGCCGTCATCAGCCAGGCTTGCTTGAATCCAGTGGCAAAGTGAGCAAGGGACCCACGTCTGGGCATACCCCGCCAACTTAGGGCGAACAAAGCGATACAAAGGGGGATGATGGACGAGCGCTTGAGCCAATCAAACACTCACCCCCAGTCAACTGATCTGGGTTTAATCCATCATCATTCTTTAGCTCACTCCACCACCCCAGTTCAGACATGGCCATATGCAAATCAGTCTGACCCTGTGCCTCATGGGAACAGTCCAGCCCGAACTGCCAAGCCATTTCTTCCCTGGACCGAAACAAGCATCCTAGGACCGGTTTCTGGCATTCCAGCCGTCATCAGCCAGGCTTGCTTGAATCCAGTGGCAAAGTGAGCAAGGGACCCACGTCTGGGCATACCCCGCCAACTTAGGGCGAACAAAGCGATACAAAAGGGGATGATGGACGGAACGCTTGAGCCAATCAAACACTCACCCCCAGTCAACTGATCTGGGTTTAATCCATCATCATTCTTTAGCTCACTCCACCACCCCAGTTCAGACATGGCCATATGCAAATCAGTCTGACCCTGTGCCTCATGGGAACAGTCCAGCCTGAACTGCCAAGCCATGTCTTCCTGGACCGGAAACAAGCATCCTAGGACCGGTTTCTGGCATTCCAGCCATCATCAGCCAGGCTTGCTTGAATCCAGTGGCAAAGTGAGCAAGGGACCCACGTCTGGGCATACCCCCGCCAACTTAGGGCGAACAAAGCGATACAAAAGGGGGGGGGGTCGCCCTAAGTTGGCGGGGGTATGCCCAGACGTGGGTCCCTTGCTCACTTTGCCACTGGAATCAAGCAAGCCTGGCTGATGACGGCTGAAATGCCAGAAACCGGTCCTAGGATGCATGTTTCCGGTCCAGGGAAGAAATGGCTTGGCAGTTTGGGCTGGACTGTTCCCATGAGGCACAGGGTCAGACTGATTTGCATATGGCCATGTCTGAACTGGGGTGGTGGAGTGAGCTAAAGAATGATGATGGATTAAACCCAGATCAGTTGACTGGGGTGAGTGTTTGATTGGCTCAAACGTTCCGTCCATCATCCCCTTTGTATCGCTTTGATCGCCCTAACTTGGCGGGGGTTTGCCCAGACGTGGGTCCCTTGCTCACTTTGCCACTGGAATCAAGCAAGCCTGGCTGATGACGGCTGAAATGCCAGAAACCGGTCCTAGGATGCTTGTTTCCGGTCCAGGGAAGACATGGCTTGGCAGTTTGGGCTGGACTGTTCCGATGAGGCACAGGGTCAGACTGATTTGCATATGGCCATGTCTGAACTGGGGTGGTGGAGTGAGCTAAAGAATGATGATGGATTAAACCCAGATCAGTTGACTTGGGGTGAGTGTTTGATTGGCTCAAACGTTCCGTCCATCATCCCCTTTTGTATCGCTTTGGTCGCCCTAAGTTGGCGGGGTATGCCCAGACGTGGGTCCCTTGCTCACTTTGCCACTGGAATCAAGCAAGCCTGGCTGATGACGGCTGAAATGCCAGAAACCGGTCCTAGGATGCTTGTTTCCGGTCCAGGAAGACATGGCTTGGCAGTTCGGGCTGGACTGTTCCCATGAGGCACAGGGTCAGACTGATTTGCATATGGCCATGTCTGAACTGGGGTGGTGGAGTGAGCTAAAGAATGATGATGGATTAAACCCAGATCAGTTGACTGGGGGTGAGTGTTTGATTGGCTCAAACATTCCGTCCATCATCCCCTTTTGTATCGCCGTGACAGATATCCTGCAGCGGAACATCGCGGCCTAAAGCCAGAGGTAGCAGCCGTTGCCCTGGTGGAATGGGCACGCAGCCCAACAGGAGGCTCCTTCTTAGCCAAAGAATAGCAGGCTTTGATACACAAGGTTACCCAGCGGGAGATGGTTCTCTTGTGCACTGCCCGACCTTTTTTGGCGCCCACGTAGCCAACAAAGAGCTGGTCATCCACCCGGAAGTGTTGTGTGCGGTTGATATAAAAGGAAAGCGCACGTTTTGGGTCCAGACGGTGGAGCCTCTCTTCCTCTCTGGAAGGATGCGGAGGCGGAAAGAAGGTGGGCAAAGTGATGGTCTGCCCAATGTGGAAGGCAGTAACCACCTTTGGCAAGAAGGACGGACGCGTCCTAAGAACAACCTTGTCTGGATGGACAGACAGAAAGGGAGGTTTGCATGATAGAGCCTGGAGCTCACTCAACCGCCGAGCGGAGGTGATGGCCACCAGAAAGGCTGTCTTCAGAGTCAGAAGACGAAGTGGACAGTTATGTAGAGGCTCAAAGGGAGCGCACATGAGAAAGGTAAGAACCAAGTTCAAGTCCCACTGAGGCATCACAAACGGAACAGGAGGGAAGAGGTGTGTAATGCCTTTTAGGAACCTGTTAACAACAGGGGACTTGAAAAGGGAGGGCTGATCAGGAAGCCTGAGGAAGGCCGAAATGGCACAAAATTAGCCCTTGATGGTACCCAGGGCAGAACCCTGTTGGGCCAGAGAAAGAAGGAACAGAAGAACCTCAGAAAGAGGGGCAGAGAGGGGATTCACAGCCTTTGCTGTGCACCATGCCACAAACTTGTTCCACCTGCAGGCGTATACCACCTTAGTGGAGGGACGCCTGGCTGCCAGAATCACATCACAAACTTCGGGAGGCAAGTCGAAAGGAATCAACTGCCGCCGCTCAATCGCCACGCAAGCAGGTGGAGACTGGACAGGTTCGGGTGGAGGACCGTCCCCTGCTGCTGCGACAGAAGATCCTCCCGAAGAGGCAGACGGATCGGGGATCGACGCTCATACTGAGTAGCTCGGGATACCAAACTCTTCGAGCCCAGTCCGGAGCCACAAGGATGACTTGGGCCCGGTTGCGCCGAATCTTCTTCAACACTCTGGGTAGAAGTGGTATAGGCGGAAAGGCATACAACAGACCGCAACTCCACTCGCGACGAAAAGCGTCTCCGAGCGAGTGCCGCCTTGGAAATTCCAACGCGCAGAACTGCTGACATTGCGCGTTCTCTTCGGTGGCGAACAGATCTAACCAAGGCTCTCCCCACTGCTGAAAGAGACCTTGCGCCACCTCCGAGTGAAGACGCCATTCGTGATCCATCATGCACCTGCGGCTGCAGGTTCGTCCGCCCTGGCGTTCAGGGAACCTGCCAGGTGTTGAACCATCAGGAATATGCCCTGATGTTCCAGCCATGTCCAGAGGCGCAGAGCATCCTGACATAGGGTCCATTACCCCACCCCGCCCTGTTTGTGGCAATACCACATGGCGGTGGTGTTGTCTGTGAACACCTGCACTACCGTCCCTTTGACAGAGGGAAGGAATGCCTTGAGTGCAAGTCGGATCGCCCGGAGCTCCAGAATGTTGATATGGAGCCGGGACTCCGCCGGAGACCAGAGGCCTCTGATCTCCGCTTCTCCCATGTGACCGCCCCATCCCAGAAGGGACGCGTCCGTCACAACTGTGTGCTCTGGCTGGGGAAGGGAGAGTGATCTGCCCATGACCCATTGCCGGTTCGAGAGCCACCACTGCAACTGTTTTGCAGTCCCCTCCGAGATCTGGACGTGATCGGACAGGTTGCCCTGGTGCTGCGCCCACTGGAACTTCAGGTCCCACTGCAGAGCCCCCATATGCCATCTGGCATGATCGACCAGCAGGATGCAGGAGGCCATGAGGCCCAGCAGCCTCAGGGTCATCCGTACCGAAACCCAGGATAAAGGCTGAAAGATCGGAATCATAGCCTGAATATCCCGGACTCGCCGTTCGGGAGGATAGGCCCGAAACTGCGTCGTGTCCAGAACTGCTCCGATGAAAAGGAGCTGTGGAGAAGGAATCAGATGCGACTTCGGCACATTGATGGAGAACCCCAGCGAGTGCAGGAGTTCGGCTGTAGTCTGGAGGTGGGAGACGGCTGCCTGGGACGAGCCCGCCTTCAGCAGCCAGTCATCGAGGTAGGGGAAGACTGGAACCCCTGCCCGGCGCAGATGAGCTGCGACCACCGCCATCACTTTCGTGAACACCCGAGGGGCACTTGTAAGGCCAAAGGGGAGCACGGTGAACTGAAAATGCTCGATGCCTACCGTGAACCGCAGGTAACGCCGGTGGGCCGGCAGGACGGGGATGTGAAAATAAGCGTCCTGCAAGTCCAACACTACCAACCAGTCTCCAGGGTCGAGGGCAGTCAAGACCTGAGATAGGGTGAGCATCTTGAACTTCTCCTTCCGGAGGAAGCGATTGACGTTCCGGAGGTCCAAGATAGGACGCATTTCCTCCTTGTCCTTTTTGGGCACCAGAAAGTAGTGGGAGTAGCAACCACGTCCTACTTCTGGGGTTGGAACATGCTCGATGGCCCTCTTGGCCAAGAGGGCCGCGACTTCCTTCTGCAGAAGCACCAAGTGATCCCCTGACATGCGGTGGAATTGAGGTGGCATGGCTGGGGGGGTGGTCTCGAAGGGGAGGGAGTAGCCCCTTCGGACAATGTCCAAGACCCACCTGTCCGAGGTGATGGCACACCAGTGGTGAAGGTGATGGCGGACCCTGCCCCCTACTGGCGTGCTGTGCACCTGAAAGGAAGGACTAGGAGGGCTTGGAAGCCGCGGACGGGGCGGAGTTGGTGGCCTGACCCGCACGCTGGTTGCCCGAACCGCCACGGCGGTAGCCACGTACTCGGCCACGCGAAGACGCTTGCTGCGCGGGCCGGTGGCTGGGCAGTGGACGTGACTGGGCGCCCCTTCCGTGGCCACGAAAGGGGCGAAAAGCAGAGGTTAGCGGAGGGCGCACAACAGAAAGGCCCAGGGACTTGGCAGTAGCCCGTGAGTCCTTAAAACGCTCCAGCGCATGGTCTGCTTTGGAACCAAAAAGACCGACTCCATCAAAGGGCATGTCCATGAGTGTATTCTGGACATCACCCGAGAAACCAGTTGTTCTCAGCCAGGCGTGGCGACGCAACGCCACCATCGTTGCAAGCGATCTGCCCAGCGAGTCGGTGGTATCAAGGCCACAACGTATGGTGTATTTAGCCGCATCCCTACCTTCCGCAATGGTGTGGGTAAGCAGTGTCTGGACCTCCTCAGAACACTGGGGCAAAACAGCCGCCACCGAATCCCACAGGGAGTGGGTATATCGGCCCAAAAGGCAAGCGGTGTTGACGGACCGCAAGCCAGCACTGGAGGAAGAAAAAGCCTTCTTCCCAAACTGGTCCAGGCGTTTGGATTCCCTATCCGGAGGGGCGGTAGGGAAGGCGGTTTGGGAGGCAGAGGCTTGGACAACCAAGCTCTCGGGGTGGGATGTTGAGAGAGAAACAAGGGGTCGCCCGGAGCAGGGCGATGGCGTCGGGCCACGTTCCTATCCACAGGAGCCCCTGTGGTGGGCTTGGACCAGGTGCCCAAAAGAACGTCAGACAGTGCATCATTAAACGTCAGCACAGTCTCCGTGGAGGAAGCTGCCGGCTGAAGCACTTCCGTCAGGAGATTAGTCCTGACAGCCACAGTAGGCAATTGGAGGTGCAAGGCTCCAGCTGCTCTACGCAACACCGTTGCGAAGTTTGCTCCCTCCTCCGTAGCCACGGGAGGAGACAGCATGCCAGTGTCAGGGGAAGTGTCTAGACCACTGGCATCCCCAAGTTCCTCTGCCCAGTCCTGATCATACTCACACTGCTGTGTGAGAGGGTCTTCCGACCCCTCCCAGCTCTCCTGGTCCTCCTCTGGTGTAAAATATGGAGGAGGAGGGACATCTGGGACCCAAGGTCTCATCGGCGCCGGAGCCGGCGTCGAACGACGTCGGTCCGGCGCCGGCGGAGGCGTGGTTAGATCAACCGGCGTCGATCGGGGTTGCGGTACCACCGGAGCCAGGATCGAGGCCGGGGCCGGGATCAAGGCTGGCGGGACAGGCGACGCCGGGACCGGAGTCGTCGGCGACGCCGGAGCAACCCCATCAGGGCCCGCGGGGCCCGAAGGCGCACCGGAGGGACCTTGAGGCCCGAAGAGGCGGGCCATGGCCGACAGGAATTCCTGTATCTCGGCCGGAGTCGCCCCCGAACCCGTAAAGGAGGGGTAATGCGGGGGCGGCGCCACAGGCACATCCGGAGCCGCGGGGGCGGCGACGGTGCCGACAGGGGCCTCAGCCGAGTCGCGAGACCGGCGAGGCGAAGTCTTAGAGCGATGGTGCTTCTTAGACTTCTTGTGCTTCGACTTACCCGAGGAGTGCGAAGACTTGGACTCCGACGACCGGCGGGGGCTCCGTGACCGGCCCCTCGACCTCTCACGGGACCAGGGCTTGGTGCGGCGCGGAGCCGACTGCCGGACCTCGAGGAGCTTTCGAGACCGCTCTCGCAAAGCCTTCGGGTGTAAGGCCCGGCAGTCAGGGCACGACTTCGTGTCGTGGTCTCGGCCGAGACAGTAGAGACACTCTAAGTGCGGGTCTGTGATCGACATCATTCGACCACAGGCGTCGCATGGCTTGAAGCCGGGCATCCCTACCGACACCTAGGAGTCGAGAAGACTCGAAAAGAAACAGTGAAAAAATCACCAAATATTTAGTCAAAAATTGACTAGGGCATTGCTCTTCCCGGATCTGCGCTTACTGGCGCGGAAAAAGAAGAACTGACGTCAGCGCGCAGGGGCGGCGTCTAAGTACTGCCCGCGACGTCATCCCGGCGATCACGACGCCGACAACGGACGCGGAGCCGCACGACGCCGCCTACCGACACGCAAGGGTACTGCTACGCAAAACTTTCCGGATCCAGCCTGACGCCTGGGGATATTCTAAGGTAAGGAATCTGTCACTAACGTGTCTCTTTCAGATATACCAGTGTTAAGTCGAGTAGGACAGTCCTGGCATAATCCAAAAAATATAAGCATAGGGCTTACCTTGACTTGTATGCCCGTTACTTCCGTCAAAAACTTACACAGCTCGATCCAATAGTCAGTAATCCTGGGACATGTCATAAACATATGCATATCATCTGCCAGAGGGTACATACATCTTGCACATGCATACTGAGTTCCTGTGAATCTTGATAATTTTGCTGGAGACCAATACACTCTGTACATAGTGAAGAGATGATTACGCTTAAGGAAGGCGGGTTTTACCACAGCTCGGAGCATTGCAAAAGAGTCAAGCCAAGCATCCCTGACGTTTAGATTTACTAAATCTTCTGCCCAAAGCTTTAAAATGTCTGTGTCCAAATCATCATCCGCCTCTAACAGAGTACGATACCACAAAGAAACTTCCTTTTTAATAGGACCGGTTTTTATCGCCTGATCCAACCAGGAATCCTCTTCCTCCTCCTCCCAAACTTGTCTTACCCACCAGGAGGAAACTTGATAGTATTTAAATCTGGTTAATTGACCCCTAGTGCATTGACTCAGGGTTTCCCAGCTAGCTAAAGATGACTCCGACTTGAGATCCCCCCACCGGGACAACACTGCAGCTTTCAAGGGAAGACTGAGCTGATCCTTTAGACACTCAGGGGTTCCTGGTGAATCCCAGATCGGCGTCTTGGAAGAATAGTACGGAACTCCAAGTTTTTTCCGAATGAACACCCACATTCTCAAGACCCCCAACAAAATCTTCAACCTCACTTTTTTTAAAACTTCGGGTCTCCGTATTTAAACAAAAACTGATCCTGTCCTTCCCTCAGTCCACTCAGCATAGCCCCAAAAAGTATTCCTTATGGTGACCCATACACTTTATTTAACAATATGCGAAAGTTGTTAAAGTGAAATGCATACCAATATGTCATGAAATCAGGAAGGGCCAGCCCCCCCTTCTCCAACCTCCTCCTTAGCTTTTTCCAGGATATCCGTGATTCCTTTGAGGACCAGATAAAGCTGCCTATCTTCCCCTGCAATTTAGCTACCTCTCCTTTGTCAAAAGGTAAGGGTATAGAGTTGAAAAGAAACGTAATCTTAGGGAGGACAATCATTTTGATGAGGTTAACCCTGCCATATATGTTTAGGGGTAGATTCGCCCACCTAACCAACAATCTCCCGATCTCCTGACTTATTTTCTTCCAGTTAACGCTAGGCACTTCCGCTAGTTTCTGCGTGATTATAATACCCAAATAACGCATTTGTGACTTAATCCCCGGGGTTTGCCTAGGCTGATTCCATTCCATAACTTCGGTCTTTCCTCTGTTTACCTTATACCCAGATATCTTCCCAAAGAATTCCGCCTTAGCCATTAAATTAGGAATGGCCACCTCAGGGTTAACCGTATAGAGTATAAGATCGTCCGCATACAAGGCCAATTTTGCCACTAAACCTGCGAACTTAAACGGAACGATAGTATCATCCACTCTAATCAGGGAAACAAACGGCTCAATATAAAGATTAAATAAAAGCGGGGACAGGGGGCACCCCTGCCTGGTTCCCCGAGTTATATTGAACCATTCTGATAGCTCCCCGTTGACCAATACCCTGGCTCTAGGCAAACAGTACAGATTTTGGACTGCCCTTACTATATTCTCCGGGAACCCAAAGATCTTTAAAACCTCCCAGAGGTAGGGCCAGTGAACTTAATCAAACGCCTTAGCGGCGTCAACAGCTACAACAGTTACGGGTAAATTATGGGCTTCCGCCAAATCAATAACCCCAAACATCCCGAAGGTAAGCTCATTGAGCTGCCTCCCGGGGATAAATCCTCTCTGATCTTGATGAATAACCATTTAATAATCCTGGCGACCCTAGCGGCCAATATCCCCGAAAAAACCTTATAGTCGGTGTTCAAAAGCGATATTGGCCTATAGGAGTCTACTGCCAAAGGATCTTTATTGGGTTTCAGAATCAATGTTACCGTAGCTTCCGCCCAAGACAACAGGGCTTTTTCCCCTTCCAACAATATTGCTTTGAATAGGCATTTCATCACTGGTACTATACTATCAAGAAGGCTAAAATATATCTCAACCGGTAGACCATCTGGGCCGGCTGTCTTTCCCCTAGCCATCTTTCTCAGCTGTACCCGGACTTCATCCTCCGTTATCTCGGCCATTAAGGCCCTCTTTTGGTCGTCATTTAAATTAGGGAGTTCAATCTTCCCCAGCCAGGCCTCTATGTTCTCCTTCCCTGGTGAGATAGCGTCTTTATATAGCTGACTCATATACCTGTGGGCTTCCATGCCTATTTTTGATTTGGTATCTAGTAGGGCACCTGTTTCGTCATCTCTTAGACTACCTATTACATTTCTGGATTTATCTGATTTGGCTTTCCAAGCTAGAAGCGAGCCGCTCTTCTCCCCATATGCAAAATGTTGTAACTTACTAACCCTCCATCTATCCAATAGCCTCTTATCAAGAGCTCCTTGATATTCCGCTTGAAACTGTTCTAACTCTTTGCCCAACAAAAAAACTTTACTAGAGCCCTCCAATGATGCCTTTTGGAGCTCCTGTTCCTTGTATTTAATCATTTTGGAGAGTTCCTCCTCTTGCTGTTTTATACCTCGCCTCTTTCTCACCATTATAGAAGTGCCAATAGCTCTTAAATACGCTTTAAACGAGTCCCAGAAGACTTGGATTTTTGCTGATCCCATATTGGCTTGAAAGAAAACCGAAACCTCATCCCTTATATTTAATACCACTCCTTCATTTAACAGAATAGTCATATCTAAGGTCCACCTTTTCATACCAATCTTATTGTAATGCCTAAAGGACAAAAACACAGCCGAATGATCTGAGAGGATAGCAGGCAGATGTTTAACCTCTTCAACCGCTAGTTAGTACCTCCCGATCTACTAGAAAATAGTAAATACGGGAGTGGTGGCCATATTTTTTACTGTAAAAGGTGAACTCTTTTCTCTCCCCATCTTACTTCTCCAAATGTCTACCAAATTTAGCTCCTGAATCATGGTCTTAACTACTGCGGATACTTTAGGGGGACTAACATATTTAACTTTGGAGGTTCTATCTAAATCCTTATTTTGTACTATATTAAAATCGCCCCCGATTATCACCGGAGCACTAGCCAGTATTAAACATGCTTCAAGCTTAATTAAGGCATCTGGGACGTCATCGTTCGGACCATAATAATTGGCACAAACTATTGGCATCCCTTGTATCCTCAGGTTGGCTACTAACCATCTCCCGGAGAAGTATGTCTGATAGTTTTCTAATTTGATGCCGAGATTACATCGTATAATGACTGCCACACCTCTTGTGCTGCCTCTTTGGTCCGAGCACAATACTTCCTGAATCCAGATCAATTTATTAAATGCGGCACCACACTCGCCCTTTTCTAAGTGAGTTTCCTGAAGCAGAATAACACTAGCCTCGCTATTCTTAAGAAATTCCGAGACCCGAGCCAACTTCTTCCTGGATCTCAAACCATTCACATTCCAGGATATGAAATGCACCAGGTTTTTACTCATTTCTATAGTACGATACCCGCCTCCAAAAAGACCACCTTGATCTTAACCTATGTTCATAACCCACTCCCTCTCTGAAAAAAGTCAAAAGACCACTTATTTTAATTAGAGTCACACTACCATATGACAGAATAAGGACAATGTTTTCTTTTTTTCCCTCATGCTCCCACCACCCAGTGCACCCCACCACCCACCCACCTTGGGGAACCCTCCTTCCTATCTCAGGCGACGAAATCGCCTTTCGGGAACCCCCGAGCTAGGGGAGGGAGAATCCAAACCAAACCTAAATACTAAGTGTAAGGGTAACTAATACTTATACATAAGATAGATCCTCTAACTCCCTATTTATGCCTTTATTCTGAACCTTCCATTTGCGTCAACAGGGAGTCCACCTCTTCTGGATCTCTAATAGTGTACATTTTATTCCGCCACATTATCCTCAGTATTGCGGGGAACTTCATCTGTACCTGGGCCCCCCTAGAACGTAGGTCGTTCATTTTTGCGCCCAGCTCCCCCTGCCTCTGGGCTGTTCTCTTACCCATATCAGATCGAATTTGATAACTGAGGTCTCCAAACTTCAAAAAACGATCCTTCAGGGCACGCCCCAGCACTGACTCCTTGACCGAGAACGAGAGGAAATTTATCAGAATCTTCCTTGGGGTTTTCCTCCCAGGGTGCAGAATTATTTTTAGGGATTGAATTTGTAGTCTCTGGTTTCTGACACAGAAGCTCATTTGGTTTTACACTGCTTTTTTTTCATTAGCAGTCTCTGACCCTTCCGACCTCTAAATGCAGATCCTGGTGCTGAGCTATGCAATTGCTCTACGAAGGGGTGAAAAAACGACAAAGAATCATTAACATGCAAATGGTCTTTTAAAAGACCTGTGAAGTACTCGGGTGCGGCTGTGTGTGTGCCCGGGAAGCTGTCTCAGCCGGGCTGACACACACGACGTGGGGGGGGGGAGCGGGGGCGGGTTCTGAGGAGTCCTAGAGCTGACGGCTTGTCAGAGCAGGGGGTACTGCTACACTAGTTATCTTTATTTAGACCACGCCCCCACTGAGATGTACTCGGGTGCGGCTGTGTGTGTGCCCGGGAAGCTGTCTCAGCCGGGCTGACACACACGACGTGGGGGGGGGGGGGGAGCGGGGGCGGGTTCTGAGGAGTCCTAGAGCTGACGGCTTGTCAGAGCAGGGGGTACTGCTACACTAGTTATCTTTATTTAGACCACGCCCCCACTGAGATAGGCCACACCCCTTTGAGGTTTGCCCCGCCCCTTTTAGAGCACCCCCAGTTTATTTTTCCCACTTAAAGCCCTGCCGTTACCCGTTATCATAAGCTTCACAACGATGGATTCTCCACTTCTCCGCTCAGGAGCTCTCGCGACCGGCGTCAGCCAGCTGCCATGTTCCCCGATCACGTGTTCCGCTTAGCAGACCGCCTTGGAACCACCACCTCTTCATCTCAACCTATAACTACAATGTGTCCTCGTCTAGTCACATCAAGTCTTTCCAATGCACCCTAGTACAGTTAGATGGCTGAGATTAGAGCAACACTGTAGGCGTTTCTATCCTTCAGTCGTCGAATATAGATTCACAACACCATGAGCATACTGTTTTTTTTTTTAGAGTTTTATAGCGTGAACTAGACCCGAGGCATCGGGTATCAGAGTGCTTTACATGAGCACCAATTTCGTTACAGATGAACACATTCATTTTTGTTAGGCACGAGGAGATTAAGTGATTTGCCCAGAATCACAGGATATGTAGCGTCGTTGCCGAGACTCGAACCCGGTTCCCCAGGTCGGAGGACAGCTCTAGCCGTAAGGCTACATCCTCTCCCCCATACTGTTGCTTCCTTCCCTACTATCTTAATCTATTAATACAATATCAAACTTCATGTGATCCACACAAAGCACTCTGAGGCAGCTTCCAGCTCCATGATGAACTTTACAAATAGTTAATAAAATAAAATAAACGGAGGCCTCGTAGGAGCAGCAACCCGCGCAATCTTAGATCTAGCCTAGAACCATGGCAGCCTACGTCAGTGTGCTCTGGAATTAAACAGTGCCAGGTCCTGTCTCTTAGCACTTTGATGAATGTTTCTCTCTTAGGCCTTGGTGCTCCTCTCTTTCCCTCAATAATTCCCCGTGCAAGGATGAATTCCCCTTCATCCCTCGCTCAAGCTCTGCTCTTTGTAAGTAAATGCATTGGTTAGGGAAAGGGAGCAGAAGATCCTTGTTCCTGCATGCTTATCACCAGAATTCTGAGAACACAAAAATAATGAGATAGTGGATAGCCTGATGGCAGGACAATAAATACACTTAGACGGGCACAAACAATACACTTACAATGTGACAAAACATACTAACTCTGGGACAGCAGAGGCTTTATCAGAGAATGCATTGACATTGAGTCATGGAGTCGATTCGATTCTAAAACTTTATTCGATCTTTACATTAAAGATCATAAAAGTACATAGCAAAAATACACAGAGATACAAATAGTAGTGTTATATAAACATTCACAAGAGGAAAAAAGAAAAATTCCTTTAGATCTCGAATGCGTATAGATTTACACACCTTTCTATTCTACAATAAAATTATACTTAACAGGAACCATTATTATTAAAAAAGAGAGAATACAATGATCCATATCCTATTTACAGTTGTAAGGGTCTTCTTTTGTTCCTACATGCCCACAGAAATGACGCTAATGAAAAACACACTAGAGGATCAGGCAAGGATTAAAAAAAATATAAAGCGACCCGACATTGATTAAAATGATACTGTTTTAAAATAGGTACGATAAATTGATTCCTTTCCCTCTGGTAAAAACCACAAAAAAATAATATGTGGAGATCATTTTGAGGGCATTTTGAATCACAGGGGCAGAGGGACAGTTCCGAATGTTTGAAGGTCCTCTCTGGGAACCCTAGCATTAAAGGTACTAAACTCAGACGGAACCTCAAAAGGATAAATTTGTGCTGGGTGATGGAAATGTGTAAGAAAGTGGCTCTGTATATACTGAACCAAAGTAAGGTTCAGTGTGCACAGGGTCCACAGTCCCCAGAGGTTTGGCAGAGGCTAAAGTTAGATATAACCTTACTCTCTAAAGTGGTAGCTTGGTCGAGCAGTAAGGCAGTATCAGAGGACAGTGTAAAGCATTTGTTGTACACACTCAGTCAGCAAATGGTCTCACACACTCAAGAACTGAACTCTAGGCCAATGGTTTTGTATCAAAATATATAGTTGTTTTATTTTAGAACCAACAATAGGTATCAAAATATACTTTCTCAGAATGAGTTACTTTAGTTAAATACTTTTCAAATAGGCAATAGACTTTTGAATACAATAGTTACAGTTGTTGCAATAGGCAACACAATTTCAAACACAATAATACATTGAGCTCAATGGGAATTTCTAGTTAAATGCAATAGATTACTTTTTGGATTACTTTTCTTACCACAGGACTGGATCCTAGATTCAGTCCTGGGACATCTCCTGTAAACAGTTGAGTAAAAACGTTTTGGTTACAGTTGTGATTTTTAAGGAATATTATTGTATTTTAAAAGTTGACAGAAACTTTTTCACATAGAATCACCAATGTTATCCTATGGCAGGAAATTCACTTAGCAGGTAAGTGTGGTTATTGTTACTTTTTCTAACTCAGTGTTGGATCCTGGATCCAGCACTGGTGCATCTCCTGTAAACAGTTGAAAGAATGTGTTTTTGTTATACAGGCGATTTTTAACGAATATTTGTAAGTTTGCAAAATCGACACTTAGAAACTTTTTCAGCAAAAACCAGGCAATGTTATCCTATGGAAGGAAATTCAAGTTACCGGTAAGTACAGTTATGATTACTTTTCAGGGTCAGTGCTGGGCACCAAGATCCAGCACTGGGATCTCTCCTGATAACAGGTGAGTAATTTCGTTTTCGTTGATCGGACGATTTTTAGTGATTATTTTAAAGTTTCAAAACTCGACAGAAGAAATTTCAGTGTAAACCAGTCAATGTTACCCTATGGAGAAAATGTAGGTTATCGGTTTTCAGGTAAGTACTCGACTGGCAGAGTTAAGGTTCTGGGCATAGACTAAGGGGTCTCCCAGGGTCAGTGATGCACTGTTGTTGCACCCTCAGCGGCACTAGGGCGGCTGGGTGCAGAGTGTTGAGGCCCAATGTTATCCTATGGGGGATGGGGGGCCTCCGGTTGGTGGCTGCTGGCGAGCAGGCCACAAGGTTGTGGGAGCAAAGCTCCTAGGGTTTAGGTCAGGGCAAATTGGGAAACAAGCCAGCACAAAAGGTGCACCCTCAGCGGCGCTGGGGCGGCCGGGTGCAGAGTGCTGTTTTGGCGTCGGGTGCCCTGTTGTTTTCAATGGGGATTTTCAGTTTTGGTTTTCAGCTGCAGGCTCGGTCCAGGAAGACTTCCAGGAGGAACCAACAGCTGGGCAGGTAAGTTGGAGGGCTCGGGGACGTAGGTGCACCTCGGGTTCCTTTCGGCAGGGCGCAGGGCGGCTGGATGCAGGGGTGTCTTTTGAGGTCGGATTTCACCTTACCCGGCCACTCGTGGTTGGGGGGGGTCTCGTGCAGAGGCTGCAAGCGATGTCGGGGAGTCCAGGAGGGGTCAACCCACAGTGGACTCGGACTCTGGAGCGCTGGGGGACCTCGCTGGGACCGATGGGCCACTTGAACTCGGGCTGTAGGCGACGGGTGCAGTGGTGGTTCCAGGCGTCGGGTTTCTTTTTCTCAGCAGGCTCGGAGTCTTTGTTTGGTGTTTCTTTTGAACAGAGCTGCTGTTCACAGGAGATCCGGTCTTTGTTGAAGGCAGTCAGTCCTCCCCGGGGTTCTGGAGGTCGCTGGCTGCAGGACAAGACGATTTTTGGCGCAGGATCTCTGGAAACTGCAGACGGGCCGGTAGGGCTGGGGCCAAGTCAGTTGTTCTCTGCAGTCTCCTCTGCTGGGCGTCTTCTTTCGTCCTTTTTCTTCTTAGGTTGCGGGAATCTGAGGAAGGAAGGTTCAGGGTGCCCCTAAATACTAAATTTAGGGGCGTTACAGGTAGGTAAAGGGCAGGGACCAATGGGTCCCTTCCCTGGGGTGGGTACACCCCCTATCCTGCCCCTCTCCTGTGGGAGGGGGGCAGTAGCCTAGTCCTGATTGGGCAGGGCTCCCCATCTTCAAGATGGCGAGAGCCCGGAGTTGTGCTTCCCCTTGCCTCCCCCACCTGAGGGGTGGGGTTGGCAGAGGCTGGCACATCCCCTTTCCTCCCTTGGGGTTTCCCGCCAGTCTTCCCGCCAGAGAGGGGGTCAGAACCGGTGGGGGCCAGTTGCTGAGTACAGCAAGTGGCCTGGAGAAGCTCACAAAGGCGGCATGCCTTTGAAGCTTCCCCTGCCCATCCTGGGGGAGGAGAACTAGCACCTCGCCCAGGATGTGCATTGTTGCAGGCCCAGGAGAGCGGATGGCTCTCCACCCAGGGGTCCAGCAACATGTCTGCTGTGTGGCAGCCGGGGCAGCCCCTCAGACAAGACGTGGATTGTAGGTTAGGTTCTGGGGGCAACTCTAAGTTGCCCTCTGTCGTGCATTTTACATTAAATCCCACACTGGCATCAGTGTGGGTTTAATGTGCTGAGAAGTTTGATACCAAACTTCTCAGTCTTCAGTGTAGCCATTATGGTGCTGTGGAGTTCGTAATGACAACCTCCCAGCACCATATACTCTTAATGGCATCACTGCACTTACAGTGCCCAGGAATGGCCCTGGGTACTGTAGGGGCACAGGGCTCATGCACCTGTGCCCACACCACTGGCATAGTGCACCCAGCTAGAGGGGTGACTGAGGTATGCTAGGGCAGTGTGTTTGTGGGCATGGCACACAGGGATGTGTGCCATGTCGACTCTCTGTTTAGTTCTGCACCAAGACACTCAGCCTGAAAAGGCAGGGTGTGTGTGTCAGGGTTCAGGGCCTCTAAGGGTGGCACAATAAATGCTGCAGCCCTTAGGGGCCTTCTCTGGTCACAGTGCCCTGGGTACCTAGGGTACCCTTTACCAGGCGCTTACCTGTGGCCAGAGATGCCAATTGGGTTTAGGCTTTAGTACAGTTTTTAGGGAAGGAACACAGGCCCTGGGTACCTGATTGGCAGGGACCCAGGGCACACCAAGGAAAAGTGCATCAGTTATCAGGCAAAAAGTGGGGGGGTTACTGGAACAGAAACCCACTTTCCTACAAAATGTCTTCTAGATAAAAAATATCCTCCCTCTAACAACGGTGGTGTTAATTGATACGTGCGGGCAGCCTGCTTACAGTAATTCCTTTCCCTGCGGACATATTGAGCCCGGCGCATAAAAGTATCGGCCAGCTTCTGTTTGGACATCTTCTTACAAGAGGTAGGGTTTTCAAAAAGCTCCGCCAAGCCCAGAGTGGTCAGCTCCTGTTTCACATATTTCAGCCACCTGATCCTGCCATGGTTCTCCATCTTTAAGATGTCTCTAATTATGTTTTGGGTTAGGGTCACTGTATCCCTGCGCCAAATGGAGAGCCAGAGCT
Source organism: Calotriton arnoldi (assembly GCA_963921515.1). NCBI lineage: Eukaryota > Metazoa > Chordata > Amphibia > Caudata > Salamandridae > Calotriton > Calotriton arnoldi. The sequence continues at coordinate 2,075,113 of CAWUFW010002084.1, read as the reverse complement.
GGAGGGGGGCCGATCTGATAAAATCAGTGATGTACAACAGGCCTAATTCCATATGGGTTACATAGTTCGTGAATGATTGTGGGAGGGAAACCACAGATTTTAAAAATCTGTTTTCGATAGTTTGTAATGGCTCACTAGGTGCCATACCCCATACCCCTGCCCCGTAAGTAGCTGCCGACTTCACCTTAGCATAATAGATTTGTTTGATCGGAATTAATGGTTTTGCCCCCAGCTTTTTGGAGAAGGATTTTAATGCCCCTAAACTCCTCTCCATACCCATGGCCCTTCCTTTGACCAACTGTGCCCATGCTTGTTTATTGTCGAATAGTACCCCTAGATAAGGGAATGATTCAACCACTGCAATTTTACCAGAATCCATATAAAAATGTGGTGGCTTCTCTCCTTTGCCAGCCCCAGCAACCATTACGAATGACTTCGACTGGTTGACTTTTAAATCCAGGAAGGACATAAATGCTGCATACACTGTTATGAGGCGCTGCAGACCTAACCCTGTTCTGGCCATCAGGACAGCGTCATCCGCGTAGGCAAGAATCGGCAGCCGCTTAGAGCCTGAAACAGGGACATCCAGGGTTGCATCCCCAAGGGCCCTCTCTACCCCATTAGTATAAATAGAGAAAAGAAATGGGGCGAGGACGCAGCTTTGCCTTACCCCTCTAGAGATCTTGAAATGGCGGGTACATTCACCGTTTTTCCCGTAACGAACGCATGCAGAAGCGTTCGAGTACAAATGGCGAATAAAGTCAATTATGGCACGATCGATCCCCATACCTTCCATTATACACCAGAGCTTAGGGTTACCCTGCGAGAACAGATTTGCCCCACTCTCTGATCTGGAGCAATGTGACTGACTACACCTCCACCCTACCATGGGGCAGGTCACTTTGGGTGGTCAAACATCTGAGTCCCCTTCAGGAATTATTAAGAGCGAGCTGAGGCAGGAAAATGTATATAAACTCAAGATAGCGTCTTGGAATGTGGCAGGTATTACAAGCAAACTGGCCGATGTACATTGGAAAAATATCTGGCAGGGTCACCTGCTTACAGGAGACATGGGCCACGGTACCGATTTTTATAAATGGGTACTGTTAATTTCAGACTATGGCAATTCCGTCAGTGTCAGGCAGGGCAAAGGGGGGCCTTTTAACCTTGATCCCCAATATAGCTCTAATAAAAATAAAGAAGTTTGTATGGGAAAGCCCATATTTCCATCTTCTCATTTTCGAGTTTCCTAGCCAAGGTACCTGGCTGTTAATAAATTACTATAACAACAACTTTGGGAGTAACATGCACCTAGTTGTCGATCAGGTAAATAAGGCAATTGATCAGGCTTCAAAGTTAAGAAAGAAGAATGAGCCTCTAAATATTATTTGGATGGGAGACTTTAACATATGTCCTTGTAAATTTACCCACGACCGAGTCTGTGGACTGGAGGACACGAGGGGCAACCCGGCCTATCATTTTTCCCATAGTACGTATGGAATGAGTTTGAACCAGACCCTCTTTCTGAGAAATATGGTAATAATTAGCGAGGTCCCTACTTTGTCAGATCTCCCCAAAAAAACTTTCAGGCGAGATACACAGGAATCAATAATTGATTTTATATTGATCTCTATTCCCCATAGCGATAGCTGTAGGTATCTAGATGCACAATTTACGACCTACAGCGATCATGCGATTTTAACATGTGAGATCCCCCTTATCTTTAAGGAAGTAATTAATCAACAGGAAATAGACCTCCCATTACTGTCCAGGCGAAATGGTTACCAACTACGATGGGCCGAGATAGTTGAGCTCAATCTTATCCCTGAATTAATAAGGATCATTTATGATAACATCGTATGTTGTCTGGACCTAGGTAATTCCCCTTCAGCCTTGGTATCATCCTTTACGGAACTTTTAGGACAAATAAAGGTGGTACTTACCCAGAACAAAAAAGATAAAGCTGTAAAGGCTAAGGGTTGGTTTGACTCACCCTGTTCGAAAATGCGGAAGGCTCTCTCGACAGTGCTGAGAGCCAAACCCAGAAACCACTCCGCAATTACTTCACTCCGAAGAGAATATAAATGCGCAAGAAGGAAAAGGGAGAGGACCATGAGGGAGGAGGCCTGATCCAAACTTGAACAGGCTTCAATCACGGGCAGTAGCAAAGATTTTTGGGAGGTAATTAATGCCCCTTATTTTAAAACTCAAATGGATCCTACTTTGGAGACTAATGTCGGAGAGGATGACTGAGTGGTACACTTTGGAAACATCTTTTTTCCCAGTGAGTCCTCTGTCCCATCACCAAAATCCACAGCTGTCTCTACTCATGTCAATTTAACATTTACGTTGGAGGAAGTAAGGAGTGGGTTGGAGGCGTGCAGTATTGGGAAGGACCCGGGTCCCGATAGATCTTTTTAAGGTGAATGAAGATTTGTGGGTCCCCTTGTTAACCAACGTCTTTAATAACATAGCAATAACGGGCCCGCCCCCCTCATGGTCATTCAGCGTGATAGTTCCGATTTACAAAAAGGGCGATAAGGGTAACCCTAAAAATTATAGACCAATCTCCCTTATCGACACAACAGCGAAACTCATGGGACGCCTCCTTCTTTCGAGATTAGAGACATGGGCACAGGACAGAGACATTTTTATCCAAACCCAATATGGGTTTCGGCGAGGAATGGGGACAGTAGACCAGTGCCTGAACCTTTCTTTAATCATGGACAAATACACCAGGGCGAAGAGTGGGAAAATGTATCTTGCTTTTATGGATTTATCTTCGGCATTTGACTGTGTTTCCCACTCTAAGCTCTGGTGTATAATGGCGTCATGGAGTCAAAAACACTGTAATGGGGAGATTCACCAAGACAGATACAGGAAATACATGGGAGAGACTAAAATATACTAAGCTAACAGTAAGTCTTACTGATTAAAGTCACTGTGGTTTTGGTGGACAATCGCAGGACCCAACTCTGCCATGGAGAATCTCCAAACTGAAAAAATCCGCAACTGCAGCTAGCGGACTGCATAGTAAGATTCTCATTAGTGCCAAGAAGTCATGTGATTGGCAAGTGCTGACCCGTACAATAAACGAGCAACAATATAACCATATTGTAGTTTATAGGATACTTTTTATGTACAGTCAGGTAAGATGATTTGCTTTTTTTTAAATGGGTACGTCTGACCATATTTGATATCATAGTGCGTAAAACATGTTCAGTAGGCCTACCGCAATGCTGAAATCAAGTAACAACAAAATGTGTATAACTCCAAATACTTGTAATTATCTGAGGCTGTTCATTTTTCAACACTAAAGAAAAACACATTTCTGATCCTTTGCAAACCATTCATTAACTCTAACCAGTTCTTTGCCATTCGACTGATCAATAACTACTACTTAATCGTATAGACTCACTTTGAATTAGGACTTCTCTTATCGATAATATTCATTACAATAAACCAAATAGAGAAGTCTTTGGTTTATTTCTGAAACTTAAAATTGTGATAGTTTAATATCTAACAGTAGTGCTTTTCACAACAATGGGGCCCGACAAGAAAAGAGCGCCCCTTGTGTGCTCAGATTATATTTAGGGGCGGTTAAGATGGCCTATGTACACTTATCACGTAGATACATACTGACTGATTTTTGCTGATAGATATTTGGGGGTATAAAGGCATTTATACACAATGCAGAAATACAAACTAAATACGATCCTCTACTGGCTCCCAGTGCTGGGGTCTAGAGCTGCCAAAATATGGTCTCTTTCTCAGGCCAAAGACAGAGCAGAATGAAGTAATTTGGCCTTTGAAGCCAATCTATAAAGAACTTAGGTGAGTCTATGCAGATGGCATTGTAATGGTGCAGTCATGCATTAACCGCTGCACCTAGCAAAAGGGCACTATTTGAGTCTGTTCAAGTGAAGGAAGGATAAGTTAATTACCTGTAATCTTAGTTATCTTCCAAGGAATACTCATCAAAGTCATAAGCACCGAATAGTACCGCCCATGCGCGGGGACCCCAGAGCACATAACATATACAATTTAAATGTATGTTTGATCCTTAATAATGTACATAGTATTCCAAAACATACACACACACATACACACACACACACGCACACGCACGCACTCACTCACACACTCTCTCTCTCTCTCTCATCAGGCTAAATTACAGTGAATTTGTCATTTAAAATACCAAAGAGAAAATGCAAACTTTAAAATGTAAAACACATAGCCGTATTTGAAAGGAAAAAGGCAAGGGAATGAAAAGCATTGTTAGCCAGTAGGCTGCATGGAAAACCATAACAGAGAAAAAACTCGTAACGTGCCTTTAAGACCTCCAAGACTTCCTGAATCCCATCATGCCCCACAGGTGACAGTTAGTTCAGGTCTTTTTTACAGTGACAAGAATGTTCAGAGTATGAAACCATATCCCAGCTGCAGTGTTACGTATTCGTCCGGAGAGGAGGGAGGGTTACTTATGACTTTGATGAGCATTCCTGTGGAAGAGAACTAGGATTACAGGTAAGAAACGTATCCTTCTCTTCCAGGGAATACTCATCAATAGTCTTAAGCACTGAATAGAATAGCTAGCCCATCCCATACCCCTGAGGACGAATACAAGATAGTTACTAGCAGCTCATAAAGACAATTAACCAAAAAGGTTTCTTGGTGAAGTCTGCCCTACTTGGGCATCTGCTGAGTGTCTGAGTCCAGACAATAATGGCAAGCAAAGGTATGTACCGATTGCCATGTTGCAGCCTTGCAAATCTCTGCGATGGGTACCTTCCTGAGTAGAGCAGCAGTGACTACCTTACCCCTGGTAGATTGAGCTCTATGTCTACAAGGAAGGTACTTATTGGCTAACTAGTAAGCGAGAAGTATGCAAAAGACTATCCACCTAGAGATAGATTGCTTGGAAGAAGCTAAACCGGTCTGCATTGGACCATAGGTAATAAACAAGTGGCCAGATTGTTCGATCTCCTTAGTTTGGGCTAGGAAAATCTTAAGAACTCTCTTAAGATCTAAAGAGTGTAAAGCCCTTTCAGGTGGTGTGGAAGGGTTTGGAAAAATGTTGGGAGAGTAATGGTCTGATTGACATGGAAATCAGATCTGACCTTTGGCAGAAAACTAGGATGTGTTCTCATGACCATCCTGTTTGCATGAAAAACCAAATAAGGTTATTTTGTACAAAGAGCCTGGATTTCGCTGACTCTGTGCACTGAGTGATAGCAACTAGAAAAGCGGTCTTCCAAGTAAGGTGTTGTAAAGAAGCTTTGTGTATGGGTTCAATAGGGAGGGCCCACTAGCTTCGAGAGAACCATATTAAGCTCTCACGAGGGAGAAGTTGACCTGACAGGTGGGTAGACCTTTTTTAAAACCTTCCAGGAAGTCTTTAACTATAGGCATTTAAAAAAAAGAAACCTGTGTGGGACACTTCCTAAAGGCAGTTATGGCCACAAGGCGTACTTTTATGGATGCAAACTGCAGGCCAGGCTTCGCTAGGTGCAACAGATAAGGTAAGATTACATTTTCTTGACCTAGGATAGGATGATGACCATTCTGGACACACCATAAATAGAAGCGCATCCATTTGAAAAGCATATGATTTCCTGGTAGAAGGCCTTCTAGACTTTTTAAAAAAATCCATACAATCTTGGGAAAGGCCTAAGTGTCCATATTGCAGGAATTCAGGAGCCATGCCGTCAAGCTCAGAGACGGAAGGCTGGGTTGGAAGATCTTCCCTCCTAGCTAATAGAGGAGATCCGGTTTGCATGGAACCTTTCTGTGTGGTCTTCCAGACAGGTGAAGGAGATTCGGGTACCACCACTGGCGAGGCCACTCCGCAGCGATCAGGATCATTCTGGTCCAGGCTCTGTAAAATTTGTTGATGGCCATCGGGATCACAGGAATGGGAGGAAATGCATTTAGAAATGTCTCTGACCAGTTGATGATCAAAAGAGCATTTCCTTTCGATCCTGGTCGGGAGAACCTGGATGCGAAGTTGCAGCATTTTCTGTTTGTTTCGTCTGCAAACAGGTCGATTTGCTGCACTCCCCATTGTTGGAAAATGTCTTGTGCAACTTCTTCATTTAGTATCCAGTTGTGAGCTTCATCGAAGTTGCGACTAAGAGAGTCTGTCTGAACATTTAGTGTACCTGGTAGGTAGATAGCTGACATGGTCAGGTCTCTGGCAAGTAGCCATTTCCATATGGCTTGAGCCTCACAAAACAGGGGGAGTGATAGGGTTCCTCCCTGCTTGTTCAGATAGTGAATTGTGGTCGTATTGTCGGTCTGCCCCTGGGGGGAGCATGTCTGTAGGGCAAGTTAAAAGACTTGAGCGCAAGAGGGACTGCCCACAGTTCCAGCATGTTGATATGGTACAGTTTCTCTGTGTCGGACCACAGACCTTGAACTTGAAGAGAACCCATGTGGGCTCCCCAACCCTGATGGGAAGCATCCGTAATTAGCATCTGTGTGGGAAGTTACTGCTGAAATGAGACTCCTATACTGAGATGACGACTCTGCATCCATCATTGAAGCGATTCCTTGGCCATCTGTGAGAGGCCTCTGTCTTCCCAGAGGCCTGAGAACTGAGACCACTGGTCTTCCAGTGTTTGTTGGAGTGGTGGCATGTGTAGACTGGCATTGGGAACAATGTAGATGCAAGATGCCATTGAACCTAGGAGAGAGGCTACTTGCCTGGCTGATGGATAAGGAGTGTGGAGGAAAGTGAGACACTTCTTGTTGGTTGAGGATAACCTCTCCTCTGAAGGATACATTCTTGCGTTTTATGTATCCAGGATTGCTCCCAGGTAATGTATGGTTTGAGTAGGAATCAGTATGGATTTCTTGAAATTGCCTAGTAGGCCTGACTGTTGCAGAGCTTGGAAGCAGATCTGTAGATGATCCTGAGTTATGAGAGGGGAGGAACTTTTGATTAGTCAATCGTCTAAGCATGGGTAGACGAAGATTTTTCTCTTCCACAGGCATGCAGCTACCACCGCCATACACTTGGAGAATGCGCGAGGTGCTGACTTGAGCCCGAAGGGCAGGACCTTGCATTAGTAGTGCTGGATGCTACTTTGAAGCGCAGGAACTTCCGGTGTTTCTTGATGATGGGAATGTGGAAGTAGGCATCCTGAAGATAGATCGTGCACATCCAATCTCCTTGGTGGAGCTGGGGGTAGATCTGGTGGAGAGCAAGCATTCTGAACTTCTCCCTGTGGATAAACTTGTTCAAAAGTCATAAGTCTAGAATCGGTATGTACTCCCGATTCGAAAAAAAATTCTGAACCAGAAAGTAGCGTGAATAAATTCCAAGCATTTGTTGGGAGGCTGGAACCTCTTCGATGGCGTCTTTCTGAAGCAGTGTGTTGATAACTTCTTGTAGCAAGACCTGTTGATAACTAGACATTTTCCCTGGTGGAATGGAAGGAGGAGTGGTCTTGAACCTGATGGAGTAATCATTTTGCACAATATTCAATACCCACTGGTCATTTGTAATCTTGCTCCACTCGTCCAGGTGCGCAACAATACCTCCCCCCACCGGAGTGGGACACAGAGAAAGGTGAAGCAAGTGCTCATTGCTCTGCTGGCATTTTTGATGTTGAGACAGATGGACAAGGAGCTCCTCTTCCTCGAGCAAATCTGCGCGAATGGTAATGCGACCTTTCTTCGTATTGTTGCTGATTTGACCAGTGAGGGGTTTGAACCCTCTGCTGATAGGTCGTAGGGGCGTACCTGCGGTGGAATTCTTAACGTTTTTTAAGGCCCACAGCTTTGAGGGTGTCCAGGTCCCTCTTCATTTTCGCCATCTCATCTGCATGCGTGCCGAATAATGAGTTGCCGGTGAATGGCAAATTTACTATTCGGTGCTGGACTTCAGGTTTGTGACCTGTAAGACGCAACCAGGAAGATCGTTGTGAGCAGATCTCATGAGAATATCCATGGGCCACGAGATGTGAGGCATCAGTAGCTGCCGTAATGACTTGATTAGCCACCAGACCACCCTCTTGAAGGATCTCCTGGAAATCTTGCCTGTCCTCCTAAGGCAACTTCTCGGTGAATCTGGATAGTGAGTCATAGAGAGATCTGTCGTATCTCCCCAAAAGATGCGGAGGTGTTACACATCTTTTTACCCAGCAAGTCCATTTGTTTGCCGTCTTTATCCAGGGGAATTGTGGAAGAGGATGACCCCGGATGCTTATTTCGGGCAGCAGCAGCGATAACAGAGTCAGGTGGTGGATCTGACCTGAGGTAAAGAGTGTCTTGATCAGGTGCTTTGTATTTTTTCAGAATACGTGGCAGTGCAGAACCCATAGAGGCTGGAGTGAGAAAAGTGTGCAACGCTGGTTCCGACAAGCCTGGGACGATAGGTAATGTGGGTCTACATGCTGCTCTGTGATGAAGAGTTTCAAATATCACTAATGCAGACGTGACTGGTGCAGGTATACCGATATTAAATTTTGTTGCCCCTCTGATTAAAACATCATTAAATGTGATGAGGTAATCCACAGGTGAAATCCTTACAGGAGGAGAATCGGATAAGGTTGGTGAATAATCCCTCACTGAAGAACCGGAAGTGGTGGAGGACCATGAAGGAGATCTGTGTCTGACTCTAGAGACATGAGATTGTCGAGATGTGGACTGCGTCCGCTTGTGGTTGGTCCTGGATCTTGATCTTCTTTGTGGGGTCCTTGACAGTGACGTTCTCCTCCAGGAAATTGAGATTTGTTTTATTTTTTAACAACAGATTTTATTGATTTTCCATAGTACCGAGTGGGCAGAACCCAATAAGCAACCAATAAACACATGACAATTTGTAAAGACTGTAGGTACTGAATGTTCCCCCCCGGAGGTCTGCAGAACATCAGACCAAACCACCCGCCCCTCCCCCCACCCCGAACCCTGCACCATACATCCCTTGAGAAGCAATATGTACATGTACAACAAAGGAGTTTACTTCCACATCCATGGTGAGCTAACGCATCAGACTGGCGAGTCATTTACTACCAGTCGCTCAAGAGGGTCCTGATTTGCTGGTTGCGTGAGGAGAGACAGGTCAATACCCCGGTGTTTTGCCCACCTAGCCTAGATCTTCCCGTGTTTTTGTGGGCAGCCCGTGCCTGAAACACCGCCACTTCGGCCGACATACATTTATCCAAGGCTGTTTTCCATGCCGCAACCCCGGGGGGAGAGGAAGCCTTCCACAGCAGTGCAATGTCCCGCTTGGCTAGAGTGAGGCCCAGGAATAGGAGGTGTCTCTTGTATCTATTCCCCCCAATGTCCTCCGTGCTATGCAGAAGTGTCAGCCTAGGGTCTGCCGGGATGTCCCACGCCAATACCTGTCCCAGACAAGACAGCACGCCCGACCAGAAGTGTTGCAGGGCCCCGCAGCTCCAGACGGTATGGAGGAACGACCCGTCATCAGAGTTACAGCGGAGGCACGTGGGGGATCGAATGACCCCCATCCTCCAGAGGCGGAGTCGAGTGTAATAAATTCTGTGGAGGTATTTGAACTGGAGCAGCCGGTACCTAGTGGAGACAGCCGAGTACCTAGGGTTAGCCAGGGCCTCTGTCCAGTCGTCATCTGTCAGGGCCGGTAAGTCTGCCTCCCACGCCGCCCGGGTCCGATGTATGGTAGTTTTGGAGTGTGTAGTGAGGGTTTGGTAGATTTGACGGATTTTGTGTGCCCCTAGGTCGCCCATTAATAGTCTACCTTCCATTGGGTGAAATTCGGGTAGTGACTGGAGGTGTCGTATCAGGGGAGACAGAGCATGGCGGAGCTGTAGATACTTGTAGAACTGGGACTTGTGTAGGTCAAACTCCTCCTGCAGCATCTGGAAGGATTTAAGCGTGGACCCCCGCATCACATCCCCGAGTGTGGAGATTCCTATGTCATCCCATCTGCGGTACTCCGTCAGGGTCGAAACTGGCCGAAGGTGCGAACCCCGCCAGAGGGGGGTTGCGCCGGTTAGCATGCCCCACCAACCCATGGACCTGGACACTCGTCTCCAAATCTGAATCACCGTTTGGCATGCCGGGGGAGCGCCTCTAAGGATGAAGTACTGTGTAAGAGATGAAGTAGCGGGTGTTCCGCCAAGAAGAGTCTCTCCACCGCATAAGCTGGATCAGCTTGAGAGTTGTACCACCATTCGTTGATCACTAAGAGCTGAGATGCCCAATAGTACGCCTGGACGTCAGCCGCCGCTATCCCGCCGCAGTATGTGGATTGAATGCACGTCGCCAGAGCCACCCGGACCGCCCCTCCCCCCCAGAGGAACCTGTTTAGGAGCGCATTTATTTGGAGAAACCATGACGGGGGAATAGAATATGGATCGTTCTGCAGTCTATAAAGCAAGCGTGGCAAGGACACCATTTTGAAAATGGCGGACCGGCCATATAATGATAGGGGAGGGTGGGACCACACAGTTGTTTCCTCGCGCACCGCTGGGAGCAAGGGAGCAATATTACATGACCATGCTTCGTTGGGAGATCTAGTGATATGCACACCTAGGTACTTAAAACCCTCCTCTGCGACGATCAGCTGTGAAGCCCAAGCCTGACTCCTCTGCTCTCCGCATATGGGGAACAAGACGGATTTGGACGGGTTGGCACATAGTCCAGTCGTCTCCCCGAACAACCGCAGAATCTGGAGCACCCGTGGCCCAGTGGCCCAAGGGTCGGAAATGAAGAATAAAGCGTCATCAGCGTACAGTGCAATCCTATCGGAGCACTCCGGCGACCAGTCCAGCCCGCGGAAGACCGCATCTCGGCGCACCCACGCTGCCAATGGCTCTATAGCTAGGGCGAATAAAAGCGGGGAAAGGGGACAACCCTGTCTAGTTCCCCTGCGGATGGGGAAGGGGGCAGAGTGATAGCCAGCCACGCGAACCGTGGCCGTGAGGTCCGTATAAAGTAATTTCACATAGGCGCGAAAGCGGGGCCCAAGATTAATCGCCTCTAGAAGTTTAAAGAGATAGGTCCAGCTCAGCGAGTCAAACGCTTTGTCAATATTCACCAGTAGGACAGCCGCGGGGCGCCCCAGACGGTGGGCCTCTGCTACGGCATTGGGGGCACGCCTGATGTTGTGCCTGGTGGAGCGTTGTGGCATAAAACCAGATTGATCTGGATGCACCAGGTCTAGGATACACGTGCGGAGGCGGCCGGCCAGGACCTTCCCTAGCAATTTAGGCTCGAAATTTAACAGGGATATGGGGCGGTATGAGCCCGGGTCCTCTGGAGGGCGGCCTGGTTTAAGGAAGACGACTATCTCAGCGTGCCGCCAGTCCGGTGGCAGGATATCCTGTTCTAAGGCCGTGTGTAGCGCCTTGAGTAGGTGGGGTCCAGCGGTCCCCATGTTGGGGCGCATAAAATCGCACGGGAACCCGTTTGGGCCCTGTGCGCGTCCTGGATGCGTATTCGATAGGGCTGCCCGCATCTCGTCCAGGGAGATGGGCTTGTCTAAGGCATCCCGCCGCTCGTCCAAGAGGCGTCTAGGGGGGACATCGGAAAGAAAAGCATCTATGAGGGGTGCATCTATGACTTCGTGGGCTTCGTATAAAGCAGCATAGAAGTTGGTAAAGGCCTGAACCACCGCCTCGGGGGAGGTACATATGTCGCCTTCAGGGGATCTCAAGATAGGAACCGGCGTCGGCGAGGCTCTAGCCTGGCACAGTCTATGGAGCATCTGACTGGATTTGTCACCCCATTGGTAGATCCTATACTGGGTCGCCAGCCAGGCCTCCTTAGCACTATCCGTGAGCAACTGGTGCAGCTGCTGCTGAACATGTAATAGGTTACGGCGGGCACCGGCGTCGGAGCCCTCCACTAGTGAGGTTTGTAGAGTGATCTGTCTATCCTCCAGTTCTTGTATCTGTGCCGTGCGGCGCCGCTTTTCCCCCGTACGATAGCTGATGTCGGCCCCTCGAATCGTAGGTTTAAAGGCTTCCCATAGGGTGATCGGGGACTGAGTGGTCCCGGTGTTGAAATTAAAGTAGTCGGTAGTTGCCCGATGCAGCATCTCCTGATACCCAGTATCCCTGAGCAGCCAAGGAGACATGCGCCATCTGTAGGGGGCACGGCGGGTTTGCAGGCGGATTTTGAGTTGGATCGGTGAATGATCTGACAGGCCGCGGGGCATGATGGAGGTGTGCAACACTCTGTGAATATAACCATGCGGGAGGAACAAATAGTCCAGACGTGAAAGGGTGGGGTGAACGGATGACACGTATGTAAATCTGGCCTCCGAGAGGTGGAAGGCCCGCCATGTGTCCGCCCAACCCAGTGTATGTGTTAGTATGTTTAGTTTGGACCTGGGAGGGGGAGCGACGAGGGTCGAGCCTGCCACCTGTCCGCGGGATCCATGATATCGTTCCAGTCCCCCCCAAGGATCATCAGGCCACCCGGGAGATCTCCCCATAACTGCGATATTCTTTCAATGAAAATCTGGCCGAGCGGTGGAGGGGCATAGACACTCCCAATTGTGATCTGCTCCCCGGCCAGGGTACCAGAAACGACTGTGTAACGGCCGCCCGTGGCTGACCAATGCTGTGTGATTTGTAGTGGGACTCTACGATGGATAAGTACTGCTGTGCCGCGTGCCCCCCTTGAGAAGCCTGAGTGGTATACCGTGGCGTACCCATAGCAAGAAAGGCAGGGAGCTTTATTGCCCAGTAAATGTGTCTCCTGTAATAACAAAATGTCGGCCGAGTAACGCTTCGCCAGATGGAGTACCGCCCCCCGTTTGACCTTATTTAGGAGACCCCGTACATTCCAGGAGATAACGTTAAGTTCCCCCGATGGGGGGTCGCCCGCTGTGCGTGCCATGTCTATCTTTTAGAGTGTAGTGCGAAGAGCGATGTGGAAAGTATGGGACATAGTGGTGCGTGTGAGGTGCAAGAAACATCAAACAAATAACAAACAACCCCCCCCAATCCCTCCCTCCTCCCTCCACCCCCATACTTCCTAAAACATGGAGTATCTGTCGCAGTGGAATCTCGTCTTGGCCCCCAAACATGAAGACCCTGGTGTTTCCCCCAATGGATCCCCCCCTCCCAACATTACCCATCATAACTCAAAACGTTCAACACCTTCCAGGGAAATAACAGAGACCCCTGCCCCTGGGAATATGTAAACCCCAGCATGTGGCCATTGCAAGTGCCCCTTCTAATCAGAGAAGAGAATAGAGTGGGATATGTCCGAGACCCCAGATCTACCTCAGTCCTCTGTAGCCTTCCGGTTCTGGGTACGCCAATTGGAGCGGGATCGATTCCGCCGGTGAGTTACATCTCCGCCCTGTCGACCACTTCGGTGGGAGCCTAGGGAAGAGTCAGAGTCATTGTGAGGTGGTCAGTGTGGTTTGAGGTTGCGTCGTTCGTCTGTTCATAAAAAGACCTCCTCTGGGGTATTGAAAAAGAATGTTTGGGAGTTATAGATCACCTTCATGCGGGCCGGGAACAGTAGCGCATAGGACAAGTTCAGCTCGCGCAGACGTCGCTTGGCCGCTACGAAGGATTGACGCTGCTGCTGGACCAGCCGGGTGTAATCCGGGAAGACCATGATGGGATGGGACTCAAACATCATCTTGTCTTTATGCGTCCGGGCAAAGCGGAGGATGGCGTCGCGGTCGGCATAGTTGAGTAGCCGAGCGATAATGGGCAGCGGGCATTCCCCTGGGGGCGGTTTTTTCGTCAGAGCGCGGTGGGCCCTCTCAATCATGAAGCAGGAAGAGATGTCTTCGGTCTTGTAGCAGCGCCCTGAGCCAACCCGCCAGGAAGGCATCCATCGAGGACCCCTCACAGCCCTCAGGAAAGCCCACCAGGCGGATGTTGTTGCGGCGGGCTCGCCCTTCTGCGTCCTCGACCCGCGCCGCCAATTCTTGGGAGACCATGGCCAATTTATCAACTTTCTTCTGGAGGGTGGAAACGGTGTCCTCCACGGTGGAAACCCTTGTCTCTGCTTCGGTGATTCGGTCGACCGCCTTCCGGAGGTCTTGGCGGAGGAACGATACTTCTGAGCCCACTGCCCCGATGATCTGGGCCTCAAGGGCGGTTCGTGATTGGTTGATGGCCTCCAAAAGCGTCGCAGTGTCCGAGGAGAGGCCCTCCGCAGCTCCCTTGCCCGCCGGGGTGGCAGTGGTGTAGTGGTCCATGGTGTGTTGTTTGGGTGTCGCCGCAGCGGGGTTACCCTTGCCCATAATGGCGTGAGGCACAACCCAGAGGGTCCACTCCAGGCCATCGCCCGCCGCTATCAGAGATGGAGAGAGGGTCCGCAAGAGAAGGACAGGCTGAAGGCAGCGTGGCGTGTCACCCACCTCGAGACTGGACAGGAGCACCGCGTCCGTGTCTCTACTCCTCGCATCCACGCAGGTGTCCTGCGGATGCGCGTGGTTGGTCTCCGGACGGCCTCCCGGGGTCCCCGGCGTGCCAGGAGGGCCGGTTCAGGCGTCGCAGGGCTGCCTCCACTCAGGGCAGGGTCGATCCCAGGCAATACGGCCTGGCCGTCTGCGCGCGTCTTCAGCCCCGAAGGCCCAAGTCCTCCCGCCGCCTCACTCTCCACAAGGGATCTGGCGCATGGGGCGGCGACCGGTAGTGATGCTGAGCGCTGACGTTGGGCGAGGCCCCAGGCAGGCTGGGCCCTAAGCCCGGGGGCAACCGCAATCTGCTGCAACAAGGCGATCTACCTGAGAACCATGCCGCAGCCGGGCATGACGGGTGCAGCCCCCAGTGCTCTCCCCACCGGGCTCACCTCTATGGCAGACTTCTCAGACCCCGGCAGGCGGGCAGGCAATCCACGGCGGTATGTTGGCCTTCCAGGCGCAGGGAAGGACTCGCGGATTCCGGGCCTAGGGTGGGCCCCGCCAGGTTCGGAGCTCCCAAGCGTGCAGGCCCGATGCGTGAGGTGAGGAGCAGGGGAGGGGAGCCGCGGTGTCGACGGGGGGACAGCACGATCACTTCAGGCCGATCGCGCACTCTGCCACCCCCGGGACCGGGCCGCCGTCCGCAGCTACCAAGGGGGCTCAGAGGATGTCCGCGGCAGCCACCTCCTCACGAGTCTAGACATGTGGCGGCCGCGGCTCGGCCGTTGCCGTCCCCCGGCGTGTGTGCGGCCTCCGCCGGGCGGACGTGCTGCAGGTCGATCCGGCTCTCCGTCGCCGCCGGATCACTCCTGCCGGGTCGCTGCGTGTCCCCGTACTTGTGGCTCGCCGGTGCGGCTGCTGGGGTCAAGGATCGTGCCGGATGATGGCCCGGGAAGGGAGCGAACAGCGGAGCTCTACAGAGACGCATCCGCCATGTTCGGCTCCTAAGCCACGCCCCCGGAAATTGAGATCTTTGATGAGATCTTGCTGGGGGTAATGGTGATGAAGCCTTAGGAGAGAAACAACAAGGAGGAGTACTCATCAGAGGGAGTGTGTGTTTAGAGCCCCTGGCTGGAGAGTACGTCAGAGTAGTCTTAAGCTAGACTCGGAGGTGGAACACGCCAATGTTTTATACTCTGCAACCACAGTGGAGAGAGCTGGACGAATTTTTCTGGAGCTGTATGGTCCCTCTGCAAAATCCTGACGTCTGTAGATAGAGATGGATTTCTTGGCTTCGATCTCCGTGTTCTCGACGTCAATTTCCTTGTTCTATACGTCGATTTCCTTGCCCTTGAAGTCAATTGAAATTTATCTGGTTGCAAATGCCTGAACATCGACTAATGTCTCGACGTCAACGGATGTCTTGCCGTCATGTCTGGTGCTAACATCGACAGGTGGACGATAGGTGAATGTCTCAACGTTGACCTCAGGGACTTCGATGGTTGCTTCGACGCCGAGAAAGTCGACGGCACCTTCATCAACGGTGTTGATGTCGGTGAATGTGGCCTCGACATCAACTTTCTGTGAGTCAGCGGGGCTGTCGGTGTTCGCCTCGACGGCAATACCTCCGTCGTCAGACGCTTCAACGTCAACGGATGTCTCTCCTGCCTTTTCCACATCAATCGTGATGGTGAGCACACAGTAATCTGCCTTGACGGTGATATCCTACCTGTTAACGGCAAAGGAGAGCGGCGTTTGTGATGTTCTTCTCTTCTCCCTCTGTGTGCATGCTTGTCACGAGAGGAGGGCATTTTGGAGGATGTATTTCCTTGAAGGTGTTTTTCCTCTCTACTGAAGGGCATGAGGGCAAAACTTCTCCCTATCCTTCAAAGTTCTTTTAGACAATTTCTGGCAGTAGTAGCATGTATCTGGTAGGTGTGAAGCAGGCAAACATGCTATGTACACAGAGTGTGGGTCAGATTTTGCCATCTTTTTGCCACATGAAGGGCACTTGTTGAAGAGGGATGGCATTTTCTGACTGAGAAAAAAAACTGATAGAGAAAAAAATTAGTTTCAGTCAGGAAAAAAGGTTAAAAGTACTCAGAGTACTTAAAACCGTTGAATTAAGACAATTTTGGAAAAATTGTAAGAGAAAAATGTCAAAGGTTAAAGAGCTCACTGCTCCAGGATCCTCACAGAAGGAGCCGGAAAAAGAATTGACCTAACTCACCTGTGGGATTCAGGAGGTCTTGGATGTCTTAAAGGCATGGTGCCAGTTTTTCTCTGTTATGGTTTTTAATGCAGCCTATTGGCTAACAATGCTTTTCATTCCCTTACCAGTTTCCTTTCAAATAAAGGCTATGTTTTTCACATTTTAAAGTTTGTAATTTCTATTTGGTAGAAATGTTGAATGTATATGGTTCATTTTGAACGGAAATGTCAAAGTAATTTCAGCATTTCTTAGCCTGTTGATTTCTTTTGGGCTGTATATATTTATCACCAGTATAGTCGCCATTTGAGATTTCATGAATGATGTCATGAGTGATGTCACTGACCATGTCATGAGTGATGTAATATGTGGGGTTACAAGCAGTGCCCTGAGTGGGTGCAAGTTAGAGTTAGCTCACTAACTATAACGGCGGAATTCCTCTGGTTTTGTACGAGTGAAACCTGAGCCTAACTATAATGTCTCTGTAACTTTTGTTTTTTTCAGTGAATATATATATACATACATACATATACACAAACACACATCTATATATGTATGTTTTAGAGTACTGTGTACATTAAGGATTAAACATACACATATATTGTATTTGTTATTGGCTCCGGGGTCCCCACGCATGGGCAGGACTATTCAGTGCTTATGACTATTGATGAGTATCCCCTGGAAGAGAAGTAGTCCTTTACTATTGAATTTATCTGGAGCTTAAGAAATGCCTCAGTAACAAACTAAATTCCCAGGTAATGGTCTCGGACATTTAATACTAAAATGATTAACTCTGTTTTGTATTAAATCAGCTGGAGATAATATTAATCTAGTCACATACATCACCTAATAGCTATCTATACAGGGTCAAACATCTTGGAAGAATCTATTGATCCGGGTATAATCTCAATACAATTGTATCACAAATGGGCAATCTTCAACAAAGGGGTGTAGACTGATGTTAAATAGGCGGGATACAAAGCTGAACACCTTAGTAGATTAACTTATTTCTGGCATGAAGGATCCTAGCCGTAACCTGTTGTGTTCTATGAGCCAAAAGGATAGTGCAGACCACATTGATGAACCAAGAGTGATGCAATTCTTACATCAGTGAACAGCAATGGGGCATCCCAGACCCTTAGGAGGACTGTTCTGTCCTATGCTTAGATGTAAAACTAGTCTAATTAGGCAACAGAATGGAATGAGAATTTAGAATGGGTTGAGATTACTGAAAAACCACCTTTTCCAAGAACTTTGCCAACAGTGGCAACATAGTTATCAGTAAAAAATCTGATGGGACAGCAGAGGTCGGGTGTAGGTTCCTTACTTTAGGGTGTGACCTACCTTTCTTTTAAGACTGTAGGACTCAGGGAATCGTTCATTGACAGGTTAATGAGATATTGTATGACGTTTGCAGAAAGATGAACAAACAGCTTAAGGAGCAATGCAGGCACAGGATCTCTAAGAGGGTATTTAGTTTTTAAGTTATGGAGGAGCGTAGTAACATAATTTAAGATGACTGGGTCCGGTTGAAAGATAGGCATCAGAGGGTGAGAGATGGGCATATCTATAATCCAGGAGGAAACTCCTGGCAATTTCAGCAGCAGCCCGTGTTTGCCATATCATGAGGATTTTGTCTGTAAAATCAGAAATTGCACATGGGGGTTGGCCATGGCTAATGACAATAATCTAAACAAGGTGAAAAATATGCCAGACGTCTTGCTACTTGATCCGTCCCAATTAGCTTTCTTTGCAAACTTTGTTTCTTATTCTATGGTTTTATAAGGGGGTTATATTGCTTCTTAAAGATGGAATAATGTTTTTCCTCCTCTATTTGGAGTTCATCTCCAGTACTTTGCTCAAGGTGCTTCTTTTCTGGAGTTAACCATGGCACTTTAAGTGATTGTGCTCCCGACCTCCGAAAAGAGGAGAGCTGTTTTATCAAAGACTTCAAAAATCTTGAGAAAAAGGCAAAGGACTCAACACAGGAGAACGTTTTGGCTTTGGGATCTGAGCATGGCCTCCCTTTAATGGGAAAACAGATGTGGACATTTCTTTGCAGATATATCGGTTGGGCTAAAATAAATTGGAGAACATTTCTCGGATCAAATACATAGGCTTGTGAAAACAACAGAGACTTGAGAATGATTTTTGAAAATGATGATGTTAAGTGTACATCCATTACTGTGTGTAGGGCCATGAATATTTCCAGAGACCCTGGATTAGGAAATCCGAGATAGGGTCGTAAGGGACAACAAACAATGCATTAAAAGCACCTAATAAAATAAACAAGGAAAACTAGACGGATAAAGGTGTTCCTAAGTTCAACAAGGGCCTAGTAATTTGTTCTAGCCATGAGAGTGGTAGCAAAGTAAAATAACTGTGCTGATTTCAGGTGACACATTAAGGACAATTCCAAGGCATTCCCAGCACAGACAAGCTTGAGGAGGCAAAAAAGGCAGGAGAGGGGGGTAAGATATAAAAAGAATGGCAACACCTTTTCCATTATCGCAGTCCTAATCTAGTATTTCTTGTATGGGTATTCTAGCATGGGTGAGATACACCAGGATGGACTCTACTCCCGAGTAAAAACATGCTTAAGTGAGAAAAAAACAAGTCAATTTCAGCATAATAAATGAAATTGGTAGTGGCTACTTGAAGTTTCACTGCTGACCATCCATCTGCTCAGAAGGAAGGAATTACAGTACGCACTTACAGCCCTTTGTGATAGATGTTGGAAGTAGAATAAAGAAGGAAAAATTAAAAGCCTATTCCAGAAAAGGAAAATCAAAACTCAGGAAATGTTAGAAATTTGATATTTAGGTACACCTGGGTAACTCCAAACTACAATTCCAATTCTTTGCATCTTTCGGAAACCTGACTTGACGTTTGATTTTCAAATAACACCACAAGAGCACGATTATCTCCTTTGCTCTAAAGTCCAACACTACGCCCGCTGTACAAGGAAAAAAGACTGATTTTCTGGTTTTGGACTACACGAGCTACACCTAACTATAAACACTGGGTCCACATTTGGCTACTCCACAGCACAGAGATCCAATTAAAAATGGACACTTGTGAATAGAATGTTTTCAACTTGTACGTACTTAGCTATACAACATCGGAGTTGCATTCCAACACTTCTATATTCTCCACCGTATTTTTATGAGTAATAACTCATCTGTGGCAAATCAATCTCACCCCAATCTTAAAGAAACCCATCCCTGAGCTGTTGGGTCATGTCCTCGTGATGCAAAACTAGAAGCAACACCAGATACAATTCCGAATGTCTGCAACGAGCTATACACTGAATCCCTAGGCACAGCGAGCATGGGGGAGGTGGTCTAATAGTTTGAGTCAGCCTGCTTATGTTGGCGTGAGTAGGACTGATTTGCTTTATGTTAATCCTCTCTCATAAACTTAGAGGTTGTGGGTGTGGAGACAAGCAATGCAAAACAACGCAGAGTATATCTCTTCCAACTACTAAAAGCCAAGCCTGCAGGCATTGTTGTGACAGCTCTTGGATTGGAAGCACAATTACACAAGCTTTCTATGCTAATAAATATCATACACGTTTAATATTCGTGTACAGGACAACGTTCAAAATCAGACAACCTTGTGGGTCACAGGAAATACCATTTTATGGAGAAAAGATGTTGAACACTTTGTGTTGGTCCTTGACCTTTTAAAACAAACACAGGAAGGAGTCAAAAAGATTTTGTGTTCATAGTAAATATACTTAGTGTTTCAGAGGTTGAACGACACCCAGAAAACTGGCACCTTTTTCAGCACTTTTCCTGAATGGAAACTCTTGCTACACAGTTCCTAAGCTCCAGTGCCCCTCAGAAAATCAGACCACAAATTTAAAAACAAGCATTTGCAAAGCAATCGGTCTCGCCTTTGGGACCTTATATGTATTTAGCAATGCAGCATATTAGCCTGGGTGCTGAAACATCTACTGTTCTTTAACATGGAGGGAAAGTGAGCACCAAACTGCGTGACACTCCAGGTATGGGAACACATGGAGAGAAATATTGCCTTTCAGCGGGAAATGGTATAATCCAAAGCTCTGTTTTTAATATATAAAAACAGGGCCTTCGGTGGTCATATCAATCAAAATACAAGATTTGAAAAAAATATTATTATCTACGGGTGCTCGTGGAAGACAATTTCTATGGACCAATCTCTGTGTGGGCAGAGGGACATGGAGGAGGTAGGTAGTATGGGTAGCAGGCAGTGTGTGCAAAGCTGGACACGAGAGACCATCACAGAGAGAATGACAGGGCACTGAATGGTCACATGGAGGGACGGGAGTGCAGCCTATAAACGCTTAAAGAAGCTTTTGGAGGGGGTACTAGGCACCGAGAATGCGCCCATGGGAATGCGGAGGCTGCCTCACTTTGAGTATACAAATGGAGGGAATGTGGTACATAAAGAGGTGCTGGACACTGAGTTGTGGCACGTAGGTGGACACGTAGAGAGAGGGCCAGAAAAGGGGCAGACCCTGAGTGAGGAAAGCATCTCTTATGTGTTTGCAGGCACTCACTATGTACTGGTCTGGTGCAGTGGAACTGGGGGGTGGGTTAGGAGAGCTAGAGAGTTGCTAGGTCCTGAGCCTGGGCATGGAAATGGGGAAGGGGGGAAAAGGGCATGAGAGGTGCAATGTGAGGCACTTTGTGTTCACATAGTCAACAGAAAGGGGTCAGCCGTAGAGCGTGCGCATGGAGGGACGGGTGTTGCCCATCACCCGAACGAGGTGTCAGGCAAGTCTGTGTGGAGACCTGGGATGGGTTGTGTTCTAAGCACGATCCAAGGTTATTATCCGCTGCCCGCCCAGGCTGTTTGCATTCTTGTGAGAGTGCAGCGATCCATGCCTGCCGAGGTGCTCTCTGAGCAGCACAAAGGCTTCCGGGGGAGAGCAAGGAGAGGAGGAGGAGAGCAGGAGTGCTCTCATGTTTCAGGGCCTGCGTACAATCACGCACTGGCTTCTCCAGCGGGAGGCAGCAGGAAACTTGAATATGCAATTTAAAAGTTAGCCACCGAACTGGCGGCAGCGCCGACTTAACAATGGTTTGCGGGGACTGGGAGGATGTGAATGCAGGGCAGGAGAGAGGCCGGGGAGGGGGTGGAACAAACTGAGCAGGATGTGCAGTAAGGATGGGCGTGGCCTGGTAACGCGAGCTGTGAGGTGTATGATAGACATTTTGAAAACAAGAATTCGGGTGCTATTCTAAAACATGACGAGCGGCGCCCGTGTAGCTAAAAGTTAGGCACGTGTCGGCCATAGTGAAACCTGAAACGTGGTGGCTGTTAAGCGGGCGTCGTGCTGATAAACTAGAATAAAATATAGGCACCAAAGTTGAACACGCTCCAATAGAGTAACACCAACAGGAAAGAAAAAAACGCTTGACTAAGGCACTGAGTCAGCAGAGCGGGGCTGTACGGGAGGAAGGGGAAGGGGTGGTGGCTGTGATGTAAGGCATCGCGCGCATGTCAAATATAAATGACTGTGCTCTACTTTAAAAACTAGCATTTGCAATGCAATAGAACTCACATTTAGTCCTATTGCTTCTGAAACGGGACTGCAAGAGGGCAAAAAGGCACAAACGGGAGTGCTGGGGGGAAGGGGTGGTGGTAGGCGGAGAAGTCACGGACTGCGGGAGGGGAGGGGGGAGCAACGAGAACAAAATAGTGTTGAAAGTAATGGGGCCAGTAGCCATGGAAGTATACAAATGACGACATGGCCATCAGGAGGAGGGAATAACAAGGCTAAAACCAATGGGAAGGCAGCATGTAGGACCTAAGCCAATCAAAAAGATGGGCAGAGAATGGGCAGAGCTTCCACAAACCTTCCAAGCTATAGTGTATACTGCATGCCTCGCAAAGCGAGCAGCGCATGCGCTGCAATGCTAGGCGAGACCTAAAAAAGGTGTGCTGAACCAAAGGCACATTCACAGAACAAAGCACCAGTGCATGCAAAAACTCCCACCATGGAGAAACCATACTTGTTTAGAACATTCTAAGGTGGGTGTGATCACAAGGGAGAGTCACACTGCTAAGCATCATAGTCACTAGTAACTCTGAAAACTGCACCTAGTGGAAAATATTTCAACAAGCATACATAATATTGTTACTGTAATTCAGACCATTCACCTTTCTGGTGAAATGCACATAAATGTTTATTAAATAGTGTGTTTTTCACAAGACTATTTAGGTGGGAGTTTTTCAAGAAGCACTCCTGTTGGATGTTCTCTTGTTGCTAAGGTGTTTGATCAGAATATCGTACAGAAAATATTGTGTGACACAAATACTGTTGTAGAAAATAGAGGACAAAAATATTGTGAAGGTAAGTTTCTAAGCAAAGTTTAACTATAGATAACTCCACATATATGGACCTTGACAATATATATTTCCTCAAGGTACATAGTTGTGGAGTTAAGAATAGTAAATCTATACTTTCCTATTTGCACTTATATTCTCAATATTTTGGTCTTCGACATTTTTGCAATTATATTTTTGTAACATGGTATTCTTCGCCTCGATATTCTGTCATACATCTGGTGGTAATGTTCTGCCACTTTGTCCCAAAGAAATGCACTTTAGTGAATGCCTGCATTTGAGGCATCACAAGAAGGAGCATAAAAAAAGAGTGTTATCAGATTAGGCATAATATAAAAATCACTTATTGGTGGGGCTGAACTATTCGGGAATAGTGGTGTGTTCTAAGGTGATTTCACCCAGTGATACTCAGCAGTGATCTGGTAGAAAACATTTTTCTCTCATGAAATTCACAAAATTATGGTTAAGTGCTCTAGAAGCTAAAATGAGAAGACATTTTCTGTAAATTCACAAATATCATTCTCAGTCATATGAGAAAAAAGTCTGATATGCTAACAACATGCACTTCCAGCAGCAATTCTGTAATTTGATTCCCAATGTTCTGCTGCAGCTTCACCACAGAGATCTAATGAATAACTAGAACACTAACATTCTATATTCATGACATCATGTTGCTGTAATAGGGACTGCTCAATTAAAGCTTTTCAAATGCAGGAGACATAAGGAAAAAGTCACCGAGTAGTAAATGCAGATATGAAACAAGCTGGTTAAAACTGCAGATTTCTCTCATTCATGGCATATTAGATTTTTAAAGGACTACAAATAGTTAATGAGAGAGCTCTCTACCTACGTTCAGCACTCCCTTTCTACATCTATTTCCTCAGGCTAGCATCCTCTCACTCAGAACATTCTTAATTTTAGAACAGTAACATTTTAGTAGACAGAAGAGTTTTTGTTTTACATCTTCCATTTAAATTTATGAGAGTAGATTTTCTAGAGTTGAAGAAAGTTATTTGCAGACTTGGCCCATAATCCAAATTAATAGAGCTGTGCTCCTATGGATAGTGGTACTCTTTGAATGAGTTGCTGTTTGGACATTTAACTTTTCTTTTCACTTTTGTCAGTAGCTGCATCTCCTTGCATAAATTTGCATTGACTTTAATATCCTTTTTATTGAAAGCTAAATATAACTGATATGAATAATAACACCCTTTTAAAAAATATATATCAATTGTCTATAAAACATGTCTCTCTCTATACCCTATAATGGCTCGTTCAAAGGTAATGGATAAAAACATTGTAGTAAGTAATAAGATAGAACAATGAGGCTAATATTTTAGAATACAGTCAAAACTGTCACAGTCTACACACTTTTCCAGGACTTTTAATACTTTAAATATAGAATCGGAAAAAAATGGAAAAGAATGATTTCAGAGACTTATTCATTTCAGGAACCTGTAGCAGCAGAGAGAAGAAAGATTTTCATACACAAATTCAGCCTCCTGCACAGAAATATGCTGATTCTAAGGCTGTCTTTTCCAGCAGCACGTCTACCAGTGCAGGCACATTATGAGAGCTAGATGAACACTCTAGTTCTTTATTAGAAATCTGTGATCCTCATATGGAGCTATCTGGGAAAGAAGGCATAGTGATACTGTAATGAGGCTTGTATTGGGTACTAGCTATGAATCTCCTGGGTTGATATTGACTGGGTGGGAGTCAATAAAAATGCAGCACTTTAATAGTGTACAGCTTTGTGATTTACAATGTGGTAAGTGCAAACAGTCCTTCATTAGGCAGCACCTACCACAGTCAATCACTTTCAGTTTCAGTCACTCTTGCTTGTGATTATGCCCAGAAAGAATGAATCTCTTTTAAATGTGGCATCTCATTGGAGTTTGTGATAAATGTTGTCTGTGCCAAGGTTCAATACATTCAAACATATATAGGTTACAAATCTCAGTTTTGATGACTACTTTCTCAAATATTAGCATAGAGGAAACATGCTGGTAGGAAATCAAAAATATGACATGAAAACGTCAATCTAACCTCAACCACATACACTCTTGTTTACACACACACATGTGAATACACACACACCCTGAAGCTCGCAAACACAGGTGAAACAAAAGTGATACTAAAGCTTCATTAAATTGTTTAGAATATCACACAATCAGATGGTATACACACCATTTTTCATATTGAGTTCTCCCTCTCACTTCCAAACTCCTCAGTGGGTGGAATAGCAGTGATAATTCCTCAGGCGAGAGTCCTCCAGTGTAAATTATATCAATGGGGGAAATTGTGTTACCACTGATTTTTTTGAGGATTATACATTCCCACTCCTCTCTAAATAAGGCCAAGTAGGTCTTTAAGCCAAGTTCATCAAAATGTATTTTTTGTGCCAAGCACTGCTGCTTGGACTAAAACTAAACATACAAATTTAACCCTCAATTAATCAAATGGATATCTCTCACAATTAATCAAAATATTTTTGTAGCATAATTAAAAGTCAAGCAGTAATTATGCCCTTTAAATATATTTACATATTGTGTCAACAGCCTGCCATTCAAATAAACATTGCTGATGTTAATCTTATAATTTCCTAAAAGCAAAGCTGTTAGTTACTTTAAATATATGTATCGAGTCTTCTGATATCAAACGGTAACAATGACATAACAGCATCACGTACGAAATGTGCATCAACATGTAGTATATAAATTATAGTGGCATAAAAATTAAACTTTGAAATGTTTTTTAAATTGAAAACATTTCATAGAGTAAACGAATTTAATAATGAAAAACACCAAAGAATGAGTTTCCAATAGACTAGAATTCGTAGTAGTACACATTGCTCAAATATCATAGTAAGATTACTAATCCTTTTAAATGATCATTGTAATAAAAAAACAGTTTACTTACTTTCAGTAACACCTTATCGGGTAGAGAGACTATTTAGCAGCAGATTCCTTACCTTAGAACAGCGGTTCTCAACCTTGTGACTGCTGTGAACCTCCACTAAATCATTACTGGGGTCCAGGGACCCCAATGAGTAAATATTGGAAGCTAGGGATCTATGATTTGAACCTCAAAACAATACTCAAAAATAAAAAAACATGTATACAACAAACAAAAGCCCAAATATTGGAATATTTAGTTTAATTCACAATCCTATTTGGAAAAGTTTTAAACTGAACAATGTTGCTTCTTTATTTGTATATTCTTTATTCACTTTAATTTATTAATTTTAATATTATTTAATTTTGTAAAACAATTGCGGTACCCCTGCGCGCTGGTAGGTGGTGTCATTCAGCTCTGCCCTGGCATCATCAGCGCTGTCCACGCCAGAAGTGACATTCACGGTGGCTACATAGAGCGTTAGCCTCAGTTTCTATTTGTGACTTTCTATGCCAGAAGCACGGAGTCAAGAAGAATGCAAGAATGCAGACACACTTATGCATATTGCTAAGGCCCTTAAAATAACACTATGAAATGAACTCGCAGAGCGGGGAGGATGGGAGTGTCGGCAAGGAATCTGCTGCTAGATAGTCTTTACCAGATAAGGCGTTACAGAAGGTAAGAAAATTGTTCATCTGATAAGAGACTTCTAACCACAGATTCCGTACCTTAGAATAAATATCCAAGCCAATACCTCCCTGGAGGTAGGTGTGCAACACATATTAAATTAAAAAGTCCTGCAGGACCGAACAGGCAAATTGCCAGTGTTTGGTGAACGTGTGCAAAGATACCCGCGTTGCTGCTTGACAGATGTCCAGGACAGGGACTCTCCTGGCTAACGCAGTGGTCCCAGCCTTGGCACTGGTCAACAGGCTCCTTACCATCAGTAACACATTTTCTGGTAGAGACAGATTCTAGCCGCAGATTCCTTTCTTTAGAATCCTCCCCAGGCACGAGACTGGATCCAGAATTTTTTTCCACGGTACATCCGTGCATCGGAAGAGGGCACCGCACAACTTTGTATTGATGTCATCAGGCGATGTGATGTCGACGGAGTCCATATAACCCCCTTGCCGACACACTGACGTCAATTTGTTCTGTGACTATTTTCCACGCTCAAAATGTGGAGCCACATATAGAAACTGTCTTTGAAACAGTGTGCTAAAATAAAAGACACCTCTTTGTAAAAAAACACTAAATTAAATTTCAGTATGGATTTCATAACCAAAACATTAAGATGAAAGAGGACTCAGTCTCAAATATTCACTGAGTTCTTAATGAAGTATATGAAGTCACATAACTAAATTATTGAGACCAAAGAAGACCCAGTCGCCGAGCGGGGAGGATTGGAGGGTCGTAAGGAATTTGCAGCTAGATCCTATCTCTACCAGATAAAGCGTTACCGAAGGCAAGTAACTTGTTCATCCGATAGAGACATCTACCCACAGATTCCTTACTTTAGAATCAAATACCAAAGCATACCCTCCCCGGAGGAGGGTCTGCGAACTGAGTCCAGGAAAAGCCTCTAATTAGAAACAAAAACCGGTCTAGAGCCAGAGAAAAAGACCGGGCCTTCATAATAATGCAGGTGAGCAACATTATGCTATACAATTGGAAAACCTATGGCAGAACCACAGATAAGTAAAGTGACAACACATTAAAAAAGCATGGGAATAAAATTATTCATGTTAGCAAGACAACCATTGTAGAAGCCAACGAACAAGATGAATAGAAGACTATTGGCACCATTAAGAGAAACTAAATCCATGCATGCTCACCGCATAAGCACTGCGGAAGGGACGGCAGTAAGAAAGGCCATAAAGACACAGAAGCCTGGGAAGAACGTTTCCCTAGATAGTAGGACAAATTGCCAATTACTTTATAATAAGGAATATTGGTGCATATATCCAGACTCGAACAGCATGTTCGATGCTTAAGAAACACATATCAGCAGGTCATGCCATGGAGCAATACCTCTGTGCCAGATAGAGTTTTATCTGAGCCAGACCTACGAGAGAGAGAGAGAGGTTTATCACCTGTGGTAAAGCATAACTAAAGCTCTATAAAAAAAGAGAGGAAGCCAACATAACATAAATGTGTATTTGTAAAGCGCCCGCTCACCATAAAGGGTATCTTGACATTGAATAACAGATGTGTATAGTGACCCACGTCACTGGTACTCATTCTATCAATCTCGGAAGGATGAAAGGCTGAGTAGACCCACCAAGATATGAACCTGTGACCATAAGGTTAAATGCAGGTCCCTGCAGTGGACACATAGTCCAGTAAGCCACCAGACCCGCCAGTAGCAACAAGTGGCTTAAACCAGTCACATTCCTAGGAAATTGGAATAGGGACAATAGAAATACCGCTAGGATATCTCCAAGAAATACACTGACATAGGAGGAATAACCGCCTACGTATTGATAAAAGAAAAATATAACACAGAGAAATAAAGTAAAGCCTCATAATCAGTCAGACAATTCTGACATAACAGTATGGAAACCACAGTGGCCACTGCACCATGTAGGAAAGCAATAGCCATCCAAAAGGTTAGCGTAATGCAAATTGTCTGAGACAGCATTAGCAATCAATAGAGTTATAAAGTGAAGAAGAATAAAGAATGAAAAAGAAACCTTGAAACCGAGCGAAACTCAAGGTTAACACAATCTCACAATATGAATAGAGAACAAAACCCATCCACAAAAAGTAGAAACTATGAGGCAAAAGCTTGGTGCCCTCATGGTCATGTGTAGGAATACCTTCAGAGAGAAGAAGAGGTACATAATCAGAGGGTAATGACTTTCAGAAAGAAGAATTCTTTAGTAATAACACACAGCTTTATAACAACCCCAAAAGAGTGAAGAATAATAAGTACCCTTCATAATAGAAGGAATAGAATAGACGGAGAGACTAAGTCTCCATAGAGATCACCATGTATACAGGAAGGGGTGGAAGAGCCAATGAAATAACAATGGCTATATGATAATCCTTTGACCAACAAAGATCATATATACTAAGAGCAAAAGTAGAGAACTTTTGCCATCAATCATAAGTATTATGATTTATCACCTAAATGAAAGGCAGGTACCACTGGAAAAGTCAAAGCCACATACTAATAATGTAGACTACCAGCTACTTTCTGTGAAAATACCACAAGGAATTTTGGGACAGACACCCTCTGTGTATATATATATTTATGCGCTCACATAGCATACAAGAGATACTCCACAGAGTACGAAACATACCAAAACAGTATCAACTTTTGAGCTTGAGCTCTTTTGCAGGGATAAGCAAACTGCAAGACCTGTATATGAGGGCAAAAAAACCCCCACAAATGAACAGCTAAAACTGTCATTGACAGAGCTGAAGGAGAAAGGCACGACTTCTGCGCCAAGTAGTAAATAGTAACTTCACTGAAAAGAATTCTGCAGAATAATGCAGTACTATAATCGTAACTGACCAAAAGTAAGGGTCAGGTAAAAACGTGTAAAGAATCACAAAGTCCTGCAGTAAGCAGAAACATCACACTGGTAGTCACTAGATGAATACACATTCCAACTCAGACATGTATAAACACCACTTCTGTCCACACAAGTAAGAAAGAAAGAAAGATCCAACCAGATCCTGCAAAAGACATGTCTAGGCGTCTTTAACACACCGTGCAGCTCTAAATCGCCTTAAAGCCGAATCAACAGGTACACCAAATAAATGCACACCATCAAACGGAATATCTTTCAGAGTATTCTAAACAGGCTCTGTAAACCCAAACTAATGCAGCAATGCATGTCTGTGTAGTGCAACTGACAGTCATAGCTCTACCCACGGAATCAGTGGTGTCCATGCCACATTTTATGGTGAATTTCGCCGCCTCTCGACCATCCTGCACCAACTATAGCAGTTCAATTTTGGCTTCCTCTGGAAGAGAAGGCAGCAAACTCTCCACTGAATCCCATAGTGCATGGGAAAACCTGCAGAGAACACATGTACTGTTCAAAGACTGTAATGCTGCACTAACTGAAGAGGAAATATTTATCCCACAACTTTTCAGCTATCTGGACTCAGCGCTTGATGGAACCAGAGGGAGGACATTTTTGTACGCAGAGGCTCGAGCTACTTGCACAACCAGACCTTTTGTGGAGGGATGTTTGAAGAGACAATCAGGATCCTCAGGGGCAGGCCGATGCCTATGGGATATAGCCCTGTCTACAGGCATTCCCGTTACTGGCCTTCCCCAAGCCTCTAACAATACGTTGTGTAGGGACTCATTATAAGGGAGTAAGGGCTCCACTCCCGTCTTACCCTGGTGAAGAATATCCACCCCAGGGTCTATGGATAATTCCACTGAGGAAAGCTGGCAATCTAAGACAACAGCTGCCCTCCCCAATACCTCAGCATAAGAGGAACTTACCTCTGTTGCCATACCAGGTGAATAAACTAAGCCTGGGCTTAGTTCGCGAAGTAGCGCTACGCGAAGCTACGCAAAGTGCAGTTTG
Source organism: Calotriton arnoldi (assembly GCA_963921515.1). Lineage (NCBI taxonomy): Eukaryota > Metazoa > Chordata > Amphibia > Caudata > Salamandridae > Calotriton > Calotriton arnoldi. The sequence goes on along the minus strand of CAWUFW010002084.1, from coordinate 2,044,806 downwards.
CACTACGCGAGCTACGCGTAGCACTACGCGAACTGCGTAGTGCACTGTTCGCAATGATTGCACAGTGCCGGATGCTTGTCCGCACTGTGCAATCATTGAAAACGGCATCTTGCACAGTGCGAGCTGTCTTTTACTGCCGCTCGAGTAGATTTTTACTCGAGCGGCAGCTTCTCAACGCAGACTGGTAGTTTCTCATCGCGAGCGGTCGCGAGCATACGCGACCACTCGCAATGAGAAACCTGACCTCCCGCGTTGAGAATCTCGCCGGAGGTTTATTTTCCACGCTCGCGATCGGCAACTTGATGTTGCTGATCGCGAACGCAGAAAAAGACTCGCCGGGATGTCATTTGCTTGCTCGCGGTCGCCAACTTGACGTTGAGGACCGCGAGCAAGCAAAAAATGACCGCTGCACTACGCTACACATGTTTGCACTGTGCTACGTGCAATTCGCGTTGTGCGAAGTAGCGCAAACTTCGCAAACTACGCGAGCGTAGCGTAGTGCTTTGCCCAGGGTTAGAATAAACTAAATCTGAAACTGAGGAGGACTGAAGTCCACTAGACTCCCAGACTCCAGTCAGCTAATTCTCCTCCTAGGTGTCATAAGTCCCGTGCAGGCCCATTGTCGTTTTCCCTATATTAGCATGTTGCAGATTGTCCTCTGCTTTGCACACGATACCAAACGGATATATTTTTCCTTTGTGCCACATTGTGCTTTCACACAGAACACGCTGTTGTTTTTGCACTCTGTTCTTTCCTGGGATTTAGTCTGAACATGTAGACAAGGTCGAACACCAATGCTCCTTGTTATTCTGTTCTGGTCAAGCCCTAACACCGAGGCAAAACACGCAAATGCAGCGGTTGTTTGGGAACACGTACTTTGTCATATAGGTATGCACAGATAGGTAATACAAACTTGGAGTGGGACCTTTTCAGGGAAAAGATCGTGACAGCGTCTGGGATGTAGAACTTTCATCTGTGTATACTGAGGTACGGGGTCTGCTGCTAACACTTAGAGATCTTCGGATATATAATCATTTTGCTTCTGTAGAAGGGGAGGGAGGTTAGGCTACAATGTCGTATATAATGACAGCTCCATTTATGATCTATACTTGTTATGCTAACCGTATTTGTGTTAGGCGTTTTTCTACTTGTTGTGGCACGTATATTGCATACTAGAGCACGATAGTTAAAATAAACATTTTAAACTTTCCTCGTGTCTTTTTTAGAACTTATTGTGGACTAGTACGAATGTGTGAGCAAAAGGGTGTGTCCTGCAGCCACGATTCCTTAGAGGGTCGGGAGTGTTGTGTTCTGGGGTGTCTAATCACTTGTTCCTCTGTGAGTTAGTAGGGCAAGTGAGACACTATAGCTAATCGGTCTCGGGCTCATGGGTACTCAGGTGGTAGGATGACTCAGTCCCTGCTTACTGAGGTCCCATAATCCCAAGCATAGTTATGTGACTCTGCAGAATCTCTGCAACATGGCGCCACCAACGTTTGGTCTGGTACTTACTCACGGGACCCCTGAGTAGCGCTTGTGCTTGTCCACAATACCCTTGCACCGTTTTCTGGAGATTTCCATGCTGGGAGGGCTTTGCCTCCTCAGTTTTTAGGGTTCCCCTATTGCTGTAGGGATCAAGCTTGAAGTTTCAAAGGTCTTCAACCCATTTTGTGCTACTGTTTGTTTCCATTGTCTTTCAGTGATGGCGCAGCCGATTCCGGCTCATTGCTGCGCTGCCCTCACTTAGCATGTGTTGCAGCATGGAGTCCCAAATGCGGGGTCTCCAGTTGTCTTTGTAGTTGAGGCGGATCCAGCGCACCGTTTCAAAGTGTTTTACTCTTGGGTTACGTTTCCTGCTGTGGATGCGAATGATAATTCTTTCCATCCTTATACTCCGGCCGCTGTTCTGGCTGCTTATCGCCCTTATGCGGTTGTTGAAGTTCCTCTTACAGCATGGGAGCATCTGATTTGGTTTAATGGCGCCCTACCCCATCCTCTTTCCTTTGTTCGTATGGGCCCCTTAAGTATTGATGGGGCCACTTGGCCTGTATTGGCCGGCTTTACTCTGCATCCTTATTATCTTAATGCAAATGTAGCGTAGGTTCATTTGCTATATGGTCAGGTTGTTCTTCTTTATAGACGCTTGATCCAATTTATTGCGTGTACTTTTCTAGTGGCTCCACCTGGGGCTTCACCCCCTGTGCAGGCTGCATACGGTGGTGGTCTTCTGATTAGGCCTGTTATGATTAATTCGGTGATGGGCAAACGTCCTCAGAATCGTGAGGACTTGCCGTTTTGGACTGCTCAGAAAATTGATGCTCTTAAGGGTCCTGTTGAGAAGCATAGAATCCTTACTATGTGCTTGCCTCCTCTTGCAAAGGAGGGATGTCTGGTTTTTCATAAAAAAAACTTGGGACAAGAATAAGCAGCAACAGAAGTCTAGGTCTCGTGGTGGTTTGCCACCGCCTGACGCTTCTGAACGTAGATATGATTTACGAGATTGCTCTAAAATTAAAATTCCTGAGAGGTTCCGGGTTCCTGATCCTCGTTCTCCTCGTTCGTTTCAGGACTCGGCTGATCAACGGTACGACAGAGGAGGACAACAAGATCGCAGACAAGGCTAGTCCGTGCAACTACAGCGGGACCCGCAGTTCTCTTTTGACGTGAAAGTCAAGAGGGAGGAATCACCACCGTTTAGAACCCCGTTCCAGAAGAAAAAGTTTGCAGCTTTGACAGCGAACGATGCCCCAGACGGTGAGAATGCTCCTCCTGGACAGGAGTTGAGCAGTGACTCTCCTCGACAGCGCGGCGGAAGTTACCGTAGTGCGCCAGATACTCTACCCATTTCTGGAGGCTTAGCACCCCCTGATAGACTTTATCAAATAGGCAGCCAGATTGAAGGTGACATTAAGCGCAACATAAATGCTATTTTTTGGGACAACTTGACGTCTTCATATGACATTTTACTAGCGGAGGTCGACTGGCCTCCCTCCTTTGTTCTTGCTTGTCCTCGTGGTGAGGATGTGATAATTCCTTCCTTTTCGCAATATGTCCCTGATGAGACTAAGCATGCCTATGCTTCAGAGTGGGCTCTTGCCTTAGCTCCTGCCTTATATAACAACCAGGCTGGTTGGGTTGAGGATTCTCCTTCACATGTTGTGCCTGTTCGCTCTGTTCCTCAGCCACAGCCTCCATATCCAATTAAACGTGACGCAAAGGCTTCCGTTAAAGAGATTCTGACTCAATTGGAGTATCAGGGTGTCTTCGAACCCTGTGTCTCTGCGATGAATAACCCTCTTTTTCCGGTTTGAAACCTGACTGTTCATATCGCATTGTTTTGGGTTATAGACATTTGAATAGTCATACCTGTATATATGCAGTGCAAAACACATGTAGTACAGCATTGATTCACCCCTCATCAGCCAGGATAGTTTGACTCCAGTGGCATGGAGAGCACGGGACCCACGTCTGGGCATACCCGTCCCACTCGGGGTGACAAATGTAAAAAGAACAATTGATGGACAGAATGCAGAACAATGTCATACATTCACCCCAGTACAGAGATCTGGGCCTAAATCCATCGTTTTTTTGCTCACCATGCCATTCCAGTTTGAACCCAGCCATATGCAAATCAGCCTTAACCCTGTGCCCAATGGGAACAGTCCAGCCCGAACTGCCAGGCCAGGTTCTCCCTGGACTGGAAACAAGCATCCTAGGACCGGTTTCGGGGTTTCACCCCATATCAGCCAGGATAGCTTGACTCCAGTGGCATGGAGAGCACGGGACTCACGTCTGGGCATACCCGTCCCACTCGGGGTGACAAATGCAAAAAGAACAATTGATGGACAGAATGCAGAACAATGTCTTACATTCACCCCAGTACAGAAATCTGGGCCTAAATCCATCGTTTTTTTGCTCACCATGCCATTCCAGTTTGAACCCAGCCATATGCAAATCAGTCTTGACCCTGCGCCCAATGGGAACAGTCCAGCCCGAACTGCCAGGCCAGGTTCTCACTGGACTGGAAACAAGCATCATAGGACCGGTTTTGGGGTTTCACCCCTCATCAGCCAGGATAGTTTGACTCCAGTGGCATGGAGAGCACAGGACCCACGTCTGGGCCTGCCCGTCCCACTCGGGGTGACAAATGCAAAAAGAACAATTGATGGACAGAATGCAGAACAATGTCTTACATTCACCCCAGTACAGAGATTTGGGCCTAAATCCATCGTTTTTTTGCTCACCATGCCATTCCAGTTTGAAGCCAGCCATATGCAAATTAGTCTTGACCCTGCGCCCAATGGGAACAGTCCAGCCCGAACTGCCAGGCCAGGTTCTCACTGGACTGGAAACAAGCATCCTAGGATCGGTTTCGGGGTTTCACCCCTCATCAGCCAGGATAGTTTGACTCCAGTGGCATGGAGAGCACGGGACCCAAGTCTGGGCATACCCGTCCCACTCGAGGTGACAAATGCAAAAAGAACAATTGATGGACAGAATACAGAACAATGTCATGCATTCACCCCAGTACAGAGATCTGGGCCTAAATCCATCGTTTTTTTGCTCACCGTGCCATTCCAGTTTGTACCCAGCCATATGCAAATCAGTCTTGACCCTGTGCCCAATGGGAACAGTCCAGCCCGAACTGCCAGGCCAGGTTCTCCCTGGACCGGAACCGCGCAGCTGTTACAGCACATTTGACCCAACACGGAGTGCCCGTTGCGGGGGTGGACTTTATTTTTGTCGTAGAGGCAAATGCCGCCTACCGCTTTGAGGTTTTTTACACCTGTGTTAAAGTTCCGTCTGTGGACAGTAATGATCAATTCTTTCATGAGTATGAGCTAGGTGTAGACCCGGCGAGATACCGTCCCTATAATTTGCTTGAAGTTCTGTTGTCGGCTTGGCAACACACTATCTGGTTTAATGGCGCCCTTCCACACCCTGTTACGTGGCCCGTTTTGGCGGGCTATACTCCGCACCCTAATTATTTAAATGTTAACATTGCAGAGCTAAGAGTATTACATACCAATTTGATTCATATTCACCGAAGTGTCATACAATATTAGGCACGTAATTTGCCTGCGGCTCCGGCTGGAGCTGCACAGCCACCAGGACAAGGGGGCGTAATAATTAGTCCTCTCATGGTTAATTCTGTGATGGGGAAGTGCCCTCAGAGTAGAGATTAATTCCTGTTTTGGTTGGCTGAAAGGTTTGAACAACTCGATGCTGTTTTTACACACACGTCTCCTGTAGATAAACACAGGATATTGACAATGAGTATGCTGAAAGGCTTAGTTCCCAATGTGGCTGACTGTAACACCTGGGGAGCAGTGTTCGCTGCGGTGTATTCCCTGTGCTTTGGTACCCCCTCCATGACGGTGCTTCTGACGGTAATAAAGAAAGTTCAAGAGGAACAAGGTGCGGAAGCCGCGCTGGAGTTGAGTATGAGACTGGTGGGGGCATTCCCTGTCGTTTCTGATATGATCCTAGCGAATCTAAAAGGGGAAGTGAGCTTACAGGTGAGTCGCGCTTAGAGGCGGTTCCTGATGTGGATAAGCCACAGGAATTGCTGAAAATTATACCTAAGGCATATAAATCCTCGGGCCATAATAATTTGTGAGTTAAACCTTTTACTTAAACTCAGCAACAAACTAAGCCCCAACCTGAAACGGAGGGGCGACCATTCTTTCCTAAAAAGAATTGGAGTAAGAATAAGCGGCAGCAACAACAGAAGCAGGATTCGCGTGCTAGTTCACCGACCCCTGAAACTTCTGAGCGTAAATATGATTTGCGTGACCGCACTAAACTAAAGACCCCGGAACGATTTCAAGTTCCTGATCCTCGTTCCTTTCAGGAATCATCGGACCAACAGTTCGGTGGAGGGGAGTGTCAGGATCGAAGACAAGGCGAGTCCAGTCAACAACGACAGGATCAGCCAAGACAATTTGAAGTTAAACCAAAGACGGAGGGACAACTTCCGCGACGTGCCCCGTTTCAGAAGAAGAAAGTTGCAGCTTTGACAGCGAAATATGCCTCAGACGGTGAGAACCCTACTCCTCGATTGGAGATGGGCTGTGACTCTCCTAGACAGCGCGGCGGAAGTTACCATAGTGCGGGAGGCACTGCGTCCTTGTCTGGAGGCGACAGCAACTTATACTTTTGTAACAGTAGAAACAGCAGATACACGAGTTGCACCACCTGATAGATTATATGAAGTCACCCTACAAATTGAGGGTGATATCAGGCGGAAAGTTAAGGCGATCTTTTGGGAACACCTAATTTCTTCATATGACATTTTGTTAGAAGAGGTAGATTGGCCACCCCGTTCGTGTTAGCATCTTCACGGGGGAGGACGTGATATTACCAAGCTTTTCCTATAAAATCTCGGAGGAGGCAAAATGGAATTACGCGTCAGAATGGGCGCTTGCTTTGGCGCCGGCTGTGTATCGTAATCAAGTGGGCTGGGACTAATTTTCTCCTGCACATGAGATTCCTTTACGTTCTATGCCACAGCCAAAAGCTCGATATCCCATCAAACGCGAGGCCAAAGCTGCCGTTAATGAGATGCTAAAATAATTGGAATATCAGGGTGTGATTGAGCCATGTGTTTCAGCAATGAATAATCCTCTTTACCCGATAGTGAAACCGGATGGCTCCTATTGTATAGAATTGGATTATAGAAATTTGAATAGTCATGTGCGCACATTTGCAGTACAAAACGCGCACAGCTATGCTTTGGTCAATAACATAGCACGCAAAAGATATAAGACGACCCTGAATATTTCCAATGGTTTTTACAGTCACAATCTGGCTCCAGAGAGCCGTGACTGGACCGCATTCACTGGAATCGGCAGCCAAAAAAGATTTACACGCTTGCCTATGGGGTATAAGAACAGTCCAGGGGCTTTTGCAGCGCGTGTGGTCTCACTTTTACACAATATAGACCCAGATGCTTTCTCGTATGTGGATGACATATATTTAACGGACGATGAGTTGATTCCACATCTGGTCCGTGTTGATCGCATCATGTCTTTTGCCGACCTAGGGTAGAAATTTATTTTTGCAAAATCACGCATTGCCTGTTTGACAGTCATCTTTTTGGGTTACGAACTCAACAATGAAGGTAGGGGCTTGGCCCCTCATTTCTTGGAGAAATGTGCTCAAGTGCAGCCTCCTTCTACTCTGAGAAAGTTACAATCTTTGCTGGGTTTCTTGAATTTCGGTCGTACTTATATACCCGATTACGCCCAGCATATCAAACCAATCTATGCAGTCAGTCAGTCAAGAAATACTTTATTCGGCAACTCAATGCCATAAAAGTAAACATATCAAGCAAAAATACATTTCATCGACAGATTTTAAAACCAGAATCGGGATAAAAACATTCTTAATATCAGTCAGAGGGCCGAATTCTAAATACATGATAAAGCAAAAACGTTGTATAAAGTGCAAAGTGCGAAGATCAGATACAGTCAAATGCAATAAACAAGTATATAAAAAACCCCATTGATGACACGGAGTGGGCCTTAAGATAAAACCATGTAAAAGCTAATGACAGTTCAAAAAACTGTTTTTTCCTGCACCTAATGGCTCCTGTTAAAAAACTTGCAACCCCAAAACAGACCATGGGGGAAGATAGCATTTGAAGGTATAGTAGGGCGGGCCTGACTTGAGAAAAATGACAATCTCTGAGTAATGGTAATATAAACCTCTTACGTAAAGAAACATAATAATCACAAAAGAAAAGAAAATGAAGAGTATCCTGCTCAGAGAAATTGTCACAAGGACAGGGTTTTAAAGTGCCAGGTTTTGAAAAACCTTGGGGAACAGCCAAGAGCCAGGGAACCAATTGCAGACGAAATCTAGTTAATACAAAGCGATGGAAGGGGTTGCCAACGATGAGTAGATATGGTTGAACTTGGTTATACAAAGATAATGTGACATATCTTCTCACCGTTGGTTTTACCAGCTCCTTTTCTTCCCTGAGTCCCTGGCACTTGACCATGAACTGCTGTTTAATAGTTCTGATTTTAAGTTTATCCAAGGGTTTAGGGCTACAAAATAAGTCAGGACAACCTAACCATTTCGTCAAATCCATTAAATACTTTAGCCAGGGGATATGCTCAGCTCTATCTAACGCTAGACAGTCAGTAATTATTATTTGATTTAGGTTAATATTAGGGCTTGCCTAGACTCTCAACCAGCGCAGCAGGGGGGCTACCGCTATCTGATGCTTTGATACAACCAACCTTTAGTTCAGCCAGCAGGCTACCGGAACATACGAAGATTCTTCGATCTTTGCAAGCAGATATGCTAGCGGCAAAATTCCTGTTAACAAGTGACAATGCTACATATTTAATCATACGACTCGTTCCAGGTACAGTGGGTTTCACGTACTTGACGTTCAATGAAGGAGATACAGTCCCCATTGCATACAAATCACACTTGTACACTTCAGCCAAGATGCGTTTTTCTCCAACTGAAAAAACCTTACTGCAGTACAGATGGCGATTCTAAAAGAGCATTCTCTTGCACAAGGTAAACGCATTCTTATGGTTTCGCCTATGCCAGCTGTAGAAGCGGTGACCAAGGCAAGTGTTCCAAATTCTAAGGCTTTAAACCCTTGGTGGATTCAATGGGCAAGTTCATTGACATCGGCTGATGTCACCTTTATCTTTGACCCATCTTTGCAGACACAAGAGTTTTTGCAGTACGAACAGGTTCATGAACCTCCGTCGTAAATGCTTCCTCTTGAACGGTGCGAGTGTATAATTTACACCGACGGGTCTGCTCAGCCGGCCGTAGGCTCAAAGCATGCCTATTCGGCCGCCTGCGCGATAGTCGCATTGGTTGTCGGCGAGTTCAAATCTTCTGTGGTACATACACAGTCTTTAGGAGACTGTACAGCTCAATTGGCTCAGCTGCATGCTTTGGTGTTGGCTCTAGAATTTGCTGATCCAACAATCCGCACTCTTATAGTGTGAAATTCCTTTTATTGTGTGCAATCATACAATGGCAATTTGTTCTTCTTGTCACGGAATGATTTTCGCGACACGAAAGGTAGCACAATTAAGCATAAAACGCTTTGGGTTCAAGTGGCGGCGCTCAAGGAAAGCCTGCCACTCACACATGCTATACATACACTTGGCCAGCAGCGTGTGGGAGCACATGCTGCAGGCAATTCATTGGCTGATGAAGCAGCCAAATCTGCAGTGGCCACATGTTCAGTAGCAGCAGTTACAAGGTCCATGACAAAACTTGATAATGACATTCTGGCCACCATAGCTGCTACTAAGAATGGGACGAGGTTCCCTCAAGGGTTCCCGTCCAAATATTCTTATCGTTTGTCCCCGGAACAAGTTCCGATAGTTACTGTACCGTCCGTTGGGGATCGGCTGATTCCTAACGAGGACCGCAGACTTCCTTTGATCATAGCAGAGCATGAGGGCATGGCTTCAGCACATGCTGGAGTTTCTGCAACAGTGTCCCTCTTGCAGCAGCGTTACTGGTGGCGTGGCTTGTACAGACAGACCAGCAATTACCTTCTGTCCTGTGTTATTTGTCAACAAATAAAACTGTCGACTGTCACACGCCCGCCACTTACGCAGCTATACATATCGAACCATCCGTTTGGTTGTATGTATCTTGATCACTGCGGCCCTTTGTTGTCAGACACTGCCTATAAATACATCTTAGTTGCAGTGGATTCGTGCACGAGATTCCTTTGGGTTTGGCCACATTGTAGTGCTGACGCTCGAAATGTCATAAGAGACTTGCGTGTCTTTGTCGGAACATTTGCATGCGGCACGTTCTATTCGGATCAAGGTCTGGCGCTTGCCTCTAAGGCTTACAAGGACGCAATGATGTTGTTGGGGGTACTGCTGCAATTTTCTTCTCCATACAGGCCTGAGGGCAATTCAGTAGTGGAGCGAATGAACCGTGACTTAAAGCAGTCTTTGACAGCTAGAGTTTTAGGTACTGGTCGGGGTTGGCTGCATCACTTGTATGGAGTCCAACGTGCACTAAATAATCTCCCAAGAAGATCTCTGGGTGGGCGGACCCCGTACAAAATGCTCTTTGGCATTAAAATGTTTGTGCCTGACCTTGATGGTCTAGACGTTGCAGCGGCTGCTGCGATGTTTGACGTAGATAACCATTGTACTATGTTGCAGGATCTACAAAAGACACAATATACTCTTGCAACAACTCAGTTGCGCTCATCCACCGACACTGGAGTGCTGATTCCTGTCACAGGCCGGCTTCCGAAAGTGGGTGACCTGGTCCGGGAGAAGATCGAGACCAAAAAAGAATTTGGTCCCTCCTACCGTGCACCAGTTCCAGTTCTTGGATTGAAGGGTACTCGTACAGTAATTTTGCCTCCGCTGCATGGACGCAAGAAGAACTGATACATTTCTATTGAACATGTCAAACTACACCAGTTGGCGAATACTAAATAATGCGCCTAGGAACACTCCAAAAAGAGATGTTTCCCTTACTACAATGTCATCCAAACCGAATCCTGTGCAGCAAGTATGGGAAGTGGAGACAGCTATTGATATGTTGCCAATTGTGTCCTCAACTTCGACTGCTGCTCACCCGGATTATGCCTTGCTGCCACTGGAGCCCTCTGAGGCTGTTCCTGATGCTGCAACTCAGTCGTCCTTTAATCCTGATCAACCCCCGATGTTCCACCTGGTTCGAGTGGTTATTATATGGACAGAGATATCTTTTCTTCTTCTTCTTCGATTTCCACGGTGGAGGATCCCCCAAGCAGAATTTGCATTTTCTTTTCTTGGTTTCGAAAAGTGTACTTGGTGCCTTCTTGGACTTACGTTTGGATGGCACTTACGATGATTTTTCTCTTTATGTGGATTGGCTTTGTGACTGTCTTTTTTCTTTTGATAAATGGCCATTATTTACCTGAACGCTCTGCTGTTCATTTGGTAGATGGAGTTCTTGCCCCTCACACTTCATCGCATATAATGAAACGGAATGGAACTCACGTTAACATTTCTGCTTTTCCCGTTGTTGATGGCATTGTATGGGACAAGGTAGCTTACGAAATTTATGGTCTGACCAAGACCATCAGGATGCCATACGTCTTTCGGGTTTCACTGGGTGACGTAATCACACATCGAATGCATTCTGATGACTGGGATGTTAATGCTGTTCATTCACTGTTTTCGGATCTTAAGTATTATACTGCTGTTGAAACTGAGGATTTGTATTTAAATTCTGCAAATTATGCTGATTTATTCTGTTTTCAACACTATGGTCATCATTTTTTGCATAAATCAAACACTATTAGAAATCATGTTAATTATACCCAATGGGAGCATTGTCCGGCACCATTTCAGGAAAGTTCCCAAACACAGAAAAATAAGTTTGTTTATTTTTCAGGCTACAATCTGTCTGACCCTAGGTCTTACTTTTACAAATTGAATGCACCAGCTTGCACAAAGTTCATGCTGACTCAAACTAAGGTGATTTATTCTTCCAAATTCATGGCAGATTTGGCAATAAAAGGTTATGATTTCTGGAAGGATCAGGTGGAATTAAAATCTATCTGGGGAACAAAAGATTGGCATGTGCAGGGTACTGAATCCTTGCATCGGGCATGTTTGATACCGTCTCAGTTGATCTTTCTTAATCAATCTGTTCAACAGACTACATGTTATGGTTTGGCAACAGCCAAAAATTTTAATTCCCTCGTTGGCTGCTTATGAAACTTGGCAGCAATACACAAATTATACTCTTGAAAACTTAAATTCAATGGTGCAGAATGGTTCCCTTAAAACATCCACTATGGATCCATTAGTCTGGTTGCTTTGGCCCCTACATACTAACACCTGTCAAAAATGATTTTTGAATGCTTCTACTGGATTTACACTCAGTAGACCAGACCCTCGCTTCCCTCAATCACATTCGGTGACTACTTATTCTGTGGGTAAATTGTGTGAACACTGGTTACAACATTCAACATTGTCACCTGTAAAACAACATCTTGCTCTTTTGTCTAGTGACATCGATCTGTCTATGTTTCTTTTGGGTCCTAGATCCCCACGTCCTAAACGTTTTATATACGAGGCATACAATAAATTTTGGAAACTTTCCCAGATGGAAGCGGCTTTCCGCTTGCGTCAAATTGATCAAGATAATTTAAGAAAAGTCCTTGATGTTGTAGATAATAGTATTAACATGTTGTCTTCTTGAATTTATACTTTAGATAATATTTTATCATCCGTCATTGACATTGTACAATCTGATGTTTCTGTTTTGTATCATGGTCAAAATCAACTATGGTCTGTAATGCAGTTTGGTTGGACTTTGCAAACGTTAAAAAGTGGTAAAGTTCCATGGGATTATTTAAATACAACTGCCCTGTTTTTGCCTTTCAACCTCACAGATAAACAGAAACTAATGTCTATGAAGGATTCCACATACACTATGTTGCACATTGAGAAATTAGAACAGTTGCCGTTTTCTATAGCGGAAACTGATTCCTCGGTATGGCTCATACACGGGGTTATTACTTTGCCTATCTCTCTCTTTCAATTCACTGCATGCATGAAACATTACACAATCAGTAGATTTCAACCCCTCTGTAGTAACTTCCTTCACGAAGTGTGGTATTTACCTTTCACTTTCTGCTGTTTACGTGAGGATAAGGAGGTTTTCCTAACTGGGGAGGACTGTGATTCCACAGTGGGACACGCTTTAGTTTGCCATCAAGTTAAATTGCATGGCGCTTGCAACGTTTAGGCACCTAATTTGGCCTGTTTTCTGAAAGGAACTCAAGTCCCTTCCATAATTCCCACACTCACGTTGCTTTCTAAAGGAAGTTATCTTATCCTTAATAACCACAACTGCTATGGCTTACGGGCAGGCATACCATACATTGTAACCGTTTCCGAACTTGTTGCAGCAATGTTCTTTTTCCGCCCCGCATGGGATTGTAGATAATTCGCTGTGGCCTTCCATTCCCACTTTGAAAACAGATTTCAATAAAATAAGCAGACTCAAAGCACTACTATTCCACCAAGAAGTGGCTCTCACTTCGGCTTGAGAGACCTTCGAATTGCAGGTGGCCAGGACTTCTAGTGAAATCCAGTCACTGTTAAACACGAATCTCCCACTACATTATGGAGAACTAATTCATCAAATATTTAATGCCTCTGATACTGAAGGCCTTGCACATTTTTTTAAACTGGTGGGCTCTGGCCTTGTTTCATCTTTTCAGACGATATTTGGTGTAATACCAGCTTTTATACATTCTAAATTTTCCCGCGCATTTGGTGGGCTTGCTGTTGATCCTATTGCTTGCTGGTGCAGTCATGGTGCTTCTACTGCTACTTCGCAATGGCTGCCCGTCATGTGGTACTCGACCATCCGGTCCATTTATGGCTGTACCGTAGACGGATGCAGGAACTTTTTGGGTGCTTGCCTCTGGCTGTCATAAGTGCCGCTTATGGACTCACCTTCCGTTATGCCTACTTTAATTGCCTCCAACCTGTATTCTGGTGCAGAACGTGCTCATTCACATGGACAGTGGATCTCTGCCTCTCCAACATAGCGCGGGCTGACCCGGATTATGAACTGTTGATGGGTCCTTTGTTGGCTCATGACCAGGCCTGTTCCAATAGGGACCGCATGCTGCTTGCTGCCGTAAATGGAGTGCTGGCATGCTCGAATACCTGTGAGGCTGCATTGTGCCTCTTGCAACAAAGTTTCATTGAATATGACGCAAGTTGCCCGGATATGCCCTTTGATGCAATGGATTATGACGAGCATGTCTGCTCTTTCGATCTGCTCAACTGGATGGCGTCCCAGTTTGCTTTCAACGACAAGGATTGCTTTTTGGAACGTCTTGCCTTCCAAGGATCTAACAAATTGGTGCATTTTCCGGACGCACCTTGAGCATTTTTTAAATCTATAAATTGCCACAACATTTCCCATCGCTTCACTGTATTTGGATTTTTCCACGATGCATTGACTCTGCTTATTTTTGAGATTTGGTTTCGCTATTTGCTACAACCTGGACAAGGGGAGGGTGTCACATGGTTGCAAGGGGCATTGTCGACATCTTTAAGTTAGCATGAGCCCGGGAGCCATGATGCTGCTTTCGTGCACGTTACTAGACGCTTTCTCTTATACAAGACTATTTACACTTTTCACATGAGAACTGTCTGCTGCGATCGTTCTCCGCTTATTCCTGGAGTTTAGTCTGAACATTGTAAGCAAGGTCAATCAACAATGACCCTTGTTATTCTGTTCTGGTCAGGCCCTAGCACATAGACAAAACATACCCTGCAGCTGCTGTTTGCGGAACACTTGAATTTTGATATTACGGGACTGCATGTTTAACACAGACACACTTGGAGAGGGACCTTACCAGGGAGAAGAGCAATACGCACCTGTGACGTAGAAATAAGATCTATGTCTTAAAGGTATGGGGTCTGCTGACAAAGCCCGGAGATCTTCTATTATATAATACTTCATATTCAGTCCACGGGGAGGGACTGCTTGGGCACTGTAGTCACGTTTCCAATGTCTTTGTAAGATGACATCTCCCTTCATAATGTATGGACTTGCTGCTATGCTGACAATATTTGTATTATGCATTATTACTCTAGTAATGGCAGGTATACTGCATTTTAGAGCACGTTAGTTGAAATAAATATTTCAAACTAATTCCGTGACGCTGTCAGATCTTGTTGTGGACAGGTACGAGAGAAGTGAGCGAAAGGGGTGCCTTGTTACCCCGATTCCTGAGAGATCCAGGAGTGTTGTGTTCTGGGTTGTCTTATCATTTGTTTCTCCATTTGTGAGTAGGAGAGCAAGTGAGACACTATAGCTAGTCGGTCCTGGGCTCGTGGGTACTAAGGCGGTCGGAAGGCATAGCCCCTATATACCGTGGTCACATAATCCTGTGCATAGTTCTGTGTATGTGCAGAATCCCTACAACAACTGGAAACAAGCATGCTAGGACCGGTTTCGGGGTTTTGCCACTCATCAGCCAGGATAGTTTGACTCCAGTGGCTGCCGCAACATTTGACGTAAATAACCACTGTGCTGTCTTACAGGATCTACAAAAGTGTTGTGATACACTGACAAAATCTTATTTGCCATCAGGTACACCTGAAGTAGCAGCAATTCTGATTCCTGTTGCAGGCTGGCTCCCTAAAGTGGGCGATCTGGTTCGTGAAAAGGGGGCAATCAAGAAAGAATTTGGTCCATCCTACCGTGCTCCTGTGCCAATTCTTGGCCTCCGGGGTACCCGAATTGTGATTTTACCCCCTCTACCTGGTTGCAAAGAAAATCGCTTCATTTCCATTGACCATGTCAAGTTACACCATATGGCCGATACTGAATAGTATGCCTCGGGGTGTCCCAGGGCGGAATATTCCCTTACAGCCTGTGAGCTCCATTTTTTCTGATTCTCCTCAGCTGCTGTAGGGGGATGTCGAGCCTTCAGTTGACCTGGTATCTATTTTACCTTCTACCCCCTCCACAATGGAAATAGTTTATTCTGATCCTCCCCTAGAGTCCTCAATTCTACCTGTTGTGGCATGTATACTCCATACTAGAGCACAATAGTTAAAAAAAACATTTTAAACTTTCCTCGTGTCTCTTTCAGAACTTACTGTGGAGTAGTACGAACGAGTAAGCGAAAGGGTGTGTCCTGCAACCGCGATTCCTGAGAGGGTCGGGATTGATGTGTTCAGGGGTGTCTAATCACTTGTTCTTCTGTGAGTGAGTAGGAGGGCAAGTGAGACACTATAGCTAGTCAGTCTCGGGTTCATGGGTACTCAGGTGGTAGGATGACTCAGTCCCTGCCTACTAAGGTCCCATAATCCCAAGCATAGTTCTGTGACTCAGCAAAATCCCTGCAACAAAGGGAGGCTGGACACTAATGCCCAAAAGGTTTTGATACCCTATATTCTCCCCTTCGCCTGCCAAATAATGCATTTCCATATGAAGAGCAGAAACAGGCTGTATAGGGATAGATTGAGAGTTGCCTTAAAGTGGACAGCTCCGTCAGCGGCACATCCGAAGCCGATGCGGCGATGTATCAATGTCGGGAAGAGTAATTGGTGCAGCGTTGATTGGCGCTGCCGATGTCATTGACTGACCCGACTCCAACGCTGAAGGTGAAGACCCGAAGGCTTGTGCACTGGTGACGTTTTGAATCTGATAACGGATTCAGAGGGCCCGACTGGCACCAAGGTCGAACCCGCTGGCGATGATCCATCAGGGCACCTCCTTGGGGCTAGAAAGCGCATCAGAGGGGAACTGATGCCCAAAGTCTATATGCAGAAAAATGTAATAATCCTGCTTTTGGGCTAGAGTTGCCCGGAAATGTAGGGAGGCGCGAGGCGGACTCCTGAGAACGCTCTGCAACCGAAGGTTGGGAGACACCGTCGGAAACTAACAAACTTTTCGACTGAGCCTCCCTTGATGTCGGCGGAGACGGCCCCTCACTCGTTCTCTGGACTTCGGCGAGGACTGGCGACGACGCTGTGCCTCAGATAGCCGGGCCGCCTGAAGGTTCATCCGATGCTCCCTCAATGCGTTCGGCCGAAGTGCTGACAGGAACCACAGTCTTCCGAGTCATGGTGGTCTCCCAGGCACCACAAACAGATGGAATGAGGATCTTTGACCCACATCTGTCTGTCACAAGAGCCACAGGGTTTAAACGCTGAAGGTATCGCAAAAAAGCACAGTGTTTCTCGTACAAAATGTGGAGATAAGCTGAAAAACGGGCTCCTAACCACTCAGGATCTGCGTTGCAAGCATGCAAAAGAAGGAACTGACATCAGCACGTTGGCGAGGGAGTTATATGGACCCCGTCGACGTCACATCGCTTGGTGACATCAATACAGAGTCGGGCAGCGCCCTCTTCTGACACGTGGACGTACTGTGGAAAATATTTCCGGATCCAGTCTCGCGCCTGGGGGAGGATGCTAAAGTAAGGAATCTGCGCCTAGATGTCTCTATCAGATAAAATGAGCACACAAACCCTCAGGCAGTTGCTTTTTTGGCCAAAGCGTAGCAAATCGTGATGTAGAGTACTATCCATCATGAGATGGTACTATGCTCTGCACTGCCTTCCCTTTCTTAGCAATAACATACCCGACAGAGAGCTGATCATCCACCCAGAACTCTTTTGTGTAATCTAGGTAGAACGACAGCATTCTTTCTGGGACCAGAGGATGGAGTCTCTCCTCTTCTTTAGAAAGGTGAGGCAGAGCAAAGAAGGTAGGCAAGGTGATGTTTTGACCTACATGAAAAGGAGTCACTAGTTCCAGGAACAATGAAGCACGGTTTTGGAGAACCAGCTTGTCTGGGTAAAGGGTGGTATAAGGAGGGTGCACAGAGAGTGCCTGCAGTTCGCTGACCCTCCTGGCAGATGGTATGACCACTAGAAAAGCTGTCTTGATGGTAAGCAGGAGAAATGGACAGTAGTGTAATGGCTCGGAAGGCGCCCACATAAGAAAGGTCAGGACTAAATTAAGTTTCCATTGGGGCATGATGAATGGCTTGGGAGGAAACATGAGTTGTAGACCTTTGAGGATCTAGTCACAACAGGTGACTTGAACAAAGACAGTTGGTCCGGCAACCGCAATAATGACAAAAAATGTAGATTAGTAACCTTTAACAGTACCCACAGCAGAGCCCTAGGCCTGGGGAGGTGGGTGGGTGGGTGGGGGAGAGTTGGGAGGGGGGGGGGGGGTTGGGAGGGAGTCAGAGTAAGAGCAAAAAAAAATCAACTTAGGATAAGGGTGCAGAAAGGGGATCAATATCCTTGGATGCTCACCATTCCAAGAACTTGTTCCAACAGCTAGCATATAACGTCTTGGTGGAGGGGAACCTGGCTGCCAGAATAACATCATAGACTTTGGGTGGGAGGGGGAAGAGTCGAAAACTGTCATCTTCTGCCACTCAATCTCCAAGATTGAAGGCGGAGCATGTACAGGTTAGGGTGTAGGGCTCTGCCCCACAGCTGCAAAAGAAGTTCCTCCGGAAGGGAAAGCCTAAAAAGAGGACCAATGCTCATGCTAAGGAGTTCAGGATACCAGACTATCTGTTCCCAATTCGGAGCCACAAGAATGACTTAGGCCTGGTTGTTCCTGATCTTGAGAACTCAGGGCAGGAGTGGTATTAGCAGAAAGGCATACAGGAGGCCAGAATTTCACTTGAGACAAAAAGCGCCTTCGAAACTCCAGTGCACTAAATTGCTGACATTGCCAATTCTCAGCGATGATGAACAGATCTAAGCAAGGCTCTCCCTACTCTTGAAAGTGGCCTTGCACCACCTCTGGATGGAGACGCCATTCTTGATCCACTAGGCATCGACGGCTGTGTTCATCTGCTCTGGCATTCAGAGAGCTCACTAGGTGTTGAACCACCATGGAAATGCCCTAAAGTTCCAGCTATGTCCAGAGACGCATTGCCTCTTGAAAAACAGTCCACAATCAACCCTGCCCTGTTTGTTGCAGTAAAACATGGCGGTGGTGGTGTTCGTGAACACCTGCACAAGACTTCCCTTGATCAAAAGAAGAAAGGCTTTCAATGCCAACCGAAAAGCCAAGAGCTCCAGCAGGTTAATGTGAAGTCGGAACTCCGCCGGAGACCAGAGCCCTCTGACCTCAACCTCTCCCAGATGGCCTCCCCAGCCCAGGAGTGACACATCTGTCACTACCTGCATTCACAACCAGCCACGGCAGCAGGAGGACGCTACCGGTTTCATGTCTTCAGGCCCCCATTCATTGCCCTGTCGCCAGGATTAACAAAATTAACACTGCCATCGCGTATCTCTGCACAGCCCGGCAGTACAGCCTTTTGCATTTCTAATCACATAAATAATTTTCTGCCCAGCTGCCAGACCTTCCACCAATTACGTGCAAGCTACGAGCACACTATTCAAATTGAACTACCATCAGTCTACCCGAGGGTATCTGTGGAATTAACAGATCCTCTTTTTCGCCATTAACTAGCTCACCTATGTCCTGAAGATGAACCCCACTAATTGGGTTCGAAACGTCGTCGACCACTCTACAACATGAACTCCACTCACTGTGTGTAAATTATTTGTGGAGTTCAACTATATTGTTGTCAATGCGATGCCTTTTTTTTAAAAACTCACTATCACTACTCACGTCACGCTTTCTTTCACTTAATGTGTGAGCACCTGAATACTAAGCATATCTGAAAAATAAATGTCCGTCATTTTCTGACACACATGACCCTTTGTAAATCCTTTTTTGCTCCTGACTAAATTTAAATCTCATACATGTAAACAGTAGTGCCCTTGCTGGGTCACCATTTTCGTTCTGTAAATTAACTTTATTCAAACAACAGTGCCCCGCTCCGGGTCACCGTTTTCACTTTGGACCTTTGAGGCCATCCCTGAACCATTGTCCTTTAAACATACATCTGTCACTACCGTCAATTCTGGTTGGGGAAGGGAGAGGGGTCTGCTGCTGGCCCAATCGCAGTTCGTCAGCCACCACTGCAGGTCTTTGGCAGTTCCCTCCGAGAACTGGACCAGGCAGGACAGAGAAATTCCCCTGATGCTGTGCCCACTGAACATCAGGTCCCAATGCAGAGCCCTCATATTCCAACGGGCCTGTGTCAAAAGAAGAATGCAGGAGGCCATGAGACCCAACAGCCTCAGAGTCAGTCTCACAGAAATTCAGGTGAGAGGCTGAAACATCGATAACATATCCCGAGTATCCTGGACTCGCCATTCAAGAGGATAGGCCCAAAACTGCACTGGGTCCAGAACTGCACCGGTGAAAGGGAGCATCTGAGAGGGAGTCAGGTGTGACTTTGGCAGGTTGATAGTGTACCTGTAGGAAAGTAGGATCTGCTTTCATGGTTACCCCAATTTTTTGCTTGGTGTTAGTATGTTTTTGACCTAGTCTGACTGGGATCCTGCTTATCAGGACCCCAGTCACTGTGCTTTCTCCCTAAATTGACCATGGTAAGTTCTTGTGTACATCCACAAGTGGCAACTGGTGCACACTTCTAAGTCCCTAGTATATGCTACTAAGGTACCCAGGGCACAGGTACACCATGGGGCTCCCATGGGCTGCAGCATATATTGTGCCACCCATGGGAGACCACTCAAACTGTGACTACAGGCCTGCTATTGCAGCCTGTGTGAGTTGGTGCTTGCACCTTTCACAACAGATAAAAGTTTCCTTATATCTGAGGTCATTGCACTTAAAACCTATAAGTCACCCCTATGGCAGGCTCTTCATTCCTGAGAGCAGGGTGCTTGGTTATAAGAGTGAGGAGTCGATTCTCCAGGCTTTGTAAGTGCTGTCAGCCATTTTAATACATATAGTGGACATCAGTCATTAAAAAATGTCTAACTATATAGTGGCTGCACCGAACCCGGTCATGTTTGGTAAGAAACATGTTGGAATCATACCCCAACACTGATTCCAGTGTTGGAAGTATGATCCCATGCACTGGGGGGCTCCCTTGCGGTACCCCCCCCCCTGTACTACCGGCAACAGCCTTTCAGAGTCTGACAGGAGCTAGTGCTTCTGCCGACCACAGACTCTGCCCTCCTGCTGCTGAGCCAAGCTCGAGAAGAGGAAGGTAAAACAATAGGTTTTCTGTCGCAGGGAGTTGTTACCACCTCCGAGGCAGGACTTAGTGTATTGGGATTGGGTGGGGGCGCTTGCCAGCGCCACCAGACTGCTTTGGTGCCCTCCTTGCATACTCCAGTTTCAGCCAGTTCAGGGAGCCCTTGGCTCCCGCTCTGGTATGAAACTGGACAAAGGACATGGGAGTATCCTCCCCTCTGTCCAGCCCCTCCTCTTGGAGGGACCCCTGAGTCGTTCCAACCCTTTCCCTAAGGTACTTTAGGGCTTACCTCTGGTTGGTTCTTCAGATTCGTCGTGGGAAAAGACTCAAGACTGAAACCACGTCACTCTTTGATCGTCTGGACACTTGGACTTCGCTGGACTTTGCCTGGAACCAAGACTGCAACAAGGAAGACTCCTGCTGCTCCTGGTCTCGCTATTTTGCAAGTCTTCTTCATCGTCTGTGTCTGTGCTTCTTCCAGGAACTTCACCAGACCTGTGGGCATCAAGGACACCCAACGTAATATCCATTGTAGTGAAGGAGTCACTCCCCTGCATCTGTAGGCACCGCAACTAAGCTGACCGGTCTGCTGCTCCTGTCGTCCTACGGACTTCCTGAAGCTCAGCAACACATGGTGGTGATTCTGCAACTCCTTCAAGGCCTGACCAGTCCTCTCTGCAATTTTGAGGACAGTATCCCTCGTTGGAACAGCTGGGACCGAACCTCTGTGCACCGCGTAGACTTACCGTTGCCAAGGCTTGTTGGCTCTGCACTCCAGAGATCTTTGGGCTACAAGAAGCCCCAGCATCTCTTCCTGCCAAGAACAGCATCTTCACCACATCCTCTACATTGTGGCCTTACTTCTTGGTGAGCTGCTCGAGGTCCTCTTGCGACTCCTGTGCCTTTGGCCTGTGAATCCTCCTGAGAATCTTCTCCTGAGAATCTTCTCCTACTTCAGTGGGCTCTCCTGCTTGCTCGGAACCTGCTCTGACTCTCCTGCTGTTGGTGAGTCTCTTGGACCTTGCTGGTCCCAAAGTTGCTCCTTCTTCGTGTTCTACACCAGTTGCGGCTACAAAGGCTTGTTGGTGCTCCCGCCGGACACTGACCACCTAGTCACCGACATCAGACGTGGGACAGCTCATGCACGGCTTCCGCTGCATTGCCTGGTCCTCACAGCTGCAGCGACAAGTCAACATCAAAACTCTCAAACTGTCCAACATCGGTGGGCATTGCTCTTCTGTGCCTCCTTCTGGTCACTCCTGAGTGGCATAGACTCTGTCCCCTCTGCTTGCAGGTTCTTCACTTCCAGAATCCACCCTTGGATTCCATCGGACTTCTTCACCTTCTCCAGAGGCACTTTTCTCCAAGACTTCCATTGTCATCTACGACATCTCTTCACCCCTATGCACCTGGCTTCCTGGTGTAGGTAACCTGGTTCCCGGGGCATCCACGGGTGGGGTGGCTCTCCAACCTTTCGTCCTCCAAGGAAATTCTTTGGGTTCCTCTGGGAAGAGTCCTCCTTCTGCAAAACTGCAACCGCGACTTCTCCATTGACTTCCATTGGGCACGCAGCTGTGATCCCACTCTGCTCATAGCCTCCGTGGGGTTCCTGGTTCCTTACCCTGGGTGGTTCCTTGTGTCCCCGGGTCCAATGGGTCTTCTGGTCCAAGTCCCATCCTCTTTTGCAGTTCGCATTCCACTTTCTTAATATATGGTTTGGTCTCCCCCTGGCGACCACTGCATGTTATGCTACTTACCTTATTGCATATGAAGTATTTTGGTCTATTGTGTTGATATCTCCGGGTAGGTGATATACCAATGCGTTAGTGAGTGTTGTGTAATAAATAGAAGTATTCTTATATAAACAATGTGTGGTTCTTTTTCGTTTAACCTACATTACATGATTAAACTGGTAAATCAAGCTGCTTAACACTCCTTGAAGATAAGCCTGAAAGCTGCTCTCCACAGCTACCACTTTGAGAGTTTTCTATGGTTATCAAAGACCACTAAAATCACCATAAGGGTTGCCTGGATTAGTGCAAGGTGCATCACTTAAATAAGTGTGCACCATATACTAAGCCAGCCTCCTACAGTACCTCACCGAAAGCAGGAGGTTCGCTCTAGTCTGGAGGTGGGAGACAACTGCCTTGGACGAGCCCACCTTCATCAGCCAATCATCAACATAGGGAAAGACCGGAACCCCTGACCTCCTCAGATGTCCTGCAACCACCGCAATCACTTTCGTGAGCACTCGAGGGGCACTGGTGAAGCCAGAGGGAAGCAAGGCAAACTGAAAGTGCTCATGGCCCACCATGAACCGCAGGTAGCGCCTGTGGGCAGGCAGGATGGGAATGTGGAAATATGCATCCTGCATGTCCAAGGCTACCATCCAGTCTCCAAGGTCCAGGGCAGACAGGACCTAAGCTAGGGTGAGCATCTTGAACTTCTCTCTTTTCAGGAAGAAGTTGAGACGGTGCAGGTCTACGATAGGACGTAGGCCATTTTTTTGGGCACCAGAAAGTAGCGGGAATAGCAACCACAACCTACTTCTAATGCTGGCAGCCCTTCGATGGCTTCCTTGTTCAAAAGAGCCAACCCTTCCTGATGGAGCAAGGAGAGACGCACCTCCGTCAGCTCGTCGTAAGTGGGTGGCAGGGGTGGAGGGATTTCCACAAAGGGGATGGAGTAGCCCCCCTGGACAATTTGCAAAACCCACTTATATGATTAGAGAGGCAGGTGATGGTGACTCCTGCCCTCACTGGGTGCAAATGCTGGTATAAGGGCAAACTAAAGGGGTTTGGAGGCTGCAGCTGCAAGTGGAGGTGGACTCACTAGACCTCTGGCTGGTGGTCCCACATTATATGTGGAAACCGCGTACATGACTACGAAAGGGCTGGGAAACCTGTTGGCCTTGGTAGCTGGGAGGGAAGGAACGTGTTTGGTAGCCCAAAGGCAGACTGGGGTTGGCGAGGGGCCATGAATGGACCTAGAGATCTGCTATAGCTCTGCTGTACTTTAAGTGCTCCAGTGCTGAGTCCCCCTTCTCACCAAAGAAGCTAAAGCCATCAAAGGGCCTACCCATCAGCCAGGCACTGCGTCTCAATGCCACGGACGTTGAAATCGCTCTACCCAGACAGTCAGTTGAGGCAATTCCACATCTGATGGGGAACTTTGCGGCATCTTGCCTGTCAGCAATAGCTTGGGAGAGTTTGGCTTGGGCCTCCTCTGAGATCATAGGCAGCACTTGGTCAACCGAATCACACAAAGTGTTGTTATCGGCCCAAAAAGCACATGGTGTTCACCGACCACAGTGCTAGGCTGGCGGGAGAGAAAATTCTCTTACCAAAGGTATCCAGCCTTTCGGATTCACTATCCGGTGGAGTGTTAGGTAATGCGACGGATTGATCCTAGAAGTGGAGGCTTGCACCACAAAGCTCTCTGGGGTGGGGTGCTGGGTGAGGAAACTGGGGTCTTCAAGGGGCAGGGCAACAGGCAATTGTCCTGTACACAGGTGCCTCTATGAAGGGCTTGGACCAGGCTCCAAGGAGGACATCTGAAGGGCTTCATTGAATTGGAGTAAAGGCTCAGAAGGAGCAACTCCCAGCTGAAGCACCTCTGTCAAGAAGTTAGTCTTGACTGCCACTGTGGGCAACTGAATGTCGAAGACCTCAGCTGCCCTTCACACCACCATTGCGAATGAGACACCTTCCTCCATAGCCATAGTAGGGGGAGAGACCAGACCAGTGTCTAGTGAGGTACCCAAACCATTGATATCAACCAGTTCCTTCTACCAGTTGTCCTCTGTGGCATCAAGGGGATGGTGGTTACCATAAGGGTCCTCGAACCCCTCCCAAATGTTACCCTCTCCAAGCCTGCCGAAGGAAAAGGGCACCGGCTCCGGCTCGGAAGGCATGGTACCAGTCGGTGCTGGTGTCAGCGTCAGACAATGCCCATCTGGCTTTGTGTTGGAGTCAGGTGTGACGTTTGAGGCCTGCACTGCCACTGGTGCATCGACGGCGCCGGGAACTATGGCACTGGAGCAGGAGCCGAAGAAGGTCGCACCCTCACGGGCAACGTCGTTCTGGGTCCAGCACCAGATCCAAGGAGCCCGAATGGCGTCCCTCTTGAACCTGTGGGACCCGAAGGCGCTCTACAGGGGTTGGGATGCCCAAATATGAGGTGAATAGCCTCATAAAACTTCCTGAGTTGGGTGGGGGTCTGTCCGGCTCCAGGGAACTCTGGGAGCCGCAGAGCAGGCGCTGGCACAGGCTCCACCATGGAGCATGGCCTAGAGTGCCGACGCTTCCGCGCCAGGTCCCATG
Organism: Calotriton arnoldi; assembly: GCA_963921515.1. Classification (NCBI taxonomy): domain Eukaryota; kingdom Metazoa; phylum Chordata; class Amphibia; order Caudata; family Salamandridae; genus Calotriton; species Calotriton arnoldi. The sequence continues at coordinate 2,019,883 of CAWUFW010002084.1, read as the reverse complement.
ACTTAGATCGCTGCGGAGAAGTTGAAGACCGCTTAGACTTCTTTCTCTAGTGGGACTTACTAGGCGACTTGGATCGAGATGACAACAGTCAGGAGCGTTCCTAGGACCTTCCGCGAGACAGGGGTCGAGCGAGTTGCTGGGTCACATGACATCAGGCGTTGAGGAGCTTCAGGGACCATTCCCTCAGCACCATGGGATTCATGACGCAGCATTCCTTGCAGGTCTTCGATTCGTGGTCTTGCTCCAAGCACCATAGGCAATTTAAATGAGGGTCTTTCAGACATCAGCCCATGAGAGGCACCACATGGTTTAAATCTTGTTTGCTTCTCAGGGGACCTCCCTAACACACGAAGAGAAGCTTTCTCAAAAAAGGCTATGACAAAAGTCGAGGAAAAAGTCAGTCATAAATTGACTGAAGGTAGCTCTCTCCGGATCTGCGCTGACTGGCATGGAAAGAAAAGAACTGACGTCAGCACACTCGGATGACACTTATATATGCTGCGCCCACATCACTTTCAGCATGGACGATGCCAATGCGGAGCCATACGACTGGGTACTGCTTGAAAAATTCCTCATCTAGTCTGATGCCTGGGGAATATACTAAGGTATGGAATCTGTATCTAGAAGTCTCTATCAGATACTTAATACAGTACAGTGCAGTACGATGTCTGTTAAAGGTTCTTTAACAATACACCAAAATAGGTGCATCTTGTTTTGTTAAAACATCGTACTGCACATGGAAATCTGGTCAAGAGCCTTTCTCCCTTTTACCGACTGATGCAGAAATACGTGCCAAATACACTTAGGAGACAAAGGCAGCAAAGCCGAAAAACTAGCCTCTCTTGACAGGCTCAGTCTGAACTGTAGCTAAACACACGTCCTACTGGTGCCAACCATCTTCTCCAGGGTGGGCGTGGGCACAGGGGTGCTCTGAGAGGAATAATGCTCCTGAGTATTGCGGCTCTGACCTGGAAGTGAAAATACCAATGTATTTATGTGAAGAACATCCTCTTCCCAAAGATCTCAAACACCTCTGCGGAGGGTCAAAAGCACTTGCAATGTTTGCTTGGTGCACTATGGGGCTGATATTAGCATAATTTTCCTGGGCTGCTTTTGATTCCCAGTTCTCTCTCGTCTGCAAAACACCTCGCATGCAACAAAACTAGATATACTATATTTCACTTCTATTCCTTAGACAGATGATTTACTTCAGAGAATGGTCCAGTGACGACTGTCAATTGAGTTCCCAACGTATTTGTTTCGGTCATGGGAGTATTTGCTAGCTGCTTCGGAGATATTTGTATCATTCGACTAAACGCATAATCTGTAGTTTTTGTATCAATCGATCCCACGGAGAAGCAGCGCAAAATCACCATCACATGCTGTACATATATTTCCATTTCATGTCAAAGTGGGGTGCGTTTCCCGGTTTCTAATGTTACTGGTTACAGAAGGCTCCATTGGAAACAAAACATCAATTCATTGTCACTTCTTACAACTGTTCAAACGTCGCCAAGGAAGATAATTAGATCAACGTGACATGCACCTCACATTATGCTAGCGCTGGTGTTACATGTGCTAATAACATATGATATTATAATCAATCATCAGTACTGCCTGGGGCATGGCCACACACCAAGAACGTCAGCAGGATTCTCGAAACATATTCGTCGCCGGGATGTATCTCCTACCAGCGGATACAGAGATGCAAGATGTAATTCACATTCCTTGGTCGGACGACATTTATAAGTATTGTACAGCATCTCCGTCACACAGCTTTGCTTTCAGCCAGAAAGAGGGGGTGCTTGGACCATCTCCGGATGTTTATCTCGGGGAGCCACGTATTCCACACTCCCCGTCGTGCCAATCAGTGCTGTCGATACGGGTGCCAGGAGACTGCCAAAATTGTTTTTTTTAGGACCAGGTCCCACAAGTAAAAACTCCAAGTAACATGGAGTTATCCAAAAATAGTAAGTGAACAAACTACTGATCAGTCTATCTGAGTCTGTAAGCATGCCTAAGTCATACGGTACAATGAACAGATGTTACGTTCTGTTATGCTGTGTCAAGCTTATTGGTTATACAGCACGTAATGCAGGCCTGGGTAGCTTCAACCCGCTTGTTAACTGTATACCACATCACTCTGCACTAATATTTTCGAGGAATTCCTGGCTGCTATTTTCTGAGAGGAGCTATAAAAGACTTTTTTCTTGGGGCTCTGCGTAGCAACCCAAAACACGAGCCATAGTGCAGATGAAAGCCCCCCTCAGAAGGGTGGAAATTGCCATTAATTCACGAAATAGTTGAACAGTTGGTCCAGCCATGATGGCAAGTTTATTTTTGATTTTTTACCGTGTGTTTACAGACATCCAGGAGGCATGTCGTGACAGAAATAACATCCCCTTCATGGGCTTGATGTTAAGCCCAAGGACAAGTGCAGCAGGCTTCGAATGATGTCTGCAGCTAATTTTGACCACTTATCATTTGAGGATGGTCTGCGAAGAGCTCAAATTGACAAAAGATGTTATCACAAACCTCAAAAGATCACTGACATATTGTTTGTTAAGGGACATTGTAGTTGAGATCAACTTAAAATCTTAAAACAAGCATTGGCAATGGCAACAGGTGAGGCTTATGAATGCACTGTCAAGCCAGACCTAAAAATTAATGTAGGTTAATGACTGCCCTCCTCCAATCTGTGCTGCTACCAGGGAAAACACCAAAAAGTATCTAGTTATCTAAGAGACTTTGATAGCATTACAACGTCATGTGTGTGCTCCTGAAGGGTCAAGCTCAGGCAGTTGGATAAATAAACAAAATGATCACAGCTTTGTGGAATGCAAGCACTTTTTTTTGTGGAAGCACACAATGTTTGCCCAATCGAAAGAAGTACTCCTAGTTTCCAATATGTGGGCGGAACCAAAGAAACTCTCTAGTGAAGTTAACATACTTATCTGGGGACAGCTGCACTGTCGAGACAGACCATAAACTGAGTTATGGTTATTTGCACCACAAAACCCATAAAACATTCGGCCACATGCCACCAACAAGAGCCATACTTTTTGGGTGCAATAATGTGGGGATACTGCCCACAACCATATCTGTACAATATCAGTGGTTATTAGTTTTCATATCTCAGCCACATCTTTGTTTGTATCACGACAGGGGCATGCAGTCTGACATCAGTCCCAGAACTCACAGCACATGCCCAGAGTGCCCTGCGAACTAATAATGGAAAGTTGGCCACCCCAGTTGGGCAGTCCCTTGAGAGGGAAGAAGGGATCACTCACTTCGCTCTCCTACACTTGTGAGCGCAGGCCAAAGTAGAAAGAAGGCACAATAACCTTAAATTGAACTCTAAAACCTGTTCCATTTCAAACAAGTATTTGCAATGCAATAGGTCTCGCATTTACGCAAGTTTGAACTATTGGCATTGTAAATGACAATGCCTTTTATTTATGTTTTGGTTTTTAAAACATAAATAAAAGACATTGTCATTTACAATGCCAATAGCTTCAACTCGCGTAAATGAGAGACCTATTGCATTGCAAATGCTTGTTTCATCCCAGCTACTTGGCGCTGCCCTGCGTGGGAATTCCTACCTGGAGAATGACAATGCTGTCCAGAACTGCCCATTCCTTCCTGACCTCAGTGACCTTGCATGGCCTCCACTTTTACCCTTACTTTATCAGTACCGCAGAATTAGTACTTCAAGGTTATTTTTTGCCCAAATATTCTTCTGGGGGACAGTTCCATGGATATACAACACAGTCAGTAAATCAAGGCCATTACACTACAAGTCTTTGCTCATAGGCAGGACCACTGGAATAACGCAATATTGTGGCCGCCGCGTTCTCGGAGTATTTACATATTTTCCACACTTGCCGCATGATTCAGATCTTCTGTATCAGTTGCAAACATTGATTCTAGCTCAGATGGATCAAGAGAGGCTTTAAAAAGCATCAGTCGTGGTCCCCCGGGGGGACAGACGCTTTGCAAAGATTAACTGTCACCATTTCGTTGCTGACTGCTGTATTCGGGTGTTAGAGTGCTGCTAATGAGGAGAAACGTTTGCTCAGACAGTACTACTGTGTTATAAAATGACAAAATAGCAAAATATTGCGACAGAATGTGCCATATGACGCTGCATCATTGCACCTCTTCTGTGTCTGATTACGTTTGTACCTCTCCAGTCCCTGCAGCACCTGTTCTGACCTGAATCTCAGGCTCTACAACAGCTCTGCTGACCTGGTTCTCTGGTTCTACAGCAGCTCTGCTGACCTGGTTCTCTGGCTCTACAGCAGCTCTGCTGACCTGGTTCTCTGGCTCTAGAGCAGCTCTGCTGACCTGGTTCTCCGGCTCTAGAGCAGCTCTGCTGACCTGGTTCTCTGGCTCTAGAGTAGCTCTGCTGACCTGGTTCTCAGGCTTTACAACAGCTCTGCTGTCCCGGTTCTCTGGCTCTAGGGCGGCTCTGCCCTAGAGCCAGAGCTATGCTGACCTGGTTCTCTGGCTCTACAGCAGCTCTGCTGACCTGGTTCTCTGGCTCTAGAGCAGCTCTGCTGACCTGGTTCTCTGGCTCTAAAGCAGCTCTGCTGACCTGGTTCTCTGGCTCTAGAGCGGCTCTGCTGGCCTGGTTCTCTGGCTCTACAACAGTTCTGCTGACCTGGTTCACAGGCTCTACAGCAGCTTGCTGACCTGGTTCTCTGGTTCTAGAGCGGCTCTGCTGGCCTGGTTCTCTGGCTCTAGAGTGGCTCTGCTGACCTGGTTCTCTGTCTCTAAAGCGGCTCTGCTGACCTGGTTCTCTGGCTCTAGAGCTGCTCTACTGACCCGGTTTTCAGGCTCTAGAGCGGCTCTGCTGAACTGGTTCTCTGGCTCTAGAGCGTGTCTGCTGACCTAGTTCTATGGCTCTACAGCAGCTCTGCTGACCTGGTTCTATGGCTCTACAGCGGCTCCGCTGACCTGGTTCTATGGCTCTACAGCGGCTCTGCTGACCTGGTTCTCTGGCTCTAGAGCGGCTCTGCTGACCTGGTTCTCTGGCTCTACAGCAGCTCTGCTGACCTGGGTCTCCTGCTCTACAACGGCTCTGCTGACCTGGTTCTCTGGCTCTACAATGGCTCTGCTGACCTGGTTCTCTGGCTCTACAGCAGCTCTGCTGACCTGGTTCTATGGATCTACAGCAGCTTGCTGACCTGCTTCTCTGGCTCTACAGCAGCTCTGCTGACCTGGTTCTAAGGCTCTACAGCAGCTCTGTTGACCTGGTTCTCTGGCTCTACAGCAGCTTGCTAACCTGGTTCTCTGGCTCTACAACACCTCTGCTGACCTGGTTCGCTGACCTGGTTCTCTGGCCCAGTTCTCTGGCCATAGAGCAGCTCTGCTGACCTCGTTCTCTGGCTCTACAGCAGCTCTGATGACCTGGTTCTCAGGCTCTAGAGCGACTCTGCTGACCTTGTTCTCTGGCTCTACAGCGGCTCTGCTGACCTGGTTCTCTGGCTCCACAGCAGCTCTGCGGACCTGGTTCTCTGGCTCTACAGCAGCTCTGCTGACTTGGTTCTCTGGCTCTACAGCAGCTCTGCTCACCTGGTTCTCTGGCTCTACAGCAGCTCTGCTGACCTGGTTCTCTAGCTCTACAGCAGCTCTGCTGACCTGGTTCTCTGGGTCTAGAGCGCCTCTGCTGACCAGGTTCTCTGGCTCTACAATGGCTCTGCTGACCTGGTTCTCTGGCTCTAGAGCAGCGCTGCTGATCTGGTTCTCTGGCTCTACAACGGCTCTGCTGACCCAGTTCTCTGGCTCTAGAGCGGCTCTGCTGACCTGGTTCTCTGGCTCTACAGCAGCTCTGCTGACCTGGTTCTCTGGCTCTACAGCAGCTCTGCTGACCTGGTTCTCTGGCTCTACAACGGCTCTGCTGACCCAGTTCTCTGGCTCTAGGGCAGCTCTGCTGACCTGGTTCTCTGGCTCTAGAGCGGCTCTGCTGACCAGGTTCTTTAGCTCTAGAGAAGCTCTGCTGACCTGGTTCTATGGCTCTACAGCAGCTCTGCTGACCTGGTTCTCTGGCTCTAGAGCGGCTCTGCTGACCTGGTTCTCTGGCTCTAGAGCGGCTCTGCTGACCTGGTTCTCTGGCTCTACAGCGGCTCTGCTGACCTGGTTCTCTGGCTCTACAGCAGCTCTGCTGACCTGGTTCTCTGGGTCTACAGCAGCTCTGCAGACCTGGTTCTCCGTCTCTAGAGCAGCTCTGCTGACCTGGTTCTCAGGCTCTCGAGCAGCTCTGCTGACCTGGTTCTCTGGCTCTACAGCAGCTCTGCTGACCTGGGTCTCCTGCTCTACAACGGCTCTGCTGACCTGGTTCTCTGGCTCTACAATGGCTCTGCTGACCTGGTTCTCTGGCTCTACAGCAGCTCTGCTGACCTGGTTCTATGGATCTACAGCAGCTTGCTGACCTGCTTCTCTGGCTCTACAGCAGCTCTGCTGACCTGGTTCTCTGGCTCTACAGCAGCTCTGCTGACCTGGTTCTAAGGCTCTACAGCAGCTCTGCTGACCTGGTTCTCTGGCTCTACAGCAGCTTTCTAACCTAGTTCTCTGGCTCTACAACACCTCTGCTGACCTGGTTCGCTGACCTGGTTCTCTGGCCCAGTTCTCTGGCCATAGAGCAGCTCTGCTGACCTCGTTCTCTGGCTCTACAGCAGCTCTGATGACCTGGTTCTCAGGCTCTAGAGCGACTCTGCTGACCTTGTTCTCTGGCTCTACAGCGGCTCTGCTGACCTGGTTCTCTGGCTCCACAGCAGCTCTGCGGACCTGGTTCTCTGGCTCTACAGCAGCTCTGCTGACTTGGTTCTCTGGCTCTACAGCAGCTCTGCTCACCTGGTTCTCTGGCTCTACAGCAGCTCTGCTGACCTGGTTCTCTAGCTCTACAGCAGCTCTGCTGACCTGGTTCTCTGGGTCTAGAGCGCCTCTGCTGACCAGGTTCTCTGGCTCTACAGTAGCTCTGCTGACCTGGTTCTCTGGCTCTAGAGCAGCGCTGCTGACCTGGTTCTCTGGCTCTACAACGGCTCTGCTGACCCAGTTCTCTGGCTCTAGAGCGGCTCTGCTGACCTGGTTCTCTGGCTCTACAGCAGCTCTGCTGACCTGGTTCTCTGGCTCTACAGCAGCTCTGCTGACCTGGTTCTCTGGCTCTACAACGGCTCTGCTGACCTGGTTCTCTGGCTCTACAGCGGCTCTACTGGCCTGGTTCTCTGGCTCTAGGGCAGCTCTGCTGACCTGGTTCTCTGGCTCTAGAGCGGCTCTGCTGACCAGGTTCTCTATCTCTAGAGAAGCTCTGCTGACCTGGTTCTATGGCTCTACAGCAGCTCTGCTGACCTGGTTCTCTGGCTCTAGAGCGGCTCTGCTGACCTGGTTCTCTGGCTCTAGAGCGGCTCTGCTGACCTGGTTCTCTGGCTCTACAGCGGCTCTGCTGACCTGGTTCTCTGGCTCTACAGCAGCTCTGCTGACCTGGTTCTCTGGGTCTACAGCAGCTCTGCAGACCTGGTTCTCCGTCTCTAGAGCAGCTCTGCTGACCTGGTTCTCAGGCTCTCGAGCAGCTCTGCTGACCTGGTTCTCTGGCTCTACAGCAGCTCTGCTGACCTAGTTCTCTGGGTCTACAGCAGCTCTGCTGACCTGGTTCTCTAGCTCTAGTGCAGCTCTGCTGACCTGGTTCTCAGGCTCTAGAGCAGCTCTGCTGACCTGGTTCTCCGGCTCTACAGCAGCTCTGATGACCTGGTTCTCTGGCTCTACAGCAGCTCTGCTGACCTGGTTCTCTGGCTCTACAGCAGCTCTGCTGGCCTGGTTCTCTGGCTCTAGAGCAGCTCTGCTGATCTGGTTTTCTGGCTCTAGAGCAGCTCTGCTGACTTGGTTCTCTGGCTCTACAACGGCTCTGCTGACCTGGTTCTCAGGCTCTACAGCCGCTCTGCTGACCTGGTTCTCTGGCTCTAGAGCAGGTCTGCTGACCTGGTTCTCTGGCTCTACAACGGCTCTGCTGACCTGGTTCTCTGGCTCTACAGCAGCTCTGCTGACCTGGTTCTATGGATCTACAGCAGCTTGCTGACCTGCTTCTCTGGCTCTACACCAGCTCTGCTGACCTGGTTCTCTGGCTCTACAGCAGCTCTGCTGACCTGGTTCTAAGGCTCTACAGCAGCTCTGCTGACCTGGTTCTCTGGCTCTACAGCAGCTTGCTAACCTGGTTCTCTGGCTCTACAACACCTCTGCTGACCTGGTTCGCTGACCTGGTTCTCTGGCCCAGTTCTCTGGCCATAGAGCAGCTCTGCTGACCTCGTTCTCTGGCTCTACAGCGGCTCTGCTGACCTGGTTCTCTGGCTCTAGAGCGACTCTGCTGACCTTGTTCTCTGGCTCTACAGCGGCTCTGCTGACCTGGTTCTCTGGCTCTACAGCAGCTCTGCGGACCTGGTTCTCTGGCTCTACAGCAGCTCTGCTGACTTGGTTCTCTGGCTCTACAGCAGCTCTGCTGACCTGGTTCTCTGGCTCTACAGCACCTCTGCTGACCTGGTTCTCTAGCTCTACAGCAGCTCTGCTGACCTGGTTCTCTGGGTCTAGAGCGCCTCTGCTGACCAGGTTCTCTGGCTCTACAGTAGCTCTGCTGACCTGGTTCTCTGGCTCTAGAGCAGCGCTGCTGACCTGGTTCTCTGGCTCTACAACGGCTCTGCTGACCCAGTTCTCTGGCTCTAGAGCGGCTCTGCTGACCTGGTTCTCTGGCTCTACAGCAGCTCTGCTGACCTGGTTCTCTGGCTCTACAGCAGCTCTGCTGACCTGGTTCTCTGGCTCTACAACGGGTCTGCTGACCTGGTTCTCTGGCTCTACAGCGGCTCTACTGGCCTGGTTCTCTGGCTCTAGGGCAGCTCTGCTGACCTGGTTCTCTGGCTCTAGAGCGGCTCTGCTGACCAGGTTCTCTAGCTCTAGAGAGGCTCTGCTGACCTGGTTCTATGGCTCTACAGCAGCTCTGCTGACCTGGTTCTCTGGCTCTAGAGCGGCTCTGCTGACCTGGTTCTCTGGCTCTAGAGCGGCTCTGCTGACCTGGTTCTCTGGCTCTACAGCGGCTCTGCTGACCTGGTTCTCTGGCTCTACAGCAGCTCTGCTGACCTGGTTCTCTGGGTCTACAGCAGCTCTGCAGACCTGGTTCTCCGTCTCTAGAGCAGCTCTGCTGACCTGGTTCTCAGGCTCTAGAGCAGCTCTGCTGACCTGGTTCTCCGGCTCTAAAGCAGCTCTGATGACCTGGTTCTCTGGCTCTACCGCAGCTCTGCTGACCTGGTTCTCTGGCTCTACAGCAGCTCTGCTGGCCTGGTTCTCTGGCTCTAGAGCAGCTCTGCTGATCTGGTTTTCTGGCTCTAGAGCAGCTCTGCTGACTTAGTTCTCTGGCTCTACAACGGCTCTGCTGACCTGGTTCTCAGGCTCTACAGCCGCTCTGCTGACCTGGTTCTCTGGCTCTAGAGCAGGTCTGCTGACCTCGTTCTCTGGCTCTACAACGGCTCTGCTGACCTGGTTCTCTGGCTTTACAGAGGCTCTGCTGACCTGGTTCTCTGGCCCTAGAGGAGCTCTGCTGACCTGGTTCTCCAGCTCTAGAGCGGCTCTGCGGACCTGGTTCTCTGGCTCTAGAGCAGCTCTGCTGACCTGGTTCTCTGGCTCTACAGCAGCTCTGCTGACCTTGTTCTCTGGCTCTACAACGGCTCTGCTGACCTGGTTCTCTGGCTCTACAGCAGCTCTGCTGACCTGGTTCTCTGGCTCTACAACAGCTCTGCTGACCTGGTTCTCTGGCTCTACAGCAGCTCTGCTGACCTGGTTCTCTGGCTCTAGAGCAGCTTTGATGACCTGGTTCTCTGGCTCTAGAGCGGCCCTGCTGACCTGGTTCTCTGACTCTACAATGGCTCTGCTGACCTGGTTCTCTGGCTCTACAGCAGCTCTGCTGACCTGGTTCTCTGGCTCTACAACAGCTCTGCTGACCTGGTTCTCTGGCTCTACAACGGCTCTGCTGACCTGGTTCTCTGGCTCTACAAAGGCTCTGCTGACCTGGTTCTCTGGCTCTACAACGGCTCTGCTGACCTGGTTCTCAGGCTCTACAGCCGCTCAGCTGACCTGGTTCTCTGGCTCTACAGCAGCTCTGCTGACCTGGTTCTTTGGCTCTACAGCAGCTCTGCTGACCTGGTTCTCTGGCTCTAGAGCGGCCCTGCTGACCTGGTTCTCTGACTCTACAACGGCTCTGCTGACCTGGTTCTCTGGCTCTACAGCAGCTCTGCTGACCTGGTTCTCTGGCTCTACAACAGCTCTGCTGACCTGGTTCTCTGGCTCTACAACGGCTCTGCTGACCTGGTTCTCTGGCTCTACAAAGGCTCTGCTGACCTGGTTCTCTGGCTCTACAACGGCTCTGCTGACCTGGTTCTCAGGCTCTACAGCCGCTCAGCTGACCTGGTTCTCTGGCTCTACAGCAGCTCTGCTGACCTGGTTCTTTGGCTCTACAGCAGCTCTGCTGACCTGGTTCTCAGGCTCTAGAGCGGCTCTGCTGACCTGGTTCTCAGGCTCTACAGCAGCTTGCTGACCTGGTCTCTGGCTCTAGAGCGGCTCTGCTGGCCTGGTTTTCTGGCTCTAGAGCGGCTCTGCTGACCTGGTTCCCTGGCTCTAGAGCAGCTCTGCTGACCTGGTTCTCTGGCTCTACAACGGTTCTGCTGACCTGGTTCTCTGGCTCTACAGCAGCTCTGATGACCTGGTTCTCTGGCTCTAGAGCAGCTCTGCTGACCTGGTTCTCTGGCTCTAGAGCAACTCTGCTGACCTGGTTCTCTGGCTCTACAGCAGCTCTGTTGACCTGGTTCTCTGGCTCTAGAGCAGCTCTGCTGACCTTGTTCTCTGGCTCTAGAGCGGCTCTGCTGACCTGGTTCTCTGGCACAACGGCTCAGCTGACCTGGTTCTCAGGCTCTACAGCCGATCGCTAAAACCCCGAATACAAATACCAGACAAGCTGTCGCCATTGTGAAAAAAATATAGTGCTTACCGACTAATGAAGGAGACAGTGTAACGCCGCAAGTAAAAGATCCAGTACTGATGGGCGGTCCCAAAATGAGACAGGGCGGTAACAAGGAGGGACTAAGAAGCCTCATTATCAATAGGAAGCCAGCATTTACCATGGACGATGACGCCAGCCAATGAAAAATATGAACGGGGCTTCCACACCACTTCTAAAACATACCCTAATACAGCATGCCTGTGAAAAGAGGAAGAGGAACTATTGCGGAAATCCGTAGAGTTGGCAAACATGCAAATAGGAGTCTATTCAGGAGCTAACGGTGGGACAAGTGGTCTACCATTTCATGGCATTGGAAAGAAAATAAATGGTGTTTACTATCCCTATCATTTTGGTGAATTGACGTACATGAGGCTAGTGTATATCTTCCATTGCAGAGGCCCCGCAGGAAGAGAGCTACCACAACATTTCCTTCCTGCGAAGGGAACTTTAGTGTGAGGGGGCCAAAAGACTCCTGATCTTCATTCCTGTCTGTTGCGGGATAGAAAACAAGACTGAGACCTTACCTGTTGATTCACTGGATCCCTCCATCCCGTCGTTGAGAACACAACCTGGAAGAGAAAAGAAAAAAGTCAAAAGTAAAGAAGGACAGGGAACACGAGTCAAGAGGGAATAGACAAAACAAAAAAATAATTCAGTTTCTCCTCCAGGATTTAACCCAAGAAAGAGAAGGATCGGGGAAGAGTCCTGGAGAGCTGGAGACGAGCAGACTGAGGACATGGAAAGCAGACAGTTTGAGTCTACACGGGATCTGGGGGCAGCAGGAGCGCAGGGCCAGAAGGATGCCTGGACTTTGTGAAGTATCGCAGACCAAGGGAGGCCTCACGCACAGATGCACCACCTCCTGCCTACACCGATGTCCGAGGCTCCTGCCATGCTGCTGGAGGGGCATGGCTTACGTAGATGGGTCAGTGCACACGCAAGTTCAGATGGGTGGAGATGTTTGACCTTCTGGGAAGGTTAAGGATGAGTCTGGCCGTTGTGTTTTGGATGGTCTGGAGTCTTTGCATGAGGTGGGTGGAGGTGCCTGTGTAGAGTGCGTTGCCGTAGTCGAGTTTGCTGATGATGAAGGCCTGCGTGACTGTTCTTCTTGTGCTTGCGGTGAGCCATTTGAAGATCTTGCGGAGTAGGCGGATCGTGTGGAAGCAGGACGAGGCAACTGAGTTTATCTGGCATTTCATTGTGAGTTTGGTGTCCAGTATGATGCCTAAGTTGCGTGCGTGGTCTTTGGGTAGGGGGGTGGGTCCGAGCTAAGAGGGCCACCAGGAATAGTTCCAGAGGGTGTTATCTCTGCCAAAGATCAGAACTTTGGTCTTGTCTGTGTTTAGCTTGAGTCAACATCGATCTTGTGACGTTTTGCATGCATTTGTGAAAGTTGACTTTAGTCTCAGTGGGGTTCACTGATAGTGAGAGGATGAGCTGGGTGTTAACGGTGTAGGAGAAGATGTGTATGATTTGACGATGTCTACAAGTGGAGTCATGTAGATGTTAAAGAGGGTTGGACTCAGGGAGGATCCTTGTGGTACTCCGCAGATGATGTGGTTAGGGGCAAGGTGAACGTGGTGAGACGGACTTTCCAGGTGCGTCCTGTGAGGAAGGACTTTAGCCACTTTAGTGCATTGCTCATGATTCCAATTGTGTGGAGTCTGTGGATGAGCGTGTGATGTGAGACGGTGCAGAAGGCAGCAGAGAAGTCTAGGAGGATGAGGGCGGTCATTTCTCCTCTGTCGAGTAGTGCTCGAATGTCGTCTGTGGCTGCGATTAGTGCTGTTTCAGTGCTATGATTGGCTCTGAAGCCCGACTGAGATGCGTCAAGTAGGTTGTGTCTCTCCAGGTGGCTAGTCAGTTGAGTGTTCATTGTCTTCTCCAGGACTTTGCCTGGGAAGAGAAGGCGGGAGATTGGGCGGTAGTTATAGAGGTCGATGGGTCTGCTGACGATTTCTTGAGGAGGGGCCGAATCTCTGCGTGCTTCCATGCTTCTGGGACAGTGGTGGTGCTAATCGAGGTGTTCAGTTTGGTGGTGAGCTGGGGGCTGATTTCGACGTCTCCTAGGTTGAAAGTTCGGTGTGGGCAGGGATCACTGGGTGCTCCTGAGTGAATGGATTTCATCAGGACAGTGATGGTAGGTGTGGTGAGTTGGTCCCAGGCGGAGAGTTGTATGATGGTGTCTATGTTGGGTGTAGGGTTGTTGAAGGTGGCTGGTTGATGGTTAAGTTTTTGTAGAGAGTCACAATCTTCTTGTGGAATTGGTTGGAGAGATAGTCACAGACTTGTTAGGAGGTGGGGATCGAGCTTTCTGTGGCCAGGGGGCAGGAGAATTCTGGGACGATGGAGAAAAGTTCTTTGGTAGGTTAGAGCTTGCTTCGAGGCACCTGGTGAAGGCTTCTTTTTTTGTGGTTCTGGTGAGATGGTGGTAGGTGTTGAGGGTCGTTTTGTAAGCGTCGCAGTCGGTGTAATTCTTGCTGGTTCTCCACTTTCTTTCCAATCGTTTGCATTCCTGGTTGGTCGTGCGTAGATCGGGTGTGTACTAGGTGGCTTGTTTGGCAGGCCTGTGTCTTGGGGGTCTTCGTGGGGGCGACTAGGTTGGCTGCGTCACTAATCCATTCGTAGAAATTCTGTACTGTTTGGTCCAGATTGGGTGCGTTAATGGGTTTGGTGGAGCTGAGGGCGTTCGTCCAGGGCTGCTGGGTTACACTGGTCCAGTTCCTGTAGGGTGCATTGTTGTAGGTGGGATGAGGGCATGGTGGGACGGGTGCTAGACAGTTTATCACTCTGAGGTGCCTCTCTGAAAGTAAGGTATAATAAGGTCATTTTTTTACTGAGACCGCTTTGAGAGAGTTCTTTTTCCTCCCTTCTGCTTTAACTTGGTTTACAGGATTCTCTAGTGGAGTGCAAATCCAAGCCTATCCCGAAGAAAGAGGACAAGTGATTTTTTTATGTTCTGTTACGAGGACCACCATAGGTTCATAGTGTCCCTGAAGAAAGAGAGAGCAAAAAAAAGAGCAAAAAAATATTGAGAAGGGAGAAGACAGATAGGGATAGGAATAAAAGAACCCCCAAAAGAAGAAACCAATACTGATCTGCTCACTTTTTCTTTAATTGAGGGTCTCCAGTCCGCAGAAGCTCCACCCCTGTGAAACAAAACAGTCGGATAAGTACTTACAGAAAAAGGACCACAGGAAAAATCTCCCCCAGAACATGAACTATTTTGGCAAAACAGAACTACTTTTTTACATTTTTTAAATATCTTTTAATTGGAAGTCAATAAACCAATACAGTTCACAGTATTTAGTAGGTTGATTACAATTGTTACATAAGCATTTTGAAAGATAATGATTTATACTTGCCATTGTCTTTTAATTACAATTAACATCTTTACCCTATCTCAAATCGACCCTCCCACCCGCATCAGCGTGTGATATCCTCCCACTCCATCCTCCCCCACTCCAACTTGTTCCTTCCTACCCCATGCATCTGAATGGGCAGGCATTGTGTTGGACAGTCAATTACTGCCAACCTTGCCTAGTCTAATAATCAGACTCAAACATGGGCTGCTATGCCCAAAATGTAGGCTGTGACCGTATCTGCTTCTGTCAACCACTAACAAAACGAAGAACCAATGAAACAGTGTAACCAATGAAACAGTGGGACGTTCAGCGGGGATGTGTATCATCCTTAATGCTCTGTGAGAACGCTTCAACCATGGAATCCCAATCTTGAGCCACTGACTGCTTATGTAAACCTGCTCTCTCTTCCCTATGTAGGTGGATGCTCTCAGATGCCAACCAGAGGGTGGTCGCCTGGCTCCAAGACTGTATTGTCGGTGGGGTACGGTTCTTCCTTTGCATTGTAATGGCACTTCACCAACAGTAGGGCCAAATCTAAGAATTTAGCCGAGGTTTTATCTGAGTGTGGGCGAGAGAAAAGGCCCAACAGCAGCTCTTACAAAGAACTGTTTAAACAACGGCCCATAACTTTGTGGAGTACGGTAGTGATTCTAATCCAATATCCCGTCAGCGACCCACATGACTATAAAATATGAGGTAGGTCAGCCTCAGGGTATCGGTACCGCAGACGAACTGAGTAATCCCCTTGGTAGATCTTGGAGATGCGATGAGGGGTAAGGTATACTCTGCTTAATATGTTGAATTGAATATACTTAAATCGCAAATTGCAAGATACCTTATGTGGGTATGACAAAACGTGCAGCTTGAGGAGTGCCCCTTTAGGGAACACTACCAGTGTGGACGATTGAGCTAGGGAGAACATGGCGTCTGCCGGTTGAGCAGCCGCGCGTGTCCGTACCTTTTCCTCTCATCAAGAGGTAGCTGGATGTCACTCGCCTGATTCTTCGTTCTTTCTGCCCCTGAAGCTGCAGAGAAAGTCACCGATTCCGCCGCTCACAGAGGGGGCGGATGACCTGGGAGCTGCTCGGCGCCCCCCGCCTGCCCTACTTCTCACGCTGGTGTACTGCTGCCCTGGAGCTGAGGCGCGGGCGCAGAGCGGCAGCCCGCGGCCTCCTCCGGGTCAACAGCGGCAGCGCCAGTATCGTTCGCTTCTTTGGAGCTGCGGGTGTTGAGGCTGGGCAAAAAGATAGTGCTGAAGATACACCGACGGCCCCATCGTCCCCCACAGTCTCCCATATAGCTCCCTACACTGCTTCTCACAGTTTGGAGCCCTTTTTTGCACCTGGAAAGGCCGACGCTCAGGTGGATCAGAGCCTTCAGGTCCTTGCACACAGTCAAGACGGTCAAGACGGTGAGGTGGGTGAGCGAAGCCTTCCAGGGAAACGAGGTAACTTTATTACTAAACTAAAAGAGAGGCAAGGTAAGAAAGTCGGAAAGAGTGGGACTGGAAGAAAAAAAGGGCAACCTAAGGAAAAGGGAGAATTGAGGCGGGAGCCCCAGGACCAGTTAGTGGGGGAGCGAGTTTTTGGAGCCATAATCACAACAGCTAGCCCTGGTATATCTAATACTACCAGCCTTACCTGTGATAATTCAGCTTTTCAAAATTACCAGGTTAAAGGCAGGAGTATAAAAAGAGGGAAAAATAAGACTGTACCCAATATAGTGAAGGTCACCCCCTCATTAAAGTCTTTTTTCAGGGTGCAACCAGAGGTTTTACTCATTACAAAGCAGGGAGCAGAAAGTCAGCGACGTTATTGGCTCATCTGAGTATCGGAGCACTACAGACTCGATGCAGGCTGGGATGCAGTCTATAGGATCGTCAGGGGCTGAGTCTGAGCTACCTGTTATTGCTATTGTCCCTGTCACTGACACGGATACAACCACTGAAATTACCACTACCCCTGCCATTGTAATTGATGTCGCTGTTAGTCAAAGTATGAGTGGAGCTGGGTCGGTAACAGGATTAGGGTTGGGCTCTTTAGAGCAGATTGGGCCCCCCATTCCCACTCCCACTTTCAATGGGAGCCCTATTTACATCCTTAAAAGATGATATTAAGCAAGGATTTGCCGTATCAGCTGCCAATCAAGGGGAGAATAGGAGCTCGTGTGAGATCCTAGAAAGGAAAGTAGACCTCCTAAATGCTAGAACAGAATCCCTTGAGCATTCGGTAGAGGAGTTAAAGTCCAATTTAGGGACAGCAGAGGTAAAAATCCATGAGCTACTAAAGGGGTAGGCTGTGTTGCGTGAAAGAATGGAAATGTTGGAGAATAATTCCCGTAGGAACAATCTCCGCGTTTTGAATATTCCAGAAGGAAAAGAGGGCTCCGACTTAAGAAATTTTATGGTAAACTTGTTAAAAGAAGCCCTGCCACTTGACGATTCGGTGGAGTCCTTGACAAAGGACATACAAAGAATTCACAGGGATCCTTTTCGCTTAAATCCAAAAAGGACTAAGCCAAGGAAAATCCTTATCAACTTCCTAACTTACGCCGTGAAAGAGAACATTTTGAACTTGGCATTGAAGATGAAAACAGTGAGAAGTAAGGACTTCTCTTTTGAAGTCCGTTCAGATCTGTCAAGAGACACACTAGAAAGACAGTGGGAGCTCGGGAGAAGAATGGACAATTTTAAGAAGATTGGTGCTACGGTGCAACTTAAATTCCCTGCCTTTTTGAAAGTAATGCACAATAACAAAATGCACAATATCAGGTCCATTCAGGAGGCAGATGAACTGCTGGATAGTATCAGCAAAGGGCCCCCGTAAGCAAATCACCTACTAGCTATTTTTTGGGAAGTTGAGGTGAGGGGAACAGTCTATGGCTGGTTAAAAATTAAAAAGAGAAAAGAAAAAAAAGGGGAATGAGAAAGGGGGGGGAGAGAAAGAAAAAAAAAATACACATAAAAGGAGGAAATGGGACAAAAGGAGAAAGGGAAGAAGGAAGGGAAAAAAAGGGTAAAATTGTATAAACACGTATTTAGGGGCACGACATAGGGCATAACCCCTTTTTTCTTCCCCTCATTTTTGGGTGGGTAACACATTGGTGTACTTAGGTAGAGGAGGAGGAGGAGGCTACGGACGCCATATCTGGATAACAACTAGTCCAGGTAAATAGGGGTTGGGTTCTCCAAGGGGGGGTTGGGTTCTCCAAGGGGGGGGTAGAATGGGGGGTTGGGGAGCACAGGGGAATAAAAAATAAAAATACCTCATTCGTCACATATTGTATAGGTTGCTTTGACCAGATAGTTTTAGTTAGACTAGGAATGACCGGTGGTCTAAAGTCAAGGTGCAATTGTTGTATTGCATCAAGGAGGGCATGGAGGGCGGAGTACTCTTTCAAATGAACACTTTGCAGATATTGTCCTGGAATGTGAATGGCTTGAGGGGGGGGTCGCATAGAAGAAAAATTTTACAATATCTGAGAGATTCCCCCGCCCAAGTCTTGGTTATCCAGGAGACTCATCTTCTTGGAGCAGAAACGAAAGATATATTAAAATCACAGAAATGGGTGGATTCTTTCGCATGTACCGATCAGACGGCAGGTATTAGGGGGGTGTGGATTCTTTTTAAAAAATCAGCTAAAGCACAGATTTTACAATACAAGGGTGACCCAGGGGGAAGATGGTTGATACTGAAGGTCACTGTCAGAGAGGTCCTCTTTACATTAGTTGGATATTACGGTCCGAATCATGATGATCCCTCTAACCTCAAAACTATTTTTTCGCATCTTTTGGACTTCCCTGAGCCAGTGATATGGGCAGGAGACTTTAATATCTTTCTTGATCCCAAATTGGATAAATCTCCCAATAGTAGAGCGATTACCCCTTCGAGATCAAGGGTATCCCTCTTGGCAATAATGTCCCAATTGGGCCTTAGCGATATCTGGAGAGAAAGGTCAGGGCAACAGATGGGTGTATCGTATAGGAATTTTAAGTACAAACACAAGTCACGAATCGACTATATACTGATCAGCCATACTCTTAGAGACAGAGTAAAGGACATAACATATCTGCCATCGCATATGTCGGACCACTCTAGTATATTATTGACGCTACAGTGTCTACGGACTCAACAGGCCAGAGTGTGGTCTTTTGACCGCACTCTGTTACTTGAAGAGGACGAGATAAGCTTTCTCTCCTGGGAAACAAACCAATTTTTAGAGACCAATTTGGGAACTGCCGATATCACTACAGTTTGGGACACTCTCAAGGCTTTTTTGAGGGGTATAATAACCAACAGGGCAAGCTATAGACGTAAGAAATACAGAGAAGAGATTATGGTTTTGGAGGAAGAAATGAGGAAAGTGGAGGTAAAATTAAACGCCCAAGAGGGAATCGGTCAGAAGGAAGATTGGGAAGTAAGTAGGAAGCTGAAGGAGCAAATGGAGAGTGTTCTCCAGGGGCGGCTTATGCGTAAGTGGGAGGTGAGCAAGATGGCCTATTTTGAGTATGGGGAAGGAGCTGGAAAATTACTAGCTTGGAAAATCAAAGCAGACCAGCTCCGGAACCATATTAAGGAGATCTCGGTGGGTAATGGAGAACCCCCCATTTCTTCAGATAATGGTATAGGAGAGGCCTTCCTGGATTATTTCCAGGAGATATATAAAGAGACCTCCATAGGTGACAACATTAAGGCAAAATCTTGGTTGGAGAATATCACTTTAACACCTATCAGCCGCAAACAACAACTAGACTTGGGGCAGCCCATCACACAGGAAGAAGTGAGGAAAGCATTGGCGAGTGGGAAAAGGGGCAAAGCGGCCGGCCCGGATGGGCTTCCAATTGAATTATATCGATCACTTGGAGAGAGTTTAATTCCTACAATAACCCTTCTTTTCAATAAAATTTTCATGGACGGAATTAGCCCACCGGTAACATGGAATGACGCTACTGTAGTCCTCATCCTGAAACCGGGTAAAAACCCCTCCAGCTGTGGGTCCTATCGGCCCATTTCGCTTTTGAATGCCGACTATAAAATCTATACAAACATTCTGGCTACTAGATTGGGGGAGGTGGTTGGAGACATTCTTCACCCCGACCAAAAGGGGTTTGTGAAAGGGAGACAGTTAGCAGACCTCACCTACGACCTGGTCGGTGCAATAGACATCACCTCTACTTATTCACTCCCTCTCGCAGCCTTGACTCTAGATGCCACCAAGGCTTTCGATAGAGTAAATTGGATTTACTTATCGGAAGTCATGGAGAAATTCAATCTGGGCGCAAGGTTTTGCCGTGCTATACAGTTGATATATAAATCTCCATCGGCTAAGCTCCTGGTGAATGGTTGTCTTACAAAGCCATTTGGCATAACCAGAGGAACCCGACAGTGTTGCCCTCTCTCCCCCCTGTTGTTCGATATATACATCGAACCATTTGCACAGAAATTAAGGGATAACCCTGAAATAGAATCCTTTAGACATGGAGAGTGGGAGAGAAGGGTAGCCCTGTATGCGGATGATATTCTGATATTGTCAGCAGACCTAGAAAGAACTCTCCCGGTAGTAATTAAACTGGCGGAGGAGTTTGGTAAGGTTTCCGGATACGAGGTAAATGCTAGCAAGACAGAAGCTATGACTTGGAACATCCCGCACACTGTTTATCAGACAAGCTGCAGTATGCGTTACCTTGGGGTCACAATTACCCAGGATACTAATAAACTGGCAGATACCAATCTATTGCGAGTCCTCCGCGACTGCCATAAACAAATGAAGTCATGGGTGCACCTCCCCATATCCATTCTGGGGAGGGTTAATTTAGTCAAAATGTCTATACTGCCTATGGTTACTTTTCTTTTTAATACAATCCCTCTCCATTTTGATAAAGACACTATAGGAAAATTCCAACGAGAAATAAATTCCTTTATCTGGGTATATAGATCTACCAGAATAGCATGGAAGAAACTAAGGCGTAGGAGAGAGAAAGGGGGGTTGGTGTTACCTGATTTACAATATTATGCTTGGGCATTTCAACTCACTCACTCTTGTATGCTATTGAAATCGCCAAGTGATAATGCGAGTGGAGCTATGTTTTTGGCCATGTTGAAAGGGGCGGGGCTGTCAGCAGAAGGGTTCATGTTTAAATTTGGAGACCAAAAGTTCTTTAAAAAAATCAAACTTAAGGTCCTGCAGGGTTTTGTTAGAATATGGGTAACGCTAAGGAAGGTGACAGGTCTCAGTTACTTCTCTAAACTGGCACCACTTTGGGATTCTCCAGGTTCCCCAGAATGCCTTCGTGATAGGCTGGTGATCCCACTTAGAGACGCTGGATTTAAAGTATGGGGAGACTTAGTCAGCAATGAAACATTTATTTTATGGGAGGATCTAACAAGGAGAGTGAGTAGTGGCCTCTCAAGATTTAAATATATTCAGTTACATAGTTGGGTACAGTCCCAGTTCAGAAAGGAAAAAAGTATTGGTGAGGGAACCAGTTTGGAGCAACAGCTTGTGGAAAGGCCAGTAGGTAAAAAGGAGGTCTCCTATTGGTATTGGGCCATAGAAGAGGAGGTGGACGGGGAATTCAAGCTGGCTAATGAGCTGTGGGGTGGATTGTTGCCTAACGAACAGTGTGACCATCTATGGCAGGAATCTTTCAAAATCCTCTTTAACATAGTGAAACCAGCATGGTTGAGGAGGAATCACTTATTCACGGCTCATCGTGCATACCTATCCCCCCTCAGGTTATCAAGAATTGTTAAAGGATCACAAATCAGCTGTAAAAAATGCGGATTGGTAGAGGCCTCGGACCTCCATATGTTTAGAGACTGTCCCTCCTTCCAGGCATTCTGGGAAGATGTACAAAAAACATTGGAGAGTATACTGCGAGTGACAATTGTAATTGACTTAAAGCTAATAATTTTTGGCTTAAATACCCAGGTACCAGGACCAGCTAGACTCCTTTTATTTTATTCAATTTTAATGGCAAGAAGACAAATCTGTAGACATTGGGTAGACCCTGTCCCTCCCAAACACTCGGATTGGTTGACTTCTTTGTATGAAACATCCAAAATGGATATGGCCAGAGTATGTAGCAGAAAAAAGATCGCATACTGGGACTTGTTGTTGCAGTGGAGGTGATTTTTTTTCTTTTTTGGTCCAATGATTATGCCAACTGGGTACTCCTTGGACCAAGCTGGATATGCCCATGGATTAAGGGGCATTGAGAAGGTCCATAGGGTCTTTTAGACCAATCTGGAGTGATACCTAACCTCCCTATATCGATGGGAAGTGGCTTTTCGGTCTGAAAATACACCCCTTCGGGCTGATGGTATCGAGAGAATACGAGGGAAGAGCCCATGTCATCCTAGCCTATTGAAAAGGGGAATGTACAGACGGTCTGCACACTATGGGTACTGGTGAATGAGGACAGAAAAAAAAAAAACGTGCAGCTTCTCTGAATCATGAAATGAGCGGCCTATATTGCCCTCTCATTTCCCTTGGAGAGAACTTTAGTGTAAAGCGCTTGAATAACTGCATTGATGACGGGTTCCGAGTCCTGACCAGGAATGCAGCCTCAGCTATCGTTAAATTTGGGAGGAAGTGAGGAAGTGGTTGGGGGCGGATCGTGTAGTCTGTCCTGAATGTACTGAATATTAGCAATTCACAGGCTGAAAACAAATCTGACATAGTAACAATTCCCTGTTCAGCCCAAGCTTCCAGATGAGGTTGGGGATTAAAAGTCATTGAAGGCTACCAATCCTACGAGAGGTATTGCAGGAGCTTAGAGGGATCTATGTTTGTGAAGTGATTGTGAGTTTCAGAGGCAGTTTATGACGTAGGAGAGCAATGGTGAGGGTGGGGAGCAATCAGTAGGGAGGGGGCCTTTAATGAAAGAATAATGGAGTTCATCGGATCTAGGTTTCATTCCCCAGCAAGGGGCCCATCTCAGAGAGGGAATGACACGCTAGCCAGCGAACCAACCACTGAAGCTGAGCTGCAAGATAATATTGTTCAAAATCTGGGAGTCCTAAGCCACCTACCTCACTTGGGAGTCGAAAGGCAACCAAAGCCACTCACCTGCAAACCCTGTGTCAAATAACCTTGCACAGTGTTATATCCAATTCACACAAAAAAATAAAGGGAAAAGGATAAGGGAAGATTGACAAAAAATTTAGAAGACGGAGAGGCACTATCATTTTAACCAAAGATATCCAACCCATGCCAGACAAGGGCAGCATTGCCCAAAAGGCAAATTGCACCTTCAGAGAGCGAAGTGCTCTATCCAGTTTACAATCCCACAGGTCCTCCAGTGTGTGGTGTATATATGAATTCAAAGGTACCTAAAAGTAACCAGCTCTCGATTGAATCGAAAGTCCAGCTAAAGAGTAACTGGAAGTGAATAACTGGTACGAAAAGGTAAAATGCAGGATTTGGACCAATTTATTCTGAGTCCACATATCTCTTCAAAGTCAGTCAAGAGACATGCTATGAAAGCGAATTCTTGTTGGGCATCTCAAACATAAAGAAAGATATTTTCAGCAAATAGGGACACTGTAAAATGGATGACAGTTCTAAGTGGAATTCCCCTGTCCACAACCTGTTGCCTCAGTTTGATCGCCAGTGGTTCCATTGCTATTGCAAAAAGAGATGGCGAGAGAGGGCATCCCTAACGGGTACCTCCAATTGTTGAGAAGGAGCGCAAAATGCACTGCCCCGTCTTAACCCTAAGCAGTTGGGCTGTGTTTATAAGGAAGATACACTAGCACCCGTTGGGGACAGCACCTATATCCCTCAAGACCCTCCAGCATATAGTTACCAGTAGAGAGAGTCAAATGCCTTCTCCAGGTCTAAGGCAATTCACGCAGCCCTGAGGAACTTGTTCGAGGAACTAGTCATTACATCCCAAAGTCTTCTTAGGTTGTGTGAGGAGCTACGATCTAAACTAAAGTCAGAATAATCAGAGTGTAACAAGAGAGGGCGATTCGGGAGCAACTGATTAGCTTGTAATTTAGCGAGAATCTTAAAATCAGCATTGAATATCGATAGTGATCAGTAAGAAGATATTTCCGTTGAGTCCTTGTGGGATTTGAGCATTGTGGAAATGATAGCTTCACTTAAGGAATCTAGTAGGTGCCCCCCGCACCAGAGAGAAAATCTAAAGCTGATGCAGACGGAGTGCCAACTGGGGGTGCAAAGAGGGTGTAGAATTCTGATGATAGTCCATCTACTCCGGTCGTCTATGTAATGATGTAGTCCACGCTGGTAAGATGTTGATAAAGTAGGTTTATTGAAGTAGATCATAATGTAGAGTAAATCCAGTACAGCAGCCCCACCAGGAGCAGCCTGCTAGATGCTCAGCCCATCCACCAACTGTCACCACTCACACCAGTCACCCAAGCATTCCACTCATGGCCCACACACCAACATTCCACACAGAACACTCACACTGGCTGAGCAGCTAGGAACAAGATAGCATAGAACATTATACCACAACATGAGGATACTACATTATCTCCTTCTTATAAAATAGAAGAATAATTAAACCAAACTTTAAAACTATAGACAACAAAGTACAAAAGAAGTCAATGGTCATAACCCAGGGATGAGCAGTAGAAACCATATCACGAGAGGGAAAAGGACCACATAAGGAGGAAAGAAAAGTGAAAAGGTAAATACGAAATACCCATCCTCCTCCTTTAATAAAGAATGAAAATACTAATACAATGTGAATACTCCCCAAGAAGGAGAGAAGCCATGTAAAAATGTGGAAAAAGGGACTAGGACCCAAATTCCTACCTCTAAATAAGGGATCAAAGGGATCAAAACCCCATAGAAAGGTAGTGAAAACCACCCACTACAACAAAAACAAACATGCAGCACATGGTGGCTTACGCACACAAGGAACAAAAACCTTGCAACAAATGGAACTAAAATCCATTCTAAGTGTAAAAAGGGAAACAAAACCCTGTAAGTTAACCCTCATGTAAGGGTACAGTGACGTACAGTGTGGACATGGGACTAAAACCCATTCCTAGCGTGAAAGGGATAAAAAAACCCTTAACCCAACTCAGGGAAGCACATGTAAGACCAATTTATGTTCTTGTAGCTAAAGTGATGGGAGCTGACTAATGAAGGCAACAAGCGCCGAAGTGATTGAGGCTACTAGAGATTTATAAAGCATTTCATAGTAGGCACAAAATGCATCATTAATAGCTGACTGTGTAGTCAGTACTTCGCCCGAGGGGAGGGACAATCTGAGCGGGAAAGAGCTTGACAGCATCGGCCTGGCAAGATGCACCAAAAGCAGACTCGCTCTCTCATCCTCGTTGTGGGACCTGGCTCGGTAAGTTTTATAATCAAAGCAAATTAACTTTTCTAGGGCATCAAAGAGAGAGTGTTTGATGGAGTT
Source organism: Calotriton arnoldi (assembly GCA_963921515.1). Taxonomy (NCBI): domain Eukaryota; kingdom Metazoa; phylum Chordata; class Amphibia; order Caudata; family Salamandridae; genus Calotriton; species Calotriton arnoldi. The sequence continues at coordinate 1,995,081 of CAWUFW010002084.1, read as the reverse complement.
AATATAATTTGTTTTCTCGGGGTTGGTCGGTAATAATTGCTTGAGAAAGCGTAGTGAGGTCTCTAGTTGAGTCAATGGTGTAGCAAGGGGGTGGCTCAAGTTTTGTGTGCGGCGGCCTCCTCCCTTCATACCTGACGTCCAGGGGGATGGCAATCGCCCTCCCCCCTGGTTTAAATTGGGGGCGTTGCGAGGTGGCAAACAGCGCCGAATTTCGTGAGCAAACCCCCCCCCCCCCAGGCCACTGAGTTGAGTAAGGTCTTTTGTCAATACCTTTTGATCTCCAACTATCGATTTATTTCAGAACCCACGAGTGACAACTGAAAAGGCCATTCCACCATGGAGGACTTTGGCAGTAGCCTCATTGTCAGCAAAATAAGAATTAATATGTGTAGGAAGCTGGCTTTTTATGTAGTGGGCCAATGTAGGGGCACACCATGCAAAAAGTCCAGACAACCTTTATTGGTTTACAGGGGTTTACTTTAATAATCCCAAGTGCTCTATTTGTGGTAGTGTGGCTTATCAGAGGAGCATTTGCTGTACACATTGAGTCAATAAATGAGACACACACTCAAAAAGAAATCCGAGGCCAATTTATAAAAATAACACAGATTTTTATAGGAATTTAGACACCAAGATCTTCGGAATCAGGTAAGTACTTTCGAGGTTATCGATTTTACAAGAAAACAGTAAAAATGCTCAAATAACGGTTTTCGAGGTAAGAGCTTCGAACGCCGTAATATTATCCTATGGGAGGAAAAACCTATACAGCAAACATATACTTGCAGTCGGTGTTCGGGGGTGACCTTTAGGACTTAAGGTGCTTAGGAGTCAAGGTCCGAAGAATCACAAGCAGTCTGGGTTTACCTGCCCTGGGGGGTGAGGATGTAGAGGTGATCGTCAGAATGGTAGCGCTACACCGTTAGAGTCAATGGTACCTGAAATAAAGAGGCGTCAAGGGGGACTTGGGGACAAGTCCGAGTGAACCCAAAGGGGGGCTCGATTCGTGAAGACCCCTAGGACAAGGGGACTCAGTTAGGAGTCGCGGCCCTGGGCTGTGGAGCTCAGGTGCAGAGGGTCTTAGCTGGCAGGCCACTGGAAACCGAGGCTATCATGGTTGTCGGTCGGTTCTGCAGAGGAGGGAAAAACAAGACAGCAGGGCCACTCTGGTGTTGGATCTTGTTGGTGCTGAAGCCCATTGTCGCGCAGGTAGGTTTTCCATGACGGTGGTGTCCCAACTGGACACGAATCAGCATTGGCTGCTGCAGGTGCCCCGGTACCCAGGGTAATGTTGCAGGGGAGGTCCTGGAGGATCGAGCATCTTGAAACTCGGCAGAGAGACGGCTGAACTTCTAAATCTACAAAAACTTCTTCCTGACATGCTGCTCCGTCGGCGGGCCCGATAGCCAACAATACGGTGTACCGAACAAATGTGGTCATTGCCTGCAGATGCAGGGAGATGGCTCCTCCACCTCAAGGGAGATACTAGATGGTTGGCAAAGTGCTGGACAGTCCTCCAAGTGTTGGGGAGGATGCACAGCTTTTGGATGAGTCGTGTGACTGCAATTGTCAAGGCACCAACAGCCAGGCAGGGTTTTGTGCCAAGTTCAGTTTAGGACCTCAGTTCTTGCGATGACTGCTCTTCTTTGTCCTTCTTCTGTTCCCACATAGACAAATCTCTCTCTCTGGTGTCGGGGCGACCCCTAAATACTCAATTTAGGGGCATTTAGGGGAGTATATGGTAGTATCCCATGGGCTACCTACCATTAGGGTGACTACACCCCCTATATGACCACTTCCTGTGGGGAGTGGGCATAACCCCGACCTAGAATTCTCTATTATCACCAAAAACAAGATGGTGAAACCCTTTTCTGGCTGACCACTTCAGGTAGCCCACCTTAGGGGTGTGACTAGCCTGTAAGTGAAACACGCCTCCTGAATATTTAATTTTCCACCTGCTCTGGTGCCAAATGGGCCTCATGGCAGGGGGTGGCATTCCCCAGGTCTGGGGGGAAGCCATGGTCGCATATCAAAGGCGGTAGAGTCTTTGAAGCCTCTGGCCTTGATACGCTTAATTCACTAGCCATCCTGCTGGAGGACATGTGATCACCTTCCGCCAAGCAGACACTGTTCCTGGCCTCTGAGAGCACGGGCTCTCACCTGCAGGGGTCAGAAACTTGTCTGTGGTGGAAGGCTGGCCTATACCAGTCAGCCTACACACTAAGTGACCAGTATTGATACAGGGGGCACCTCTAAGGTGCTCTCTGGGTGCCTGTCTTTATAAATCTGATACCGGCATCAGTGCATATTTATTAACACAAGATGTTTGATACCAAACATCAGTATTTTCAGAGAAGCCATTATGTAGCTGGATAACACATAATGGCCAGTGCCCAGTACATACCTTTAAAATGGCTTCCTGATCACTTGCAATGTCTAGAAATGAAGCTAGACATCATAGGGGCACATTTGCTCAAGCAGATGTGCCCTCACATGTAATACAATCCACCCTGCCTTAGGGCTCCAAAGCCTGATGTAGGGGTGACTTACAAATATTACATGCAGCGAACTTAGGCATTGCACACAGGGAGTGGGCGATGTTGTGTTTTCAGAATGGCATGCACCATTTCACACATCCTAAAATGGCAGTCTGCATGCAGTTTGTGTGTGAATCCCTTTGGGTGGCATAATACATGCTACAGCCCTTAGGGACCCTCTTTGGTACCTATGCCCTGGGTACCATGGTTACCATTTACCAGGGACTTGCAAGGGTGCAAACGTCCTTGCCAATTGGGTTATAATTAAGCATTTTTCTTGTTTTTAAGGAAAGAGCACCAGCACTGGGGCCTGGTTAGCAGGGAACCAGTGCACTAACAATAAACATCAGTACCAATGAGCAAAAAGTGGCACTTTCTTACACAAGCTGCCCCCCCCAAACGAAAGAGAATGAGACTAACCTTTCCCAAGAGAGTCTTCATTGTCTAAGTGGAAGAACCTGGAAAGGCCATTTGCATTGGCATGATCAGTCCCCAGCTCTGTGTTCCACAGTAAAGTCCATTCCCTGTAGGCAGATGGCCCACCTCAACAGTTTGGGGTTTTCACTTTTTATTTTCATGAGCCATCTTATAGGTCCGTGGTCGGTTTGAACAAGGAAGTGAGAGCCAAACATATATGGTCTCGGCATCTTCAGGGACCAAACCACAGAAGAAGCTTCCCTCTCAATGGCACTCCCAAGGCTGCTTTCTGGGGAGTAACCTCCTGCTAATAAAAGCAACAGGCAGGCCATGATCATTGGTCTGGGATCGGACCACTCCTTTCCCATGTGCAACGGCATCTGTCTGCACTATGAGCTGCTTCGAATAATCTGGAGCTTTCAGAATAGGTGCTGAGCACATTGCTTCCTTCAGTGTCAAAAGCTTTTTGACAGCTCACTGTCCAGTTTACCTTTGGCATCTTCTTGGAGGTCAATTCTGTGAGGGGTGCCACAATGGTACCCCACCCCTTCACAAACCTCCTGTAGTACCCACTCAAGCCAAGGAATGCCCTGACGAGTCTGGGTGGTTGGATCTACCCAGTCCACAATTGTCTGGATCTTGGGTTATAAGGGTTGAACTTGGCTTCCATCTACAAGGTTGCCCAAGTATACAACAGAGCCCTGCCCTATCTGGCATTGCTTGCCTTTATAGAGAGGCCTGCACTCTGCAGAGCCTCAATGACCTTTCCAAGGTGGATCAGGTAACCCTGCCAAGCGGAGCCATAGACAGCAATATGCTGCACTAAAAGCTTCCAACCCAGCAAGGACTTTGTTCACCAGCCTTTGGAAGGTGGCAGGGGCATTCTTCAGTCCAAATGGCATTACTATAAATTGGTAATGTCCATATGGGATCGAGAAATCTGACTTTTCTGTTGCTCCAGGGGTCAGACCAATTTGCCAGTACCCTGATGTTAAATCAAAAGTACTAAGAAAGTTGGCTGCCCCTAGCCTGTCAATAAGTTCATGTGCCCTTGGGATAGGGTGTACATCTGTCTTAGGGCCTGATTTAGATCTTGGTGGGTCTGGTTATCGCCATAACTTTTCCAACAGTTTTCCCGCTAGCCGACTTGGCGATCCGCTCGCGCTATTTAAATGTTGGAGCGTCTATGGACGAAAGACCGCCAGAGTACCACGGTCTCCGCCAGAATTTTTCTCCCACGCTGACAACGTCATAGACAAAAGCAGGTGTCGGAAGGAGTCCCGTCAAGGTTACCGCCGCTGCGAAGACGATGTGCCTTTCCATCGAGGCAAATGTGACGGGGAAATCTCCATACATGAGTTGGCGGAATAGAAGAAAAAGACTTACAAACGTACCTTTTTTTTGGTTTCCCACTTCCGCCTTGAACCCCATTGTCCAGGTCCTTCCTGTTCTGCTGCTACTTGACCACGACGCTAAACAACCCCGTTGTCGCCGATATCTAAGGTAAGCTTCGTCATCACTAGTCTTACTATGAATCATGAGTTAACATTTGCTTTAGCCTCGTGTATTTTTACATTGCTCTTAAATGCAACTTTTTTTATGTATCCTACATAAGTGTTCATCTTACAACTTATCGTGTTAAAATGTACACCCCCTGTATTGACATTTAAGAAAAAAAAAATGTTGGTTGTGGTGGTTGTGGGTGTTGTGCTTGTGGTGCCTGTGGGTGTACATTCAATAGTGTGTGTACGTTATTGGTGTGCTATGCTATATGCAAAAAAGGCATAACACTTTGAAAGCATACACATGTATGTGTAGTGACACAATATTAAGTAGTACTTACAAGGCTCCACACCACCAGGGACTCACTCTGTCAGGATTTCGTCGTCAGCCCAACGGGAAAATCTAAATTGGCTCAGCGCAAAACCACCGACCTGACGCCGACAGAGTACTGTTAGCCAGCAGAGAAGACCGTTGCGTCGACAAAAAACAGTCTTTTGATGCAGACGGTGGTTCAGACACCCCACATCTAAATACGGCGGGCGGTATGCGTCATCTTGACGGAGTACTTGAAACCGTTGCCACTGAGGGACTACTGTAATCCCGCCAAGATCTAAACCAGGCCCTTAGTGACAGCAGTGAGACCTCTATAGTCCACACAAACCCTCAGCTCTGCTTTACCACCCTTGGAATGAGGTTTAGGGACTTAGACCGCTGGGCAGGCCTAGAGGGCTCAATCACCCCTAACTGCAGTATCTTGCTGACTTCAGCCCTGATTCTTTCCTTCACTTGGTCAGATTGGCTGTATATTTTATTTTTGACAGGCATACTGTCACAAGTGTCCACATCATGGGTACACCAGCTAGTCTGACCAGGGGTGAGGGAAAAAACTCAGCATACTGCTCCAGGACTTGCCTGCAGTCAGCTTGCTGTTGAGCAGAGAGGCTGTCTGAAAAGACAACTCCATCATCAGACACATCTTTTGGACTGTGGGAGAGAAGGTCAAGGATAGGTTCAGTCTCTTCTTCCTGATCCTTATCAGTAACCATCAGCATGACCACATCATCCCTATCATCGAAAGGTTTTAGGCGGTTCACATGGATGATGACCCTTTGAAGGTTCCTGCTAGTGCCTAGGTCATATATTGGTGTAAGGTTTTTAGTGACGACAGGAAGATTGGCGCTCAAGCTAGTATGCGTGTGTATTGCTATGCTCAGTGTATGCACAGTGCTGCCAGGTCGGGGGAAAACACCCTGAAACCCCCGTGAATATGCGAGTCCAGAAACCCACAATAATAATGAGAAACACTGTCCTGCGCACACGTAATTGGGATAAACTTATGGTTAAAAAAGTCTCGTATTTTAACAGTATCTGTGGTCCACACCAGTATGCTGATTAAATATTTTTAATGATGCAACAACGAAAAACAACCAGCCAACACGTGTTTCGTCACTTGAGGGAGTTATCCCGTGATTCTTCAGGGCTGTACGGAGCTGCGGAATGAATGGAAGATTCGCAAGGCCGGTGATAATTCCAACCCGGCTGGGTAATCTAGAAGGGTCTGGGTAGGAAGAAGGCGGGCGGTGTGGTCCCTGGGCAATGGAGACCTAATGTAGGTACGTAAAACGAGATGCGTGTGATGGACGCATCGGTATGATCCAACTTGAAATGAGGGTAGCCGTAAATGGTCGATGTGGGAGCCGTCCAGTGTCCGGGGTAGAAAAGGCGGGTACGCCGTGGTAGCGAGGAGTCTTGAGTTACACAATGGAGTGGGAGTGACACTGGTGCCGTCTCGCTGTCCGGATGCCTAGGTGGGCCTCCCCTTTAATTTTTAAAGGCTAGGGTAAGGGTAACTCAATTTGTCCTGGACTACCCTGGGAGCCACAGACTCTAGTACCCACACTTTCTGCCCTCGTTGGAACTTCACCAGTGCAGCCTTTTGGTCATACCAGAGCTTATGGAGCTCTTGGCCGGCCTCAAGGTTTTTTTAAGCTTTCGCCATTTACTAAGCCATCCTTAAACATAGGCCAAGTACATAGTGCACAATATCTAGCTTAGGCTCTTTGAGAATTATTTTCCAGCCTTCCTTAACTAGTAACAATGGTCCCCTCACAGGATGACCAAACAGAAGTTCAAAGGGACTAAAGCCTACTCCCTTCTGTGACACTTCTCTAAAGATAAAAAGCAGGCATGGCAAAAGGACATCCCATCTTCTTCTGAGTTCTTTTCAGGGAGTGCCATGATCATGCTGTGCATGGGTTTGTTGAATCTCTCAACTAAACCACTGGTTTCTGGATGATATGGGGTAGTGAACTTGTAAGTCACACCACACTCATTCCACATGGCCGTTAGGTAACCAGACATGAAGTTACTGACACCACTGCCTTAGGAAAACCCACTCTTGCAAAGATATTCAGGAGGGCCCTGGTAACTGCAGGAGCAGTGACATTCCTAAGTGGAATAGATTCAGGGTATCTGGTGGCATGATCCACTATCACCAGTATAAATCTGCTCATTGATGGTGTTGGAGTGTCAAGGGGGCCAACAACGTCAACCACTATCCTTTTCAAAGTTCCTGGGGCTCAGTTCCCTCTGTGGCTGACAGATATTCTCCTTGAGGAGAGGATACCTGAGCTTGTGTCTGACTTGAAGTTGGTTTCCGAGACTTCTTGCCTTTTCTCTTGGAGGATTGGGCCATTATTCAAGGTTCCAACTCCTCTTTTTCACCCTTGGCTTTGCGCTCTGGTTTTTACACACACATCCATTCAGGCATTCCAAGCATGGCTGCATGGCACTTCAGCTCTACCTCAGCCCAAGCTGAGGACTCAAGATCATTTCCTTGCAGGCAGGCTACAGGAATTGCAGAGTTTACGACTCCATTCTTTTGGCCACTAACCCTCCCTATTCTAAGGACACCATTGCCATGGAATGGACCTTAGTTTGGTTGTCAGCATTGATAACTGGACAGGTTTCTCCAGGCAAGTACTGCTCTGGGGATATCAATTTTTCAGTCACCATTGTGACACTTTTATCCCTCAGTGCTTTTACTCTAACCCCATTGATATGTGACTGTTTGTAATTCTCCAGGTTACTGGGCCAGACAGCCAGGGCAGCTACATCCACCCCGCCCTCTGAGACTAAAGTGGCTTCAATGTGCTCTCTAAGGGCACACTAAGGATCCCATCTGGAGGCTTACCACTGCAGCAGGAACTGCAGGTGCACAAAGGGGATCCTTTTTGTGACAGTTACGGTCTCCAGTTCGGTGCCCATTGGCCTTACAATGAAAGCACCAAGCCTTATTGGGATCCCAGTTCTTACCCTGGTATTCTCCCTTGGACTGTATATTGTGTCTGGGCCCACCCTCCTGTACAGGGCTTTGGGGACCTTTAGAGGACTCTCAGTTTTTATCTTTAGACTGCCCACTCTCTTTTCCTTGGGTGAGTGGGGGTGGGGTGGGGGGCGGAGGGTTAGCAATCCCTCTCTTTAAGTCACCCCCTCCATGATACCTTTTGGACACCCTAGTCTTGACCCAATGGTCAGCCTACTTTCCCAATTCTTGGGGAGACTAGATCTAGGTCTACCAAGTACTGATGCAATGCTTCAGAAACACAGTCTCTTAACAGATGCTCTTTCATGATTAAATTATAAAGCCCATCATAGTCTTGCACCTGGTTACCGCTCAACCAGCCACCTAGTGTTTTGACTGAGAAGTCAACAAAATCTACCCAGGTCTGACTTGAGGTTTTGTGAGTCTCCCTGATCTTAATCCTGTACTCCTCAGTGGCGAGCCAAAGCCCTCACCCAGGGTATCCTTCATGAGGTCATAGGACTCAGCATCTGCCTCATTGTCAGGAGTCTATCCCTGCACTTGCCTGAGAAAAACTCTCGAAGTAGAGAGCCCCAATACTCTTGGCCGAGCTTTTGCATTTTACAAGCCATCTCAAAGGCTGTAAACCATTTAGTGATATCATCACCCTCAACATATTTGGAGACAATCCCTTTGGGGATTTTAGGGTCATATGTTTCCTCTCTGTCCCTAGTTATTAGTTTGCTATCACCATTCATGGGTGCTAGATCCATTTCAGCCCTTTCCCTTTCTATGGCCAGTATCCTGTCCTCCATGGCTATCCTTCGAGCGAATCTTTCAAGAAGAATCTCATTCTTAATGAGTTCTTCACTATATCCTGAGTGGCCAGACCTATCCTCAGCAGAGGAAGGCACCATGGGTAAAGTTTCTCAGTGGTTGGGTAAAGGAACCACATCTTCCATTTCTAGTGGAGGAGGATCAAGCTCATCTCCACTTTCTCCATATCCACCCAGACCCTCGGGAGGAGTGGTTCATCTCTTGGATGGGCCAGCTCATACTCTGCCAAAAGCTTCTGAAGCGTTGCAGTGGTAGGATGTGAACCAATTCTAATTTTAAAATGCTTACAGAGGGCTCTTAAATGCTGAAAGCTAGCAGCAGGTAAGGGGTCAGGTTGAGCTCCTGAGCCACGTCCATTGTAGAGCTCATTCTTTTGCTAAAGTTTGGGCCTTTTTAGAAAAACAAACGAAATTCTAAAATAGACTTTTAGGCCAAACTATTAGTACACTTTTTAAACTCCAAACAGTTTGGACTGGGGGGCTTAACACAAGGTCCCAACAGTTATCTTTAAACAATTTAGAAAAAAATTCAAATTCGAGAAAAAATTATTTTCCCAACTAAAGACAATTTGGGATTTCTAAGTGGAATCACTTATTAACAGAGTGGTACAGCAAATGTCAAGTTTTGTATCCCACCGCTACACCACCAATGTAGGAAGCTGGCTCTTTATACAGTATAGCAAAAAGAGGTATGGAGTGTAAAGAGGACAGATATCCCTTATGAGTGGACAGTGGGTTGCTTTAGCAATCCCAAGGTGCTCTTTCTAGGATAGTGTGGTCAAGCAGCCTTAGGCTCAAAGAGGAGTGTTAGACATTTGTTGTACAAAGTCAATAAATGAGATACACACACACTCAAAAAGCAGATCCACACCAATTTAGAAAAATAACAGGTATTTTTTATATATTTTGAAACCAAGAACTCCGTAAAGAGGAAAGTACTTTTTCGTAATAGACTTTAGTTTTAGCAATGTTAACCAACAGTGCGTTTTAACGCGTAATGCTTTCCTATGGGAGAAATAACATTCACTGCATACATATACTTGCAATACTTTTTTTGGTACCCTTTCAGTTGTGAGGTGGCAGAGGAACCAGGACCAAAGGTCCACAAGCAGATTGGCCTTATCTGGGGAGTATGCGTGTAGAGGTGCCAGATGGGTTGGTAGCCTTGCGTACTACGTGGTAGAAAGGAGGGGTGGCACTTGAAAATTGGTTTCAAAGGACGTCCTGGGGACAAGTCTGGGAGCTCCAAACGGGGGCTCGGGTCGTGAGGGTCCTGGGAGCACAGGGGAGCAGTCGGTTTCCTTAGGCCCGGGCTGGGCGGCTCGTGTGCAGAGTGTTTGTAGCCGACTGGCTCTCATGCGTCAAGGCGCTCACTGCTATCGGTCATGACCTGCAAGGGGGACAAAATCAGGACAGCTAAGCTACTCTCGGGGCTGGCATCTGCGGGACTGATGTCCCTCGTGGGCTGGTCGTCTGTGATGTTGTTGGGAGTCCGGACTGGACTTTTAACAAGCTTTGGTCACGTCAGGGGTCGGGTACCCCTGGTATTGGTGCAAGAGGATTTGTGGAGGTCATGGCATCTGCAGGCTTGGCAGGGAGTGCGCTGACCTTCTCCTGGGCAGCTAATGCTCCGTGAACCCAGTGGACAGCAGCTTCTTTAAACCGGACATCGCGGTCGGTGCCTGCATGCTGTATGGGAGCAGCTCCTCTACTCCAAGGGAGATGCTGGCTGGGCGAAGTGCTGACAACCCTGCGGGGCTTGTGGAGGATGAACAGCTGCAGCAGAAGTTGAGTCTTTGCAAATGTCAAGTCTGTGTGCGACAGGCAGGGTTTGGTGTCAAAGTCCACAGCAGCCTTCAGTTCTTGCACGGATCGGCTCTTCCATATCTTCTTCTTCTTTTCAGTTAGGGGAATCTGAAGTTCTGGATTCAAGGAGCCCACTAAATACTTAATTTAGGGGTGTTAGGGGAGTGAAGAGTAGTAGCCAATGGGCTGCCTACCCTTGGGGTCACTACGCCCCCTATATGACCACTTCTTGTGGGAAGTGGGCAGAACCCTGTCCCAGTTTCTAAATTCTGCCATCACCAAGATGGCAGAAGTTTTCTAGAGTGGGGCACATCAGGCAGCTCATCTTAGGGGTGTGACTGACCCGAGTGTTCCCAAAACCTGCTTTGCATACTCATTTCCTGCCTGTCTTGGTGCCAAATGGGTCTCAGGGCAGGAAGTGGCATCTCCCAAGTCTGGGGGACGCCGGAGTCCCATATCAAAGGCAGCATGGTTTTGAAGCCTCCGGCCTTGGTATGCTGATTGCTATCCATTCTGTTTGGAGGAGGTGTAAACACCTCCTACCAGAGCAGGCATTGTTCCTGACCTCTGAGAGCAGGGTTCTCACTTCCTATGGGGTCAGACGTCCGTCTGTGGTGGCAGGCTGGGCTGAACCAGTCAGCCAGCACACTAGTGGACTAATAGGTTTCAGGGGGTACATCTAAGGTACCCTCTGGGTGCATGTATTAATAAATCCATCACAGGAATAAGTGTGGGTTTATTAATATGAGATGTTTGAACTAAACATCTTTGGCTTCAGTGAAGCCATCATGTAGCTGGGGAACTCGTAATCACCAGTGCATAGTACATATACTCATATGGCTTCCCTGCTCCCTTGCAATATCTAAGAAGTGACTTATAAATCACAGGGGACTATCTGCTCATGCAGATATGTCCACACATGAAATACAATGCACTCTGCCGTAGGGCTGTTAGGCCTGCTGTAAGTGTGAATTACATATACTGCATGAGTTGTATGCGGCACACAGGAGGTGTGCCATGTTGTGTCTTGACTTTTGTCTGCACTATGTCACGCAGTCTACAATAGTAGTTTTCATGAGTGTGGTGAGGGGTCCCTTAGGGTGGCACAACATGCTGCAGCCCTTAGAGACCCTCTTTAGTAGCCATAACCTAGGTACTTGGGGTACCATTTACTGGGACTTATGGTATTGCCAATTGTACAGTTTTAGGGAAAGAGATCTGGCACAGGGGACCTGAATACCAGGAACCCAGTGTACTTCGGTCCAAATTGCATAATTTACAAGGCAAAAAGTGCCTTGAGTGGCCTGACCTACCCCCAGGAGGGAAAGGTACTCTAGGTACATGTTTAGGATATAGGTTTCTGTTTTGCTCCTCATCCTCTCTGGTTACGATGGGGGGGGGGCTACCCCCTTGAGTACTGACTACACTCTCATTGTCACTGTCCACCCCCTCTTCAGGGGTGTCAGGACGTTTTGGAAACTGGGCTGCATCAAGTTCTACAAGGGCCTCCCGGAGGCTTACTTTGGTAGTGTTTGAGCCAGTAGCAATTTTACTGGCTTAACAGAAGTTCCTTAACTGCTGTATACTAAGCTGCAGATGAGGTGTCAGGTTGAGTTCCTGCACGCTTTCCTCTGAGCCAGACATGTTTCGCACAATTGGGGTCTTTTTTAGAAAACTTCACAAAAATTGTAAAAGATTTTAAAAGGCCTTACCGACTATTATACTTTTAAAAATTCTAATGCAAAGCAATGGGGGACTTAACACAAGGCCCTAACAGTTCCAAATTAGAAAATTTAGTAAATTTAGTAAAAATTCAGAAATCAAATTTTTTTTAAAAGTAATTTCAAACTAATGTCAATTGTAGATTTCTTAGTGGACTCGTCTATTGACCAAGTGGTATCAGCAAATGAGAGTCTTGTATTGCATTGCTGAACAACCAATGTAGAAAGCTGGCTTTTTATGTAGTAGGCCAATGTAGGGGCACACTATGCAAAAAGTACAGACAACCCTTATTGGTTCACATGGGCTTACTTTAATAATCCCAAATGGCCTATTTCGGGTAGTGTGGTCGAGCAGCTTAGGCTTTTCAGAGGGGAGTACTAAGCCTTTGTTGTACACACTGAGGCAAAAAATTAGATGCACATTCAAGAAGAAATCCGAGACCAATTTATAAAAATAACGGATATTTATAGGAATTTAGACACCAAGATCTTCGGAATCAGGTAAGTACTTTCAAAATGATTGCTTTTACAAGAAAACAGTAAAAATGCTCATATAACGGTTCTTGAGGTATGAGCCTTAAACGCGTTAATGTTATCCTATGGGACGAAAAACATACACAGCAAACATATACATGCAGTTTGTGTTTGAGGGTGCACTTTAGGTGCTTAGGGACCAAGGTGCAAAGAACCACCAGCACGTTGGGTTGGCCTGCCCTGTGGTGTCTGGGTGCAGAGGTGCTGATTGGGATGGTAGCCTCAAGCGCTACACCATTAGAGTCAATGGTACCTGAAACAAAGAGGCTGCAAGAGGGGACAAGTCTGGGTGTACCCAAAGGGGGGCTCGATTCGTGAGGACCCCTAGGCCAAGGGGACGCAGGCAGGAGTCACGGCCCCAGGTTCGGTACAGAGGGTGTTGGCTGGTTGGCCACAGGAAGTAGAGGCTTTCATGGTTGTCGGTCGGTTCTGCAGAAGAGTGAAAAACAAGACAGCAGGGCCACTCTGGTCGTGGATTTCGCTGGAGCTGAAGTCCCTCGTCGTGCAGGTAGGTTTGCCATGGCGGTAGTATCCAGACTGGACACAAACAAGCCTTACTATGCCAGGACATTGTCAGATCATAGCCCCCTACAGGTTGACATCTGGGCAGCAGCAGGCTCCGATTCAGACCTTGTGTCTTCAGATATCACTACTCGACGGTAGTGTTTTGCCACTACCTACATGACCATAATGTAGGAAAGTGCCATTTTTTTGCATGGTCACCCCCACTTTTTGCTCACTGGTACTGATGCCGATTAGTAGTGCACTGGGTCCCTCCTAACCAGGCGCCAGTGCTCTTTCCCTATAAACAAGAAAAATGCTAAATTGTAACCCAATTGCAAGGACTTTAGCACCCTTGTAAGTCCCTGGTAAATGGTACCACTTGTACCCGGGGCAAAGGTACTAAAGAGGGTCCCTAAAGGCTGCAGCATTTATTATGCCACCCAAAGGGACCCACACAAAAACTGCATACAGACTGCCATTGCACGATGCGGGAAATGGTGCAAGACATTCCGAAAACACAACACTGTCCACTCCCTATGTGCAATGCCCAAGTACACTGCATGTACTATATGTAAGTCGCCCCTACAGCAGTCCTTAGAGCCCTAAGGCATCCTATTGCATGTGAGGGCAAATCTGCTTGAGCAGATGTGCCCCTGTGATGTCTAGCTCCATTGCTAGACATTGCAATTGATCGGGAACCCACTCAAAGGTATGTCCTGGGCACGGGTCATTACGAGTTACCCAGCAACATAATGGCTTTACTGAAAATAATGATGTTTGGTATTAACCATTCTGTCCCAATAAATCCGTACTGATGCCAGTATTGGAGTTTTGAAGGCATGTACCCAGAGGGCACTTTAAAGGTGCCTCCTGCATCCCTACTAGTCACTTAGGGCCGGATGTATCAAGCTATTTTGCTTTCGCAAACGGTGCGATTCGCAAAAATCAGCCGTTTGCGAACGCAAAAAGCCCTCATCCAATGTATGAAAGCTTTCGCATTCGCAAAATTGGTAATCGCAAAAAGCTGAGGGGGGTAGTCCCCCCCTCAGCTAATGAATATGTGTTTAGGAACAGGAAATCCTTTCATTCACTCAACATCAAGGTCATATGTAATGCCTCACACATAATAACTGACATAGTGGCCAAATATCCTGGTAGTACGCATGATTCACTCATATTCAGACACAGTGGAATATACACATGCCTCACTGGGGGTGAATTTGGCGAAGGATACCTGCTAGGTAAATGCATGTCACTCACTCTGATAGACTACTTTGATCTGTAGAAATAGGACAGTGATTAATCTATTGCCTTTCATCTTGTAGGTGACAGTGCATATGCTGTGCGCTCCTTCATACTCACACCATACCTTAATCCTGGTACTCAGAGTGAAAGGAAATACAACGCGACACACAAGTCGACGCGCAATGTCATAGAGCGGACATTTGGCCTATTAAAGAGTAGGTTCCGCTGCCTACACAAAAGTGGAGGTGCACTGCAGTATAGGCCAGAGATCTGTTGCAAAATTGTGGCCACTTGTGCCATGTTGCACAACCTAGCAACAAACAATAGCATACCATTGGACCTCACAGATTCGGAGTCTGATGAAGAGGATGAACCACGTCCACCTCGCAGAGCAGCAGGTGGTGTAGGTGCAGCAGATGGCAGACAGAGACGTGATGAAATAACACACAACTATTTCTAGGTGAGTAATGATGAGACAATGCACCTCTTGACTTTTGTTCAACTGTGTTTTTATTCACCTTAACATCAGGTAAACTGTGTGCACACAGCTGTCAACTCCTTTCTTGTCTATGAATTTTGTAGGTCAACATGGCATTTATACTGACCATGCACAACATTCAGCACTGATCATCATATGCTATGGGTTACCTCAGACATTTGCATGCCTCGGTCACACCACTGACTACTTTTTACGGCCACGCACAGCACTAGAGCGGTCATTGTGTACACTGGCCTCCCTTGATGAGGCCTCCGATGCCGTACCTTGCCTTGCACTCCGCCGTCTGGGCTCAATCACGAGTGCAGTAATGCTGCTGAGGCTTGAGGCCTCCTCACTGTCCCCTGCACCCAGTATATTTGTCCCAGCTATAGTAGCTGTCTGTAGTTGCTCAACAGCAGTGGTGACCTGCACCAATCCCCTGGCAACAACATTACTGCAGTGGGCCATTTCCACCTGCATGGACACAGTGCGTCTGGACAGGACAGCTGTGGCATTGCTCAGACGGTTAACTGCCTTTGTGTAACCATCCAAACGGCTAAATAGGTGGTGCTTTTCACGGCGTTTGGAGGCATGCTCCCTCTGCATGGTGGTACAGAGCTCTTTAATAGCTAGTGTCATGTCCCTCAGACTTTCTGCATTTGCCCTATGGCCCTCTACCACTGTGTTTTTCATCTCCCTGATGCTGTCCTTAATGTCAGCCATGTTGTGATTCAGACACACCAGCTGGCTTTGCATTGACTGCATGCTTTTCAATTGTAGCCGCTGCACCTTCACCATAGTGCCCTCCAGCCCAACAAAGACAGAGGATCCCTCTCCTTCCTCAGCACCACCGTGTGCTCTTGCTCTGCATCTCCTGCAATTGGTGTTGCTACGCTGTAAGTGGGACTGATCACTTTGAAGCTGTGCCTGCTAATGTGGCCTTGACTGTGACCTCCAACTCCTGTAGTGGAGCCACAGTGTACCTGCGTGGTCTTGGTGCAGGTGTGGTTGATGTTGTGGTGTCTGTCTCTTCTTCCCCTGCCTGTTCCTAGATCTCCTCTGGCTCATCTATTGGTGTGTCTTCACCCTGTAGCGCAGGTTCATCTGTGAATATAACAAAACTACTTATTGTGTGTCCTGCTTTATGTTATTTGAAATTAAATGCACTTGAGTAGGTATACCATAATGGTGTGTTTTAATTGGTTTTTCACTGGTGGGTCTCAACTGAGGCTATGTTGCTTGGAATCATTGTTTTAATATCTTATGTGTCTGACTGCATCTCACATGATGCATTGCTGGGTGGTCACCAAAATGTGGACTGGAGTGGGTATTTAACTTTTTCATTATGTTATTTCTAAGTGGGGGTTTTCGTGAGTCATGGGGCAGGGTTTTTTTAGCATGCATCCTACCTTGGCTGGTGTTGGCTGTGGCTCGGCTGTCGATGTCTGCTACACCACTGATGGATTCAGGCTGTAGGGTTGACTTCACCAAGTCCTCAAGGGGGGTGGCGCCGGCTGCGTTGATGGCCCTCCACCGGTGGTCTTGGCATCCGCAAGCCTGCTTGCCACCTTCTCCTTTGCCCTTGAGCGCAAGTCGTACCAGCGCTTGCGTAGGTCTTATATGGAGCGCTGTGTAACCCCTATGGCGTTGACTTTGGCTTGGATGTCCAACCAGATCTTCCTCTTCTCTTACTCGGGGATGTGTAGGGATTTTTTCCCAAACAGTTGTTCATGGCTCTTCACCATTTCCTCAATTAGGACCTCCAATTCTTTTTCGCTGAACTTTTGCTTTCTCTTGCGTCCTGCAGCCTCCTTTGCCTTCTCCTGTGAAGCCAAGCTGTGTATTTGCGCTTGTCTCTGCACTCTGGATGTTCTCCTGAGTGGTGTGCTCCTGCTCTCAACCTCCTACTCAGCCTCAGGCCCTCAGAAACAGCATGGGGAAACTCACTTCCTGGTTGTGAGGTCATCAAACTGCATCGGAATAGCAGATTCGCAATTTTGCGTTTTTTATTTTGCGAATTCGCAATTACAGAATCGCTATTTGGGAATCTGTATTTGCGAATGCGAATATTACCAATTCGCAATTTTTTTGCGAATTTTTTGCTGCATTGCATTTTGCGATTACCAAATAGCGATTCGGTAAAAATTGCTATTTGGGAATCGCAAAATGCTTTTTTGATACATCTGGCCCAAAGTGTGCTGGCTGACTGGTATAGTCCAGCCTGCCACCACAGACGAGTTTCTAAACCCCTGCAGGTGAGAGCCCACACTCTCAGAGGCCAAGGACAATGCCTGCCCGGCGGAAGGTGATCACACCTCCAGCAGGATGGCTAGCAGATTAACATCTCAAGTAAATTTAGAATATCGAGGACAGAGGTTTTAAAGCCTCTGTCGCCTTTGATAAGTGAGTGTGGTTTCCCCCCAGACCTGGGGAACCCCACCTCCTGCCCTAAGGCACATTTGGCACCAGAGCAAGCGGGAAATTAAGATATTCAATAGGTGTGTTTCACTTACAAGATAGTTACACCCCTAAGGTGGGCTACCTGAAGTGGACAGCCAGAGAAGGGGTTCACCATCTTGTTTGTGGTGAAAATAGAGAATTCTGGTTCAGGGTTATGCCCACTTCACACAGTAAGTTGTTATATAGATGTTGTAGTCACCCTAATGGTAGGTAGCCCATTGGCTACTACCGTACACTCCCCTAATGGCCCCTAAATTCAGCATTTAGGCCCCCCCGACACCAGAGAAACAGATTTGTCTACCTGGGAACAGAAGAAGAACAAAGAAGAACCGTCCCCGCGAGAACGGAGGACCAACCCCGGACTTGGCACCAAACCTTGCCTTGCTACTGACACTTCAACAATTGCAAAGACTCGACTTGCCAAAAAGCTGTGCATCCTCCCAAGCCCTTGGAGGACTGTTCAGCGCTTCAACAACCACTTAGCATCTTCCTTGAGGTGGAGGAGACATCCCCCTGCATCTGCAGGCACCGACCGCACTTGCCCGGTACATCGTTTTGCTGGCCATTCGGCCCACCAAGGGAGCATCATGACAGGAAGAGGTTTTCGTGATTCCAAGAGGTCTGCCCCATCTCTCTGCCGAGTGTAAAGACGCTAGACCCTCCAGGAGCCCCCCTGCACCAGTACCCTGGGTACTAGAGCACTAGCAGCAACCAAGGCTTGTTGAGGGTCCAGCCCGGACACCACCGCCATCAAAGCGACCTGCACAACGAGGGACTTCAGGACTGACGAGGCTGACACCGAGATTGGCCCTGCAGTCTTGTTTTCCTCCCCTCTACAGGTTTAACTAAGAACTGTGAGAGCCTCCAACGCAAGTGGCCAGACGGACCTATACCTCTACCTCTGCACCCGAGCCCCGCGGCCCGGGTTCAAGACAACCTACTGCCCCCCATGCTCCAAAGACTCTCATGAGCCGAGCCTGCCTTTGGGTTGTGCCGGACTTGTCCCCAAGTCCCCCCTTGCAGCCTTTTTTTCTAGGTGTCCTTTGACTTCAATGGTGTAGCACTCCAGGCTACCAACTCGTCCAGCACTTCAATAAGCGGACATGCCAGGGCAGGTAAGCTAAAACTGCTGGTGTTTCTTTGGGCCCTTGTCCCCAAGCACCTTAAGTTCCAAAGGGCACCCCCAAAACTTTGACTACAATTATTTGTATGCAGTATGTGTTTCCTTTCATAGGATAACATTACTGCGTTCGAGGCTCCCACCTTAAAAAACGCAATCAGAGTATGTTACTGTTTTCTTGTAAAATTCATAAATCTGAAAGCACTTACCTGATTACGATGATCTTGGAGTCTCTGTCTCTGTGTTATTTTGCTAAATTGGTTCCAGGTTTCTTCTCGAGTGTGTGCACTATTTATTGACTCTGAGTGTGCAACAAATGCTTAACACTCTCCTCTGATAAACCAAAGCTGCTCGACCACACTACCACAAATAGAGCACTTGGTATTATTAAAGTAAGCCCTGTAAACCAATTAGGGTCATCTGGACTTTTTGCATGGTGTTTCCTTACATTAGCCCAATACGTAAAAAGCCAGCTTCTTACACCTTCTGGTCATAGTTTTACAGGGAATAGCAATGCATATTTGTATCCCAAGGAGCTCTGCCTCTTTTTGACCTGCATTAAAGAAGAACGTTTGCATTGAACAGAAATTGTGTAGTCAGGGAAGATCTTGACTATCGCATTATCAACTCAAATCTGGTCTTTCTTTCGGGATCTGATTAGTATCATGTTTTGGTCTTTGAATTTAGTAGCCGTGCAATCAGAGGCCTCAGAGGTGTTCCGGGGGTGGGTGTTGGGCTGGCACCCTATGAGTCATCTCAACGAATATTAAAGAGGCCAAGGAGCCCGGAGCTTCCGCAACCATTCTTCCATGAAATGAAGGGGCTCCTCTCCCTCTGTCCCTTTCAGAAGGCCAATTAGGCAAATATTGTTGCAGCGGGACCGTCCCATCATATCATTAAGTCTGTCTTCCAGGATCTTAAGGCATTCCAGCACATGCTGGGTGCGCTGTGACAGTTCTTCAGAGTGAGGATTAAGTATATCAATTGCCGCAGTGTTCAAGGCCACCTTCGCCGACAGCTTCTTTTGGTTTTCACGAAGTAAAGTTTATAGTCAAGGAATCCTCCTTGGCTTCCAAAGCAGCCCGAGAATCTGTGATCGCCATCAAGAGAGTAACTAGCATTACTAGTTGTGGCGAGGGCTTTCCAGAGGGAGGGATCTGGCGAGACCATGGTCACAGGGTCCGGTGTGAGCCTTAGCCAGCTATTAGTTGCCGAGCGAACCTCCGTGTGCTCTGCCCATTTGAAAAAAGGTCCTCTAGATGGCAGGCACCTGGGATGTAGAACTTAATACAATGAAGTAATTGTCCAAATATGACCCCCGCTCCTGACCAGCCTTGCCCCACTTTGACGTCTAGGAGCACAGCGAGGAGCACGAGCAGTCAGGAGGCACTTGTGTGGTGGATCTGATCGGCAGGGGATGGCGATTGGGCGTCAATATGGATATATGCCAAAGCCCCAACAAAGGGCTATTCAATCCAAAAGAGTGCTTATCTCTCCAGTATGCATCTATGCAGGTTTACAAGTCAAGGGATTTCCATTCCTTCAATGGGACTGCCTCAACTTTGGGGCATCCGATAGGGGGGCCCAAGAAGCCCTGATTGTAACAGGCCAGGAGAGGATAGGTGGATTGCCACTGTTAATGTTAGGACCCGGAGAGTCACTCATTCTTCTGTAGGGTGCTCCAGCCTCTCTGAAAGTTCTCCGAACTTGGCGCTGTCGAGCAACCGCCAAATGGGGGAAGGGGTACTTAAAATGCCACACCCAGCCACTCCCCAGGGCCCTCCACCAAGGCCTGTCAGCCGCTGGAGGGAGGAGAGAGCCAGAGGTTCCACAGGAGCAGAAGATGATTCCCAGTACCCTCCGGCAATCTACATGCAACTAGAGATACAACTCTAGCTACTATGCACCTGAAAGGGGGAAAGGAGATAGGGATTGAGATAGAAACTACCTCAGAAGTCTTCACCACTCTTCTACCACTTTGCTTCAACTTCATGCGACTGCTAGCTTCTTTAGGTCACCTTTTGGGTAACTTGCGAGTTGGTATCTATAGACTAAAAATATGACAGTATTTTACACATTCTGAAATGACACTGAATCTTGTCACTTATTAACTCTATGATATATACTCTGTGCTACATTCATAATACGCAATTATTGTATTGCTATTTGAACAGAATATCGGAAACAAAAATATCGTGGGGCAAAATATTGTGTCAGGAATATCGAGGACAAAAATATTGTGAAGGTAAGTTTCTATAGGTAAGCAAAGCTTTACTATATATAACTCCAGATATATATTCCTTGACGATATATCTATATATCTTCAAGGTATGTAGATGTGGAGTTATATATAGTAAAGCTTTGCTTACCTATAGCAACTTACCTTCACAATATTTTTGTCCTCGATATTCCTGACACAATATTTTGTCCCACAATATTTGTGTTTCCGATATTCTGTCAGTGATCCCATTATTAGCTCTGCAATTGACTCCCTCTCTCTCACATTTATTGAATGATATACCTCTATTTCTCTGGGGGGATTGCTTCTCTTCTATGGACTTAAATAGTTTTCTTATATGTTTTGCTCATATATATGCTCTCATGTACAATTTTGCAAGTCCTTAAATTAATATCATCGAGTGGATCCATCAATCATCTAGTTTCAAAAATACTCCTTCAACGTGACAAGATTGTAACTTTCTTAGTAGCTCAAATTGCTAATGGTCAGGTCTACTTACAAGAATTTCAAACTCTGGAAGAAAGACATGCTGAAACATCTCCTCAAACTAAGAATAAAAAATATGTTCTGTGAGCTCACAAAAAGCAAGCATTGGCATAGCCAATAGGTCTCGCCTTTGGGACCTTATAAGTGTTTAGCCATGCAACAGTTGATGTTGTTGCACCAAGGATATTGTGCTGGATAACTAAACACTTATAAGGTCCCAAAGCGAGACCTATTGACTATGCTAATGCTTGTTTCATGTTTCACAGTCTTGTATTTGGCTATGTTCAGAAATCAAAATTGTATTTGATCAAATTAAAGCATTTTCTATAAACTATATATTTTTTTAAAGAAATTGGCACACAAAGATTTTAGAATAATGCTTGAAGGGTAAGATTAATTAAAAAAAAATAGCTTTAATAACAAGGCTGTGGCGCAGTCATAAGAGTTTTGCATTCTTAAAGTGCTTGTGAAAGCTTGTTTGGGGTTAATTTTTTTTTTACTCTTTTCCTTTAAAATGGAAATATGTATTTAATGAATGCGTTCTTTCAGTGTGTATTAATTTTTAATGCCTATTTTGAAAGGGTTGTGTTCATAAAACTGTACATTGTATCAACGTTGGAAGCATGACCTGCAGAGTCAGCCATACTTCAATGTAAAGTTCACCTGCAGGTTAGAAGTACATATCCGGATGGGGCGCGCAGCCCACTGAGCTATCTTGGCAGCCAGTTTAAGACGAGGCACTTTAAAAGCGGAGAGATATGAGTGGATCAGCCGTCTTACTGCCCCAGTAAGTATTGTCTGGACACCACCAACGACGCCGAGGCTGAGGGGGGCCGCGATGGAAAGCCCAGCAGGGAAGAGCCAGTTTTTCTCAGTCTGATGTGACATTGTTTGTCAAGGCTCCGTGAGAGCATTTTACTGCAGATTCCCGTTTATTTGGCGCTTCTCTTAAAGTGTAAATATTATTGTAGACAAGTTTAGGGTTTGTTGCAATAAAGTATTAATGTGAAGTTCTTCCCAGAGAATCCCAGCTAATGCCAGAAGTGTGAAGCAAGCCTTCGATGTGTTCTCTTGTGAGAAGAAGGTCTGCTCTTGTGAACTGCACTGAATCAAAGTGCCCCTGCCGTGCTTTTGGGCCCTCACCTCACAAAATAGCTTTAATAACAAGGCTGTGGCGCAGTCATGAGAGTTTTGCATTCTTAAAGTGCTTGTGAAAGCTTGTTTGGGGTTAATTTTT
Organism: Calotriton arnoldi; assembly: GCA_963921515.1. NCBI lineage: Eukaryota > Metazoa > Chordata > Amphibia > Caudata > Salamandridae > Calotriton > Calotriton arnoldi. Next base: position 1,972,657 of record CAWUFW010002084.1, on the reverse strand, counting down.
TTTTTACTCTTTTCCTTTAAAATGGAAATATGTATTTAATGAATGAGTTCTTTCAGTGTGTATTGATTTTTAATGCCTATTTTGAAAGGGTTGTGTTCATAAAACTGTACATTGTGTCGACATTGGAAGCATGACCTGCAGAGTCAGCCATACTTCGATGTAAAGTTCACCTGCAGGTTAGAAGTACATATCCGGATGGGGCGTGCAGCCCACTGATCTATCTTGGCAGCCAGATTAAGACGAGGCACTTTAAAAGCAGAGAGATGTGAGTGGATCAGCCGTTTTACTGCCCCAGTAAGTATTGTCTGGACACCACCAACAACGCCGAAGCTGAGGGGGGGACCTGATGGAAAGCCTGGCAGGGAAGAGCCAGTTTTTCTCAGTCTGATGTGACATTGTTTATCACACGCCGAGGATGAGGGGGGGACGCGATGGAAAGCCCGGCAGGGAAGAGCCAGTTTGCTCAGTCTGATTGTTTATCAAGGCTGCGTGAGAGCATTTTACTGCTGTGGCCCGACTCCCTCTTCCTTCCCTTTTCCACTTGCAGCTATCGTGTCGTTATCGATGTATTTCTTTTCAGTTTTTATTATATAGCGTAAGCGTCTCTCATATGAATGTCACAGCGCTCCGCAGTGATGACGGAAAAGCAAATTATTAGACAATTTCAATTCAAGGTAGAGGACTGAACAGTGTTGAAATATGGATTCGAGACTTGCTGCAGCTTTCCAGGGAGACGGAAAGGAGCTCGGAGGAGAGTTGTCATCATCAGGACAGAGAGAAAAGATGTGTGCAGCAGGTGATGACAAGCGCGCGCGCGCCTCGCGCAAGTAGGGGGTGGGGGGGAGTGCGGCCAAGAGCAGGCAGCGTTTCCCTTGCGGGAGCGAGCGCAATAATTGCTAACATATGGCGCCGCTCGCTCCCGCAAGTGAACCGCCAAACGTGCACGCGTTGCCATTGAAGGCAATGGAACGCGTGCACGTTTTTGGCTGAAAAGCCGAAGCGATTCCAAAAGGTCTTTTTGCCTATGCAGCGCATGCGCGCTGCGTAGGCGAGACCTAAAAACAGATGACCAAATGGGGAATACCCCTGGTGTACACACACACACACACCTTAAAATAGAAACTAGTACTTCAGAAAATGCTGAATAACGTTGAATAGACGCTTTTGAGAAAGCGCACTAAAGAAACACTGCTCTCTGGTCAAGTGCACTTGCGCAATATTTACTGTGAGCTGCTCTCATTTGAAGTTGAAAGGCTAGACCGCCCACCACAGCTGCCATCTTGAAGTCTCCAAAATGACGATTCGCAAGCAGGTCCAGGAGCAATCTGTGTCAGCCCGGTGATGCCACAACTTTCCCACACAAAAATGTGTGACAAAAGTGATTTTTTCAGCAAAATTTGAGGTTTGCAGGGGATTCTGGGTAAGGAAACGTTGGGGGATCCACGCAAGCCATACCTCCCTGGAATCCCCCGGGTGTCTAGTTTTCAGAAATGCGTGGGTTTGGTAGGTTTCCCTAGATGGCCGCCGAGCATGGGGCCAAAAACCCAGGTGACCCCCCTTGCAAAACCAGGTCGTTTTGAGATAGGCAATTTTGATGTCGCCTCAATACGTTTTGGGCCCTTGTCTGCCGCGTGTACTTGGGCCTCCCACACGAGTGAGGCACCATTTTTATTGGGAGACCCGGGGGAACGCTGGGTGGTAGGAAATTTGTGTCAGCCCGGTGATGCCACAACTTTCCCACACAAAAATGTGTGAAAAAAGTGACTTTTTCAGCAAAATTTGAGGTTTGCATGGGATTCTGGGTAAGGAAATGTTGGGGGATCCACGCAAGCCATACCTCCCTGGAATCCCCTGGGTGTCTAGTTTTCAGAAATGTGTGGTTTTGGTAGGTTTCCCTAGATGGCCGCTGAGCACGGGGCCAAAAACCCAGGTGACCCCCTTGCAAAACCAGGTCATTTTGAGATAGGCAATTTTGATGTTGCCTCAAAATGTTTTGGGCCCTTGCCTGTAGCGGGTACTTGGGCCTCCCACACGAGTGAGGCACCATTTTTATCGGGTGACCCTGGGGAACGCTGGGTGGTAGGAAATTTGTGTCAGCCCTGTGATGCCACAACTTTCCCACACAAAAATGTGTGAAAAAAGTGACTTTTTCAGCACAATTTGAGGTTGGCAGGGGATTCTGGGTAAGGAAACGTTGGGGGATCCACGCAAGCCATACCTCCCTGGAATTCCCCGGGTGTCTAGTTTTCAGAAATGTGTGGGTTTGGTAGGTTTCCCTAGATGGCCGCCGAGCACGGGGCCAAAAACCCAGGTGACTCCCCTTGCAAAACCAGGTCTTTTTGAAATAGGCAATTTTTATGTCGCCTCAAAACGTTTTGGGCCCTTGCCTGTCGCGGGTACTTGGGCCTCCCACACGAGTGAGGCACCATTTTTATCGGGAGACCCTGGGGAACGCTGGGTGGTAGGAAATTTGTGTCAGCCCGGTGATGCCACAACTTTCCCACACAAAAATGTGTGAAAAAGTGACTTTTTCAGCAAAATTTGAGGTTTGCAGGGGATTCTGGGTAAGAAAACGTTGGGGGATCCACGCAAGCCACATCTCCCTGAAATCCCCCGGGTGTCTAGTTTTCAGAAATGTGTGGGTTTGGTAGGTTTCCCTACCTGGCCGCCGAGCACGGGGCCAAAAACCCAGGTGACCCCCCCTTGCAAAACCAGGTTGTTTTGTGATAGGCAATTTTGATGTCGCCTCTCTACGTTTTGGGCCCTTGCCTGTCGCGGGTACTTGGGCCTCCCACGCGAGTGAGGTACCATTTCTATTGGGATACTTGGAGAAAGGCGGGGGTAGGAAATTTGTTGTTTCTTTCTGCAGCGTGAACATTTTGGCACAATAATGCAAGGAAAATGTGACAGACATTTTGAGGTTTGCAGGACATTGTGGGTAAGATAACGTGTTGGTATCCACAAGAGAGACATCACCATATACTCCCATGGGTGTTTAGTTTACGACAATATCTACAGTTGGTAGGTTATTCTTAGATGGAATGTACACCTTGGCAGAGAGACTAAAAAGACAAAGATTACTGCACAGCCATCTATTCCTCAAGCACACACACACATACTGGTTGGATTTGGCACGAGGGCGAGTGATGGTTCAGTGTATAAAATGTTATTAACAAGAGATTTCACAAAAATGAAATGCACTGTCAATAATTAAAAGGACAAAAAACTGAACCAGTGACTCGCAGCTCGTGAGCTGTAAAGCCACGGCAAGGCACCAACCGCTTTACAGGCCATTCACACACCTTTCATATGTGATACACACAAGACCATTCACACCACCAGGCACAAAACCAACACATTACAACACTCACAAAAGGGACAAGGTACACCCTGCTTGAGAAAGACAGAAAAGACAAATATTTCTGCACAACCACCTATTCTTCAAGCACACAGACATACTGGTTGGATTTGGCACGAGGGTGAGTGATGGTTCAGTATATACAGTTGTATTAACCAGAGATTTCACAAAAATGAAATGCACTGTTAATAATTGAAAGGACGAGAAACTGAACCATTGACTCACAGCTCGTGAGCTGTAAAGCCACAACAAGGCACCAACCGCTTTACAGGCCATTCATACACCTTTCATACGTGTGACACATACAAAACCATTGACACCGCCAGCCGCGGGCCCAGCACATTACAACACTCACACCAGCAGACAGCGCCATTCAAGGGCCCATCACTTTCACACGCCCACATTCCTGACACAGCAACCACAACCGCTCACGGATTACATGGAGTGGCGTTTAGCTAGCAGTGTGTGTAGTGACCAGCAGCAAGTCACTACTCACACACCGCCAGCCAAGCGCCCGTCCACGCACACCGCCAGCCAAGCGCCTGTCCACGCACACCGCCAGCCAAGCACCCGTCCACGCACACCGCCAGCCAGCCAAGCGCCAGTCCACGCACACCGCCAGCCAAGCACCAATCCACGCACACCGCCAGCCAAGTGCCAATCCACGCACACCGCCAGCCAAGCGCCAGTCCACTCACCGCCAGCCAAGCACCAGTCCAAGCACACCGCCAGCCAAGCGCCAATCCACGCACACCGCCAGCCAAGCGCCAATCCACGTACACCGCCAGCCAAGCGCCAATCCACACATTCCGCCAGCCAAGCACCAATGCACGCACACCGCCAGCCAAGCGCCAGTCCACTCACCGCCAGCCAAGCTCCAGTCTACTCACCGCCAGCCAAGCGCCAGTCCACGCACACCGCCAGCCAAGCTCCAGTCCACGCACACCGCCAGACAAGCGCCAGTCCACGCACACCGTCATAAATATTTTTTAAACAAGAAAGAAAACACAAACAAATTGCAACTAAATACAAAACTATAACTACAAAAACAACAGCAGTAACTAAAGACATCATTCTATTGCCAAACGTTAAACTGAACAACTATATAAAACCATACAGACCAGGCAGTACACTATTAGACTCATGGTTGCTCCCAAAAACTCTTTTGAGTGTGATACAATCTGAAACATGTGGGCACACACAGCCCAGGATTAGAAGGACAATCGGCACAGTGCATACGACTCTCCTTCCGCACACCTCTTCGCAAGCAGACTCTACATCTCTTACAGGGATTGGTTTTTTTGGGCGTGGGAGGAATTAAATCAAGAAAGTGGCGATCTTTCAATCTAGCCACATCCTCCACCACTCCAACTCTAGGAACAGTTGCCTGTTCCACAACAACAAGGCTGCCTATCACAGACTCCTGAAACTGAACAAAAGTCAACTTTGACGCAGGAGAACACTCCTTGAACACAACAAAAGCATTGAAAGTTGCTAAATTGAAGAGATGGATGGCCAACTTCTTATACCAAATGTAAGCCTTACGAATAGCAGTGTAAGGTTCCAACCTCTGATCTACTCTACCAACACCACCCATGTGCTTATTGTAGTCTAAAATGCACACAGGTTTGCGCACTTCAGCAATCTGACCCCAAACAGCCACAGGTGAAGTACTCTCATCATGGATGGTAGTCAGCATGTACACATCCCTCCTGTCCACAAATTTCACAGCTAGTAGTTCATCACTACGCAAGGAACTGCACTGTCCCCTCTGAAGTTTTTTGCAAACAAGCTCTTTTGGATAACCTTTACAGTTAGAGCGGATTGTACCACAAGCAAAAGTGTCCACTTTGAACAATTCCTTAAACAATTGCACAGCAGTGTAGAAGTTATCAAGGTACAAATGGTGGCCTCTGTTAAACAGTCCTCTAGCAAGATCCCACACAATTTTCTCTGAAACTCCAAAAGTGGACGGACAACCAGGGGGTCAATAGTGGAATCCCTACCAGTGTACACACGGAAATTAAAAACATATCCTGTCCTACTCTCAGACAACATATACAGCTTAATTCCATAACGTGCCCTCTTGCTAGGAATGTACTGCCTAAAAACCAAACGGCCCTTCAACAGGACCAAAGACTCATCAATAGATATTTCTTTCCCTGGAGTATAGATCTCTGAAAATCGATCTACAAAGTGATCAAGAACAGGCCGAATCTTAAAAAGACGGTCACAGTCAGGGTGATCTCGTGGCAACGCCAAAGCATTATCAACAAAATGCAGCATCCGAAGCAAAAGTAAATACCGATCACGAGTCATAATTGCAGGAAATATGGCCGTTGCCATCAAGGGACTGGTAGACCAATATGAAGCCATGGACGGCTTCCTTATCAAACCCATCAATAAAGTCAAACCCAAAAACTTCTTCATCTCTTCCAGATTTGTGGGAGTCCACCGGGTAGCTCTAGAGTGGGGCCTAAGTCTGGCACTGTTGTCCCTCAAAAACTGTTCAGCATACAAATTAGTCTGCTCAATAATCTCACCCAAAAATACATCATCCATAAACAACTGAAAAAACTATATAGGCAAAAAAAATTCACAATCCACTCTACACTCTGCATCACCACTAAAGGCAGGCAACACCGGCTGCACCATGTTTGGATCAACCCAGAGTCCAGCACTTCCAATGGGAAGCCTTAAAGCCCCAGGCTGCAATCCAGATGCCTCTTGCACCATCGGCACAGCAGTGTCCTCCTCTAAAACAGGCACTTCATCCGCACTGAGAGTAGCTTCATCAACACCGAGAGTAGCTTCATCCGCACTGAGTGTAGCTTCATCATCCGATGATTCCATGTGGAGAGAAAACTCACTGCCTGAATCTTCCCCTCCCTCCTCTCCCTCAGACGCACTGTCAGTCTTATAATCCTACTCAGAGGAAGATTCAAGAAGCATACCAACCACCTGCTGAGCAGTCATTCTACGGCTAGCCATAATGCTTACTAATAAAGGTAACTTGTCAAACAAGTCAACAACAACAAACCCTTTGTAAAAAAAGAAATAAACAAAATGTAGCTTTATCACAAAGACCTATATACTCCAACACTATACCACTCACTTGACAGAAGCAGCTAGACTCACCACCACCTACTCTGCACAGGCACAGTAAGGATCAACAATATCCCACTAAAAAGAAAAAGAAAAAAAAAATTACACATAAGACAATGCAAAACACATCGCAAAGAATTTCATGCTCAGAACACTAACAAATATGCTGCCATTATGACACCACTTACAAAAAAATTCATTCATGCATGACAGTAATACTCATTTGGAGTAAACACAACAAAAATGTTTTTCTTACCAAATAAATGCAATTACGCAAAACTGCAGAACAACCACTGCCGAAACCGCAAACAGGAATCAAAAGCTTTACACTAGAATAAAAAGGAGAAAAAAACACTACTATCACATATTCAAATAATGCACCAGTCCACACACAATACACCAGCTAAGCTAAGGGGTAGGTGGGCCTAAGAGTATAAATAAAATATTCACCCCTGTAAAAGGGGAGCAACCCTTGCGGCCACTCCCCAACACAAAAATTAAAAAACCCCTGTTGTCTAGTGGCTTCTGCCCCCCTTGGGGGCAGATGGGCCTAAAAAACATACTTCTGATCTGCCACCCAAAGAGGACAGAAATGGCCACAATCATCGTCCCATAAAGGGGAGCGACCCTTGCCCAAGGGGCCACTCCCCACAAACAAATCCCTGGTGGTCTAGTGGGCCCAAACATGACAAGCCCCAGCCCCCAAAGGAGAGCGACCCTTGCCCAAGGGGTCACTCTCCCCCCAAAAAATCCCGGGTGGCCTAGTGGGCCCTAGATTAAAAAAAAGGAGAGATCTGCCCCCCCCCCCCCAATGGGGGCAGACTGCCAAAAACATAGCCCCCAAAGGGGAGTGACACTTGCCCAAGGGGCCACTCCCCACAAAGTATTCCCTGGTGGTCCAGTGGGCCACTTTAAAAAGAAATGGCGAAATCTGCCCCCCAGGGGGACAGACAATGCCAAAAAGCATTGACCCCATAAGGGGAGCGACCCTTGCCCAAGGTGTCACTCTCCCAAAAACAATTCCCGGGTGGCCTAGTGGGCCCTAGATTAAAAAAAAGGCGAGATCTGCCCCCCCCCATGGGGGCAGACAGGCAAAAACATAGCCCCCGAAGGGGAGTGACCCTTGCCCAAGGGGCCACTCCCCACAAAGTATTCCCTGGTGGTCCACTTTAAAAAAAAATGGCGAAATCTGCCCCCCAGGGGGACAGGCAAAGCCAAAAAGCATTGACCCCATAAGGAGAGCGACCCTTGCCCAAGGGGCCACTCCCCACAAACAAATCCCTGGTGGTCTAGTGGGCCAAATATGGGGAGAGACAGTCCCCAAAGAAGAGCGACCCTTGCCCAAGGGGTCACTCTCCCCCAAAAAAATCCCTGGTGTTCTAGTGGGCCCTAGATTTAAAAAAAAAGGCGAGATCTGCCCCCCCCCCATGGGGGCAGACAGCCAAAAACATACCCCCAAAGGGGAGTGACCCTTGCCCAAGGGGCCACTCCCCACAAAGTATTGCCTGGTGGTCCAGTGGGCCAATTTTGAAAAGAAATATTGATAAATCTGCCCCCCCAGGGGGGCAGACAAAGCCAATTATGTATGCCCCCATAAGGGGAGCGACCCTTGCCTAAGGGGCCGCTCCCCCAAACAGTAAATCGATTTTAGATTTAAAAAAAATAAAAAATCCCTGGGTCTAGTGGGCATTCCTGCAGCACGATCGCATGATCGTGCAGCAGGAATGCACAAAAGAAGCATCAGGGGAAAGGAAAACACTTTCCTTTCCCCGATGCCTCTTTTGCTGAAATCCCCCTCCCCAGAGACAAAACTTACCTCTTTGTTTCCCGATGCGCTGGAAGCAAATGGCTTCCAGCGCGTCGGGAAACAAAGGGAAACCTCCAATGACGTCAGCACGCCTCACGCGCTGACGTCATTGATGACGTGGAGGGAGGGCGGGGGGAGGCACGAAGATCGGCTTCCCACGGGGGAGCGCCAGCGCTTCCCCCGTGGGTGGGTGCCAGGACGGCTGGGAGCCGTCATGAGCACACGCCCACTGTGTCTCATGACGGCTCCCGGCCGTCATGAGCACCGAAGGGGTTAAATACATCAGAAGAACTAATTACACGTAAAATAACTATATACAAAATGATAGTGATACATCTTATAAATATGACACCAAAATCACAATGGAATAAATTAAAACTGAACAAAATCTTTCAGTTTCATGGGCACATTCTTTACACGTGTACTTTTCCTCACTTCCACTACTTGTCCTTCCTTCACTGGTTGATTATCAAGTTGTACCTCATGATTATCTAAATTGATAGTTGGTGCAGAGCCCTGCCCAACAAGTGTCTTGCCCCCACCAACATCAGATTCACTGATGCACAGAACATTTAGACCATCATGCATGTCACAAGGGCCAGCAATCCAATCACTATCCCCATTAAGCTCACTGCATCGATCTTCCCTACACCGTGTTATCCTGTTCTCCGAGACCTTAGTACATTCAAAACCCATACTCACACGAATTTCCTCTTTAACTTGAAACTTACACACAGAAATGCGTCTAAAATTCCATATTTTTTCACCTTCAACTCTCACAGCTTTACTAAAAACATCAACCACTCTCACAGGATCAGACCATTTGGACAATTTCCTGTTTAACATTCCACCCAGTTTAACACGGACCATGTCCCCCACTCTCAACTTCAACTCCTTAAGCTAATTCTTAGAACCATCACCCCTCATCTTCTCCTGATACTTCTTAACACGCTCCCTGACTTTAGCAAAATCCAAAACTGTGTCATACGAATTTTTCTCTTTCAACCACCATGGCTTAAGTTTAGATCCTAGTTTTCTGCCCAGTAACATTTCAAACGGGGATAACCCTGTAACAGAATTAGGCGACGTTCTATATGTCAACAAAGTAGCCCGTAAAGCTTTCCTCCACTGAATACCACTTTTAATTGCTAACTGAATAGACTCCTTAATAACTCTGTCAAAGCGTTCTACTTGACCATTGGCCTGAGGAAAACAATTCCAGCTCCTTGCTTACAAATTGTGGACCATTGTCAGAAATAAGTTCCTCAGGTAACCCTTTGCGACAAAAAATGTCATCTAGAAACTCGATGACCTGCACCGATGTAATCTTTTCCACTATTCTCAGCTCTGGCCACTTGAGGCAATCCACAACCACTAAAGCATACACATCCTTGCCAGGATGTGTTCCAAATGGACCCAAAATGTCAATCCCTAATTTCCTCCAGGGACCCTGAGCACATTCAATAGTAGTCACATCGACAGTTAACGGTTTGACTGACTTTTCACTCTTCGCACAGGGAGCACACTCCCTGACCCATTTGTCAACCATGCCATCAATACCTGGCCACCAGTAAAATTCCCGCATCCTCCTTTTAGTGGTGGAGATTCCCATATGGCCCTCATGAGCCAAAGCACAAATCACCTCCCTAAGTTTTCGTGGCAGCACAATTTTGTCTCCCCTCATGACAATGCCATGCAAACGCATAAGTTCCTCTCTAATTTTGAAAAATGAGGCCAGTTCCACACTCAATTTCCTCTCTTCCGGCCAACCTTTTTGCAAACATTTCTGAACTTCACTCAAAATGCAAACTTCTTGCTTAGCTTCTTTACATTTTTCTTCTGAAATGGCTCTAGTAGTATTCTCTTTCACCCACCATCTATTGACGTCATCCATGGTATAAGCCACATCACATTCCTCCACTTCCTTGATGTCGGTTACATCCAAAAGGGTAAGCGTGACATACAATCCACATGAACGTTAGCACGACCCGGAACATATTTAACCACATATTGGTATTCCTGCAATTTAGCAGCCAGTCTTGCTAACTGAGCCGTCAATGTTCTCCCCCCACCAGCTGCTAGCATGTTAATCATTGGCTTATGGTCAGTTCTTAATCGAAATTTAGTTCCCCATGAAAACTGACGAAAATGTTGAGCCGTCCATGTACAAGCTAACAACTCCTTCTCAATAGTGGAGTAATTGCACTCTGAATCACGCGACATTCTTGGAGCATATGACACTACATATTCATCTGTACTGTCCTTCTGCATGAGCACAGAGGCCCAACCTACACTACTGGCATCCACTGACACAATACATTCCCTGCCAACTACATATGATTTTTTTAATAGCTGTCTTAAGGGATACACTTTTGTAGAATAGTCCTGTACAAATTTCCCATAGAATTCAGTCAAGCCCAAAAGACAATAATTGTTCTTTAGTCACAGGCACAGGTGCATTTGAAATACTCTGCACATGGTTGAGTTTGTGCCTGATGCCTTCACTGGAAATTTCATGACCTAAATACTCAACTTTGTTCTGCCTAAATTTGCATTTGGAAAATTTCAAAGTCAGCCATTTATCTTGCACTTTTTTCAATACATCTTTCAAGTTCTTGTCATGTTCATTAACGTTCTCCCAAAAATTAGAATATCATCTTTGAAAGCAATTGCTCCCTTAATACCTTCCAATACCTCTTTCATCAACCGCTGGAAAACCGAGGCAGCACTTGCCAACCCAAACGGTATTCGTAAGAATTGAAACATACCCTCTGGTGTCACAAATGCTGTTAAACGTTTGGATTCCTCATGCAATCCACCTGGTGGTAGGCACTTGCTAAATCAATGGTGGCGAAAACAGAAGCACCAGATAATGTAGATATCAATTCGTGTATATTAGGGAGAGGGGGTTTGTTGTTCCAGATCTCCTTATATAGACTGCGTAAATCCACACACAAGCGGAGATCCCCTGTACCTTTAAGGGATAACACAATGGGAGACACCCAAGGAGAAGATTCTATGGGAGCAATTATTTTCCTCTCAACCAAATCATTCAACATAACCTTAAGTTTGTCATAATAAGCCAAAGGTACATTTCACACCCTGTGCCTAACAGGTATCGCCTCATCCTTAAGTATAATTTTATGTTTGAAACTGACGTATTTTCCCAAAGTCCCATCAAAAAGGTTTGGAAACATTTTCCTAATCCCACTGACATACTCTTCACTGTTAGCTGTAACAACATAAACCGGTGGAATAGCATTGGGATTTAATCTTATGCCCATTTCTTGTTGATGAGGCCATCCCAAAATAGCCACTCCCTTAGTTGCCATATACACTTTCCCTCTAGTTCTTCTTCCTACAAATTCCAAATCTGCCCAGATAAACCCTTCCAAATCGATTTTGTGATCTGAGTAACCACCAGGTTGAATATCAGGTGGAAATAATTTCTTCTCACCCCAAAGCTCGTTAAACAACCTCTTACCAATAATGCTGTACCAAGCACATGAGTCAACCATCATAGTTACAGTTTTACCATCAATTACCACCGTACATCTCGGAAAACCTTTGCAATTGACATCACAAACACATTATAAGGAGTTGAATTCAGCAGATACCTCTTCCTCATCATATGTAATGTGATTGACTCTTTGAAATGATTTGAATACTTTTCCAAAATGACCAATTTTTTTACATTTGACCCACACTTTGTCCCATGCAGGACGCCCTTTAAAACTTCCCACATGGTTCAAACTGCTGAACCTGTAATAAATTATAGCATTTTTCTTTCCATAAAATTTGGTATCAAAAGATTTCACAACAGGGATAGTCTGATTCTTCTTCAGTTCCATTTGGTTTCTTACTACTGAAACTTCAGGACCAGTATCTTGAAATCTGACCTCAGATCTCATTAACAAATTTCTCAGATTGTTCAATACCCTTTGCTATATTAACCACCGCACTTAGAGATGATTCAGTACCTAACCATAATCTTTCTTGAATCTTTTTACTTTTAGTCTTCATCATTATTTGGTCTCTTAACACCTGTTCATAAGTAATGGTTTCAAAAGCACAAGACCCTGCCAAGGTACATAGTGCGGATACATAATCTTCTATAGACTCCTCTTCCTTGTGTGCGCGTGAATAAAATTTGAACCTTTCCATCACAATGTTGATTTTACTTCCAAACCCGACATTCAATTGTTTGTTTGCCTGGTCAAAAACATTCATGTCCCCTGCACCCTCTACTGGAGTAAAATTATTAAATTCTTTTAAACCTGGACCGCCCAGACAATGTTTTAGCAAAGCTAGTTTCCTTTTTGTCGTACAATCCTCTTCTTCCAGTACCTCAAAATATGCCAAAAACATGGGGTACCATAACTCCCATTCCATTTTGGGTTCTCCTCCCATGTGTAAAAAAAGTGGCGGTGCTGCAATGTTGGCCATAATTGCAACAACACACAAAACTATTTCCTCTGTAACCCAAAGTATGGAAACAAGATGCACATAATAATGTGAAATCCTTGCAGTTATATAATATTAGGAACAAATGAATTCTCCATGTCACCAATGGTGTGCCTGTCACCAACAATACAGGCCAACTGAGTGCAGTGTTAAACAGGTGTGCTGTCACCGAGAGTGCAGGCCAAAGAAATCTTCCTTATTCTCAATGGTGTGCCTATCACCGACAATACAGGCCAGCAAAATGTAATATTAAACTGGTGTGCCTGTCACCGAAAGTGCAGGCCCAAAGAAACCTTGGATCCGGGCATATGAATTTGCCCACTTAAAAATGGCCGAAATACTCTCCAAGACATGTGGAGTCCAGGCCTACACTACAGCCCAATCCAAGATGGCGGCCTTGAAAACGTGACCCAGTGCACTGACGTCACCGCAGGACTCTCTCGCTCATCGGCTCGTGCTAAATCGCTCATCCCACTTCCCCACGGACTTCGTCAAAAATGTTCTCATCAGGAGACTCACGACAGAAGAAACTCCTGGTATACTGGAAACTCCGTCACCAAGGGTATTTCACCATTCTGACCCATTTTAAGCTATGCCTCTCTTTTTTGGTACTACCAATGTTTTTTCTGAGTACTGGCAACAAAGTTCCTGAAACGCAGTGTCTCTTTGTGGCTAAATGGCCTCAAGGAGGTAAGTTCCGGGTTTTCCCCTGGGCCGCCACGAGCCGGATGCTCGGCGGCAAGGGCGCAGCTGCCGGTTCCCCTCAAGCCAAAAAGGGAGTGCGGCCCAGCTGCGCAACGATGAGCCCAAGGTTTCCGCGCCTGCTAGGGGTCAAATTCGGAAGGAAGGATAGCCCGGGACACATCTCTTGACATGGATAGGGCTGTCGGAAGCCTCCCTCCACTTCCAAGTATTACAGGATCTTGAGGGCCACACATGCTCTCCTATGGTGCTATGGCCATGTTTAGCGGCTCTGGCACGACCCCACAACAAAACTACTTCTTATTAAAAACGTGTCTAAACTCTAACAATTGTGTACCTCTCCATATTTTTGGGTGAATTTCTGCCATTTCAAACCTACATCTCGATAACACTGTCTGAGCCCCTTTAGTATGAGGAGGATGTATTTAAGTTAGGGGGTTATGGCGAACAGGGATAGCCAAATACAAACGTGGGCTAAATTAAAACAATTCAATTTTATTTGAACCACCTACAATGGACTAGAACAGTTTTAAAATGCATTGGCTCTGGGCTGGATTAGGTTAATTTATCATTTATCAGTATTCAAGGGTGCAGCAGTCTGGGCCGGGGATCCAGTTCATGCTTTCAATATACAGAGGGAACTGGAGTGTGGACCCATGGACACATGGCAGCTCTAAGTATTCAGGGGTGCTGCAGCGTGGGTCGAAAGTCTCATGGAAGTTCATAATATACAGGGATATTGCCAGGGCCGGTTCTAGTTCTGGTGGCACGAGGTAGGACAATCTTTGTTGGCACCCCCAATGCCTCCGTCTCCAAGGTTTCCCTCACTACCATCCTCCAACAGTGCCCCTCATCTCTCCATACCGCCTCTCTCACAGGTTTTTGATTTGTTTTATAGCACTACTCATACCAGTGTAGGGTATCAGAGCACTTTACATCACACACACATTATACAGAGACAATGAATCATACTTGTATAAATCAGTGTGTAGGAAATGTCTCACAAGAAAATGAGGACTATAAGGTATAGGAGTTACATGTCATTCATACTGATAGGCAGTATATTTTAAGAGTGCTTGGTCTGGATAAGCACAAACTGTGGTTTTAAAACATAATGCAGTGGTTAGGGTTGGCTTTACTAATAATTTACTACTACTGAAATTAACCCTTTTTAGCAATTTTAGAGTGATGAAAGACTGAGGAATAAAAGCGTTCTAACCCACACCTTGCAGTTTGCGTGCAGCTTCTTGATGACAGTTCATTGCTGACTGTTATAGTAGCATTGTAACTTACGAACTGCAAGTAATAAAATGATCTCTCTGACAAAAGCAGTAACCCACTAAGCTATTTACATGAAATACAATTCTGTGATATACATGGTACACATGCTTTGCAACAGACATATTAACCCTCTGCGCTACTCTATGATTAATTTTAACTGCCACTAGACAAAACTCCGATCCCTCTCCAGCAGGTACATTAATCATCTGAGTTATCTAGCTATTTTTATTGTAGTCAGAAAATTGCTGGACACACAAAGAACTCTGCAGCAGGGGCTTTTAAAACAATATACAGAGCGACCCCGAGCTCGGTGCCCCGTGCTCGGCACATGCAGCGTGGTGTCCAGAACACGGGGGAGTGTTCAGGGATACTGTAGTGTGCGGCCTGGGAAACATGTTCTCTCTCATTATTCAGGAGTCCTTTAGGATAAAGCGAGGGATACGGCAGTTTTCAATGCGCAGTGTTCAGTGCGCTGCATCAGGATGTGAGACTGCAGCTCTGCTGCTAGAGAAGCAGTGTGCAACAACTCACAGTAGACAGAGCCGCTGCGGATTGGAGCCTAGAACACACTGCAGCGCTCGACATTCAAGCACCTTTTAATAAAAAAAAAGTCGGGGAGGCAGCAGCTCTTCAATTCTAGAGACGAGAGGCATGGCAGCAACAGTGAAAGGGAGCCCATTCCCCTTCCCAGTCATTTACTAGCAGGCTCAGCTCTTTGCAGCCTTCCAATAGCTCTCACTTTCTCATGGATAATTTAGAAATTCTGATGAAACTGCACAAATGTCAATGCAGGGAGGGAGCAGCCAATCGGGTGGAAGCGCTGCAACCTTTGCCCTTCTCTTCTTCAGCCTGTCTGTCAGCCTGACTGCTGTTATCTTGCAGGGGCAGTGAAGCTCCCTCTCCCCTTATTATACCTTGTTTTTTTATGATGTGGAATGCAGTTAATAATGAATCGGTGTTACATAAAACAGCCACATTACTGTCACAGTGTCTCAAAAGGATGGAAGCGCAGAGGGTTTTAAAAGAAAGAAGCAGCCAAAATAACATTTTAATTTAATATAATTTCATACAAAAAAACACAAATATAGGCAGACTTACCTACAGTGGAACATAAACACTTAAAATTCAGTGCACCTCAATAACCCCAAACAGTAGTACCATACGCTGTCAAATAAACGCACAAGTACCCTGCCACACTAATAAATACAAAACACATATTAAACCATAAAAGCAATAAAAACAGAAAAAATTTACAATTTTCTGACATTGAACCCGTACACAAATATATGATCTCCCATGAGCACACATAATAAGCACGCTCCAAACTAAACATAAACCTAATGTAGACAATAACCTACAAAAGCACGTACGGACAGGCATATATGATGTTTTTCCACCCCCGCAGAAAACCAGACTAAGGCTATTCGACAGAAGTTTCGCGAATATCGTCATTAGGAATCTTCGCACATTTGCCACTTGCCCATCTTACACGTTTATATTTCTTACTGTTACCCTGCAATCATCTTAATAAAGAACTAAATGCACACCAGTAGACCACCAAGTGAAGCCAGACTAAAAGTGCACTGCACAATTCAACATTCCCGGCCAAGCCCAAGATGGGTGCTCATTTCTCTGATAGCACTATATTGCTAACTCTAAAATGTTTGACAACTACCCTTGCGTCATATCACAGTGGCATTAATCCAAAGAGGGCAGTGCTGCCATGACTCTTTTGCTATTTTTTTTTTAGAGAGGGACTACTGTGCATACTTTATTCTTTTGCAGCGGTGTGTGCCATCTCCGCCCAATGCCCAACTCAATTCCCCATTCCAGAGTATTAACCCTGCACTCAATCTGTGACGAGGTAGACACGCTTCTGGATTGAATGCATACAATTTAGGGGCATATTATCAACGGCCAGCGATAATTATCGCTGGCCGTTCACAGCGTGAGAATAGTTATCGCCGGCTACCGCAGATAATTATCGCCATGCTAGCGCTGTATTAACAACGCATAGCGCAATGGCGATAATTATTCCTGCGATAGCTTGTTTTCCATGGAACATCGCTGGTTTTCCAGCGATGTTCCATGGAAAACGGCGATACCTTGCTGATACGACCCTGTGGTCGTATCAGCAGAATCCATCTCCCATGTAAAGTATGCTTAAGTCAGGAATTTAACAGACGTTAAATTACTGAGTTAAAGCTGAGGTAGCGCGATTTCTTTTATCGCTGCACCTCCTTGTTAATATCGCGAAGCTGCCTTCGCGATATTAACTTGTGTTGTTTTCACAGCCACGCCTTCTTTGCATCTCATTAGCGATGCAAGGCGAGGCTGTGAAAAAACGGGCTCTACATCAAGGAAACACGCGCTAGCGTGTCCTTGATGATATTGCGACTATAATTATCGCCGCTTTCGCCCGAAAACGGACGCTAAAGCGGCGATAATTATATCGCCAGCCCTTGATAATATGCCCCTTAGTTTGGGATTCCAGTACAATTTTAGCAGCAGGGAACATGCCTCATTTTTTTTTTCTTCTTTTTGCGGAGGGGGGCGGCCCATACTTTATTTTAGGGAGATGCATGCTCATTCTATTTTAGGAAGGGAGGTGTTTATTGTGTAAGGACCTCTTCCTACTCTTAAAACACAAAGATCAAGTGTCATGTTTGAACATTTGTTACAGAAGTGTTTGCAGTTCTGGTGTTCCCAAGAAATTGGGGGCACTTTATATCTTTGTCAGGAAATATTAGTCATCAGATGTGCCCGGACTGACAGCTTGGATGAGTGACAGTGCTTGCTGGTGCATGAGTGGATTGACATCTGCTGGAGAGTGGCTAGACAGTAAGAGTATTCATGAAAAATTCCAGTTAGAATTGTTTAGTCTTGAGAAGGACAGCCTGCTGGTGAGCTGCTAGTATGAACGTAAAATGGGAATCTAGCCATGTGCCCCTGGCACGGGGCGGCAAGGGAAAAAGGATCCCTTCAGAGGGTCATAGCATGGGCGGTTCCCCGAAGGTGGACTGGACTTTAACGACCTATGGTCTGGACAGTGTAGCACAATGCTACCCCTAAGGCATCGACAGGCAGATCCCCCTGGGATACCCTGGTCATCAAATAATTTTCAATAAGTAGGATGAATAGGGGTTGGAGAAAATCCCAGATCCGAGGGCTGCTTTATTCCTTTAAGTCGATGTAGCATTGCAGGTCATCACTTGTTATGTCCACCAACCCAGGGGGATGGGGCGGGGGGGGGTTTGGTCCTACCTAGACAATGCACTCCAGTAAGTGACCACCAAGGTTTTTCAACTAGAAACTATAGGCACATCTGAGATTTCTATGGTACTCGGAAGGATTAGAACCTCACAGTGGTTCAGATGTCCCTGCAACCACATCACTGCTTATTGTTCGCGAATCCCAGGGAAGGTGAGAGACACTCCTGAGATGTTGTTGGGGGCCAGGGGAGTACAGCTGCCACAGTCCTGAAGTCAAGAGTAGAGACATCTGTGATACACCACATTGACTAGGAGGGTGAAGGCAACAAGGGCCTGATCGTTGACGATTGATTTTGTTTTTTTTGTTTCACAATTCTTTATGGGAAGATTAAAACAAAACAATGTATAGGGGAATGAGGGACAGGGAACACAAGGTACCATATGTGAAACAGTAATACTGTACTGAAAAACGCAGTGCATGATGAAAAAAAGCTCTAGGTACATAGCATGTGGTGTTCCCAGGAGACAGGAGCCCTTAAAGGACAAAGACAGGCAATATCAAGGAGGACACGCGGGTCCTCATCTGTACACAGAATGGCCAGCAGGTTAGGAGGGTGGCGGGAGGGGGCAGAGAAATATAACATGACAAAAACAAACAGATAGAGGGAAAGTACACAGGAAATCCATATTCGCATCCACACGCCCGGGAGGAGGGAGGGGAGAAAGGGGGGGAAAGGGAAGAGAGTAGGAAGAGATGGGTGAAGAGAAGAAAAAGATGAGAGGATTGATTTTCTCAAGCTAAAAGTGAGTTATGTACTTTATCTGTAGACTAGCTACCCTGAATGGCTTTGGTGATGTATATGAGTTGGATCACCTTTCCCATGTAGACAGTGAAATCGCTTTTGACACTTTTCGATATTACAGAGCTCTTTTACTAGTGAATAAAGACCAGAGTATGGCACTAAGCCAGCAGGTCTTTACTAGGAGACTATAAAGTGCATCTAATTTTTTTCCAGGACCTGAATAACTGGGAGGAGGTATATGTTTATATAACAATTTGATATGCTTGCCATGTGCACACTGGAGGATGACCTGTGAATACATATTCCCATCTACACTGCAGCTAAAGAGTGTTCCTGCACTTTTACAGGTTAATGTCAAAAACAACGCTTAACATATAGGACTGGATAACTGTAGGATAGTGCTCTTTTTTACATGGTCACCCCCACTTTTTGCCCTAGTACTGATGGTTTTTTACTGAAAGTGCACTGGGCCCCTGCTAACCAGGCCCTAAGTGCCAGTGCTCTTTCC
Organism: Calotriton arnoldi; assembly: GCA_963921515.1. Taxonomy (NCBI): domain Eukaryota; kingdom Metazoa; phylum Chordata; class Amphibia; order Caudata; family Salamandridae; genus Calotriton; species Calotriton arnoldi. Next base: position 1,953,417 of record CAWUFW010002084.1, on the reverse strand, counting down.
CCTAAAACAAGGTAAATGTCTAATTGTAACAATTGGCAAGGACTTTAGCACTCCTATAAGTCCCTAATAAATGGCAAACCTGGCACCCAGGGCATCGGTACTAAAGAGGGTTCCTATGGGCAGCAGCATGTATTATGCCACCCAAAGGACCCACACAAAAGAACAAGTTACTTACCTTCGGTAACGATATATCTGTAAGAAACATTAGTAGTGATAGATTCCTTACCTTAGAATATCCCCAGGCGTCAGTCTGCATCCGGAAAGTTTTCGTCAGCAGTACCCCTGCGCGTCGGAAAGTGGCGTCGTGCGGCTCCGCGTCCGTCGTAGGCGTCGTGATCGCTGGGATGACGTAGCGGCAGCTACTTAGACGCCGCCCTCGCGCGCTGACGTCAGTTCTGTACACGACTTTCCGCGCCAGGAACACAGAGCCATGCAAGATACTCACCACTGGTGCATTGAAACTAGGGCCCTGAAAGGGATGACCTTAACCCTAGAAATCAGTTCGCAGAACGGGGAGGATGGGTGGGGCGGTAAGGAATCTATCACTACTAATGTTTCTTACAGATATATCGTTACCGAAGGTAAGTAACTTGTTCATCTGAAAGAAACACGTAGTGATAGATTCCTTACCTTAGAATAGATACCCCAGCAATACCAACCCCGGTGGTGGGTCTGCGAACCAAGATCACACCAGAAAGTCACGGAGAACAGAACAACCAAAGAAGCAGTCTCTCCGGACTTGGCTGTCAAGGCAATAATGCTTAGTAAAAGTGTGCAGCGAGGCCCACGTGGCTGCCTGACAGATGTCTTGCAGGGGGACACCACGTCCCAATGCAGTAGTAGCTGCTGTTGCCCTGGTAGAATGGGCGCGCAGCCCCACCTGAGGCTCCTTTTAGCTAGAGAATAGCAGGCTTTTATACACAAGACAACCCAGCGGGAGATAGTCCTCTTGTGTACAGCCCGGCCTTTCTTGGCGCCTACGTAGCCAACAAAGAGCTGGTCATCCACCCGGAACTGTTGTGTGCGGTTGAGGTAAAATGAGATTGCACGTTTTGGGTCCAGACGGTGGAGCCTCTCTTCCTCTTTGGAAGGGTGCGGAGGCGGAAAGAAAGTGGGCAACGTGATAGTTTGCCCGATATGGAAGGCAGTAACAACCTTTGGCAAAAAGGATGGACGTGTGCGTAGCACAACCTTGTCCGGATGAACAGACAGAAAAGGAGGTTTACATGAAAGAGCCTGGAGCTCACTCACGCGCCTAGCGGAGGTGATGGCAACCAGGAAAGCAGTCTTCAAGGTTAATAAATGAAGAGGACAGTTGTGAAGCGGATCAAAGGGAGCGCACATCAAATAAGTAAGAACCAGATTCAAGTCCCACTGTGGCATCACAAACGGAATAGGAGGAAAAAGGTGAGTAATGCCTTTGAGAAATCTATTTACAACAGGGGACTTGAAAAGAGAGGGCTGATCAGGTAGCCTGAGAAAGGCCGAAATTGCAGAAAGGTAGCCCTTGATAGTGCCCAGAGCAGAGCCCTGCTGGGCTAAAGAGAGAAGGAACAGTAGGACCTCAGAAAGAGGGGCAGAAAGGGGATCCACAGCCTTTGCTGTGCACCATGCCACAAATTTGTTCCACCTGCAGGCGTATACTGATTTAGTGGAGGTACGCCTGGCTGCCAGAATGACATCACAGACTTCGGGAGGCAAGTGAAATGGAATCAACTGTCGCCGCTCAATCTCCACGCAAGGAGGTGGAGGCTGGACAGGTTCGGGTGGAGGACCGTCCCCTGCTGCTGCGACAGAAGATCCTCCTGAAGAGGCAGTTGGATCGGGGGATCCACGCTCATACTGAGTAGCTCGGGATACCAAACTCTTCGAGCCCAGTCCGGAGCCACAAGAATGACTTGGGCCCGGTCGCGTCTGATCTTCTTCAGCACTCTGGGTAGAAGTGGTATAGGCGGAAAGGCGTACAATAGACCGCAACTCCACTCGCGACGAAAAGCGTCGCCGAGCGAGTGCCACCTTGGAAATTCCAACGCGCAGAACTGCTGACATTGCGCGTTCTCTTCGGTGGCGAATAGATCTAACCAAGGCTCTCCCCACTGTTGAAAGAGACCTTGCGTCACGTCCGAGTGAAGACGCCATTCGTGATCCATCATGCACCTGCGGCTGAGTTCGTCCGCCCTGGCGTTCAGTGAACCTGCCAGGTGTTGAACCACCAGGGAAATGCCCTGGTGTTACAGCCATGTCCAGAGGAGCAGAGCCTCCTGGCATAGGGTCCACCACACCACCCCGCCCTGTTTGTTGCAGTACCACATGGCGGTGGTGTTGTCTGTGAACACCTGCACTACTCTCCCCTTGACAGAGGGAAGTAATGCTTTGAGTGCAAGTAGGATCGCCCGGAGCTCCAGAATGTTGATATGGAGCTTGGACTCCGCCGGAGACCAGAGGCCTCTGATCTCCGCCTCTCCCATGTGGCTGCCCCATCCCAGGAGGGACGCGTCCGTCACCACTGTGTGCTCCGGTTGGGGAAGGGAGAGGGATCTGCCGCTGACCCAATGCTGGTTCGTGAGCCACCACTGCAACTGTCTTGCAGTGCCCTCCGAGATCTGGACGTAATCGGACAGATTCTCCTGATGCTGCGCCCACTGGAACTTCAGGTCCCACTGCAGAGCCCGCATATGCCATCTGGCATGATTGATCAGCAGGATGCAGGAGGCCATGAGGCCCAGCAGCCTCAAGGTCATCCTGACCGAAACCCAGGACAAGGGCTGAAAGATTGGAATCATAGCCCGAATATCCCGGACTCGCTGTTCGGGAGGACAGACCCGAAACTGCGCTGTGACCAGAACTGCTCCGATGAAGAGGAGCTTTTGAGAGGGAATCAGGTGCGACTTCGGCACGTTGATGGAGAACCCCAGCAAATGCAGGAGGTCGGCCATAGTCTGGAGGTGGGAGACGACTGCCTGGGCCGAGCCCGCCTTCAACAACCAGTCGTCGAGATAGGGGAAGACTGAAACCCCTGATCTGCGCAGATGAGCTGCGACCACCGCCATCACTTTCGTGAACACCCGAGGAGCGCTGGTAAGGCCGAAAGGAAGCACAGTGAACTGAAAATGCTCGTGGCCTACCATGAACCGCAGGTAACGCCTGTGGGCCGGCAGGACGGGGATATGAAAGTAAGCGTCCTGCAAGTCCACGGCTACCATCCAGTCTTGTGGGTCTAGGGCAGATAAGACCTGAGCAAGTGTGAGCATCTTGAACTTCTCTTTTCGGAGGAAGAGATTGACGTTCCGAAGATCCAAGATAGGACGCAGGCCCTTGTCCTTCTTTGGAATCAGAAAGTAGTGGGAATAACAACCACAACCTACTTCTGGCATTGGAACGCGCTCTATGGCCCCCTTGGCTAAGAGGGCCACAACTTCCTGCTGGAGAAGTGCCAAGTGATCCCCCGACATGCGGTGGTATTGAGGTGGCATGGCTGGAGGGTTGCCCCTTCCGCGAGCACGAAAGGAGCGAAAGGCAGAAGGCTGAGGAGGCTGTGTGGCCGAAAGGCCCAAGGACTTGGCCGTAGCCCGTGAGTCCTTAAATCTCTCCAAAGCACTGTCTGCCTTGTTGCCAAAGAGGCGAATGCCATCAAAGGGCATGTCCATCAAAGTGTTTTGGACATCCCCCGAGAAGCCAGTTGTTCTCAGCCAGGCGTGGCGGCGGAGCGCCACTGTCGTGGAAATCTCCCTGCCCAGCGAGTCGGCGGTGTCAAGGCCACAACGGATCGTGAACTTGGCTGCATCTCTCCCCTCAGCAATAGCCTGGGAGAGTAGTGTCCGAGCCTCCTCCGGACACTGAGGCAGCACCTGCGCCACCGTATCCCACAGAGAGTGAGAATAACGGCCCAAGAGGCATGCGGTGCTCACCGACCGCAGCCCTAGACTGGCGGAAGAAAAAACCTTCTTCCCAAATTGTTCCAGCCTCTTGGATTCCCTGTCCGGGGGTGCGGTAGGGAATGCGCTTGGGGAAGCGGAGGCTTGGACAACCAAGCTCTCAGGGGTGGGGTGTTGGGAGAGGAAAATGGAGTCGCCCGGGGCCGGGCGATGGCGTCGGGCCACGTTCCTGTCCACAGGAGCCCCTATGTTGGGCCTGGACCAAGAGCCCAAAAGAACGTCCGAAAGTGCGTCATTAAAGGGCAGCAGTGGTTCCGCAGAGGTAACTGCTGGCTGAAGCACTTCCGTCAGGAGGTTAGTCCTGACAGCCACAGTAGGTAGCTCGAGGTGGAGAGCCCCGGCTGCCCTACGCAACACCACAGAAAAGAAGCACCCTCCTCCGTAGCCACGGTAGGAGGAGACAGCATGCCAAGGTCTGGAGAGGTGTCCAGACCACTGGCATCCCCAACTCCTCTGCCCAGTCAGGGTCATACTCGCATTGAGCAGCGAGAGGGTCCTCAGACCCTTCCCAGTCCTCCCCTTCCTCCTCATGCTGTTGTACAGGCCTAAAAGGAGGAGGATGGAGATAGGGAAACAGATTCCCAAACGGCGTCGGAATCGGCGTCAGTCGACACCGTTCCGGCACCGTCTCCACTTCGGGGCTGACACCGGGGACGACGTCGTCCGGCATGCCGGGTGACGCGAAACGTGGTGCCGGTGGGGTCGACGTCGGTGGAGGTGTTACGAGGTCAACCGGCGTCGACCGGGATCCACAACGGGATCCACGGGAGTCCTGCGGTGCCGAGGCCGGAGCCGCCGGCGACGCCGGGGCCGGAGCCGCCGGCGTCAAAGGGCGAGGACTCCCAGTCGGGCCCGCGGGGCACGAAGGCGCACCGGAGGGGCCCGACGGCCCAAATAGGCGAGCCATAGCGGACAGGAATTCCTGCACCTGGGCCGGAGTCGCCGATGAACCCGGGAAGGGCGGGTAGGTCACCAGCGACTGCGTAGGCTCCGCCGGAGCCGCGGGGGTGGCACCACCCGCACCCTCAGCCAAGTCGCGCGACTGGCGAGGGTAAGTCGGGGAACGATGATGTTTCTTCGACTTCTTTTGGCGCTTCGCCTTACCTGACCCTGAGTGCGAAGACTTCGATTCGGACGACTTCCGATGGTGGTGGCTCTGCGACCGGTCCCTCGACCTCCCTCTGGACCGGGACCTTTCACGGCGCGGAGCCGACTGCCGGGCTTCAAGCAGCTTTCGGGACCGCTCCCGCAAAGACTTCGGTGCCATGGACCGGCAGTCGGGGTACGACTTGAGGTCGTGGTCGCGCCCCAGGCAGAAGAGACACACGCGGTGCGGGTCCGTCACCGACATCATCCGATGACAGTCCTCGCAAGACTTAAACCCGGGCATCCCTAACTGCACCAGGAGTCGTATTGACTCAAAAAGGTGAGACAAAAAATCTCAAAAAAACTCAGTCAAAAAAAAACTGGGGGTACCGCTCTCTCCGGATCTGCACTTGCTGGCGCAGAAAAAGAAAGAACTGACGTCAGCGCGCGAGGACGGCGTCTAAGTAGCTTCCGCGACGTCATCCCGGCGATCACGACGCCTACGACGGACGCGGAGCCGCACGACGCCACCTTCCGACTCGCAGGGGTACTGCTGACGAAAACTTTCCGGATCCAGACTGACGCCTGGGGATATTCTAAGGTAAGGAATCTATCACTACGTGTTTCTTTCAGATACTGTATGCAGCTTGCCATAGCAGGATGCGTGAAATGGTGCAAACCATTTTGAAAACACGACATCGCACACTCACTGTGTGCCATGCCTCTGTGCACTGCATATACTATATGTAAGTCACCCCTACAGCAGGTCTTAGAGCCCTAAGGCAGGGTGCATTATAATATATGTGAGGACATATTTGCATGAGCAGATATGCCCTTGTGATGCCTGGTTCCATTGTCAACACATTGCAAGTGTTCAGGAAGCCAACGTAAGCATATGTACTGGGCACTGGTCATTACGAGTGACCCCCCTACATAATGGCTTCACTCAAAGTAATGGAGTTTGGTATCAAACAACTTGTCTTAAAAAATCTGTACTGATGCCAGTACTCGATTTATTATGACATGCACCCAGAGGACACCTTAGAGGTGCTCCCTGAATCCTACTAATCCCTTATTGTGATGGCTGATTGGTATCTCTCAGCCTACCACCACAGACGAGCTTCTGACACCCTGCAAATGAGAGTCTGTGTTCAGAGGTCAGAAAAAATGCCTGTCAGGAGAAAGGTAATCACACTTTCTCAACAGGATGGCTAGCAAATCTAGCATATCAAGGCCAGAGGCTTCAAAGGCTCTGCGCCTTTGATATGCAGACCCGGCTTCCCCAAGACCTGGAAATGCCACGCCCTGCCCTGAGGCCCTTTTGGCACCAGAGCAGGAGGGAAAATTAGGTAGTAAGAAGGTGTGTTCACTTACAGGCTAGTCACACCCCTACGGTGGGCTATCTGAATTGAACAACGAACGAGGGGTTTCACCATCTTGGATTTAGTGAAACTAGGAACTCTGGGTCAGGTTTATGCCAGTTCTCCCCAGGCAGTGGTCATAGAGGAGGTGTAGTTACCCCGGAGGTAAGTAGCCCATTGGCTACTATCCTGCACTCCACTTAATGCCCCTAAATTCAGTATTTAGGGATTCCCCTGACACCAGGAACTCAGATTCATCTACTGGGAACCGAAGGAAGGACAAAGAAGAGCAGTCACCGCAAGAACTGAGAACTTTACTACTACTTGGCGCCAAACCCTGCCTTGCTGCTGGATCCTCGACAAATGCACCGACCCAACTAGTCCAAAAGTTGAACTCCTCCCAAAGCTGTGGAGAACTGACCAGCAACTTCAACCAAGCAGCATCTCCCTTGGAGTGGAGGAGCCATACCCCTGAATCTGCAGGCACCGAATGCATCAGTCCAGTAACCTGTGCTGTTGGCCATCAGGCACACTGAAAGAGCAGCATGACAGGCCGGGGTCCCTGAGGCTCTAGGAGGTCATCCTCGTCTCTCTGGTGAGTTTTGAAATGCTAGATCCTCCAGGAGCCCCCCTCCACCAATACCCTGACTATCGGGGCATTTGCACCAAAAAAGGCTTGTTTGTGTCTAGTTCAGAAACCACTGCCATAAAGACTTACCTGCACGTCGAGAGACGCCGAGAGAGATGAGCTTCACACTGAGAATGGCCCAGCTGTGGTCTTTTCCCTCTCCTGCAGGTATATCGAGAACCGTGAGAGCCTCCAATGCTAAAGAGGCCCATCAGTCAGCACCTCTGCACCTGAGCCCCACAGCCCGAGTACACATCTTCTGTATGTGTCCCCTTGGCCTAGGAGTCCCCATGAGCTAAGCCCCCTTGGGTTCCGCCAGACTTGTTCCATCCCAAGTCCCCTTTTACATACTGTTGTTTTGAGAGGTCCCTTTAAACTATGACAGCTAACTGCACTGGAGGCTACCATCGTGACCAGCACCTTTTCACCCCGACATACCAGGGCAGGTAAACCCGAACTGTTGATGGTACTTAGGACCTTGGACCACAAGCACCTTAAGTCCCAAAGGGTATTCACTAAAACCGTTTGCAAATACCTGTAAACAATACATGTCTTTTCCTTTCATAGGATAACCTTACCGCGTTTGAGGGTCAAGCCTTAAATCTGACAGCTTGTTATTCAACTGTTTTACAGTGTAAAAACAGTATCGAACTAAGGTACTTGCCTGATCCCGAAGATATGGTGTCTAAATACTGTATAAAATATTGTGTTATTTTTCTAAATTGGTCTTGGCTATTTTACTGAGTGTGTGTCGCATTTATTGACTGTGTGTGTTCAACAAATGCTCAACACTACCCTCTGATAAGCCTAAACTGCTCGACCACTCTATCACAAATAGAGCACTTTGGGATTTTTAAACCAAGCCCCTGTAAGACAAGAGGGGTCCCCTGGACTTTCTGCATAGTGTACCTCATTTTGGTACACTACATAGAAAGCTAGCTTCCTCCATTGGTGGTTCAGCGTGGGATACAAGACTTTGCATTTGCTGATACCATTCTGTCAATAGGTGATTCACTTCCCAATCAAAGGGTGGGTACCAGGGTAAACACTGGGATCCCAAGAAGGCTTGGTGTCATCTCTGTAAGCAGAATGGTCACCGAACTGGGGACTCTTCCTGCCCCAAAAAGGCTTCCACTAGTCAAACACCTTCAGGGGTGGTTAGTCTCCAGATTGGATCCTTCGTGTGCCCTGGCCAGGTCAGAGAGCACACTGAAACTACTTTAGTCTCAGAGGGTGGAGTAGATATAGCTACCCTGGCTGTCTGGCCCAGTAACTTGGAGAAATACAAACAAAAGCCATATATCAATGGGGTTAAAGTAGAAGCACTGAGAGAAGCAGGTGTAAGTGTCACCATGGTGACTGAAAAACTGATATATACTCAGAAAAGCACTTAACTGGACAGACATATCCAGTTATCAATCCTGATAACATTGTCAAGGTTCATCCCATGGCTATGGTGACCTTGGAATGGGGAGGGGTTACTGGCCAAAAGAAGGTGGTTGTGTCCTCTGCAATTCCAGTTGTATGTCTGTTAGGGAATGATCTGGAGGCCTCAGCATGGGTTGAGGTAGAGATGAGACTCCATGCAGCCATGCTGGGAATACCTGATTGGGTGTGTGTAAAAACAAGAGCACAAAGCAAAGCCGAGGGTGAAAAAAAGATATTGGAGCTTGGAATAAGGGCCCAGTCCTCCAAGAGAAAAGGCAAGAAGGTTGGAAAACCAACTTCTGAGGAGACACAAGCTCAGGTCCCCGCTCCTCAGGAAGAAGACCTGTCAGCCCTTGAGGGAACTGAGCCCCAGGAACTTGGGCCTTGCACAGCAAAGCTCCTAGGCCCATGGGGACCCTCTAGGGAACATCTTTGCCAGGGACAAAGGACCTGACCCACTCCTGAGAGCCTGAGACAGCAAGCTGCTGACCAGGAAAAGGGAAATGTCAGTGGCTCCCACTGAACATATTGGGAGGAGGGACTCCTGCATACTGAGGCCAGAGACCCCAAACCTGGTGCCACTAGGAGAGCGGCAGTGCCTCAGAAGTACAGAGAGTTCTTATCCACCTTAGCACGACATCCCCCTAGATGGGCATCTTGTCCAGACTACAACTCCTATGTTACCTGTCAAGCCAGTGGCAAGACAGGTAGTAAACCAAAGGAACCCTTAACTCCACTACCAGTTTTGGGGTTCCCTTTGAAAGGGCATGGATTGGCATTGTTGGTCCCCTTGACCCTCAAGCAGTACCAGGAAACAGATTTATACTGGTGGTAGTGGATCATGCCACCAGGTATCCTAAAGCAATCCCCCTTAAGACTGTCACTGCTCCTCCAGTTGCCAGAACCCTCTTGAGTAATTTTACCAGAGTGGGTTTGCCTAAGGAGGTAGCTTCAGACAGAGGTAGTAACTTCATGTCTGCTTACCTAAAGGCAATGTCGAATGAATGTGCTGTAACATACGTTTACTACCCCATATCACCCACAAACCAATGGCCTGGTTGAGAGATTCAACAAGACATGAAAGGTATGATCTTGGGGCTCCCTGACAAACTCAGAAGGAGATGGTATGTCCTTTTTTCCATGCCTGCTTTTCGCCTACAGAGAGGTGCCTCAGACAGGAGTAGGTTTTAGTCCCTTTGAGCTTCTGTTTGGCCATCCTATTAGAGGACCAGTGAGTCCAGTGAGGGAAGGCTGGAAGAAACCTCTCAAAGAGCCCAAACTTGACATTGTGGATTATGTCCTTGGCCTTCATTCAAGGATGGCTGAGTACACTGAGAAAGCAAATAAAAACCTTGAGGCCAGTCAAGAGCTCCAGAAGCAATGGATTGATCAAACTGCTGCACTGGTTGGGTTTCATCCAGGGAAGAAGTTATGGGTTTTGGAGCCTCTGGCACCTTGGGCACTACAGGACAAATGGAGTGGTCCCTACCCTATCCTAGAAAGAAAAGGGGAGATCACCTACTTGGTGGACCTAGGCACTTGCATGAGCCCCCACAGGGTCATCCATGTAAACCGCCTGAAACCTTTTCATGGCAAGGCTGATGTGGCCATGCTGATGGTCACTGATGAGGTTCAGGAAGAAGAGAGTGAACCTCTCCCTGACCTCCTCTCAAACAACCCTAAGGATAGGTCTGTTGAGGGCGTTGTCTTTTTAGACACCCTCACTGCCCAACAGCAAAATGACTGCAAGCAAGTCCTGGGGCAGTATGCTGAGCTTTTTTCTTTTACCCCATGTCAGACAACCCACATGATGTGGACACTGGGGACAGCCTACCTGTCAGTAACAACATTTACAGGCAGTCTGACCAAGTCAAGGAAAGCATCAGAGCTCAGGTCAGCAAGATGCTGGAGTTAGGGAAGATAGAGCCCTCTGAAAGTCCCTGGGCCAGCCCAGTGGACTTAGTCCCCAAACCTTGTTCCAAGCGAGGTAAACCAGAGCTGTGATTTTGTGTGGACTATAGAGGTTTCAATGCTATCACTGAGACAGATGCCCACCCTATTCCAAGGACTGATGAACTATTGACAGATTGTGTGCAGCCAAGTTTCTCAGTTATTTTGATTTGACATCAGGGTACTAGCAGATTTGTCTTACCCAAGGAGCCAAAGAAAAGTCAGCATTCTTGACCTGGTACTGATGCTTTTTGACTGAAAGTGCACTGGGTCTCTGCTAACCAGGCCCCCAGTACCAGTGCTCTTTCCCCAAAAACAAGGTAAATGTCTAATTGTAACACAACTGGCAGGTACTTTAGCACCCTTGTAAGTCCCTAGTAAATGGTACGTCTGGTACCCAGGGCATGGGTACTTAAGAGGGTCACTATGAGCTGCAGCATGTATTATGCCACCCAAAGGGACCCACACAAAAACTGCATGCAGCCTGCCAGCGCAGGATGTGTGAAATGGTGCAAACAATTTTGGACAAATGACATGGCACACTCACTGTGTGCCATGCCCCTATGCATTGCATATTCTATATGGAAGTCACCCCTACAGCAGATCTTACAGCCCTAAGGTATTGTGCATTATATTATATGTGAGGGCAAATCTGCATGAGCAGATATGCCCCTGTGATGTCTGATTCCATTGCAACGACATTGCAAGTGATCAGGAAGCCATCTTAAGCATATGTAATGAGCAATGGTCATTACGAGTTACCCAGCTACATAATGACTTCACTGAAAATAATGGTGTTTGGCATCAAACACCTTGTCTTAATAAATCTGTACTGATGCCAGTACTAGATCTATTATGACATGCACCCAGAGTACAACTTAGAGGTGCCCCCTGAATCCTACTAGTATATTAGTGTGCTGGCTGACTGGTATCTCCTAGCTTGCCATCATAGATGAGTTTCTGACCTCCTGCAGGTGAGAGCCCGCACTCTCTGAGGTCAGAAACAATGCCTGTCCGGAGACAACAGAATGGCTAGTGAGTTTAGCATATCAAGGCCAGAGGATTCAAAGCCTCTGCCGCATTTGATATGCGACCTCGGCTTCCTCCTCAAACCTGGGAATGCCACCCCCTGACCTGGAGCCCATTTGGCACCAGAACAGGCGGGAAAATAAAGGAAGTAAGAAGGCGTGTTCACTTATAGGCTAGTCACTCCCATAAGGTGGGCTACCTGAAGTGAACAACGAAAGAAGGGTTTTACCATCTTGGATATAGTAAAAATAGGAACTCTGGGTCAGGTTTATGCCCACTCTCCCCAGGAAGTAATCATATAGGGAATATAGTCACCCAAGAGGCAAGTAGCCCATTTGCTACTACCATACACTCCACTTAATGCCCCTAAATTCAGAATTTAGGGGTTCCCCTGACACCAGGAGCTCAGATTTGTCTACTGGGAACCAAAGAAAGGACAAAGAAGAGCAGTCTCTGCGAGAACTGAGGACTTTACAACTACTTGGCGCCAAACACTTGCTTGCTGCTGGAACCTCAACAATTGCTCCGACCCGTCCAAAAGCTGAACTCCTTCCAAAGCTGTGGAGGACCGACCAGCAACTTTAACAACCAAGCAGCATGAGGGCGTTCTGTGTTCGTCCAGTGGCCCTCATAACTCCAGGGTCAGGGGGGAAGAGATGGAGGAGGGGGAGGAGGAGGGACGGGGTTTTGAAACATGGCTGGGCCGAGTATGAGGCAACTACACCAGGATATTAAAATGTTGTCCTGGAATGTGAAAGGGATGGGGTCAGCCTCCAAGCGCCACAAAATACACAGCTACATTACCAGGAGGGGAGCGCACATAGTAATGCTGCAAGAGACCCACCTGACATCAGAAAAAGGGGTTAGATTGCGGCGTAGATGGCAGGGACAACTATATGTCACCTCCTACTCTGCGTTCTCCAGGGGCACATTGATATGGATCAGATCTGGTACACCCTTTGAGAGTCAAAATAAGTTTATTGATCCAGAGGGAAGATTCGTATTAGTACAGGGCAGACTGTTGGGCAGAGAACTCACATTGGAGAGTATTTATGCCCCAAATCAGGACCAACTCCATTTTTTTGCGGAAACTGTCTACATCCCTCTCATCCCTGGGGCTAACCGATTTGCTACTAGGGGGAGACTTTAATTGCGCTGCGAATGTCAATCTAGATAGATCAACCCCTCCACTACGTGGCACATTGGCCTCTAAGATGGCGCTGGGGTTTAGAAAGTGGTTATCACAATGGGACCGTATAGACGTCTGGAGAGAGCAGCACGGACTGTTGCAGGATTACTCTTACTATTCTCATTTATACAACCTCCACACTTGACTGGACATATTCATCTGCTCCACTCGTTTGGGCCCAGCGACAACACATACCGAATATTTGGTATACACCTTGTCCGATCACAACCCACTACTTCTATGTCTCCGCCCTTTGGCGGACCCTACGGTGACCCCCACATGGCGGCTTAACCCAGCCCTCTTGAATGATGAGAAATTTAGGAATTCTTCATCCACGATAATCACTGAATATTTCCGGTTTAACCAGGATTTGACTGCCAACAGAGCAACAGAGTGGGAGGCTTATAAAGTCTTGGTAATAGGGCACTGCCTAGGACAGACAGTGGGATTGCGAAAAGAATTGCTGAAAGAACCTTCCCAATTAGAAACAACCCTATATGTTCAAGGCCTTAAGCTGTCGGTAGATGCTGAAAAACATATACAATCTGACACCACGAGAAGGGAGTATTACACTGCACTAGAGTGGTTGCGAAGCTTAGATTTGCGTGAATACCACTCTCAAGTGCATGAGAAAGCGGGTAAGGCGGGTAGACTACTCGCATGGTTGGTACGGCCTGACTCTAGGGGCGCACCCACCACACAAGTTATGAATACTGAGGGGGCAGTGCTATATTGCCCTAGAGCCATAAATGTTGCATTTAGTGCATATTACGAAACGTTATACGAAGCCCTAAGACCACAGCCCATGGATAAACTGAGGGAGTTCCTGAAGCCCTTACCATTAAAGACACTAGACCCTCTTCAAGAAGCGGATTGGGAGGGCCAGTGACAGCCCAAGAAGTGCGCGAAGCCCTCCGAGAGATGGCCACTGGGAAGACACCGGAACCAGATGGTCTGCCGGTGGAATTCTACTCTACGTTTGCACAGACGCTGGCTCCTAAATTGGAGACACTATATGCGGAGGCACTAGATAAGGGTGTGCTACTGGCTTCTACTAGGGATGCTCTGGTTGTTCCCTTCCCGAAGACAAAACTAATAGGGGTGCATACATCAGAGTGTCGGCCCTTTTCCATGCTGAATGTTGATTATAAAGTTCTGAGTAAGATCTTAGCTTCGCGACTCTTACCCCACATGGGAGACCTCATACATGGGGACCAAAACAGTTTCATACCAAGTAGGGATACCTCTGGCAACCTTTGTAGTCTCTTCCATGTCCTGCATCATCCAGACAGGGGCCAATATCCGGAGGCTCTTATAATGTCGTCGATCTAGAAAAAGCATTCAACTCGGTGAGATGGGACTTTCTGTGTGCCACAATGGCTAGAATGGGGATTGGGGATGGGTGGATAAGATGGGTTAAGCTATTGTACTTGCATACCAAGGCTCGGGTAAAAACAGGGGAGGTGATATCACACTCATATAACATCTATAGGGGTACCAGACAGGGGTGCCTGTTGTCCCCCCTTCTGTTTGCCCTGGCCATTGAACCTCTGGTGGAATTGTATCGGCAAAAAGGGCGCCAGCATGGAATGTGCCTGGGGGGGAGAAACCATGTTATTTCCCTCTATGCAGATGACTTACTATTATATCTAGGGGATGGATGTTGGGGAGTAGAGCAAGTACTGGCCGTTCTGGATGAATATTCTTCCCTAGCAGGCCTTAGACTCAATAAAGCAAAAACCCAAATTTTTCCGCTCACAAGTGAGGCTCAGTGCCCTACAGATTTGCATGAGGCCCTGAGCTGCCCCCCCATTAAATATTTAGGGATACAAGTATTCAAAGATGTGGGTGATCTTCGGGATGGGAATTTGAGCCCGGTCATGCAGTCCTTTAAGGTATGTGTTGCATTTTGGCGCTCGTTGAAACTCCCCATGATGGCTTGTATAGCACATTCTAAAAATGATCATGCTTCCTAGATTGATATATTACTTTGTGAACCTACCGGTGGTAATTCCGCCCTCGTGGTTCGTGGGGCTTAATAGACTGCTTCGGGAATTGGTCTGGGACGGGGGTAGAAACAGAGTCTCACTGGCCGTTTTACACAGAACACCGGAAAAGGGAGGATTAGGCACCCGGAGTTTGAACTATATTACCTGGCGGCCCAACTGCATTGGCTGGCCCAGTGGTTAGATGGAAGGAACCTTGAACTCCTAAATACAACAAACATAACTGACAACCAGAGACTACTGATAGCTAAGCTCCTGCATACTTCGGTGAACATTCCGGACCCGGGGGTGCTGCTGCAGGCAGCGTTACATAGTTCGAAGAGATGTCTCTACCGCACTGCTGGAGTCCCTCTTTGTGCACTGGGCTTGCCTATAATTGGCCTTCCACATGGGGTTCCACCTATCTCATTTTCACGGGCGCAACTGTCCGAATGGACGGCGGCCGGGATCAATTCAGTGGGTGACTGCTTCCAGAATGGAGACCTGATACCCCTGGAGGACTTTCTGGCCCAGCATGATCTGCCCAGTGGTCAGTTCCTGACTTACCACTCGGTAGTGAAGACGTTTAGGGGCTCTGGAGAAGCGGCTGGCAGGAACCGCGGATACACAAGACACTACAGACACTGGTGACGTTGGGATCAGCTAGGCACTTTGGGGCCGATTACGATGGCGGTCGGTGTTAGTACCGCGGTGCGGAAAAATGCCTTTTACCGCCCGCCAGCAGCGGTCCTCACGGCCGCCATATTATGAAGGGCAAATTTGCCCCATTTCCCGACCTCCGCGGTGCAACGCCGACCGCCATGAAATTGCGCCCGCCACCGCGCCGGTGGGAGCCAATGGAGACTCACCGCCGTGCGGAATGACGTCCCGTCCGCTCAACAAATTACGATGCGCCAAACAACCCGTCGAACCGCAGGGGAGAAACCGCCCTTCCAGACACGGCGGAATCTCGACAGCGGAGCGTGAAACGAGACTTCCGGAGCCCTCCACCCGGAGCCGAACGCCATGGATCCAGCACTACACGTCCTCCCGGTGCTGTACGTGATACATCACCAGGCCAACATCGCCCGCCGCGGACGCCGCCGCAGGTACGTAAACAAAACACAATACAACACAAAACAGAACACAAATTCCACGGGCTGAAACAGGGCACCTGGCCACACCAGACACACTGGTGTGGACAGGAACACATCCATCAGTGTACCCACACATGTCTCAGCTGGCACCAATTCACACCCTACATCAAGCCCACCAAAGTACCGCGAACATAATGTAATGTGTTGCTGACGACACCGCAGCGGTGAGCATGCGGGAAATTCATCGCACAAAGCAGAATGCATGTACAGCAACGGACAGGCCAGAAAGACCACAGGCCACCACCACCCCCCACCACCCACAGCTCCGCCGCACACAGCAAGAAACATGCCAATCCCCCCCCCTGTGCACCCCCATGTCCAACACCAAGCGAGCTAAATCCACACCCAGCAGCACACAACTAACACCTAGGGAGACAGACACAGCAGCATTTGGTGTAGATCAACACACAGCACAGAGGCACAGGCCCAGGGCAACACACACACACACACACACCACCACATACATGGCAAGAAAGCAGAATACAAGCACAAAATGAACATACACACAAGGAACATACAGACTACTGGACACACACCCTGCCAACTCACACAGACATACCCCACACCGACACACAGCCACATACACAGACTACATGCCACCAGCAATGGAGCACAACATAGAGGAAAGCAAAAATGATGTGCACACAAATGGGAGGGCAAGGAGACAACCAACAACCAGGTGAACAGACACATGCAGGACAAGGAACCCAGAACAACATCCACACCCCATCCAAGCACATGGCTGGCACAGTGAGTGAAGTCAAACAACAGTCACCTCAGTGCAACAACTCAGGGAGACAGCAAGGTAACCCATGTATAGGGACAGGGATGAAAGGAAGGACCTCAAGTCAAACAGTGAACAGCAAGTACACATGAGTATCACACAGGGCACATTGGCACACTCAATGACTGCCAAACACAAGTAGGAGTCCCCAAACATACCCCCTCATATCTGCAGCACACAATCCCAATGCCAGACACACAGAAGGGCCTACATAATGTCCAGACAAGATACAGACAAACAATCAAACCCCCTGGGGGCATCCACAAACATCACACACACACAGGGATTTCAGTACCAACGTCTGCACCAAAACAAAAATGGCAAACACAATTCAAAACAGAAACACATACAGAACCACAAAAATAACACACAGCTCCTGTGCAGCCAAACTAGGGGAAGGCAATGGGAGCACACACACAACAGGAGTGCACCACCTCATCAGTCAGGAAAAATGCATGGGCTACATACCACAACACAGACAAGAAGTGCACCATCACAGAACAACACAGACACATCAAACACACAACAGATGCACAACACCACAAAACACATAGCAAACACAGCAGTACATCAGGGGATGTACACTAGGACAGCACAAGGCAACATACACCCACAGCACTGAATGCACAACAAGCAGTGTGTGCACACAAACACACAACAGTCCCACACAGCCATGAGTCACACGCCAGTAACACACACATCAACACACACGACAAAGCCACAACCAACACACCGTACAACCCTTGACCACCCAAATGCACACCATGTAAGTAACCGTTGTGACTAGGATGACTGCCCATCACAACATGACTACACATCTACACTGCTAGGCATACATGAAAGCAAGAACGCACATACATGTTGAGCCTGGTCAGCCTGCCTGCAATCCCGTGTATATGACCCCTCTATGTGTTTGCAGTGCCCACATACCAGGATGCAGTAAAACATAGCCAACAGCAACAAGGAAGGAACATGAGTCTGGTATGTCACAGAAAACAACATCAATGAGCCCACAAGTATCCGAGTCATGAAGAACTGAAGTCCCCGTCACCCCTGTAAAATAAATGATAAGTCAAACAAGCCAGTGGCACAGTTGAAGTGGCACACAGAGCATGTGGCACAGTAAATGTGAGACATACAGGAAAAGCCTTATTCAGTAAGGACAATGACACAACTGACAACATGAGCAACTGTTTTTATTCACAAATAGCACTGATAGGAAACAATATCAGACAGGACCAAGGCACAAGATGCAGAGCCTGAACATGAGAAGCTGCACAGGCAGGGGGCAAACTGCAAGGCCAGTGGCCAGTCCAAGGTGCAGACAGAGACAATGAGAAGCTGCACAGGCAGGGGGCAAACTGCAAGGACAGTGGCCAGTCCAAGGTGCAGACAGAGACAATGAGAAGCTGCACAGGCAGGGGGCAAACTGCAAGGCCAGTGGCCAGTCCAAGGTGCAGACAGAGACAATGAGAAGCTGCACAGGCAGGGGGCAAACTGCAAGGACAGTGGCCAGTCCAAGGTGCAGACAGAGACAATGAGAAGCTGCACAGGCAGGGGGCAAACTGCAAGGCCAGTGGCCAGTCCAAGGTGCAGACAGAGACAATGAGAAGCTGCACAGGCAGGGGGCAAACTGCAAGGCCAGTGGCCAGTCCAAGGTGCAGACAGAGACAATGAGAAGCTGCACAGGCAGGGGCAAACTGCAAGGCCAGTGGCCAGTCCAAGGTGCTGACAGAGTCAATGAGAAGCTGCACAGGCAGGGGGCAAACTGCAAGGCCAGTGGCCAGTCCAAGGTGCTGACAGAGTCAATGAGAAGCTGCACAGGCAGGGGGCAAACTGACCTGTCTCATTGTCTCTGTCCAAGGTGCTGACAGAGACAATGAGAAGCTGCACAGGGAATGTGTGTCACCAAACTCCGCCATGGTCAGCAACACAGTCTGGTGTGACACGATGGGCAGCACAGGTACCGGTGTGGGAGAGACAGGTCTGTGACATTGATCAACATTCAGAGCTGGCTGTCAGTCTGACTGGGAGCTGACTGTGTGTCGGGCACAGTTGGACCACTTGACTGGGGAGTGAGACGCCCAGCTGAGGAAGAGCTATCAGTGGCCTTGGACGCTGGAGGGCTGCTTGGACCAGGTGGTGTAGTGGCACGTGGAGGTGGACTCAGGCCTACGTGGGACACAGTGTGGGAGGGAGACAGTGGAGGGGTGCCTTTCCACTTCTTGGGGATTCTAAATGGCTTGCCTGTCTTCGTATCAATGGGAAGTGGTGTGGACACAAACGGCACACTCAGCACCAAGGCTGCCGCAGGTGCACACGCTGGACCTCCCTTTGGGGATGTGCTGGATCCAGAAGGACGCTTAGCCTGGCATTGCCTCTGCCCCTCCATCCCCTCTTTACCCTGTGTGCCCCCTACAGTGCCCTCCTGTCCCTGCTTCACTGGACTTGGAATGGGAGTAGAGGTAGTTGGTGAAACAGCCTTGGATACCTTACTTTGTGTAGCCTTGCCAGGCCCCACCTTCACAGTGGGCATGGAGAGTGTCTGCATGCCTTTGTGAGACGTTTTTGGGACCACAGAGTCTGTGGCCGGGGATTGCTCTGAGGCTTGTGACCCTGAGTACTTCCTCCTTGAATCATGTGCCTTTGCAACGCCTGACGGGCTCTTCCCTTTGCGCTCTGGGGTTGTTTTTCTCTTTGTAGGGGAAGGTGTCTGTGACCTTGACCGCTTGGGCTGCTGCTGCTGTGTGCTACGTGTGCAGTATCGTGAGGTTGAGGTGTGTGAAGCGTGGTCACCGTCGTCAGACGTCGCCACTGGCATGGGGGTGGACAAAGGGACTGGAATTGGACTACGAGATTGAGCCAGTTGAAGAGCAGCCGCCATTGTGGAGGACATTGTCTGGACAGTGCGGTGCAGCCCACCCACGTCTGAATGGATGCCCTCCATGAAAGCTAACACCTGTGCCAATTTGCGGTCGTGGTCTGACAATGCATTGAGGAGCCCTGTCTGCCCCACACACAGCTGGCGCATAAGGTCCACACACTCTGCACTGATGGCAGCAGGGGGCACAGGGGCAGGGGCAGCGGTGCCTGGAATGAAGGACACCCTTCCCCTCTTTGTGGTGCGAACACGGGCAGCAACAGAGGAAGTGGCTGGGAGGGTGGGCACTGCACGCTGTGTGCTGGAAGATGTAGCAGACTCTCCGTTCCCTGTGTCCTCCAAGATGTCTGCACCACCGCCGTCATCAGATGATGTTGAACTTTGCGTCTCGGGCTGTGATTCCTCCAGCATACTCCTATCCCCCTCCGAGGCGCTGGTCACATCTGTGTCACTGGGATCCTGTGCAGCTGTTGTGCTTGTTTCACCACCACTGGTGTCCGTCCCCTGTCCCTCCGTGCCCACGGGAGATGCTGCATAACAGAGAGACATGTAGGGTCAGCAAAGTGACAGCAACAGGACAAACATATTCAAGCAAAGCAACACTGAGGATGACAAAGTCTACATGTTGCAGGCCACCCCGTGCAATCTCACCATGCAGACACACATCACTACCTCAAACAGTGCGTACAACCATCTAAACACGGTACAGCTGAGCCATGTGATGGGCAAACAGCACAACATCATGCATGTTGGGGCGTACAAACACTAACACCAATGGACCAGGCCTGCAGCACACCACCCACAATGCCATTGAAATTCCCAGGATTGGAAAAACATCAGTAAGTGCATGTATGTAATATCCGTGACTGCCACACCCAGCACAGGGGCCACTTACAACCCACTGCATCACAGTAACCACATCACGTACACCAGCGCAGGTACAGGCATGGTACACATGCAGCCACTCACAGACAAAATCAACCTTCACAGAATAGTCACCCCTAGCTTGCTGTTGATGCTCCTTCAAACGTGTGTCCAGCTCAGGCTGTGTCACAGCCAAGATGCGGCACATCAGTGGTGTCAAGCTGCGTCGTGACAACCTGCCACTGCGAGGGAGTATCCCCAGTGTCATCTCGGCAACGTTCTTTGCCAGTCGTGATATGTCGTCCCACCTCTTGTGGCAGTGGGTGCGCCGGCGGTTCGACACTCCCAGAGCCCGCACCTTGCTTGCAATGGACCTCCACACGGCCTTACGCTGGTGTACCTTGAGCTGCAGGTGTGGGAGACAAGAGGGGGAAAACATCAGTGACACACTCTCATGGTAAAACCTCTCTCTCTGAACAGTGGCATGACACGGACTCATCTCCACACGGCAGATATGGGTCATTGATGTACACTCATGCGAACCACACACGTATCACACTCTGTACAGTCAGTGATGTGTCCTTATCACATTGGGCGTGGACAGTCCATGCCAGGTAGAATCACACAGAGATGGACAACGAGGACCCACACAAACAGTCACATGAACAATAACTGTCCAGAAACATGCATCACCAGATAGCTGTCACACCATATGGATGTGTACACAACACATGTCCATCCACCCTTCATGTCCATGCATTGAATGTGTGGGTTGCATACACCCCCTTAACAACTAGGAAACAGCATGTCAGCCAGTGCATTACACAACCCCACACTCTCAGGCACATACACCATCTGATCGACTACATGTGTGCCCCCTTGCACTCACACCCCCACTGTTGGAGACTTACCACAACATTTGGGCCACCATATAGCCGTGGGTACTGTGTCAGCACCTCGTCCACCAGGACATCCAGCTCCTCGCTTGTAAATGGACTGGCATGGATCTTCTCCGTCCTAGCCATCACTGTGGACATGAGACGTCAGCGGCGGCAGTGGGCGGTGAGGGGTCCCAGGCAGCAGTCCCTGGAGGCAGCAGCAGGTGAGGGGTCTCAGGCAGCAGTCCCTGGAGGCAGCAGCAGGTGAGGGGTCTCAGGCAGCAGTCCCTGGAGGCAGCAGCAGGTGAGGGGTCTCAGGCAGCAGTCCCTGGAGGCAGCAGCAGGTGAGGGGTCTCAGGCAGCAGTCCCTGGAGGCAGCAGCAGTTGAGGGGTCCCAGGCAGCAGGCTCTGTGAGCAGTGGAAATGTGGTGCTCCCTTCCACACATATATAGGGCCCTGGACTCGTTTCAGTGGTCATAGTCTTCTGCCATTGGTGTTCCAGGTCAGCCTTCTTCAAAAGCATCCAATGACCGCCTCCGCGGGGCGGAGCACGCCTACCGCGATTTTTGAATCTGCATCATGCCACCGCGATAGCGGTCCCCATTGGCTGCAAGGGCATGGTTCATGGCGGTGACACACCGCGGGGTCCTGGCCGGCGCTACCGCGGTGGTGCATCTTACAAATGCATCCTATCTCCGCATCCGCTGGGGGTGGAGCACGCCTACCGCGATTTTTGAATCTGCATCATGCCACCGCGATAGCGGTCCCCATTGGCTGCAGGGGCATGGTTCATGGCGGTGACACACCGCGGGGTCCTGGCCGGCGCTACCGCGGTGGTGCATCTTACAAATGCATCCTATCTCCGCATCCGCTGGGGGCGGAGCACGCCTACCGCGATTTTTGAATCTGCATCATGCCACCGCGATAGCGGTCCCCATTGGCTGCAAGGGCATGGTTCATGGCGGTGACACACCGCGGGGTCCTGGCCGGCGCTACCGCCGTGGTGCATCTTACAAATGCATCCTATCTCCGCATCCGCTGGGGGCGGAGCACGCCTACCGCGATTTTTGAATCTGCATCATGCCACCGTGATAGCGGTCCCCATTGGCTGCAAGGGCATGGTTCATGGCGGTGACACACCGTGGGGTCCTGGCCGGCGCTACCGCTGTTTGATTGCCATAGAGTGACATGGGTGACCGGGATGTGGCTGGTGGTGCATGACAAACGCCATCTGCAGCTATGTGGAGGGCCATCACTAACACCAATGTGTCATGTGCAGCACATGACACACTTGCGTCAGTGGTGGGCATCGACGCAGGTACAAATGGTGGTTGGCATGCTCCGCCACCCAATTCACGGACAGTATGTGCGTCCGCTATGGGGAATATGCAGCACCACATCGTACACTCTGTGCGTCATTGTGTTTATGGGGCACGTTTAAGGCACCTACGGACAGTTCTTGTTGTGTGTGGATCAATGGTCATTACTGTGCTACACACAGTGGATACTTACAGTGGCACATGGCACTGGATAACATTGATATGGTCTCCTGTCACAAATGTCAGCCACTGTGTAACGTCTCACACCAAATGGAACACTGTACTCCATTATGTCGATCAATATTTACACACAATGTCGTATCTGCCACCCATGCTGACCACTATCTCACACCTGAGCCCATGTGTTACACTGAAAACCCAGATGAACTCATTCATTCAGCATGACTGTCATCATTGGAAACAGATGTCACCCTGTTGTGTTATTGCTAAGACCAATTACATGCCGCATGTTATGTCTTTGTACACACTGGCAACTCCTGCAGTGTATGTCCACATGTACAGGGGGGCTCGACCTGCTAAAGGATGACGAGTACTTCAGCACCACACCTGGCATCCGTTGCATTATTATTGTTTGTCACTTGGGTAGACGGCCAGAGCAGATGTCTTTGCTACATGTCTGCCACCTGTAACCACAGGGACCTATGTGGTAGTGTCAGGTCTGTGCTCATGTTGTTTGGACTGTTGTATGTGAATCAGTGACATGTACATTTCAACAATGGTGCTTAGCTACACTATGGTTTTTGAGTGTTGTGCTGTGTTCCGCTGCTACTCACCTGCCACCAGTGCATGTCCATTGTTCACATCAGGAATGTTGCGTTGGCAGATGGACTGCATGCACGGTTGTGGATTGTGCTAACTGTATGGAATATAGTATGCGACATTTGTCCACAGGCTATGGGTGTCCAGTTTTGCCCGTGCAATGTGTGTGCACTGATTAGCGGGAATTGTCTGCAATGTTGGATGGTCAGCACAAGTGGCACACGTGTGCAGTGTGTTGCCACCAACACTAGTGTATGTGCATGCTATGGGGTGCTAGCCATCCTTGCTCACCATCTATTCCAGCACTGTGTGGGTGGATCACATCTGCTGGTGTATCAGGATGGTGTGGGCACCCAAGACAGGTGAGATGTACCTTGACTGTTGTGCCTGTGACACTCATCCAACTCCGACATTTGGTCAATGTGAGGTACCAGTGTCCCACTACTCATGCACAGCCAGCATGTTTGTTAGATGTGTGATATTGATTGTATGCTGTATTGGGCCTGACAGCCTGTGTGGAATGAGGGTCAGGATGCATGTCCCTTGGGACATGTGGTGTAAAATTACATCCACTGTTG
Organism: Calotriton arnoldi; assembly: GCA_963921515.1. Classification (NCBI taxonomy): domain Eukaryota; kingdom Metazoa; phylum Chordata; class Amphibia; order Caudata; family Salamandridae; genus Calotriton; species Calotriton arnoldi. The sequence goes on along the minus strand of CAWUFW010002084.1, from coordinate 1,929,585 downwards.
TCAGGTGTCTGAGCCAGTTGTCCATATGTAATGCATACAGTCTGTTCATGCGTAGACTTGTTGGCATACTGGCTTGGCATTGTCCATGTAGTGTTGTATGTTTGTGTTGTGGCACTGTTGTGTCTTGAAACAGCTGGATGTGTATCACCATGGTATGTGTTGTGGTGCACATGTGTCCTTGGGCAGTCCCTCCTTGATGCTGCATGTAAATGTCCAAAATGGGGGAAGATTAAGGGTGCATACAGGCCCTGCTGATCACGTCCCTCATCTATTGTTAATGTGTGCCACATTGGCTATCTGTGTGCTTGTAGAGAGTATTGGGCAGTGGGGTAATGGTGGCCTGTTACAGTGGTACACATACTCTGCACAGGCGTGACATCATCTGTCACTGTCCGACTTTGTATTCAAGTCAGCAGCAGATATGGCCTGTGTACTGATGACATTGGCACATGTATGGGTTTGGGATGTGAATGTCATTGAATTTGAGTGTGTTCGAAGTGGCACTGAGTACAAAGACAATCCCAATGATCTATCCACATTGTGTTGTTGATGTGTCCCCTGCAATTATTGGCCAAGGAGGTGTGGCAGGTACAGCAGCAACGTGGAAGCCAGCATTGTCTCTGTTTCACACATGTCCTGTGTCATGTACACCCAAGGCTGAGTCCACCTCAGCTCGATATGTGACTCTTGGCATTCACATAGACAGTGTTCGTATTGTGTCTACTGACTGTGCACATCCATGACAGTTGTACAATTAATCTGTCTCATGTTGGGACAACACTGAATTGCACTGTGTGCTTTCAGGGATGACAGTCAATGTTAGCGCCGTGACAGGACAGACTTTATGAATTTGTGCACATCCTAATTTATGTTGCTATGACGTGTCCCCTTTCATCTCACCTAGGAGGCGACCTAATGTGTTTCGTACCTTCACCCTGCTGGCTAACATGGAGGATACCGACATCATAAGGCGATTCCGTCTGGATCGGACAAACCTCCTGGAACTTTGTGCACTATTGGAGCCACACCTGCTTCCACGCAGGACATACCCAACAGCACTCACGCCAACGGCAAAGGTGATGGCATTCCTACATTTCGTGGCTACGGGATCCTTCCAGCAAACTGTGGGCATTGCAGGGGGATGTCCCAACCAACATTCAGCATGGTGCTACGTGATGTCCTGTTGGCTATGATGCAACACAGGGACCAATTCATACATTTCCCCAGGCGGCATGAGTTGGCGGATGTGAAGGGCGAATTTTATGCACTTGGACACGTTCCTAATGTAGTTGGTGCAATAGATGGCACACATGTTTCCCTGATTCCACCCCAAGCACGGGAGCATATTTACCGAAATAGGAAACATTATCATTCCATCAATGTGCAGGTGGTGTGCCAGGCAGATATGGTCATCTCACACGTCTGTGCAAAGTTTCCAGGTTCAGCCCACGATTCACACATAATGCGCAACAGCATTTTACCACAGCTGATGGCCAATCTGGCGCCGGAGCGAGCATGGATTGTGGGTGAGTACAAAGGGTCGAGTCGTGTGCTGTTTGTGTGCCATGCTGTCCTCGGACACATGTCAGACACTCAATCTGTATGTGTCTTTCACACTTAGGTGACTCTGCATATCCCAACGGACCTTGGTTGCTGAGTCCACTTTGCAATCCCAGGACACCAGCTGAAGTGCGCTACAACAATGCCCATGGGAGGACACGTCGGGTCATTGAGCGAACATTTGGACTCCTGAAATCGCGTTTTCGATGCCTCGACAAGACCGGAGGGGCTCTGCAGTACTCACCCGTCAAGGTGTGTCAGATAGTGGTAGCATGCTGCATGCTACACAACCTGGCCGTGCGGAAGGGGATCCCCTTAATCCAGGATGATGATGACCAGCCACAGCCCCCACCTGCAAACACCCAAACGTCAAGTGACGAGGATAGTGGAGAGGAGGAAGGTGTTGGACAGCGTCAGCAGCTCATCAACAACTACTTCACTTGATGGTCAGTGGCAATGTCAATACTGGCTGTTGTCTGATGATGTTGTGCTTGGTGAATATGTGTATGTGAGTTTTGTGACTACAGCATGTTGCTGAGTCAGTGCTGGCTGCAGGTGTGTATGGCAAGGGATCTTTTGACACAGCTACTTGATGTCTATGTTGGTACAGTTGCTCCTTGTGACATGTGCAGATTGTCGTACCTTGATGTGCTGTGTTGTGTGATGGTTGTTAGTCCACCACCTGAGTAGCAACTGATGTTCTGTTGTGTTTTCCTAGGTCCCTTCAGCCTCTACTTGCCTGCGGAGTATCCCTGCTCCTGTGACATTGTAATCATGGGTGTGAGTTAACATACTGTGATGAACATGGAACAGTGACAACTAAATTGGTGCGTTATTAGTGTTTATTTACAGTGGATACATGTGATGTAGATGTGGATATTGACAGATTTGTGAATGGTGAATAACAGATTTGTCAGTGATGGTAGATGAGACAATAGAGTATACACTAGATCAGTATGGCAACACAGTCCAACAGTCATTTGCCATTCCCACGCCATTGTGTGTGGGGACAGTCTGCAGGGTACACAGCAGGGTGAAGAGGGGTGCCATCATGGCTGGCTACTTGACTGTCTTTTGCCAGGTGCTTTGCCACGGGATGCTCCCAATGATTTTTTCGGGCGGCCCCTTGCTCTTTTGGCCGGGGGGGACACAGGTGCATGGCCAGTGGTGTCTGATGAGTCCCCATGCTCGCTGGATGCAGGGGAGGGTGGGGGTCTGTCATCTTGCGGCACAACGGAAGGAGCTGTCGGTGTTGGCGGTGCCGCATGTCTGTCCCTGAGGACTCCACTAGCTGGCCCAGGAGGTCCCTGATTTGGCCCATGCAGGCCACGAGTTGGCCCATGCGGTTGTCAATTGAGCGCAGCATCTGTTGTTGCTCACGGGCATCCTGCTGAGCCTGCCTCAACTGTCCCTGGGCGTGTTCATAGGCCCCCACAACTCTGTGAATGTGTGCCAGTGATTCTGTGGCAGGGTCTTCTTCCCTTTGGGTCAGCCTTGACCTCACACCTGGCCTGCTGTCACGGCCCTGTTGCCTCCCTCCTGTGGGCACCGGCCTACTCTCCCGTGCCTCCGCAGTTGTTGTGATCTGGTTGGCCTGTGGAGCAGGGCGAGTGTTGCAGGCAGCAGTGGTAGTGGTGGTGGAGGTGGTGGTGGTGGCACAGGTCGTTGCAGCAGGGCTCTGCGTTGATGTTGTTGCTGAGGGTGGTGGGGCTGTGGGGTCCTGGGACACATTCCGCCCTGCCACACCAGATGGTCCGGGTTGGTCCTCCTCCTCCTCATTATCCAGGGAGTCTGCATCCGAGGGAGATGTTCGGGAGCTGGTGACTGGCTGTGCTGGTTGAGGTTGTCGTCCTCTGCAGTCAGTTGTTGGTCACCTGTGGGACAGGAAGTAGATGGTAATTGCCTTACACACCTCAGGGTTGCTGTGTTTGATGTCACTTATTTACATGTTATGCTACACACAGTTGCCTTTTTCACACATTGTATGTCTGCACAGTGATGTGCCTCATGCCATGAAGTGGAGTTACATTCATCATTTCACAATGGTGTGACCTGTGATTGGTTAGCATGCCACACGTCTAGTATTGGTGATTTCAATGTGAGGTTGTCATCTGACAACTGGCATGACTACAAGTTGATGTTCAGCATCTTTGCTGATCACTCTGCCTGGCAGACATTACCTGTGTGCATGGACTAGCCATTGTCATCACATGCATACCGTTGACATGTCCTGTGCTTGTATTTCTTTATACACCAGACCATGCTAGTTTGGTTTTCCCATGGTCCTTCATGATTAGCACCCATGTACGCTACAGAGGGAAGTCTGGGTGATGCATGTCAGAGGCCCGTTTTCTTGGACATATTTGTTGAGAGTCACAGTTCTGTTTCTGTCACAGTTACGTACGCTGAGCTGTCTGCATCCTGTTAATGGCTGTGCTTTACTTTTCTATTTTTGGGTGAAGTAGAGCCTCATGTTGTCATGTCTCCCAATGCTTTTGTTGAGTGATGGTGGTGTGCATGCACTGTCTGATTACCTGTGCAGTGTCACTTTGGTTTTTACTTACAGACACATGCTTCTGGGTGGGGTGCCCCAACCTGCTGAGGGGTGGGAGAGGGGGGCCTGTTGTGTGTTGTAGTGCTGCCTCCAGATACACATTCCCCATCCCTGTGAAGATGGCTACCTACCTGTTAGGTGGTGGGGGAGCGTTCAATGGCTGACACATGCTTCTGGGTGGGGTGCTCCATCCTGCTGAGGGGTGGGAGAGGGGGCCTGTTGTGTGTTGTAGTGCTGCCTCCAGATACACATTCCCCATCCCTGTGAAGATGGCTACCTACCTGTTAGGTGGTGGGGGAGCGTTCAATGGCTGACACATGCTTCTGGGTGGGGTGCTCCATCCTGCTGAGGGGTGGGAGAGGGGGCCTGTTGGGAGTTGTAGTGCTGCCTCCAGATATACATTCCCCAAACCTGTGAAGATGGCTACCTACCTGTTAGGTGGTGGGGGAGCGTTCAATGGCTGACACATGCTTCTGGGTGGGGTGCTCCATCCTGCTGAGGGGTGGGAGAGGGGGCCTGTTGTGTGTTGTAGTGCTGCCTCCAGATACACATTCCCCATCCCTGTGAAGATGGCTACCTACCTGTTAGGTGGTGGGGGAGCGTTCAATGGCTGACACATGCTTCTGGGTGGGGTGCTCCATCCTGCTGAGGGTGGGAGAGGGGGCCTGTTGGGAGTTGTAGTGCTGCCTCCAGATATACATTCCCCAAACCTGTGAAGATGGCTACCTACCTGTTAGGTGGTGGGGAGCGTTCAATGGCTGACACATGCTTCTGGGTGTGGTGCTCCATCCTGCTGAGGGGTGGGAGATGGGGGCCTGGTGTGTGTTGTAGTGCTTTTTGTCTGTACACATGCATCCCAGTTGGTTTTGTTTAGCTTTGTGCTTTTTCAGGTTGAGTGGTGCTTACATCTGTGTGACCTGTTTTGGGTATTGTGGGTCAGACGAATGTCCTTTGGCCTAGGGGTTGTAGGTTTGAATTTGTGCAAGACGGTACATGGCAATGTGATGTTATACATTGGTTTGTACTTACCAGCTTCCAGTCCCCCGCGGATTCCTTCAAGACTCTCTGGATGTAGGATTCCAAGGACCTTCTCCTCCCACGGACTGTATGGTTTGGGTGGGATGGGAGTGCCTCCACCAGTCCCGTCAGCCAGCTGACGGTTCTTGGCCCTCTTCCTCTTCACCACGGTCTTCAGGTCATGCCACCGCTTCTGTATTTCCTGCTTGTTGCGGGGGTGGTCCCTACTGCATTGACCTTATTGACTATCCTCACCCACATTTGGGTTCTTGTGGCTAATGGGGTGTGTTGGACCATGTTGCCATAGAGTTGTGGTTCAACTCTTATTATCTCATCTACCATGACTGCAAGCTCTGCATCAGTGAATTTTGGCATTTTGTGTGGTGCCATGGTGTGTGCTGTGCAGATGTTCTGTGGTGCAGTTGTGTGGGTGTTGTGGGTGTTGTGGGTGGTGTAGGTGGTGTGTGTGTTGTGGTGGTGCTGTGTGCAGGTTTGCCTCTCCTTTGTTCTCTGGGGTTGGGACCTTCAGTTGTGGAGTGTAGCAAAGGATTGTGGTCAGGGAGGGGCTGGTTTTATGCTCGGCTATGGGGGTGTGGCAAGCTGGTATGTTGCTGTCAGGTGTGTTGTGTGTGTTGTCCTGTGATTGGTTATTTTGAATTTCTGGGGCTGTTGTCATTGGGCACTTTTGGTTTGTGTTGGGACAGGTCTACTTCAGTGTGTGCATTGTTTTTTTTTTCCGGTTTTTTTCAACGTCCGCCATTTTTTTTGCGGTTCCTCCGCAGCGGTTCCTCGGCAGCGGTGGCTATGCTGTGGCCCTTCCGCCGCCTATCGGATTCGTCACTGTTCGCGCACGATGCGGTCGGATTCATAGGTGGGTACCATGGTGGTAGCGGGGATGTCATAATGTCACGGGCGGTTACTCCGTGTGCATGGCGGCGGTTCTTGGCTTTTCCGCTGGGTATCCGGCCGTTGCGGTCGGATTTTGAGCTGGTCCGGCGTGTGCGGGCGGTTTTTCGTTGTCTCCCGCCGCCGCGGACGGATTATTGTGGCGGTTCATCGTAATGTGTGCGGCGTTTTTCCCGGTGGCCATGCGGGCGGTTTTTTGCCGCTACCATGGCAGTCGGTATGTTTTTCCGACCGCCATCGTAATCGACCCCTTAGTGAGGTGGCATTATAGAGCGTCAATAGGGATGGTAAAAACTCCTTTAGAGCAAGCATGTGAGAGGTGGAACATGGCATTGGGGAGAAACTTGCAAAACAAGAAATGGGCCCGGGTATTGCGGAGTCCAAAACAAATATCCAGAAATGCTGTATTAAAACTTATCCAATTTAATTATGTTCATATGGTCTACCTAACACCTAACAGACTGTGACAGTGCACTCTTTAAAATTGCACTGACGGATAATTTCACGCTCTCTGGGCTACTTATCTATTGTCCTCCAGGTCCGTCCAAAACTTTCAGAAGCGTTAGCCAATGCTGTCACTTCACTGGCGCTCAAAACAGCCAATTTCACCATAATAGGGGATCTGAATCTCCACCTGGAGTCCCAAAGCGACCCTGATATCCTTAACTTCTTAGGCGACATGGCAGCGTGCCAACTGTCGCAATGGGTTCCGGGGCGTACGCATTCGGCTGGTCATCTCCTCGACACTGTTTTCTCCAATATCCCGTCCCTAGAGGTCCTGGCACCGCTACCCATGGCTTTGACCGACCACTCTCTCATCCTTTTCTCTACATACCTAGTAGGCTCTAAATCACAGCCCCACCGCAACCCTCTAATTAAACGTCCATGGCATAAATTGGACTCTACTACCTTCCGAGATACTCTTGGCATTCTGAGACCAGCATTGCCCACCAATATCGAGGTGGCCAATGATTGCTTTAGGGGGTGGGTCAATCAGGCACTGGACAAGTGCATCCCGGCCAAATTGACCTATCCTAAGAAAGCACGGGCTAACGTTTGATTAGACAAATCAGTAACAGCAGCAAGAAAGAACTGTAAGGTTCTGGAACATGCCTGGAGGCGTTCCTATGACTCAACAGCTAAATCTCAATATAGAAGTGCCATTAAGGCCTACCACAAACAGGTTCAGACGTCTCGTGCTGCCTACTATGCTAACAAAATTAATACGAGTAACAACCCCACTAAAATGATCTTCTCTCTTTTAACAAATATGGTGAAATCCCCTTTGGCTCCTGAAAGCATTATAACATCCAACTCTCAATGTGAGGTACTGGCCACCTATTTTATCAATAAGGTCGAGCGTATCTATGACAGCCTCTGTCCTGAAAGTACTGTCTTGGACCCAGCGGGAGCCCTTCACACAGGAACTGAGAATCACTCCCTTTCAGCTTTTTCTCCGATCACCACCGAAGTCCTTCAGGCCCTGTTTACCAAGATAAAGTCTGGATCCTCAGACGACCCTCTAAAACCCGATCTCTTCATAAAGTTCCAAGACTGTTTTCTACCTAGCTGCCTGGAACTCATTAACCTATCCCTATCTTCGGCAGCGATCCCGCAATCCTGGAAACACGCTAAAGTTAGCCACCTGTTGAAAAAACCTTCACTAGATGCCACCAGGCCAGAGAATTTCCACCCGATTTCCTTGCTCCCATTCTTAGCCAAAATAACAGAATCTCATGTTAACACTATCCTGACTCAGTACTTGGAATCTCATTCCATACTAGACCCCTCCCAAAATGGCTTTAGGCCTCGTCAAAGTACAGTCAGCTCTATTGGCAGTCACTGAGCAGCTTCGAGCTTCCCTGGATAAGGGCAGAACCTCGGCACTGATCTTACTCAATCTCAGTGCAGCTGTCGATACGGTCTCCCATAATATCCTCCTATATCGACTGCGGGAGATCGGTATCACCGGCAAAGCCCTTGCCTGGTTCACATCATTCTTGACTGACAGGACCTTTCAAGTTATTGCTCCCCCTTTTCATTCCCTCACACATTCTCTACGCTGTGGCGTCCCCCAGGCTACAGCATTGAGCCCTACCTTGTTCAATGTTTATATCCGGCCGTTGGCCCTGTTAACTAAAGCTCGCAATATCTCCTTGGTGTCGTATGCGGAAAACACGCAGTGGGTGCTTTCTTTCACCAATGACCCCAGCCAAGACTCCGTAAAATTTCAGGAGGACTTTACGCCATTTCTGCTTGGATGGCGGCCAATTGTCTTCAACTGAACTCAACCAAATCAGAGATCCTTCTCCTAGGAAGAGACCCCCATCTCTAGGGCAGCAATTGGTGGCCTCCTGAGCTTGGCGCACCCCCTCTGCCGAAATCTGTTGTCAAGAATCCAGGCGTCTGGGTGGATAACGCCCTCTCCTTTGAAGCTCATGCCAAATCTGTAGCAGGGACCTGTTTCGGCCTGCTTCGGGGCCTAAAACCCATATTAGGACTCTTTGACCCCCACACCTGCCAGCTGATTGTCCAAGCCACTGTCCTGACAAGGCTTGACTATTGTAACGTGCTGCTCCTTGGCTCTAATAAATCTGTGACCAAAAGACTACAGCGCGCCCAGAACACCACAGCCCGTACGTTGTTTGCCCTTCCCACGCACTGCCCTGTCTCTGGCCTTTTGCGCCGATTGCATTGGTTGCCCACAGAGCAGAGAATCCAATTTAAGGCCCTTTGCCTCACTCATAAGATTCTCTCTGGCACTTGCTCAGCGATTTTGAGCGATCTATGCCTCCCTTACACCCCGAAGCGTGCTCTACGCTCGGCTGATCTCCATCTGACGCGGGTCCCCCGGTATCGCAGAACCAGAGCCGGAGGGTGCTCATTTAAGGCGATTGCGCCGGCCCTCTGGAATTCCTTGCCTCCCTCCACCAGAAGTATCTCCAACGATTTGACCTTCAGAAGGGCGGTGAAGACCTGGCTCTTTCGCTGATTGGTAGTCTCTTCCACCCACCCACCTCTCCTCGCTATTCAGTGCTGGGACGTCCCATTGCCGGGATAGCCATGCGCTATACAAATACTCTAACATAATATAACATAACACAGATTGAACATTATACACGGGGGGAGATCCGGGGCTGCCCCAGATGTGGAAAACGAGACGCGGGATTTGTACACATGACCTCGGAGTGCGTAAAACTGCAGGAATTCTGGGGCACAGTACTTGACCATATTAATACAAAATTGGCCCGCGCACTCTCTTGCACTGTTGAAGTTTGTCTCCTGGGATTGTTCCCCAGACCAAAAGCAAGAAAAGTGGGATCCAGATTCGCAGACCTAGCCTTAGTGTTAGTGCACAGACAGATAGCAATGACATGGAAGGCGATAAAAGGCCCCACAGTGTTAGCGTGGGGGAAAAAATGTAGACATATGGGCCAAAGCAGAAGAAAGAGCTATACTACGAGAGGAAGCTCGAGGGATTCGCCACCACCCAATAGTGGAATTGTGGACAGAGGTGCTGAGAGCATGGAATACCAGGGATGAAGTACACTTGGAAGAACAGGCAGACGATGATGTGAGTGCAGAGAGTGAATTGAACAGCTCTCCACAGTAACATGAGAGGGGGGATAGGAGAGAGGTCCGATTGAGAGGTGGTTCCCTCCCCTGTCCACACACTGCCCACCCCCCTTCTGGCGACAGATTAAGATCCTATGTAGGAAAATATACATAACCCCATGCACAATAAAAGAGTATACTGGAGGTAACACTGGACTACACTAAGTTATATTGTTTCCCATAGATTGGGAAAAATTGTTTGTTATTATTTATAAGATGCGTTTAAATGATGAAAAGACAGTTGTGACTCCCTAGAGCACATATTGTTAATATAAACAGGAAATATTGCTATGATGTTATGTAGTACTAGAACACAGTGTCATACAAGGGAAAAGACTTGGTCCATAGCAACAAGATATGTGTTATCTAAATAATGTCGAATTTAAGAGATGTGCACTGTACTTGGCTGGATTGAAGACATAATTAACACCTGTATGTAAGTACTGATATACCATTGAAAACACCAATAAAGACAAATCTAAAAAAGAAAAGAAAAGAAACAACCAAGCAGCATCACCCTTGGGGTTAAGGAGCCATTGCCCTGCATCTGCAGGCACCAAAACCATCTGTCTGGTAATCCGTGCTGTTGGCCAGTGGGCCCACCAAAAGAGCAGCACGAAAGGAGGAGGTCCCTGAGGCTCTAGGAGGTCAACCCCATATCTCTGGGGTGTTATGAGACGATAGGCCCTCCAGGAGCCCTCCACACCAATACCCTGACTAGTGGGCACTGGCGCCCACCAAGACTTGTTTGTGTCCAGTCCCGACACCACCGCCACAAAGACTTATCTGCACATCGAGAGACTTCAAGAAAGACGAGCTCCACACCACCAAGAGTGGCTCTGCAGTGTTTCTTTTCCATCCTCTGAAGGAACACCAAGAACCGCCAGGGCCTCCAATGCTAAAGTGGCCCACCAGCCAGCACCTGAGCACCACAGCCAGAGTACATGTCTTCTGCCTGAGTCCCTTTGGCCAAGGAGTCCTCGAGAGCTGAGCCCCCCTTAGGGTTCCGCCGGACTTGTCCCCAAGTACCCTTTTGCAGACTCTGTTGTTTTAACAGGTCCTTTTAAACTATGACAGCTAACCGCACGCGAGGCTACCATCGCGACCAGCACCTCCACACCCGGACACACCAGGACAGGTAAACCCAAACTGCTGGTGGTACTTTGGACCTAGGTCCCCAAGCACCTTAAGTCCTAAAGGGTACCCTCTACAACCGTTTGCAAATACCTGTATGTAGTACATGTCTTTTCCTTCCGTAGGCTAACATTATTGCATTCGAGGCTCAGGCCTCAAATTTGATAGCTCTGTTATTCAACGGCTTTACAGTGTAAAAACTGTAACAAACTAAAGTACTTAACTGATCTCGAGGATCTTGTGTCTAAATACTATATAAAATATTGTTTTATTTTTCTAAATTGGTCTCGGATTTCTTATTGAGTGTGTGTCTCCTTTATTGACTTTGTGTGTTCAAAAAATGCTCAACACTCCCCTCTGATAAGCCTAAACTGCTCGACCACACTACCACAAATAGAGCACTTTGGGAACTGTAAATCAATAGGTGTTTTCTGGACTTTCTGCATAGTGTACCTCGTGCTGGAACACTACATAGAAAGCCAGCTTCCTACAATGTCCCTCAAGTAGGTTACCCTGAAACCGCTTCAAGACCTACTGTATACCAACATGGTCCGCACAAAAGGCACCTCTGAATACCTGGCTGAGAAAATTACCAACTCAGAGCTAAGAGATGGCCAGAATGGAGATAAAGAAGTGGAAAAAGACCACAAGGCAGGCCCTCTCCATCAATGCACCCTGCAATTCAGAAGGAAATCGAAGAGCCATCTCTTCAAAGAACACTACCTGCCACCACAATAAGAAACTACCTATAAAATGCCTTTTGAAAAGGATCACACATCATATCCCAGAGCTCACTGCTGCCGTTCAGCATCCCGCTGCTCTTCAGCTAGGTCTGTGCTATAAAAAACACTACTTATAAACCTACACAGGCCATGACTTCTTCTTCACCCTTGGTGCACAACACAGTGCAGTTCATTCTGGGTCTCGCCCCTGGTGCAGGCCACTTGCAACCGGTCACTCAGATGCAGCTCACAATAACAGAAATGATTTCTTTCCAGCACATTAGGGATTTGGCCTTTCTTAAAGTAAAAAGTGCCAATAAAACATATTCTCTACATTGATGTTATCGATCCCTGACTACAGACCGGATGCAGATGTTCCCTCATGAGTAGGTTAGTGGAAGACACATTCGGTATCTGCTTGGTGGAGGCCAGCATGTAATGTTCTTTCTAAGTGACTGTGTGGGCATGAGGCTGTACAAGCTGGTAAAGAACTTCGAAATCCCTGTTGAGGAATAGTTTGACGTTTCCCTGATGATTTTCCCAGAGTGCAGAGTGATGCAAATGTCATTATTACATACATAACATGCACTCAAAGAGCATTTAGAAACTGTGCATCACAGATCGCCTGCATGCGGTTGACAGTGCACATCTGTGGTGCATTCTGTGCACCTGTAGCCTCTTGAAAGTGGTAGAAACCCATACTGGATTGTTAATACACATTCAAAACGTTCATATTAGTAAAATCAGAAGGTCTATTTATACCATATTTAAAAATGTTGTCTTGCATTCCTAAATAAGAAGATCCCCCAACACAAGTCATTTGGAGCGCTGTTCAGCAGTGCACATGTCCATTTTTGCATTCACACCACCCCCCCAGGTGTTGGTCATATCTTGGTGCACAGTCATGTCCATGCAGCATTAAGTGCACAGTAGGTGTACACAGTCATCAGTGTTCACGTTGACACTTGTCAACCATGGCTCATGGCAGGGCAGGCCTGCCCCCAATGGGGCAGTTTGTTATGCAATGTTACACAAGAGCGCCAGCGCATGGAGAGCGCAGAACTGCGCGACTTCCAAGTAGATATGGCGCAGTTGGTCTCTCTCCCGTTCACGCAATGCAGTACACCAACTTTACTTGCTACTCTGTGTTGCGCGAACTTTTTGTAAATATGCGCCCTAGTGTTAGATGGCCCTACCGTTTTGTAAAACCATCCCGTGCTACGGGTGAATTTTCAACAAACATATATAGAGTGACGTGGTTAGTACACATTGTAAAGTAGTAAGTTGGACACGTGTTTTTACGTGTGACTGATTCGCTTGTTGATGCCTCGTGGCAGTTACAGGCTGGTCTGGTACATATGCACTTAACTCTCTGCATGGGTACTGTACTTACACTGTGCCCAGCGCCCAGCTGAACAGTACCATGTGTACAGATGGCCAAAGCTCTCTTCTGCCTGGCCCCCACTGTGAACACATGAATCGGATCTGAACCAAGGTCGGATTGGTAACGCGGGCACTCGGGAAATGGTCGAAGGGCCGGTAGCTGAGTTCCAGCTTTGGGCTGCTTTTTTGGGCAGCCTGGGGCTGTCTGTGCTGGTAGGATGCCGTCAGCGGCCCAGTGGGTGCATGAGTGGCCTTTCTAGAGGCAGATGGGTGGAGGTATCACTCCCTTTCTCTCGCTGTGCCGGCCCATTAATGTATGCTGATTGAGCAGGGGGCATGAGCAGAAGTGGTCTCACTTGCATTCATGTGTGGCTCAGCAGTGTGAACTAATCTGCATTTTAAAAAAAATCTAAGTGAAGTTAATAAAACATGCCCCCCACCCCCTTTCTATTCATACAACTTCGCTGAAGCAGTGTTTTGCGGAAATGCAATACGCAAATGTGGGCCACTTTCTTTTGGTGTGCTCGGGCTGATTTTTGATCCCAATCCAACCCTGATCTGAACTCAGGAGTGAGACTTGCGCCTGGAGTCAACACCTGCTCGCTCATGCCAATGTCATCTTATGAGGCCCCGAGCAGGTCTTCCCCTCCACCATCACTAATGGAGCAGAATTCTCGAAGCACTGACATCTGTCAGAGCTAAAACACGCAGGGGCTTATTTACAAGCCTCTTGCGCCGCCGATGCGTCACTTTTAACATGGGAAAAAGTGACGCACCGGCGGCGCAAGGGGCTTGTAAATAAGCCCCATACATTCTCCGCCCATTCCATTCATCTCTCCTCCACCTCTTTAGTCGAAACCCCTGGCCAGTCCACATCGACTTTTAACCCTGTACTATGCACCCCCTTTGGAACACAGGGTCAAAAAAATCACAATAACCACTGCTTGCTGCACAGCACAGTCTTGAACTCCGACACTGTCCATAAATGCTTCTAGGAGCAAGACCACTGACTCATTGTCAGTGAAATTGCTTTCCCTCCCTCGCAGCTCCACCATTAAGTGAGGCCTTCCCCTGAGCCCCTGCACTCTCAAGTGTTGGTGTTTGAGGCCCTCCTCCACCCGCAGGTTTTACTTGCGCCTCATCCCTGGTGGTCCAGTGGACCTCTGTCTCCTTTCTCTCGCTCCGCTTTTTCTCTCCTTTTTCACTCGTTTTTTCCCTCATTTCTACCTCTACCTCCCCCTTTCACTCTCCTTCTGTGTCTTTCCTCCGTTTTCACTTGTTTTCCCCTAATTTCAAGCTCCCCCTTCACTCTCCTTCTGTGTCTTTCCTCCGTTTTCACTTGTTTTTTACCCTCATCTCAATCTCCCCCTTTCACTCTCCTTCTGTGTCCTCTGTGTCTTTCCTCCACTCTGCTTGCACTTTTGCTGCCTTATTTGCAGTTTTCCATCTCTTTTTGCCTTTTTCCGCCCGTTTTTCCCTGCCGCTGCTGCCCCCGCTGCCCCCCCCCCCAGCACGACCAGCGCGACCGGTCCAATCCAGCTCCCCTCTCCGCTCCCGCCTCCCAGCTGTCCAGCCCTCCCCGACCCCTACTTAATGGCACCAGCTGCGCGGCCGCACCGCTGGCGCGCCAAAGGCAAGCCCATCTGCGCCAGTCCGCGACCCGACCGCGACCAGCGCCAGGAACCCTGGATCTCTGCACCGCCAACGCTACGACCCAGCGGCACTCCACGCTCTCAACCCAGGCCGCAACAACAACTGCAAGCTAGCATCACCAGCCGACACCCACGGACCCTTCAGCTGTCACTGCTGCCGGCACACCTGCAGCACCGCCAAGACCACGGACCCAGCGCAACCCGCCCGCAAGAACACAACCGAACCGAAGACCCTGCAATGCATCCTCCTCAACGTCCGATCCCTCCACAAACACGCCACCGAAATCTGGGACCTCCTCGACAGCACCACCGCGGACGTAGCATTCTTCACCGAAACCTGGACCAACACCACCTCGGGACCGTACATCGCCATCGCCATTCCCCAAGGATACAAGATCTCCAGGAAGGACCGCCCCACCCGCCCGGGAGGAGGAATCGCCATCGTCCACAAATCCACCCTCCGCCTGAGCACACTCCCCGACGAGCCCACAGACCTGATGGAACACCTTCACTTCAAGATACTGGCCAGCCCTACCTCCACCCTCCCAGGAACCCTCATCTACCGACCCCCTGGACCCCGCGGACTTTTCGCCAACTCCATCACGGACATCATCTCCCATGCCATTGCGTCCACCAACTACACCCTACTGGGAGACCTCAACTTCCACCTCGACAACCAACTGGACCCCAGCACCACATCCCTCCTGGACAACCTCCACAACATTGGACTCCACCAGATCGTGACCGAACCCACGAACTCAGCAGGACACACCCTCGACCCCCTCTTCACAACAGGAAACTCCATCACCTTCAGCCACACCACCGAACTCCCATGGACTGACCATCGATGCGTCCACTTCACCTTCAGAACACTCACCATCCACAGACACCAGCACCTGCTCCCACGAAGAAACTGGACCAGAATCACCGACGACCAGCTAACCTCATCACTCAGCAACTCCACCCCAACCATCGCGGAAAACGACGACCCCAACACCGCAGCCCGAACCCTACACAGATGGATCTTCGACAGCGCCAACATCATAGCCCCCCTCTAGAAAAACAACAACACCCATGCCAAGAAAGCTAGATGGTTTACCACCGAACTTCGAGAGTCCAGATGCACTTGCCGCCGCCACGAAAAGGCCTCGAGGAACACCAAATCCACAGAAGCCCACAACAACTTCAGAGCCACCACCAACGCCCACCACCAACTCATCAGAAAAACGAGGAAAAAAGCGATTGAAGACAGAATCTCCACTCATGCACACAACAGCAAAGAACTCTTCAACATCATCAAGGAGTTCGCCCAACCCACCAGCGAGTCCACCGACATCCCTCCCTCACAAGACCTCTGCGACAAACTTAGCACCTTTTTCCACCACAAAATCAAGAGCATCTACGACAACTTCGACGAAGACAACCAACACACTGAACCCTCACCAACCACCCCCGACACCCTGAAGCCAGCGATCGACAATTGGACAGCCCTCACCACCGAAGACACACTGAAGACGATGAAGTCAATCCACCACATTTTCAACAGAGCCGCCGACACCATCGCACCCATGCTCTGCCACACCATCAACCGCTCCCTGGCAACCGCCTCGTTCCCCGACAACTGGAAACACGCCGAGATCACCCCCTCCTGAAGAAACCCTCGGCGGACCCCACCGACCTCAAAAACTACAGACACATCTCCCTGCTCCCGTTCCCAGCGAAAGTCATCGAGAAAGCCATCAACAGCCAACTCGCCACATTCATCGAAGAGCACAACATCCTCGACTCCTCCCAATCCAGCTTCAGAATAAACCACAGTACGGAAACCGCCCTCCTCGCCGCAACAGACGACATCCGCACCCTACTGGACAAAGGAGAAACAGCAGCCCTCATCCTCCTCGACCTCTCAGCGGCGTTCGACAGTCTCTCACCGCACCCTAATACGCAGACTCCACGACGCAGGGATCCAAGACAAGGCCCTCGACTGGATCCGCTCCTTCCTCTCCGGCAGAACGCAGCGGGTCAGACTCCCCCCTTTCCTCTCGGACCCTACACCAACCACTTGCGGAGTCCCCCAGGGGTCCTCCCTCAGCCCTACGCTCTACAACGTCTACATAGCTCCGCTCGCCCCCATCGTCAGAACCTACGGACTCAACATTGTGTCATACGCAGACGACACCCAACTCATCCTCTCCCTATCCAACGAACCCAACACCGCCAGACACAACTTTCGAGAAGGCATGGAAGCCGTCGCCAAATGGATGAAAAACAGCTGCCTACAACTAAACACCAACAAAACGGAAGTACTTATCACGGGCCCAAACCCCGACGCCTGGAACGACACCTGGTGGCCTCCCGCCCTCGGAAGCCCGCCCAACCCCACGGACCACGCACGCAACCTGGGAATCATCCTGGACTCAGAGCTCAAAATGGACCGCCAGATCAACTCCGTCTCGTCCTCCTGCTTCCACACCCTCCGCCTCCTACGTAAGACCTTCAAATGGATCCCCCTCGAACACAGAAAGACCGTCACTCATGCCCTGGTCACCAGTAGACTCGACTACGGCAACGCACTCAATGACGGAATAAACAAAAACCTCACCCGCAAGCTACAGAACATCCAAAACGCCGCCGCAAGACTGGTCCTCAACCTGCCAAGACACTGCCACATCTCCCAGCACCTGCGCACACTCCACTGGCTCCCCATCAAAGCTAGAGTCACCTTCAAGATGCTCACCCATGCTCACAAGGCCCTCCACGACACTGGACCAGCATACCTGAACAGCCGACTCAAATTCCACACACCCCAAAGGACCCTACGATCAGCTCAGCTCTCCTACGCCGTGGTCCCCCGCACCAGAAAGAGAAAGTCCAGATCGGGAGGCCGCTCCTTCTCCTTCCTCGCGGCCAGAGCCTGGAACGACCTTCCGCTCCACCTCAGACAGACAACATCGCTCCCCATCTTCGCAAGAAACCTCAAAACCTGGCTCTTCGACAGACCCCCTCCTTGATGGACTGGAACCTGCGATGCGAACCCCCCTCCCACCCTCACCCCCCCCCCAGCGCCTTGAGACCCTTACGGGTGAGTAGTCACGCTTAGCAAACACCTGATTGATTGATAGAACCCGTCTTAAAACAACAGTAACCCGTGTTAAAGCCTGTAGCTATTCTGCTATGTACACAGCTATGGTCCATGCAGGGGTTCTGCACCCATGTAGTAACAGTACTTCTCTATGGCGTTCAAAACTCGGCGATCAACCCTTGAAAGCGTTCTGTAAATACTTTTAGTCCATATCTCTTTTCACAGGCCATGGCATTTTTTGCAGATGAACTTACGGCTAGTTAGCTTCTGCTCCTTTAAAAACCGTACCTTGTATGACGGAAGTCTTTTTTTTTTTTTATAGAACTTTTTATTTGCTTTTTTCCCAAAAAGCATACAGGACATCAACATCCAAGAATAATGCATACTATTATAACCATGAATCTCAATCACCGTCTCCCAATCAAGTCAAGAAAAAAAATGAACACATGCTATATGCTCCCAAAACCAACAATACATATAATAAAAGCCTGACGCTTCCGCCCAACTCAGGCCAAGCCTTAGGGTGACCAACCGCCCGTAAATTTCACGGACCGTCCGTAATTTGGACCTCACGTCCGTTGTCCGTGAGGATCCCTTTTACGGACGCCTTTTGTCCGTAATTTTGGGCATTGCAGGGAACAGCACTGTTCCCTGCATGAAGCCTCAGCCCCCTGATGGGGCCGCCTCGCACTCTTCCTGGTAGCACAAGAGCAGCCCCACACTGCCCATTGTCATTCTGTCTGCGGCTGATTGCCACATACAGAATGACAATGGGCCAGTTTGTAGTGTTACTCTGCATGCGGTGGGCCTCCTGCAGCCTTGGTCTAGGGCAGCGCATTCTGTCAGATGGAAGGAATATGCAAACACGCCAATGCTGCTACCTGAGAATCCAGTTCATTCAAAGAAGCTTGTGAAACAAGTTAAAAAGAAGGGGCTAGAGTTCTTTCACAGTCTCATCATTTTAGAAAAGTGCATTTTCAATATTATATTTAACGAAGCCATGGTTGCTGCATTTTTATTTTATGCATCTAACAACCGTTGACAAAGCCAATAGTTCTGGCTTGTTGTAGGTGTAACGTTACTTGTTGTGTTATATATCTGGATGCAATGACAGAAGAGGCAAAATACCAGTCCGGCGGCACACTATGCTAAGCACAGATTTTTAGCATAGGTGTTTTAAGCCACGCCCTTAATTACATCAAACACCCCTTTGGAGAGACCCCCCCCTTTTTTTTCCATCCCGCTTAAAGCCCTGGAAACAACACCATGTCACAGTCACCTCATGGCACTGTGCATCATGCATGACTCATGACTTCCACTTTTTCAGACTGCCTATCTGCAGGAGCATAGTGAACCCTACCCTCGCCCCACCCCTTGCTTTAGGAACTACAGCAAGGGTGAAATTCTTGATGGGCCTCTTCTGTATGCAACTCTGCAGACAAAGGCTCAGCTCATAATTAATATGAAAAAGTGGGCGAGTGAGTGAGTGAAGGGATGGGTGGATGGCTGGATGGATTAGTGAAAGGGTGAATGGATGAATGAAAGGGTGAATGGATGGATAAGGAGCGAAAGGATGGATAGATGAGTGAAAGGGTGGATGATGGGCGAGTGAATGGGTGGATGGATGAGTGAAAGGATGGATGAGTGATAGGGTCAATGGATGGATTCATGAGTGGATGAGTAGAAGGATGGGTGGATGGATAGAAGGAAGGATGGCTAAGTGAAAGGGTCAATGGAGAGAGAAAGGGAGGATGGATGGATGACTGAAAAGGTGAATGGTGGAAGGATGAGTGACTGGGTGGATGGATGAGTAAGTGAAAGGAATGCCTGATGGGTGAAAGGGTAAATGGCTGGATAGATGAGTGGATGGATGGGTGGAAGAGTGGATGGATGAGTGTACTGATGGATTGGGTGAAAGGGTGGATGGATGGATGAGTGAAAGGGTGGATGGATGGATGGATGAGTGAAAGTGTGGTTGGAGGGATGGATAAGTGAAATGATGGATGGAAGGATACATGATGGATAGGTTTGCAAATGGATGAATATGTTTGGATATAGATGGGATTACTTATATACTATTGTGCGACCTCCTCTGATGTGTCTGTAAAACATACCTTTTGTCCCGAAGTTTTGTCCTGAATTTTGACCTCCTGTCCTGAATTTTGACCCTTTGTCCTGAATTTTTACACTCACCGTCCTGAATTTGCACCCATGCCAGTTGGTCACCCTACCAAGCCTGCCTGTTGTTTCCATCTGTGCCAGATTCGCCGATATTTGGCAGGATATCCTCTTCTTTTGCATATTTCTTTCTCAGCCAGGGCGCACCTGTCCATCCCCCCCACGCCATTCATTCAGAGAGGGAGGGAGGATTGACACTTCTCCGATTTCTTACAATATCGCAACCAGGTAACCCAGACCAACTAAAAGTCGAGTACTGCGGCCACCCTTGATTCCCAATAAAGTAGTTTTGGGGTCCAGGGAAATAGTGTATTCTACAACAAACTCCAAGCATCCATGTACTCTTGGCCAGTACTTAGAGAAGAGTGGGCAACCCCAGATAGTGTGCATAAAGGAACCCTCAATGTTGCTGCACCGCCACCATGCGGCTGACGGGGAGCTGCCCATCTGCCATATTCTAGAGGGGTTAAGATACACTTGTTACAGGTTTTTAAATTGTACAAGTCCAAGACGGGTGGAGATAGCCAGCAATCTAGGAGCCATTTTTGCTTCGATCCATCCCTCATCATCTAGGACTCCAAGATCACCCACCAACTTCCCCCTAGGGCTCAAGAACAGAGCTGGAGAAATAATTATGAGCGACCAGTAGACCCTTGAAATACCCTTTTGCACTGGCTGAAGTAATGGCAAATAAAAAATGTTTTAATGGTTAAAAGCCTTAAGGACCAACTATCAAAAAAGTAAGAACCAGGTTGAAATCCTACCGTGGCATAACAAAAGGAATGGGAGGAAATATATTGATCAGACCTGTTAAGAAATAATGGGGGACTTGAAAAGGGATGGTTGATCCGGAAGGCAAAGGAAAACCAACAAGGCCGCTAGATACTCCTTCAACGTACCCACAGAACACCGTTGTTGCGCCAAAGAAAGTGAGAACTTGGGAATGTCAGACAGCCGTTCTTTCAAGGGGTAAATCTGGTGATCTGCGAACCAAGTGACAAATGTGCCACTTCTCGGAGTAAATTTGGTGGAGGAACAACGGGCAGATAAGAACACATCCCCCACTTCACCAGGCAGCTCGAAGGCAGTCAGGTGCTCAATCTCTACGCATGAAGGTGTAGGCTTTAGAGATTCAGGTGGAGGACCTGCACCTCTGACTGGGAGAAAAGATCCCCTCTGAGAGGAATATAGAACAGTGGACGCTGGGTGAGGTGCAGAAGGTCTGCCTAACACACCCTTTTTAGCCATTCTGGAACCACTATGATGGCTTGGGCCTGGTCTGCACTTCTGGAGACCAGAGACTTCTTATCTCTAGCTCCTCTAGGTGAACTCCCCATACCCTACAGTGGAGGAATCCGTCGACAAAGTGGCAATGAGTGGTAGGGGTTGAAAGGACATCCATCTGGAAAGGTTCTCATCCACACACCACAGGCAAGCTCCACTGCAATGCCTCCGGAGATCACAGTTGAGCACGAAAGGTCCCCCGTGCTGGAATCACTGCCTCCGGAGGCAACACTGGGGAGCCCTTAATTCCCAGCAGACATGCATGACCAGGAAGATGCAAGAGCTGGCAGACCGAGTACACAATGGGCAAACAGGACTGGAATTTCAGCACTATCCTAAAAGCGTGGGAGCAACACATAGATCTCCCGTATCCTTTGAGCAGGTGGAACTGCTCATGCCAAGGTTGTATCCTGTTCTGCCCCCGTGAACAGGAGGTGCTGAGAGGGCTCCAGTTGAGATTTGAGAACCATGATGGAGAAGCCAGGTAATGCAGCAAAGAAGCTGTGAACTGAAGGTGCGACACTGTTGTCCTGTCCTTTAGACGCGAGTAATCCAGGTAGGGAAAAACTGCAATCCATAACCTCCTGAAGAACAAGTTACTTACCTTCGGTAATGCATTATCTGGTATAAACTTTAACTAGCCGCAGATTCCTTACCCTTGAATAACCCCCAGGTGTCAGACAGGATCCAGAATTTTTTTATAAACGGTACTCCTGCATGCCGGTAGGTGGCGTCGTTTGGCTCCGCATGAGTCGTCGCTTTCGTCTGCACCGAAAGTGACTATGTGGTGCCTATTTAAGCGCCACCCTGCGTGCAGACTTCAGTTTCTTTTCGCGACTTCCCACGTCAGAAAAGCAGAGCTATAAAGAACACTAACCTCTGGTGAGTTAGAACTAGGGCCCTTAAAAGGTAAGCAACCCTTACTGTGAAATCTGTTTGCAGAGTGGGGAGGATGGGTGGGTCGGTAAGAAATCTGCGGCTAGACAGAGTCTCTATTAGAGAAGGTGTTAACAAAGGTAAGTAACATTCATTTGATAGAGACTTCTAGCCGCAGATTCCTTACCTTAGAATAGATACCTCGGGAATACATCTCTAGAGGTTGGGCTGCGACACGGATTAGACTAGAAAGTCCTGTAGGACCAGACAGGTAAAATGCCCATCTCGACAGATCTGACTCTCAAGGCAGTAGTGCTTCGTAAACGTGTGCATGGAAGCCCACGTTGCTGCCTGACAGATATCCAGGACAGGTTTTCCGCAAACTAATGCAGTGGTCTCAGCCTTCGCTCTGTAGAATGAGCTCACAAATGCGGTTGTTTTTTGGCCAATGCGTAGCAGATTTTGATGCAGAGCACTGCCTAGCCTGAGATGGACCGTTTCTGCACCGCTTTCCCTTTTTAGCGCCGATGTACCCCACAAAGAGTTGATCATCCATCGGGAACTCTTTTGAGTGGTTAAGGAAGAACGACAACGCTCCTTTTGGGTCCAGCCGATGGAGTCGCACCTCTTCTTTAGAGGGGTGAGTCGGAGCATAAAAGGTTGGCAAAGTGATGGATTGGTCTACATTAAAGGGAGTTACCACCTTTGGTAGGAAGGATGCTCTAATGCGAAGGACCAGTTTGTTTGGGTAGATGAAAAGGTAGAGAGGCAGTGATGACAATGCCTGTAGCTCACTGACCCTCCGGGCAGAAGTTATCGCCACTAGGAAGGCCGTTTTTTTTATGGTAAGGAACCTGAGAGGGCTGTTGTGTAGCGGCTCTAAGGGAGCACACATCAAAAATGTGAGAACTAAGTTGAGGTCCCACTGTGGCATACTGAAGGGAGCTGGAGGAAACATTTGTTGGAGACCTTTGAGAAACCTATTTACGATAGGAGATTTGAAAAGGGATGGCTGATCTGGCACCCGCAAAAATGCCGCTATGGCAAACAAATAACCTTTCAAAGTGCCCAAAGCAGAGGCCTGCTGTGCTAGGGTAAGGATAAACAAAAGAACCTTGGAAAAGGGTGCAAATAGAGGGTCAACTTGTTTATCTGGACACCATGCCACAAACTTGCCTCAACGGCAGGCATTTACCTTCTTGTTGGAGGCTGGCAAGATAACATTGCATACTTTAGGCAGAAGGTCGAAACCTGTTAACTGTTGCCGCTCAATCTCTACGCATGAAACCAAGCCGTTTTCAGATTCGGGTGCAGATCCCTGCCCTGTTGCTGAGACAGAAGATCGTCCCAAAGAGGCAGCCTGATTGGAATACCTGTGCTCATGCTGAATGGCTCAGGATACCAGACTCTCCATTCCCAATCCGGAGCCACAAGAATGACTTGGGCCAAGTTGTTCCTGATCTTCTTCAGAACTCTGGACAGGAGTGGTGTTGGCGGAAAGGTGTACAGGAGGCCTGAACTCCACTTGAGACAAAAAGCGTCTCTGAGTGAGAGCAGAAACCCCAGTGCGCAAAACTGCTGACATTATATGTTCTCGCCGGAGGTGAACAGATCCAACCAAGGCTTTCGTCATTCTTGGAGAAGCCCTTGCACCACCTCCGGATGGAGATGCCATTCGTGATCCACTGAGCACTGATGGCTGAGTTCGTCCGCCCTGGCATTCAGAGAGCCTGCCAGGTGTTGAACCATCAGCGATATGGCCTGACATTCCAGCCATGTCCAGAGGCGCAGTGCCTCTTGACAAAGGGTCCACAACCCCATCCTACCCTGTTTGTTGCAATAACACATGGCAGTTGTGTTGTCCGTGGAAACCTGTACCAGCCTTAACCTGATTGAAGGAAGAAAGGCCTTCAGTGCCAGCCGGATCACTTGGTGCTCCAACAGATTGATGAAGTGTTCAGAGGCCAGAGTTGTCTGATCTCCACCTCTCCCATATGGCCGCCCCACCAAAGAAGGGATGCATCTGTCACCACAGACCATGAAGCCCAACAGGCTCAGAGTCAGCATCACCGAAATCCAGGATAGAGTCTGAAAAATCGGTATCAGACTAAATATCCTGGACTCGCCTCTCGGTTGGATAGGCCTGAAACTGCACTGTGTCCAGAACAGCTCCTATGAAAGGGAGCATCCGAGAAGGAGTCAGGTGTGACTTCAGCAGGTTGATAGTGAACCCCAGCAAGTGCAGAAGATTTGACGTAGTCTGAAGGTTGGAGACGACTGCCTGAAGCGAGATCGCCTCCAACAGCCAATCGTCAAAATAGGGAAAGACAGGAATTCCTGGCCTCCCATAGATGAGCTGCAACCACTGCCATCACCTTCGTGAACACCTGAGGGGTGCTGGTAAGGTTGAAGGGGAGCACAGCAAACTGAAAGTGCTCTTAGCCGACAGTAAACTGCAGGTAATGCCTGTGGACAGGCAGGATGTGAAAATAAGCATCCGGTAAATCCAGCATTACCATCCAGTCTCCTGGGTCCAGGGCAGACAGGACTTGCGCGAGCATGAGAATTTTGAAATTCTCCTTTTTTAGGAAGAGTTTGAGAAGGCACAGGTCTAGAATAGGATGAAGGCCACCATCGTTTGTGGGCACCAGAAAGTAGTGGGAATAGTAACCACGACCTACTTCCGATGCCAGCACCTTCTCGATAGCTCCCTTGGCTAAGAAAGCTAACAGCTCCTGACGGAGCAAGGAGAGGCGGTCCTCCATCAGCTTGTCGTAAGTAGGAGACATGGGTTGGGGGGTATAAAGGGGAGGGAGTAGCCCCTTTGGACGACCTGCAGAACCCAACGGTCTGATGTTATAGACCTCCAGTGGTGCAGGTGACGGTGTATACTGCCCCCACTGGATACCCACAATGGTTGGAGGGCATACTAACGGGGTTTGAAGGCAGAGGCTGCTGGGGGTGGCGGGGCGGGGCAGGCCCGAACTCTGGTTGCTTGTCCCATGTGGTCTATGGGAACCACATACTCAGCCACAAAACCATTGTGCGGTTTGCTGGCCAGGGTTGCTGGGTGAGTAAAGACACAGTTAGAAGCCCCTTCGATGACCACGAAAGGGGAAGGAAGGTGGACTGGGGTTGGTGAGGGGCCATGGAAAGGCCCTGGTCGTAGCTCTACTGTCCTTTAAGCGCTCTAGCACTAAATCTGCCTTCTCTCCAAACAACCAACAGCCATCAAAGGGCATGCATATGAGCGAAGCTTGGACATATCCCGAGAAGCCAGTGGTTCTTTGCAAGGCGTGGCATCTAAGGGCCACCAATGATGCAATTGCTCTGCCCAGCAAGTCGGTTGTGTCCAGTTCACATTGTATTATGAACTTGGCTGCATCCCTCCCATCAGCAGTTGCTTGACAGAGTATGGCTCGGGTCTACTCTGAGGCCATGGGAAGCACTTGCGCAACCAAGTCCCAGAAGGTATGGGAGTATCGGTCCAAAAGGCATGCGGTGTTCACTGACAGCAGTGCATGGCTGGCGGAAGAGAACATCCTCTTCCCAAAGGTATACAGCCTTTTGGATTCCCTATCCAGTGGAGTGGTAGGGAATGCGCTAGGGTTAACCTTGGAGGTGGAGGCCCGAACCACCAAGCTGTCCGTGGTGGGGTGCTGGATGAGGAAAGCCTGGGGTTCCTGGAGGGGCGATGGCAGCAGGCAATTGTCCTATGCACAGGTGCCCCTAAGCAGGGCTTGGACCAGACCCGAAGTAGATTGTCAGTAAGGGCATCATTGAATGGGAGTAATGGTTCTGTGGGGGCAACTCCCAGCTGAAGCACCTCCGTCAAGATGTTCGTCTTGACTGCCACTGAGGGTAGAGTAAGGTCTAGGACCTCAGCCACCCTTCGCACCACCATTGCGAATGAGGCAACCTTCTTCATAGCCATGGTAGGAGGAGAGACCAGGCCAGTGTCTGGGGAGGAGTCCAGTCCACTGGCATTCGCCAGATCCTCGTTCCAGTTGTCCTCAGAATCTTTTAACTGGTATCCATAAGGGTCTACAGACCTCTCCCAATCATCACCCAATCCAGGCCTATCGAAAGAATAAGCCACTGGCTCCGACATGAGGGATCTACCACCCGTCGGCACCGGACGACGTCTGTCTGGCTCTGTGTCGGAGTACGGGTGGCTCCTCCATGGGGTGTTGCGGGGGGTTGGCATTGGAGCAGGCGCTGGGGAAGGTCAAGGTGGCTCGACTGGAACTGCTCCGGATCTATCAACAGATCCAAGGGGCCCGACTGGCACAAAGGGCCGAACTCGCCGGCGGAAGACCAGTAGGGGCCCCTCGCGAGCCCAAGGGGCCTGAAGGCGCTCCAGCAGGGATGGGTCTCCCAAATACGAGGTGCATGGCCTCAGAATTCTTGTAACTGGGCGGGGGTCACTC
The DNA here is from genome assembly GCA_963921515.1 of Calotriton arnoldi. Taxonomy (NCBI): domain Eukaryota; kingdom Metazoa; phylum Chordata; class Amphibia; order Caudata; family Salamandridae; genus Calotriton; species Calotriton arnoldi. The sequence continues at coordinate 1,903,192 of CAWUFW010002084.1, read as the reverse complement.
CGGCTCCCGGAAACTCTGGGAGGCGCGGAGACGGCCCAAGCGCAGGCTACACCACATAGCTTGGTCTTAAATGCCGACGCTCCCTCGTCTAGTCAGATGACTTTGATGGACGTGGTGAAGTAGAAGATCTCTTTGACTTCTTGCTCTTCTTGTGCCTGTGGAATTTCCATGATTTCACCGATGACTTCGACTGCGACAACGAGCTCCTGGAGTGGCTCCGCGAACCATCTCAGGACCTTCCTTTCGACCGAGATCTTGAGCGTCATATGCCGAGGAGCTTGAGGTACCACCTCCTCAAAGCCTTGGGGTGCATGGCACAGCAGTCAACGGAGGTCTTGGCGTCGTGGTCGCGCTCCAAGCACCAGAGGCACACAAAATGCAGGTCTGCCACCAACATCTATCAATCACAGGCAGCACACAGTTTAAACCCAGCTATCCTAGAGGACATCTTGACGCACCAGGAGACAAGGTCTCAAAAAAACCTCGACAAACAATTGAAAAGGGGTCAGTCACTGGGGTCAGCTCTTCCGTGATCTGTGCTGACTGGCACAGAAAGAAAAGAACTGTCAGCAGGATGGGGTGACGACACCTATATAGGCACTGCAAGTGTCACTTTCGGCAAGGACAACGCCACTCAGAGTTGAACTGCACCACCTATCGGCGTGCAAGGGCACTGCTCACAAAAACTTTCTAGATCCAGTCTGACGCCTGGGTATTAGTCCAAGGTAAAGAATCTGCGGCTAGAAGTCTCTATCAGATATGGGCTGACACCACTGCCATCACCTTTGTGAAGCCTATAGTGCTAATGTCAGGCCAAATGGAGGAACCGCAAATTGATAGTGAGTCGTGGACACTGCAAAAAACAGGTACTTCCTGTGGGACGTCAGGATGCAATGAGAAAGTAACGAGAGTAACAATCTAGACCAAACTCCTATTCTGGTACCAACACCAGAGCTCCTTTCTAAAGCACCGCTGCCACCTCTTACAGCAGTAGGAGAAGGTGTTCTTGTGAAAGGTCTGAACGGGGGGGCAATCCAGGTAGACGACTGCTGGGAGGGATTCTGATGAATCAGAAGTGCTATAGAAACCAGCCATGAAGTGAGGTACTGTGCTTCCAGAGCTACCATTTTTAAGAAGAAAGAAGCAAGGCATATGGGTGTCCTGGGTGGCACCGGGACACCCAGAAACTGAAACGTGTGAGAGCCTCGGCTGGCACCAGGCTATCCAAAAACAAATGTTGTGCGGCACAAGGACGCATTAAACAAAAAGATGCAGCGGGAGGACGCTCTAATAAAATATTCTAAGCTCCGGCGAAGGAGAACTCTATAATGCTCTGTGCGGGTGCTCATAAAGAGCTTTGTTTCCTCCTGGTGCCCAAGGGATGGCAGGGGGACCCACGCATTGAGCAAGTGTTTTGCGGGATGCACAGAGTGCAGCAGCCTCCTAAAAGTGACTTTAGTAAACTAATCCTAAGTCTTCTGGGGCTTTGCCCCCATGACCCCAGGAGAGGTCTTCATGAATTTTAAGCACTCAGAGCTGGAGCTTTTGCTCTTGGGCTCTGGAGTGCGGTAACCCGTTCTGGTTGGTCCTATGGCTGCATTATGTGGCCTATAGATTGTGAAGAAAGACTCAAACATATATATTTGAATTCAATTGCTTTATTGACAGCATTGGTATTGAACAATGAATGCTTATCATTATAGTGACTGCTATTGAGCATTAATACTGTGTTTACTGATTTTAATAGTGTTATAAGGTTCAAACATGACATGGGACTGACTCTATTGATATGGTGAAGCTCTCATAGAGCCAGCAGGCTTCCCTTGTTTAAAATGAAAGCCCCTTAGATTGTAATGCTGCATCTGGTATTGGTAATGGGGTTGTGATTATGGGGTTAAGGACCCACTAGGGGTGTAAGGTGATATTAGGGTGTCACTAAAGGTATTTACATCTACCTGAATGTACATATTTCGAATTTAATGTGTAGTATTTAACAGTGTGTGTGTGATAAAGGTCATTTTGCTTTTTAATAGATAAAGCAATCACTGGACAATGATTTATCGAGTGTTGTTGTAGCATGCAAGCAAACTGGGACTGCTGTCTCACACCAACTCTCCTGAATAAGCCTTGAGCTCCTGTGCTTCGCTATCCTGAGAGAGTCAAGTGCTACAATAGGGTACTTGGTTCCCAATAAGGAGACAATTGTGACCTATTACTCACATCCTTTGCAGCTAATAACCCAATTTGTTTCAAGGCCGCTCCCAAATCCACAAAACCTCAGAAACCCGTGAAATTTCTTCCTTTGGGGCTGTGGCAGAACTCGTTTTAAAATGTTTCAAGGCTGAGTAAGCCTTTTACCCGAATAGCTTGGCACCTTCAAAGGGAAAGTCCATCAAAGTGGAGTGTACATCTGAGGAAAAAACGGAGGTTCTCAACCAGGCACAGCAGGCTCCTTGACCAGGGTTGAAGGGGAAAAGGTCTGTACTCTGTAATCGATTATCATCTGGCAACAACCTTCAGTACCCCCCACTGCCTTGTGAGGAGGTATATAGGGGCGAGGGTATACTTTATGTGTGCAGACAGTCTAGATGGATCTAAAAATCTGCTAGAGGGCACAGTCACAGGAATCCTGTGAAGCATATCTTAATGTTCTTGGAGTTGAAAACACACGCAGGGAGAGAGGATTGCACAGTTCACAATACCTACCATGAGGGACAATTAACGGAACAAGCAGCGCCTGGAGTCCAATGCTGGATAATTAGCGCTTTGCCAGTAGCTGAAGTCATATGGATATGGAAAACCAATGTTATCCGTGTTGACCACGCTATTTGGAAATGCAGATATGAACATGTTTCCCCCCCCCCCCCTGTACCCCCATTTCCCCCTCTGGGGGGGGGGGGAGTAAATGGATTTGGACCATCTACTATTCCGGGGAAATAATTTGTAAAGCAGGTGTGGGGATACAGGCCAGAATCGTGGATTCCGTCCCCCGGTATCCGTGCACCTAGGGAACTCGTAACGGGGCCATTTAGACCGCTATAAACTTCCAAATAAATAATAATTAAGTTTGTTGTTATTTCATGTTATTTTAAAAGAGTGCTTTTTCCCCAGCTTGGTATGCCATTAGTATGGACTAGTAGGGCTGTCGGCGAGTTTAAGTGGGAGCTTGCTCCCATAAACTTGGTGTATTTTATTTGAACCAGCCTTAGGCGCCAATTAAGAGTAGACAGGAGTTCCATGAGAAGATACTGGGTGACTGGAATTATCCGATACTGTAGTAATCTCCGAGTAAAATTCATGTAATTACGAGTAAACCCTAAGGAATGAGATTAACTGTGCAGAACAGGTATACCGGAAGTGAGTGTGCACAAAAATCCTAATTCTGTGTGATTGAACACATACCTGCAGCCTGCAGGTGGATTAAGGTGGGGGTGGGATACGGAAGGGGATACTGTCGCCTGGCAGGAGGAAGCTGTACATGCTCCTTCTGTGTTTTGGCTGCAGGTATTGTGGATCCGGGTTTGGAAGGGATATGGTTGGTTGGTGGTGGTGGAGTGGGGGGGGGAGAGTAGGAGCTAGGCTGGTAAATGTGGGTGCAAGAACACCGGCCATTTAATGATTGTGCGGAGCGGAATTCCACACGAGAATTCCGCTCTTCACAACTTAAAATCCGTACCCTAGTGGGCTATTGTGACAAAGACTGCTAATCAACTTCGCACAGCACAACATGGAAAGTTGATTAGCTAGACACGATCCGCAGAATTTACTTGGAATAGTTCAAGTTGGGCTGTTGTCAATATGACACAATGACAGGGCTCCTTTTTTGATCATTTGTGTATTTTTATTATTGCCATTGTCATACCCAGTCACCCTTCATCACAGCCACACATTTCTGCTATTGTTCATGTTAAACACAGGAAACGTTTGCTTTGTTTCTGCTATAGCCAATCATCAATGCAGACATTTATCCTGCTCTGGATTTGGTTGTAATACTAATATTTCTGTTGTCGCACCGCCCAGTCACGCAGGATTGGGTCCTAGTTGCATTTTTGCTGCCGTCAATGATACCCCCAGTCAGACCCTCCAGGATTTCGCGATTTGTCGCGAAATCGGCACTTTTGTAAAAAGGCCGCGCTTTTTACAAAAGTGCCCGCGAAATTGAAGGAATCCTGGAAATGCCTACTCACCTATGATGCGCTCTCTCTGTCCTCCAATCCAAAGTTCACCACTGTTTGCCGCCGCCTGATGGTGGTGTCCACCTCTCTCTCACCAGCCATATAAAGATGCCAGTAAGGGGGGGGGAGGGAGGGAACCTTCAGGTAAAGAACTCCCCTGCATGTGTGAATGAATGTGCCCTTGCTGTTTATTTGTTTCAATTCGCCTGATTCAACCTACATCCGTTTTGTCAGATTAAGGACAGAGAATACTTTCCCCAAGGTCAAACATTTTGGTAAAGCAGCAGAGCCGAGACTGCAGAGCAGTCCTGCTTGCTTGAAAGGATCTAACTTTAGCAGACATTACACTTTGGTAAATAGACCATGACCCCTGGTGTGATGACACACAGCGCAAACACCGTGTCACCAGCACAGGCACAGCACACAGTGTCAGTTCTCCCGGTGCAGCAGGCAGTAATAAACATAAACCTGCAGCGCTCTCCGTACACATCCGCCCACCCAGAAGGACATTCTCGTAAGGACTAGCAGTAGCTGTAATAAGAGTAGCAACAGTAATGTTTGTAATAAAAGTAGTAGCAATAGTATTTGTAATAGAAGTACCAGCAGTGTTATTTGTAATCAGGGTAGCAGCAGCAGTATTTGTACTGAGTAGCACAGTAGCACAGTAATACTAGTGTGATACTAAACTTTATTTTAATTGACAAGATCATTTCAAAGCCATTTACCAAACTTTAGAAATGCAACCTCTGAATAATGTGCATTGTGTGATGGACAGCAGCCCTCTTTTTATCGTTCAAATCCATACTGCTCTCACTAATTATGTTATTTCAGGGGATAGGGATCTGTTGAGTGGGTCTGGCCCAAAATTAAGAGCTGTGGTGAAAACCGTATTGCCTGTAGCGATGGCCCATTCTGCAAAACACTGACAGGGAAAAACTGAGAAGTAATGACACTGGAACGATAACTTCTTTATCCAAGACTCCCCAGAATATCTGGGGTTGGTATAAGTGACAGGCACTGGGCAACACGAGTGCTACCTCGCAGATGCAGGAACGAGCCTGTGGGAAAGCACTCTGCTTCTCAATTCAGGGGAGAATGTCCGAGGCCTGTTGCATCTGAAATAATATAATTAGGGAGAGCATTAGGCTTTGAAATGATCTTGTCAATTAAAATAAAGTTTAGTATCAAAATAACTGAATTATGGTGTTCCTGAACTACACAAAATCAAAACAGTTGAACATGTTTCCACCAGCCATTCTTTTGTTATCCTTCTACTGGACAGCAGAATTCAAATAAAGAATGTGTAGAAACTTGGTATTGCAATTTATATTGATTATTTATAAAGTAGATATTGCAAACCATTTTGAGATTGCTTTCCTTTCGCAATAGATCCTATAAACAAGGGGGCCGATTCACAAAGGTTCCTGTGCTAACATTTTGCAGTGGTGTAAATATGTAATCTACTGTAATGGCATAATTCGGCAATTTCACGTAGCAATTGTCACGTAAAAATGCTGAAATTATGCAAGATTATGCCCGCATAACGGAAATTTCACCAGCGCATAAGATTCATTTGGGACCGCATTTCATACTGTAGGGTGTGCTATTTGCACCATTTCTAAATGCACAAGTAAGTTCTGTTTTGCAGCGGCCCAGATAGATTGCTGAAATAGAACTGTGACTGGCCAGCCTTTAGACCATGTGTACTTACAAACATCTTCCCAAGGGCCAAAATGATTGGTCTGTGATGTGACAGAGGGCCACATTGATGCCAGCAGGGTGGTGGTCAGGGTAGGAGGGTTGGTAGAGCGGTGTTTGCGGTACAGTGGGTTTAGGGGAAGCGAAGCATATATGTCTAGTGACTGAACTGCACAATGTGAAACCAGAAAACCTGGTATTAATCCTAGGTTCCCATCTTTACCAAATTGTCCGATCCTAGGCAATTGTTTTCACTTCCCCTCCTTTTTCTTCATTATCACATATAAGAGGACCTCGAAATATATGATTTCAGGATGTACGCTTTACAATATCCGCTCCTGTGTTTGATTTGATAAATTATACTGTTGTTCACGTATAATATGAACCCAGGCCACCTAGAGGATGCAGATAACAACTGACTGAACTCTTAGTTCAATATTGGCATTGTTGTCAGGGTGGGGGAAAGAATGAATGTCAACGCACTGATATAATCTGACGTACTAACAGTGCTTAATTTAAGCCGGTGGTTTCCGGTGCTCGGCACCGACACTTAATTGTTAGCACCGGCGCGTGTGACAGTCTGCCACAAGGTGGCGCAGTCTGGCTAATGTAGAGGTGACCAGAACAGCAGTTGATTATTAATTCAATATATATTACAAATTACTGTAAACCTGCCGCCCAAGCCTTTCTTAATGCTTTGGGGGTCTGAAATAGTCGGAATTGCCACACTTGTAGGAGTGTGATGGTTAGTAGTTGTGTTGGTACTGTCATTGGCAGCAAGGCTGGGGCAATGTGTGGTGCAAGCTGCGGTGGGCTCCTGATGAGAGCCCGGGCACTTATTTTTTGTACAAATTAAGCACTGCGTACTAAGGAGATACAAATCAATTTATGTAACAATGGCACAGTACTCAAGCTGAAAGTAATGTGAACATAAATACTGCATGGTACACACAGTAGATAAACCTGGCAGCCTAAATACTGTACACAGTGCTTTGGTGTAAACTTTCATGTTGTAAAATACCTTATAAAAATAAGATCTCTGCGTTTGGTGTTGAAAAAATTGCAAAGTAAAGTGCCGCAAAATTCCCATATTTGTGCCACTAAATTTCCATATTTGTGCCGCTAAATTTGCTAATCCATGCCGCAATATCCTGGGGGGTCTGCCCAGTAACCATAGGTTGAAGCCTCATATTCCGGATATTATCAGTGTTGGACACAGTCAACCCATAGCACTGGGTCCTTGTTGTGTATTTGTTATTCGTGGACAGACACTGCAATGGGCTCTTGTAGCTGTCACATCAAGACATCCTCCCGCACTAGGACCTTGTGTTTTTGCTTATTATAAGGTTAATAAGGCTATAAAAAAATACTGATAACATAACTTCCAAATAGCCATGCTGCACTTGGAATTTTATTCTACTGACTTGCTATGTTCAATGCTGCATTGAGTAGTCCCATGCTGTACCAGATCCACATTGTATGCCTGCTCTTTGGTTACTTATGAGTTGTGTAAAGCGCTATGTGTATGTATCCTTTAAGACTTCAGAGCGTTGTAATCAATAGTACACCCAATCATTTTGCTCTGGTCCAAGATTGTACTTGCTTGTCCACAAACCTCTCAGGATTAACACAACTGAAGCTCGTCTTTCATTCATCAAAGGTGGGTATGCGAGATCGAAGGGTCACCGTCTGGAACCCTGCATGTGTTCGTAGGATACACAGACTCCTCACCCCAGCTTTCCTGGAATCCTTCCACTGGCTTGCCTGGTCACCTTATGCAAGTGTCTCTCGACTGATGCTATGGCGACCGGCCCTCAAGAAGCCCCCAGGGCCCACTGGATGCTCCCTCAGTTGTCTAACAAGCGTCAAACACAACAAAGCTTTAGAGAGAGACGCTAAAATCAATAGCACAGCTTTCTGGAGCCGCGCAGCAGGATTAGCCATCTCGAGGAAGCGCCAGTATTGAATAGAGGGATCATGACTGTGAATAGCCTGTAAGGTTTAGGAAGCTGCAGAACACCCTCTGGCCTCCTTAACCCCCCCCCGAGAAAAGAAGGCAGCTGTTAGAGTAAATGCCCGGTTAGCCTTCTCTCACCGTCTCGTGTTAAGGACAAGTGTGCGGCTTCCCAAGGGTCAACTGCATCCAGGGGAGCCCCTAGAGCAGAGCACAAGACACGAGGGACTGAAAGTAAAGAATAAAAGCTAAAGATCCCCTCCTCCCAATGGACTCATTGGCAGCCTGATGTTCATCGAGTCAAGCAGAAGCCACTGTTGACCATCAAAGACAACTCAACTAAACAGAACCGTATGACAAAAGTCTGCCCATTCTGCGCTTGACTGTACATTCACACTTCCTTGAGCAGTCGTTTAGGAGCTTATGATTGTTGCATTCTTAATCTGCCAATCAAAAAAACAATGCCAACTTCACTCCACCTAACATCTATGACTCTCTCAACCCTTCCCTTGCTTCCTCTGAATGCTTCACTGGTCTTTCCTCACTCTGGCAATATGGACTGCCCATTTCCCTGCGTCAATTTTTGAAGTTGTGGCTGATTGCACATAACAGGTACACAACGCTCTTTAAAGGCCTCTTGTCTGCTCCACAAGACGGATAGAATCCTAACACATTGATGAGATGGACTTAAGCAACGCTTTCTATGGTTGAATTGACAATATAGAAAAATGCACTGGCTCCAAAAAATTCAAAATGTACTGAGTGACTCATTTGTGGCTTAAAATAGCACCTGTCTATCACCGTGCATCTGAGAAACTTTGCACGCCAGAATCGCCTCCAAGATTTGGTTTCTCATAAAGTGCCTGCATTGGTCTCCCGCAGCATGGCTTCACAACAAGATCCAACACAAGATCCAACACTGACGCCACTCTTATCCACTCCTGACTGACAGAATTTCCTAGCAGGCCCCAGAACTAGTAGCATGAGCTCAGTAGATAGCTGCTTCTCTGCAATTGGCTTATGACTCTGGAATAGCCACCGTTTGACACATGTAATGTCCTTACCCTCATGCTTTCCACCACACAAGTGGAAACCAACCTAACATGAGAACCCACCAATGTTCAACTTAGTATTCTGCCTCTCGGTGAAAGATTAAGCATAAGACACACTTCCCACTGACATGCATAGCCTATGACAGAATCTAATGTCCCACCAATGTTGCAGCTCTTGGTGAAATGGGATGCCCAGGACACACTTCCTAGTGATGAGTGTCGCCTATGACATACTCTAATGTCCGACAATGTTCAAGTATTGTATTCCACCTCTTGGTGAAAGATGCCCAGGACACACTTCAAAGTGAGGAGTGTCGCCTATGACATACTCTAATGTCCCACAATGTTCAAGCTTTGTATTCCAGCTCTCAGTGAAAGGGGATGCCCAGGGTACACTTCCCACTGACATGTGTCACCTATGACATACTCTAATGTCGTACCAATGTCCAAGCGTTGTATTCTGCCTGTCTGCGACTGGTGATACCTAGGACACACTTCCCATTGACATGTATTGTCAATGACATACTCCGAATATATTACATTTAAAAATGATCACTATATATATTCCCTAATTAAGGTGAAAAGTTGCAGTTCATATATTCAAATGTGCACGTCAGTAAAATCTGAGTTAATCGACAAAGATGTATTTAACCAGCTGTATCAATGTACATGTGTGCACTGATAGCTCTCTCACGAGAGCTTTGAAACAATCAGGTATGCAGTGTGTGCTATACAAACAAAATAAAAATAAATAGGTGCGGTACAGGCATGCTTTCCACTTAATCCATTCCATTGGTTTTGGTCCGTTCTTCACCTATGGTGAAAATAATCCAGGACTAAGACAAGATATATCCACAGCTATGAGCAATAAATATCTTTCTACTGTAACCTTAAAAGACACATGGGAGAAAGTACGCTTTACAAATCAAGAGCTTACTAACAGATAGACCATTAAACTGTGTCACATATGTAAAATATACATTCAACACAGACTTCTTTAAAGTACAACATGACAAGGCACTACTGACCCACATGGTGCAAATATTAACTTAGCAAGAAACACTAAAGTACCACTGCCTTATATGGAGAACACTGTAACGGTTTATAAGATTGTAGGAAAGTAGGATCTGCTTTTATGGTTACCCCCACTTTTTGCCTGGTGCTATGCTGTTTCTGACTAGTCTGACTGGGATCCTGCTAAATAAGACCCCAGTCTCTGTGCTTTCTCCCCTAAATTGGTATGGTAAGTACTTAGGTACATCCCAGATTGGACACTGGTGTACCCTTATGAGTCCCTAGTATATGGTACAGAGGTACCTAGGGCATGGGTACACCAGGGGCATGTATTATGTCGCCCATGGGAGACCACTCAAACTGTAACTACAGGCCTTCCATTGCAGCCTGTGTAAGCTGGCGCTAGCACCACTTATGAAAGATATAGGTTTCCCTATATCTAGGGTCACTGCACTTAAAACCTATAAGTCACCCCTAAAGCAGGCCTTTCAATCCTGAAGGCAGGGTGCTCGGTTCTAAGTATGAGGGTGCCCCTAAATGAGCAGGACACCCCTACAGCCTAAGGAGTCCATTCTCCCGGGTTGTAACTGCATCAGCCATTACGATACATAGAGTGGCCATGCGTCATTACGCGATGACCATCTCTAAACTGGCTGTAACGAACCCTGTCATGTTTGGTATCAAACATGTTGGAATCATACCCCCACACCGTAAACAGTGTGGGAGGTATGATTCCATGCACTGTAAAGCTCCTCCGGGAGACCCTCAGTGCTCCTGGTACCAGTCTTCTAGAGCCGGACAGCACAACATAGCTGCTGCTGACCAGAGACACAATTCTGCCCTCCTGCTGCTGAGCCAAGCTCGAGCAGGGAAAGGCAGAACAATAGATGTCCTATCACAGGGAGGTGTGAGGACCTCCCAGACAGGGTTTAGTATACTGGGGTCGGGTAGGAGCGCTTGCCAGCACCACTTAGTCTGCTTGAAGGGCACCTTTAGTGCCCTCCTTGCATAGTCCAGTTCAAACCAGCTTGTTGGCTCCCGCTCTGGCGAGGAACCGGACAACAGACATGGGAGTATCCTCCCCACTATCCGACTCCTCCCCTGGGAGGGAACTCTGAATCGTCCCAACCCTTTCCTTAGGGTACTTAAAGGCTTCCCTGTAGGTGGGTCCCTAGATTCGTCGTGTGTACAAGATTCATTTCAAGACACCACTTCTTCTTCGACCGTATGGGCATTCTGGACTTTGCTCTGGGCATCAAGACTGCAACTAGGAAGACTCCTGCTGCTCCAGGTCTCGTCGCCCTGCTCGTCTGCTGCAACGTCCATGCCTGTGCTCCATACAGGAACCGTCCAAGGCCTGTGGACATCCAAGACACTTGAAGGAATCCCCCTTGAAGTGAAGGAGTCACTTCCCTGCATCTGCAGGCACCGAAACAAAGCTGACCAGTCTGCTGATCCTGAGCTCCCACGGACTCCGAAAGGCTCAGCAACACAGGTGGTGGTTCTTCACATCCCTCGAGGCCTGCCCTGCCCTCTCACCAAGTTTGAGGCCAGTATCCCTCGTCGGAGCCACAGGATCCAAACCCCTGTGCACCGCGACGACTTGTTGTTGCAAAGGCTTGTTGGCTTCCTTCCTCCAAGATCTTCGAGCTCCAAGTAGCCCCAACCTCCAGCATCTTCAGTGACAAAGATCTTCGTCCTCACAGCAACTCTTAAATCGTGGGCTTGCATCTTTGGTGACCTGCTCGAGATCCTCTTGCGACTCCAGTGCCTCTGGCCTGTGGGTCCTCTTGAGGGTCATCTTTGAATTCAGCGGGCTCCCCTGATTGCTCGGGGCCTGCCCTGACACCCCTGCTTGTGGTGAGTCAGCTGGACCTTGCTGGTCCCGACACTGTACCTTCTTCACTTTCCAGGTTGGTTGCAGTTGCAAAGGCTTGTTGGCGCTCCCAACGGACACCGACGCCTCAACTCTCGAAATCCGACGTGGGACAGCTCCTGCACGGCTCCTGGTCTTCCACAGCGTCGCCTGGTCCACACAGCTGCAGTTTCAAGGTCACCGTCAGCTCTCCTGCAACGCTCGACGTCTTCCGTGCCTCCTGGTCACTCCCGAGTGGCATAGACTCTGTCTCCTCTGCTTGCAGGTACTTCTAACCTTGAATCCATCTTTGGGTTCCACCGGACACTTTCACCTTCTCCAGCAGCGGCATCTTCCTTAAGTCCTCCACTGAGTTTGATGGCGGCTTCCGACGCCACTTCACACCTATGCACCAGGCTTCCCTGGTGTAGGTATCCTGGTTCCTAGGGTATCCACAGGTGGGGTGGCTCTCCAACCTCCTGTCCTCCAGGGGTTTTCTTTCAGGGTCGACTGGCAAGGGTCGTTCTTCTTTAAAATTGCAACTGCGACTTATCCATTGACTTGTATTGAGCCCACGGCCGTGTTCACACACTGCACACGGCCTCCGTGGGGTTCATGGTTACTTACCTTGGGTGGTTCCTTGGTCCCCAGCACTTCTACGTCTTCTGGGTATAGTCTTGACTTGAGTCGTGGTTCGCATACCACTATTTTAGTATATGGTTTGGTCTCCCCCTGGGGACCACTGTGTATTCGTTCTACTTACTTGTTTCTATTGCAAAGTATTGTGTGTGTTGTGTATATCTCCGGCTAGGAGATATCTGTATACGTTAGTGAGTGTCTTAAAATAAATAAATATTTTTATAACTACACTGTCTGGTTCTTTTTCACTTAATCTATACTAATAAGATTATGCTCTAGTTAAAACAAGTTGCTTTACACTCCTTCTGGACTAGGCCTGAAAGCTGCTCTCCACAGCTACCACTTATCGAGCTTTCCAAGGTTGTCTAAGACCACTAAAATCACCATAAGGGTTGTCTGGATTAGTGCAGGGTGCTCACTTACATAAGTGTGCACCATATACTAAGCCAGCTTCTCACAGAGATTTAGTGAGGCACTAAACCAGTGAGAACTCCTTGCAGCAAAGTAACAACGACCATATGATCCAGTCCTTGGATGCCACAGACTGGCTGAGGTGCACAGACAATATCTCCTAAAAATCTATTCAAGGGAACGTGGTCTCCAATGGTACAGTTACCGACACAAATATGTAAGTTTCTACGCTAGAGACTGCTTTGAAGTTCTCAAAGTTCCTGTTACATGATCGAAACATTTCCCCACAGTAACCTTGCTTGTCATCCATTGTGGATGGGTCAACACCTCCACTTTGGCGAGGATAGGCTTAAATAAAATTTCTCCCATTGAATCTCTGCTATGTTTGTGGATGCTGAACTCTAGCCACAAGAAACCCACGTGATATATTTTTCAGGGACTCACCTGGAAACTTCTGCTGTCAGTGTGTGCTTTTCCCACCAGAAAGTCCTAACTGGAGTTTTCTCCTTCCTGGTTTCACTCACTAGATGGGTGTTGTGAATGCAGCTTTCATCCAAGCTGGCATGTGGTAAAGGACTCTTTTTCATTTTGGATCTAAGTGGAAGGAAGCTGCAGAACTTAGATGCCAGAATAAAGAAGAATCGTCCAAGCTAATGGAAACTCTAGAAACAAAAGACAAAGAGGAAAATATTTGTGGAACATCAAAAGTTCCTGTAAAGCTTGCTGTGTCGAAATATGATTATGACAAAGTGGTGGGTCTGTTTTGTAGAAAGTGCATGGATCAATGCAAAGTGACAAACTGAAAATGTTTGGTAACAAGAGAGAAGAAAGGGAAATTGGAATGTGGTCAAGTTTCCTGAAACCAAGAAGAAGGATGACCATGTTTTGAACTCTATAGATGCTTCAAACGAAGAACACAGGGAGTCCAAGATACAGGATATTGCCTATCGTAGATGAGTCAAGAGACCTTAAAATAGTAACTTTGAGACAGAGCGTTAAGTACAGTAGGGTCTCTCTAAGTTTATACAGGTTGAAATGGTAGTTAATTTGAGGGCAATATAAGGCTACCATTCAAGAGGATGCAAAGGTTTTAATTGAGGGCAGGGGTTTGGGTTATGGACTGACTGTTGTTGGCCAGATGCTGAGCGGTGTATACTGGAGTCTGAAGTTGATGATTGAAACTTCAGTTTTGTTCCATTTACTTTCAGCCAGTTGTTTAGAATTCAGCTTTGGGTTGCATTTGGGAACTGATGGAGGGGATCAGCATTGAAGACAGGGCTTCAGTCTATCTTGACCATGATCTCAACAGGGTTACCTATGGAACAGAAAGTGAGGCCAAATAAGCAAATCAGAGTTCCTAGGGTACACAGTTAAATACTGAAAAGATGAGAGCAAACAACCACATTTTGGGACTTTTACCTAACAAGGAAGAGGGGCTGCCCTTTCTTTGGTCGGATCGAGATGGGGTAATCCCGGAGGCAGAAGAGGAGGATATGGTGGTTTAACAGTGCAGATAAAGCAAGGACACTAGGGGCTCCAATATCATCTAGAGGATGTGGCGGTCAGAGCCAGGAGACCAAGAGCCCCAACACTGATATCATCTGTCAGCTTTCACAAGTCTTTATGGACTTGTGAGATGATTGATTAAGGAGTGTGATCACCGATTAAGGACTGGTGTATTCTCTGATTAACTATCTCTCAGAGGGGCAGTAAGTAGCCTGGCTGTTTTGACCAAGTTGTCCTAAAATCAGTATTGAATCTGGAGGTTCACACAGTGCATGAGTTTACTGGGGAAGGAAAGTTGGAGACAGGATGGGAATTCTTTAAGACAGTGAAATTGAAGGTTTTTGTTTTATAAGTAGCATAATGTTGGCTTGTTTTAAGGATGAACGAATGCATACATAGACAAAGGAGAAATACAGGAGTGGCCAGAGAATAGCTGGGAAGAGGACTGTAGGCTCTTTGAAAATTGTAGGTAGAAAGGGGCTTTTCGAGGAACCAGATGAGAGAACACACCATTTTCAAACTGAAATGTGGTTGAATGAATGGAACTATGTAGTTTGTATCTGTTGAAAATGCCACACTGACTGTAGTGAAGTGAGTGATGTTGTTAATTTCTGTTGCCTTTTTATGAAGGTGAAAAGTGTGTCACAAAGGTTGATAGAAGTTCGGGTCAGCGACTATAGTGAAAGCGTGGAGAGTTTAGACGGGATCCTAAAATGCAGTGTGAAGTAGTTTAAGTACTCACAGGTGCTAGTGGTGAATTACTCTTTTCTGACATTCTTGGCATGTGCTACAAAGCGTTCTAGTAATCATCATAAGTAGAGGTGTTGGATATGTTGGCTGGTTAATCCAAATGTTAAAGGTGCCAAGAATGATGTGGTTAGATCAGGAAACTAGCAATTAAGCTGCATTATTGACGAGCAAGTTACTTACCTTTTGTAATGCCTTATCTGGTAGAGACACTATCTAGCCGCAGATTCCTTACCTTAGAATATTCCCCAGGAGTCAGGCTTGATCAGGAATCTTTTGACAAGCAGTATCCCTGCGCGCCAGTAGGCAGCGTAATTCGCTTCGCGTGGCGACGTCAGTGTCAGAAACAGCGCGAGTGGTGCTGTAGGAAAGTGCACATTTTGACATGGTTACTCCTCACTTTTTGCCTGCTTTCTGATGCAACTTTGACCGAAAGTGTGCTGAGTACCTGCTAACCAGGTTCCTAGCACCAGTGTTCGTTCCCTAAAACTGTACCATTGTTCCACAACTGGCACCACTTTAGGCTCCATGTAAGTCCCTAGTAAGTGGTACGTCTGGTACCTAGGACACTGGAACTAAACAGGGTTCCTATGTGCTGCAGCACGAATAGTGCCACCCTAAAGGACCCCTCACCAAGGTCATGCAAACTGCCATTGCAGCCCACATGTCTTTGTGCACAGAAAAACGAAGAGTCGACATGGCACGCATCCCTGTGTGCCATGCATACCCAGCACTGCATGTGGAATAGGTAAGTCACCCCTACAGCAGGCCTAACAGCCTAAAGGCAGGGTGCACTACAGCCATGTTTGGGCATATCTGCAAGAGCGGGTGTGTCCCTGTGATATCTAAATTCACCCTTGGATACCATGTTCGCACCTGGAAGCCATACCGAGTCCATGGGCTGGACACTTGTGATTACGAGTTCCCCAGCTACATGATAGCTTCCCTGTACCCTCAGATTTTTGGTACCAACCATCTCGTCTTAATAAACCCACACTTATGCCAGCGTTGGA
The DNA here is from genome assembly GCA_963921515.1 of Calotriton arnoldi. Classification (NCBI taxonomy): domain Eukaryota; kingdom Metazoa; phylum Chordata; class Amphibia; order Caudata; family Salamandridae; genus Calotriton; species Calotriton arnoldi. The sequence continues at coordinate 1,887,128 of CAWUFW010002084.1, read as the reverse complement.
TTTATTAAGAAATGCACCCAGAGGGCACTTCAGAGGTGCCCCCAGAAAACCTACCAACTGATAGTGTGTTAACTGACTGGTCTCGACCAGCCAGCCCCCCTAGACATGTCTCTGACCTCCTGAGGTGAGAGCCTGCGCTCTGAGGCCAGGAACAAAGCCTGCTCTGGGTAGAGGAGCAGGATGCGCATTCTAGGGCGGGAAGCTTCAAAGGCCCTGCCGCCTTTGTTGTGCATCCATAGTCTCTCCAGATAGTGGAGATTCCCACCCCCTGTTCTGACTCCACCTTTTGGCGGAAAGACAGGCGGGGAAATTAGTAAGATTAGGAGGTGTGCCCACATCAAGCCAGCACCACCCCTAAGGTGGACTAGCTGATGTGGACCCCACTTTTCAGATTCCTACATCTTGTTCTGGGCGGAATTAGCATTCTAGGGGCAAGGTTATGCCCACTTCCCACAGGAAGTGATCATATAGAGGCTGTAGACATCCTAAAGGTAGGGAGCCCATTGGCTACTACCTGTCACTCTCCTCAATGTACCTAAATTGAGTATTTAGGTGGCACCCCTGAAACCAAGAACTCAGATTCAACGGATCGAGAGAAGAAGGATGAAGAAGAGTCACTGACTGGCAAGAAGAAAACAAGTTACTTACCTGTAACTTTGGTTCTCCAGTATTGGTAACTTTCATAGATTCCCATAGCTTGTATCATTCCCCGTCGTCGGAATGGGAGTCCCCGGTAAATAAAAAATACCATAGCAGTAGGTACAAAAGAAGAAAAAAGGCCTAGGCCTCATCTCATTTTGTAGCATATCCACCTCTTTTTGTAAAAGAGACCAAAAACACTGAACAGCCAATCAGAACAGCCTCACCCCATAGAACCCTCCTGAGAGAGCCTCAGAGCCTCAGATTTTCGTAGCCGTTGTATAACAGTATAACAGAAGATGCTAGAGGCTGAGCTTTCCCAGGGGAGGAGGGTGGGCGCATGGGAATCTATGAAAGTTACCAATACTGGAGAACCAAAGTTACAGGTAAGTAACTTGTTTTCTTACTCCAGTATTGGAACTTTCATAGATTCCCATAGCTTGTATCAGAATAGCTAGCAGTTAGGAGAAAAATGCACATTTTGTGAAATAGTACTTTGTATAACCTTGCAAGATGTATATCGTCACAGGGATAACAGTTACCAAACAGTAGTCAGAAAAAAACATCATTAGATACAAAATGTGCAAAAGCAGTAATAGGAAGGAGGGTTAGAGGGGAAAGCTCACTGCTTATTGGAAGAGATTCCTCAGGACCGCCTGTCCCACTGCAGCATCACTTCGTGTGGAAGCATCTAAGCAGTAATGCTTTGTGAAAGTATGGGCACTGCTCCATGTTGCTGCCCTGCAAATGTCTTTGATAGGCACTCCCGCGAAGAGAGCCACAGAAGAAGAGACGGATCTTGTAGAATGCGCCCGGACCCGCCCTTCTAGGGGCTTACCGGCCGCTTGGTGACAGTATTGGATCGCGCTGGCAATCCATCGTGCAACCCCTTGCTTCGAAAGAGGGAAATCTTTGCGAGGGGCACTGAAAGCAACGAAGAGCTGTGTAGATCTTCTGAAATCTTTGGTGCGCTGGTGATAGAATTTTAAACACCTTTGAACATCCAAAGAATGAAGAGCCCTTTCCGCTGGAGTAGAGGGTCTAGGAAAATAGGATTTGAGAATGACCGGCTCATTCAAATGAAAGTCAGAATGGACCTTCAGTATAAATTTGGGATTGGTCCTCAGAATCAGAGTGTCCTTTTTCCACTGCAAGAACGGATCTTCGATAGTAAGAGCGTGTAGTTCACCTACCCTCCTGGCTGATGTTAAAGCGAGAAGGAGGGCCACTTTCCATGAGAGGAACTTAAGGTCCGCCCTATGAATTGGCTCAAAAGGCGACCTCATGAGTTGAGTAAGGACTAAGTTGAGCTGCCACAGAGGTGGTGGAGGTCTAACTGGTGGGAAAAACTCTAAAAAGTCCTTTTAAAAATTCTTTCACAATTCTTGCTGACCAGATGGAAGGACCAGAAGAAGTTCGTCTGAATCTAGAGATAGCTGCCAGGTGCACTTTGATAGAGGAATGCGCGAGACCTGACTGAGCCAAAGTCAAAATGTATGGCAAAATTTGATGAGGAGAAGAGGAATAAGGATGAATGTTCTCTTGCCGGCACCACAGGCAGAAACGCTTCCACTTCAAGCGATAGGTCTTATTCGTACTTGGTGCGCGGGCTTGAGCTAACACCTCTCTGCATTCTTGAGAGATATTTACAATTTGAAACTCTCTGTGCTCAGGAGCCACGCTGTTAACTGAAGTGAGCTCGGATCCGGATGTACCACTTGGCCCTGGGACATCGTTAACAGAGAGGGAATTGGGCATAGATGAATTGGATGGTCCAGGGAGAGCAGGAGAAGCTCGGTAAACCAAAACTGGCGGGCCCACCCGAATCATCCTGCAGGGATCCGCCTTGAGCTTCTTGAGAAGTCTTGGAAGAAGTGGAATCGGAGGAAAAACGTAAACAAAGGCGCCTGACCAGGCCATGGAAAGCGCATTCCCTAATGATCCCTGATGGTGTTCCCTGCTTGCGTAGAGTCGCATTTCTTGTTCTCTGGGGTGGCAAATAGATCTATGGACGGAGTGCCCCAGAGATTGAAATTTTTTTCCAGAGTGCGATCGTCTAGTTCCCACTCGTGGCTCACCGATTTGAGGCGACTTAGTGTATCCGCCGTCTTGTTGAGGGCACCCAGAAGATGCTCCGCCGAAAGAGAGATCTGATGTTGGATACTCCACTCCCAAAGCTCCTGAGCTTCCTTTGATAGCAGACGAGACCTTGTTCCTCCCTGTTTGTTGACATAATGCATGGCCGTCGTGTTGTCCGTACGGACCAGGACGGTGGATCTGCGGATCCGCGGAAGGAAAGCTTGTAAGGCCAGACAAATCGCTCTGAGCTCCAACAGATTGATGTGGAGAATGCGTTGCTGGAGTTGCCAGCGGCCGCTTACCTGAAGGTCTTGTAGAACCGCTCCCCAGCCTTCTAGAGAGGCGTCTGTTGTAAGTATTAGAGGAGCTGGGCACATTCTTAGCCTGCAATGCGGAATCAAGGGAATGCAGGATGAGATCGATCCTAGAAGGGACTTGTATAGGCGAACTGAAAGTGACCTTTTTTGCAACTGACGGGCAGAGGCCATCAGTTTTGTCTGCCTTTCTTTTGATGGAAACGCTTTGCAGCAAGTTGTGTCCAGCACAGCACCTAGGAACTTGGCCGATTTGGACGGGCACAGGACTGACTTTTCCTTGTTGAGCTGAAGCCCCAGGTGACTGAGTCCGAAAGGCAGGACCTTGAATTGGAAGTGGCTCTTGGCTACTGTAAAGCGTAAAAACTTCCTGTGGGCCGGGTGGATGGGAACATGGAAGTAGGCGTCCTCGAGATCTAGAGTGGCCATGTAATCTCCTGGACTGAGGAGCCGCAAGATGTCTTATAGGGATACCATCCGAAAAGAGAGCTTTATGAGATAGGTGTTTAGCTCCCTCAGGTCTAAAATTGGGCGCCATTTTTCTACGGTCTACTGAACGAGGAAGAACCGGGAATAGAATCCCTTGCCCCGCTGAGATAGAGGCACCGGCTCTATTGCTCCTTTGAGAAGTAGTTGGTGGGCTTCTATACGTAGAAGGTGTAGATGTTTGGATTCGGTGGCGCGAGGGGCTCTGGATGGTGGTTGGTGTTGAAACTCCAGTGTATGGCCTGACAAGACGATATTGAGAACCCACCGGTCTGATGTTATAAGTTGCCAGTTGTGGAAGCATTGTGATATCCTGCCCCCCACTGGTGTAACAGGGGACGAAGGAACAGTAGGAAGAGCTGGGAAGCCGCTACTGGCGCTTAGAGGAATCCCTCCCCTGGCGCCCTTGTCGTCCTCTAGATGACGGTCGAGAGAAAGACGACGATTGGCCTTGACGCTGTGAATATTGTGGCCTGTAGGACTGAGAAGATTGCGAGTAGGAGGAATAGCGCTGCTGTTGGTATCCGCCTCTGTATGAAGAAAAACCTCTTCCTCGCGCTCCACGGAAAGGAACCTTGCGGTATTGCAGAGTCCCCAGGGACTTCGCAGTGTCCGTTTCCTTCTTTATATCTTGTAGCGCATCGTCAATGTGCTTTCCAAATAGCATTTCACCATCGAACGGAAGATCCAGAATTTTGTTTTGGACCTCCGGACGAAACCAAGTGGCCCGAAGCCAGCCTTGCCTTCGAAGGACTGCTGCTCCTGCGAGAGAGCGGAAAGCCGTAGTAGCAATGTCCATTGCACAATCAATTATTTCAGAGGATGAACGTTCCCCCTCTTGCAAGATCTTTTTGGCTTCTACCTTTGCTTCCTCGGGTAGCTGGTCTAAATATGGGGATAGATCACACCACATCTGGCGATCATACCGTCCAAGAATAGCCAAGGCATTGGCCGCTCAGACCAGGAGGCTGGACATGGAAGAAAACCTCTTCCCAACATTATCTAGCCATCTTTCCTCTTTATCAGGTGGCGTGGTAAGAGGTGCCGCCGGATTCTTCGATTTTCTTTGGGCTGCTTGTGAAATTACAGAGTCCGGCTTCGGCTGGCTGACCAGACAAGCAGGGCTATCCTCTGGAGCTTTGTATTTCTTCTCCAGACGAGGAAGCACAGGCACAACCGTTGCTGGAGATTTCATGACCTTTATCCCTTCATCCAAGACATGGCCCGCTATTGGGATAGAGCGAACAGACTTCCTGTAAGGTTCTTTGAAGTCATATAAGAAACATTCCGATGGTACCGATGGAATGGGCAGCTGGAAACGTTTAGAAGCCCTTTCCATTAAATTGTGAAACCCTCCTATATCGGCTGGAGGAGAATCTACCGGATCAGGAGTTGGAGAGGCGGGATCCGGAATAATGTAGTCATCCCATTCCCTATCCGGGTCTGGGATTGTGATACTGCCCTGGTCATCGTCCGCTGAGACGTCCTGGACAGTGATGGAGCAGGGAAAATAAAAAATTTAACCCCTAACAAATTTTATAATTAATTAAATAAAATGTTCGTTTAAATATATTAATCAACACTGTATGTGTGGGAATGGTAATATGCCAATATATGTGCTAAATAATCTATTAATGGATGTCCGTGTGTCTAATTATAACGTAAAATTAAATGCGTACTAATTAAAATAAATGCATGTTTGTGCTTCATAGAAATAAAACGTGTCGTTGCAAAAACAATAGTGATGGTAAGTAAGGAACAGCTTAAATGTTGCTTTCTGCTAGGTAACAACTAATTGCGGTACGTAGACGACGGGAGGGAAACGAAAGGGATATTTTTCTCTATTTTAATTATGTTTTGTTTGCCTCAAAATTAGTGCTTCAAAAGTATAACCGAGTGGCGAGATAAAATGGCCGCCAGTGGGAAGATGTGCGCAGGCGCAAGGGAACACATGACACGGGATGAAATGGGAGAAAGCAACCTCGTGGTATAACAGAGAGGCTAGGATGCAAGAAATGGTCAAGGCTGATGTGACCTAATTGAACTGATAGTGCGCCGTGATGATCAGCAAGAGTCCCGTGGGAAACAAGTTCAAGAGAAAGGACAATGACTGCGGAGTTCTCGAATGTATCGAAAGAAGCTACAAATGAACTGATCGAAACGGATGAAAATGTTTAAGCGTATGGGAAAGGAAATGATCCAAGGACCCTTGAATCCAAGAGAACTTGATTAAAAGAATGAATAAGCTGACATGCATGGACCAATGAAAGAAAAGCGTGATATTAATGTTGCAACAGTTAGTTAGCAAAGTTAGAATTAGGGTATAATAGGGCCTACTCTTAGTGGGAGGGGGTTCAATTGATGTCAGTCGTGGTTGCAGTCACAGTCAGGAGAGGAGTTGAAGAGTCGCGTTGGTGGCTTCCAGTGCTGGGTGGTCCTGATCGATCCCTTACTGAGCGGGAGATGCTGAAAGACTGTTAGAGGAGACGGGTTGCAAGTAGCTGATGCTGACGAGCTGAAGTTGCTGTTGCTGTCTTAATTTTACAGTTGAGTATGAGAATCAGGCTATTTCTAATTCCTAACTTAGGTTAGAAATCATTAGGCTAAATTAGGAAGCTAGGCAGGTAATTAGGGTTTTGGCTTCATGACAAAATTTCCTTTCTGCAATAAATTGATTATGCTTAATAAATATTTGAATTTAAGAATGAATAATTGAATAAAGTATTAAAATTCTTTTCATGCTTATAAAAATTATATAAAATTTAAGATTCTTTAAACCCAAAAATGACTCAGTGGTTATTTTCCTAAATGATTGTGACATCAGTAATTGGTTATTGTGATTCAGCTGGTCTTAATCACTATGAACTAATTTCTTAAATGAATGATACATCGACAAAACAATGAGCAGGAATATCTTAAGAAATAAATAAAAGAAAGTGACAAATTAAGGTAATAAGATATCCTGGCTCTTCCAGCGGTACATAAAATGGTGTTCTCCATTTAGTTCTCATGCTTCTCCTAGGAGTACAGAATTTCATAAAGGTGTAAAGGAAATCCAGCAGTGTGCGTGTGTGTTAGGCGATGTTTATGGGCCCCATCGTCATGTGGATATGAGAAATATAGTTTGCCCCTGGATGACCTATAAGTAACCTGGGAGGAGAATAGTTTTTATTGTACGCGCTGCATCAGATTTCTTGGTAGCAGAGTTATGGTTTTCTATAGATTAGTTTAGTGATTATTGTTTATTGATTATTGATTATTTTTGATGACTAACACTATATGTTGAGTCACGTTATGTTATATGTAAGTTTTCACGCTTCTGGGATGTAGGAAGTGGAACACGTGTGGCAAGAGAAGTCACATGGAATTTGGTACATGGTCTGAATTCATTTTGGTTATAACGCAGGTTGTGTTATGTTAGGGATTTCTGTGTGAAAAGTGTGTAATTGAAATAGCAAATCACGTTTACTTGTGAAACTTTGGCCTTAATTCTCAGGAGCCTAGTCTCCACATGTGTCTTATCCCCAGAGAAACGAGCAAATTGTTTGTTTTAAAGAAGGGTAAGGTAGAGGGAAGTGCTACTTTATCGGCGAGAGTAAATAATTCTGTGGTAGGGTAGAGGTAAGCGCTGCCTACTGGAAAAACAGGATTCTTGTGTAAAAGGACAAAGCTGTCACTTTTGTTTAGCGAATCAGACTATGGAATTGTTTTAATTGTTGTAACTAACGAAGAAAACAGCAAAAAGAAAAATTGCCGATAAATTTTGTAAAGGAGGGGTAAAGAGTAGAAGTGACGTGGAAAAGTGCCGCGCTAGGATTGGATAGTGCGCTAGTCACGTGAACACAGAGTCAGGAGTGACGTAGAAAAGTGCCGCGCTAGGATTGGTTGGTTCGCGGACGGTGGGAATTGTTCTGATTGGTACGTTAGTGTGAGTCGCGCTGTAATTGGTCGAAGTTTCGTACACAGAAAGAGCGTTAGGGTAAAGAGAAAACAAATAGAAAATATGCCGTATTACGAGTATGAAAGGGAGAGAACGTCATGGACGACGAAATTGAAGAATTTCTTTAAGAAAGACAAAAAGGTTGTGACTAGAGAGGGACAAGTAATTCCTCCGCCGAAATCAGCAGCTTCACATATGATGTTGAAATATGGATATCATACGTGCATATGGTTGGAAAATTGGGCTAAATATACAAAGAATGATGGTGCTTTGGCTTTCCCTGAGAATGGATCGTTTAGTGTAGCGGTTTTGCGAAACTTGCGAGAAAAAATGTGTAAGTTGGAACTCCTAGACCAACACAGTTTGAGGCTTTGACGGAATGGGAGGATGAGATGTATGAACGAGAGAGATTCAGAGGAATGAGAGATCATGAATTTATGCCTGGAAGATTGTGGGGAGTAAATCATGAGGATAGAATAAAACGATGGAGATGTGCTAACATGACAGGAGGTTTGTTTCCAGCTTTTACAGTTGAGGAAGGGACTAAGAAAAAACGGACTGAGAAAAAGAAACATATAGAGAGAGAAAAGTATATGCATGAGAGCGAAACGGATGACGAATTGCTGGAAGATATATTAAATAGAAATCCACCTCCGTATCAGCAGAGTTCTACAGTGGTGACACCAAATGCGCCACTTATAGAGACTATGCGAAATAAAAGTCCGGAAAAGAAAATTGAAGTAAATAGGTCACAAGAACAAATGAGAACTTCTCAAAATGAAGGAATAGAAAGCGACAATGCAAGCGAATTGGCAAGGACAACAAAAGAACTAACTGAGAAAATTAGAGAATTAACGAAAAATATGGAAGCAGTTACTGTGCCTGTAACGATAGGTCCAGTAATACCAGTTTTTGAGAATCAGAAAATTGATGAACGATCTTTGGTGATTCCCTTGAGTTCACAATTTCAGAGAGAAAAGGAAAGGATGGAACAAAGTGCAAGTACAAGTAATTTGGCTAGTACTTACAGACCAAGTCCACCTACAAATTTAACGGTGAATGAATGCAATGGTAAGAAAATGCATATGGTAACAGAATCTGCAACAGAAACGCCTGAAAAGAGTGGTAACTGGGTAGAACTAAATAATACACCCATAGGTCCGACTCCTGATGAGTTGAATGAGTGGATGAAAGCTTTTAAAATAAAAGAAACAGAAGAAAAACCATTAGATGTGATCAGATTAAAAATAGATATGGAAGAATTAATTCTAGGAACGATTGGTACTGAAAAGATAAAAAATTATCAGGATGATGAAATAATGTTTCTGTGCAAAAGTATAACATGGAGGGCAAAGAATTTACATGACAAACTAGAAGAAGTGGCTAGTGAGATTGGAATAGATTTTGCAAAAGTGAAAACGTTGCAAAAACCATACAGAGTAGACTTTTGTGAAAAAGATATTGAAAATTTGAACACGGCAGGAAGGCTGACACAGATAAAGGAGTTAATTGTGTTGTTGAGAAAATGGGGTGATGTGGACAGATGGAAGGTTAGATGGACAAAGAAGAATGAGAAAAGTATAGACAAAGGTTCATTAGCTTTTATGGTAACAGAAAAAGAATCTGTTGTCAAAGAATATCCCATGAGAGAAACTCCAGGTGGTAGTTACGTGCATGTTCCCTGGACTAGGCAGGACATACTGTCATTTACCAATGACTTTCCAAAGTTAAGAGAGAAGCCAGTTGAGTGGTACCGACAAGTAGAAAGGTTTGTAAAGGTGTCAAAAGTGTTGTGGATAGATTTAGATGGATTGTTTGACATAGTGGTACCAACAGATTTATGGTCCGAATGTAAGATTACAGTTGACTGGCCAACTACAGAATATCCAAGAGATCCTAAAACAGGAGCTCCAGGTCCTGATGTGATGAAGAAATACGACAAGGTGATTACCTTTTTGAAAAATAAGATTCCTCCCAAAGAGACAGATTGGGTTAAGATTGATAGAACTACACAGGAAAGCAAGGAGTCTGTACATGCATATTATGAGCGACTGTTATTGGTTTTCAAGCAGTATAGTGGTTATGAGGAGTTGAGTGAAAAGGACATGAGTCATTTTGTATACCGATTTGTGTTTGGTTTGAAACCAGAAATAAGTGATATGATTAAGCAACACATGATAAACTGGCAGAATGGAAGTGTAGATAAGGTACTGAGATATGCTAAGTATTGTAGTGATGAAATAGAGAGTAAACAGCGTAAGTTGAAAGAAAAGGCAATGTGGGCACAAGTGAAAGTGGCTGAAAAACAAGAAGCCCAATTGGACAATAATAATGGAAACGAATCAGGACAGAATAAAATGCGACCAAATATAGGTAAAGGAAAAGGTCAAGTGAGTCTAGAAGAGGCAAAGAAGAAATGGCCATGTCATAATTGCGGAAAATTAGGGCATTGGAGAAATGAGTGTAAGTTCCCACCTAAACCTAATCCGGAACATCAATCATTAACTCCACAGGTGCAGAATGAGGTAGTTATTCAACAAAGTCAGGTGCCACAACCACCACTTCCCAACACTGTTAACCAGCAAAGATACAGTACAGAAACAGGATTCTACGGAGGAGAGCAGGTAACACAGTTGCCGCGAGCAGCTAACATTTCTCAGTATTGGTTGCGTCAGAGTGAGGATGACCCGGATGAAAGTTTCTGACGGTGCGCAGGAGAGGGGAAATAGTGTGTGCTTGGCGCAACTCTAGAGGTAGATCAGTCTGGTCCCTTTGTGGATGGAGAAGTGAATGGTACAAACGTAACATTCCTTGTCGATACTGGAGCTACCCGTTCTACTGTTAGATCAGTGGAAATTCCAAACCTTCCTCTCTCAGGTGAATACATCCAAGTGGTAGGAGTAGCCAATCAGCAGATTAAAACCCCACTTACTGAATTGGTGGAAGTAAAAATTGGTTCTTTTAGCAAAATGCATAAATTTGTAGTGTGCGATTGTAGTCCTGTAAATCTTTTAGGTCGTGACCTTTTATGTAAGATGAATTGCACAATTTATTGTACACCAGATGGAATAGGATTTCAAACTTCAGATGAAGATGTTTTGTATAAAGTAACTTTGATGAATCAAGAACCTGAAACGAATGGTTTGTTTCCTGCATTTGATGCAGAAAAACTTCCAGAAGAACTAAAAAGTGCAGTAAAAGAAAGTGTGTGGGATTTTACAGGAGAAGACATTGGGTTAATGAGAGAAGTTGATCCCGTAAAAGTGACAGTGAAAGAAGGGATAATTTATCCAAACACGCCACAGTACAAATTAACTCCAGAAATAATTGAAGGAATAACTCCTGTGATAAATAAGATGATTGAACAGGGAATTCTGAAAGAAATCATGAGCAGTCCATGTAATTCACCTATTATGGGACTGAAAAAGCCAAATGGAACATATAGAATAGTACAGGATTTGAGAAAGATCAACAAGATAGTTGTACCATGTTGTCCAATAGTGCCAAACCCTGCAGTAATTCTATATCAAATCCCACATGAAGCTGAGTGGTACACTGTGATAGATTTGTGTCACGCATTTTTCTCTATTCCTTTGCATCCAGATAGCCAGCCATTATTTGCATTCCGGTTCGGAGAGCGTATTTTGGCATGGTGCCGAATTCCACAGGGGTATACAGAAAGCCCCTCAATTTTTAATCAGATTCTAAAGAAATCTCTGGAAGATTTAAAAATGCCAGAAAAATCAGTGATGGTGCAGTATATCGATGACCTATTGGTGGCAACGAAAACCAAAGAAGCATGTGTAAGTGACACAATTGCTTTACTGAACCATTTGGAAAAAAGAGGACATAAAGTGTCCCCTTCAAAATTACAGTTTTGTCAGAAAGAAGTCCAGTATTTAGGGCATACAATTGAGAAAGGAGTGCGGAAAATAGCGACAGAAAGAGTAAGAATGATTCAAGGAATGAGAGCACCAATGACTCAGAGAGAGGTAAGAATGTTTTTGGGAATGGTTGGATATTGTCGACAGTGGATAAGTGGATTTTCTTTGATTGCAAAACCCTTACAAAAATTGACAAAGAAAGATGTAAAAGACCCTTTTGAGTTAAACAAAGAAGAAATGAAATCTTTCAAAGAATTGAAAAAGAAACTGTGTGAGGCCCCTGCTTTAGGCATGCCTGATTATGAGAAGGATTTTGAGTTGTACTGCAGTGAAAGAGATGGATGTGCATTTTCAGTACTGGTACAAAAACACGGGACCATGAAAAGACCAATCGCTTATTTTTCAGCTGTTTTAGATCCTATAGCAAAGGCATTGCCTGGATGTCTGAAAGCAGTTGCTGCTACTTGTGTAAGTTTGGAACAAAGTGAAGGTATAGTGATGGGGTATCCACTGAGAGTATATGTTCCCCATTCAGTAGAAATTCTTTTGACAAGAACAAAAACACAGTACATGACACATAGTCGGCTGACTAAGTACGAAAAAGTCATCTTGAGTGCTGAAAATGTGACCATAGATAGATGCATGAATGTAAATCCTTCTACATCATTGCCAGATGAAGAGAGTATAATTGAACAAGACGAAGTAGATCATGATTGTCTGAATGTGCTGGAATATTGCACAAAACCAAGAGCTGACATAAAAGATGAACCGTTAAAGGAATCGGATTATGTCATGTTTGTAGATGGTTCATGTTTACGCACAAAAGAAGGAGTGTTAAGCGCAGCTTACGCAGTATGCACAGTGGCAACTGTGATGGAAGCGTCTTGTCTGAAAGGAGTTAGGTCTGCCCAAGTTGCGGAACTAATTGCTTTGATTCAAGCATGTAAATTGGGGAAAAATGTACGAATCACGATTGTGACCGATAGCCAATATGGTTTCGGCATCGTACACGATTTCGGACAGATTTGGTCACAAAGAGGATTTTTGACATCTGCAGGAACACCTATCAGAAATGGAGATTATGTTAAAAAACTGCTTGAGGCGATACAGTTGCCTAAACAAATAGCTGTAGTGAAGTGCAAGGCGCATAAGAAAAACGAAGACTACATAGCGGTCGGCAATAATTATGCTGATGAGATCGCTAGATATTGTGCGGAAAACATGGCGTCCCTGAACAAAAATAGAGAAAGGGAGCATGTCTCTTGACCTTTGCTTATCACTAATACTGTCGAAACATGGGATGAAGTAAGGCAGTTACAAGAAACAGCAAGAGATGAGGAAAAAGATTACTGGATAAAAGCAGGATGTAGAAGACAGGAAAATAATGGTGTGTGGGTATACAGAGATGAAAGACCAGTTATGCCTGATAGCATGATTGCAGACATGGCACGGATGTACCATGGACAAGCTCATATTGGGAGAGATGCAATGATCAGACTTTTTAGAGAAACCTGGTATAACCCAAAATTCAGAGCCATTGCTGAAAGTCTTTGTCAAAGATGTCTTATTTGTCAACAGTTTAACCCAGGAAGAAAAACAGTAGTGAGTCTAGGAACAATAGGACGAGAAGGAGGTCCATTCACAAGAATGCAGTTGGACTTTATCGAGATGCCCCCTAGTAATAGACTAAGATATGTTCTAGTGGTCGTCTGTTTGTTCTCTCGTTGGGTGGAGGCATACCCCACAAGAAGGAATGATGGAACAACAGTGGCAAAACTTATGCTGCGAGAGTTCATTCCAAGGTATGGTTTTCCAGTCACGGTTGAGACAGATAGAGGAACACATTTTCAAAATGAGTTGATCAAATTGATTTGTGAAGCATTGAGTATTAAACAAAAACTACATTGTGCTTACAGACCAGAGGCTTCTGGGGTAGTAGAGCAGATTAATGGAACAATTAAAAACAGATTAGGAAAAATGTGTCAAGCTACAGGACTCAAATGGCCGGATGCACTGCCTCTTGTTCTGATGACCATCAGAAGCATCCCTGAAAAGAAAACTGGACTCAGTCCTCATGAGATGATCATGGGACGAGCAATGAGACAAGCACACGTACCAGTCAACAAGTTATTAACTATAACTGATGATCTAGTACTGGATTATTGCAAGGGACTGGCTGATGTGGTGCGTTCTGTGTTTCATCAGGTTGGACCGGATGCGACCACTCTTGAAAGAAAACCAGCCCACGACTTGAATCCAGGAGACTGGGTCCGCATAAAAGTCCACAGGAGAAGAAACTGTCTAGTTCCGCGTTGGGACGAGCCAAGACAGGTAATCCTAGTGACAACGACTGCCGTCAAGTGTGCAGGAGTGAAGAACTGGGTTCATGCCAGCCACACAATCAGAGTTCCAGAACCTACAGATCGACATGTGAGTCGGCGTCTGGAAGTGTGGGATAAAAGTTTAACGGCTGGGACAACAAAGATAAAGGAAAGGGTGCCAGAACTTGAAGATCGACCTGAAAGTCGACATCTGGAAACCCCAACTGCGAGTACCTCTAGAGAAGAAAGAAGAAGAAGAAGAAGAGAAATTCAGAAATTCCAGAACCTGAAGATCGACCTGTAAGTCGACATCTGGAAATATCTGACACAACTTCAGACTCTGATGATTCAGTTGAAAACCGTGAAGAATTCCTAAGGAAAACTTGGGGTTATAAACCAATTAGAGAAGAAACTGAGCAAGAAATTGAGTTAGATGAACAACCAGGTACAAGTTATGGTGGAACTCCTTCAGAAACAATATTAATAGATGAAGTAGGGAAAGAAGTACACAAAAAGTTAGAGAATCGAGAAGAACCCAGAGGAGCAATAGGGACAGATAGAGAAACAGAAGAACAGGGAAATTTAGAAACAGAAAAGGAGAAAAACACCAAATCGGAAGAACACCGAGGAGGGACAGTAATAAGGGAAAACAAAAAGGAGAAGACAGATCCACCAGTAGGAGATGACGAGATTATAAGTTTCAAAATAAGAGACAATAGTGAAACAGTTGAAACAGAAACAGAAGAAAGTGGAGGAGAGGAAAAAGCAAAGACTGAATCAAGAAAAAGAAATTGGAAATCAGAAAGAGAAGAAAGAGAAGGTGAAGCCAAAAGGCCAAGAAAAGGAGATAATTGGCCCAACAGCTATGTAAGAAAATTGAGATATAGAATAATAAGAGCGGAAGACGAAGGTGCTGAACAAGTAAATGAGGTAACAAGTCAAAAGGGACAAGAAAAACCCAGTGGAAAAAGATTACAAAAGTCCAAAAGGACAAAGAAAGTGAATGCAAAGTATAAGTCACCCGAGTGGCTGTATATTGCACTAACCGATTACAAAGAAGAAGAAGAAAACACTCACGGAAACCAGAGACTGAGAAGTCGGATGGGAAAAGGTGAGATGCAACAAAACTGAAGTGAAGACTTATAGTGCTTCTGCCGGACATGACAATTTACTGGATGTGACAAATCACCGGATGTGACAACGAAAGAATTCTGGAGAGAATTAAAGAAAGTACCAAGCAAAGACTTTTTGAAAGCAGAGTGGCATCTAAGTCATTTCTGAGGTGTAGTGACACAATTTTCTGAAACTTAACAAATAGAAAAAGAAAAATGGAAAATAATAGGGATAGAAGAGATAAATGTGAATTTATAAAGAGATGGTGCAAAATGTGCTGCTTTTGTACAGGGTTATTAATGACCATATGGATAGTTTTAGCAATCACAATTCCTATTAGTGTAGCTGTGATAGAAGCAAAAAATGATACTAAACCAGAAAAAGAAACTAGTATTAAAGAACCAGTTATTTTAAGAAGTAGTGCAGAGTTGCATAAGGATAAGTCAGTAACAGATTTTTCAAAGAATGTTTTTACAAAATTGTTGTATGAGTACGTAGAGACAATGGACGTAAGAGATTGTTATGTTTGTATGCAGTTGCCTGCATCAGTATCAGAAGGTGTGACTTATCATCACCTACCTCTGACTTATGGAATAACATGTAGTATAATAGCAAGTTTATTTTATAAAACAGGTAGATTAGAATCTTATTATACTGATATAGATAAGATTTTTGCAAACATTCCAGTAGTACCCGAACTTAACAAAGTAAAACCAGCAAAAGTTTTAGGAGAATTCTTTTTAGAACATAGAAAATTAACGTTAGAAGAAATAGTTAGTAACAACCTTACCTGTGAGTTAAAGAAAGAAGAAAAAGTATTTTTAGAAATGGTTGAAGAAAGAAGAATGAAATTTCAAAAAGAAGCAATAAAAGAGGAAGGAAAACGCTTATGGACGTTTGAGGAAGGAAATCATGAAGGGAAAAAGATAAATGCCGCAATGACATTAGACTGGCCGCAAACAGGAAAGTTGTGTATTAGGAGAAATAAGACAGTCTATGACAATTACTTTGTAGGTTCCAGTATCTGCCATGACAATTATCAAATTCTGGGAGGTTGGGGATTCAAAGGTGGAAAAGATCCAATATTTCCAGGTATCTATTATATTTGTGGGAATAGAGCTTATTACAGGTTACCGGACCATTGGTATGGAACTTGCTATGTAGGCCTGGTCTTTCCAAAAAATTTTCACATGGACAGAGAAGAAAAGGGAACATACAAGATGATTAATAGATTTACACGTAGAAAGAGGGAAAGTTTTTCAGAAATTGTAGGTGATATTTTTGGAGCATTGATACCAGCAGTGGGAATATCTTTGAATGCATTTAAAATTCGGAAGTTATCCACAGTAGTAGATCGTTTGTCTACAGATACTGCGGGAGGGTTCTTAATGGTAAATACCGAAATGGTTGCCATGAGAGCTATGGTGATGCAAAATCGGCTTGCCCTTGATATTCTTTTGGCAAAAGAGGGTGGAGTCTGTGGAATGTTGAAAGTCCAACATTGTTGTACTTACATTCCTGATAACAGTGAAAATATACAGAAGTATATTACAAATATTACAAGTTTGCACAAAGAATTAGTTCCACTGGAGGTTGAAAGTGTTTTGGGAAAACTTGGTAGAGGGTTTTCTTCAATAGCGAATTGGTTAACTAGGATGAGTAGACTAGTGATAGGGAAAGTTATAATAGTAGCAACTATAGTAATATTGTTAGCCATGATATTAAAAATAGTAATAACATGTATAAAGAGAAAAGTAAGACAAAATAAGATAAAAAGAAATAACAGAATAATGAGAGAAAGAGAGAGAGAGAGAAATGGGTGAAATTGAGTTGGAGAAAATGAAAGAAAGCATGTATAAAGAGACTAAAAGGCAAGATGAAGAAGAAACAGATGTATAAATAACAGAAGGCAAAGGATGAAAGACATGCTGCCTGAAAAGAAGTATGACTTGGGTTTTATGTGGTGATTTAAAAATCACCAAAGGGGGAGTTGATGGAGCAGGGAAAATAAAAAAATTTAACCCCTAACAAATTTTATAATTAATTAAATAAAATGTTCGTTTAAATATATTAATCAACACTGTATGTGTGGGAATGGTAATATGCCAATATATGTGCTAAATAATCTATTAATGGATGTCCGTGTGTCTAATTATAACGTAAAATTAAATGCGTACTAATTAAAATAAATGCATGTTTGTGCTTCATAGAAATAAAACGTGTTGTTGCAAAAACAATAGTGATGGTAAGTAAGGAACAGCTTAAATGTTGCTTTCTGCTAGGTAACAACTAATTGGGGTACGTAGACGACGGGAGGGAAACGAAAGGGATATTTTTCTCTATTTTAATTATGTTTTGTTTGCCTCAAAATTAGTGCTTCAAAAGTATAACCGAGTGGCGAGATAAAATGGCCGCCAGTGGGAAGATGTGCGCAGGCGCAAGGGAACACATGACACGGGATGAAATGGGAGAAAGCAACCTCGTGGTATAACAGAGAGGCTAGGATGCAAGAAATGGTCAAGGCTGATGTGACCTAATTGAACTGATAGTGCGCCGTGATGATCAGCAAGAGTCCCGTGGGAAACAAGTTCAAGAGAAAGGACAATGACTGCGGAGTTCTCGAATGTATCGAAAGAAGCTACAAATGAACTGATCGAAACGGATGAAAATGTTTAAGCGTATGGGAAAGGAAATGATCCAAGGACCCTTGAATCCAAGAGAACTTGATTAAAAGAATGAATAAGCTGACATGCATGGACCAATGAAAGAAAAGCGTGATATTAATGTTGCAACAGTTAGTTAGCAAAGTTAGAATTAGGGTATAATAGGGCCTACTCTTAGTGGGAGGGGGTTCAATTGATGTCAGTCGTGGTTGCAGTCACAGTCAGGAGAGGAGTTGAAGAGTCGCGTTGGTGGCTTCCAGTGCTGGGTGGTCCTGATCGATCCCTTACTGAGCGGGAGATGCTGAAAGACTGTTAGAGGAGACGGGTTGCAAGTAGCTGATGCTGACGAGCTGAAGTTGCTGTCTTAATTTTACAGTTGAGTATGAGAATCAGGCTATTTCTAATTCCTTACTTAGGTTAGAAATCATTAGGCTAAATTAGGAAGCTAGGCAGGTAATTAGGGTTTTGGCTTCATGACAAAATTTCCTTTCTGCAATAAATTGATTATGCTTAATAAATATTTGAATTTAAGAATGAATAATTGAATAAAGTATTACAATTCTTTTCATGCTTATAAAAATTATATAAAATTTAAGATTCTTTAAACCCAAAAATGACTCAGTGGTTATTTTCCTAAATGATTGTGACATCAGTAATTGGTTATTGTGATTCAGCTGGTCTTAATCACTATGAACTAATTTCTTAAATGAATGATACATCGACAAAACAATGAGCAGGAATATCTTAATAAATAAATAAAAGAAAGTGACAAATTAAGGTAATAAGATATCCTGGCTCTTCCAGCGGTACATAAAATGGTGTTCTCCATTTAGTTCTCATGCTTCTCCTAGGAGTACAGAATTTCATAAAGGTGTAAAGGAAATCCAGGAGTGTGCGTGTGTGTTAGGCGATGTTTATGGGCCCCATCGTCATGTGGATATGAGAAATATAGTTTGCCCCTGGATGACCTATAAGTAACCTGGGAGGAGAATAGTTTTTATTGTACGCGCTGCATCAACAGTGACCACATTCTGTCGCGGTTCTGACAGATCCTGTACCTGAGTTTGCGGGAGCTGGGGTGTAACCGGACAAGGTGGTTGCGTTGGATGTTGAGTTGGAGGCATTTGCCCTGATTCTTGGCCGGAGGACTGAGTCGGAAATCTCCTCCTGAAGTCCGACAGCATGAATTGTAGATCTGTAACAAGTGAGGATGGCATGCAGACCATGTCCTGCTGATACTGATCCTGGGACCTAGATTGCGGCCCATATTGTTGTTGCTCCATATAATAGTCGTCAGAGTCCGAGTCCTGATACTTCACATGCAGTTGAGATGGGCTATCTGCATCACCATAAGGTCCGTCATCATCCTCAGAAAACTCCTCTTCCAAAAGGAGTGCCGGAGGCAGGGGTGTTACCTTCCTTGGGGAAGTCATTTCCGGAGTAATGTGTCGCCTCCTTATAGAAATTGCCACATTGTGTATCGTCGACGGAGTCGTCGACGACGAAGATTGAACCGCCGACGACAAAAGAGCCCTCGTCGACGAGGTCGTCGACGGAGCCGCCGACGACGAAGATTGAACCGTCAACGACGAAAGAGCCATCGTCGACGGGATCGTCGTCGAGACCGTCGTCAGTATTAAGCTGGAAGCTGTCGACGTCGTCGTCGTCGACACCATCATCGTCGACATCCTCGTCAACATGGAAGTAGTCATCGTAGTCGTCGATGACATACTAAAAGGTACCTCACTCCGTGGCGTCGTCGTCGAAGTCGTCGTCGACGAAGTCAATGGAGACGAAGAAACTCTCGTCGACGAGTCCGCCGACGGAGCCAAAGTTGATGTTGGTGGAATTTTTGAAGCCGTCGTCGACGGAACCGATGTCGTCGTCGACGACG
This sequence comes from Calotriton arnoldi, assembly GCA_963921515.1. Classification (NCBI taxonomy): domain Eukaryota; kingdom Metazoa; phylum Chordata; class Amphibia; order Caudata; family Salamandridae; genus Calotriton; species Calotriton arnoldi. The sequence continues at coordinate 1,867,795 of CAWUFW010002084.1, read as the reverse complement.
AACGGATTTTCTTGTCAGCTTTCACCTCAGGTGGGACAGAAGCTGCTTTTTTGAAAAGTTTTTGTTTCTTAGAGGGTGGAGAAGAAACAGAAGACCCATGGCTCGTGTTCTTACTTGATGCCACCTCAGAAACTAGTCCTTCCCTCTCCTTTACACCTCAGTGAGGAGATTTGATGGGACTATGCCTGTCAGACCTATCAGAGGTCTTTTGTAAGGCTTTGGCAGGGGGGTCTGAAGAAATTGAAGGTGAAGACCTACCCCTTTTCTGTGATCTCCTCGAAGATGTCGCAGAGGAGGCATCATCACTGTCACTTGAAACAGGATCTTTCCGTGACTTCAATTTTTGTAGCCAGGTGAGCAGACGTCCCTCAAGGTCCCGCAAGGTTTTTGTAGAGAAGGTCCTACAAATCTTGCAATCAGCAGCCTTGTGGTCCGGATACAGACAATAAATACAGTCTTTATGTCTGTCCTCCACATAAAGTCTCTTTTTGGAGCAGGTGGCACAAGCCTTGAAAAGAGCCTTCTTTTCCTTTTCAGACATTGTGTAGATTTGAAGAGTTGAGAAGTTGAAGAATGAAGAAAAAAACTGAGCAGAGCTCAGTGGAGACTCCCTTGCACAACGTGCAGTAGAAAATCTGAGGCTCTCTCAGGAGGGTTCTATGGGGTGAGGCTGTTCTGATTGGCTGTTCTGTGTTTTTGGTCTCTTTTACAAAAAGAGGTGGATATGCTACAAAATGAGATGAGGCCTAGGCCTTTTTTCTTCTTTTGTACCTACTGCTATGGTATTTTTTATTTACCGGGGACTCCCATTCCGACGACGGGGAATGATACAAGCTATGGGAATCTATGAAAGTTCCAATACTGGAGTAACAGCAGAAAAGCTGAGAACTTGCGGCGCGAATCCCTGCCTGCTCGCAACTCTCTCTACAATCCTGACTTAGTGACTTGTCCTGCAAGCTGGAGAACTACCAAAGCCTTGGGTAGCCTGCCAGCACTTCGAAAATCGCCTACAGTCTCCCTTAGAGTAGAGGAGCTACTCCCCTGCAGTCTGCAGGCAACGACAAGCAGAGTTCGGTCCACTTCACAGGCGACCAGGAGAACGTACTTGTGCTCTAGAAGATCAAATCTGTCACCCCACCGAGTGTGAAGACACCAGGACCAACCAGAGCCGTGCAGCAACAACCTCCGGGGTACCAGATGCCCTGTACCAAACACCAACAGTGAGAGTCCAGCCCGAATTCCCACTGCAACACGACCGAGCAGTCGTCGAGGGACGTCATCATCGCTGAGACACACTTCGTGAGTGGCCGAGCTGTCCTGCTTTGGTCCCTACCAGCTCTTTGCTTCGAACCGCAAGGAAAATCTTTGAGCACCAGTCCAGCTGCCCTAACCACAGGACCTGAGCCGCCCGGCCCGGGTACCGAAGAAACGACTGTGCCCCCTTGCTCTAAGACCCCTTTTCAACCTAAGCCCCCGTTTGGGAGCTCTCAAACATGTCCCCCTGAGCATCCTGTTTCCAGGTGGCCCACCCCTTCACCATAGCGTGCCCAGCTACAACCTCACCAGCACCTTCCTCCCGATAAAACCTGGGCAGTTCCCGAAGAACTGCTGGTAGTACTTTGGAACTTGGCCAACGACAACTCCGAACCTCTGAAACAGATTGTACCTACCTTTATGCATCGCTGACTTTTCCCCTTATAGTATTGCATTGTGCGCAAAAGCATACAGGTTTGAAGGTTTTATGTACCTGGAAACATTTCTAACAAAAACAGTACTTACTTTTGAGCGAGTTGTTGGTTTCACAAAACATATAAAAAGAAGTGTTCTTTTTCTATTTTGGTCTCGGATTTATTCTTTGAGTGTGTGTCTCATTTACAGCCTCTGTGAGTACAACAAATGCTTAGCACTTCCCTCTGATAAGCCTAACTTCTCGCCCACACTACTACAAAAGAGAGCGTTAGTATTATCTACTTTAGCCTCTGTAAGCCAATTGGGGACCCACTAGACTCTCTACACAGTGTACTTCTTTTTAGTGCACTATATAGAGAATCAGCTTCCTACAGGTGCCTACATAGGTGTCACACCAGCGCGCTGACGTCTGTTTCTATTCGCAACTTTCGACGGCAGAAGCGCGGAGCCACCAGGAACACTGACCACTGGTGTGCGAAGCTAGGGCTCTAGAAGGGGTGAATCCTTTACATACACTATAATCTGTTCACAAAGAGCAGGGAGGATGGGAGGGTAGGTAAGAAATCTGCAGCTAGATAGAGTCTCTACCAGATAAAGCATTACCAAAGGTAATTAACTTGTTCATCTGATAGACACTTCCAGCTGCAGATTTCTTACCTTAGAATAGATACCCAAGCAGTACCTCCCCAGAGGTGGGGCTGAGATACGGATTAGACTAAAAAGCCCTGTAGAACCAAACGGATTAAGTGACCGTCAAGCCAGGCATGACTGTCCAGGCTTCGTAAACGTGAGCAAAGAAGCCAAAGTTGCTGCTTGACAGATATCCATGACAGGAACTCTGCGACTCAACGCAGTGGTTGCAGCTGTGGCTCTGGTAGAGTGAGCATGCAAGCCCTCATGGGGTTGCTTTTTGGCCAGTGCTTAGCAGATTATGATGCAGAGCACTATCCATCACGAGATGGTCTGTTCCTGCACAGCCTTCCCTTTCTTGGTTTCGACATACCCCACGAAGAGTTGATCGTCCACCTAGAACTCTTTTGTGTAGTCAAGGTAGAAGGACAACGCTTTTTTTGGGTACAGTCGATGGAGTCTCTCCTCTTCTTCAGAGGGATGATGCAGAGCGTAGAAGGTAGGCAGAGTGATAGACTGGCCTACTTGGAAAGGAGTTACCACCATCAGTAAAATGGATGCTCAGGTCAAAAGGACCAGCTTGTCTGGATAGATGGTGAGGTCCGGGGGACTTGCAGACAGTGCCTGTAACTCATGGACCGTCTAGGCATATGTTATTGCAACTAAAAAGGATGTTTTGATGGTTAACAGTCTGAGTGGACAGTTGTGGAGTGGCTCAAAGGGAGAGAACATTAGGAACGTAAAAACCAGATTCAAGTCCCACTGGGGCATAATAAAATGCGCTGGTGGAAACATATACATATACCTTTCAAGAACCTATGTACTAAAGGGGATTTAATAAGGGACAGCTTGTCCCGCAATTGCAGAAATGCAGAGATGGTAGAAAGATAACCTTTCACATGCCCATTGCAGAGCACTGCTAGGCCAAGGAAAAGAAAAAAATAAACAGGAAAACTTGGGAAAGGGTGCAGAAAAAGGATCAATATGTTGGTCTGTACACCATACCACAAACCTGCTTCAACAACAGGCGTATACCATCTTAGTGGAAGGACGCCTGCCTGCAAAAATAATATTGCAGACTTTGGGAGTAAGGTCGAAACCTGTCAACTGTTGCCGCTCAATATCCACGCATGAAGGGAAAGCGTTTTCAGTTTTAGGTGCAGAACCCTGCCGCGTTGCTCTGACAGAAGATCCTCCCAGCCTGATCGGAGGACCGATGCTCATGCTTAACAGCTCGGGATACCAGACTCTCTGTGCCCAATCTGGAACCACAAGAATGACTTAGGCCCGATCGTTCCCGATCTTCTTGAGGACTCTGGACGGGAGTGGTATTGGCGGAAAGGCCTACAAGAGGCTGGAGCACCACTCGAGATGAAAGCGTCTCCCAGAGAGAGCTGCCTTGGAAACCTAAGCACGCAAAACTGCTAATATTGCACTTTCTCAGAGGTGGTGAACAGATCTAACTAAGGCTCTCCCCACTCTTGAAAGAGGAGTTGCACCATCTCAGAAGAAAACGCCATTTGTGATCCGCTAAGTATTGACGGCTTAGTTAGTCCCTCCTGACATTAAGAGAGTTTGCCAGGTGTTGAACCACTAGGGATATGCCTTGATGTTACAGCTACGTCCAGAGGTGCAGTGCCTCTTGACAAAGACTCCACGACCCCACCCAGCCCTGTTTGTTGCAATACCATATGGGGCTGGTGTTGTCGTAAACACTTGTACTAGCCTTCCCCTGACTGAAGGAAGAAAGGCTTTCAATGCCAAATGGATTGCCCAAAGCTCCAACAGGTTTTTGTGGAGCCTGGATTCCGCCAGAGACCAAAGTTTTCTAATCTCCATCTCTCCCAGGTGGCCGCCCCACTCCAGGAGTGACACATCTGTCGCTACAGTTAGCTCTGGTTGCAGAAGGGACCACTGCTAATCTTTTGCCATTCTCGCCTCTCTCTGGACCATGTCAGAGAGATTCCCCTGATGCTGAGCCCACTGGGCCTTCAGGTCCCACTGCAGAGACTGCATATGCCAACGGGCATATGTAACAAGCAGGATGCAGGAGGTCATGAGCCCAAATAGCACTCAGAGTCAGTCTCACCGAAATCCAGGATAGAGGCTGAAACATCAGTATCATAGACTGAATATCCTGGCCTCGCCGCTCGGGAGGATAGGCTCTAAATTGCACCGTGTCCAGAACAGCTCAGTTGAATAGGAGCACCCGATAGGGAATCAGGAGTGACTGGCACGTTGACAGTGAACCCCAGCGATTGCAGGAGGTTCACCGTAGTCTGGAGGTGGGGGACGACTGCCTGGGGCGAGCCCGCCTTTAACAGCCAATCGTCGAGGTAGGTAGGGAAAGACTGGAACCCCTGACCTCTACAGATGAGCTACAACCACCGTCATCACTTTCACGAACACCTGAGGGACAATCATAAGGCTAAAGGGGAGCACAGCAAGATGAAAGTGCTTCTGGCCCACAGTGAACCGCAGGTAACGTCTGTGGGCAGGCAGGACAGGAATGTGAAATATGCATCCAGAAAGTCGAACGCTATCATCCAATCTCCCAGGTCCAGGGCAGACAGGACTAGCATAAGCATTTTGAATTTCTCCTTTTTCAGGAAGAGATTGAGAAGGTGCAGGTCTAGGATAGGATGAAGGCCTCCGACCTTCTGAGGCACCAGAAAGTAGCGGGAATAGCAAACACGACCTAACTGAGCAGGTCCTCGTGCCAGTTTCCTCTGAAACAGTTCTCTTGTCCAGCTTGCCTGTGGTCCGCTACCCTCTGATGCCTGTCTACCTGCTGCCCTAAGTTTTGCCTCATCTGCTCGTTTCTTGCTCTGTTTTGCTTGTTTTTCTCTGTTATGCCTTTTTATGCTCGTTTTTCTGCCCTCGTTTTGCCTTTTCTGCTTGTTTTTCTGCCTTCCGTTTTTCCTTTTCTGCCCGTTTTCTGATCTCTGTTTTGCCCCTCTTCAGCTGTTTTGCCTTTTCTGCTAGTTTTTCTGCCCTCTGTTTTGCCTTTTTCTGCTTGTTTTTCTGCCCTCAGTTGCCCTCTGTTTAGCATTTTCTGCTCATTTTTCTGTCCTGTTTGGCCTTTTTTGCTCGATTTTCTGCCCTCTGTTTTGCCTTTTCTGCTCGCTCGTTTTTCTGCCCTCTGTTTTGCCTTTCTTCTCTTGTTTGTTCCTCTTCCTGCCGTTTCCTCAAGACCTGGCTTCTCACAGAACCTCGCACCTCAGCGCCCAGATACCACCAGGGGTGACAGTGCTGCGCTCTAAAAATGATGATTGATTGACTTCTGATGCCGGCACCTTCTCTATGGCCATTAGCCTGTCATAACTGGATTGCATGGGTGGGGGTTTGGTCACAAAGGGGAGGGAGTAACCCCTTTGGACGAGCTACAAAATTTAACGGTCTGATGTTACTGACCTCCAGTTGGGCAGGTGATGGTGTATCCTGCCTCCCACTGGATGCCCATGATGGTCGAAGGGCAAACTAAAGGGGTTTGGAGGCTGCGGCTGGCGTAGGGGGTTTGGCCCATCGCCCTGCTGTCCTTAAAGCTCTCCAGCTCTGAGTCTTCCTTCTCTCCAAACAGACGGGAGCCATCAAAGTGCATGTCTATGAGCAAGGCCTGGACATCCCCCCAAAAACCAGTGGTTCTCAACCAGGCATGGCGTCTGCGGGCCACAGACGAAGAAATTGCGCTGCCCAATGAGTCTGTCGTATCCAGCCCACATCGGAGGGCAAACTTGGCTGCATCCCTACGGTCAGCAATTGCTTGAGAGAGTATGACTTGGCCCTCCTTTGAAACCATAGGCAGCACGTGCGCAATCAAGTCCCAGATCGTATGGAAGTATAGGCCCAAGAGGCAGTGCTAGGCTAGCAGAAGAGAACATCCTCTTCCTAAAGGAATTCAGCCTTTTAGATTCCTTATTCTGTAAAGTGGTAGGGAACGCGCTGGGGTTAATTATGGAGGTGGTGGTCCAGATCACCAAGCTCTCCAGAGTGGGGCGCTGTGTGAGGAAACTGTCCCATGGGGCGGAGCGATGGCGGCGGGCAATTGTCCTGTTCACAGAAGCCCAATGTGCAGGGCTTGGACCAGGCCAGAGCAGGATATCAGTGAGGGCTTCATTGCAGGGTGGAAGTGATTCAGATGGGGTAACTTCTGGTTGAAGAACTTTCATCAAGACATTCGTCTTGACTGCCACCGAGGGCAATTAAAGGCCGAAGACTTCAGCTGCCCTTCTCACCACCATAGCAAATGAGGCACCCTCCTACGCAGCCATTGTAGGGGAGAGAACAGGTGTCCTCAGGATCTTCTAAGGGCTAGTAACCATAAGGGTCCGCAGACCCTTTTCAATCTTCACCCAATCCAGGCCTATCATAGGATAAGGCACTGGCTCCGACAAAGGGAGTCTGATCCCGGTCAGCCCAAAACCCACGTTTTACTACGCCCGTCCGGCTTTTGTCTGAGTTGGGAATGATGGGGCACCGTCATTGCTGGGTGTCGGTGGCCCTGTGGGCGTTGGCACTGGAGAGAGCACTGGGGAAAGTCACGGTTGCTCGACCGATGCCGCTTTCGATCTGTCATTGGATCCTGGGGCCTGACTGGTGGGGTGGGCAAGCATGCGGGAGGAAAACCAGTAGGGGCTCCTACCGTACCCGTGGGGCCCAAGGGCGCTCCAGAGGGGTTGGGCCACCCAAAGATGAGGTGCATGGCCTCATAAAATTCTTTTGACTTGGCAGGCTTCACGCCGGCTCACGGAAACTCAGGGAGGAGTGGTGAGGGCCCATGTGCAGGCTCCATCACAGAGCTAGGCCTCGAGTGCCAACGGCCCGGCAACTCGTCCGAAGACTTGCGCAACCAAGACGAAGATCTCTTCATCTTCTTCTTGTGGGACTTAAATGACTTCCCCACGACATAAAGTGGGACAACGATGGCCGGGTACGGCTCAGAGAACAAATCTGGGGCCTTCCTTGCGACCGAGATCTGGAATGTCGCGGTGAGGGACCACTCCATCAGCACCTTTGGATGCATAGTGCCGCAATCCTTGCACTTCTTGGCATCGTCATTGTGCTCCAAACACCAACTGCAAACCAAATGCGGGTCCATCACAACATCTGGCCGTGACAGGAGCCATATGATTTAAAACCTCCCTTTTTGGTGGCCATCCTCACACTAGGAGACAAACTCTTGAAAAATATCTGACAAAATGTCCAAAAAAAGGTTGGTCAAAAAGTGACTGGAGGTAGCTCTCTCCGGATCTGCACTGACTGGCGCGGAAAGAAAAGAACTGAAGTCAGCGCTCTGGGTGGCGCCTATATAGGCACCGCGCACATCATTTCCCGTGTCTACGCAACTCGGACCCGAACAGTGCAACCTACCGGTGTGCAGGGATACTGCTCGTCAAAAGTTTCCAGATCCAGTCTGATGCCTGTGGAATATTCTAAGGTAAGGAATCTGCGGCTAGAAGTCTTTATCAGATATATGTCTCATTAAAAGCTGAGTGTGAGGGTCAAGATGATCAGCAAATGAACAGAAAAGAAGCTGGAGCAGCAGGGTTGTACCAGCAAGCTTTTGGGTATGTAAAGAAGGCATGGCTGCCACTCGGCCAGCATGCCTGTTTCTGTAAAGTCTAGATAAATCATCTAGTGAAATACTGGGTTATTGTTGTTGATGAGCCAGGTATCTATCAGATACAGAATTTCTAGTCTCAAGTTAGTTAAGAGGTTTTGAATTGCAAAACTACTTGTAAGTCCAAGTGGGCATTAAGCAAAAGGTAATTATGAAGACTGTTTGAGAAGGAATTAGGGTTGTGTCTCCATAGAGAACAGAACAGTCTTAGAGTGGCAGTACTAGAATGTTAGCGTGAATGGTGGGAAGGGAAATAAGGTACAGAGGGAAATGAGATCTGAAAGGCAACACTGAAGAGCTCAAAATCAGACTAAGGATCCAAGGGAGAAATCCCAAATGAGAGCGTATCACTCCCTACCAATACATGAAACTCACAAAAGATACGATGTCCAAAAACCGGGGGTTTTGTTTGATAAGGAAAGGCGTTCCTTTATAAGGACCAGAACCCTCACTCACCGGAGGGTGACATGCTTCATCATGGGGCTCCCTCCTCATACCGGGGCCGCAAGGTCCCGGATGTGGGCTACAACTCTCCACCAAGAGAAATAGGTGGAGAGGAGCTGAGGTGTTTTGAATTGGGGATGCCGCTGAGAAGTGTGAGTGAGGGGCAGAGTGTAAAACAAACCAAGTGAAAGGTTAAAACTATCACAGGGGACCCAATATATTTATTCAGATCATATCTTTTGTGAGTTTCAACACCGAAGAGCTCCCTGTCAGATTGCCCTAGGGAATAATGCAGCCTCAACACTTAATGGGAGGGGGTAGGGTGACCATGTGATGCAAAAACAAAGGCCAAACGAGCAGAGCGTGCATCTACTGTGCTGGACACAATGTTGCTTATGGATAAATTGTTCAAGAATTACTAACTGTTTCAGTCGAACAAGTTACTTACTTCCAGTAATGATGTATCTGGTAGAGTAGTCTAGCAGCAGATTCCTTAACTTGTGAATTCTCCCTAGGCGTCCGACTGGATCCGGAAAACATTTCTCTGCAGTAAATTTGCGCACCAGCGCTACATGGGTCCGTATGACATCGGCTCCAGATATGACGTCAGTGGAGCCATATAAGTCCCCTCCAGCGAGCTGACGTCAGCTTCTTCTGTGAAACTTTCCGCGCGGAACGCGGAGACACATAGAAACTGGCTGTAAAAACAGTGTGCTAAAAAAGAGGAAAAATCTTTACCACAACAACGAAAAAAGGGGAAAAGAAAGGGTATGATAATACCAAAGAAGACCCTTTAAGTAAAAGGCCAAAAAAGTGAATGAAGCACAAGCCATATTGAACACTGCGCAGAGGCGCATGACACAGAACACAAAAGAAATACCTCTTACACCATAAACCATATACAAGGAGGAAGAGGTGGAACTCCCTCCACCATATACCATGAGAAAAAAAGGGGGGGCTTCATATAAGGTCAGGAGACCAGACCAGTGGAACTGCAGGACCTCATCACAACAGGAGGAGAAAGGAAAAAGGGGGAAACACTCCCACGCCAAAGAATCAGGAAGTAAGTGAACTAAAAACACCAAGAGCAGACCTCAAGGTCATTCGCAGAATGGATTGGCCACACCTCAGTGGGAAATGATAAGGAAGAGAGAGAGAGAGAGAGCTCTCTTCTAAAGGTGGACACGGCCACAACAAAAACACAAGCAAGGAATATGCACCAAGAGTAAGGAGCATGTTGCCTCAGGCATAGTAGTACTGAAATACAGACGCCAGTTGTAACCCAACTCCAAGGAAGATAGGCATGGATCCAATTAAACAAAAGGCTAATTGGCACCACTGAAACATGGGTACATGACCACTAGAGGGGGCAGAGGAGTCTGGAATGTGTACAATAGAGGACTTAGCTACCAGACCGACTAATCAGAGGATGACATCTATCTTAGGTGAAAGGACGTGGCCACTAGAGGAGCCAATGCAAACCGCTAAGTGGAAAGAAGAAAAAGTGCGAATGGAATCCGTCCAAGCACAACAAAATTAAGTCTCCACCGCCAGGTGGGAAAGAGATACATCAATAGCACAGGACACTGCATCTGAGCTACAGCGCCTAGCCCAAGAAGAGGATCAGGCAATCCCGACAAGGAAAAACCGAGTCTGGGAAAAAAGGATACGAAATCCTACACAAAATCACCTGACAACAGTCGGAATGCTGTATGTGAACCCCATGTACACTAACAATGGGTACGAAAGAACACATGAGGCTCCTGCCCTGATAAGAGCAAAAGAAGAAGGGCCACCAGACACAAACCCCTTTTACCCAAGCCGGGTAAGGCCCTAGAAAAACGAGGCAGACATCAAATGAAGGAGTACTAACATGGAGAACGCTCCGGTCTGTGTCCTTCTCTCCCTTTTCACCTCACTTTTTTTTTTTTGTGACCGAAAGGGTGAACACCACGCGGCCGAAAAACCCACGTAACTAAACATATCCAAAGGCATAAATGGACATATGAAAAACTGGACACTGTCTTAGCAATACATCTATGCAGGTAATGCATGCCGCAGTCCTTAGATATACGGTAACGCCCAAGGCACACCGACAACACCCCGAGTACCAACCATAGAAAGTGGAAAATTGGAACGGGGGGCAAATACCCCTCCAAGAACAGAGTGGGGCCAGAGCACAAGGCAACATTGCATGCTAGAAGAATCTCAACAGGCACGTACTTCCCAAGGGGAAAACATGAAAGAGTGCGCTTGTCCAAAAGCACGTATCAATAACTAGACCTGAGTATTACAAAAAGAAGGTATGACTGAGTATTCCAGAATCACCTAGCGGACTATCCAGAAGAAAGACTCCCACAAGAAAGATGAGGGAAGCAATCCCCATCAGACGTGCTACCATGGAATATAATATACATATAGAACATAGGTTCATACAAGAACCGCTCAACAGCCGTGAGGCAAGGAGACCAGATCACACAACGGCCGAGAGGCAAGGACAACAGGTCACGCAACGACCATGAGGGAAGGATAGCAGATCACGCAATGGCCTAGGGGTGGGGCAAAAGGAAAACAGGAAAACCCATGCCGTTCTACAACTGAATGCCAACCAGAACGACCCTGCTGAGCGTCCGAAGCGGTGAGGGCGGTCAATACCTGGGGTATGCCGTATATTTCCCAACATCAGAGGAATTTAAGCCCCTGGCTTGGGGAGGCCTATACCACCAGAGGCACAAGGCAGCACTCTCGAATCCCAAGCTTAGGGACAACAAGTCTCCTGAAACTCACCAATCTTACCTCTAACCAAGGAAGGTGGCATAGCACAACACAGGCGTGCATGACCAAATCCACAAGGTGGAAACAGTCATCAGGGGAAACATGATATACCGGAGGTAATACGTAAAAAACCTCCACGAGAAAACTTGTCGCCATTGGAACAATCGAAGGATAGAAGGAGATCACTCCAAGGGAGTGTAGAGCAAAAACTGCGGACCAGTGATACGTGATAGAACCCCCAAGGGGAGATAAGAGGCTGCTAAAGGAACTGAACCAGGAAACAAGGTTTCCAACGCAATAATAGAACAGGAAAACAAGTCCTGAGCCACAGCCCAGGAACAGAAGAAAGGGCAATAAGCCTGAGTGGCCAATATCACACATATCACATAATGCTAAAAGGAATCGCGTGATAAGAGAATCACATAACAGTCGCATCCACGGAACCCCACCGGCCAGTAGAGTAAGACCCTCTTCAGGTTCTCAATACAGGAGGCTAGCCAGCAGCACCAGAGACCAGGGTAAAGCCACCGATTTGGTGACCGACGCCACAAAACACACATACTGCCTTGCAAAGACAAGGGGGGAAATGGGAGGGTGGCAAGCTAAGGGTCTGGCCCTCCCCAACTAGCCCGAAACCTACGTAAGGTTGCATCTTCTTGGGCTCCAAAAAGATGAACCTCATCAAATGGCATGTCAAGCAAGGCTGTCTGGACAGCTTCTGAAAATCCAGACGCCCGAAACAGGCGTGCCAGCGCAATGCCACAGTCTACGTCATGGTTCGACCAATGGAATCGGTGGAGTACATCCCACACCTGATGAGCAGTTTGACTGCCTGGTGACCACCGAAAATCAACTGGGTCAACTCGTCCTTGTTAGCCTCTGGGAACAAAGGTAAAAGCTGTGCCAAGGAGTCCCACAAGGCATGGAGTAAGCGTCCGAGGGCGCAAATCGTATTGGTGGTGCGTAATTCTGCACTAGAGGAGGAAAAAATGTGTTTCCCTCAAGAATCCTGCTTCCTGGACTCTTTGCCAAGGGGGAATAGGGAAGGTTCTCCGTCTCGGGGACACCGTAATGACCTGGACCACGAAGCTGCGGTGGGTCGGCTGTCGGATAAGGCAAGCGGTGTCCCCTGGGGCAGGGCTGTATTTGTGGGCAATAGAACGGTCCATTGGTACACTTGACTCAGGTTTTGCCTATGCCCCCCAATAAAATATCAGGCAGTGCCTCACAAAAGGGGAGTACTGGTTCAACCCCCCGGCTGGCCGGGATGAAGGACCTCAAAGGGAGGGTCCGTAGCCTTCTCCACTGTAGGTAGAGTGAGATGTAAGACATCAGCCACTCTTTTTAAAACTTCTGCAGACGAGGCGAAGCCAGGAGGCGATAAAAGAGAGGAAGCAGGGGATGAATCTAGCTTGCACGCTTCACCCAGCTCCGCAATCCAGCTGTCCAACATGCATTGGCTGCTCCAAGGGGGCTATCCCCTCACGTTCTTCCCCCAACTGGTCCAGTGAAACCTCCACAGAAACCATTGGTGCCGAAAATGGCTCCATAACCGGCATCGGAAGCCGCTGACCCGGCGCCATACCGATGTCTGCCTGGGAAGGGGGAAAGACGTCGGTCGACATCGGCGCAGATACAAGGAGCCGAGGCAAAGCCGACTTGACGAAGTGCACAGTCGTGTCGTGCACTGACTCCGGCTCGAAGTCTTCCGGCGCTGTGAAAATAGGCACCGGCGGGGCAACCGACACTGCATCGGAGTCGACCAATGTCACTAGTGGAGGTTCCAAAGGACCGTGCACCGACGCCTCTGTGTCCGAGACTGGAACTGCCACCGAGGGCGAACCTGTTGGTGATGACACAGTTACTGCACTTACGACCTCCTTGGGGCCCGCAGGCGCTCCAGAGGGAGACGAGGGCCCAAAGACAAGATGGAGAGCCTTGTAGTACTCCTACACCTGGTTCCAGGTCGCCCTGGCTCCAGGAAAAGGTGGGAGGTGCGGGAGCGACACCGGAGTGGAAGTAGAAGAGTCTCCACAATCCGCCCAGTCAGTCGAAGGAGCCACAGAGGCCCGGGACTTCGATCTCTTACGACGCCGCTTACCATGAGAGGTAGCTTGAGACTGGGACCGCTTTCGTTGACCATGGGGTGAAGAGCGGCGCTCACAGGAACACGCCCTGGATCGCGAGGATGACTGATGCCACGAGGAGCTGGAGGTATGCGACAACCGCACCATCAGAAGTTTAATGCGCCGCTCCCTCAGAGCCTTCGGCTTCAACTGCTGGCAGGCGTCACACTCGTCGGCATCGTGGTGCTCGCCCAAAAAACACATACAGATAGAATGTGGGTCCGTACCCGACATTTGGCGAGCACAGGACCCACAGGACTTAAAAACAGAGGGCATAGGAATTTAGCACACTGTTTCAGACGAGAAAATCTCATCACAGCAGGCCGAAAACGGCTAAAGATACGCTACTTCGGATCCGCGTGCAGCGCGGAAAAAGAAGAAACTGACATCAGCGCACCAGAGGGGACATATGGCTCCACTGACGTCATATCCGGAGCCGACATCCTATGGAGCCATGCGGGACCGCCCCCCGGCACGCAGTGGTTCTGCTGAGAAAATTTTTCCGGATCCAGTCTGACGTCTGGGGAGAATTCACAAATTAAGGACTCTGCGGCTAGTTGTCTCTATTAGATAAAGAGGGTTAAGGGTGAGTAACTGCTTAGGGATTCTGAATATGATTTTGCGATAGCAGAGCATGGGGGTTCAACTATGGAAGTTGTAGTTCACATTGGAGGAACCAAAATAGGGCTAAAGTTAGGGCTACACAGAAAAAAGCAACATCAATAGCTTTAAAGGTTTCAATGGGCAGATTGTTTATTATGTAGAACGTTTGCGGTTCACAACATATATGCACTAACGTGCCAGGTTGCATTTTACCTGTTTTGAAGCTATTCTGTTTTCTGTCAGGTCTGACTGAAATGGATTAGAGTCAAACTCACCTACCACCATAATACCTATACTCATCTCACATCCCATACTTTTGTTATCAGGTATCAGAGAAACAATGTGCACGTTAAGGTATACAAAAGCTGATTAGGGGAGTGGCTCTCAAGTACCAAACATGAGGAAAATCATTCCAACATGGCGACCCGCTCAACTACCACCACTCTTCCAGAAATGTGGTGATCAGTAACAAGTCTTTCTTCTTTGTTTCAAGTTTGGCTAACTGGTGTGTTTATAATGTCTACAATCAGAGACAGCCTGACTGAGTTGATGTAATTTAAAGAACCAAGCATGCACATCTAATGAAGCAGTTACTTACTCAGCCAACCGGAATGCACTTAGGGAGCAGAAAATTACTATACAAATGCTACAATACACTACTATGACAAAGGAATGTTCCTAAGACTCTTCCAGTCGTCCTGTTAAATGCTTTAACTATCAATAGAGTGGGATGATGATCTATTGTCTTTTCTTACAAGACAGTTGATTAAAAGGCCAGAGCGTGGTCATGAGCGAAAGAAAATGATTCGCTCACATACTTGGAAAATGTTCTTAAAGTTCAGAGGTATGAGGTAACACATCCAACAAAAAACACAGCTCACGGAAGCTTATATTCAGAGAACGGCTCATAACAAACCAGTTGTACACAAGCACTACTCGGAAGGTGAGACACCTCAGACTGGGCCAAATATACACATATGTGGCTCAGAGTGTGAAAGTGCTTCAAATAGCTACAAATAAATGAAACATGAAAAGTTTCTCAGGAAGACCTATGGTAAATCTCCAGTGGCCAGATGGTGGGCAGGAGGACGCTTAACACAAACTCAGCATGGGGACATAGCTACTGTACCTTTTTTTTTACTGAAAAACAAATGGAGAGCAGGTGAGGCTGGGTATGGGGAAAATGAAGGGGGCTGGATTTTAGATCACAGATGACAATTCAGTCTGTTAGGAAGAATGATGTAGTTCCAGTTTGGGACGCACTATATTCTTTTCTCCAGATTCTCAGAAATGTACCAAGACCGTCTCACTTATCAGCACAAAATGTGGATATTTACAGAAAAGGTTGGGTTTTTGTTCGAATGACTGTTTCTGAAGCTCTTTGCAAGCAGTGCTATTGCCCATTTCCCTGCATTTGCCCTTCGACTTATTCCATCTCCCTTAAAATGGAAAGTGGAAGGCATGCTCTGGTGCCAGGACTACTTAGCTGGGAATTTTGGATTAAAAGCACAGCCTACAGTATTTGAGTGGGCAAGGTGGGACTAAGAGTAGGGAAGGAGTGGAAGCGATCATATGCTAGGATGTTACCTCCTTCCAAATTCTGTTGGGCAACTGAACATTCTTTACTGGCCCCATCTGCACCTCACACGACCACCAGATGCAGCAGTTTCAACTTCACCCACGTCCATTTTTATTAGCTTTTGGTTATTTCTTTAAATTCTGTGCTGCTTATCCACTGTCTCAGACCTTACAATCACACAGAAGAAGTGGGGACTAATAGCCCAGTTAAACAAGTAAAGAGAGGTAGGTTCTGTTGTCATATTTGTCCTACAGCAACTTACTTTGTCACACCAACTTGTTTCTTACATCCCTTTGGGTGAGAGAGAGGAATACTCAACTTACTGCCCCATCTGTACACACAAGAAAGCATCTGAAATCGATAGAGTCTCGTTGGAGCTGGTGGGAGCAGACACTGCTAATGATCCTCCTCAATTTTTCTGGTCCTCTCCTCGAAGCTTAGCATTAGGTGGACATGGATATGGCAGGCAACTGGATGCAACCTCATATCTCCTCTACCCCCCTGTTGCATAGCCCAAGGAAAGCTTCACACTGCTACTTCATGCTGGAAGCTGTCACAAGCACATTTCTAAGACTCTAATACTAGTGCTGGGTTGTATTATGTGTTTATCGAAGAGGGGTTTGTATAGCATGCATTCTGCCATTAGTATGGCCCCTAAGGGCTGTCAGCGGTCTAATAACTACACTCCCTATTCTCTTGTGTTATACCATAGTGCATTTCCACCATATCACACTATGCTTTTAGAACGGGCCCACAATGGTTTTAATTACAATGTCAAACTCGTCCTCTAAACCTCTCTTCAGCCATCTTGAGGAAAAGCTTCATAAGAACTCTATGATTTTCCCTAAAGAACAAATTACTTACCTTTGGTATGCCTTATCTAGTAGAGACTCTATCTAGCTGCAGATTCTTTATCTTAGAATAATCCCAGGCGTCAGACTGGATCCGGAAACTTTTTGAGAGCAGTACCCCTACATGCCGATAGGTGGCGTCGTTTGATGAATACAGTGTCTATACAGGCGCCACCCCAGCGCATTGACATCAGTTTCTTTTTGCAACTTTCCACGCAAGAAGCACAGAGCCTCAAAGAACATTGACGGCTGGTATATCAAAACAGGGCCCTTGAAAGGGGAACAGCCCTTCACTCTAATCGGTTTGCAGGGAAAATTGAGGGGATCGGTAAGTAATCTGCAGCTAGATAGAGTCTGTACCAGATAAGGCGTTACCGAAGGTAAGTAACTTGTTCATCTGATAGATACTTCTGGACAAAGATTACTTACCTTAGAATAGATACCCAAGCAATACCTCCCTGGAGGTGGGGCTGCAACATGAAGTACACTAGAAAGTCCTGTAGCACCGAACGGGCAAAATGCCCGGATTGATGGACCCGACTGTCAAGGCAGTAGCGCTTTGTAAACGTGTGCAGGAAAGCCCACGTTGCTGCCTGACAGATATCCAGGATAGGTACCCCATGAGCTAGCGCAGTGGTCGCACACAGTGGCGGCCAGCACCGATTGGGGTGGCAGGGCAGGGGCAAGGGTGTAAAAAATAAAAATAAAATAACAACTTACCTTAATGCTGCTGCATCTCTCCTCTGTGTCAGGACTCCGCTGGCGCTGAACAGGAACCATGAAGCACCCAGGCTCCCCTGACCAATCACTATGCTTCAATGCAGCGTTGTGATTGGTCTGAGTGCCGTGGATCGGCACTCAGCCAGGGAATGAGGGCCTGGGCATGTTCTCCATGCAGGCTGTAAAGCAGCCTGTATGGAGAACATGCGTAGTGCGCATAACTGTTCTGGCCGGCCCGCAAAGCAGCAAGGAAACATAGAATGATAACTTTGTTATTATCATTTTATGTTTTCTTTATTTAGACTGTTTAAAAGCAGTGGGCGATGCTCCTTCGCCTTAGTTGAGGAGCTGCCACTGGTTGCAACCTTGGCACTTGTAGAATGAGCTCACAAACCTTTAGGAGGTTGGTTATTGGCCAATGTGTAGCAGATTTTGATGCAGAGCACTATACATCGCAAGATGGTCCATTTCTGCACCACCTTTCTATTTTTGCCTCCGACGTACCCCACAAATCGTTCACCATCCACCTGAAAACTCTTTTGTGTGGTCAAGGTAGAACGAAAACGCTCTTTTTGGGTCCATGCAATGGAGTGTCTCCTCTTCTTTAGAGGGGTGACGTGGAACATAAAAGGTAGGCAGGCTGATGGACTGGCCTACATGAAAAGGAGTAACCACCTTCAGTAGGAAGGATGCTCTAGTCCGAAGAACCAGCTTGTCTGGGTAGATGTTAAGGTATGGAGGCTAAGATGACAAAGCCTATAGCTCACTGACCCTCCAGCAAAGTTAGTGCTACCAGAAAGACCGTTTTTACAGTAAGGAACCTGATAGAGCAGGTGTGTAATGGCTCGAAAAGGCAACACATCAGATAAGTTAGGACTAAATTGAGGTCCAACTGACGCATAATGAAGGGTGAAGGTGTGAAAATGCGTTGGTCCCCAGTTGGCAAAAACCTATGTACAATAGGGGACTTAAACAGGGATGGCTGGTCTGGCAATTGCAGAAATACCGGAATGGCAGAAAGATAGCCTTTAAGGTGCCCAAAGCAGAGCTCTGCTGGGCTAGAGCAAGAATAAACAAAAGAACCTGGGAAATGGGTACAGATAGGGGATCAACTTGTTTATCTGTACACCATGCCAAAACCTTGCCCCAACGGCATGCGTATACCATCTTGGTGGAGGGACGCCTAGCTGCCAAGATAACATTGCAGACTTCAGGCGATAAGGTCGAAAGCTGTCAACTGTTGCCGTTCAATCCTCATGCATGAAGGTGAAGCGTTGTCAGGTTTGGGTGCAGAATCCTGCCCTGGTGCTGTGACAGAAGATTCTCTTGAAGAGGCAGACTGATTAGAGGACCGATACTCATGCTCAACAGCTCAGCATACCAGGCTCTCCGTGCCCAATCTGGAGCCACTAGAATGGCCTGGGCCTGGTCGTGCCTAATCTTCTTGAGAACTCTGGGCTGGAGCGGCATTGACGGAAAGGAGTACAGGAGGCCTGAGCTCCACTTGAATGAAAAGCATCTCCGAGCAAGAGCCGCCTTGGAAACTCCAGCACGCAAAACTGCTGACATTGCGCATTCTCTAGGAAGGCGAACAGATCCAACCAAAGGCTCTCACCTTTCTTGGAAAAGACCTTGTGCCACCTGCAGATGGAGACGCTATTCGTGATACGCTAGGCATCAACGGCTGAGTTCATCTACCCTGGCGTTCAGAGAGCCTGCCAGGTATTGAACCACCAGGGATATGCCCTGATGTTCCAGCCATGTCTAGAGGCGCAGAGCCTCTTGACAAAAGGTCCACGACCTAACCCCACCTTGTTTGTTGCAACACCACATGGCAGTGGTCTTGTCCATGAACACCTGTACCAGCCTTCCCTTGACTGAAGGAAGAAAGGCTGTCAATGCCAGATCGGATCGCTAGGAGCTACAACAGGTTGATGTGGAGACTCTGATCTTCACCTCTCCCAGATGGCCACCCCAGCCCAGAAGTGATGCCTCTGTCACCACAGTAAGCTCCACATGGGGAAGGGAGAGGAATCTGCCACTGACCCAACCACAGTTCGGTAGCCACCACTGCAGGTCCTTTGCGATTCCCTTCAAGATCTAGACCATGTCGGGAGAAATTTCCCTGAGGCATATGTCACAAGAAGGATGCAGGAGGTCATGAGGCCCAACAGTCTCGGAGTCAGCCTCACCGAACTCCAGGATAGAGGCTGAAACATTGGTATCATAGCCTGAATATCCTGTACTCGCCACTCAGGAGGGTAGACCCAAAATTGCACTGTGTCCAGAACATCTCCGATGAAAGGGAGCGTCAGACAGGGAGTCAGGTGTGACTTCGGCACATTGATAGTGAACCCCAGAGATGGCAGGAGGTTCGCTGTAGTCTGGAGGTTGAAGACGACTGCATGGGACGAGTCCGCCTTCAATAGCTAATCGTCGCGATAGGAGAGACTGGAATCCCTGACCTTGGCAGAAGAGCTGCAACCACCACCATCACTTTCATGACCTCCCAAGGGACGCTGGTAAGGCCGAAGGGGAGCATGGAAAACTGAAAGTGCTCTTGGCCTATAATGAACCACAGATAGCGCCTGTGGGCAGGCAAGGCAGGGATGTGAAAATAAGCATCCTGCAAGTCCAGCGATACCATCCAGTCTCCTGAATCAAGGGCAGATAGGACTTATGCGAATGTGAGCATCTTGAATTTCTCTTTCTTCAGAAAGAGATTGAGAAGGCGCAGGACTAAAATAGGACAAACTCGCACCTTCTCTACAGCTCCTTTGGCCAAAAAAGCTAACACCTGCTGATGAAGCAAGGAGAGGTGGTCCTCCGTCAGCTTGTTGTGAGAAGGTGGCATGGGTTGGGGGGGGTCACAAAGGGGAGGGAGTAGCCTCTTTGGACGAAGGCAAAACCCAAAGGTCCTATGCTATTGAGCTCCAGTGGTGCAGGTGTACCCTGCACCCCACTGGATGCCCATGATAGTCAGACAGCATACTAAATTGGTGTGGAGGCTGTGGCTCCCTTGGAGGGGGAGTGGACTGACTCGATTTCTGGTTGCCGTCCTACGTGCTTGGAAACCCCTCCCGTGGCCACAAAGGGGGCGAAAGGTGGACTGGCCATGAAAATGCCCAAGGATCCGGCTGTAGCTCTACTTTCCTTAAAGCGCTCCAGCGAAGTCCTCCTCCCCTTCATACAACCAACAGCTATCAAAGGGCATGTCCTTGAGCAAAGCTTGGACATCCCCCGAAAAGTTAGCAATTCTCAGCCAGGTGTGATGCCGAAGGGCCATCTAGAATGAAATCGCTCTGCCCCCTGAGTCGGTTGTATCCAGTCCACATCAGATTGTGTACTTTGCTGCGTCCTTCCCATCAGCAATTGCTTGAGAGAGTATGGCTCGGGTCTCCTCAGAGACCATGGACAGCACTTGCACAGCCAAGTCCCAGATGGTATGGGACTATTGGCTCAAGAGGCATGCAGTGTTCACCGACCGCAGTGCCAGGCTGATGGAAGAGAACATCCTCTTCCCAAAGATATCCAGCCATTTGGATTCCCTGTCCAGTGGAGTGGTAAGGAATGGGCCAGGCTCAGTGGCGGCTCGCATAGGGCGCATGCTGCGAGGCAGGGGAGGGGCTGGGTAGTAAACTCGGACATACTACAGAACGGAGGAATGTAATAATTACTTTCCTCCGTTCCGTCGTATGTCTGAGTTTACTACTGCCCCCACCCGGCCCCTCCCCGCCCCGCCTCGCAGCACGCCCTATGCAAGCCGCCACTGGCCAGGCATAATTCTGGAAGTAGAGGACTGTGCCGCCAAGCTCTCTGGGGTGGGGTGCTGGGTGAGGAAACTCGGGACCCCTCGAGTGGGCAGGGTGATGGCGGCAGGCAGTTGTTCTATGCACAGGATCCACTGTGCAGGGCTTGGAGTAGGCTCAGAGTAGGACATCAGCAAGGGCTTCATTGAATGGGAGTAATGCTTCAGAAGGGGTGACTCACGGCTGAAGAACCTCCATCAAGACGTTTGTCTTGACTGCGACCAAGGATAGCGTAAGGCCTAGGACCTCAGCCACCCTCCGCACCACCATTGCGAATGAAGAATCTTCCTCAGTAGCCATGGCAGAATAAGAGACCAGGCCAGTGTCTGAAGAAGGGTACAGACCAATGGCATCCGCCAGATCCTCATACCAATTGTCCTTGGGGGCTTCTAACTGGTATCCAAAAGGGTCCAAAGAATCCACCCATTTGTCTCCCAATCTTGGTCTATCATAGAAAAAAAGCAATGGCTCCTTCATGGGGAGTCTGCCTGCTGTATGAAAGTCCCGCTTTTTGAAATTTTCACCCCAATTTTTGCCTGGGATTTGATGCAATTTTGACTGAAGTGCACTAGGTTCCTGCTAACCAGGCCCCCAGAGCCAGTGCTCTTTCCCTAAAACAAGGTAACTGTTCAATTATTCCCCAATTGGCAAGACCTTTAGCATCTCTGTAAGTCCCTAGTAAATGGTACCCCCGGTACCTAAGTCAGAGGCACTAAAGAGGGTCCCTAAGGGCTGCAGCATGTATTGTGCCACCCTAAGGGACCCACGGCCAAACTCATGCAGACTACCATTGCAGCCTGCGTGAAAAAGTGCAGACAAATGTGAAAACACAACATGGCACAAACCCTGTGTTACAGCAAACAAATGATGGACGGAATGCTGACAATGCAAAAATTTTCCCCCAGTCAAAAGATGTGCCATGCCCACAGATACTGCATGTAAAATATGTACGAGACCCCTACATAAGGTCATAAAACCCTAAGGTAGGGTACATTTAATTACATGTGAGAACATATCTGCCTGAGCAGATGTGACCCTGTGCTGCCTAGTTCAATTGCTAGATACTACATGTGAACAGGGAAGCCATCTTAAGTATATGTACTGGACACTGGTTATTACGAGTTCCCTAGCTATATGATGGCCTCACTGAAATCTATGGTGTTTGGTATCAAATTCAAAGTAGATTTATTAAAACATGCACCCAGAGGGCATCTTAGAGGTGCCCCCTGAAACCCTACCAGCCTCTTAGTGTGTCGGCTGACTGGTATCGTCCAGCCTGCCACCAGACATGTTTCTGACCCCTGCAGGTGAGAGCTTGCGCTCCATGCGACCAGGAACAATGCCTGCTCAGGAGGAAGGTGTTCACACCTCCTCCAGCAGGATAGCTAGTGAATCTGCACACCAAGGCCAGAGGCTTCAATGCCTCTGCCGCCTTTGATATACAACCCTGGCTTCCCCCAGACCTGGGAGGTGCCACACCCTGCCCTGAGGCCCATTTGGCACCAGGACAGGTGACAAATTAGCTATGCCAGGAGGCGTGTTCACTACCAGGCCAATCACACCGCTAAGGTGGGCTGTCTGATGTGCTCCACAAAAGAAGGGTTCCACCAATGTGATTTTAGCGGAATTAGGAATTCTGGGACAAGGTTATGCCCACTCCCCACAGAAAGTGGTCACATAGGGGATGTAGTGACCCCAAGGGGTTTGGCCACCCCATTGGCTACTCCCCCCTAGTGCCCCTAAATTCAGTATTTAGGTGGCCTCCTGGTACCAGGCACTCAGATTCGCCTGACACAAGAAGAGCCGAAGACGCAAATACTGCGGACTACCGGTGGACTTCAGCGCCAAACCTTGCCTACCAGCTCCTGTCCTGACAATTGTGACAATTCGACGCAGCTGTGCATCCTCCAAAAACCCTGGAGGGCATCCGGCATTTCGTCAAGTCATCTGCATATCCCTTGAAGTGGCGGAGTCACTTCCCTGCAACCTGCAGGCACTAAACGGAACGTCGGGTTCACCGTTCTGCTGACCACCGCTGCCCAGGAGGAGGTCACCATGATCCAAGAGGTACAATCCATCTTCCCACCAAGTACGAAGGCGCCAAGACCAACTGGAGCTGCCCTGCACCAACAAATAGGGTACCGGACCCCTTGCAGCAACCAAATGTGTTTGAGTCCAATTGCACCTTACGTCCTAAAGGGGACTCCCGAGATTTGTTTGAAAATACCGGTATGCAGTATATGTTTTTTTCTCCATAGGAAAGCATTACCGTGTAAAAAAGCATTTGTGTGACATTTTTACTTACCTGCAAACAATGATAAACTGAAAAGGACTTCCCCAATTACGAAGTTCTTGCTCTTAAAATAAATATAAAAATACCTGTTATTTTTCTAAAATTAGTCTCGAGTTTCTTTTTGAGCGTGAGTCTCATTTATTGATTCTGTGTGTGTTCAACTAATGCTTAGCACTACCCTCTGATAAGCCAAACTGCTTGCCTACACTACCACAAAAGAGAGCATTTGTGATTATTAACTAAAGCCCTGTAAGCCAATAAGGGTCATCTGGACTTTCTATATAGTGTACATCGTTTTCGTACACTACATAAAAAGCCAGCTTCCTATACCCTGCGTCGGTGCTGGAGCCGGCGTCGGATGACGCCCGTTCGGCTCCATGCCGGAGTTGGGGATGACAGCGCCATGGGGCGTAGCCGGCACTGGAGCCAGGGAGGGCCGAGGTGGCTCGATCAGCACCGCTCCGGATCCATTTATGGATCCAAGGGGCTTGACTGGTGCCAGGGGCAAACCTGCTGGCAGAAGACCAGTAGGGGCCCTGCCCAAGCTTGAGGGGCCCAAAGGTACTTCAGCAGGGACAAGCTACCCAAATAGGAGGTGCATGGCCTAATAAAATTCAATTAACTGGACGGGGGTCACTCTGGCTACAGAATACTCTGGGAGGCGCAGAGAAGGCCCAGGCTTCACCACAGAGCTGGGCCTCGAGTGTAGACGCTCCCTTGTCTCGTCAGATTACTTCGATAGACATGGCGAAGATCTCTTCGACTTCTTGGTCTTCATGTGTCTGTGGGACTTACCCCACTTACCCGACTTACCAGACAACCTCGACTGCAACGAAGAGCGCTTGAAGTGACTCCGCGACCTTCCTCTCGATCGAGATTGTGAACGTCGAGGCATTGCATGTCGAGGAGCTTGAGAGTTTGCTCCCGCAAGGCCTTGTGGTAAATGGCGCTGCAATTGCCACAGGTCTTGGCGTCGTGGTTACGCTCCAAACAGCAGAAGCAGACCAAATGTGGTTGCGACATCTGTTGGTGACAGGCGCCACATGGCTTGAAACCAGCTTTCCTAGTTGACATCCTCGACGTACCTGTGACAAGTCTCGAAAAAATTTAGACAAAAAAAGGTCAGTCAAGAAAGACTGGGGCAGCTCTTCCCAGATCTACGCTGACTAGCGCGGAAAGAAAAGAACTGACATCAGCGCGCTGTGGTATCACCTATATAGGCACCACGCACATCACTTTTGGCGCAGACGACGCTGACGAAGCCCTGCAAAGCTGAACGACACTAGCTACCAGCGCACAGGGGTACTACTCAAGAAAAGATTCCAGATCCAGTCTGATGCCTGGGAGTAATTCTAAGGTAATGAATCTGCGGCTAGAAGTCTCAATCAGATTATTCGATTCAGCTGTTGGCCTTAGTTCTTTGGAATTGATCAAAGATAGTAAATAGTGAGAGTTATGGCATATTTCTCTTGCTCCCACATGGATCAGAAAATTGTAGGAATGTTTGACTGGGAAGGCATAAATGCACAAGAATAGATAACATGATGGACAAACACATCACTGAGTTATCTACTTGCTGCAGAGAACTGTTCAATGACTGCAAGTCACATGTTTAAATCATAGTAGGTTGGACCGTGCAATTGTGTTCTTCTCAGGGCAATGCATTGAGTACAGTTAAACTACACAATAATGACAGATTATTTGCAGTGAAGTAGCAAAGTGTGACAGCAGGCACTGCATAAAAAGTTGTTATCCTGGTAACACAAAACAAACAGCATTACAAAAGACATATTGGTCTGATTGGTAAAGATTTCATTATAGTTCTCATTATACACATTTAGTAAGTAGGTCTTAAAGGATGTTTGCTTCTGGTTCAGATTCATCAGTGTAAGGTAGTTTTCAAGCAATCAGGCTTCAAATCTTTTTTATAATATTTCTCTTCATTTGAGACCCAGTACAAAAAAGGTCATTCACATGGAGTGACAACCTCTAATGATTATCCTTGTAAAAACTAACATGATTGAATGAAAATAAAAAAAATAAGAAAAAAACAAACATAAGCAGATTGTGCCTTAGCAACTCCAAAAATAAGGAAACCTAAGCAGGGTCTTAAAGACATCAATAAGTAATACAACACTGAGCAGTGCTAAAAGATGGGACGATGTTGGCAATGCTCACTATCTAAGACTGGCTATACATTATACTAGTGATGTAGCAAGAGCTATCACAGAGTGGTACTGATGGAGAAAAGGTTTACCTTGCCAAGTACATCTTGAAGGACCGTGAAGCAAACAAGAGAAATGTTTTATATCTTCCTGGTAACAACTAACCTAATGTGCCACCAAACAATACTGTGAAGGTTTACCGCTGTTACTGGAGTCAAAAATAACCAAAACATTGTAAATCTGTTCTACTCAAGCCCAAGTCAACTTGATGCCTACCTTTCTGTCTGCCAATCCTCAGTCACCCTTCACCACCTCCAACCATGAAGATACAGATGTGCTAAGACGGTTATCCTTAAAGATAGAAGCCTCTAACAAAGCAGTGGACTCAGGCCCTGCCACCGACAAGTGGCAATTCCCATTATTTGCTCATGAGCTCACAATATTTTTACCAATAAATAACAAGACTTAAAACACAGCAGAAATAAATAACAATATAAATTATACTGTATCCATAGTGATGTTATAGATAATGTCACAGTTAAGGTGAGCTGAAATGTTAGTTGTGATGTCATCCGTCACATCATGTTAGGTCATGAGCACTACATTTAGGGGTGTGCATTATGGGTTGAATATAGAGGGGGGTCGAGTCTCTTGGCTGAACACAGCGGATGGTTATCCTGTAGAGCAACGGTCTTCACCTTTTCACTTCCGACGACCTCAAGTGAATCACTAACTAGAAGTCAGGGACCTCATCCTAAGCATTTGTTTAACGATTTGAACTTCAAAATGCTACACAAAAACTTGTACACGTCAAACAGATACACAAATTATGGAAATTATTCAATTAGCAATTTTATAGGGAAAATTAGAACTTTTCAAAATCTAGTTCTATTTCTAAAATACGAAGCGAAATGCTAGATTCTAGCATGCTACTTTTTTTTCTCATGTGGCATTCTTTCGTTTTGTCTGTGTATACCACTGCTGCTTCAATTGAGGCCACCAGTAGCCCATACTAGATTCCGTTTGCTGTACTTGCTCGGCTCCCACGCATCACAATAACCATAACTAATTTTTTAGCATACAATTTCTTCACATATTCAGAACGTTTTAAAACTTTACATTTTGCTTTTTTATGTACTATGTAGTTTTATGAACAGCCGTGGACTCCCTGAACAGACGTCACCGACCCACAGAGCTACACAGCCCACAGGTCAGAACCACTGCTGTAGGACTTGTATTTAACACAAGTTCGCCAAGATGGGCCTGCTGGGGCTTTACAACCCTCATCTGACCAGGCTGGAGTGACAGACAATAACTGTTCATATAAGGATCCAATGTAGTAAAGGACCCATTGTATATGATTTCTGGATCAAGGACTGTGATTCACGTTATTGCGAGAGCTGTTCTGTGCTGAATTTAAGGCAGTGGTTGCATAGTTTGAACCGGCAATCATATTTTGGACCAAGACCTTGACCCAGTGCAAGAGAGAAAAAGGCAGGAAAAGAAGGAAGAGGAGAAAGACAGACATACAGTAAGGGGGGGGGTCATAGATGAAAATCATCCTTCAGGATTGGGAGTAAGAGGGTCGAAGTGTATGCTACTGGAAGAGAGGCATGTGGTGGAATCAAGACCAGGAAGCTTTGTTTTCCGGGATTTGGCAGCATCGGCAGCTGGCTCCTAAGAAAAACTCTGGGCGCACGCACTTGCCTTCAAACAAAATAAGCCCTAGTGTTGTGCTGGATCTGTGTAGAGGTTTCATCTACAAATCATAAGTGTGTCGTAGATTATGTCTATGTACTATATACATGCGTTCACATTAATTTCGTAAAAGCAAACTCGACCTATCTTTAAATACATAAGGTAAACGTTATACCCCCATCCCATCCCTACTGCTATGTGACCAGCGTGTCCCCCCTCTTCCTATCCGTTTTCACTCCTCCAGACTTAGCACTGCCCTCCATTCTGCCCTTTTGGTGTACTGAGTGCACCCTTGTAAGAGCCGAGGCCAGTTCCTGCCAGGTGAAGGCTTCGTTCTTGGCCGCACTGAAAGCGCCCGGGATTGCTCGACAGCAGCCAGTACTGCTTGACTGAGGCAGGCTTCCAGGCTTCCCGCGCTGAGAGGCCTGACCTCGCAGCCAGCGGACGCCATAAATCTGCCTCACCTGAAGGGAGATGGGCTTTTTAGGATCTCGCGGGGTGCTCCGAGGTAGCACTTCTCTGAACTCCTTGCCACGATAAATAATCCAACCTGCAATACGTCTTGGGGAGTGTCAGCGCAGCAGCCCGGCCACGTATTTCTCTATCCTGTCGCCGTCCGGAGAGACAGCGCTCTCCAGCACTTACTGTCACATCTCCTCACCCCCGTGCCCCGTAGGATGGCAAGGGCCACAAAATTATATACTAGAATTTTTAAACGGCGCACTCAAGAGAGTATGGCCTCCAGGCACAGGACTCCACTGCAAAGTGGGATTTCAATCGCTAACTGGACTCCCGCGGCAGAAAAATAAGGGGAAAAGGGAAGATTAAGGCGGAGTAAGAAATGGTTCTCTTCTGCAACATGCATCGTGATAGGAAATGCACACCTATTCTTGTAGTCATCACTTGTTAATCCAAATTTACACAGTGTTGCGTGCTCCTTGAAAAAGCGCCTTGCCCATTTGACACTTGAAGATAAGATAACAATATTATTGGGGCGAGTTTCGCTCCAATGCAAAGGCACAGCGTTTCTGTTGCTTGTTACTTTCATATTTCAGACCCTGTTTTCCGATATTGTGCCATGTAATCATACTTTTATTCCATCTTAACATGTTCGTCCGTTTAATTCCACACGCACGGTGTAGTGCCAATTTTCAAGGTTTCTCATGTTATTGATGTGTCCATCCGGACCTCTTCTCAAAAACTTCTTTAAATTGGCAGAGAGAAAGAGAGGGGTAATACTTCCGTGAAAGAAAGATGAGGACGGATTAACAGTGGCAAGTAATTTGAGATAACACTTCTCACCTGATCCAAGTCACTCTTGCTATTCAAGCACATACAGAATTTTACATACTCAAGCGCTCTAATGAATTTCCGCAGTATTATATGGTCTGATGAGCCATACCTCATCAGTTGTGGTGATCGAATTTCGTGCATCTCCGCAGTCCACCTTGTTCCTAACCAGCAGCTTAATGGGATACCAATACATCAATCCCTGGGATCAAGCCACTCTTGTTGTGTTCTGTTTGTGCTAGCAAGGACCATCCTCTTGCCGTTGATGCTTTGGAGCCCCACAATGGCGTCCACTATGACTGCTCTCCATGCCTTGTTAGAACCAATCATCCATCAGCTCTTTCAACACTGGAATTCATTGCACAGTGCCCTTCCAGTTCAGGAACCCATCATTACCAGGTTAATGAGTAAAATTACCATTGCCCACTACTTTTTAGGATTGACATCCATTTCCTCTCTTGTCCTAGATTAAATATATCTTGCTGTGCTAGAACACATTATAGCCTTTGGCAATGGCACTATTACCCACCCCACTTTCAGTACTGAGATCCACTGCCCTTTGTTCTTCCAGTCTTGGAACCCTAATCTTCTTGTACTTCAGATATATATATACATAACCTCATCCTCATTTGGTACTGGGGCTCAATGGCAAGTGTACTTCTATACTTGGAAACCATTATCTTGTGGTCATCCAGGGATGGCACTATTACCGATGTCTGGAATTAAGATTCTGGACCTCGATGGTCAAGCAGAATCAAGCACATGGCCTGGGTACATATGCACCGTACCTAATCACAATGGGCATAGATTCTGGCCATGCCCTACGGGTAATAGGACCTTGGGTACTGGGTACAGGGTAATGTCAGAGGACATAAAGTGTGCCCAGTAAGCATTGCCATACCCAATGATTACCACAGAAAGTCATATTTTGGTAACAGGACATGTTCGAAGTGAATGAACAGTGAATTAGTTGGGGCTGCAGTGCCCTAATTAACTAGAACTTATGAATATTCATGTTTTTTAGGTTTTACATCAAAATTAAACTGTTTATTCAGCATTGGTTTCGAACCCCCTAATTCACAGGAATGACGTAACCAGTGGTAACCAGTAATTTGAACGGGGGGGTGGGGTGCGGGGGAGGAGTCAGGCCACACACATACACTCAGGCATCTACATGCACTCACTCACACCCATGCATTCACAAGCACGCACACATACATTCACCAGTCACAAGCACATACACACGCACCCACCTACTCACAGCACGCACAAATGCACATACATACATGCATGTACACACCAGATATTAAAAACAAAAAAACTTGCCAGCCGCAGCGGTGATCTCAGATGGCGGGAGGAAAGCCTCTGTGGTTCCTGGATAATTGGGCTGTCACCTCCCCACATTGGCTGACCTTGTTATGGGTCAGCCAACGAGAAGAGGCGGCTGTCCCTTACTCATAACAGAGTGGGTTGGTGTCAGTGAGACGATTGACCCCGCCCCACTCTGTGACGAGCATCATTGATGGACAGTCGGCCCTAGGCAATTCAGAGTAAAACAGAAACACCCAGGTCCCATTCTATCAGTGACCTGGTAGCGCTTTGTCAGGCTGAGGAAGTCATGCCGACAGGGCTGTGAAATTTTAAGACCGACAAAGTTCAGCTCAGGCAATCAGGTGCATGTATAGCGCATGGCTGCCTGACTTTAACATAAAGAGTGTTTGTCAGGCTGACCTTTTCCCAGCCTGATAGGTACTCTTAATGTCTGCAAAAAGGTGGGGGGCAGGGCCCCTCCGTCCTTAAGGACCTGCCACTGCTGGACGTAACACCAATGAATAATTTATTCTCTCTACTTAGCAAAAATGACATCATCCCTGTAGCTTTCAGCTAAGGAGAAAGCTAAAAAGCAGACTATTGTACTACAACGTATAATAAATGTTACTTAAAAAGGTTTTCAACAAACATTTTTTTGTTTAAAAATACATGCAACATAAAAACATAATATGTAACATGTTATGGTGTCCTGATAAGATTTACAACTCGTTCTGCCCATGACTGGCTATAGTGTCCCCACACTGGCTTACAGAACCAAAATATACCTCCATAAAACTGAGTCAGACTCTGGTTTGTAATGGAAACGTTTGGAAAGTCATACCTCAGAATAGCAAAAGGAGCAGCTATGCTGCTGCCAATGTGATCTTGTGAGCTATACCAGTGCGAATCCCAAAATAACAATAATAAACTGTCTTATTTATCCTCTTTATGTACAGATGAACGTCACTTATCTTCGGTAACACTCTTTCTGGTGGATACTCTATCTAACCACAATCTACGCACCTTAGAATATTCTTCCAGGCATCAAACTTGAACCTGCGATAATGCTCCCACGAGCCAGTGCTGTGCAGCTCCACGTTGACTACATACCGCCCAGGTGACACAGCGAAGCAACATATAAGTGCTGTCGCCGACATCAGTTGCTTGTATTTTTCCTTTCCATGCCCTCGGATGTGGAGTGTAAGAAATTGTTGGTTAAAGTGTACTGAATACTAATTTGGGTCCTTTTTAGATGTTAAAAAGAGTCCACTATATAGAACAGAGAGGTTGGAGAACACTGAGGAATCTGCTGTTAGAGTATTCACCAGAAAGAGCTTTACCCCACCAGGGTGGAGGGTCTGTGGAGTGGTTTCTGACTGAAAATTCGTGCAGGACGGAGCGAGGAAAATGTCCTTCCCGCAAAATCTGGCAGTCAAGGTAGTAGTGCTTCATATACGCATGGACTGCTGCCCATATCGCAGCAAGGCAGGTGTTATGGACAAACACTCCATGTGCCAACACAGTGGGATCAGCCGTAGGCCTGGTAGAATGGACTCTCAGACCTCCAGAGGCTGCTTCCTAGCCAGTGCGAAGCAGATCTAAAATGGAGAGGACTATCCACCCTGAGAAGGTTCTCTTCTGCACAGCCTTCCCTTTCATTGCTCCAGGGAGCCCACAAAAAGATGATCCTCAGCTCGATGGTCCTTGGTCCACTGAATATAAAATCTTAAAGCTCTTTTGGGATCTAATCAATTAAGCCTCTTCTCCTCTTTCGAGTGGTGCAGAGAGTAAAGAATGCTGGTCAAGTGATAGATTACTCAACGTGGAAGGGAGTCACAACTTTTGGTCAAAAGCCCACCAAGCCCTTAACACCAATTTGTCCGGAAAAAAGGTGGTGTAAGGCAGTTGCACTGAAAGTGACTGTAGTTCAGTGATGCAACAAGCTGATGTGATTGCAATGATGAAGAAGTTCTTCAAGGTCAAGAGATGCAGCGAGCAGCTATGCATCGGCTTGAAAGGCATACACATGAGGAATGTACAGACCAAGTTACAGTACTACTGTGGCATCACAAATGGCATGTGAGGAAATGTGTATCAAATCTTTAATATAACTCACTCCAACAGGTGATTCGAAAGAAGGGCGTTTGGTCCAGCAAACTTATAAGATGATAGTACTAAA
Organism: Calotriton arnoldi; assembly: GCA_963921515.1. Classification (NCBI taxonomy): domain Eukaryota; kingdom Metazoa; phylum Chordata; class Amphibia; order Caudata; family Salamandridae; genus Calotriton; species Calotriton arnoldi. The sequence continues at coordinate 1,836,013 of CAWUFW010002084.1, read as the reverse complement.
AAGTAACCTTTTATAGTGCCCACTGCAAGGCCTTGCTGGGCCAAAGAAAAATAAACAAAAGTACATCTGACAGCTTCGCCGGTAAGGGGTCAGTGTTGCAAACACCACATCAGGTTACAAATTTGTCCCAGTGCCCGGCATACAAGGGATTTTTTCAAAGGGCGCCTGTCAGCAACGAAGACATCCACCACACCAGGCGGCAATTCAAACAGTGAATTGCTGATGCTCAGTTTCCATGCATGTAGGTAGGTGTAGCTTGCAACGATTTTGGATGGACGACCCTGCCTCGTTGCCAAGACAGAAAGTCCTTGCAAAGTGGCAGTCTGATGAGAAGACAGATGCGTATGCCCATGATTTCCAGATACACACTCTCCTCACCCAATCCAGGGCCTCTAGGATGCCAAGGTGTCTTTCTTGATCTTTTTTCCAAACTCTGGGCAGGAGAGTTAGAGGCAGAAACGCATACAGGAAGCCTTTGTTCCATTCCAGCTGGAATGTGTCAACTAACAAGTGTTCTTTCAGAAACTCCAAAGCGCAAAATTGTTGACACTGCATATTATCGAAGGTGGCGAAAAGATGGAGTCAGGCAGGGCACAAGTCCTAAAAAAAGAAGTGGGGGGACTAACCTAGTTAATCTGTATGCAAGTGGCATCGCAGTGCGTGGCATCGCGGCGCGTGACATCACGGCACGTGACATCACGGCACGTGACATCACAGGAACTGGCATCACAAGAAGTGATATCAGATCGTAAGCCCTCACATATATGTTTAGCAGGTCTATCATGAGTACATTTGAGCAAATTTCGAGTATACTTGCAAACCCTCCTGATTTAGGCAGAAGATTCACACTTTTGTACGCTACATATAAAACAATGTTACCTTTTGTCAGCGTTAAGCTTTCTATAGCCATAGTGCTTTAAAAGAAATAGTGATATTTAAATCATTACAACGCCTCCTCAGGGGTAGTGAGCGCTATATAAATGCAATTTATTTTGTGCAAATACTGGGAAAGATCAACACATCTGACTTCAAACAGTGCATGCAAATCTCCTAAACAGAGCCTGAACAAAGTGAAAAGCTGCCTCTTTAAAGTATGTGTGAAGAGCTAACAAGGTGTGAGCCTTTGTTTCTCCTCTGCTGCATTTGCATCAGGTGTGAGGCTCCTGACTGCTGCCAGCCAGGAGACTCCAACAAAAGGAGGCTTGATGACCCCTGAGACTCGGCCTTTGTTATGGCCGAGTATCCCAGCAGGAGTCAGAAATAAGAAAACCCCGTCCCCGCCTGCACGTTGTTGTGATCGAATGCAGACAACAACGTGCAGGCGCTGCTGAATGTGTCCCGGTGTTTGGAAATTACACCGGGACGAATTCAGCATCTTTTTTAGTGGGGCCCAACTTCTTGGCAGGGTGGACGGCATCCACCCTGTGAAAGAAGTGGGGGGACGCCGTCCACCCGCGTGGACCCCCGACTCGTGCCCTGGAGTCAGGGTTCACCCCACTGTCAGAGGACGCCCCTGCCCTACCTCAACATGCAGACACCACTTGTGATCTGCTAGACGACGTCTGTTCAGTTCGTCCATTCTGGCATTCAGCGACCCAGCAAAGTAATATCCGATCAGGAAGATGCCCTGGTGCTCCAATCACCTTCATAGGCGTAAAGCCTTCTGGCACAGGACACTTCCCTGAACTGCTTGTTGCAGTACCACATGGCTGTGATGTTGTCCATGAGCACCTGCATCAGCTTCCCCTTGATTGATGACAAGGACTTTAGAACCAGATGAATGGCCTGCAGCTCCAGCTGATTAAGGTGGCGTAAGCCCTCTGCTGATTGCAGAGCCAAAAAGATGGGGAGGTTTATCCAATGGTATTCAATGAGTAGACAGCGGTGATCATTAAGGTGATGTTTATTCAACACTATAACTTGAGATCAAATTCAAATTCCTTCAACAGGGTAGTTGTTCCAACCCGGTGGTAGTTCAAACCCAAAGCATAGATGTATAAAGGAGTTAACTGATGGTGATGTGAAAACACCCCGGCGTGAGGTATAAATAATTGTTCTTCATAGATATTCTTTTTAGTCTTTCACCGTTTTTTCATGATTCATTTTCACTAGGTTCCCTTAATACACTCAATTATTTATCCCTCACGCCGGGGTGTTTTCACATCACCATCGGTTAACTCCTTAATACATCTATGAGCTTGTTTTACATCTACCACCACTCCAGTAAGCCCTCTGCTGGAAAGGAGTCTTCTGATCTCCACCTTCCCCAGGTGACCCCTCAATCTAGCAGTCATGCATCCATTGCCACTGTCGGCTTCGGTAGGGAAACGAGAGTGGCCCGCCACAAGACAAACTGCAGTCGACGAACAGCCACTGTGGATCTTGAGCAGCCTCCTCCGAGATCTGGAAGATTTAGCAAAGAAGGCCTTGGTGCTGGGTCAAAGGCAACTTCAAGTTCCACTGCTGTGCTCGCATGTGCCACCTGCCACGGTTGACAAAGAGTAGGCACGAGGCTCAGAGACCAAGAAAGCATCAGAATTGCCGTTATCATGAGTGAGCCTGAAACATCTGGATCATAGCCCAAATGTCGTGGACTCGTTGCTGTGGAGAGAAACCCCCAAACTCAACTTATTAAAGATTACGCCTGTTGGGACGGGAAGTCTTCAGCATGTCTCTGGAGAGAGTGCTTTCCCTGCCTTATCTGACCTCCAGGCAAGCCATTTAAAAGTGACTGTATGTTTTCTAGATGCCTACTTCAGTGAACCTGACAATCCTGCATGTCCACTGAGGGTCTACTTGTTTACATGGATTGAGACCCTAGAGCTTGGCTCTGAGGTTGAGGGTGCATGCCTAGTGCACCCCCATTTTCCAGAGAGTGGCTACTGCTCTCTCTACCCAGGCTGTGGTAGACTGACAGTGGTGGCAGCAATAAATCTATAGTCATGAGGGGTGGGTTACTAGCCACTCTCCTGATCGTCTGTGCAGTCTCTCCCTTGACTGGGGTCCTGTTGCCTTTGTCTACCTGATGTGTGTTTTTAGAGCCAGTGGGTGCTCTGGGGAAAGATGGTGAGTGGAGCCATTGTGTGTAATGCGAACTGTTCTGTTTGACGTCCCTGCTCCTCTGTGCCCCACCAAGTCCCTTGGAGAGGCCTGATGGGCTGGGGTAGACACTCAGCTCTTATCTGGGTTTAGCTGTACTAACTCTGCTAATATGACCCCCCCCGCACCCCCCCCCACCCCTGATCAGTGCCTCCTGGTCGGGCGTTAATTAAAATTCCTCTTTAGGGAATAGCACGGGCTGGTACAAGAGAAGACAGTAGGTCATCCTTTGCATACTTTGGTCACGCAGTGAACACCCTTATATATGCCTTGTGATTGGAGGGGTAACCAGGATTCAAAAGTAGCAGACCCTCTGATTGGATCAGCCTATCAATCAGAGGTTATAAAAGTCTGGCCTTAGTGGTCAGTTGTTGTTCAAGACCGGTCTATGATTCGGAAGAGGCAGCTCATATGGGTCCGTCCAAGGAGGCCAGCCACGACCAGCAATGTGAAGGCAAGATAAGCAGCTTGCTCACTGCGTCTGGAACTTGAGGAAGTTTTCTCTATGACTGATGGACTCTGCTGCAAAGGAATGTGCTAGTTTGACGAGGAGCAAGGGCATCAGCAGCATTGGGGAGAGAACCAGCTGTTTCTGTAAGGCTTGTGGAGTTGGAGCTTGGAACAAGGAAATTGCAGACAGCTGCTCAAGATAAGGAAGGGAAGCTTGCAGCACATCAAGGGAGACAGAGACAGAGATGGGGAAGAAGGATCCCAATCCTTGAAGGTGAGATCGCTTTGCCCAGACCCCTCCCCTGCGCTGTGGGAGCCTGTGGGGTACTTCCAGTTACAAGTGGTAACTGGGGAACAGAGTCCGGTGGAACAGGCCCCCACCTTTCTTTTTGTGATATCTGGGGGTAACAGGGTGAACTGGCACTCTGGCCAGCGACTACCCTCCTACAGCTAGCCTGTGGCTACTGGACTAGTGGGACTCCAGTAAACTGTGCCAAAACAACAGGCGCCTGTGATCTGATCTCTGCCCCCACTAGAGCAGTGTCCTCACTCAGGACTGGAGGGCACTTCTGGTGCATTGAGTGGGGGGTTATGGGGCTGATCAAGAACCTTTGACTTCACATCACATGCTGAAACTATATCCTTTCAATATAAAGACTGGTATCACGGCTCTAGCGAAGGAGAGCAACCCTGTGCAACATGGTCTGTAAGATGCAATGCTAATTATGTGTCTTCATGTTAACTGTGTTTTTATAGTGCTTAGGGTCTAGGTGCTATAATACTGTTTGGGGTCAGAACTCTGGCCCAGAGGGTTGTAGAGACATCTGTTTTTCACTGTTTATCCTAGTTTTATGTGTAGTATATTTGTCTTGTGTGCATTAAAGCACTTTTCTTTTATAAAAAGTAAAGCACTGACTGGACATTGATTTTATCAGCTGGTGGTACCACGTGCATGGTATTCTGAGTGTCTAATCCCACCTCACCTACTTGAGTAAGCCTTGGACTGTTCAGTCTCGCTACCCTGAGAGAGTCAAGTGCTGGAGAGGAGTACCTGGTTATCCGGGGAACACTCCAGTTGATGCGATTGGAGCACAGTAACCCCTGAGTGCCCTGGTGCACAGGAAGCCAGGTCTAACAACCACGATGAATGGAAGCCTCTGAGAGGGAATTATGTGGGACTTCAGCTTGATAACCGTAAACCCCAACAGTCAGGAGTTCTGCCATCGTCCAGAGGTGGTCCATAACTTACTGCGTCGAGCCCATCTTCAGCAGCCAGTCGTCGAGGTACATGAATAATGCGATTCCTAACCTCCAATGATGGGCAGCGACCACCGCCCAATTACTTACATGAACACCCAAGGGCCTTTGGAAAAGGCGGAGGGGAGCACAGTAAACTGAAAATGCTCCAAGCCCACTTTGAATCATAGGTTACGCATGTGGGACTGCAAGATGGATATATAAAATATACTTCCCGCAGGTCCAGGGACACCATCCAGTCACCTGGGTCCCAAGCAGATAGGATCTGGGCTAACATGATCATCTTGAATTTGTCCTTTCAAAGGAAGGCATTGAAGGAACGGTGGTACAAGATAAGCCTGAGGCCCCCATCCTTTTCAAATGAGGAAATAGCAAGAGTAACAACCCCCTTCTTTCTTCAAGTCTGGTATCTTCTCTATTACACCTTTGGAAAGCTACAGGTGCACCTCTTAAAGGAGAATGGACAGGTGCTCCTCTGAAATTTGTTATGGTGTAGGAAGGATATTGGATGGGGAGGAAACAAAGCATAGGGCAGAGCCATTTCAAATAATTTGCAAGATACATCTGTTGGGTGTGATGGATCGCCAGCCTGGGAGGAAATATCAAATCGTGCCTCCTACTAGGTGGGCATGAACCACTGAGGGCATATTAAAGATGTTTGTTGACTGGCACAGCAGAAGAGGAGGAGTTGGAAGACTAGTGCCACTGCTGGCCGGTCGATTCCATGCCCACAGCCCCGAAAGCACTGTGTTGCCTTTTGCATCTCTGGTTGTGCAGGTTGTCTTTGTCTATACTTCAGCCCCCTTTAGTAACCTCTAAATTTCCTAAAGAGGCACATGCATCATTTTGCAGGAGCCAACGGCCCCAAGGAAGATGCTTTACATCTGCTATGTTTAAAGCGCTCCTAAGCGGAGTATGACTACTGCCGGTGCCAAGAGTCAAGTGACATGAGTGCAGTGGTGGCAGCATACCCATTTTGTGTTTCATAAGACTCATACTGTAAACAATCCTTTTTACCTGTATCACCGGAGTGGCGCCTACTGGCCGACTTATGTAAAGTTCTTCTGCTGTGTACTTAAGTCATACTTGGCCTACATAACGACTTAGTAGCAACAGACAGCGTGTGATGCTTGCATGTGCATGCTGTACTGTATGTGTGACTGTGTGGGGTACAAAATGTGGAGGCCTGTGGGTTGCAATTTGGAATCTCAGGGATTGGAAAGGCTAGGTGGAGGTTTGGACTGTAGCCTGAGAGAGGAGATGTGGGTTTTTGACATTCCTGAAGGTTAGGGTGAGAACAACCACACTGGAGGAAGGGGAGTAGGGCATCCTCTGGACACACCAAAGGTCTCTTTGATTCAAAGAAGAGTTACTAGTCAGTGGGGCCTGGCCTAATTGTCGGGCGAGATGGTGGGTCTGATAAGATTGGTACCATAGGACCAGGGAATCATAACAGAGGGGAAGGTTTAGGCTGTTGAACCTTTGTGAGGCATATTTTAGTGGAGGCTGAAAGCCAGGTGTGACCCTAAGTTACTCCTTCAGCCTGTGTTGTGGGTCAGTCGGAATTGCCTACGTTCATGCTGTGGCAGACCGTCCCTTTGACAAGGGAAAGGACAGAGGAGAGGGCACTTTCAAAGAGTCGACACCCACAGCTCGAATTTCAAAGGACCAGACACTAAATGACAGCTGCGTCTGGAAATGGACTATAAAAGTGGGAGCATGAGTCTCACAAGCTGTTCATAAGCATGAAAAGAAGATCACTATGACTTCGAGCTGCTGCAATCAGGATTGGGGATGAAGGTCTGCTGGTCTCCCTGCTGGGTGAGGGGCTATCACCCAGGAAGTCAAGACCACTAGCCGTGAGACTGAGGCATCAGCCTCCAGCCGGCCTGCCAAGATCAGTATGCATTGTGAGGAGGCAAAAAGCGCTTGGAGGGTGAGGAGGCCCAGTGGGGATCCTGTCAAGTGCATCCCTCTGAGTGCAGTGTAAGACGTTCCATCCTGTCAGGACCATTGCGAGAGTGCCGGCTGTCTGCTCAACTTGAAGAAAGTCTGTGACCCCCGCATGTCACCTTGATGTTTAGGGCCAACGCCTTAGCTAGTGAAAGTCGGCGACCCCGTATGCCAGCCGGATGTCACTGTGAAGCTTTAGGGAACATCGTGCCAAGAGGATCCCTGCTGTGGGATCAACCACAAGAGACCTGACCTAGAGACCTCCGCCAGTGGTAAGACTTACCAAACTCTGAGGAAGCTGCCGAGGAGACATCCGACACTGCAGCAAGGCTGTCTGCATACTGTGACAGCATGATGTCTCATCCAGAGGAGACTGGGAGATGCCCCCACGCCCTGGGACTCCCTGAAGTCGCCCTAGGACTTGCATGAACCTAGCGAGTATTGCTGCTCAAATTGACTCTTAATGCCATAACAAGACTTTGTCGCGTGGTGTCTAGCGTGGGCCTCATTATCGAACGGGAAAAATCAGCCCCATTAGAAGGGAAAAGGGGGACTCGGGGACACTGCCCAGCACAATGCTAATGCGCAGATCTTAGGAGACTGTGGATAATATTTAGTGTGCTGTTGCCATACTCTGTGTGCTTGTATTAAATACTAATTTTATCACAAAAGTGAGTATTTGACTAGACAATCAGCTTATTTGGGTTACTGTTTGTACTCTGAGCATTTTGTGTATGTATAGCATGCACCTATCCCCCTCTCCCCGGGAAGCCTTGCACTACTTAACCATTGCTACCACAGATAGTCAAGTGCTGACGGGGTAGTACTTGGCCCAGCTGTTCAGGATCCATAGTAGGTCGGGCCACAGGACAGCAGGAGTGAATGGCCTCGACCACCACGGTTAGACCCAGTAGCCCCAACCTGCCCCATGGCTCTCTGAAAGGGGTTCTGACAATCACCTATTTCATTTATCTGTTTTTTCTTTAACTTCCCATTATTAGGTCTTACCCACAAGAACTATTACCTGTCTGTAGTCGATGACAAAATAGCAGTACTTAGTGTGCTTTGAGCCAGGCCATTGGCTTTCTCTACAATCTCACTTGTTATGTTATAAGTTTTTATAAAGTGCATGGTTACTCCATTCGGAGTGTTCCCACGCTAGGCATACACAGGTCACAAGGGTCCCACAGCATACTCAAGTACTACTTAAAGTTGTCTGAAGAACTAGGTTTTAAGTTTTTTTGGGAACATGATTTCAGAACATTCAAGTCTCAGATCAAGAGGGAGAGAGTTCCACATCTTTGCGGTCATGTATCTAAAGGAACGACCACCCGGACATGCTCTTTTTATCTTAGGAATCACAGTCATAGCTGTTCCTGAGGACCTAAGTAATCTATACGGATGGTAAAGTTTAATCAGTCAGAAAAGGTAGCGAAGACCTTTCTGGTTCAAGATTTTATGGCTAATACAAGTGCCTTGAAAGAAACTTTCACTGATAAGGAGCCAATGGAGCTTACAAAGAGCAGTACCAGTGGGAGAGTGTCTGGTAATATTTAAGAGCATCCGTGCGGCCGCATTCTGGACTCCTGGACTCTCTAGAGCTTTTTCAGTCTGTCCTGGGTAACCCCAAGATAGAGCAATTACAATAATCCAGTCTGGACACTACGAGGACCTGAACCACTGTCTTTCTTGCGACTTGGGAAGGAGCCCTACAATCTTTTGAGGCATTTTTAAGATGCCAAAACATGTTCCAGCCCGGACATTTACCTGGCTATCAAATGTCAAGGTGCAACCAAACATAAAACCCAGATTTTTGACTTTGGCTTTAGGGGTGGGTGTCGGGCTTAGGTTGTCTGGCCACCAGTGAGAAGACCATTTAGAAGGATGTTTCCCTACGACCATGACTTCAGTCTTTTCGGCATTGAGTCTCAGGCAGCTGGTGTCCATCCATTAGGCTAAGTGGACCAAACCAGCTCTAAGGGGCGCATATATAGGTTAAATAAAGTCAGACTCAAGGCACAGCCTTGTGGCACTCCCTGCTGCAGAGGGAGGGTCTCAGAAGTACAAGGCTGTAGTAGCACCTGAAAAGTACGATTTTGAAGATAGTCTGCCAGCCATTCAATAGCCCGACCCCGAACACAGTATTGCCAAAGTCATTTCAATAGAAGACCGTGGGACACGGTGTCGAAGGCTGCACTCAGGTCCAGCATGACCAGGGCAACTGTCTTACCCTCATCACTAATAAGTCTCAAAGATTCAAAGGCCAATAATAGTGCAGATCCGTGCGTAGCTTGGTCTAAATCCAGACTGAGTCTCATGTAGAAGCCCTTTCTCCTCGATATATCTCATCAACTGTTGATTGACATGTTTTTCTGCAATTTTAGCAAAAAATAGTAACAAGGAAATAAGTCTAAAATTCTCTGGTTTGGATGGATCTAGAGAGGGCTTCTTCAGAAGTGGGATCACTGTAGCGTGTTTCCATTGGGAAGGAACCCGACCAGCGCTAAAGGACAGATTAAGCAGTTCGCAGAGCATAGGAAGAATAGCTTCCATTCCCCGTTCTAGCATGGTAGGTGAGGCAGGGTCAAGCGGAGAACCTGATTTTACTTTAGCAGCAAGGACACGAGTCCCTGCTACAAATAGAGAGGGTTTATTCAGAATGCCCCCACAGGAGGCAGAAGGTAGTGGCCATGAGATTGGAACCAGGTGTTGTCTAGCTTTTTCTGAAAAGGCTGTATAGATTTTAGCAATTTTCCTTAAGAAAAATTGAGCAATTTGATTGCACTTTTCTACTGAAGAAGTGATGGAAGCTGAGACACGTTCCAAAGAGGTAAGAGACTTGACTATCCGAAAAATTTCCCGGGAAGAACTTGCTTGCTTCTTTTCAATTACTTTCCTTCCTCTTCTTGTGTTTAAGTCCCCTGGAGAAAAGCATCTTTTCCATCCTTTTGAGTGGATGGCTTGTATCCTTCAATGGGTCACAATAGGAAACTACTTTTTTCTTTCTCTTTCAGCACTCCATCGGAGTGCATGTCGTTTGCTGCTCTTCCACAAATTTCTGCTTTTCCCACTCGTCCAAGCCCACTGCACTTTTATTGTTGCTCTTCACTTCTCTGACAGGTCGTCCGAAGAAGCACAGAAACAGACATATTTTTGCAGGGTTTTAACAAAAGAGCAGACTTTATCAGATGGGTTTTTTAGTCTCTGTTCCACATGCTGCATCAAAACACAGTCCAGAGCCTACAAAGGGAGCATTTATTCCTCTGTGGAGGGGCTGGCTGCTGCACTCACCTCTGGAAAGGAGATGTCTTTTCCCTAAAGAGGCCAATACATGCACTCCCTGAGCTGCAGCAGAGAACCAAATGGCAGATTTTAGTGCAGAGCTGGGTGTAAAGTAAATTAGTCCTTGAAAGGCGTTTTCTTGACACTTCCTTAATGATGGCCTCAGATAGCTGTTATGTTCTTTTAAGTGCCCGCAACATGTCCTCTTTTTTAATTCTGAGCTAAATCATGTGCAACAGGCTTTTAAATCTGTTCAGTTTATGGTGTAAAAAGTATTTGACTAGATGCAGACCCACAGTGGCCTGCAGTACCTCTGCTCTCAGTACACATAATCACAGAGATATGCAATGCTCCTGCTCTCTTAGTATATAGAATAATAGTATCTTATAGTGGTACTGCTCTGTTGGTAAAGCTCCTGCTCTTTGTGTATGTAGTTATGCAGGGATTTCCAATGGTCTTTATGTATAAGGTACTCACCTTTGGTAATGCCTTTTCTGGTAGAGACTGTTTCTAATAGCAGATTCTTCACCTTGTGAATATTCCCAGGCGTCACACTGGATCAGGAAACTTTGTGGCAATTCCCTCACATGTCGGTAGGTGGCATCGTGCGGCTCCGTGACAGATCCATCCTTTTCCAGATATGGCATCGGGTCCCCATATATGGACCACCTCGGTGTGATGACATCAGTTTCTTTCTGAACTCTGTTGGCGCCAACAGACGTAGAGCCGATAGAATTCAAAATGTGACAGTGTGCAGATGTTTTCTATAGATGGAACCTTATTAATGGACAGTATGAGTTCATTCAGCAGAACGGGGATGAGGATGGGTCAGTGAGGAATCTGCAGTTAGATAGTCTCTACCAGAAAAGTCGTTAACGAAGAAAAGTTACGTGTTCTTCTGATTGAGACTTCTAACTGCTGATTCCACACCTTGTGAATCGATACCAAAGCAGTATCTCCCTATTTGGTGGATCTGTGGAATGGCTTAGGCCAGGGAACCCTGAGGACATATCAGGGAAAATGTCCATCCCGTCAGACCTGGCTATTCAGGCAGTAATGCATATTGAACGTATTGAGGGTCGCCCACATAGCAGCCTGGCAGATGTCCAAGACCGGCAAACCATGTGCCAGCGCACTGGTTTCCTCTGGTGGAATGGGCCCTGTAAACATTCAGGAGGTTGCGTTTTAGACAGCCCATAGCACATCTTGATGCATAGTACAATCCATTGAAAGATGGTTCTCTTCTGCATCGCTTTTCCTTTCTTAGTACCAGAGAAACAGATGAAAAGTTGGTCATCCTGTCGGTGTTCCCGTGAACGATCAATGTAGAAGCTAAGAGATCCATCTTGGTCATATGGTGGGAAGTTCTTCTTTCTTGGAGGGATGAGGCGGTGCAGAAAAAGCCTGCAAAAAGATGGATTTCCCTATATAAATGTGTATGGCTACCGTGGGCAGGAATGCTGCTTTTGTTCAGAGGACCAGTTTGTCTGGGAAGAACGAGGTATAGGCATTACCACAGATGATGCCTGCAGTTCACTCACTCAACTGGCCGATCTTGCACAAATAAGGACAACTGTCTTGATGGTTATAACAGACGAAGAGGACAACTGTACATGGGCTACAAAGGAGTGCACATGCGATAGGTGAGAACCAAATTAAGGTCGCTCTGCGGCATCCAAAATGGTGTTTGCCAGAACATGTGGGTCAACCCATTCAAAAACATCACTATAGGTGATTTAAAGAAGGAAGGTGGATCCAGTAAATTTCCATACATTGATGGAAAAACCTAATAATGTCAACAGGTCAGCCATCATCTGGAGGTGGCTTATGACTATAGCAACACACAATAAATGGACGGAATGCTGAACACTGTCAAACACTGTCAAACATTCACCCCCGGGTTAAAGCCATCGTTTTTTTGCTCACAATGCCAACCCAGTTTGGACCCAGCCATCATCTTTTGGTGTTGCTATAGTCTCCCTAAGTGGGAAGGGTATGCCCAGATGTGGGTCCCGTGCTCACTGTGCCACTGGATTCAAGCTAGCCTGCCTGATGAGAGGTGATACCCCGAAACCCGCCCCAAGATGCTTGTTTCCGGTCCAGGGAGGACCTCGCCTGGCAGTTCAGGCTAGACTGTTCCAATGGGGAGCAGGGGTAAGACTGATTTGCATATGGCTGGGTCCAAACTGGGGTGTCATGGTGAGCAAAAAAGCGATGGATTTAACCTAGATCTGTGACTGGGGGTGAATGTTTTTGACAATGTTCAGCATTCCGTCCATCATCTTTTTGTGTTGCTATGGTGGCTTACAACTGCCTGAGGTGACTCCACCTTCAGCAACCAGTGGTCTAGATATGGGAAGTCTGGTATTTCCAACCTCTGCAGATGAGTTACGACCACCACCATCTCTTTTGTGAATTCCTGAGGTGCACTGGTCAGACCAAAAGGGTACACCGAGAACTGGAAATGCTCGTGGCCTAACTGAAACCGCAGACAGCGTTTGGGGGACTGACAGATGAGAATGTGGAAATAAGTGTCTTACAAGTAGTGCAATGCCACCCAGTGCCCTGGATCCATGGCAGACAGAACTTGGACCAGAGCGAGCATTTGAAACTCGTCCTTCCAAAAGAAAACATTCAGAGGGCGGATAGCTAGGATGGGACGGAGGCCTCTGTCCTTTTTCAGCACCAGAAAATAACAGAATTAGCAACCTATCCTGGTCTCTTATGCTGGTACCCTCTGTAGTGCTCCTTTGACCAAAAGAGCCAGAACGTCTCCTTAGTGTATGGACAAGTGGCCCTTCGGGACGTGTTGCGATGTGAGTGGCATGTCCGGTGGAACAGTCAGGAATGGTAGAGAATAGCCATGTTCTAAGATCTGGAGCACCCATTGGTTGGATGTAATGCTCCTTAAACCGGGGAGGTGGAAAGTTAACTGAACCCCCGTACCAGGCGATCGTGTGTGGCTGAGGGCAAATTACAGCAGTTTAGCAGTGGCTGTGAAGGGGCATGTGTTTGGATAAAGCATTGTCCCCGCGGGACTCAATGCTGACGATGCTGATGCTGTTCCATGCCTCTCCTCCGAAAGGATTGGGAGGCTTGCTGCTGCTGTTGTGGAGTGTCCACATTGGCATCTCTGCTGGTATCCCCGCTTAAAGCCTTGCAAAGGGCGATCGGTGTGGGGAAACTGGCGCGCAGGTGGAGCTAGGACTAAAGAGCAGGCTGTGCCCTTGTTCTCTTTTACGCGTTCTAAGGCGAGCCCGCCTTTGCCACAAACAGGCGAGGACCGTCTAATGGCATGTCTATGAGGGACTGCCGGACTTCTGAAGAGAAGCCTGTGGAGCATATCCAGGCGTGGCGCCTTTGCACCAGACTGCACTGACTCTCCTAACAGACAGTCGGTCATGTAGAGGCCAGACCTGACGGCGTATTTTACTGCATATTGACTGTCCAAGATGAGTCACTGAAATGTGTCTGGCTCGGATGGCATCCGAGACTGATGGCAAAAACTCTACCACTTTGTCCCATAGTGCGTGTGAATACCTGCACTGGAGACAATAGGTATTTACTGATCTTAGAACAAGACTGGCACACGTAAACATTTTGACACTCTATAAGGGGGAGTTGTTAGGAAGACATTTGGGTTCAGTTGACTAGTGGATGCTTGCACTTCTAAGCTCTCCAGGTGGAATGTTGTAGTAAAACACCTGGGTCCCCAGGAGCAGGTTTCTGCCGCCTTGTCACTTGCCTACTGATTGGTAGGCCTGATCTTGACTTTGCCCAGGTGCACATCATTTAATGCCTGACTGAGGGGCAGAAGAAATTCCTGACTTGTCTGTGAGAGATTGAGGACTTCAGTGAGAACATTAGTATTGACCTCTGCAGTTGCCAGGATGAGGTCTGAGACTTTCGCCGTCTTCCTAATTAGAGCTGAGAATGAGGCAGAGTCCTCTTCTAGCATAGTCAGGTTAGATGAGGACAGGCCAATGTCTGAGGAGGTATCTAGCTCCAAATGCACCCTGAGGGGCATCATAAATGTTACCTTATGATAAGTATCATCCTGATCATCATCGTCCTATGCATATGGTGTATTGTCCGTGTCAGAGTGGTGCTCAGGTAAGGGATTCATTTTAGATTCCAATAAAACTAGCAGATGGATCCCCAACATTGTATTAAGCATTGGAATATTGCCCAGTGGCGTCGGAGCCAGTGGAGTCAGCACCGAAGGTCATATCACAGTCGGTTGAAAAAGAACCAGATCCTAATAAGGATCAACATCGGGTTGACAGCAAGTAAAGCATTCTGCACCAGGGACGGATCCACTGGTGGAAACCTGACTGGCATCCACCGTGAATCTATGGGGCTCAAAGGTGCTCCAGAGGGACCCAAGTGAGGCACCAACAATTATGTCCATGGCTTAGCGAAGCTTGTGGAGCTGTTGTGGAGTCAACGTCCATGTGGACTGAACTAGGTCTGGACGAGGGGGGCCTGATGGTTCCCAGCTCAGAGGCAGACTTCACGGGGAAGTGCCTGGAGTGTCGCACGACTCCGAGTGGCGCTAGCAGCAGGTTGAGGGAAAGCCATGCTTTGATTTTTTATGATTCTAATGGGATTTCCTGTACTTACCTGAGCCCCATGACCTCAACGACGGCCGGTCGCAGGACCGACCTCGTAGCGCAAGAACAAGTTACTTACCTAAATTAATGCATCATTTGCTTTATCTACCTGCAGATTTCTTAACTTTGAATAATTTCCAGGCGTCAGATTGGATCCAGAAACTTTTAACAAGCAGTACCCATGTATGCTGGTAAGTGCCATTGTTCAGTTCAGCGCTGTTTGGCGTCGTTGAATGCGCCAGAATTGACATTGTGCGGTGCCTATATAGGCGCCACCCAAGCGTGCTAACGTCAGTTTCTTTTTGTGACATTCCATGCCAGCAGCGCAGAGCCACGAGGAAAACTGACCACTGGTGTGTGAACCCAGGGCCCTTAAAAGGGTAAGTCCTCTATACTAAAATCCGTTCATAGAATGGGGTAGAAGGGAGGATCGGGAAGGAATCTGCGGTTAGATAAGAGTCTCTTCCAGATAAGGCGTTACTAAAGGAAAGTAACTTGTTCATCTGATAGAGACTTCTAGCCACAGATTCCTTACCTCAGAATAGATACCCATGCAAATCCTCCACAGAGGTGGGGGTGCAATACAGATTAGACTAAAAAGTCCTGTAAGACCGAACAGGCAAAGTGAACATCACACCAGACCTGACTGTCCAGGCAGTAGTGCTTCGCAAACGTGTGCAAGAAAGCCCACATTGCTGCCTGACAGATATCCAGGATAAAGAACTCAGCTAAGTAATGCTGCCTTGGCTCTGGTAGAGTGAGCAAGCAAACCCAAGGCCAATGTGTAGCAGATTTTGATGCAGAGCACTATCCATCATGACATGGTCCACTTCTGCACCACCTTTCCTTTGTTGTTTCCAACATTTCCCATGAAGAGCAGATCGTCCACCTGGAACTCAGGCGGAGCATAAAAGGCAGGCAGAGTGATGAAGTGGCCCACATGGAAAGGAGTTACTACCTTCTGTAAGACGGATGCTTGAGTTCGAAGAACCAGTTTGTCTCGGCAGAAGGTAAGTGTAGGAAAGTGCCCCTTTTTGACAATGTCACCCCCACTTTTTGCCTGGTATTCGATGCAATTTTGACTGAAGTGCATTTGGTTCCCGCTAACCAGGTCCCCACTGCCAGTGCTCTTTCCATAAAACAAAGTAACTGTGCAACTGTTCCCCAATTGGCAAGGCCTTTAGCACTCCTGTAATTCTCTTATAAAGGGTACCACTGTTACCTAGGACATGGGTACTAAAGAGTGTCCCTAAGTCTTGCAGCATGTATTGTGCCACCCTAAGGGACCCACCACCAAACTCATGCAGACTGCCATTGCAGGATGTGTGAAATGGAGCACACAAAAAGGAAAACTTGACATGGCACACACCCTGTATGCCATGCCCACAGATGCTGTACGTACAGCAGGAATTATAGCCCTAAGGCAGGGTGCATTATATTACCAGTGAGGACTATATGAAACTGGGTTCTTGTTGCAGTAAGTCCCCACATTGTGCCTGGTATCTGATGCAACTTTGACTGAAAGTGTACTGTGTCCCTGCTAACCAAGTCTCTAGTACCAGTGTTCTTTCCCTAAACTGTACCATTGTTCCACAATTGGCACCACTATAGCCTCCATGTAAATCCCTAGTAAATGGTACCCCTGGTACCTAGGGAATTAGGTCTAAAGAGGGCACCATTACGAACTGTGCCAACCTAAGGGACCCCTCATCAAGCTCATGCAAACTGCCATTGCAGGCTGTGCGTCTTGGTACAGAGAAAAGCAAAGAGTCGACATGGAACCCATCCCTGTGTACCTTGCCTGCACAGCACTGCATATGGTATAGGTAAGTCACCCCTACAGCAGGCCTTCAGCCCTAAGGCATGATGCACTATAACCATGTGTGGGAATATCTGCGTGAGTGGATGTGTCCCTGTGATATCTAAGTTCACTCGTAGATACCACAAGTGCACAGGTAAGCCATACAGAGTACATGGACTGGACACTTGTGATTACAAGTTCCCCAGTTACATGATGGCTTCACTGTACCACCAGATGTTTGATACTAAAAATCTAGTCTTAATAAACCCACACTGATGCCATTGTTGGATTTATTAAGAAATGCACCCAGAGGGTCCCTCAGAGGTGCCCCCTGAAAACCGACCGACTGCTAGTGTGTTAACTGACTGGTCTTGACCAGCCAGCCACCCTAAACAAGTTTCTCACCTCCTGAGGTGAGAGCCATTGTTCTTAGGGGACGGGAACAAAGTCTGCTCTGGGCGGAGGTGTTTACACCTCCTCCACGCAGGGACTGCATTCCAGACTGGGAAGTTTCAAATACCCTGCCGCCTTTGTTATGCGACCCAGGCCTCTCCAGATAGTGGAGATGCCAAACCCGCTGTCCTGACTCCACTTTTTGGCAGCAAGACAGGCGGGAAAATTAGTAAGATTAGGAGGTGTGCCCCCACCAAACCAGCACCACCACTAAGGTGGACTAGGTGATGTGGACACCACCATTCTAAATTCCTCCATCTTGTTTTGGGACGGAATTAGCCTTTTAGGGTCAGGGTTATGCCCACTTCCCAGAGGAAGTAGTTATATAAAGGGTATAGACACCCTATAGGTAGGTAGCCCATTGGCTACTATCTGTCGCTCCTGAACCCAAGAACTCAGATTCAACGGATCAAAAGAAGAAGGACAAAGAAGAGTCACTGCCTGGCAAGAACTGCAGAAGAACTGTGAACCTTTGGCGCAAAAACCTGCCTGCTTACAACTCTCTCGACAGTTGCAACAGAATGACTTGTCCTGCAAGCCAGAGATCTACCACAGCCTAGAGGAGTCTGCCAGCACTTCGAAACTTGCCTACAGTCTCCCTTGAAGTTGAGGAGCTACCCCCCTGCAGCCACAGGCACCAACAAGCAGAGTCCGGTCCACCACCTTGCAGCTCATCGGCCTGACCGACGCCGCAGACGACCAGGAGAAGGTACTCCTGCCCTGGAAGGTCAGATCTGTCTCCCCATCGAGTGTGAAGACATCAGGACCAACAGAAGCCGTGCAGCACCAACCCCTGGGTTACCGAATGCCCTGCACCAAGCATCAACAGTGAAAGTCCAATCTGCATTCTCTCTGCACCATGACTGAGCAGCTATCGAGGGACATCAGCATCACTGAGACCCACTTTGTGAGTGGCCCAGCTGTCCTGATTTTGCCCCTGCCAGCTGTTTGTCCCTAACTGCAAACAGCATCTTTGCGCATCCAGTCCAGTCGTCCTAATCACTCTGCACCCGAGCCGCCCGGCTTGGGTACCAAAGAAAGGGCTGTACCCCCTTGCCTTAAGACCCCTTGCGACTCAAGCCCCTGTTTGGGAGCTCTCTGACTTGTCCCCAAGTCCCCCTGTGCAGCCTGTTTTCAGGTGCCCCCACTTCACAGTATTGTAGCCAGCTACAACCTCACCAGCACCCTGCTCCCTGTGAAACGCGGGCAGTTCCTGAAGAACTGCTGGTAGTACTTTGGATCTTGGCCCACTACAACTCGAAACCCAGAAGGTGCACCCCTGAAACAGATTGTACTTACCGTTATGCATTTATGACTTTTCCTTCCATAGGATTGCATTGTGCGTAAAAGCGTATAGGTAAGAAACATTTTATTACCTGCAAAAATTGCTATCAAAACCAGTACTTACTTTTGAACAAAGTTCTTGGTTTCACAAAATATATAAAGTGTTCTTTTTTTAATTTGGTCTCTGATTTTTTCTCTGATTGTGTATATCATTTATTGCCTCTGTGAGTACAACAAATTCTTAGCACTACCCTCTGATAACCCTAGCTGCTCGTCCAAACTACCTCAAAAGAGAGTGTTAGTATTATCTACTTTAGCCTCTGTAAGCCAATTGCAGAGTCATTGGAATCTCTGCACAATGTACTTCTTTTTAGTGCCCTATATAGAGAGCCAGCTTCTTACAAGGACATATCTGCATGAGCAGATATGTCTCTGTGCTGTCTGGTTTAAATGCTAGACGGTACACATGAACAGGGAAACCATCAAGTATATATACTGGGCACTGTGCATTACGAGTTCCCCAGCTACATGATGGCTTCACTGCAACCTATGGTATTTGGTATCAAACACCTGGTCTTAATAAATCCATACTGATGCCAGTGGTGGATTTATTAAAACATGCACCCAGAGGGAACGTTAGAGGCGCTCCCTGAAAACCTACCAGCCTCTTAGTATGCTGGCTGACTGGTTTTGGCAAGCTTGCCACCACAGACATGTTTCTGACCACCTGCAGGTGACAGTCCACACACTCAGGCCAGAAACAATGCCTGCTCCAGAGAAGGTGTTCACACCTCCTTCAACAGGATGGCTAGTGAATCTGCATACCAAGGCCAGGAACTTCAAAGCCCCTACTGCATTTGATGTGCCATCCAGGCTTCCCCCAGACCTCTGAGATGCCACTCCCTGCCCTGGGCACATCTGGCACCAGGACAGGTGACAAATTAGCTATGCTAGGAGGCGTGGTGCACTACCAGGCCAGCCACATCCCTAAGGTAGGCTGTCTGATGTGCCCCCACGAAAAGAGGGTTCCACCATTTTGATGGAAATAGGAATTTTGGGACAGGGTTATGCCCACTCTCAACACTAAGTGGTCATATAGTAGGTGTAGTGATCTCAAGGGTAAGTAGTCCATTGGCTACTACCCTCCACTCCCTTAACACCCCTAAATTGATTATTTAGGTGGCCCCCTGGCACCAGAAACTTAGATTTGCCTGACTGAAGAAAAGAAGAGTACAAAGAAGAGCCGAAGGAGCAAGAACTGCAGATTGCTGATGGACTTTGGCGCCAAACCCTGCCTACCTACCTGCTCCTGTCCCGACATATGCGACAGCATTAGTCGCCCTGCAGCTGTGCATCTTCCAAAAGTCTCAAAGGGCCTTTAGCACTCTGCCAACCCGTCAGCATCTCCCTTGAAGTGGAGGAGCCACTTCCCTGCAGCCTGCAGGTACTGACTGCAATGCCTGGTTCACCGATCTGCTATTTATTGGGTCCACCATAGCTGCATCCACCCAGGAAGAGGTCACATGCTCCTAGAGGTCAGATTCATCTGCCCACCAAGCGAGAAGACACCAGGATCAACCACAGCTGCCCTACACCAATACCCGGGGTACCAGACCCCTTGCAGCAACCAAAGCTCGATTGAGTTCAAACTGACCTCCAAAGTCGCAAAGACCGAGCAGCAGACGAGGGACGTCAGCGGCACAGAGGCCAGCACCAGTAGTGGCTCAGCTGTTCTGTTTTGTCCTCCTTTGCAGGTCTAACCGAGATTTGTCGGTGCCTTTGAGGCACGAGCATCAGCCGACCAAAACCCTCAGCACCCGAGCTCCCCGGCCCAGGTCCACGACAACCGACAGTGCTCCCCTGCTCCCAGGGCCACACAAACCGATCCCCCCCATGGGAGCTCCCAGACTTGTATCCAAGTCCCCCTCTGCAGCCTGTTTCTAGGTTGCCCCCCTCTTTGCCTACGGTGTAGCGCACAAGGCTACCAACCTGTCCAGCACCTATGCACACAGACACTTTTGGGCAGGTAAAATCAAACGGCTGGTGGTACTTTGGACCTTGGCCCCTTAAGTCCTAAAGGGGGCCCCCGAGAACTGTTTGCAAATAAATGTTTGCAGTATATGCCTTTTTCTCAATAGAAAAGCATTACCGCGTAAAAACGCATTAGTGAACATTTTACTTACCTTCTAAAATTGCTATTACGAAAAGTACCCATTTAAGAAGTTCTTGCTGTTAAAATAAATATAGAAATGCTTGTTATTTTTCTAAATTGGTCTCGGGTTTCTTCTTGAGTGTGTGTCTCATTTATTGTCTCTGTGTGTGTTCAACAAATCCATTAACACTACCCTCTGATAAGTCTAAACTGCTCACCCACACTACCACAAGAGAGAGCATTTGGGATTATTAATTTAAGCAAACACATGAGATGATGGACGGAGTGCTGAAACTTTTCAAACACTCACCCCCAGTCACAGATCTGGGTTGAATCCATCATCACTCTTTAGCTCACTTTGCCACCCCAGTTCAGACACAGCTATATGCAAATCAGTCTTGACCCTGTGCCTCATGGGAACAGTCCAGACCGAACTGCCAAGCCATGTCTTCCCTGGACCAGAATCAAGCATCCTGGGACCGGTTTCGGGCTAACAGCCCTCATCAGCCAGGCTAGCTTGAATCCAGTGGCAAAGTGAGCAAGGGACCCACGTCTGGGCATACCCTGCCAACTTAGGGCGAACAAAGCAAACACAAGGAGATGATGGACGGAGTGCTGAAACTTTTCAAACACTCACCCCCAGTCACAGATCTGGGTTGAATCCATCATCATTCTTTAGCTCACTTTGCCACCCCAGTTCAGACACAGCTATATGCAAATCAGTCTTGACCCTGTGCCTCATGGGAACAGTCCAGACCGAACTGCCAAGCCATGTCTTCCATGGACCGGAATCAAGCATCCTGGGACCGGTTTCGGGCTAACAGCCCTCATCAGCCAGGCTAGCTTGAATCCAGTGGCAAAGTGAGCAAGGGACCCATGTCTGGGCATACCGTGCCAACTTAGGGCGAACAAAGCAAACACAAGGAGATGATGGACGGAGTGCTTAAAGTTTTCAAACACTCACTCCCAGTCACAGATCTGGGTTGAATCCATCATCATTCTTTAGCTCACTTTGCCACCCCAGTTCAGACACAGCTATATGCAAATCAGTCTTGACCCTGTGCCTCATGGGAACAGTCCAGACCGAACTGCCAAGCCATATCTTCCCTGGACCGGAATCAAGCATCCTGGGACCGGTTTCGGGCTAACAGCCCTCATCAACCAGGCTAGCTTGAATCCAGTGGCAAAGTGAGCAAGGGACCCACGTCTGGGCATACCCTGCCAACTTAGGGCGAACAAAGCAAACACAAGGAGATGATGGATGGAGTGCTGAAACTTGTCAAACACTCACCCCCAGTCACAGATCTGGGTTGAATCCATCATCATTCTTTAGCTCACTTTGCCACCCCAGTTCAGATACAGCTATATGCAAATCAGTCTTGACCCTGTGCCTCATGGGAACATTCCAGACCGAACTGCCAAGCCATGTCTTCCCTGGACCGGAATCAAGCATCCTGGGACCGGTTTCGGGCTAACAGCCCTCATCAGCCAGGCTAGCTTGAATCCAGTGGCAAAGTGAGCAAGGGACCCACGTCTGGGCATACACTGCCAACTTAAGGCGAACAAAGCAAACACAAGGAGCTGATGGACGGAGTGCTGAAACTTTTCAAACACTCACCCCCAGTCACAGATCTGGGTTGAATCCATCATCATTCTTTAGCTCACTTTGCCACCCCAGTTCAGACACAGCTATATGCAAATCAGTCTTGACCCTGTGCCTCATGGGATCAGTCCAGACCGAACTGCCAAGCCATGTCTTCCCTGGACCGGAATCAAGCATCCTGGGACCGGTTTCGGGCTAACAGCCCTCATCAGCCAGGCTAGCTTGAATCCAGTGGCAAAGTGAGCAAGGGACCCACGTTTGGGCATACCCTGACCACTGTCAGCTGGAGCGACTGCATGCAGGAGCCTCAGCGTCTCTGGTCAGTGTGTCAGCATGGAAGTCTCGGTTCCCTCTGTCTTACCGGGGCAAGATGTGGTGTATTTATACCCTAAAGAGTCTCGGCCCTCAGTATGGTTTGTATTGGACATGAGGAAGACGTCAGGGGTGAACTTTGTACATACATATTATGCCAGTGGTGTATTCCTAGAGAGCCATGCATAATTAATGAGTACAGTGTGGGCCTGTGTTTGGAAAAAAAAACCTGCTGTATTCAAAACCACAGGATAGATAACGTTCAGCCCTCAGAGCTCGTTGTGTACTAGCTGGGACCAATGTAGGTGAAAGATCATGCCTATATAAGGAATCATGACTATAATAGGACATGTACAGTTATGACCATAATTGGGCATATGCGGCTATGACCATAATAGCGCAAGTACGAATATGACCATATTAGGGTAAATATGAATACGTCCATTTAGGGCATGTACCAACGGGTCTACATTAGGGCCTCTATGCGGGATATAACATCCACTCCTCTTCCGAATTGGATAAAAATGACCATACTTAAAATCTGGACAATTTAAAAATCTTTTTAAAAGCAAGTAAAAACATGGTTCTAAAAAATCGTTAAAATGAGGTGTTTAAATTTTTTTTTTAAAATTCAGCTATTTCCAGTAGCCACTTTGATTGTCTATCTATAAAAGTTGCATCACCATAAGCAGGAGAAGGCCATGCTTTTCTCAAGCGAAAGTGTCAATGTAAGAAAATGTTCCAAATTTAGATCGTTTGTTTTGAAACGAGTGAAGAAGCCGAATTCTCTCTCAGGACACGATGAGCCAATTCAAGATTAAGCGTCCTGGCTGGGAAGCACAATATTATCGGTGTCAGCTGCTGCAGACGACAAATCCAACGCCTCACAGAGAACGTCAATCGCACATAGATGGAATGTAGTACTGCCAACAGTCGGTGCTGCGGCAGCTTGTGCGGCAGTTGTAACCTGGGTGCCTGTGGAGGAGTCACCTAACCCAGCAGGAGCAAACGGCACCTGTGGATTCTCCAGGAATGCATTCATCAGAATCGGAAGCCGCTGAGGACAACGCAGAGCATGGGCCTTTATGGGGTCCAGCATTGCATCCGTGTCCGGAGGAGCATCTGATGGAAATGTTAGACAAAGATCCAACGTGCATTCTTCTCCGCAGAACAGGCATCGAAGAACAGGTAAGATGCAGTCTACCCAGACTGGTCTAAATGATAGAAACCAGGAGGCATTGAGTTCTCGCAGGCAAGGAATGCCCAGAAGGTGTACCATGCGTTCACTTTATTTCCGTTCCAGGAGCGTGTTCACCATTCCCTCGGGAAGTGGGCCGTCCATTGCGTAGCAGCAATATTACAATCAGGATTCCTGCAATTAGGAACAAGATGAGCGGGAATCCTCCAAATACGCTTCCCAATAAGGAGTGTAATAAATTTGGGATTACTCCGAGGACTGTCTGAAAGGTGCTTAACAGTCCGGACCCTATGGTCTTAAATAGGTGTACAATACCGCTCGTATCAGACATGTTGAAGATACGACTAACCATTTCTGCGAAATGAATGGGGCAGTTTGTACGTATGAGTGCCTGTATCTCGGTCGAGGTCCTTGCAACTTGAAGTTCATAGGTTTCTCGAGCGGAGGTTAAGGGCACGGGTTGCTGTAAAAGCATGGCTTTCAATCTGCTCAGAGTAACAAATTGTATGAAAGAAACATTCAGCGAAGGCCATAGCGGCGCCTCCCTGACTGTGTTCAGTGGCGGAAACCATACTTGCATACAGCAAGTAACCCTGGAATTAACAGTGACTAGATATGCGACGCCCGGAAGCATCCCACAGCAACCTTGATCATTTAGCATTAAGTAACTCCCATTCGAGAGCAGCTGGAAAACCGGCGTGATCATGGCCGCTGGGGTCCCTGACATGTGACAAGATAAGTTCGCCACTGAACCACTGCAGGCTCCGTGTAGAGAAATATCCTGACACATGAGAGAACCGCTTAAAGCGTTCTTGCAGTTTGTACCACTCAGATACACTTCTCGATCCCCATTCCGGCATCGGTATCTATATGGTAACTCCCAAGTTTCCTTGATGCATCCCTTACCCATTTTCTCATATTTGCCTGCCTGCCTTTGCTCAAGGCAATATTGAAACTGAAACGTAGTGACTGGCAGAGTGATTTGGCCATGAATTAGCCATTCAGTTGATGGTGATTCGGCTACAGTGAAAGGTAGCCTTTCCAATTTCTCAATACGCAACATTGTATATTTGGCTCCCCTTTGTGCCATTTCTGTCTGTTTATCAGTTAGATTGTATTCTGAAAACAGAGACGTTGTGTTTATAAAACGCCACGGCACATAGCCTGCACGCAAAGTTTGCAGCGTCCAGCTTAACATCATAATAGAACGTAGCTGAGATTGCCCGTGTTGTAACAAGGCCAGATCTTGTTCTAATATGTTGATTGCCGAAGACACACTGTTGCCTAAGGAGTAAATCCTGGAGGTCAAAGTTGTTAACCCATTATCCACTACAGCTAATGCTTTCTCTAAGTTAATACGGAGTATTTCCCGTATCCTCTCTGCGGCCTCTTGTTGGGATATTTTCCAGTTCTCATTATAGTAGGCATAAAGGCCTGCATATATGAAACGTTTCTGACGTTGTTTCCTGGGACCTAGTAGAAAATCTCTAAGATCCATGTCAGGTGTGAGTAAGGTCAAGTGGATCTTTACTTCTGTCAGTGTTGAGGTCTCTAGCCAATCAAGGGACAACTTCCCAACACTATACAATGTCACTACCACTGGGTGTTGTCTTTGTACATAGCGTGGATCTGGCCTATGGATACTAAACCCTTCGGTTGTATTCATAAATCTCTGTTGACATTTGTTTGTGTCAATGGGCCAAACCAGCCATTCTTTTCCAATCAGGATCTGATCTGTTGTACTGGAAAATGTCATCTAATTTCACCCCATGTGTAGTTGAATTCTGCCCCCCACCCATCTGCGATGGTGTTGGAAATCCCGGTGTGTTCATTTCCTTGCCTTTGGCGAATCCAAGACAGGTTGTTTGTTGCACAGTTTCATTCAGAAATAACATCTGCTGCGGAATGATGCATGCTCTAAAAAGTGCTTCTGTTCCCTGGACTTGCCAGTCCCTAGAACCCCAGATCGATTTCGAATCTATTGTGTCTTTCCATAGATCGAAAACCTGTTTAGACAACTGGTTCAGAAAGCAGTAAATATGTTTGGTGTTTGTTAACATAATTTTCTGAGCTGAAATTTTCGCCACTTTATAATAAAATGACTTCGGGTCGGATGTGTTAAACCCTGAGAAGTATGTGAATTTCTGTGCAAATGCTTGCGCACTACCTTTTGGAGGTGTTGGGCAGTGTTCCCACTGGTGGTACTCAAATACATTTCTAGGTGTTATAGATTTGTGTAAGAAATGATGACCATATTGCTGGTAACAGTACAATGTATCATAGTCTGAAGTACCTTCTAACATTTCATTGTTCGGAAATGCAGCAGTTTTTTCTAAATCAGACATCATAGCATTTACAGTTTCAGTGTCCCAATCATCAGAAAATGTACTGGAGGTAATGATATCACTTAAAGAAATTTTAAATACATGTTTAAGCTTTAAAAGTTCAGTCGGACCGAATACATCATAATCAATTTTGTCCCATACTATACCGTCCGGTATAGGAACTGCTGTGATGTTCACTGAAGACAAGTCTCTTGGTTCACGATGTGAAGACTAGTGTGGTTTTAAAATCAAATTGACTCTTTTGGCTGTAGAGCTTTGCTGGAGGTGTGGTCCATTAATAAGCATACTAAAAGTTATTATTAAACCTAGCCAGAAAATTAAAAATAAGATCCCAGTGATATACTATAGTTCTATCCAAGGTGACACCAGGTAAGTCTTTCTAAAAAGTTCAAAAAGTCATTGAGTTTCTGTGGGAGTGATTTTTTGGCTGGCGTCGTTTCCGGTTCGCTTGGATCCAGTGAAAACGTATCAATGTTCATGAAATAGCCAGAAGCAGTTCGATCAATTGTTGGAATTGCATCGGGATTTGTTAAAATCGGATTTTGCTCTTGACGAGGCATGTTGACGTAGATGTCTGTAGTCGGTCTGATTGCAACTTGGTTACTAAGTTGATTTTCATTTTGAAGATGAATTTCTTGTTGAAGTGGAACGAGTTCCATAGCATTGTTGCTTAGTCCTTCATTCCGTACAGGTGGCTCTTCAAACGTGATGAGTCTTTCTGTTTGAACTTCTTGGATTGTAGCAAGAGGAGGGCGTCTGCTACTGTGGAGTCCACGAGGCCTACTGTTTAGTATCGGCCACATAGTGTGGTTTGATTAAGTCGATTGAGACAAATCTTTTCTCCTTTTTCCCGGCAAGAGGCGGAAATAGTACTGTTCTTGTGCCTTGGATTGCTAGGACCGGTACAGGCTTTCTGCAGGATGGCCCAAATTCTTTCTTGTCAGCAATCTTCTCTCTGACCAGATCCCCGATTTTTTGGGATCCAGATAGATCTTGCCGTTACTGCCTTGACTTCCTCAGTGGCGGGCTGTTTCTGGAGCACGTTACTTTGTTGTGTTCTGGATTCATTTAGATCCTGTAAAACAGCCAAACGATCATGGATATCAAATGGTTTTTCATCCGCCACTGTGCCTTCACAATCAAGATCAGGTACCCACATTCCTGTCCCAAATAGGACCTCGTAAGGAGTGACACCCCCTAGAGAGCATCTTGGCTGATTATTTATCGCGCGTTGTACCCCATAAAGGTGATCGACCCATCTACCGCCCTTGCCTAATACCCTAGCTGTTAAAGATTGCTTTAAGTCTCGGTTTTTCCTCTCCACAACAGAATTTCCCTCGGGATGGTACGGAGAGGAGTACCGCAATGCTACGCCCAATCCTTCCATGGCCTCTTTGTAAGCCCAAGAGCTAAACGCCGGACCACGGTCAGAATGTAACGTGCCAACTGCGTATGTGCCGATAAAGACTCGCAAATCTTTTATAACAGTTCGAGCGTCAGCCGAGCACTGAGGCCAAACCTTGAGTAAACTTGAGCTGGACGCGCACAAACGGACAACCTAATGCTGTCTAACAATGGTATCTGTACTGGACGTGTTGTGGTGGACCCATTCATCTGCTTGAAGATGTCGCAGTTCCAGACATAGTCTCTAATCAGCCTTCTCATCACGGGCCACCAGTAGCGTTCTTTCAATAAAGCAACAGTCTCCCTAAGTCCGTTATGTACAGAACCTATCCCTTCGTGTGCTGCCACAATTAAACCTAACCTACGATCCATATTTGGTATTACTCTATCCCCCACTCCAGGAATCTGAGCATATGGAATGTTTTGTGCATCTAACTTGTAGGAGTACTTGAGTGGAAATTTCTTTGGTACTGCTGTGCTGCCTTTGCGTGAAGCATTGACAGCTACCATAATCTCACCGTCTACCCTCGTTTTTGAACGAGTAACTGCAGCTACGGCGGCTGTGCGAACAGCCCCCTTTGCGGCTTCATCAGCCAATGAATTCCCTTCAACGTGAACGCCATCACGCTGATGAGTCAGTGTATGTATCACGTGAGCCCTTGGTAGTTCGTTTCTCAACTCCACTACCTGTTCCCATAGCATTTTATGCTTAATTGTGCCACCTTTTGCATCTTTGAACCCGTTTTGTTCCCAATGATGTAGATATTTATTATACGACTGTACACAGTAAAAGGAATCACACACAATCAGTGTGGGGAATTCGTGATCCGTATTTATAAGTGCCAGTATCAGTGCTTTGAGTTCTGCCAACTGAGCCGTGCAGTCTCCTAGAGATTGCGTTTTAGTGCAACTCGGATGGAACTTTCCATTGTGCATGCGACCTTTAACAATTGCACACGCCGCGCTGTAAGCTTGCTTGCTTCCTGTGGCTGTTTGAGCAGAACCGTCAGTGTAAATAATGTATTCATACTGATCTAGAGGCAAAATCTCATTTGGTAGAGGGTATTCTTGTTCGTATTGCAGGAATGCCTGTGTTTTTAAACTTGGATCAAATCTGTATTCAACATCCGTTGCAGTAAGAGAATTAGCCCATTGTATCCATCTTTGATGTAAGGCTTTAGCATTTGGAATGCTAGCTTTTGTAACAGCTTCTAAAGCTGGTACTGGGGTCACGACAATTATGCGCTTTCCCAGAGCCAGAGCTCTTTCTCTTGCTACAGCGGTCTGCACTGCTGTCAGGATTTTTTCTGTTGAAGTGAAACGCATTTCTGCATTTGTGTACAGGTGTGATTTGTATGCGATTGGTACTGTTTCACCTTCATTAAAAGTTAAGTAAGTGTACCTGCATTGACCCGCTATGACTCGGATCACTAAGTTGCATACGTTTACGCGTGTCTGTAAATGTTTAGAAGCTATCATGTCTTCTTGTAGGGAACGCAGGATATTAGTGTGTTCCTGTGTCCATTGTCTGACTGAAAAATCAGGTTTTATTAAGTTGTAGAAAGGTTTTACTCTTTCTGCGTAATCCAAAATGTATGTTCAACCAAAATTTAGGAATCCCAGAATTGATTGTAAATTCTTTAATGATTTTGGAGGTTGGAGCAGCGCACATTTTTCTAAAAAGTTAGCTGCCAGGCTTTTTCCCTCACTTGACAACTTGTATCTTAAAAACAGGACACTGAGGTGGGCAATCTTTGATTCTTTAAAGTTAAATTTGTAGCCCTCAAAGGCGAATCCCATAATAATGGTGCTCACCCTGGGCAAGTGCCTCAGTAAGTCATCGTCCGTCAGATAAATATCATCTACATAGGACAATGCTTCTTCATCCAAATTTTGGAGTAACTCCGTTACTCTTGCTGAAAATACCCCCGGGCTGTTTTTATACCCTTGGGCTAGGTGACAAAATTGTCGCTGGGACCCTAACGCACTGAAGGCGGTCAGATCCCTGCTTTCAGGCGCTATATTTTGGCAGAAAAATCCATTTGAGATATCAAGTGTTGTTTTGTATTTTTTGCGCACAATGTTATTCATTAATGCGGCACTGTGTGCATTTTGAACTGCAAATATCTTTGTGCAAGTGTTTAAATGTCTGTAATCCAAAACTAAACGATATGTGTTGTCAGGTTTCATTACGGGAAACATAGGATTGTTCATAGGTGAAGTGCAATTTTCTATCACCCCCTGGTATTCTAGTTGGTCTAGAATCTCCCTGACTTGTTTCTTAGCTTCCTGCTTTATAGGGTATTGCCTTTGGGCATTTGGGGAAACTTTTAAAGGGATCACGTGGTGGGTTGACTCCTCATCCCAACCAACATGATTTTTATACAATGCTGGAGCTAGGGCAACCGCCCACTCCCGCGCATATGCATGTTTTAGGTGAATGGGAACGAGGTCGGAAAAGGCTGGAAAAATTACAGTTTCTCCCCTAGGGCACTCCATGACGAATGCTGGCGGCCAGTCTTGTTCTGCTAATAGAATGTCATAACCAGATGACAGATTTTTCCAAAAGAGACCTTTAACTCATGTAACTTATGTGGGACACTTACCCGAGTATCAGGTGTTTCCACCGTGATATGCTCACTCTACTCCGCTGTCACCAGAAATTCCTTCAGGTTCTGGCGAGCTATCGTTACTTCTGCCGCACTGTCTAGCATCGTCAGAGCCCATTCCCCATTCAGAAGCTGTGTCCTCAGAATTCTGGGCATGTCTGATCTTGAGACCTGCTACCTTCTTCTTTTTGAACTGAGGTTTTGATTTTTGTTTATCCTCTTTTTTAGGTGCGTAGTCCGCAGCGCGTTGCGTGTCTCTGGACTTTGTACGGTCCTCTTGTCTGTGTTCTGACCGTCCTTCCCTCTCGGAGTTTCTTGATGAACCCTGAAAGGAACGAGAGGAACGAGTATCAGTATCCTGATACCTGTCAGGTTTTTTAATATTATCCCTGTTCCTGAGGTTATACCTCCTTTCAGAGGGCTCCTGTGGAGGAAGCCTACCTCTGGACTGAGATCTGGTGTCTTTAGACTTTTGTTGTTTTTTATTTTCCCACTTCTTTTTAGAAGAAGTAGGTGTCTGCTTTGTAGTGTCCTTTTCAGGACTGCCCACCAGTTGTGGTTTTAATGCTTTCCCACCTAGACTGTCTCTGCCTAATTCTGCATATGCAGTTTCAATTATTTTGGGTAGTTCGTGTTGTTG
Source organism: Calotriton arnoldi (assembly GCA_963921515.1). NCBI lineage: Eukaryota > Metazoa > Chordata > Amphibia > Caudata > Salamandridae > Calotriton > Calotriton arnoldi. The sequence goes on along the minus strand of CAWUFW010002084.1, from coordinate 1,805,558 downwards.
ATCCTCTGGACCGAACTCCCTCAGGCATTGGCGGATCGCCACTGAAGCTGCTTCCCCCTTAATGTTAGCAAGTATTATGGCTGAGACCTGTTCAAAGTTGTTTAGCAACTTCATCCCTAAGTTAAGGGCAGGCTCTGCTCCGTACTCATTTTGTATCTGTTTTAATACTTCAGGTACTACTGCTATTGACGGGATACCATGTGTTCTGGTATATATGGCAGCAAAGACTGAACCCCAAGAGGTGCAGTCCTCTACTTGTGGTGTCAGACCCATGGGCAAGCAGATTGTTAGAATTCTGTGTTTATCACTGGTGGTAGTATTCGGGAATACTGCTTCAAGCTGAGTTATTTTCTGAGCTATCCAGAATGGGATTTGTTCGCGCTTTGCTGGCATTTTGCCCATTATCGCGTGTAATGTTTGTGGAGTTATTTTATTAACTGTACCTTGGACTGGAGTATCTTGTGCTGCAGCCGGTGCAGGTTGAACTGTTAAAGTCCTCATCACAAATTGTGTGAGGTTTCTGTAGATTTTAATTAAATCTCTGTGTTCTACGAGTAAGACTGGCTGTGGCATTGTGCCAATATCAGGATGTGGTGTGTATGCCGCTAATATGGGCCATGTGGCTCCTGCTCCTCCGAGCGGACCTAATCTTGCTCTTCCATGTACGTGGGGTAGGGTGCCTTTAAACCAGTAATTATGCTCCTGGTAATTGAGCGGAACCTCTAACTCCTCAAAAGGGGTATAGTCCGCTGGTGGTTCACCTTCTAGGTAGTAGTGAAATACATCTGTAACTACATTCGCTGCTGGGAATGTAACCCATGAATAGAACACCTCTGTTTTATTAGATTCGTGTGCCTCAATCACGAAAATTACTTTACCACCCCTGGCTCTTAAGCCATGTTCTAGAAGTTTTATGGTGACTGCCCTTCTGAAATTTGGTGCAATTTGTATTGAATCTTCAGGCTCTTCTTCTCCTAAACCGAAGAGGTCTGTTGCAACTCTCCTTGTTTCGTCTGCTTCTTCCACCATTTTTAATTGGAAGAAGGGAGGTTAAAGAATTTTTAAGATAAGGTGTACATGCACAATTGTAGGAACTATATGTCCTTGAAGCTTGAATAACCAACAGCCAATAAATAGTATTCTCGTACTACTCAGCTGCGGCGGATTTTGTGCCCACCCACTCCAGACGTCTCTGGGGTTTTTGTGAGTAGGTTCTCTGAGAATAGCACGACTGAACTACTCAGATTCTACTGTTAAATAAGTACCCAACCAACGTTGGCGGCGCCATGTCATGTAGTTCGTATAGTACCCCTGAAGGACCTGCGCGTTTGGATAACCTATACTGCGGGCTTGGTGGCAGACTGACTCCGTGCACCCCCACTGTATATGTTAGCCTGGTTTGCATTAGCTAGCTCGCAGTGCCACTAGTGTCTCCTCTTATCGGGGAGAGATTAGTTTCTGCCAACCTTAGAACATGACAACCCTGATTCCCTCAGAATCGTGGAAACAATGTACTACCTTTCGCTCAGTCACTCGTGCTTACTTATTCGGTTTGTCTCAGAGAGTTACACAGAATAAACAGTCGGGCGTTTCAATAAGTATTTATTGAACAGTTGTTATTCTAGTGTAAAATATATGTGCTGCGGTAATCAGCAGACAATAGCAGAGATATATTATCAGCAGTACGATAAAAGCAAAGGGATAGAACAGTTCTACCATATTGCGATAATCATGAATACATACATGAATATAAAAGCATTATGCAAGTGTGCGTACTCCTACGATGCCTAAGAACAAAAGTTACTTACCTGTAAACTGTGGTTCTCCAGTATTGGTATCTTTCATAGATTCACATGCTTGAATCATTCCCCGTCGTCGAAGTGGGAGTCCCACGGTACATAAAAATAGCAATAAATATGCATAGAATAGCCATATCATAGGTAAATTAGAACCAGGAAGTAAAATAGTTAGAAGTCAATAGGAAAAAATGTTCCACTTTCATGACTCGTCCAAGTCATTATATATAGTCCAAACTATATCAGGCGACAGCACCCTCCAGAATGCTCTCCCCAGAGGCTCAGGCTCTCAGATTTTCAGCACAAGTGTGATATAAGAGCAATAGCGCCTAGGAGAGCCTCTGAGGGGAGGTGGGTGGGTCGCATGTGAATCTATGAAAGATACCAATACTGGAGAACCACAGTTTACAGGTAAGTAACTTTTGTTCTTCTCCAGTATTGGGGTATCTTTCATAGATTCACATGCTTGAATCAGAGTAGAAAGCAGTAATTCCACAATAATGCTTGTGAGATCATCAAAGAAAGATATACATATCTATATGTATATGTATATCAATATTCCCAAAACCACATAACATAAACATCTGTAAAAATGTAACAATATATAAAATATATCAATATAAATAGATATGTACATATAATTGCCATCAATGAGGAGGAGGGAAGAACAGAGGCTCACCTTATTTAAAAAGATTACGGAGAACCGCTTGTCCCACAGACGTGTCTGCATTGCTGGCAGCTTCCAGACAGTAGTGCTTGGTAAAGGTGTGCCTGCTGGACCATGTTGCAGCTCGGCATATTTGATGAAGAGGTACACCAGCAAAAAGACCAGTAGACGAAGAGATTGCTCTAGTAGAATGTGCTCTCGGAGTTGCCTGTAGAGGTCTACCCGCTTGCTGATGACAGAAAGAGATCGCAGCAGAAATCCAATGAGCAATGGACTGTTTGGATATTGGGTGTCCCTTACGCATCTTTCCATAGGCTATAAAAAGCTGATCAGATTTACGTATTGAGGATGTCCTTTGTAAATAAAATTTTAGACATCTCTTGATATCAAGAGTATGTAAAGTCCTTTCCGCAGGTGACTGAGGATTGGGAAAGAAAGTCTTCAAAATGATCGGTTCATTGAGATGGAAATCAGAAGGTACCTTAGGCATAAAAATGGGGTTAGTGAGGAGCACTACCGAGTCCCTGGTGAATTGAAGGAAAGGCGGTTTAATAGTGAAGGCTTGAATGTCACTGACCCGCCTGGCTGATGTGAGAGCCAACAGCAAAGACATCTTCCACGAGACAAACTTCAAATCGGCCCTATGAATAGGTTCAAAAGGGTGTCGCATGAGTTGCGACAGAACAATGTTAAGATGCCAGGGTGGAGGTGGGCGACGGATGGGAGGAAACATACGAAACAATCCTTTGAAGAATTGCTGAATGATCCTTGAGGAGTAAAGAGAATGAGAACCATCCTGTCTGAATCTTGAGATAGCCGCTAAGAAAACCTTAAGAGTAGAGTGGGAAAGTCCTGACTTTGCCAGATGTAAAAAGAAAGGCAAAAGTTGTTCTGGTTTTGCATGTATTGGGTGGATGTTGGAGGCTTGACACCACAGGCAAAAACGCTTCCACTTGAGCATGTAGGTTTTTATAGTGGAGGGCGCTCTAGCGTTAGCTAAGACCTCCCTACATTCTGAAGGAATGTCTAAGTGAGCAAATTCAAGGTGTTCAGGCGCCAGGCCGCTAAGCGCAGAGATGGAGGATCCGGAAGGCAGATCTGTCCGTTGTGAATGGACAGGAGATTCGGTATTGGTTGCAACTGAATGGGATCGCATTCGGATAGAAGGAGGAGTTCGGCAAACCAGAACTGGCGAGGCCACCTGGGAGCTATGAGAAGTAGGCGACAAGGCTCCTTCTTCATTTTCCGAGCACCCTGGGAACCAACGGTATCGGCGGAAAAGCGTAGGCATAGATCTGTGACCAGTTCATCAAAAACGCATTCCCGCACGAGTCTCGTTGGGGAAGCCAACTTGCGTAGAATGGGCATTTGCGGTTCAGACTGGTCGCGAACAAATCCAACTCGGGTCGACCCCACTTCTGAAATATCCGATCCAACGTAGGTTGATGGAGTTCCCACTCGTGGTTGGACGTCGTCGACCTGCTGAGGGAATCCGCGAGGATTTGGATACCCCCGGGACATGGACCGCTGCCAGAGTTATTTGATGCTGGATCGCCCAATCCCAAATTTGCTGGGCCTGCTGGGACAGCAAAGTGGATCTTGTCCCTCCTTGTTTGTTGAGGTAGTGCATACTTGTTGTGTTGTCCGTCCGGATCAACACTGATGCTCCGAGAATGATGGTGCGAAAAGATTTTAGAGCTAGGAAGATCGCTAGCAACTCCAGAAGGTTGATATGCCAAGTCCTTTGTTGAGCATCCCATTTGCCGTTGACTGTGAGTCCTTGAAGGTGCGCTCCCCACCCTTCGAGGGAGGCGTCTGTGGTGATGACGAAACTTGGAACCTCCACTAGGAATGAGAGGCCTGCTGCAACATTCCTTTTGCAAGTCCACCAGAGTAGCGCGTTTCGTATCTGAGGTGTGATGCGGATGAGATCGTCGAAGGACCCTGAAACCTGTAACCATTGTTTGTTGAGCTCTTCTTGCAAGGGTCTCATCTTGAGACGACAGTTGGGGATCAGAGGAATGCAGGATGAGATCATCCCCAGAAGTGACTTGAACTGTCGGACAGAAACGCACCTTTTTGAGCGTAGTAGTTGGGCAAACTTGCAAAGCTTTTGTTGTCTTTCATTTGAGACAAAGGCTCGTGTCTGTAGAGTGTCTATGGTGGCTCCTAAGAACGTTCTTGCTTGCGAAGGGATGAGTTGAGACTTGTCTAGATTGATGGAGAGACCCAGAGATTGGAAAAGGGACAGACATCTCTGAGTATGGCCGTTTGCGACTGTGAAAGAATTCGCCTTGATAAGGCAGTTGTCTAAATACGGAAATATTTGTATTCCCTTTTGTCGAAGGTGTGCAGCCACCGGTGCCAAGACCTTGGTGAAGACACGGGGCGCGGAACGTAGTCCGAAAGGAAGGACTTTGAACTGGAAGTCCCTGCCAGCCACTCTGAACCTCAAGAATTTTCTGTGTCTGGGTAAAATCGGGACATGAAAGTAAGCGTCTTGGAGGTCGAGGGTGGTCATGTGATCCCCCGGAGTGAGGAGTTGAAGTACTTCTTGGAGAGTCAACATCCGGAAGGATTGCTTTTTGAGATATTTGTTTAAGGAACGAAGATCCAAAATGGGGCGCCATTCTCCCGATTTCTTTTTATTAGAAAAAATCTGGAATAGAAACCGGTGCCTCTCTGTAATTTTGGAACCACTTCGACCACTCCCTTCTTTATCATCAGATTTATTTGGGAAAAAAGCTCTGTGAGATGAGCTGGAGGCGGGCCTTTGGGAGGAGAATTCGGAGGAAGTTTGACAAACTAGAGCGTGGCCTCTGGCCACAATGTCCAAGACCCATTTGTCTGTGGTTATAGCAAACCAGGTTGAGTAAAAACGGGAGATCCTTCCTCCAACTTTTGTAGGAATGAGCGGTAGAGCAGGTGGCAGGTGACAGTTGTCACTGCTTCTTAGATGTATCACGTCCGCGGTATGAGGACTTCCTTCTGTTTTGTGTATATGATGTAGTTGGTTGCTGCCTGAAGGATTGTTGTCTTTGAGAAGAGTAACGTTGGTTACCTTGATAGGACTGGTATTGTCTCGATTGGTTATAGCCTCCTCGACTGGAGAAGGATCCACGACCCCTAGCGCCTCGAAAAGGCGGTTTCCGAAACTGAAGAGTACCGAGAGATCTTGCCGTCTCAGTATCTTTCTTGATGGTGCTGACCAAAAAGAGACTCTCCGTCAAAGGACATGTCAATGATTTTCGTCTGAACTTCCTGACGAAATGAGGTGGATTTCAACCAGCCCTGTCGCCGGAGGACCGCAGCACCTGCCAGTTGCCGAAAACCTGTAGACGCAACATCCACAGCAGAATCAATAATCTCAGCTGAAATTCGTTCTCCCTCCTGGAGGATTTTAAGGGCTTCTGACTTGGAGGGCTCAGGTAACATCTCGATGAAGGGAGAGATGTCCGACCACATCTGCCTATCGTAGCGGCCTAAGATGGCCAACGAGTTGGCTGCCCGGACAGTAGTGGCCGCCATTGTGGAAACCTTCTTTCCAATGGAATCTAGACGTCTCCCATCCCGATCAGGGGAGCTGACAACGGAGAGGAGGGATTCCGTGCTCGGCGTTGTGCTGCTTGGGAGATAACTGAATCTGCCTTAGGCTGACCTATCAGACATGCTGGTGAATTATCCGGTGCCTTGTATTTATTTTCGAGACGAGGCAGGACCGCAGGAATGGAGGCAGGAGTCTTCATGACTTTCAGTCCTTCCTGCCAAATAAAGTCGATGATAGGGATTGATCGTACTTGTTTCCTTGGCTGGTCTTTAAAATCGTAAAGAAAACATTCATCCTTCTTTGTTTCCATAGGAAGGAGGAACCGTTGTGCCGCTCTCTCCATGAGCAACAAAAAACAATGTCTCAACTGGAGGATAAAAAGAGGTCAATTTAAAACAGTGAAATAAATCACAAAGAGAAAGGGGGACAAGGGAAGGGAGACCACAACGTAAGAGTAGAGTGAAGTAAATTAAACTATAATTCCGTAAGTAGTTTAATAAGCACTACAGTACATCATTATACAATGACCATGACACACAACGTGAGCACTGGGCGTGCTAGTGAAGGGGGACGGCGCAGTGACATAAGTGTGCAAAAAACAGCGTGAACGGCGAAAATAAGTAAATTAAATTAAAGGTGGTCAAAAATTGCAGAATATATACAGTTTATATATACAAGATAGTCAGAAAATTAAATTTGACCACAATAACGCCTGTGTTCTAGGCTGGATAGTCGACGGCGTTTCAACCTGAATGATTGCAGGTCATCATCAGGACAATGGTCATTAATTTGACGGTAGTGCTCTATGAGAAATTAGAGGGGAGAATGGATCAAAACATGAGTGGTCCGAGGGGACAAGGGAGCGAAGAAAAGGAGAAATTGAAAGAGGTAAAGTAGACATTACCTAGTAAAAAGAGCGAAGTGGACGTGAGGCATCACGGAGGGAACACAATCTGCGATTTCTTCAGGGTGGCTTGTGAAGTCTGGTGGGAAAGGCGGGGGGTAAAGGGAGTGAAAGGTGGGCAACGGTTCGTGAGCAACGGGGGGGAGAAGGGAAAGGAATGGAGACAATGCGTTTAATTATGAGTGGATAGTTACCCAAGATGTAGGTCCAGAAGCGCGATGGCAAAGTAAGGGGGGGGGAGGAAGGAATCCAATATCAGCCCGGTTGGTGGGCGGTGAGGATAATTCTGAAACAAAGTATGAGGCAAGGGGTTAAGTCAGCGTCCTGACCGCAAGAAAAACGATCGCAAGGGACGTACGGGCTGGGTATGGAGAGCACTTACTTATTTGTTAAACTTAGTCAGGGCGGTCTCCAATGTGTCCGCAGCGCAATGGAGGGGGAATGAATCACCGTGCCAGAGGAGGGCGAGTAAAGCGTCCACTTCCAACGGAGTAAATGGGAGGGAGGTAGAAAAGGACCCGGAAAGTGGTCACATGACGGGGGTCACAAGGGGCGGGAAGACTAGAACGGGGAAGGGGTAGCGTCAGTGTGGTGCCCCAGGGGGACCAAGGAGATAAGGTGAAGGAAAGAAAGGCTCCGTGAGTACCAGGTTCGAGGGTGCACACGGATGTATCAAACATGAAAAGAAATCGTGACAATTGCCATAATAATCGGTCTTCAATGGGTGGATATAACAAAATAACCACATGGCATTAATTTAGCGAAGGGAGAACGTAAACACAATAAATGTCAGAAAGGAGTAAACAATAGAAAAATCAGCACAATAATTTAGCATTTGGTAACGATGGCATAGAATGCCAGTTCAGTAGAGAAAGGATACAGAGTGCAGTGACAATAAATAAATTAATGGGATGGGTGACATAAATTGGCGGTCCAAGGGCAATATACAACAATAAAAAGAAAAAAATGTAAGACCGGCAATTGAAATCAATCCACTTGGCTAATGGAAGCCCATTACTATATTAAAACTGCAAAAGAATTGCACAAATACAAAGGTAACATATTCAAGAGATAATGCATAGTGTGAACAAGTAATGACAGCGGGTTACAGCGGTATAGTGGTAACACCATGTAAGCTAAATGAGGTGGTCCTGAATCAAGAAAAGGGGGGGGAAGGGAGGGAGGGGAGGGTTCATGTGGCTGTAATGACCGTGTTCCATTCATCAAGGGTGTTGAGCCCAGTTTCAACAGAATTACAGCGTGCAATCCATCTACATTCGCATTTGTTCAATAATGACTGGAGATTTCCACCCCTGAGTGGAAGCGTGGGGTGGTCAATCACCAGCCAGGTCAAATCTGTTGCGGAGTGGTTTTTTTCTCTGTAATGGCTGACCAGGGGTGCTGTTTCAACATTACATCTAATGCGGCTTTGGTGTTGGAGGATACGTTGTTTAACCATCTGGGTTGTTTGGCCTATGTACAGTAGATCACAAGGGCAACGTATAGCGTAGATGACATTAGTTGTGCGACAGTTGGTGAAATTGTTGAGTTTGTAGGTATGTCCTGCATGAACAAATTCCTTTGTGTTGGAGGTGAAATTGCATGCTATACAGGATTGGCATTTGTAATGGCCAAGGGTCGGTGGTAATCCCCATAGTGAGGTAACTGTTTGATTCTTCTTGTCAGCTTTAGGCCAGGTGATGGCGTGGACCAGTTTGTCTGCAATGTTCGTACCCCTTTTGTAGGAGAACAAAGGAGGTTCTTTAAATGGTGTATGGGTCCGTAGTATTGGCCAGTTTCTTTTTATGACCCTGTTGACCAAGTTGCTCGAGGGGCTGTATAATGTCTACTTTACCTCTTTCAATTTCTCCTTTTCTTCGCTCCCTTGTCCCCTCGGACCACTCATGTTTTGATCCATTCTCCCCTCTAATTTCTCATAGAGCACTACCGTCAAATTAATGACCATTGTCCTGATGATGACCTGCAATCATTCAGGTTGAAACGCCGTCGACTATCCAGCCTAGAACACAGGCGTTATTGTGGTCAAATTTAATTTTCTGACTATCTTGTATATATAAACTGTATATATTCTGCAATTTTTGACCACCTTTAATTTAATTTACTTATTTTCGCCGTTCACGCTGTTTTTTGCACACTTATGTCACTGCGCCGTCCCCCTTCACTAGCACGCCCAGTGCTCACGTTGTGTGTCATGGTCATTGTATAATGATGTACTGTAGTGCTTATTAAACTACTTACGGAATTATAGTTTAATTTACTTCACTCTACTCTTACGTTGTGGTCTCCCTTCCTTGTCCCCCTTTCTCTTTGTGATTTATTTCACTGTTTTAAATTGACCTCTTTTTATCCTCCAGTTGAGACATTGTTTTTTGTTGTAAACTGCGCCTGGTCTCACCTGGGCTAACGGGCCTTACTCCTGTTAATTTTTACGCTCTCTCCATGAGAACATGAAAACCTCCGATGTCGACTGGAGGTGAGTCAACAGGAGCGGGAGTAGAAGGAGACGGAGTTTGTAGTTGATAGTCATCCCATTCCGTAAGGAGTGATCTGTCATCCAATTCTCCTTCTTCTCTGTCATCGTCCGTGGTGTGAGCTTCCTGAAGGTGAGGGGACACCGAAGCCACCGGAGAAACTGGTCTGGGTGACCTCAGCACTGATGAAGAATGAGGAACGGGTGTTGGTCGTACAGAAGAAGCCGATTCAGATGGAGGAAAACGGCGATAATAGTCATCCAACATGTGCTGCAAGTTGTTTAGAAGAGACAGAGGCATTTGTGCAGTAGGGTTGGACTGTGGAGCTGAAGCAGCAGTCTCAGAGTAATAGTCGCCTTCTTGATCGTCATCTTGGTATTTAATAAAGAGCTCTGAAGGGCTCCTGGCAGTACAAAATCTATCGTCCTCATCAGATTCTTCCTCATCGGTCCCATAATCCAATAACTGCTCGGGCAACACAAGAGGAACTTTACTTGGGGAGGTGTGAATCGGAGAGAGGACCTTCAAGGAAGAATTGCGTCTTTGAAGTAATGAAGGCGCTGCTGTAGACGGTGGCAAATGCGTAGAAGTTATGGTAGAAGACTTTGAGGATGCCGCGGCTGTAGACGAAGACCAAACCTGCAGATCAGTGCATGAGGACAGCTGCAGCGTCGACGAGGCAGCCGTCGACGGGGAGCCGTCGACGAGGTGGCTGTCGACGAGGCGGTCGTCGACGAGGCGGTCGTCGACGAGGCAATCGTCGACGAGGCGGCCGTCGGCGAGGCGGTCGTCGACGCAGGTAGTCGTCGACGAGGCTTTTATTCTTCGTCGACAAAGGGGCGTCGACGGCAGTCTTCAACTTCTTCGTCGACGACGAGGAGAAAGAAGTGACTGACGTGGTTGGTCTCACGGAGACGGACACCAGCGTCGACGGCGAGGACGCCGACGACATTATCATTTGAGGCTTTGGAGACGAAAAAGTTGCAGTAGACGTCGTCGTCGCAGCGAAGGCAGGCTTCGTCAACGAAGACATCGTCGTTCGGCTCGTCGACGAGGGACCCCGTATGTGAGGTAAATCTCTGTCAGAAATGGATTTTGAAGCCCGAGTTTTTACAGTCTTTCTTGGGGGTGAAGAAGGCAGAGTTTTACCTTTAGGAGGTGGAGGAACCTTTTTTGATGTGGAAGGCAACCCAGCAGTCTTAGAGGTGTGCTGTTTTTTAACACCTTAGCCCCAGGAGAAGACAAATCCGTCTCATTAGCCCTCTTCCTAGAGGGAGCTGTTCTGACAGAGGAAACACTCTCCATTTCAGATAAAGGGTTGTCTTGGTCCTTAATCTTCTGTAGCCACAGAAGTAGACGTCCCTCTCTGTCCCTCAAAGTCTTTTGAGGGAAAGTTCTGCTGATCTTGCAGTCTCTCACCTGGTGGTCCGGATACAAGCAGTAAATGCATTTCTTGTGGGGTCTTCAGAAAACAGCCGGAGCTTCCCACAAGACTCACAAGGTCTAAAGAGAGATTTCTTTGAAGAAGACATCATAAAAAGAAGAAATTCTGAAGAAAACCTGAAGAAGTACTGAGCAGAGCTCAGGGAGACTCCCTTCACACGACGTGCGGTAGAAAATCTGAGAGCCTGAGCCTCTGGGGAGAGCATTCTGGAGGGTGCTGTCGCCTGATTGGCTATAGTTTGGACTATATATAATGACTTGGACGAGTCATGAAAGTGGAAACATTTTTCCTATTGACTTCTAACTATTTTACTTCCTGGTTCTAATTTACCTATGATATGGCTATTCTATGCATATTTATTGCTATTTTTATGTACCGTGGGACTCCCACTTCGACGACGGGGAATGATTCAAGCATGTGAATCTATGAAAGATACCCCAATACTGGAGAACTAGATGTACCTGAGTGTACCTAGCATATGTGTGTAGGTCTAAAGCCTAAGAGCCAAGAATCCTTCTAGGATTTAGTCGAACCCCCATACCTGAAAAGAGAAGTCTGGGACCCCGTCCTGGTCTCGAGTTGGACACCAAGTCAGGGCTGTGTCAGACCACTGTCAGCTGGAGCGACTGCATGCAGGAGCCTCAGCGTCTCTGGTCAGTGTGTCAGCATGGAAGTCTCGGTTCCCTCTGTCTTACCGGGGCAAGATGTGGTGTATTTATACCCTAAAGAGTCTCTGTCCTCAGTATGGTTTGTATTGGACATGAGGAAGGCGTCAGGGGTGAACTTTGTACATACATATTATGCCAGTGGTGTATTCCTAGAGAGCCATGCATAATTAATGAGTACAGTGTGGGCCTGTGTTTGGAAAAAACCCTGCTGTATTCAAAACCACAGGATAGATAACGTTCAGCTCTCAGAGCTCGTTGTGTACTAGCTGGGACCAATGTAGGCGAAAGATCATGCCTATATAAGGAATCATGACTATAATAGGACATGTACAGTTATGACCATAATTGGGCATATGCGGCTATGACCATAATAGGGCAAGTACGAATATGACCATATTAGGGTAAATATGAGTACGTCCATTTTAGGGCATGTACGAACGGGTCTACATTAGGGCCTCTATGCGGGATATAACAGTTCCATCGGCAGGTGAATACCGACTTTGTGGAGGGACGCCTGGCTGCCAAAATAACCTCACAGACTTAGGGAGGGAGGTCGAAAGCTGTCAACTGTCGACGCTCAATCCCCACGCAAGGAGGAGGAGAGTGGACAGGTTCAGGTGGAGAACCCTCCCTTCCTGCTGCGACAGAAGATCCTCACAAAGGGGCAGCCTGATCGGAGGATCGATGCTCATGTCTAGAAGCTCGGGATATTAAACTTCCCGTGCTCAGTCTGGAGCCACAAGAATAACTTGTGGCTGGTCGCTCCTGATCTTCTTGAGCACTCTGGGCAGTAGTGGTATGGGCGGAAAGGCGCATAGGAAGCCTGAGCGGCGAAAAGCGTCGCCGAGCGAGAGCCGCATTGGAAACTCCAACGCGCAAACCCGCTGACATTGCGCATTCTCTTCGGAAGCGAACATATCTAACCAAGGCTCTCCCCACCGCTGTAAGAGACTTTGTGCCACCTCCGGATGGAGACTCTATTCGTGATATGCAAGGCACGTTCGGGTGAGCTCGTCCGCCCTGGTGTTCAGAGAACCGGCCAGGTGTTGAACCACCAGAGAAATGCCCTGTTGTACCAGCCAAGTCCAGAGACGCAGGGCCTCTTGACAAAGAGTCCACGACCCCACTATGCCCTGTTTGTTGCAGTACCACATGGCGGTACTGTTGTCTGTGAACACCTGTACGAGCCTTCCCTTTATTGACGGTAAAAATGCTTTCAGTGGCAGTCGGATCGCCCGTAGCTCCAACAGATTGATATGGAGCTTGGCTTCCGCCAGAGACCAGAGTCCTCTGAACTCCACCTCCCCAGATGGCCGCCCCATCCCAGAAGTGACGCATCTGTCACTACTGTGAGATCTAGGTAGGGATGGGAGAGGGGTCTGTTCCTGAACTAATCGCGGTCTGTTAGCCACCACTGCAGGTCTCTCGCTGTGCCCTCTGAAATCTAAACCAGGTTGGTGAGATTTCCTCGATGCTGTGCCTATTGGCACTTCAGGTCCCACTGCAGAGCCCGCATGTGCCACCGTGCATGGGTCACTAACAGGATGCAGGAGGTCATTAGGCCCAACAACCTCAGAGTCATTCTCACTGGAATACAGGATAGAGGCTGAAGATCAGGTTACTTACCTTAGGTAATGATGTATCTGTATGAGACATAGGTTAGTTATAGATTCCTTACCTTAGAATTATCCCCAGGCGTCAGACTGGATCCGGATAATTTTTTCTCTTAGCAGTAGCCAGTACGGTAGGTGGCGTCGGTAGACTCCGCGTTCGTCGTCAGCGTCGTGGTGGCCGGTATGACGACGCAGTGCCTACTTAGACGCCGCCCCTGCATGCTGATGTCAGGTCTGACACGGCTTTCCACGCCAGAAGCGCATAGCCATGAAAGACACTGACCACTGGTGCACCAAAACTAGGGCCCTGTAAGGGAGTCCCTATCCCTAAAAATTAGTTTGCAGAGAGGGGAGGATGGTTGGGGCGGTAAGGAATCTATAACTAACCTATGTCTCTTACATCGTTACCGAAGGTAAGTAACTTGTTCATCTGAAAGAGACAGTTAGTTATAGATTCCTTACCTTAGAATAGATACCCCAGCAATACCAACCCTGGAGGAGGGTCTGCGGACCAAGTTCACACCAGAAAGTCCTGGAGGACAGAACAGGTAAAGTAGCCATCCCTCCGGACTTGACTATCCAGCCAGTAATGTCTGGTGAACGTGTGCATAGATGCCCACCTGGCCACCTGGCAGATGTCAATAAGTGGGACTCCACATGACAAAGCAGTAGTTGCTGCCGTAGCTCTAGTGGAATGAGCCTGCAGCCACACTGGAGGTTCATTTTTGCTAAAGCGTAACAAATCTTTATACAAAGGACAACCCATCTTGAGATGGTACGCTTTTGGACAGCCCGACCTTTCTTAGCACCCTCATAGCCAACGAAGAGTTGATCGTCCACCCGGAAATCTTTAGTGCGGTCACGGTAGAAGGACAGCGCAAGTTTTGGGTCCAGACGGTGGGGTCGCTCCTCCTCCTTGGAAGGATGCGGAGGTGGGGAAAAGGTGGGCAGAGTGATAGTTTGTTCTATGTGAAAAGGAGTAACTACTTTAGGAAAGAACGAGGGTCTCGTCCTAAGCGCCACTTTGTCCGGATGCACAGAGAAGAAAGGGGGCTTAGAAGAAAGAGCCTGAAGCTCACTCACTCTGCGAGCAGTGGTGATGGCAACAAGAAACGCAGTCTTCAGAATAAGGAGCCTGAGAGGACAGTTGTGAAGAGGCTCAAAGAGAGCACCCATAAGGTAAGTGAAGACAATATTCAAGTTCCACTGAGGCATAATGAAAGGAGATGGAGGAAAGAGGTGAATAATGCCCTTAAAGAACCTATTAACAATAGGGGACTTGAACAAAGAGGGCTGATCTGGTAGCTGAAGAAAAGCAGAAATGTCTGCCAGATAGCCTTTAAGAGTGCCCAGAACAGAGCCCTGCTGGGCCAAGGAAAGAAGGAACAAAAGAACATCAGAAAGAGGGGCGGAGAAGGGATCCACAGCCATTGCTGTGCACCGTGCCACAAACTTGTTCCATCCACAGGCGTATACCGCCTTAGTGGAGGGACGCCTGGCTGCCAAGATGACATTACAGACTTCGGGTGGAAGGTCAATAGCTCCCAACTGTCGCCGCTCAATCTCCATGCAAGGAGGTGGAGACTCAACAGGTCTGGGTGGAGGACCGTCCCCTGCTGCTGCGACAGAAGATCCTCTCTAAGGGGCAGTCTGATCGGAGGATCGATGGCCGTGTTCAGGAGCTCGGGTAAAAGACTCTTTGTGCCCAGTCCAGGGCCACAAGAATGACTTGGGCCTGGTGGTGCTTGATCTTCTTCAGCACTCGGGGCAGAAGTGGCACAGGCGGAAAGGCATACAGGAGGCCGCAGTTCCACTAGCGACGCCTTGGAAACTCCAACGTGCAGAACTGATGACATTGCACGTTCTCTTCAGTGGCGAACGGATCTAACCAAGGCTCTCCCCACTGCTGAAAGAGCCCTTGCACCACCTCTGAGTGAAGACGCTATTCACAATGCACCAGGCACAGATGGCTGAGTTCATCCACTCTGGCGTTCAGAGAACCTGCCAGATGTTGAACCACCAGGGTCATGCCCTAATGTTCCAGCCATGTCCAAAGGCGAAGAGCCTGCTGACAAAGGGTCCACGACCCCACCCCGCCCTGTTTGTTGCAGTACCACATGGCGGTGGTGTTGTCTGTGAACACCTGCACTGCCTTCCCCTTGAGGGAGGGAAGGAATGCCTTCAGTGCCAAGCAAATCGCCCGGAGCTCCAACAAATTGATATGGAGCCCAGACTCCGCCGGAGACCAGATTCCTCTGATCTCCGCCTCTCCCAGGTGGCCGCCCCATCCCAGGAGTGATGCATCGGTCACCACCGTGAGGTCTGGTTGGGAAGGGAGAGGAATCTGCCTCTGACCCAATCCTGGTTCGTTAACCACCCCTGCAGTTGTTGCGCAGTTCCCTCTGAGATCTGGACATAGTCAGAAAGATTCCCCTGATGCTGAGCCCACTGGAACTTCAGGTACCACTGCAGAGCCCGCATATGCCATCTGACATGATCCACCAGCAGGATGAAGGAGGCCATGAGGCCCAGCAGCCTCAGGGTCATTCTCACCGAAATCCGGGATAGAGGCTCAAAACATCGGTATCATAGCCTGAATATGTTCTGGAGGATAGGCCTGAAACTGCACTGTGTCCAGAACAGCCCCGATGAAAAGGAGAGACTGATAGGGAGTCAGGTGTGACTTCGGCACGTTGATAGTGAACCCCAGCTAATGCAGGAGGTCCACCATAGTCTGGAGGTGGAAGACTGACAGCCTGGGGCGAGCCAGCCTTCAACAGCCAGTCGTCGAGATAGGGAAAGACTGGAACCCCTGATCTGCGCAGATGAGCTGCGACCACCGCCATCACTTTCGTGAACACCCGAGGGGCGCTGGTAAGGCCGAAGGGGAGCACGGTGAACTGAAAATGCTCGTGGCCTACTGTGAACCGTAGGTAGCGTCTGTGGGCTGGCAGGACGGGAATATGGAAATAGGCGTCCTGCAAGTCCAACGCCACCATCCAGTCTCCAGGGTCAAGGGCAGACAGAACCTGAGCCAACTAGAGCATTCTGAACTTAGCCTTGCGGACGAAGCGGTTGAGGGCCCTGAGGTCTAAGATAGGACGCAGGCCCTTGTCGTTCTTGGGCACCAGAAAGTAGCGGGAATAGCAACCATGACCTACTTCGGGCGCAGGGACCCTTTCGATAGCTCCCTTGGCCAAGAGAGATGAAACTTCCTGGCAGAGAAGCGCCAAATGATCCTCCGACATGCGATCGAAAGAAGGTGGCATGGAGGGAGGGGCAGTCTCGAAGAGAAGGGAGTAACCCCTTCGGACTAGCTGCAAAACCCGCCTGTCTGACGTGATGGTTTGCAAGTGGGGGAGGTGATGGCGAATCCTGCCACTCAATGGCCGCTACGGGCCTGGAAGGTCAGACTAGGAGGGTTCGGAGGCTGCTGCGGGGGGGAAGGGTGGACTGGCCCGCCCGCTGGCTCCCAGACCCGCAAGGTCGCTGGTTCCCACACCCACGACCACGCATAGGCTGGGCAGCTTGCGTGGACAGGTGGCTAGACTGGGCCGGACGTGGTGGGGTGCCCCTTCGGTAGCCACGAAAGGGGCGAAAAGCAGACTGTGGTGGACGGTAGGACACCGCGAGGCCTAAGGACCTGGCCGCAGCGCGAGAATCCTTAAAGCGCTCCAGCGCCGAGTCTGCCTTGTCACCAAAAGGCAATGGCCATCGAAGGGCATGTCCAGCAGAGTTGCTTGGACATCCCCCGAAAAGCCAGATGTCCTCAACCAGGCGCAGCGCCTGAGAGCTACCGACGAGGCAATCGTTCTGCCCAATGAGTCGGTGGTATCCAATCCACAGCGAATCGTGAATTTTGCTGCGTCTCTCCCATCTGCCACGGCCTGTGAGAGAACGGCCCGAGCCTCCTCTGGACTCTGAGGCAGCACTTGCGCAACCGTATCCCAGATTGTATGGGAGTATCCGACCAAGAAGCATGCTGTATTCACGGACCGCAATGCCAAGCTGTAGGGAAGAGAATATGCGCTTCCCAAGATGATCCAGCTTCTTGGATTCCCTGCCCGAGGAGCAGAAGGGAATGCGCCCTTGGAAGAAGAAGCTTGGACCACCAAGCTCTCGGGGAAGGCTGTTGGGTGAGGAAAATGGGATCACCCGGAGCCGGGCGGTGGCGGCGGGCAATTGTCCGTTCCACAGGAGCCCCTGAAGGGCAAGAGGGGTTCTGAGGAAGTTGCCCCAGGTTGAAGCACCTCCATCAGGAGATTAGTCCTGACTGTCACTGTAGGGAGCTCCAGGCCCAAGGCCTTGGCTGACCTACGCACCATCACAGCATAGGACGCTCCCTCCTCCGTAGCCACGGCAGGGGTTGAAAGCATACCAAGGTCTGGTGAAAGTTCCAGACCAGTGGCATCACCCAATTTCTCTCTCCAGTACGGTTCTTCCAAATGGTCTGCCAAAGGGTCCAGCTACCCCTCCCAGTCCTCATCACCACCTTCACGGCGATAGGGAACACCTGGGATGAACAAGGGAACAAAAGTACCCTCCGGCGTCGGATTCGACGTTGGTCCGGGTCCATCTTGGGGATGAGGATGGGGATGGCGTCGGCCGGGGCATGGCCGACGCCGGGGCGTCGTCGTCAGGATCGGCGCCGGGGAAAGTCGAGTAAGGCCGCGGGTCCTGAAGGCGCACCAGCGGAGTCGGGCTGCCCAAAGATACAGTGGAGAGCTTCGTAGAATGTACAAAGCTGGGCAGGGGACACCCCGGCTCCCTGAAACGGGGGGAGGCGCAGAATCGTCCCTGAATCAGGCACTGGAGACGGAGCCTTAGAGCGACGACGCTCCAGGTCCTGCGTCATGTCAGCCGACCGACAGGGAGATGGCAAAGAGCGATGGTGCTTCTTCGCCTTCTTCTTGTGCTTTGGCTTACCCGAGGAGTGCGAAGACTTGGACAACGTGTGGGGGCTCCGCGAGCGGTCTCGAGACCTTCCCCGAGAGCGAGAGCGGGAGCGACATGGAGACGACTGCCAGGCTTACAAGAGCTTTCGGGACTGCTCCCGCAAAGACTTCGGATTCATGTCCCAGCAGTCGGAGCATGACTTCGGGTCGTGGTGGCGTGGCAGACACTAAAGGCACACGAGGTGCGGGTCCATCACAGACATCAGTTTGTGACAGACCTCGCAGGGCTTGAAGCCAGTCCGACGATGGGAAATCCCTTGCGCACCAGGAGTCGATGACTCGACAAAAGAAGTCGACAAAAGTTGAAAAAAGCTTAGTCAAAAAATGACTAAATGGTAAGCTCTCTCCGGATCTGTGCTAGGCTGGCGCGGAAAAAGAAAGAACTGACGTCAGCGCGCAGGAGCGGCGTCTAAGTAGGCACTGCAACGTCATCCAGGGGACCACGACGACGGCGCGGAGTCGACCGACGCCACCTACCGATGCGCAGGGGTACTGCTAAGAGAAAAAATTCTTCGGATCCAGTCTGATGCCTGGGGGTAATTCTAAGGTAAGGAATTTATGACTAACTATCTCTTTCAGATACATCGGTATCATAGCCTCATATCCTGGACTTGCCATTCGGGAGGATAGGCCCGAAACTGCACTGTGTCCAGAACCGCTCCAATGAAAAGGAGCGTCTGAGAGGGAGTCAGGGGTGACTTTGGCACGTTGATAGTGAACCTCAGCGAATGCAGGAGGTTCGCCGTAGCCTGGAGGTGGGAGACAACTGCTTAGGGCGAGCCCGCCTTCAACAACCAGTCATTGAGATAGGGGAAGACTGGAACCCCTGATCTCTGCAGATGGGCTGCTGTAGGAGGCTGGCTTAGTATATGGTGCTCACTTAGGTAAGTGTAGTACCCTGCACTAATCCAGACAACCCTTATGGTGATTTTAGTGGTCTTAGACAACCTCTTAGAAAGCACCCTAAGTGGTAACTGTGGAGAGCAGCCTTCAGGCTTAGCCCAGAAGGAGTGTAAAGCAGTTTTTTTTTACCAGATCTTAATCTTATTGGTATAGGTTAAGTGAAAAAGAACCACACAGTGTATTTATTAAAATATGTATTTATTATAAGTAAGGCTCCCTGTTTTCCGTTTTTACTGATTTTTACAGATAAATACAGACAGAAAACCATTTATTTTCCTGTCTGTATTTATTTTTAAATGTGGATAAAAACGGAAATTGGGTTGTATTTGAGTGATTCTAAATGATATCAGTCATGACTGCCAGGCCAATAGCTGTGCAGATTGACAGACAAGGGGATTAGAAAAAATAAAGTATATTTAATAAAGAGCCTTAAACAGCAGTAGATTTGCACAACCTTGATACTAAAATTTGCATGATTTCTTATAAGTGCATATTTTATCATCTGAGTGTGTATATATCATTGAAACCTGTCAGGCGTTCAGGCACAAGTGTACGTTAACTGGTTAAATAAATGTAGAAATATACACATTTCAGCTTCATTTTTTCACAGAACCTTAAATAAATATGGATAAATACTGGTAAAATTAGCAAGAAATAAATATGGATAAATACAGACGGAAATGACTAAAATATAAATACCATAAAACCGGGAGCCCTAATTATAAGACACTCACTAACACATTAAAATATCTCCTACCCGGAGTTATAACATAATGCACACAATACTTTGCAATAAAAACAGGTAAGTAGCACAAATACGCAGTGGTCACCAGGGGGAGACCAAACCATATACTAAAATAGAGGGATGCGAATTGCGGCTTTTGTCAAGACGGTACCCAGAAGACATAGAAGTGCTGGGACCCAAGGAACCACCCGAGGTAAGTACCCAGGAACCCCACGGAGGCCATGTGAAGTGTGGGAACATGACAGCGTACTCAAGTCAATGGGTAAGTCGTGGTTGCAATTTCCCAGTGGACCCTGAAGAAACTCCTGTGGAAGACAGAAGGTTGAAGAGCCACCTCACCCATGGGTACTCTAGGAACCAGGATACCTACACCACGGAAGCCGGGTACATAGGTGTGAAGTGGCCTCGGAAAACGCAGTCGAACTCAATGGAGGACTTCAGGAAGATGCCGCTGCTGGAGAAGGTGAAAGTGTCCGGTGGAAACCAAAGGTGGATTCAAGTTGAGAAGTACCTGCAAGCAGAGGGGACAGAGTCTATGCCACTCAGGAGTGACCAGGAGGCATGGAAGACAAATGCCCACCGATGTCGGGAGATGCAGGAGAGTTTACGATGACCTTGGAACTGCAGCTGTGTGGACCAGGCGACACTGTGGAAGACCAGGAGCCGTTCACAAGCTGTACCACGCCGGATGTCGAGAGTTGAGGGGTCGGTGTCTGTCAGGAGCACCAAAAAGCCCTGGCAACTGCAAACAACATGGCAAGGGAAAAAGGTGCAGAGTTAGGACCAGGAAGGTCCAAGGGACTCACCACAAGCAGGAGAGTCGGAATAGGCCCCAAGCAATCAGGGGAGCCCACTAGAGTCGAAGAAGACCCTCGAGAGGACCCACAGGCCAGAGGCACAGGAGTCGCAAGAGGACCTCGAGCAGCTCACCAAAGATGCAGGCCCCCAGTGCAAAGGATGCGTGAGGACGAAGATCTTGGCTTTAAGAGATGCTTGAGGCTGGAGCTTCTTGGAGCCCGAAGATCTCTGAGGAAGAGAGCCAACAAGTCTTGGCAACGGCAAGACGACGTGGTGCACAGGGGTTTGGTTCTGGCGGTTTCGAAGAGGGATACTTGCCTCAAACTCGGTGAGAGAACAGTGCAGGCCTCAAGGGAGCTGTAGAACCACCACCTGTGTTGCTGAGCCTTTCGGAGTCCGTAGAAGCAGCATACTGGTCAGCTTTGTTGCGGTGCCTGCAGATGCAGGGAAGTGACTCCTTCACTTCAAGGGCGATTCCTTCAGGTATCTTGAATGTCTACAGTCCTTGGAAGGATCCTGTATGGAGCACAGGCACAGACGTTGCAGCAGACGAGTAGGACGACGAGACTAGGAGCAGCAGGAGTCTTCCCAGTTGCAGTCTCGGTGCCCAGAGCAGAGTCCAGCGAAGTCCAGAGAGCCCAGACGGTCGAAGATGAAGTGGTGTCCTGATCTGAATCTTGTCCCACAACAAATCTAGAGACCCACCCACAGGTAAGCCCTTAAGTACCCTAAGGAAAGGGTTGGGATGATTCAG
Organism: Calotriton arnoldi; assembly: GCA_963921515.1. Lineage (NCBI taxonomy): Eukaryota > Metazoa > Chordata > Amphibia > Caudata > Salamandridae > Calotriton > Calotriton arnoldi. The sequence continues at coordinate 1,784,272 of CAWUFW010002084.1, read as the reverse complement.
GGGTACCTCCCAGAGGAGGGGCTGGACAGTGGGGAGGATTCTTCCCTGTCCATTGTCCAGTTTTGTGATAGAGCGGGAGCCAACGGCTCCCTGAACTTGTTTGAACTGGAGTATGCAAGGAGGGCACCAAATGTGCCCTTCAAGCAGTCTCAGTGGCGCTGGCAAGATCCCCCACCCTGCCCCCAATACACTAAACCCTGTCTGGGAGGTGGTCACATCTCCCTGTGACAGGATATATATTGTTCTGCCTTCCCCTGCTCAAGCTTGGCTCATGTCTCTGGTCCGCAGCAGCCCTAGCTTGCTGTCCGGTTCTGGAAGACTGGTACCGGGAGCACTGAGGGCCTCCCGGAGGAGCTTTACAGTGCATGGAATCTTACCTCCCACACCGTTTACGGTGTGGGAGGTATGATTCCAACATGTTTGATACCAAACATGACAGGGTTCGTTACAGCCAGTTTAGAGATGGTCATTGCGTAATGACGCATGGCCACTCTATATATCGTAATAGCTGATGCACTTACAACCCGGCAGAATGGACTCCGAAGGTTGTAGGGGTGTCCCGCTCATGCAGGGACACCCTCACACTTAGAACCAAGCACCCTGCCTTCAGGATTGGAAGGCCTGCCTTAGAGGTGGAGTATAGGTTTTAAGTGCAGTGACCTCAGATATAAGCAAACTTATATCTGTCGTAAGTGGTGCTAGCACCAGCTTACACAGGCTGCAATGGCAGGCCTGTAGTCACAGTTTGAGTGGTTTCCCTTGAGTGGCATAATACATGCTTCAGCCCATGGGAGACTCCTGGTGTACCTATGCCCTGGGTACCTTGGTACCATATACTATGGACTTATCAGGATACACCAATAGCCAATCTGGGGTGGACTTACCATGGCCAATTTAGGGGAGAAAGCACAGAGACTTGGGTCCTGGTTAGCAGGATCCCAGACAGACTAGTCAAAAACAGCCTAACACCAGGCCAAAAGTGGGGGTAACCATGAAAGCAGATCCTACTTTCCTACACTGCCCCTGGGACTGCGAGAGGAGGTCTGCCCTGAGAGGAAGAAGGAGCAGAGGGTGCGATGAGAGGTAAAGGAGGTCTGTGTACCACAGCCTTCTTGGCCAGTCTGGAGCGATCAATATGACTTGGACCCAGTCTTGGCGAATATTCCTCAGAACTCGAGGGATCAAGGGTATGGGAGGAAACGCGTAAAGAAGCTGTGAGCCCCAGTCTAGCCTAAACACGTCCCCCAACGCTCCCCACATTGGATAATGGAGACCGCAGAACGCTGGGCAGTGCACTTTCTCGTGAGCGGCAAACAGGTCCAACCGAGGAAACCCCACATCCCAAAAATGTGATGGACCACCTCCGGATGGAGACGTCACTTGTAATCGGCTGAGTACTACCCACTGAGACTGTTCGCACGCACATTCAACACTCCGGCAGATGATTTGCAATTACACAAATCTGATGGTCCTGAGACGAAAGGACCCTTTTCCTCCCTGTTTGTTTATGTACCACATTGTGGTTTCTCCCTGATAAGAGCCTTGCAACAGATCCTTCCGCTACTGCCTGCTACTACCAGATCACAAGTAGTGAGGAGTGTAATATTGAGCAGGTTGGATTATTGCAACTCATTGTACCTGGGAGCACCTAACTCAGTGTTACTGAAGTTGCAAAGGATTCAGTCTATAGCAGCCAAATTGGCTTTAAATAGGCAGCGTAGATCTTCAACTTCTCTGGCCCTGAAAGACCTTCATTGGCTGCCAATCTGTCAGAGAATACAATTCAAATCCCTCTGCATTGTGTTTAGAGCAGTACATGGATTGGGTCCGAAATCCTTGCAGAAAAAATGTACTTGGTATGTTCCCAGGAGAAACCTCCGCTCATCAAGTACAAATTTGGTGATTACTACGAGATTTAGGAAGACTAGGACGGGTGGCAGAGCTTTTGGCGTAGCAGCCTCACAACTCTGGAATGATCTCCCCTTAAATATTAGACAAATTCAGACTTTGCTCCCATTCAGGAAGAGTTTGAAGACTTGGCTATTCCCGAGGGAGGAGTAATACGAGTTATTCATTATCTGTGGGCAGGTCGTCTATATGTACACTGACAACAGGGTAAGTCTCAGCGCCAGGATACCCGTGGGGTGACAGTACGCGCTATACAAGTTCAATTTACATTACATTACATTACATTGTCCGTCAGGACCTGAACTAACTGCCCGTGTAACCATTGTTTGTTGAGCTCTTCTTGCAAGGGTCTCATCTTGAGACGACAGTTGGGGATCAGAGGAATGCAGGATGAGATCATCCCCAGAAGTGACTTGAACTGTCGGACAGAAACGCACCTTTTTGAGCGTAGTAGTTGGGCAAACTTGCAAAGCTTTTGTTGTCTTTCATTTGAGACAAAGGCTCGTGTCTGTAGAGTGTCTATGGTGGCTCCTAAGAACGTTCTTGCTTGCGAAGGGATGAGTTGAGACTTGTCTAGATTGATGGAGAGACCCAGAGATTGGAAAAGGGACAGACATCTCTGAGTATGGCCGTTTGCGACTGTGAAAGAATTCGCCTTGATAAGGCAGTTGTCTAAATACGGAAATATTTGTATTCCCTTTTGTCGAAGGTGTGCAGCCACCGGTGCCAAGACCTTGGTGAAGACACGGGCGCGGAACGTAGTCCGAAAGGAAGGACTTTGAACTGGAAGTCCCTGCCAGCCACTCTGAACCTCAAGAATTTTCTGTGTCTGGGTAAAATCGGGACATGAAAGTAAGCGTCTTGGAGGTCGAGGGTGGTCATGTGATCCCCGGAGTGAGGAGTTGAAGTACTTCTTGGAGAGTCAACATCCGGAAGGATTGCTTTTTGAGATATTTGTTTAAGGAACGAAGATCCAAAATGGGGCGCCATTCTCCCGATTTCTTTTTTATTAGAAAAAATCTGGAATAGAAACCGGTGCCTCTCTGTAATTTTGGAACCACTTCGACCACTCCCTTCTTTATCATCAGATTTATTTGGGAAAAAAGCTCTGTGAGATGAGCTGGAGGCGGGCCTTTGGGAGGAGAATTCGGAGGAAGTTTGACAAACTAGAGCGTGGCCTCTGGCCACAATGTCCAAGACCCATTTGTCTGTGGTTATAGCAAACCAGGTTGAGTAAAAACGGGAGATCCTTCCTCCAACTTTTGTAGGAATGAGCGGTAGAGCAGGTGGCAGGTGACAGTTGTCACTGCTTCTTAGATGTATCACGTCCGCGGTATGAGGACTTCCTTCTGTTTTGTGTATATGATGTAGTTGGTTGCTGCCTGAAGGATTGTTGTCTTTGAGAAGAGTAACGTTGGTTACCTTGATAGGACTGGTATTGTCTCGATTGGTTATAGCCTCCTCGACTGGAGAAGGATCCACGACCCCTAGCGCCTCGAAAAGGCGGTTTCCGAAACTGAAGAGTACCGAGAGATCTTGCCGTCTCAGTATCTTTCTTGATGGTGCTGACCAAAAGAGACTCTCCGTCAAAGGACATGTCAATGATTTTCGTCTGAACTTCCTGACGAAATGAGGTGGATTTCAACCAGCCCTGTCGCCGGAGGACCGCAGCACCTGCCAGTTGCCGAAAACCTGTAGACGCAACATCCACAGCAGAATCAATAATCTCAGCTGAAATTCGTTCTCCCTCCTGGAGGATTTTAAGGGCTTCTGACTTGGAGGGCTCAGGTAACATCTCGATGAAGGGAGAGATGTCCGACCACATCTGCCTATCGTAGCGGCCTAAGATGGCCAACGAGTTGGCTGCCCGGACAGTAGTGGCCGCCATTGTGGAAACCTTCTTTCCAATGGAATCTAGACGTCTCCCATCCCGATCAGGGGAGCTGACAACGGAGAGGAGGGATTCCGTGCTCGGCGTTGTGCTGCTTGGGAGATAACTGAATCTGCCTTAGGCTGACCTATCAGACATGCTGGTGAATTATCCGGTGCCTTGTATTTATTTTCGAGACGAGGCAGGACCGCAGGAATGGAGGCAGGAGTCTTCATGACTTTCAGTCCTTCCTGCCAAATAAAGTCGATGATAGGGATTGATCGTACTTGTTTCCTTGGCTGGTCTTTAAAATCGTAAAGAAAACATTCATCCTTCTTTGTTTCCATAGGAAGGAGGAACCGTTGTGCCGCTCTCTCCATGAGAACATGAAAACCTCCGATGTCGACTGGAGGTGAGTCAACAGGAGCGGGAGTAGAAGGAGACGGAGTTTGTAGTTGATAGTCATCCCATTCCGTAAGGAGTGATCTGTCATCCAATTCTCCTTCTTCTCTGTCATCGTCCGTGGTGTGAGCTTCCTGAAGGTGAGGGGACACCGAAGCCACCGGAGAAACTGGTCTGGGTGACCTCAGCACTGATGAAGAATGAGGAACGGGTGTTGGTCGTACAGAAGAAGCCGATTCAGATGGAGGAAAACGGCGATAATAGTCATCCAACATGTGCTGCAAGTTGTTTAGAAGAGACAGAGGCATTTGTGCAGTAGGGTTGGACTGTGGAGCTGAAGCAGCAGTCTCAGAGTAATAGTCGCCTTCTTGATCGTCATCTTGGTATTTAATGAAGAGCTCTGAAGGGCTCCTGGCAGTACAAAATCTATCGTCCTCATCAGATTCTTCCTCATCGGTCCCATAATCCAATAACTGCTCGGGCAACACAAGAGGAACTTTACTTGGGGAGGTGTGAATCGGAGAGAGGACCTTCAAGGAAGAATTGCGTCTTTGAAGTAATGAAGGCGCTGCTGTAGACGGTGGCAAATGCGTAGAAGTTATGGTAGAAGACTTTGAGGATGCCGCGGCTGTAGACGAAGACCAAACCTGCAGATCAGTGCATGAGGACAGCTGCAGCGTCGACGAGGCAGCCGTCGACGGGGGAGCCGTCGACGAGGTGGCTGTCGACGAGGCGGTCGTCGACGAGGCGGTCGTCGACGAGGCAATCGTCGACGAGGCGGCCGTCGACGAGGCGGTCGTCGACGAGGTAATCGTCGACGAGGCTTTTTTATTCTTCGTCGACAAAGGGGCGTCGACGGCAGTCTTCAACTTCTTCGTCGACGACGAGGAGAAAGAAGTGACTGACGTGGTTGGTCTCACGGAGACGGACACCAGCGTCGACGGCGAGGACGCCGACGACATTATCATTTGAGGCTTTGGAGACGAAAAAGTTGCAGTAGACGTCGTCGTCGCAGCGAAGGCAGGCTTCGTCAACGAAGACATCGTCGTTCGGCTCGTCGACGAGGGACCCCGTATGTGAGGTAAATCTCTGTCAGAAATGGATTTTGAAGCCCGAGTTTTTACAGTCTTTCTTGGGGGTGAAGAAGGCAGAGTTTTACCTTTAGGAGGTGGAGGAACCTTTTTTGATGTGGAAGGCAACCCAGCAGTCTTAGAGGTGTGCTGTTTTTTTAACACCTTAGCCCCAGGAGAAGACAAATCCGTCTCATTAGCCCTCTTCCTAGAGGGAGCTGTTCTGACAGAGGAAACACTCTCCATTTCAGATAAAGGGTTGTCTTGGTCCTTAATCTTCTGTAGCCACAGAAGTAGACGTCCCTCTCTGTCCCTCAAAGTCTTTTGAGGGAAAGTTCTGCTGATCTTGCAGTCTCTCACCTGGTGGTCCGGATACAAGCAGTAAATGCATTTCTTGTGGGGGTCTTCAGAAAACAGCCGGAGCTTCCCACAAGACTCACAAGGTCTAAAGAGAGATTTCTTTGAAGAAGACATCATAAAAAGAAGAAATTCTGAAGAAAACCTGAAGAAGTACTGAGCAGAGCTCAGGGAGACTCCCTTCACACGACGTGCGGTAGAAAATCTGAGAGCCTGAGCCTCTGGGGAGAGCATTCTGGAGGGTGCTGTCGCCTGATTGGCTATAGTTTGGACTATATATAATGACTTGGACGAGTCATGAAAGTGGAAACATTTTTCCTATTGACTTCTAACTATTTTACTTCCTGGTTCTAATTTACCTATGATATGGCTATTCTATGCATATTTATTGCTATTTTTATGTACCGTGGGACTCCCACTTCGACGACGGGGAATGATTCAAGCATGTGAATCTATGAAAGATACCCCAATACTGGAGAACTAGATGTACCTGAGTGTACCTAGCATATGTGTGTAGGTCTAAAGCCTAAGAGCCAAGAATCCTTCTAGGATTTAGTCGAACCCCCATACCTGAAAAGAGAGAGTCTGGGACCCCGTCCTGGTCTCGAGTTGGACACCAAGTCAGGGCTGTGTCAGACCACTGTCAGCTGGAGCGACTGCATGCAGGAGCCTCAGCGTCTCTGGTCAGTGTGTCAGCATGGAAGTCTCGGTTCCCTCTGTCTTACCGGGGCAAGATGTGGTGTATTTATACCCTAAAGAGTCTCTGTCCTCAGTATGGTTTGTATTGGACATGAGGAAGGCGTCAGGGGTGAACTTTGTACATACATATTATGCCAGTGGTGTATTCCTAGAGAGCCATGCATAATTAATGAGTACAGTGTGGGCCTGTGTTTGGAAAAAACCCTGCTGTATTCAAAACCACAGGATAGATAACGTTCAGCTCTCAGAGCTCGTTGTGTACTAGCTGGGACCAATGTAGGCGAAAGATCATGCCTATATAAGGAATCATGACTATAATAGGACATGTACAGTTATGACCATAATTGGGCATATGCGGCTATGACCATAATAGGGCAAGTACGAATATGACCATATTAGGGTAAATATGAGTACGTCCATTTTAGGGCATGTACGAACGGGTCTACATTAGGGCCTCTATGCGGGATATAACAGTTCCATCGGCAGGTGAATACCGACTTTGTGGAGGGACGCCTGGCTGCCAAAATAACCTCACAGACTTAGGGAGGGAGGTCGAAAGCTGTCAACTGTCGACGCTCAATCCCCACGCAAGGAGGAGGAGAGTGGACAGGTTCAGGTGGAGAACCCTCCCTTCCTGCTGCGACAGAAGATCCTCACAAAGGGGCAGCCTGATCGGAGGATCGATGCTCATGTCTAGAAGCTCGGGATATTAAACTTCCCGTGCTCAGTCTGGAGCCACAAGAATAACTTGTGGCTGGTCGCTCCTGATCTTCTTGAGCACTCTGGGCAGTAGTGGTATGGGCGGAAAGGCGCATAGGAAGCCTGAGCGGCGAAAGCGTCGCCGGGCGAGAGCCGCATTGGAAACTCCAACGCGCAAACCCGCTGACATTGCGCATTCTCTTCGGAAGCGAACATATCTAACCAAGGCTCTCCCCACCGCTGTAAGAGACTTTGTGCCACCTCCGGATGGAGACTCTATTCGTGATATGCAAGGCACGTTCGGGTGAGCTCGTCCGCCCTGGTGTTCAGAGAACCGGCCAGGTGTTGAACCACCAGAGAAATGCCCTGTTGTACCAGCCAAGTCCAGAGACGCAGGGCCTCTTGACAAAGAGTCCACGACCCCACTATGCCCTGTTTGTTGCAGTACCACATGGCGGTACTGTTGTCTGTGAACACCTGTACGAGCCTTCCCTTTATTGACGGTAAAAATGCTTTCAGTGGCAGTCGGATCGCCCGTAGCTCCAACAGATTGATATGGAGCTTGGCTTCCGCCAGAGACCAGAGTCCTCTGAACTCCACCTCCCCCAGATGGCCGCCCCATCCCAGAAGTGACGCATCTGTCACTACTGTGAGATCTAGGTAGGGATGGGAGAGGGGTCTGTTCCTGAACTAATCGCGGTCTGTTAGCCACCACTGCAGGTCTCTCGCTGTGCCCTCTGAAATCTAAACCAGGTTGGTGAGATTTCCTCGATGCTGTGCCTATTGGCACTTCAGGTCCCACTGCAGAGCCCGCATGTGCCACCGTGCATGGGTCACTAACAGGATGCAGGAGGTCATTAGGCCCAACAACCTCAGAGTCATTCTCACTGGAATACAGGATAGAGGCTGAAGATCAGGTTACTTACCTTAGGTAATGATGTATCTGTATGAGACATAGGTTAGTTATAGATTCCTTACCTTAGAATTATCCCCAGGCGTCAGACTGGATCCGGATAATTTTTTCTCTTAGCAGTAGCCAGTACGGTAGGTGGCGTCGGTAGACTCCGCGTTCGTCGTCAGCGTCGTGGTGGCCGGTATGACGACGCAGTGCCTACTTAGACGCCGCCCCTGCATGCTGATGTCAGGTCTGACACGGCTTTCCACGCCAGAAGCGCATAGCCATGAAAGACACTGACCACTGGTGCACCAAAACTAGGGCCCTGTAAGGGAGTCCCTATCCCTAAAAATTAGTTTGCAGAGAGGGGAGGATGGTTGGGCGGTAAGGAATCTATAACTAACCTATGTCTCTTACATCGTTACCGAAGGTAAGTAACTTGTTCATCTGAAAGAGACAGTTAGTTATAGATTCCTTACCTTAGAATAGATACCCCAGCAATACCAACCCTGGAGGAGGGTCTGCGGACCAAGTTCACACCAGAAAGTCCTGGAGGACAGAACAGGTAAAGTAGCCATCCCTCCGGACTTGACTATCCAGCCAGTAATGTCTGGTGAACGTGTGCATAGATGCCCACCTGGCCACCTGGCAGATGTCAATAAGTGGGACTCCACATGACAAAGCAGTAGTTGCTGCCGTAGCTCTAGTGGAATGAGCCTGCAGCCACACTGGAGGTTCATTTTTGCTAAAGCGTAACAAATCTTTATACAAAGGACAACCCATCTTGAGATGGTACGCTTTTGGACAGCCCGACCTTTCTTAGCACCCTCATAGCCAACGAAGAGTTGATCGTCCACCCGGAAATCTTTAGTGCGGTCACGGTAGAAGGACAGCGCAAGTTTTGGGTCCAGACGGTGGGGTCGCTCCTCCTCCTTGGAAGGATGCGGAGGTGGGGAAAAGGTGGGCAGAGTGATAGTTTGTTCTATGTGAAAAGGAGTAACTACTTTAGGAAAGAACGAGGGTCTCGTCCTAAGCGCCACTTTGTCCGGATGCACAGAGAAGAAAGGGGGCTTAGAAGAAAGAGCCTGAAGCTCACTCACTCTGCGAGCAGTGGTGATGGCAACAAGAAACGCAGTCTTCAGAATAAGGAGCCTGAGAGGACAGTTGTGAAGAGGCTCAAAGAGAGCACCCATAAGGTAAGTGAAGACAATATTCAAGTTCCACTGAGGCATAATGAAAGGAGATGGAGGAAAGAGGTGAATAATGCCCTTAAAGAACCTATTAACAATAGGGGACTTGAACAAAGAGGGCATCTGGTAGCTGAAGAAAAGCAGAAATGTCTGCCAGATAGCCTTTAAGAGTGCCCAGAACAGAGCCCTGCTGGGCCAAGGAAAGAAGGAACAAAAGAACATCAGAAAGAGGGGCGGAGAAGGGATCCACAGCCATTGCTGTGCACCGTGCCACAAACTTGTTCCATCCACAGGCGTATACCGCCTTAGTGGAGGGACGCCTGGCTGCCAAGATGACATTACAGACTTCGGGTGGAAGGTCAATAGCTCCCAACTGTCGCCGCTCAATCTCCATGCAAGGAGGTGGAGACTCAACAGGTCTGGGTGGAGGACCGTCCCCTGCTGCTGCGACAGAAGATCCTCTCTAAGGGGCAGTCTGATCGGAGGATCGATGGCCGTGTTCAGGAGCTCGGGTAAAAGACTCTTTGTGCCCAGTCCAGGGCCACAAGAATGACTTGGGCCTGGTGGTGCTTGATCTTCTTCAGCACTCGGGGCAGAAGTGGCACAGGCGGAAAGGCATACAGGAGGCCGCAGTTCCACTAGCGACGCCTTGGAAACTCCAACGTGCAGAACTGATGACATTGCACGTTCTCTTCAGTGGCGAACGGATCTAACCAAGGCTCTCCCCACTGCTGAAAGAGCCCTTGCACCACCTCTGAGTGAAGACGCTATTCACAATGCACCAGGCACAGATGGCTGAGTTCATCCACTCTGGCGTTCAGAGAACCTGCCAGATGTTGAACCACCAGGGTCATGCCCTAATGTTCCAGCCATGTCCAAAGGCGAAGAGCCTGCTGACAAAGGGTCCACGACCCCACCCCGCCCTGTTTGTTGCAGTACCACATGGCGGTGGTGTTGTCTGTGAACACCTGCACTGCCTTCCCCTTGAGGGAGGGAAGGAATGCCTTCAGTGCCAAGCAAATCGCCCGGAGCTCCAACAAATTGATATGGAGCCCAGACTCCGCCGGAGACCAGATTCCTCTGATCTCCGCCTCTCCCAGGTGGCCGCCCCATCCCAGGAGTGATGCATCGGTCACCACCGTGAGGTCTGGTTGGGAAGGGAGAGGAATCTGCCTCTGACCCAATCCTGGTTCGTTAACCACCCCTGCAGTTGTTGCGCAGTTCCCTCTGAGATCTGGACATAGTCAGAAAGATTCCCCTGATGCTGAGCCCACTGGAACTTCAGGTACCACTGCAGAGCCCGCATATGCCATCTGACATGATCCACCAGCAGGATGAAGGAGGCCATGAGGCCCAGCAGCCTCAGGGTCATTCTCACCGAAATCCGGGATAGAGGCTCAAAACATCGGTATCATAGCCTGAATATGTTCTGGAGGATAGGCCTGAAACTGCACTGTGTCCAGAACAGCCCCGATGAAAAGGAGAGACTGATAGGGAGTCAGGTGTGACTTCGGCACGTTGATAGTGAACCCCAGCTAATGCAGGAGGTCCACCATAGTCTGGAGGTGGAAGACTGACAGCCTGGGGCGAGCCAGCCTTCAACAGCCAGTCGTCGAGATAGGGAAAGACTGGAACCCCTGATCTGCGCAGATGAGCTGCGACCACCGCCATCACTTTCGTGAACACCCGAGGGGCGCTGGTAAGGCCGAAGGGGAGCACGGTGAACTGAAAATGCTCGTGGCCTACTGTGAACCGTAGGTAGCGTCTGTGGGCTGGCAGGACGGGAATATGGAAATAGGCGTCCTGCAAGTCCAACGCCACCATCCAGTCTCCAGGGTCAAGGGCAGACAGAACCTGAGCCAACTAGAGCATTCTGAACTTAGCCTTGCGGACGAAGCGGTTGAGGGCCCTGAGGTCTAAGATAGGACGCAGGCCCTTGTCGTTCTTGGGCACCAGAAAGTAGCGGGAATAGCAACCATGACCTACTTCGGGCGCAGGGACCCTTTCGATAGCTCCCTTGGCCAAGAGAGATGAAACTTCCTGGCAGAGAAGCGCCAAATGATCCTCCGACATGCGATCGAAAGAAGGTGGCATGGAGGGAGGGGCAGTCTCGAAGAGAAGGGAGTAACCCCTTCGGACTAGCTGCAAAACCCGCCTGTCTGACGTGATGGTTTGCAAGTGGGGGAGGTGATGGCGAATCCTGCCACTCAATGGCCGCTACGGGCCTGGAAGGTCAGACTAGGAGGGTTCGGAGGCTGCTGCGGGGGGGAAGGGTGGACTGGCCCGCCCGCTGGCTCCCAGACCCGCAAGGTCGCTGGTTCCCACACCCACGACCACGCATAGGCTGGGCAGCTTGCGTGGACAGGTGGCTAGACTGGGCCGGACGTGGTGGGGTGCTCCTTCGGTAGCCACGAAAGGGGCGAAAAGCAGACTGTGGTGGACGGTAGGACACCGCGAGGCCTAAGGACCTGGCCGCAGCGCGAGAATCCTTAAAGCGCTCCAGCGCCGAGTCTGCCTTGTCACCAAAAAGGCAATGGCCATCGAAGGGCATGTCCAGCAGAGTTGCTTGGACATCCCCCGAAAAGCCAGATGTCCTCAACCAGGCGCAGCGCCTGAGAGCTACCGACGAGGCAATCGTTCTGCCCAATGAGTCGGTGGTATCCAATCCACAGCGAATCGTGAATTTTGCTGCGTCTCTCCCATCTGCCACGGCCTGTGAGAGAACGGCCCGAGCCTCCTCTGGACTCTGAGGCAGCACTTGCGCAACCGTATCCCAGATTGTATGGGAGTATCCGACCAAGAAGCATGCTGTATTCACGGACCGCAATGCCAAGCTGTAGGGAAGAGAATATGCGCTTCCCAAGATGATCCAGCTTCTTGGATTCCCTGCCCGAGGAGCAGAAGGGAATGCGCCCTTGGAAGAAGAAGCTTGGACCACCAAGCTCTCGGGGAAGGCTGTTGGGTGAGGAAAATGGGATCACCCGGAGCCGGGCGGTGGCGGCGGGCAATTGTCCGTTCCACAGGAGCCCCTGAAGGGCAAGAGGGGTTCTGAGGAAGTTGCCCCAGGTTGAAGCACCTCCATCAGGAGATTAGTCCTGACTGTCACTGTAGGGAGCTCCAGGCCCAAGGCCTTGGCTGACCTACGCACCACCACAGCATAGGACGCTCCCTCCTCCGTAGCCACGGCAGGGGTTGAAAGCATACCAAGGTCTGGTGAAAGTTCCAGACCAGTGGCATCACCCAATTTCTCTCTCCAGTACGGTTCTTCCAAATGGTCTGCCAAAGGGTCCAGCTACCCCTCCCAGTCCTCATCACCACCTTCACGGCGATAGGGAACACCTGGGATGAACAAGGGAACAAAAGTACCCTCCGGCGTCGGATTCGACGTTGGTCCGGGTCCATCTTGGGGATGAGGATGGGGATGGCGTCGGCCGGGGCATGGCCGACGCCGGGGCGTCGTCGTCAGGATCGGCGCCGGGGAAAGTCGAGTAAGGCCGCGGGTCCTGAAGGCGCACCAGCGGAGTCGGGCTGCCCAAAGATACAGTGGAGAGCTTCGTAGAATGTACGAAGCTGGGCAGGGGACACCCCGGCTCCCTGAAACGGGGGGAGGCGCAGAATCGTCCCTGAATCAGGCACTGGAGACGGAGCCTTAGAGCGACGACGCTCCAGGTCCTGCGTCATGTCAGCCGACCGACAGGGAGATGGCAAAGAGCGATGGTGCTTCTTCGCCTTCTTCTTGTGCTTTGGCTTACCCGAGGAGTGCGAAGACTTGGACAACGTGTGGGGGCTCCGCGAGCGGTCTCGAGACCTTCCCCGAGAGCGAGAGCGGGAGCGACATGGAGACGACTGCCAGGCTTACAAGAGCTTTCGGGACTGCTCCCGCAAAGACTTCGGATTCATGTCCCAGCAGTCGGAGCATGACTTCGGGTCGTGGTGGCGTGGCAGACACTAAAGGCACACGAGGTGCGGGTCCATCACAGACATCAGTTTGTGACAGACCTCGCAGGGCTTGAAGCCAGTCCGACGATGGGAAATCCCTTGCGCACCAGGAGTCGATGACTCGACAAAAGAAGTCGACAAAAGTTGAAAAAAGCTTAGTCAAAAAATGACTAAATGGTAAGCTCTCTCCGGATCTGTGCTAGGCTGGCGCGGAAAAGAAAGAACTGACGTCAGCGCGCAGGAGCGGCGTCTAAGTAGGCACTGCAACGTCATCCAGGGGACCACGACGACGGCGCGGAGTCGACCGACGCCACCTACCGATGCGCAGGGGTACTGCTAAGAGAAAAATTCTTCGGATCCAGTCTGATGCCTGGGGGTAATTCTAAGGTAAGGAATTTATGACTAACTATCTCTTTCAGATACATCGGTATCATAGCCTCATATCCTGGACTTGCCATTCGGGAGGATAGGCCCGAAACTGCACTGTGTCCAGAACCGCTCCAATGAAAAGGAGCGTCTGAGAGGGAGTCAGGGGTGACTTTGGCACGTTGATAGTGAACCTCAGCGAATGCAGGAGGTTCGCCGTAGCCTGGAGGTGGGAGACAACTGCTTAGGGCGAGCCCGCCTTCAACAACCAGTCATTGAGATAGGGGAAGACTGGAACCCCTGATCTCTGCAGATGGGCTGCTGTAGGAGGCTGGCTTAGTATATGGTGCTCACTTAGGTAAGTGTAGTACCCTGCACTAATCCAGACAACCCTTATGGTGATTTTAGTGGTCTTAGACAACCTCTTAGAAAGCACCCTAAGTGGTAACTGTGGAGAGCAGCCTTCAGGCTTAGCCCAGAAGGAGTGTAAAGCATTTTTTTTTTTACCAGATCTTAATCTTATTGGTATAGGTTAAGTGAAAAAGAACCACACAGTGTATTTATTAAAATATGTATTTATTATAAGTAAGGCTCCCTGTTTTCCGTTTTTACTGATTTTTACAGATAAATACAGACAGAAAACCATTTATTTTCCTGTCTGTATTTATTTTTAAATGTGGATAAAAACGGAAATTGGGTTGTATTTGAGTGATTCTAAATGATATCAGTCATGACTGCCAGGCCAATAGCTGTGCAGATTGACAGACAAGGGGATTAGAAAAAATAAAGTATATTTAATAAAGAGCCTTAAACAGCAGTAGATTTGCACAACCTTGATACTAAAATTTGCATGATTTCTTATAAGTGCATATTTTATCATCTGAGTGTGTATATATCATTGAAACCTGTCAGGCGTTCAGGCACAAGTGTACGTTAACTGGTTAAATAAATGTAGAAATATACACATTTCAGCTTCATTTTTTCACAGAACCTTAAATAAATATGGATAAATACTGGTAAAATTAGCAAGAAATAAATATGGATAAATACAGACGGAAATGACTAAAATATAAATACCATAAAACCGGGAGCCCTAATTATAAGACACTCACTAACACATTAAAATATCTCCTACCCGGAGTTATAACATAATGCACACAATACTTTGCAATAAAAACAGGTAAGTAGCACAAATACGCAGTGGTCACCAGGGGGAGACCAAACCATATACTAAAATAGAGGGATGCGAATTGCGGCTTTTGTCAAGACGGTACCCAGAAGACATAGAAGTGCTGGGACCCAAGGAACCACCCGAGGTAAGTACCCAGGAACCCCACGGAGGCCATGTGAAGTGTGGGAACATGACAGCGTACTCAAGTCAATGGGTAAGTCGTGGTTGCAATTTCCCAGTGGACCCTGAAGAAACTCCTGTGGAAGACAGAAGGTTGAAGAGCCACCTCACCCATGGGTACTCTAGGAACCAGGATACCTACACCACGGAAGCCGGGTACATAGGTGTGAAGTGGCCTCGGAAAACGCAGTCGAACTCAATGGAGGACTTCAGGAAGATGCCGCTGCTGGAGAAGGTGAAAGTGTCCGGTGGAAACCAAAGGTGGATTCAAGTTGAGAAGTACCTGCAAGCAGAGGGGACAGAGTCTATGCCACTCAGGAGTGACCAGGAGGCATGGAAGACAAATGCCCACCGATGTCGGGAGATGCAGGAGAGTTTACGATGACCTTGGAACTGCAGCTGTGTGGACCAGGCGACACTGTGGAAGACCAGGAGCCGTTCACAAGCTGTACCACGCCGGATGTCGAGAGTTGAGGGGTCGGTGTCTGTCAGGAGCACCAAAAAGCCCTGGCAACTGCAAACAACATGGCAAGGGAAAAAGGTGCAGAGTTAGGACCAGGAAGGTCCAAGGGACTCACCACAAGCAGGAGAGTCGGAATAGGCCCCAAGCAATCAGGGGAGCCCACTAGAGTCGAAGAAGACCCTCGAGAGGACCCACAGGCCAGAGGCACAGGAGTCGCAAGAGGACCTCGAGCAGCTCACCAAAGATGCAGGCCCCCAGTGCAAAGGATGCGTGAGGACGAAGATCTTGGCTTTAAGAGATGCTTGAGGCTGGAGCTTCTTGGAGCCCGAAGATCTCTGAGGAAGAGAGCCAACAAGTCTTGGCAACGGCAAGACGACGTGGTGCACAGGGGTTTGGTTCTGGCGGTTTCGAAGAGGGATACTTGCCTCAAACTCGGTGAGAGAACAGTGCAGGCCTCAAGGGAGCTGTAGAACCACCACCTGTGTTGCTGAGCCTTTCGGAGTCCGTAGAAGCAGCATACTGGTCAGCTTTGTTGCGGTGCCTGCAGATGCAGGGAAGTGACTCCTTCACTTCAAGGGCGATTCCTTCAGGTATCTTGAATGTCTACAGTCCTTGGAAGGATCCTGTATGGAGCACAGGCACAGACGTTGCAGCAGACGAGTAGGACGACGAGACTAGGAGCAGCAGGAGTCTTCCCAGTTGCAGTCTCGGTGCCCAGAGCAGAGTCCAGCGAAGTCCAGAGAGCCCAGACGGTCGAAGATGAAGTGGTGTCCTGATCTGAATCTTGTCCCACAACAAATCTAGAGACCCACCCACAGGTAAGCCCTTAAGTACCCTAAGGAAAGGGTTGGGATGATTCAGGGGTACCTCCCAGAGGAGGGGCTGGACAGTGGGGAGGATTCTTCCCTGTCCATTGTCCAGTTTTGTGACAGAGCGGGAGCCAACGGCTCCCTGAACTTGTTTGAACTGGAGTATGCAAGGAGGGCACCAAATGTGCCCTTCAAGCAGTCTCAGTGGCGCTGGCAAGATCCCCCACCCTGCCCCCAATACACTAAACCCTGTCTGGGAGGTGGTCACATCTCCCTGTGACAGGATATCTATTGTTCTGCCTTCCCCTGCTCAAGCTTGGCTCATGTCTCTGGTCCGCAGCAGCCCTAGCTTGCTGTCCGGTTCTGGAAGACTGGTACCGGGAGCACTGAGGGCCTCCCGGAGGAGCTTTACAGTGCATGGAATCTTACCTCCCACACCGTTTACGGTGTGGGAGGTATGATTCCAACATGTTTGATACCAAACATGACAGGGTTCGTTACAGCCAGTTTAGAGATGGTCATTGCGTAATGACGCATGGCCACTCTATATATCGTAATAGCTGATGCACTTACAACCCGGCAGAATGGACTCCGAAGGTTGTAGGGGTGTCCCGCTCATGCAGGGACACCCTCACACTTAGAACCAAGCACCCTGCCTTCAGGATTGGAAGGCCTGCCTTAGAGGTGGAGTATAGGTTTTAAGTGCAGTGACCTCAGATATAAGCAAACTTATATCTGTCGTAAGTGGTGCTAGCACCAGCTTACACAGGCTGCAATGGCAGGCCTGTAGTCACAGTTTGAGTGGTTTCCCTTGAGTGGCATAATACATGCTTCAGCCCATGGGAGACTCCTGGTGTACCTATGCCCTGGGTACCTTGGTACCATATACTATGGACTTATCAGGATACACCAATAGCCAATCTGGGGTGGACTTACCATGGCCAATTTAGGGGAGAAAGCACAGAGACTTGGGTCCTGGTTAGCAGGATCCCAGACAGACTAGTCAAAAACAGCCTAACACCAGGCCAAAAGTGGGGGTAACCATGAAAGCAGATCCTACTTTCCTACACTGCCCCTGGGACTGCGAGAGGAGGTCTGCCCTGAGAGGAAGAAGGAGCAGAGGGTGCGATGAGAGGTAAAGGAGGTCTGTGTACCACAGCCTTCTTGGCCAGTCTGGAGCGATCAATATGACTTGGACCCAGTCTTGGCGAATATTCCTCAGAACTCGAGGGATCAAGGGTATGGGAGGAAACGCGTAAAGAAGCTGTGAGCCCCAGTCTAGCCTAAACACGTCCCCCAACGCTCCCCACATTGGATAATGGAGACCGCAGAACGCTGGGCAGTGCACTTTCTCGTGAGCGGCAAACAGGTCCAACCGAGGAAACCCCACATCCCAAAAATGTGATGGACCACCTCCGGATGGAGACGTCACTTGTAATCGGCTGAGTACTACCCACTGAGACTGTTCGCACGCACATTCAACACTCCGGCAGATGATTTGCAATTACACAAATCTGATGGTCCTGAGACGAAAGGACCCTTTTCCTCCCTGTTTGTTTATGTACCACATTGTGGTTTCTCCCTGATAAGAGCCTTGCAACAGATCCTTCCGCTACTGCCTGCTACTACCAGATCACAAGTAGTGAGGAGTGTAATATTGAGCAGGTTGGATTATTGCAACTCATTGTACCTGGGAGCACCTAACTCAGTGTTACTGAAGTTGCAAAGGATTCAGTCTATAGCAGCCAAATTGGCTTTAAATAGGCAGCGTAGATCTTCAACTTCTCTGGCCCTGAAAGACCTTCATTGGCTGCCAATCTGTCAGAGAATACAATTCAAATCCCTCTGCATTGTGTTTAGAGCAGTACATGGATTGGGTCCGAAATCCTTGCAGAAAAAATGTACTTGGTATGTTCCCAGGAGAAACCTCCGCTCATCAAGTACAAATTTGGTTATTACTACGAGATTTAGGAAGACTAGGACGGGTGGCAGAGCTTTTGGCGTAGCAGCCTCACAACTCTGGAATGATCTCCCCTTAAATATTAGACAAATTCAGACTTTGCTCCCATTCAGGAAGAGTTTGAAGACTTGGCTATTCCCGAGGGAGGAGTAATACGAGTTATTCATTATCTGTGGGCAGGTCGTCTATATGTACACTGACAACAGGGTAAGTCTCAGCGCCAGGATACCCGTGGGGTGACAGTACGCGCTATACAAGTTCAATTTACATTACATTACATTACATTGTCCGTCAGGACCTGAACTAACTGCCCGTGAAGAGAGGGAAGAAAGGCCCTGAGAGGCAAGCATATCGCCCGCAATTCTAGAAGATTGATATGAAGCAATCTTTCCTCTGGAGACCAAAGGCCCTTGACCTCCAGATCCCCCAGATGAGCTCCCCACCCTAGAGTGGAGGCATCCGTTATTACTGTGGCCACCGGAGAAGGAGGTTGAAAAGGCTTCCCTTGAGACAGGTTGTCCGAAACACTCCACCTTAACAGCTCCGCTGCAGTATCTCTGGAGATTCTGACCACCTCCCTGAGATCTCCGTTGTGTTGAAACCACTGCCTGCGGAGGCACCACTGGAGTGCCTTCATGTGCCAGCGTGCATGGTTCACCAACAGTATGCAGAAAGCGAACAGACCAAACAGGCATAAGACCTTCAGGACTGGAACAACCGTTCCATCTTGAAAAATTGGAATCACAGCCTGGATGTCTAGAATCCTCTGAGTGGGACGGGAAAGCACGACTCAGAGTAGTATTCAGTACTGCCCCTATGAACAGATTGCTCTGAGAGGGCACCAGGTGAGATTTGGGTACATTTACCGAAAAACCCAAGTCGAACAAAAGCTGTGTTGTTACCTGCAGGTGATGCAGTGTAGGAGAGTAGGATCTGCTTCACATGAGTACCCCCACTTTTTGCTGATGCTTCACTGTTTTTCGACATTAGTCTGGCTGGGGCCCTGCTAATCAGAACCCCAGCCTAGCTGCTTCCTCTCTAAAATGGTTTCCATGTGCCTTAGGCACATCACTGATTGGGATCTGGAGTGCCCTTATAAGTCCCTAGTATATGGTATACTATGTACCGAGGGCATAGGTACCTCAGAGGCCTGCCAGGGGCTGCAGCATGTATTATGCCACCCCTGGAAGGCCATCCAAACTGACACCACAGGTCTGCTACTGCAGCCTGGGTAAGGTGGTGCATGCACCCCTTCCTGTGATATAGGCTACCTATATCACTAAATACATACACACATATAAACCTATAAGTCACTCCTAAGGCAGGCCTTATCAATCCTAAAGGCAGAGTGCATGGTTCCTATGTGAGAGGGTGCCCCTGCATGAGCAGGGCCCCTCTGCAGCGTTCGGAGACCATCTCTGATGCTGTTTGTAGTGCAGCCAGACCATATACTCTTAAGCGCATTATATCCTCGCGGTAAAATGCTAACTTTGGAATGGCTGCACCTAAACATGTCGTGTTTGGTGTCAAACATCTTGGAATACTACCCCCCGCCAATCCTGGCGGCGGGGGTAGCATTCCACCCTTCTAGAGGGAAAGACATGTTAACTCTGACTAGTCCGGTAACTTCTTTCCAGAGCCCTGGCATCACAAAATGGATGCTGCTGCCACAGACACGAGTCTGGCCTCCTGCTGCTGGACGAAACTCCGGCAGGGGAGGCCTGGACAATAGGTTTCCTGTCCCAGGGAGGTGTGACCACCTCCCCAGACAGGATAATGTGTATTGGGGCTGGGCGGGAGCACTTTCGGGTGCTTTGAAGTCCTGCACTGGGGGCACATTTGGTGTCCCTGTGCATACCCCAGTTCAAACCGGTTCAGGGGCTTGCAGCCCCTGCTTTGGCGCGAACTGGACAAAGGGAAAGGGGTGTAGCCACCCCTCTGCCCTGACCCACCCATAGGTGGGGCCACAGAGTAGTCCAACCCCTATCTTTAGTATAAAGGTAGGAACCCAGTCCTTAGGACTTTAGATTATCCCTGGACGAAACTCTGTAACTGAATCCTGGACCTTCGACGCTCTACTCACGATTAGAGGACAGAAGAATCTCCCTTGGGGTCAAGGAGTGACTCCCCTGCTTGGCAGGCACCAAAGAAGCATCTGTCCGGTTCGCATTTCTGAAGCTCCCATCGGACGCCGAAGTCATCGCATCACCAGAGGTGGATTCTCAGACTTCCCCGAGGCTACCCTGAGTCCCCAGCAAAGCTGAGGCCCGTGGCTATCGTGGGTGACTTGAGACCGTGACCCCTGGACACCGAGCACATTTGCAAGTGCGTCCTCTTCTGAGTCTCCCAAGAAGTCGTGCTTTGGGCTCCGAGTAGCCCCAGCCTCCAGCACCACCTGCACCGAAGATCACTGGCCCCCACTCCACGAGTGTCCTGTAAGCCAGATCCACGTGCGGCGTCACAAGGCTCCTTCGCGGTCGCTAGCCCGTTGGCTAGTAGCCCTTAACGAAGGCCAATCCTTTTCTAACTTGGCATCCTGGTTGCTCCAGGCCTGCCCTCACTTACCCTCGCTGGGTGAGTTCCACAGACCTTGCTGGTCTGCACCATCGACGATCTACATCTTCACCGAGACTTGCCGTTGCCAAGGCTTGTTGGGTCCAATCCAGTCGCCGACACCTCAGCACTCGACAGACATCGTGTACCAGCCCGAATCCTGCTCCTGGTCGCCGACAACGCCTCCTGGACCTCGTGGCTGAAGAGTCAAGATGACCGTCAACGCACCTGAAGCACTCGACATCGGTGGGCATCTGTCCATCGCCTTCCTGGTCACTGGCTAGTGACCCAGACTCTGTCCCCTCTGCTTTCAGGTTCTTCAGAACTCCGATCCACTCTTGGATCCACCCGGACACTTTTCTCTTGGCCGCCAGCAGCACTTTGCAGCAGATCGCCATTCGAATCGACGACGAAACCCGACCCCGAAAGGCACCTATGCACCCGGCTTCCCTGGGTGAGGTAACACGAGTACTCCGGTGCTCCCGTGGGTAGAGACTCTTCAAAGTCCTAGATCTCAAAGGGTTTTGTCCTAGTCCTCTTTTAAGTGTCCCTTTTCTCTAATTTCCCGATCCCGACTTTCTCCATAGAAGTCAACGGCGTATCGCGGTTGTGTATTTACACTGCACGCGTCTCCCGTGGGTCCCCTGTGTCACTACCTTGGGTGGTTCCTTGTGGTCCAAGCACTTCTAGAGGCTCTAGGCCTAGTGTCTAGTTCAGTCGTGGTTCGCATACCACTTTATTGGTATATGGTTTGGTACGCCCCTAGGGCCCAAACGTGTATTTGTGCTATTACTGTGATTTAATAACTTCTAACTTATGTACTTCGAACTCTAGCCTCATAAAGAGACTAGAGGGGTGTGTTTAGCAATAAATACAAATATTTTGAATATATACCTGGTGTGGTGCTCTTTCATTTGGTCACTCAAGAGATTATAGACTGGTAAAACAAGCTGCTTTACATTCCTTCAAGACTTAGCCTGAAGGCTGCTCTCCATAGCTACCACTAGGATAGCTTTCAATAAGGTTGTCTTTAACCTATCTCCAATAAGGGGTTGTTTGGACTGGTGCAAGGTGCCCACTATAATTAGTGGACAGCATATGCCAGGCCAACTTCTCACATTGGTGTGCAGCGTGTGGGATTCCAGCTTGCTATTGTTTTACCAGATAATCTCAATTAAATTGATCAACTGAAAACCACTAAAGGTACCTAAGGTACATATAATTTAAGCTTAGAATACAGTAAGTTCTACTGAACTTAGAGGTGTGTGTTAAGGGATAGCACAACCCTTTCTACAACCCAAGAGAGTTTAGTAGGCCACACTAGAGTAGGTAGTGCATACACCACACCACACGAGTAATGTCTTTAAGGGTAGGATCTAAAGAATCCTTGCAGGAAGCCATTGAGCTTCCACCCTCCAAGTATGATACACTCCCATTCTTGGAATTGAGAGCTTTATGCAACTTGAGAAAAATAAGGACATGCCAAAGCCCCACCACCCAACACCTCAAGGAGTTGTTGGTGGCTTATGACCTTAGTAAGCCCTTGGGGACTGAAGGGGTAGGAGCTGAGGGTGGGGCAGAGGAAGAGGACGAGGCCAGGGGTACCAATACCCCCAGCCCCCCCTCTGAAACTGGCCAGGAGGGTGACAATGACCCTGACCTGGATAACCCAATCCCTCCTGTGGAAGATGATGAGGATGATCAGAATGATGCCCTCTTTGTCCCCCCAGGAAGGATTAAGAGTGTGCCCAGGAAGTCTAGATCTCCTTCTCAGGAGTCTAACCACTCTGGCACCTCCATAGGGAGCTCTATCTCCTCTCACAGGAGGGAATCCTCTCATGAGAGAAGAGACAGACTGGTCCAGTATGAGGAAACTCAGCTGGAAATCAGAAAAAAGCAATTGGCTTTAGATAGGGAATCCCTAGATCTCCTTAGAGAGAGAAGAAAGTTGGGACTAGAGTCCCATGGTGGCAGCCATGTCCCTAGAGACAGGGAAAGGTCCTATGACCATAGGAACCTGAGCAAGATTGTCCCTCCCTACCAGAGTGGGGATGACATCCACAAATGGATAACTGCATTAGAGAGGGCCTGTAAGGTACAGAAGGTCCCTCAGGAGCAGTGGGCAGCAATCTTGTGGCTCTCCTTTGCTGACAAAGGTAGAGATAAGCTCCTCACTGTTAGAGAGGAGGATGCTGATAATTACAAGGTCTTGAAGAGTGCTCTTATTGATGGGTTTGGCCTAACCACTGAACAGTACAGGTTGAAGTTCAGAGACACCCAAAAAGCACAGACTCAAGACTGGGTAGACTATGTGGATTGTTCTGCCAAGGCTCTGGAAGGCTGGTTGATGGGCAGTAAGGTGTGTGACTTCTCAGGATTGTACAATCTGATAATGAGGGAGCAGATTCTTAATAACTGTCAAAATCAGCTGTTGCATCAATACCTGGTAGACTCTGATCTGACCTCTCCCCAAGAATTGGGAAAGAAGGCAGACAAATGGGTCAGAACCAGGGTGAAGCAGAAGGTACAGAACCAAGGTGGGGAAACCAAGAAGCAAGATGCTAAGAACTCTGAAAAGGGTGGGGAGAAGGGTAAAGATCAAAAGTCTTCATCAGGCCCCCAAAAATCTTCTTCTGGTGGGGATTCACAGTCTACCAAAGGGAAAGGCCAAAGAAAACCGTGGTGCAAGGTCTGTAAGCAAAAGACCCACTGGACCAGTGATTGCACCAAGTCCAAAGACTCCAGTCCAGCACCCACCAATGCCCCTAAGGCACCTGTTCCCCCTAGTACAGTTGGTGGGAGTGCTCCAGCCAAGGGTTTAGTAGGGTTCACCCTGGGAACTGAGTTGGGCTCTGACCTAGTCAGAGAACTGACTCAGGCTGTGTTAGTCTGTGATGGAGGCATGGATGTGACCTCCACTGTGAGTCCCAGTAATCTGGGCAAGTACAGACAACAGCCTTTAATCAATGGACGTGAGGCTTTGGCATTTAGGGACACAGGGGCAAGTGTCACAATGGTGACACAAGACCTTGTGAATCCTGGGCAAGTTATACTTGGTGAAATGTACCAAGTGACCAATGCTAGCAATGTCAGAACAGACCATACTCTGGCAGTTGTTAACTTCTCCTGGGGAGGGGTAACTGGCCTTAAGAAGGTTGTGGTAAGTGCAAACCTACCAGTCGAATGCTTGCTTGGCAATGACTTAGAGACTTCTGCTTGGGCAGAAGTGGAGCTCAGGACCCATGCAGAAATGCTGGGGATCCCTGCAGATGTGTTTGCTGTGACCAGGTCACAAGCCAAAATGTCTAGCACTGAACAGGCCTTGGATTCTGGAAGAATGGACCAAGTGCCTTCCAAGAGGAGGAGTAGTAGGGTTAAGGCAGTGCCTTCCCCTTGGCTCAGGAGGAAGATCAGTCCCTTGAGGGGGATGATCTCAGCCCTGAAGAAGGAACTGTCCCAGAGGAACTTGAACCTGACCAGGTTGAGTTCTTGGGGACAGGGGGACCTTCTAGGGCAGATCTGAGCCAGGAGCAGCAGAGCTGCCCCTCCCTTGAACCCCTCAGACAGCAAGCTGCTGCTGAGGCTGCTGGGAAAGCTAGTGGTCCCCATACAGTGTATTGGGATGATGGACTCCTGTACTCAGAGAGTAGAGACCCCAAGCCTGGTGCTACCAGGAGGTTGGTAATACCTCTGAAGTTCAGGGGCTTCCTATTGACCCTAGCCCATGATATTCCCTTAGCAGGTCACCTGGGCCAGAACAAGACTTGGGACAGAATTGTCCCTCACTTTCACTGGCCCCACATGTCTGAAGACAGTAAGGAGTTTTGTCGCTCCTGTGTAACCTGCCAAGCCAGTGGCAAGGCAGGTGGCACTACAAAGGCCCCCTGATACCACTACCTGTGGTGGGGGTGCCCTTTGAAAGGGTAGGGATTGACATTGTTGGTCCCATGGATCCCCAAACAGCCTCTGGGCACAGGTTTATCCTGGTGGTAGTGGATCATGCCACCAGGTACCAAGAAGCTATTCCCCTCAGGACCACTACAGCACCTGTGGTGGCAAGGGCCCTCCTGGGAATTTTCTCAAGAGTGGGCTTTCCTAAGGAGGTAGTATCAGACAGGGGTGCTAACTTCATGTCTGGGTACTTAAAAGCAATGTGGAAGGAGTGTGGAGTGACTTATAAGTTCACCACACCCTATCACCCACAATGCAATGGTTTAGTTGAAAGATTCAACAAAACCTTGAAGGGCATGATTAAAGGGCTCCCAGAAAAGTTTAGGCGTAGATGGGACATACTCTTGCCCTGCCTTTTATTCGCATATAGGGAGGTGCCTCAGAAGGGGGTTGGTTACAGCCCTTTTGAACTTCTGTTTGGCCACCCTGTGAGGGGTCCACTGTGCTTGGTGAAGGAAGGATGGGAGTTACCTCTCAAGCCCCCAAAGCAAGATATAGTGGACTATGTACTTGGTCTCCGCTCAAGGATGGCTGAGTACATGAAAAAGGCAACCAAAAACCTTGAGGCTAGCCAGGAACTTCAAAAGGCCTGGCATGACCAAAAGGCTGTTCTGACTGTTTACCAGCCAGGACAGAAGGTGTGGGTGTTGGAGCCAGTGGCCCCAGCAGCTCTCCAAGATAAATGGAGTGGACCCCACACTATTGTTGAGCAGAAGGGTGAGGTCACTTATTTAGTAGACCTAGGAACACCCATGAGTCCCCACAGGGTTCTCCATGTCAACAGGTTAAAACCATATGTGGACAGGGCAGACATGGGCTTGCTCATGGCTACTGATGAAGGGCAGGAGGAAGAGAGTGACCCACTCCCTGACCTGCTCTCACAGAACCCTGACGATGGGTCAGTTGATGGTGTAGCCTTGGCAGGCAGCCTCACTACCCAGCAACAAACTGATTGCAGGCAAGTCCTCAATCAGTTTAGACATATGTTTTCACTGACACCCAGTCAGACCACCTGGTGCACTCATGAAGTGGACACTGGGGACAGTCTGCCTATTAAAAACAAGATTTATAGGCAACCTGACCATGTCAGGGACTGTATCAGGACGGAAGTCCAGAAAATGTTGGAATTGGGAGTTATTGAACCCTCAGATAGCCCTTGGGCTAGTCCAGTGGTCCTTGTACCGAAACCTCACACCAGTGGTGGAAAAAGAGAGATGAGGTTTTGTGTGGACTACAGGGGTCTCAATGCAGTCACTAGGACTGATGCCCATCCAATACCCAGGGCAGATGAGCTCATAGATACCTTGGCCTCTGCCAAATATCTCAGCACATTTGACCTAACAGCTGGCTACTGGCAGATCAGACTAGCTGATACTGCAAAGCCCAAAACAGCATTCTCAACCCCTAGTGGACATTATCAATTTGTGGTAATGCCCTTTGGTCTGAAGAATGCACCTGCCACTTTCCAGAGGTTGGTGAATACAGTTCTCACAGGACTGGAAGCCTATAGTGCAGCATATCTAGATGATATTGCTGTCTTTAGCTCCACCTGGGAGGATCACCTGGTCCACCTCAGGAATGTTTTACAGGCCCTGCAAAAGGCAGGCCTGACTATCAAGGCCACTAAGTGCCAGATAGGGCAGAGTCAGGTTGTGTACCTGGGCCACCTTGTGGGTGGAGGCCAGGTTCAACCTTTGCAGAGCAATATCCAGACCATCATGGACTGGACTGCTCCCACTACCCAGACTCAGGTGAGAGCCTTCTTAGGCCTGACTGGGTACTATAGGAGATTTGTCAAGGGGTATGGATCAATAGTGACACCCCTGAATGACTTAACTTCTAAGAAAATGCCCAAAAGGTTCAGTGGACAGTTAGCTGTCAAAAGGCATTTGATGACCTCAAGCAGGCCATGTGCACTGCTCCAATTCTGCAGAGTCCTGATTACTCCAAGAAGTTCATTGTTCAAACTGATGCATCTGAATTGGGGGTAGGGGCTGTACTGTCACAAATGAATGAAGAAGGTCAGGATCAGCCAGTAGCTTTCATTAGCAGAAGGCTGACCCCTAGAGAGAAACGTTGGTCAGCCATAGAGAGGGAGGCCTTTGCTGTGGTCTGGGCTCTGAAGAAGTTGAGGCCATACTTGTTTGGTACACACTTCCTGGTTCAGACAGACCATAAGCCCCTCTTATGGCTAAAACAAATGAAGGGTGAAAACCCCAAACTGCTTAGGTGGTCCATTTCCCTACAGGGGATGGACTTTACAGTGGAACATAGGCCTGGGAGTAACCATGCGAATGCAGATGGACTCTCTAGGTATTTCCACTTAGAACATGAAGACTTAACTGGGCAAGGTTAGTTTAATGTCCCTACGTTTGGGGGGGGTTGTGTAGGAGAGTAGGATCTGCTTCACATGAGTACCCCCACTTTTTGCTGATGCTTCACTGTTTTTCGACATTAGTCTGGCTGGGGCCCTGCTAATCAGAACCCCAGCCTAGCTGCTTCCTCTCTAAAATGGTTTCCATGTGCCTTAGGCACATCACTGATTGGGATCTGGAGTGCCCTTATAAGTCCCTAGTATATGGTATACTATGTACCAAGGGCATAGGTACCTCAGAGGCCTGCCAGGGGCTGCAGCATGTATTATGCCACCCCTGGAAGGCCATCCAAACTGACACCACAGGTCTGCTACTGCAGCCTGGGTAAGGTGGTGCATGCACCCCTTCCTGTGATATAGGCTACCTATATCACTAAATACATACACACATATAAACCTATAAGTCACTCCTAAGGCAGGCCTTATCAATCCTAAAGGCAGAGTGCATGGTTCCTATGTGAGAGGGTGCCCCTGCATGAGCAGGGCCCCTCTGCAGCGTTCGGAGACCATCTCTGATGCTGTTTGTAGTGCAGCCTGACCATATACTCTTAAGCGCATTATATCCTCGCGGTAAAATGCTAACTTTGGAATGGCTGCACCTAAACATGTCGTGTTTGGTGTCAAACATCTTGGAATACTACCCTCCCGCCAATCCTGGCGGCGGGGGTAGCATTCCACCCTTCTAGAGGGAAAGACATGTTAACTCTGACTAGTCCGGTAACTTCTTTCCAGAGCCCTGGCATCACAAAATGGATGCTGCTGCCACAGACACGAGTCTGGCCTCCTGCTGCTGGACGAAACTCCGGCAGGGGAGGCCTGGACAATAGGTTTCCTGTCCCAGGGAGGTGTGACCACCTCCCCAGACAGGATAATGTGTATTGGGGCTGGGCGGGAGCACTTTCGGGTGCTTTGAAGTCCTGCACTGGGGGCACATTTGGTGTCCCTGTGCATACCCCAGTTCAAACCGGATCAGGGGCTTGCAGCCCCTGCTTTGGCGCGAACTGGACAAAGGGAAAGGGGTGTAGCCACCCTCTGCCCTGACCCACCCATAGGTGGGGCCACAGAGTAGTCCAACCCCTATCTTTAGTATAAAGGTAGGAACCCAGTCCTTAGGACTTTAGATTATCCCTGGACGAAACTCTGTAACTGAATCCTGGACCTTCGACGCTCTACTCACGATTAGAGGACAGAAGAATCTCCCTTGGGGTCAAGGAGTGACTCCCCTGCTTGGCAGGCACCAAAGAAGCATCTGTCCGGTTCGCATTTCTGAAGCTCCCGTCGGACGCCGAAGTCATCGCATCACCAGAGGTGGATTCTCAGACTTCCCCGAGGCTACCCTGAGTCCCCAGCAAAGCTGAGGCCCGTGGCTGTCGTGGGTGACTTGAGACCGTGACCCCTGGACACCAAGCACATTTGCAAGTGCGTCCTCTTCTGGGTCTCCCAAGAAGTCGTGCTTTGGGCTCCGAGTAGCCCCAGCCTCCAGCACCACCTGCACCGAAGATCACTGGCCCCCACTCCACGAGTGTCCTGTAAGCCAGATCCACGTGCGGCATCACGAGGCTCCTTTGCGGTCGCTAGCCCGTTAGCTAGTAGCCCTTAACGAAGGCCAATCCTTTTCTAACTTGGCATCCTGGTTGCTCCAGGCCTGCCCTCACTTACCCTCGCTGGGTGAGTTCCACAGACCTTGCTGGTCTGCACCATCGACGATCTACATCTTCACCGAGACTTGCCATTGCCAATGCTTGTTGGGTCCAATCCGGTCGCCGACACCTCAGCACTCGACAGACATCGTATACCAGCCCGAATCCTGCTCCTGGTTGCCGACAACGCCTCCTGGACCTCGTGGCTGAAGAGTCAAGACGACCGTCAACGCACCTGAAGCACTCGACATCGGTGGGCATCTGTCCATCGCCTTCCTGGTCACTGGCTAGTGACCTAGACTCTGTCCCCTCTGCTTTCAGGTTCTTCAGAACTCCGATCCACTCTTGGATCCACCCGGACACTTTTCTCTTGGCCGCCAGCAGCACTTTGCAGCAGATCGCCATTCGAATCGACGACGAAACCCGACCCCGAAAGGCACCTATGCACCCGGCTTCCCTGAGTGAGGTAACACGAGTACTCCGGTGCTCCCGTGGGTAGAGACTCTTCAAAGTCCTAGATCTCAAAGGGTTTTGTCCTAGTCCTCTTTTAAGTGTCCCTTTTCTCTAATTTCCCGATCCCGACTTTCTCCATAGAAGTCAACGGCGTATCGCGGTTGTGTATTTACACTGCACGCGTCTCCCGTGGGTCCCCTGTGTCACTACCTTGGGTGGTTCCTTGTGGTCCAAGCACTTCTAGAGGCTCTAGGCCTAGTGTCTAGTTCAGTCGTGGTTCGCATACCACTTTATTGGTATATGGTTTGGTACGCCCCTAGGGCCCAAACGTGTATTTGTGCTATTACTGTGATTTAATAACTTCTAACTTATGTACTTCGAACTCTAGCCTCATAAAGAGACTAGAGGGGTGTGTTTAGCAATAAATACATATATTTTGAATATATACCTAGTGTGGCGCTCTTTCATTTGGTCACTCAAGAGATTATAGACTGGTAAAACAAGCTGCTTTACATTCCTTCAAGACTTAGCCTGAAGGCTGCTCTCCATAGCTACCACTAGGATAGCTTTCAATAAGGTTGTCTTTAACCTATCTCCAATAAGGGGTTGTTTGGACTGGTGCAAGGTGCCCACTATAATTAGTGGACAGCATATGCCAGGCCAACTTCTCACATGCAGCACCATCTCCGGTGACTTTGCTTTGAGCAGCCAGTTGTCCAGATAGGGGAAAACAGGAATCCATGACCTTCTGAGATGTGCTGCTACCACGGCCATCACCTTTGTGAAGACGTGTGGTGCGGATGTAAGACCAAACGGAAGGACCGCAAACTGGTAGTGTTGAGATCCCACCGTAAAACGGAGATACTTCCGATGCGACTTCAGGATGGGAGTGTGAAAATACGCATCCTGAAAATCAATCGACACCATCCAGTCTTCTTGCTGTAGCGCCAGAATAACCTGAGCTAGGGTCAACATCTTGAACTTCTCCTGCTTGAGTTAAAAATTCAAGATCCTGAGGTCTAGGATCGGTGTCAATCTCCTGTCCTTTTTGGGGATTAGGAAATACCGGGAGTAGCATCCCTTACCCTTTTCCTGCACTGGAACAACCTCTATCGCACCTTTATGTAGCACAGACAGAACCTCTTGTTGCAAGAGCAACAGATGGTCCTCCGAGCACCAATACTGGCAAGGAGGGAAAGGAGGGGGAAACTCCCAGAAAGGAAGGGACTAGCCATTTTCTACAAGATCCAAAACCCAGAGATCTGCCGTAAAAATGTCGTCGAAAATGGGACACCCGACCTCCCACGGGACAAACATGCTCTAGGATGGGGGATTTAGAGCTGCTTCCCTGCGGGATCAGTTGGGGGAACGGGAGAGGAGGAGACTTGCTGACGAGCTGAGCCTCGCAGGCGACCTCTACCTTTCTCTCTGTACGATCTATACAGAGGATTTGCCTGTTGCTGCCGCTGCTGCTGGCAGGCCCGAAAGGAAGGAGTCTTGCCAAACCCCCAAAATCTTCGGTAACCAAAGCCTCTGGGCTGGGACTGCAGACCCAATGATCTAGCTGTGGACCTACTATCCTTAAAGCGCTGCAGCGCTGAGTCCACTTTAGTACCAAAGAGGGGAGAGCCATCAAAATGCAAGTCCAAAAGGGTGGCCTGCACATCTGGAGAAAAACCAGACCCCCCCTTTAGCCAGGCGTGCCACCTGGTTGCTACTGAGGAACTCATCACTCTAGCAACAGAGTCAGCTGTGTCAAGCCCTGACTGTCTGACTTGACGGGCCGCAGCTTGTGTGTCCCATAAGACCTCTGCAAAAAGGCCCTGAACGTCCCCTGGAAGCTTGGGAATCACTTTCTTTGCAGAATCCATCAGTGCGTGTATGTAGTGACCTAGCAGACACGTTGCATTCATTGATTTTAAGGCGATACTGGCTGAGGAAAACACCTTCTTGGCCGATTGTTCCATCCTCCTAGATTCCCTATCTCTAGGCGTGGATGGAAAAGAGCCTGTAGATTGCTTTGTAGAGCATGACGCCTGAACAACCAAGCTCTCAGGGGATGGATGCACAGATAAGAAAGCCAGATCCCCAGGCGCTACTATGTACCTTCTCGTCACTGACCTGGACAAGGCAGGGGCAGTCATAGGCTTCTGCCATACCTCTAAGATGGGCTCCGTCAAATCCTCATTAAGGGGGAGCAGAGGCTCCTTCACAGAAGAAGGAGAGTGAAGAACCTCCGTCAGGATGTTTGACTTGATCTCAGCAGGAGGCAACTGCAAGTCCAATAGATCTGCCACCTTCCTTATGATTGAATGGTAGGAAGAGACCTTGTGCGAAGGAAGGCACTTCGAAGAAGAGAGTTCCCACTCTGGAGACATATCTAAACCACTAGCCTCCTGCAGTCCTTCAGACTCTTACATGGGATCAACAATCTCCCCTTCTTCAGCCTCTTCCTGTTGCTCCTGGAATTCTTCCTCCTCCAGTAGCCTCTGTGCCTCCCTTCTCAACCTCATCTTAGGTATCGGTGTCGGTGGTGCCAGAGACGGCGCCGGTGACTTCAGGGCCGGCGTCAATGGAAGCTCCACAGGGCTAGCCAAAGGCACTGGGCGAGGCTGAGACGGCGCCGGACCAGAATCAGACGGCGCTGGAGAAAACTCCATTCTTCCCTCCAGGGACTGCACCGGCGTCGAGTACCTCGGCGCTGGGAGAGGCCAATTTCCCAGGGTCATCGGCATAAAGGGCATAAAAGGTGCCTGGGCATAATGAGGTGGCAAGCCCATGTTGAAAGGCAGTGGTCCCATGGGGCAAACAGGCACACCAGTAGGGTTAGCCGCCCTGGCAAACATGCCAAACATGGGTTTTAAGAAATGCGAAGGATCCGTACCTGGAGCCGGAACGGGAGGGTATGGATCCCGTACCGCCTGCTCAGGGACAGCTCCAGGAGGCTGTAAGACTGGCGCCAGCTGTGTTGCGCCGGTGACACCGGAGACGGAGTGGTCGGAGGTGAAGGCGATGCTTCCCTGGGCATCAGAGAACCTCTCGGAGCCGGACAGTGGGCCGGAGTCACCTGAGGAGAAGGAGAGGGTGATACTTCATCCTTTCTATGACGCCCAAGTACCAGAGACCCAGACTTCGGAGTCTTATCATTGGACGAGTGACGCCTAGATCCATGACACCGCTTTTTCTTGTGCTACCTCGACGACTTTGAGATGTGAGGAGTCGGCGACTTAGACTTTGATCTCATCCTTTTTCGGCCCCTCTTCTGCTTCTTCGCCCTAGCCATGAACAACTTGGCCTCCCTCTCCTTGAGGGCTTTCGGATTCCTGCGGCGACACAACGAACATCCCTCGACGTCGTGATCTGACGAAAGGCACCAAAGCCAATCATCATGGGGGTCAGTGATCAACATATGACCCCCGCATTCCCTACAAGGCTTGAAACCAGATTTCTTCTGAGCAGCCATTCCAATGCTACAATTTCAGGAGAACCTGTAACAATGAAACATTCAGAAATGGAGAGCGCTGGAAAAAACGTTACGCGTTGATGGCGCGGAGAAAAGGGAACTGACGTCAGCACGCCGACGAGCTCTTGTTATGGCTCCGATGACGTCGCGCGAGGTCACAGGCGGAGCCGTTCCATTGTGACGTCTTTGTCGACGTGGGAGAGCTATGGAGAAAAGTGTCTGTGGAATGTTGCGCAAGGGTAATTCAAAAGGTGAGGAATCCACAGGCAGATGTATCCATCAGAATGGGAATATTACATTTACTGTGATTCTTCCATATTGCAAAAACTATTTACCTTGTACCTGAAGTTCTGGGTCTAAATATTTATATAAAAGAAGTACTATTTTTCTAATTCGGTCTCGACTTAGTTCATTGAGTGCATAATTTATTGCCTTTGTGAGTACAACAAATGCTTACACTACCCTTTGATAATCAACTGCTCGCCCACACTACCACAAAATAGAGCGTTGGTATTATCTACTTTTGCCTCTGTAAACTAATAAGGGTCTCCCCGACCTCTCTGCACAGTGCACCCCATTGTGGTGCGCTATCCAGATAGGTGGGTTTCCTATAATAAGGATCAGCAGAACCCTCCCATTCAACTCCCATTCATCACCCAATCTAAAGACTCGCGCGGCAAACTCAAAGACCTCTTTGACTTCTTTTTGTGGGACTTACTGGATTTTCCCGATGACTTCAAATGGGAAGACGATCAACAGGGTGCGGCTTCGCGAACAATCTCGGGACTTTCTTCGTGACCAAGATCTGGGTCTGTCAGCTTCATGCCGCGAGGAACTTGAGGGACTGCTCCCTCAGCTCCTTTGGATGCATGGCTTGGCAATCCTCCCACATCCTTGCATCATGATAGCACTTCAGGCACCAAAGGCAAACCAACTGCTGGTCTATCACTGACATCTGACAGTGACAGGCACTGAATGGTTTCAAACCTACCTTTCTGGTAGACATCCTCCCACCAGGTGATAAAGTCTCGAGAAAATATTACACAAAAGGTCTAAAAATAGTAAGTCAAAACACGACTGGGGGTAGCTCTCTCCGGATGTGTGCTGATTGGCGTGGAAAGAAAAGAACTGCCTATATAGGCACCGCGCTTGTCACTTCCAGCACTGTCAACGCAGTCAATGCCACATGGAGCAGTACGATGTCACCTACAGGTTGCAGGGGTACTGCTCATCAAAAGTTTATGGATCCAGAGTGATGCATGGGGGTTACTCTAAGGTAAGGAATCTGTGGCTATAAGTGTAGGATAGTGCCCCTTTGTGATAAGGTCACCCCCACTTTTTGACCTAATACTGATGCTTTCGACTCAAAGTGCACTGGGTCCCTGCTAACCAGGCCGCCAGTGCTCTTTCCCTTAAAACAAGGTAAATGTCTAATTATAACCCAATTGGCAAGGACTTCAGCACCCCAGTAAATGGTACCCCTGGAACCTAGGGCAAGGGTACTGAAGAGGGTCTCCCAGGGCTGCAGCATGTATTATGCCTCCCTAAGAGACACACACACAAACTGCATGCAGAATGCCATTGCAACTGTGCGAAATATTGCAAACCATTTCGAAAACACGAAATAGCACACTCACTGTGTGCCATGTCCCTGTGCACTGCAAATACTATATGTAGGTCACCCCTACAGCAGGCCTTAGAGTCCTAAGGCAGGGTGCATTATATTATATGTGAGGACATATCTGCATGAGCAGATATGCCCCTGTGATGTCTGGTTCTATTGCCAAGACATTGTAAGTGATTAGGAAGCCATGTTAACCATATGTATAATATTGGGATTTGGTATCAAACACCTCGTTTTAATAAATCTGCACTGACGCCAGTACTAGATTTAATATGACTTGCACCCAGAGGGCACCTTAGAGGTGCCTCTAAATTAGTCTCTTAGTGTGCTGGCTTACTGGTATTATCCAGCCTGCCACCATAGACGAGTTTCTGAAACCCTACAGGTGAGAGCCCACGCTCTCAGTGACCAGATACAATGCCTGTCCGGCGGAAGGTGACCACATCTACTCCAACAGGATGACTAGCAAATTTAGCATATCAAAGCCAGAGGCTTCAAAGCCTCAGCCGTTATTGATATGTGACCCCGGCTTCCCCCAGACCTGGGAATACCACGCCCTGCCCTGGGGCCCATTTAGCACCTGATCAAGCGAGAACATTAGATAGTTAAAAGGCGTGTTCACTTACAGGCTAGTCACACTCCTAAGGAGGGCCAACTGAAGTGGATAGCTAAGGAAGGGTTTCCCCATTTTGAATTTAGTTAAACTAGGAACGCTGTGTCAGGTTTATGCACACTCTCCCCAGGAAGTGATCATATATATAGCCCATTGGCCTTTACCCTATACTTCCTTTAACACCCCTAAATTCAGTATTTAGGGGTTCCCCTGGCACCAGATTCATCTACTGGGAACCGAAGGAAGGACAAAGAAGAGCCCAAGTCGTGAGAACAGAGGTCCTGCACCGAAATTGGCACCAAACCCTTCCTGGCTGCTTACACTGCGACAATCACGAAGACTGACTCGTCCAGATGCTTAACAGCCTCCTCAAACCCTTGGAAGACTGTTCTTACCTGCAACAACCAAGCAGCATCTCCCTTGGGGTGGAGGAGCCATCCCCCTTCATCTGCAAGCACTGACTGCATCAACCTGGTATTTCGTCTTGCTGGCCACCGCGCCCACCGAAGGAGAAACTAATCAGGAAGAGGTTGTCATGAGCAGCGTCGGATTGGTAACGCGGGCACTCGGGCAATGCCCGAGGGGCCGGTATCCCAATTCCAGCTGTGGGCTGCTTTTTTTAACAGCCTGGGGGGGCGATTTGGGAGGTTTCTGCTTTGTTCGATGCCGCCGCCGGCCCAGTGGGTGCCTGAGTGGCCTTTCTGGAGCTAGATGGGTGTCCAATACCTCCCTTTTATCAACAGCAGAGGTGTCACTCCATTTCTCTCGCTGGGCCGGCCCATTAATATATGCATATTGAGCGGGGGCAGGGGGCAGGGGGCCTGAGCAAAAGTGGCCTCACTTGTTTTCAGGTGTGTTTCACCAGTGTAAACTAATCTGTGCATTTTTTTTACCCCCCCCCCCCCCCTTTTTTATAAAATTTCGCAGATGCAGTGTTTTGCAGAAAAGCAATATGAAAATGTGGGCCACTTTATTTTTGCGTGCCCGGGCCAATTTTTAATCCCAATCCAACCCTGGTCGTGAGTCCAGGCGGCCAGACACATTGCTCTCACCAAGTCTCGAGCCGCTGACCCCTCCCAGATCCTCTCAGCACCAATACCCTGGGTACCGGAGTCCTCACAAATACCTAGGCTTGTTGCGTGTCCAGTCTGGACACCACCAACGCCGACCTGCCATCGAGGGCCTTTAGGATCCACGAGGTCTTCATCCAGAGTGACCCTTCTGTCCTGTTTTCTCTTCATCTCCTGGTCGTCAAAACCAAGTGAAAGCCTCTAACTACAGCGACCCAGCGGACAAAACATCTCTGCATCCGAGACCCCTAGCCTGGGCTCATGTGAACCAACTGTGTCCCTTTGCTCCAGAGACCTTCAAGAGCAGAGCACCCCTTTGGGTTCTGCCGGACTTGTCCTCAACTCTCCACTTGCAGACTTTCTTTTTGCAGGTACTTCTCCATAGACTTTACCATGTAGCGCTTGAGGCTACCAATACGACCAGCAACTCTGCACCCGGACAACACAGGTAAAACCGAACTGCTGGTGGTTTCTTGGACCATGGCCCCTAAGCACCTTAAGTCCTAGAAGGCACCCTCCAAAAACATTTGCAAATATACCTATGCAGTGTATGTTTCTCCCATAGGATAACATTACCACGTTCAAGGCTCATACCAAAAACCGTTATTGAACTGTATTTTTCTATTCTACAAGAACCTATACCTCCAAAAGTACTTACCTGATTCCGATGATCTTGGGTTCTATGTTGGAACAACAAGTTCCACAACCACGACTTCCCTAACAATGAGGGCACTACCACGACTTCGTCTAAACCATGTTTTTTTTTACCACGCATTCCTTTACCACGATTTTTTGTGTTAAAGGAATGCGTGTTAAAAAAACATGCTTACCAACTACTACCCCGATTTCCCCCAAACCCCCCACAACCTAAAAACGAATTCCCCCCACCCTAAAAATAAACACGATCACCCACACCCCCTAAAAACTAACTCAACCCCATAAAAACTAATCCCCCCACACCCTATAAACAAACACTATCACCCATACCCCCTAAAAACTAACCCCAAACCCCCTCCCTCTGAAAACTAACTCAACCCCCTAAAAACGAATTCCCCCACCCTAAAAATAAATAAACAAACACGATCACCCATACCCCCTAAAAACTAACCCTCAACCCCTAAAAACTTACCCCAAACCCCCAACCCCTGAATACTAACCCCAAACCCCCCACCCCTAAAACATAACCCCAAACCCCTCCCACCCCCTTAATACTAACCCCAACCCCTCCCACCTCCTTAAAACTAACCCCAACCCCTCCCACCCCCTTAAAACTAACCCCAACCCCCACCCCTGAAAACTAACCCCACACTCCCTAAAAACTAACCACAAACCCCTCTTACCTGTTCCTGTGTGACGCTCCCCCGAACTCCGCCCTGCCCGAACACTAGACCGAATCAGCCTTAACCACACACATGCTGTGGTTAATGCTGAGTCGTTGTTCTGCTTGCGTGACTCCAGAACTCGTTGTTCCGGAGTCATGGCAAAGGTCGTTTCCCATGATCTTGCTATCTAAAATTATATAAAAATCTGTGTTATTTTTCTAAATTGGTCTTGAGTTTCTTCTTGAGTGTGTGTCTCATTTATTGAGTCTGTGTGTACAACAAATGTTAAACACTACCCCCTGATTAGCCTAAGCTGCTCAATCACACTACCACAAATAGAACACTTGGGATTATTAATTTAAGTCCTGCAAACCAATAAGAGTCATCTGTACTTTTAGCATGGTGTGCCCTTACATTGGCACTACCACATAAAAGCCAGCTTCCTACAATGTCTTTTCCTGCACACCATGCCAGAAATGTTTTTTAACAGCAGGTGTATATTACCTTGGTGGAAGGATGCCTGTCTGTCAAGATGACGTTACAGACTGCGAGAGGAAGGTGGAAGTCTTTCAACTGGTGCCGCTGAATCTTCATGCAAGAAGGCGAAGACTGGACAGGGTCGGGTGGAGAACGCTCCCCTGCTGCTGCGACAGAAGACCTTCCTGAAGGGACGGCCTGATCGGAGGATCAATGGCCATGCTCAGTAGCTCAGGATACCAGACTTTCCATGCCCAATCCCGAGCCACAAGGATGACTTGGGCCCAGTCGTTCTTTATCTCCTTGAGAACTGGCAGGAGTGGCATGGGCAGAAAGGCATATAGGAGGTCTGTGCTGAGCTTGAGACAAAAAGCGCCTCTGAGTGAGAGCCACCTTGGAAAATTCAACGCACAACACTGGTGACATTACGCGTTCTAGGCAGAGGCGAACAAATCTAACCAAGGCTCTCCACACTGTTGAAAGAGACCTTGCACCATGTCCGGTTAGATATGTCATTCGTGGTCCGCTAGGTATCGAAGGCTAAGTTGATCAACTTTGACAATCAGAGAGCCCACCAGGTATTGAACCACCAGGGATACCACCCTACTGTTCCAGCCATGTCTAGCCATGTCCAGAGATGTAGGGCCTCTTGGCAAAGGGTCCACGACCCCACCCGGCCCCGTTTGTTGCAGTATCACATGGCGGTGGTATTTTCCATGAACACTTTTACTAGCCTTGCCTTGATGGAGGGTAGAAAGGCTTTCAATGCTGGTCAGATAGCACAGAGCTCCAGCAGGCTGATGTGGAGTCCGGATTCCGCCAGAGACCAGAGTCCTCTGATCTCCACCTTTCCAAGATGGCTGCCCCATCCAAGGAATGACGCATCTATCACTACTGTGAGATATGGGTGCTGTAGGGAAAGGGGTCTGCCTCCGACCCAATCACGGTTTGTGAGCCACCACTACAGATCTTTCGCAATTCCCTCTGACAGCTGGACCATGTCGGTAAGGCTCCCCTGATGCTGTGCCCATTGAAACTTCAGGTCCCACTGCAGAGCCCACATATGCCATCGGGCATGAGTTACCATCAGGATGCATGAGTACATGAGTCCCAACACACTAAGGGTCTGCCTCACCGAAACCGAGGATAGAGGTTGAAACATCGGTATCATAGCCTGAATATCCTGGACTCGCCGCTCTGCAGGATAAGCCAGAAACTGCACCAATGAAAGGAAGTGTCTCAGAGGGAGTCAGGTGTGACTTCAGTATGTTGAGAGTGAACCCCAGCTAGTGCAGGAGGTTCACCGTAGTCTGGAGATGGGAGACGATTGCCTGGGGCGAGCCTGCCTTTAGCAGCCAGTCATCGAGACTGGCATCATCGAAGACTGGCACCCCTGATGAGCTGCAACCACTGCCATCACCTTGATGAACACCAATGGGGCCCTGGTTAAGGCCAAAACGGAGAACAGTGATCTGAAAGTGCTCATGGCCCACCATAAACCGCAGGTAACGTTGATGGGTACGAAGGATGGGAATGTGGAAAAAGGCATCCTGCAAATCCAACACTACCATCCAGTCTCCAGGATCCAGGGCAAACAAGCCCTGAGCTAACGTGAGCATTTTGAATTTCTCCTTCTTGAGGAAGCAGTTGAGGACCCACAGGTCTAGAATAGGACGAAGGCCTCTGTCCTTTTTGGGGACCAAAAAGTAGCGGGAATTGCAACCACAGTGTTATATGGGGTTATGTGGCCCTTAGTTACATTGTCGACATTGCTAAGTTAGCATGAGCTTTGCTTGCCCTATGCTGCTGCTTTTGCGCACGCCTCTGCTAAGAGTTTGTTTTCGCGACACTTTGCCTCTGCCCTGTACATGATAACAGATTGTTTTTCACGTTCTCAGCCTTCCCTTCAATTCTGTCTGAACATAATGTGCAAGGTCGTTCAACAATGTCTCTTGTTATTCTGTTCTGGTCAGTCCCTATTACCTAGACTAAACATGTTACCAACAGCTGCAGTATGGAAGAATCGAGCTTTGATATAACGTTGTTGCATGTTTTTGAAACACTCTCGAAGAAAGCCGGTCCATGGAGCTGAGCTCTACTGTTCCTATGATGTAAACCTTTGCGTTTAGGCTTTCAGGTAGGGGTCTGCTAATAATGCCTAGAGATCTTCTGTTATATAAAATAACTTCTTACTGCCAAGGGGAGGGTGATTAGGCCCAGTTATTTTGCCTTTTTCACAGTCTTTATAAAATGACGACTCCTTTTGTATTCTATGGTATTGTAACAATGCTAATGATTCTTGCCTTATGCATTTTGCTGCTAGTTGTGGTTCGCATACTGTTTTATGAATCACTATAGTCAAAATAAACATTTTGAACTTATTTAGTGACTCTGATTATTTTTATTGTGGACAAGTACGTGAGAGCGAAAGAGTGTCTTGTTCCCGCGACTCTGAAGTGAGTCGGGAGTGCTCGTGTTCTGGGTTGTCTAAACATTCGTAGCTTCTTGATATTTGTAGGAGACCGAATGAGACACTATTGCTAGTCGGTTGGGATTTTGGGTAGTAAGGTGATAGGAGGTACACCCCTATTTACTGAGGTCCTGTTTTCTTGTGCATAGTTCTGTGTATGAGCAGAATCCCCGCAACAACAGTCCAATTCTGGCTTCGGCAACCGCTCTATGGATCCCTTGGCCAAGAGAGCCGTGACTTCCTTGCAGAGAATGGAGAGAAGATACTTCGTCAGCCAGTCGTGAGATGG
Source organism: Calotriton arnoldi (assembly GCA_963921515.1). Lineage (NCBI taxonomy): Eukaryota > Metazoa > Chordata > Amphibia > Caudata > Salamandridae > Calotriton > Calotriton arnoldi. Next base: position 1,743,995 of record CAWUFW010002084.1, on the reverse strand, counting down.
TGGCATGGAGGGTGGAGGCTTCACTGAGGGGAGGGAGTAGCCCTTTTGGACAATTTGCAAAACCCACCTGTCCGATGTTAGGGACTGCCAGTGGGGCAGTTGATGGCGAATCCTGCAGCCAGCTGAATGCCCATGCTGGTAATGGGGCAGATTGGAAGGGTTTGGAGGCTGCAGCTGCCGGGGGGTGGTGGACTGACCAGACCGCTGGCTGCCTGACCCAAAAGATCTGTGGGTATTGCACCCCGGCAGACGCTGGGGAGCATGCGTGGCTCGAGGGCTGGGAGGGAATTGGCGTGGCTGGAAGCATGTTCAATAGCCGCAAAAGGCAGATTGAGGGTGACGTGGGGCCATAGAAAGGCCCAAGGACCTGGCCGTAGCTCGACTGTCCTCCAGCACCAAATTCGCCTAGTCTCCGAAGAGAAGGTGCCATCAAAGTGCATGTCCGTAAGAGAGGATTGGACATCCGCAAAAATGTAGCAGTCCTCAACCAGGCATGGCTCCTCAAGGCCACAGTTGACAAAGCTGATCGGCCCAGAGAGTCGGTTGTGTCAATTCCACAACGGATAGTGAACTTTGCTGCATCTCTTCCATTGGCAAAAGCCTGAGAGAGTAAAGTCTGGGCCTACTAAGGGACCGTTGGCAGCAACTGCTCAACCCTGTCCAACAGAGCGTAGGGAATAACGGCCTAAAAGGCATCAGATGTTCACGGACCGCAATGCCAGGCTGGCGGAAGAAAACATCTTCTTCCCCAAGGAGTCCAGCCCCTTGGTTTCCTTATCCGGGGAAGCGGTAGGGAATAGGCCTTGGGATGTCGAGACTTGGCACACCAAGCTCTCCAGGGTAGGGTTTTGGGTGAGGAAGTTTAGGTCCCCTGGGGTGCGGCAATGGCGGCAGGCGATTGTACTATTCACAGGAGCCCCAGTGCGGGGCTTGGACCAAGTGCCCAAAAGGACGTCAGTGAGGGCGTCATTGAACAGGGAGAAGTGGTTCTGAGAGGAAGGCTCCCAGTTGCAGCAACTCTGTCTGACTGTCACTGAGGGCAACTGAAGACCGAGGACTTCAGTGGCCCTGTAAACCACCATTGCATAAGAAGCTCCCTCCTCCGTAGGGGGAGAAAGCATACCAGTATCTAGAGATGTATCCAGTCTGCTGGCTACACTCAGTTTCTCACACCAGTCCGTGTTAGGGTTTTCTTCATATGGCTGGTATTCCTCAGGGTCCAACGACCTCTCCCACTCCTCCCCGAGTTCTAACCCAAGTGAACAGTTTAGGAAGCTGGCTTTCAATATAGTGTACCAAAATGAGGCACACCGTGCAGAAAGTCCAGGAGACCCATATTTGGTTACAGGGGCTTGCTTTAACGATCCCAAGGTGCTCTATTTTGTGGTAGTGTGGTCGAGCAGCTTTAGGCTTATCAGAGGGGAGTGTTGAGCATTTGTTATACACATATAGTCAATAAATGAGACACACACTCAAGAAGAAATTCAAGACTAATTTAGAAAAAGAACATGGATTTTTGTATTAATTTAGACACCAAGAGCATCAGAATCAGGTACGTACTTTCAGAGTTATCATTTTTACAGAAAAACAGTAGAATAGGAAAAGCTGTCAGATTTGAGGCATGCGCCTCGAACACGGTAATGTTAATCTATGGGGGAAACATACACTGCATAGGTATACTTGCAAATGGTTGTTAGGGTTAATCTCTTGGACTTAAGCTGCTTAGGAGCCAAGGTCAATAGAACCACCAGCAGTTTGGTTTTACCTGCCCTGGTGTGTCCAGGTGCAGAGGTGCTGGTCACGATGGTAGCCTCGAGCACTACACGGTAAATTAAATGGAGAAACCTGTAACAACAAAAAGACTGCACGTGGGGACAAGTCCGGCAGAACCCAAAGGGGGTCTCGGCTCTTGAGGGTCTCTGGAGCAAGGGAGCACTGTCGGTTTGGCTCGGACTCGGACTCGGGCTGTGGGGCTCGGGTGCAGAAGTGTTTTGTGCGGCGGGTCGCTTGCATTGGAGGCTCTCACTTTAGGGTCGACATTGTGATGGGGGCAAACAGGACAGCAGGTCCACTCTCGGTGCTAGCCTATGTGATGCGGATGTCTCTTGTCGATAGGTCGGTCTTGGCAGGGTAGGTGTCCGGGCTGGACACTTAACAAGCCTTGGCTGCTGCAAGGGCTCCAGTACCGGAATTGGTGCTGGGTGGGGAGCTTCTGGAGTGTCTAGAAGCTCGAAACTCACTGGGGAGATGGGGCTGACCTGGGGTGCTGCATCCTCGGTGGACCCGGTGGTCAGCAGAACGGTATACCGGGCAGATGCAGTCGGTGCCTGTAGACTGCAGGGGAGTGGGTCCTCCACTTCAAGAGAGATGCTGACTGGTTTTGGGAGGGGGCACAGCTGCTGGATGAGTTGGGTCCATGCAATTGTCGGGACAGCAGCAGGCAGGCAGAGTTCGGTGCCAATTCGGGAGCTGGTCTACAGTTCTTACGTTTATGGCTCTTCTTGGTCCTTCTTCTGTTCCCAGTAGATGAATCTGAGTTCCTGGTGTCAGGGGGCCACCGAACTACTGAATTTAGGGGTGTTAAGGGGAGTGTAAGGTAGTAGTCAATGGACCACCTACCCCTGGGTGACTGCAACCTCCTCTATGTCACCGTCCTGCTAGGAGTGAGCATAAATAAACCTGACCCAGAGTTCCAAATTTCACCAAAATCAAGATGGTGAAACCCTTCTTTCGTTGTTCACTTCAGGTAGCACACCTTAGGGGTGTGACTAGCCTGAAAGTGAACAAGCCATTTGACTAGCTAATTGTCCTGCCTGTCCTGGTCCCAAATGCGCTTCAGGTCAGAGGGTGGCATAGCCAGGTCTGGGGGCGAAGCTGGGTCACCTATCAAAGGCGGCAGAGGCTTTGAAGCCTCTGGCCTTGATATGTTAAAACACTAGCCATCCTGATGGAGGAGGTGTGAACACCTTCCTCTGGAGCAGGCATTGTTTCTGACCTCAGAGAGCGCAGGCTCTCACCTGCATGGGGGTCAGAAACTTGTCTGTGGTGGCCGGCTGGAAGTCAGCCAGCACACTAAGAGACTAGTAGGATTCAGGGACCACCTCTAAGGTGCCCTCTGGGTGCAGGTCAGGACAAATCCGATACTGGCATCAGTAAGGATTTGTCAAGATGAGGTGCTTGGTTCCAAAAACCATTAGTTTCAGTAAAGCCATTATGTAGTCGGGAGATTCGTAATGACCAGGTCCCATTACATATACTTAAAATGGCTCCCTGATCACTTGAAATATCTAGCAATGGAACTAGATATCACAGGGGCATATCTGCTCATGCAGATGTGCCCTCACATGTAATATAATAAACCTTGCCATAGGACTTTAAGGCCTGCTGTAGGGGTGACTTACATATATTGCAAGCAGTGTCTGTGGGCATGGCACACAGGGAGTGTGCCATGTCGAGATTTCACAATGATTTGCACCATTTCACACAGCCTACACGGATTTGGGTGTGGGTCCCTTAGGGTGGCACAGTACATGCTGCATCTTTTAGGGACCCTCTTTAGTACCCATGCTCTATGTTCCCGGGAGTACCAATTACTAGGGACTTACAGGGTTGCAAAGGTCCTTGCCAACTGGGGAACAATTGAACCCTTACTTTGTTTATGGGAAAGGGCACTGGCAATAGAGCCTGGTTAGTAAGCGTCAGTTCACTTTCAGAGTCAAAAACCAGCACCTAGTAGGTCTAATGGGGACAAAAAGTGTGGGGACAACTGTAACAAAATTCCAGTTTCCTACAAATAGGCCTCAGGCTCTGATCTAGGAGGCAAGGCTCCTGTCGGCGCTGGATACGGAATCGGGTGATGCCCCTCCAGCGCCATATCGGAGTTGGGGATCAAAACGAGGATGGCAGCGCCGGGAGTGTCCGCATCGGGACTGGCGTCGGAGAAGGTCAAGATGGTACAGGAACAGATTCTTGAGGCCTGACTGGAGTCCTTAAAATTCATGGCATGGCAGTCGGAGCACAACTTTTGGTCGGTGTCAAGCTCGAGACACCGTCACGGACACTGGCCCTTGACAGGCTTCCCAGGGCTTGAAACCGGCTTTCCTGGAGGACATCCCTGCCACACTAGGATAAAATAATCTCAAAAGAGTTGACAAAAAATTGAAAGAATCCAGTCAAACAGTGACTGAAGGGGTAGCTCTTCTCTAGATCAGCGCTGGCTGGCACAGAATGAAAAGAACAGACGTCAGCGTGCCTATATAGGTGCCACAGCTGTGACTTCCGGCACGGACGATACAGGTGGAGCCGAACGACACCACCTACCAGCGCACAGGGGTTCTGGTCATGAAAAATCTTTCGGATTCACTGACGCCTGGGAAATTATAAGGTAAGGAATTTGCAGCTAGAAGTCTCGATCAGATATCTGTGCATGTGGCATATACTACTGTATATGGCATTGGGTGAAATGGCAGCTGGCTCTTGGTGGGTTGTGTGAGGAGCACCCATTACCAAGACACCAGACTGGAACTCTTTGATGTCAGTCATTCTTGTAACAGAGGTGGCTTCCTTTGTGCAAGGGCCAACTGTTCAGTAAGTGGGATCTTTCACTGGGTCTGTTGCCCAAAAAACATGCATTGGCAAAGCCAGTAGGTTTCGCCTATGTGAGACCTATTGGCATTGTCAATGTTCTGTAAAGATGAAGCAGAGCAGCACGAGTAAATCAAAACACAGCGCTATAGAGTGGCCAGAGTTGACTGAGTCATAGCGCTTTTTTTGCTTACTTTAAGTCATGCTGCACAGCAGCCCATGCCACTGTGCAACACCTTTAAAAAACATTCACAATGCCAATAGCTCTGTGTGAGCTCTTTGGTTTTGTTAACGTTTTTCAAAGAGAATATGGCGCTATGGCCAGAACTGCCACCTGCGGAACTGGGGAGCAAGGTTCAAGTCTCGGCGTCGGCTCAACATCCTGTGATTTTGGGCAAATCACTGAAACTCCCCGGGCCAAAAAAATCAAAAATGAATGTGTCCTTGTGTAAAGTCAGTGGCAGCCAGCACGGATCTGGCTGCCCTGAGCCAATCAAAATGCTGCAATGCAGCATTGTGATTGGCTCTCCTAAACCAATCACATCGCTGCAATGCAGCGCTGTGATTGGTCTGAGCGCCGTGGTTCAGCGCTCAGACGGGGACTCAGGGCATGGGTATGTTCTCCATGAAGGCTGTAATGCAGCCTGCATGGAGAACATGCAAAAGTGCGCATGACTGTTTGGCCAGCCCAAGAGGGTTGGTCAAAGCATCATGCCCACTTTAGTATGCACACCACTCCTCTGTCAGAAGAGCAGAAGTTCAAAGGGTTCATACTTTTGTGTATCGAGGCCTTTTTAAAATCGAATTCCAAAAATACCAATGTCAGTTAATCACACAATAATTTTTTGATAAATCTGATTGGCTGATGAAGGATATCCTTTTTTTTAATCATCAATTTGAAATTCACAATTTAGTAGAAAAATGTAGTTTTCTCCTGCAGCAAAAACATTCCCACAGCAAAAGGGGGCAATATAAGAAGTGCCTAACCCCCACTAGGGGGGTCTTAGACGCATGGAAAATAGGGACCAAGAAAAAAGGTCTAAGTTTATTCCATAAAATTGCATATAAATAACGATCCAAGAGGCACTATTTTGTCAAAAAACACAATACTCTTGAAAGTCAATTTACATTTTTTTTTTTATTACAGCTATTATTGAGAAAAGACCCTGTTATAATGTTAATGTACAGGCAGGTGCTGCAGGCCAAACCCAATGTCAGGCCCTGTGGCCAACTTGGCTGCACACACAGGCAAAGGGGATGGGTCGGTGTGGCGAGTTGGCCCCACTGCACATGGCCCAAGGTACATGGCAGGTGAGTTGAGAACATCAACAAAAACAAAATTGAAACTGGCAAAAAAGTTTAAGGTTAGTTATGGCTCATCGAATGCAAATCAGATAGTCCCTGAAATCTGCCAGTTATGGTATGAAATGTACAACATAACTCACACCTCACTGTTCCAAAACAAGCTGACTAACCAGAGCAAAACATGGTGGTGGTGTGAGCTATGGTGTGCCTTTCACACCGTAACTGTGAAATTTTCTGGATTTACGCCTTCACATTTATTGAACTATAACTAAAGTTTGATATATATATATATATATATATATATATATATGTAGTTCAAGTTTAGTTATGGCTCGATAAAAGTAAATGAGAAATCCCCTGAAATTATATACTGAGGTTAATTCCAAGAATTAAGGGGCATATTATCAACGGCCAGCGATAATTATCGCTGGCCGTTCACAGCGTGAGAATAGTTATCGCCGGCTACCGCAGATAATTATCGCCATGCTAGCGCTTTATTAACAACGAATAGCGCAATGGCGATAATTATTCCTGCGATAGCTTGTTTTCCATGGAACATCGCTGGTTTTCCAGCGATGTTCCATGGAAAACGGCGATAACTCTTGCTGATACGACCCTGTGGTCGTATCAGCAGAATCCATCTCCCATGTAAAGTATGCTTAAGTCAGGAATTTAACAGACGTTAAATTCCTGAGTTAAAGCTGAGGTAGCGCGATTTCTTTTATCGCTGCACCTCCTTGTTAATATCGCGAAGCTGCCTTCGCGATATTAACTTGTGTTGTTTTCACAGCCACGCCTTCTTTGCATCTCATTAGCGATGCAAGGCGAGGCTGTGAAAAACGGGCTCTACATCAAGGAAACACGCGCTAGCGTGTCCTTGATGATATTGCGATATAATTATCGCCGCTTTTCGTCCGAAAACGGACGCTAAAGCGGCGATAATTATATCGCCAGCCCTTGATAATATGCCCCTAAGTGCATTGCCTTTTGAGGGTAGTAGGGTGACTAGGAAAGAACAGTTTTCTAGTTCATCGGAATCAAGTTGATGTCAAATCAGAAAGAAGCGCTATTGGACCCACAGTTTTAGGTATCAGCAGCAATATTGCCAGACGACTAACATCCATATGCAGTAATGAAGTAAATAAGAGGCTGACACATCAACTTTTAGTCCATTCTCGCCAGAAAGGACTCTCAGCCCTTTCTTGTAAGAAGAGGTGCCTGCCAAGGTGCAAAGTTTGAGTGGAGGTGATTTATCAGATCATTGACAAACGCTCGTATTGATTTGGGTTTCGTGTGATTAACGGAGCATTCGAAGTAATTAGTGCAGGCGATCTCTCATATCAAAGAGGCTTTAAATAATGGATCTCTGAACACCGGAGCTCCTTTCAATCAGCCTGACCGAGGCCCAAGATCCTATCACCTGATAAGACATTTGGAAACTGGGCTCCCAGTCCCTGCCTATTGAATATCTTACAGAAAATGGCAGTTCTATTCAAATTGCCTTGGGTGGCCTATTTTTAGACCACTGGCACCAGGAAACAGCAAAGCCATCGGCTGCCAAAACACATTGGGGGAGAGGAGAGGAACAACAGTGAGCAGTTTAAAGACTCCGATCTGAACAGAAAAGTTTCTTTATACTTTGAGCTGACGAAGATTAAAGTGTCCCCCTGTCTAGCTTTGAAATCATCCTTGCAGAAAGAAATGTAATCACGTTTAATATTAAGGTTTTATCCAATGATGGCTGTAACCGAAAGGTAGGAAACAAACTACAAACTAATTCCACTATACTAAAGTAGACTCAGGTAGTGGGCATCTACACTCATTTTTGGGAACTGGGCCTTACTTTTCACCATGAGACTTGCTTTGATCCAGAGCAAGACAGTGAAAGGCAGAAATGGGAGAAAGGAAGAAGAATTTAAAATAACCTGCTGGAGTGAGATAGAGAGGTAGGAAGTGTCCTGACAGTGGAAGAAAGAGAAAAAAGGCAGAATCAACACTTAGTAGCCTTGGTAATCGGCAATGGGTTCCTGAGAAAAACTGTGAACCTCAGCACTTTTTAAAAATAAATTAAGCACTGGACGTAGTCTAATGTGGAGACTCGGCTTGTAGGAATGGAAGGAATAGTTTCTTACCTGTAACTCCAGTTCTCTCGTAGGGGAATTTCCATTATAGTCATAAGCACCGAATAGTCCCACCCACATGCAGGACCATGGAGCACTTTTTCACGATATATCTTCTTAAGTGTAGATGTTCGCCTTTCTTCAGGAAGGGCTGCAAAGTCACTTAAGAAAGAAAAACATCATGTAGCCTATAGGACTAGGCTACAATGGCCCAATTCTTCATCTTGTACTTGGGCCAGGAGAATTATATATGTGTATAATTTCATGATGTTTTAATATAACAGCATACATCTCTTTCACAACACTTTTTTGATAGAACATAAAGATGAAGGAAAGCAGTGCTGTTTGTGCTAGCGCTAGAACCCCTGGCCCTTCGACTCCGGAAGGAAGCGGGAGAAATTGGGATCCGAGTGGGCAACACAACACATATAATGTCGGCATATGCCGATGACCTTATTCTCTATACCCATAATCTAGCTAGAGACCTGGAACCCTTACCACGCATTTTCGAACAATTCGAATGCATCTCAGGCCTTGCTATCAATGAGAAGAAATCTCAGGCGTTCTTTTTTCAGCCAGAACACCCGGAGGCCATTAGCTTTGGGCAGCTAACTCTTACAGTAGCGCCAACCACCTTCAAATATCTAGGTATTCAAATATATAGGTCCCCACAAGACCTGTTAGAGGGCAACCTGATGAGGGCGATCACTGTGCTTCGATCCCAGATTTCCTTTTGGGTTTCACTGCCCCTTTCGGTAATGGGCAGAATAGCCATTTCCAAAATGGTCATGCTTCTGCGCCTCTAATATTTTTTCACAAACTTACCCGTATTGATCTCTGCCTCCCTTTTTAAAACGTTGGACACGCTGCTTACGGTCCTCATTTGGGGAAGGGGACGCAGAAGGGTGGGACTGGCCAAATTACAGTTGGGGATGAACAAAGGAGGCTTGGGGGTGCCGGATTTTAGAGCCTATTGCTATGCCAGCCAAATGCAATGGCTATCGTACTGGCTGGTGGGGCGTAACCTACATGAACTGGGCTACACACCACGGCTCCTGTCCTATGGCACTCTCCACACTTCATTATTGCCACAGGGTAAAATCCCCTCTGAGACCCCCCTATTGCTGCGCACAGCAATCACCTACTGGAAGCGGACGCTACAATTCACAAACTAAACACTCCCCTACGCCCCTAACACTCCCCTGTTGGGAATCCCTACACCCACTGGGTTGGTCACTAGGCATAGAATTCTCAATTGTACACAGGATGGGGTCTCCATGGTGGGAACACTATTTGCAGATGGGATTTTGATGGACCACGAGAACTTCTCCCGAGAACAAGGGGTCCTTGTTCCCGGACTTATCGGACAAAGACTGGGCCTCTCTTTTGGAATACCCTAAAAGAGTATCCTGTAATGCCAAATTCAAGATAATACAATACATGATCCTACATAGGGCCTGCCTTACTCCACACAGTCTCAACTGCATGTACCCCACTGCCCAGGTTTGCTGCCCAAGATGCCAGGCAGAAGATGCAGACATAATGCACAGGTTGTGGACGTGTCCACGCCTAGGTGGGTTCTGGTCCGATATTGCACATATGATAGAAAACATCACAGGTATCGCTAACTGGGACACAACGGAGCGGTGCTTATTGGGCCTCTACCGCCGCCCAATACACAGAAAGTACAGCTCAGATTTGCTGACCTGGCCCTACTAATAGCGAAGCGCTCAATTACTATGAGGTGGAAGTTGGCCCTCCCCCCAACAATACATTCATGGCACGGGGAGGCGGTCCGATGGGGCAGTGTAGAGAGCGCAGCCATCAGGAGGGAACAGTATATTGGGCCTATGGAAAATACCGATCTCCATGTAATGGGATCTGATGCTGGAGGCACTTAAAGCAATCGAACCCTCTATCCCTCAACGCATAAAGTACATGCGTCTCCTTCCTCTAGAAAGTAGCTGTGATCACCCACCCCCCACTAGTCGCAAGACCTGGCGATAAGGAAAGCACCCAACTGAATGAGACTCCTGGCAAGGGACAGATCGAGGACAAGTCAAGCCCCTGGCCTGCTATTACTTAATTGGGTGAGCCAGAAAGGAGGGAGGGGGAGGGTTGTTTTGGGTGGTTTTTGATTTTAATGTAGCAGATAGACATTGACTGACAGCCAACTGTTGTAGATCCATAATAGCTTGAGGATGCCAATATACTAATGTCTCGCACAGGCAGTAGCCTGGGTCCTGAATGAATCTTATATGAATAGAGATTTCGATTCTAATTCACCCTCTGCTGAACTGTTTATGTATTGGTTATATCCAAGCCCACGCGTGACGTGGCACTTTGTAAAATCAATAAAGTATGTTTTAAAAAAAAAAAAAGATGAAGGAAAGCAGGACAGAAAAGCCCCATGGGCTGTCATTATACAAGTAAAAAATAGAGGCTGTGCCTTTAAGAACCCAGGAACTACAAGTATCCCATCATGCTGAGCAGGTGGCAGTTGCTTCAGTCCTTTTAGAGGTGATGTGTGATAATATTTAGGTCCCACTGTTACCTTTTTCCACTCCACCGTGGAGGAGGGAGGGTTGCTTATGACTATAATGGAAATTCCCCTACGAGAGAACTGGAGTTACAGGTAATAAACTATTCCTAGGGGATTTCCATTTATAGTCATAAGCACTGAACAGAGTAACAAGCCCAACCCTACTAAGAGCGGTGGAGAAGACAGAGAATTAACTAAGTTAGCCACTTAAGCAAATAGATTTCTTAGGGAGGCCTGTCCTACTTAAGCGTCTCTTCTAGCATCAGAGTCCAGGCAGTAATGTTTGGAAAATGTTTGGACATATCTCCATGTGGCTGATTTGCAAAGATCCGGAATTGGGATATCCCTCAATAAAGCAGCAGTAGCCACTTTACCTCTAGTGGAGTGTGATTTAGATTTAGCCGATAGTTTCATTAGCTTTGTGGTAGCACAAAAGGAAGCAGGAAACTATCCATCAGGAGATGGATTGCTTGGAAGTGGTTAAACCTGTACGGACTGGACCACAGTTGCTAAACAATTGGTTCGATCTGTGGATGCCACTTGTCTTATCAAAATAGAATTTCAAAAATCTCTCCAAACATCCAGAGAATGAAGAGATCTTTCAGCTGGAGTAGAGGGATTCTGAAAGAATGTTGGTACGGAGATGGTTTGGTTGACATGAAAGTCTAAAATACCTTTGGGGAGGAATTTCGGGTGAGTTCTCATGACCACTTTGCTAGAGTGGAAGACTGTGTATGGTTCGTGAGAACAAAACACTTGGATCTCACTAACCCTGTGAGCCGACATTATTGCTACAAGGAAAGCTGTCTTCCAAGAAAGGAGTTGCAGGGAGGCTTTGTGGATAGGCTCAAAGGGGTTCTGCATCAGAGGTGAAAGTATTATGTTAAGCTCCCAGGGAGGAGAAGGATGCTTAATGGGAGGGAATACCTTCTTTAACCCTTCTAAAAAATCCTTAATTACGGGGATTTAAAAAAAAGAGGTTTGTGAAGGACATTTTCTGTAGGCAGTAAGAGCTGCCAGGTGAAACTTTATGGAAGAAATTGCAAGCCAGATTTTGCCAAATGGAGTAAGTATGGAAGAATGATGTTTTCCTGTCAAGACGTAGGGTCCACATTCTTAGAAGAACACCAAATCAAAATCTCTTCCATTTGAAGGCATATGCAGAACGTGTTGAAGGCCGCTTAGCCTTTTTCAGGATGTCCATGCAGTCCTGTTGCAGATTCAAGTATCCGCAAAACACATAAAAGGGCCCCCCCTCTACTGTCTATTTTCCAATATCAGTCTTAGGACCAGGGGGGGAAAAACAACAATGCTTTAAAGAGAGGTTCTACTACCCTGCTTGACTTATCACTTTGGAAAAATCACACCAAACTGATCCAAATGAGTTTTAAGTACTTATTTCATGCAATTCGGTTTCCTTATATTTTTTATACAAAACATTTATTTCAAGTTTTTTTCATAACATTATTTCTGTTTATAGATAGTTTTTCTTCCATAACAACACACAAAAAACATTCATTTAAAAACAGACCACATCACTTCAAACTCCAATATGCCCCCATGAACACTCCTGTACCATACTCTCATCTCACATGCCATTCATTGCACATTACACACATCCAACACACAACCCAGTCCAGAAAAACCATATGCACCATACTCCAGCCAAATTTAATTTCTTTTCTCCTTTTGGTGTATGAGCCCAGACTGGACACACCAACAATCAGTCAACGCACGTTTCGGTGGATATATATTTCTATTCTACCACTTTCTTCAGGGCAGTATTGATTTACAATGTATGCATATATCAACAGGAGGTCACACGTGGGAATTCTCATCAATGTATGGTTTGGAAATGCAGATCCTTTATAAAGGTCCCGGTATCAAAAGAACGGAGAGTCTAAGCCATATTTGAATTACCTGAACATGCACAATTATTTCTTCTGAGTAAAACCTTCACCTCGGATGCCAGAATCAAACCGCATTTTTTTTTAGCTAGACCGCCTTCACTTTAGATCACGTGCTGAATTGGGGCCAGTCGCAAAAGTGTTCTACTTCTCAAGAAGGAGCCAGAAGTTCCCAAAGTTTCTCTTATTAACTGCCACGGGCGTCCCCGTCTCGATCGCATTATCAACAGATCCTCTAGTATCCGTACAGACCTAGCTCAAGAATCATGATGCCAAATTCAAAGAGGAGATATTGGGGTGAACCATCTGGCCTCCAAACCTCGTGAGCAGGTCTGGTCTGCATGGCAGCTTGAGATGTGGATGGATCGACCGGTGAAGGAGGTCCGTGAACCACCATTGGCATGGCCTCTTAGGAGCTATGAGGATCATCTTAGCTCTTGATTGGGACAACTTGATGAGAACTGTTGGGTCAGGGGAATCGCCAGAAATGCGTAGAGAAATTTGCCGGACCAATTGATCAATAGGGCATTCCCCAGCACCCCTGGCTGGAAGTACCTTGAGGCAAAGCTTCGGCATCTTTTGCTTTCTGCGGTGGCGAACAAGTCAATGGCCGGAGTTCCCCACTGTTGAAAGATGTTTTGTACGACGATGTCATTTAAGACCCACTCGTGGTTTTCTTGCAGGTGTCTGCTTAGGGAGTCTGCTTGAGCATTTTGGACACCTGGAAATTGATTTGGTGTGATGATAAGGTCCCTGGCTAGAAGCCATTTCCAGATCGTCTGGACTTCGTGTGACGGGGTCTGGACCTCATCACTGCCTGCTTGTTAAGGTATTACATGGTTGATGTATTGTCTGTCTAAACAAGCAGGGAGTGGGATCTGAACGACGGATGAAATGCCTTTAGTGCCAGATGGACTGTGCGCAGCTCAAGGAGATTGATATGGTATGTCGATTCTCTCTGCAACCACTTGACCTGGATTTGCAGACGACCCATGTGGGCTCCCCATCCCAGTAGTGAGGCATCCGTGACTATGGTTTGAGGAGGAATCTCCTGATGAAATAGCGTACCTTGAAGTAGATTGGTTGGAGAGCACCACATTTTCAGTGACAGCTTCACATGAAGGGATAGTTGAATCCTGTTCTCCCAATTGCCTGTCAATTGGTCCCACTGGTCCTCGAGACATTCCTGTAGAGGTCACACGTGGAAACAGGCATTCGGTGTGAGAAAGATGCAGGTGGCTATCGAGTTGAGGACGGAGGATACTGTTCTCACCGTTGGATGAGAGGCTTTCATTAGAGCATGATACTTCCGAAGGATCGAAATGTGTCTCTCCTCCTAAGAACCCACTTTTGCCCGTATTGTGTTGATGGAAGCTCCCAGATAATGTAAGATTTGAACCCAGGACAGAAGTTGACTTGCTGTGGTTGACCTGAAGGCCTAACCTTTGTAGGAGATTGCAGGTCCAACTGTAATGAAGCTGAGCTTCCTGAGACGTGGACGCCTTGATTAGCCAATCGTCTAGGTATGGGTAGACAAATATTTTGTGTCTCCTGTGATGGGCAGCCATTACTGTCAAGCACTTGGACAATGTCCTGGGTGCTGACTTCAGGCCAAATAGAACTACTTGGTACTGATAATGGTCCTGCCCCACTGCGAACCTCAAGAACTTTAGATGCTTTCTGGCGATTGGTATATGAAAGTATGCGTCTTGAAGGTCGATGGAACAGAGCCAATCCCCCTGGTGTAATTGGGGATAAATTCAGTGTAATGCCAGCACCCGGAACTTTTCTTGCCAAATCCACTTGTTGGTTTTTTTGAGGTCGAGAATGGGTCTGAATTCGTTCTGGTCTTTCTTCTTGATGAGAAAGTACCTGGAATAAATACCTGTACCTCATTGTTGGTGAGGAACAGGTTCCACCGCCTGCTTTTGTAAGAGGATTCTGGCCTTCCATTGTAACTGTGGGAGTTGGAAACTGGATGGTTTCTGAAGTATGGACGGTGGAGGACTGGTGAACCATAGACAATATCCATTGCCAACAATATTCAGTACCCAGGCATCTTGTGTTAGGTTTTCCCACTCTGCCAGTTAATGTTGGATGCTTCCCGCACCAGAGTGGGTAACAGAAGAGGGGGAAGTAATGATTCAGGGTTTTGACCCGGATGGTTGCTTGCCCCCTTGAGCAGGCTGCTGGGTAGTACTCCTGCTAGGGGGCTTTCTTTGATATGATTGATTGGGACATTTTTGCTGGTCTTGTGCACCGCTTTGCTGGCGCCCCTGATACCAATGAGGAGTTTGAATCCTCTGTGAATAGAAGCAGCTTTGGTTGGGTCAGACAGATTTGCTCTGTTCCCAAGGTCTCTGTAAGTCGACTGCCTTTAGAGTTTCCATTTCTGCCTTCATCCATGCAATCTTGTTGTTGGTATGGCTTCCAAATAGAGTGGCATCAGAAAATGGAAGATTTAATATCCTCTGCTGCGATTCTGGTTTGAGAGACGTAAGGCAGAGCCAAGAGGGCCTTATAAGAGTGACGCTGTGGCAGTACTCATGAGCTGTTCATAAGGAAGAGTCTGCTTCAGTACTAATAACTTGATTAGAAACTATTAACCCTTCATTTAGGATTTTCATGAAGTCTTCCCTCTTATCTCTAGGGAAATGTTCCGCAAACTGGTTCATGGATCCCAACAGTTCCCTGTCACTTCTGCCTAGAAGAGCAGTGGCACTGGTTGATTTAATGGTGGTTGCTGTTATACTGCACACTTTACATCCTACAGAACCCAACTTCGGACTCTCCTTATCAGAAGGCACTGTAGAGGTGGGAGTAGTGGCATGTTGCTTCTTTGCTACTACTACAATCACCGAGTCTGGTGTACGATCGGTTCGGAGGAAAGCAGTATCTTGTTCCAGAGGGTGATATTTCTTTTGAAGCCTGGATAGTGCTGGCTTAACAGAGACTGATGTCAGGAAAAGGTCCATAGCAGGTTCAGGGAGACCTGGTACTAGAGGCAGCAAAGGCCTTGAGGTTGACCTGTGTTGTAGGGTCTAAAAAATTACTGAGTGGACATAGGAATGTTACGTTTTGCCGCTCCTCTCACGAGTACCTCTTGAAATGTTGTGATATCATTCAACGGTTATATGCACGGAGGTGGGGAGACTGAAAGCGTAGGGGAATATTGTCCACTAGAAGTAGAGGACGTGTCCGTTTGATGTCTTTGCTGAGATCTTCATGATGAATGATGATGATGATGGCGAGAGCGCCTGGAAGAGGTATAAGTGCGCCTTGGGCTGTGTCAATGGCGCCTAGAATGATGGCACGACCTGGACCGAGATCTGGGTCTTGCAGTGACCGATGCCGGTGGTGTCGGAGGTCGCAATGGAGAAGGTGGTGGAGGAGGAAACGGTGCTGGTGGTGGAGAACACGGTTGGACCCCTGAAGAACGGGAATATGTTCTAGAGTACTCCGAATCTGGGGAGAAGTAGATATGTCTTCTCTTCTTTCTTGCCTCCTGTAGCCTAGACAACGTCCAAAGAGTTCTCGACGTCGACCAACCTTGATCTGCTTGTCGACAGTGATCGCCGATGGCGTCTCGACCTTCGACGGGGCCTCGACGTTGATCTGGATCTCGACAGAGACATTCCTGATGGTCTTGTAGTCGATGGGGTCCTTGACATCGCACGAGGTCTGAGCGTCTACGGTGTAGTTGTCGACGTTGATACTCCTTGCCTTGACACAGATCTGCGGCGCTTTCTCAACATTGAACCATGGATAGACGGCGAACAGGTCGGCGCAGTACCTCGCCTCGACGTCAATCCTCTAGCCGTCAACCAGGACCGATGGCGTTTTTGTGTCGTTTTATTTCTGGCACACTCTGCAGAGACAGAGCCCTGGTAGAGGTCTGACCCTCTCCTTGCCCTGAGGTCCCAACTTCAGACTGCGTTTGTTGTCTTCTTTGCTCCTTGGTACCATGAAGGCGAATCCTCTCTCGGTCTCTCAGGGTGCGTCTTGAAAAGTTCCTGCAGTGATGGCAAGACCCAGGAACAGGATCTTCTGGGAGACAGAGTATACATACCTCATGAGGGTCTGTCTTGGCCTTTTTTTACCCACAGGCTGGGCATTTGTCAAAAAGAGATGCCATTTTTCTGTCAAAAAAACACTAATTTGTCAGGAAAAGACAGAAAAAGCCAGGGAGAGACCAAAGGCTTTGAATGAAAAGGTTGTCACCAAAATTCAGTTGAGAAATTTGAGGAGAAAGGCCAAAATTTGCTTGAGCTCAATGCTCCAGGGTCCTGTCAGCAGGAACCGGAAAAAAGAAACTGAAGCAACTGCCACCTGCTCAGCATCATGGGATACTGGTGGTCCCTGGGTTCTTAAAGGCACAGCCTTCATTTTGAACTCATATAATGACAGCCTATGGAGCTACTCTGTCCTGCTTTCCTTCATCTTTATGCTCTATAAAAAAAGGTTTGTGAAAGAGATTTATACTGTTATATTAAAACATTATGAAATGATACACTTCTATAATTCTTCTGGCCCCTTTTTTGAGTACAAGATGAAGAATTAGGCCATTGTAGCCTAGTCCTATAGGCTGCACAATATTTTTCTTTCTTAAGTGATGCTGCAGGCCTTCCTGAAGAAAGGCGAACATCTACACTTAGGAAGATATATTGTAAAAAAAGTGCTCCGGGGTCCCCGCACGTGGGTGGAACTATTCAGTGCTTATGAATATAAATAGAAATTCCCTATGAGAGAACAAGAGTTTAAACTTCCACAATGTGCAAGGACTCTGAAATAGGATTAATTTAAGTGAGACTTTGACAGGTTTAGAGTAAGGTAGTCTGAATCTGGAGTGCCTGAAATAGAGAGCAAGCTAGGAATTTCCAGTGTTGAAAGTGACTTACAAAGGGCCCCAGACTGGACAGAATGAGGAATACCTGATCAAGGTCATCCCTAAAATTAGGGAGAGGGCAGTGGTTTTAAAACAGTCAAACCATGTGTGCACTTGTTCTGAAAGCAGACATTAAATATGGTCCAAAAATAAAACGGGTCGTAACTGGAGTGGGCCATGGGAAAGAAACACCCAGGACAGAGATTAATTGGACTGAGGTCCAAGTCATCTGATAGTGTTTTTTTCATCACTCACTGCTCACATATGGTCTTCTTCAAGTCAACATTGAAGGCTCTGCCTACACCATGCACTTGATTTAAAGTGTGTCTGGGGGGGATTTTTACAGAGGAAGTTCCAAGTATAGAGTATGTGCTAAATCTAGATGAAAATGCAATATCGGATTTTACAAAATCAGAGAATTTCCCATTATTGCAAAACTCTAAATGAGGGCCAATGTCAGGTGCAGGAGAGTAACCCTGCTGGGCCAAACTACCCACCACTAGAGCAGCTGAGGAATGACTCTAATCCTGAGCCAGGCACCTGAATGTTGACTTCAATGACCCTGAAATGACTTCAAACGAAGCAGTTAATTTCATTAAAAATGTTGTCCACTAGAAATGATTTGATTGTACCAGGGCAGAATTAGTGCCTACTAAGGCAAAGAAGCTGAAGAAAAAGTTCCTTCTGTAACGCTTTTTCTGGTGGATACTGTAACTCTAACTGCAGATTCCTCACCTTTTCAATATCCCCAACGTCAGTCTGGAATCTGGATCTTTTCAATAGATCTCCCGCGCCAGTAAACGGCGCCAAATCCACCTCGTGCCACCTTATGACATCACTGGAGTCATAAAGCACCCTCGTTGGCGCAGACAAGTTTCCATCCATTTCTTTGTATGCCTTCGAGGGGAACAGAAGAAACCAACATCTTACTCAGATAGGTCAAGTTTTCACTAATATTAAGAATACGTAACAACAGGACTCTTAGTATATACAGCCATGCAATGCGGAGGTGGATGGGTTGGTGAGGAATCCTCAGGTAGATACAGTATCCACCAGAAAAAGTGTTACTGAAGGAAAGTAAATAGTTCTTCTAATGGATACTTCTACCTGCAGGTTCCTCACCTTTTGAATAGATTACCCAAGCAGTCCAACACCCGGATGTGGGTGTCAGAGGTGGGAGAGCCACTGAAAGTTAGAGCCAGGCTCGAGTGTGAAGCCTGGCTCTGGTTCAGTTCGCGGTTCTGTTGGAACATCGAGCCAAAAACCTGAGCTGGGCTTTCATGTTCTTCTGACTGACATCTTCTCTCCCCCCAGGATGTGGCGTTACGGCCAGAGCTGCCAACCTCTCAACTTGGGAACCAGATTCTCTGTGTCGGCTCAACGGTCTGTGAATCTGGGTAAATCACTTTATCTTCTCAAGCCTATAAACAATTAATGTGACCTTGTGTAATGTAACTGTTGTTTATGTAAATCGCTAAAATACCTCAAAGTTGAGTTTGCGCTATATACAGAACTGCAGAAAAATGCAGAGGTAAAAACAAAGCCTTAACACAAGGAAAGACAAATGGATAGCCATTTAATGGCTGATCTGTACAAAGTGAAACCAGAAAACCTGGATAAATCGCAGCATCCCCGCTCAAATTATGCGATCTTGGACAAATATTGTACTTCACCAAAACTATTTTTATTTCATTATCGCGTATTAAAGCACTTTTAAATATATGGGTTCAGAATACCGGTTACACAAAAACCTATTGTGCTTGATGTAATACTCTACAATGTTGCCCTATGATAATCTGGGCCACGTACTGGGTTTACATCACAACTGTCTTGCCTCCTAGTCCATTAATGGTCCATGCTTAAAAACCATCACTTTTAATAAATACTTCTCCGTGCAGTGGTATAAAGTGATGTAATAATGTCAAAGCCTCCACATGTTAAAGAAATACACTTTTTAAAATTTTACTTTTGAAGAGACTATCATATTTTACGTAATGTTTGTTGTATGTTTTACATAGCAAACATTTTAAAGGCTTGGCTCGTGCATGGGCTCTTGGCTTGGCTTTCCTTCTTAATTTGTTGGCTGACCCACTTCTAGTGGGCGCATTTCTGCTTATACCAAAAAATAATGTAGAACTGAACAATCAAAATGACCATCCCACCTCACTTCGGAATCTAAATAATAGTCTTTCGCAAAAGTGTGAATGGATGAACAAATTACTGCTTTGCAAATATCTGCCAATGGTACCCCTCTCGCCAGTGCTGATGTAGAGAACTTTGTTCTAGTACAATGAGCTCGAATACCTTCTGGAGGATCCTTGTGCGCCATGTCGTAAAAGATCTTGATGCACAGGATTATCCATCCTGAAAGTGTTTGTTTCTGGACTGACTTGCCTTTCATCTTTCTATCATATCCCACAAAGAAATGGTCATCCAGTCTGAACTTGAGTGTCATATACAGGTAGAAGCTGACTGCTTTCTTGGGATAAAGACTATGGAATTTTTCCTCCCCTTTAGTTGAATATGGAGGAGGAAAGTAGGTGGAAAGGCTAATGGAGTGCCCTAAGTAAAAGGAATAAACACTTTAAGCAGAAAGTCATACCTGGTTCTCAACACCAGCTTGTCAGGGAAGAAGGAGGTGAAAGGAGGTTTTACACGCAAGGCTTGTAATTCACTTCTTAGCCTTGCTAAAATGAAAGTAAATAGGGAAACTGTCTTAAATGTCAGTATATGTAAGGGCAACTGTATAAAGGTTCAAATGGCAAACACATTAGTTAAGTACAAACCAAACTGCGATCTTGTTGTGGCATAATAAAGGGTTGTTTGTGAGACCTTTGAGGAATCTTAGAACAATGGGAGATTGAAAGAGAGATGGTTGACCTGGAAGGCATAAGAAACCTGGTAAGGCTGGCAAATAACCTTGAACAGTAGCAACTACACAGCTCTGTTGGGCTAGAGAAATGGCAAAATGGAGAATGTCAGAGACAGATGAACTTAAACAGAATCTATGGATTAGTTTATACACCATTTAACAAATTTAGCTCATCTACCAGACTAGACAGTTTTGGTGCAGTGTCTTTTTGAACATTAAATAACATCCACCAATTCAGGTGGTAAGGAAAAAGAACTTGGGGTTGCCTTGCTCAATCCAGGCAAGTAGGTGAAAGCTATGGTGGCCAGCATGTAGAACCTGCCCCAGCGACTGCGAGAGGAGCTCTATCCTGTGAGGGAGATGGAGTGGAGGGCACAGGGAGAGGTGAATGAGGTCTCCATACCACATCCGTCGTGGCCAATCTGGAGCGATTAGGATTACCTGGGCCCAGTTGAGGCGATTCTTCCTCAAGAAGTGAGGCATCAAGGGTATGGGAGAAAACATGTATGGAAGGTTCCACTTCAAGCTAAAAGCATCCCCCAATGCTCCCTGCAACAGGATACTGGAGGGCATAGAATATTTGGATGTGAGCATTCTCCTGAGTGGCAAAGAAAATAAGTTACTTACCTGTAACTGCGGTTATCCAGTACTGATATCATTCATAGATTCACATGCTTGAATCAATCCCCGTTGTCGAAGTACCAAAGTAAAGCAGTATGTAAAACTATCATACGCTATAATGGCACTAGGCCAACAGTTTAATAGTCTAGCTATGTCCTTTTAAAAAAAGACAACGACAAAGGAACGAAAAAAGGCGGTATACGAGAGAACCACGGAAACCATTGGTTCCGAACCAGCATGACTGATTAAGCGTGCAAATGAAATAAATACTCCCCCAAATCTAGAGGAAGGCAATGACAGGAGGAGAAATTTCCCCGCTTACTGAATAAGTGAAGGACGGTCGTTGTATATGTATAAGCGGCTTATGTTCCGAGATTTTAATAGAGGCATTACGGAGTAAATCACGATACGTGGATAGTGGCCACGCCCACTAACAGCTCCTACCACTAATTAGTGCTTGGGAGTCAAGATACACTACACTAAGATTGAAAATGATTTAGATAAAACCCTGAGGAGGATATAAAACCCTTATTGCTTTTGTCCTGAGGAAGGTGGTCTCTTATCGATTGATTACCACCGAAACACGTCGACGCCACTGTATGTGAATCCAACAACAAAGAATTCTGGATAGGAATATAGCGATATACCAACCAGTTTGTCACCTGGCTGTTGATATGTTGGATCATTTTGTGAATTAGTGGATGCAAATCTGTGCAACCAATAGGGTCCCCAACGTACTTGTATGTTTTTACATATTATGTTTTTTTCGCCGGTTTTTAATAAATATTGATCATGTATGTAATTTATGTATTTTGATGCAATATATGAATTTTAACCATTTCTTTTTGTAAAAAACGGTGTTATTTATAACCCAAAAAACTTTTTTAATAAATTGATTATATTATATTTCGAGCTTGGTGGTTGAGACTAAATGGGAATATTAATTTTGCCCTGCAGAGTGTAATTGAGTTTGTGTATGGTGTTGTAAAGGTACGTAAGAGTTGATGTTTCTGTGGGTCATATAAGATATCCAAGGGAAACCCTAATATTCTACTGTTGAGTAGTGCCCTGTTCCCTTGGTTGGTGGGGCCACCTCTCTTTTTATACACTTTTAAACAAAGGACCAAACTTGAACTACGATATCAATCAGGTGCTAGCACCCTCTAGAGCACTCCCAAGAGAGGATGAATCCCTCAGATTTTTAAGCACAAATGGGAGTAACATCCCTAGACGTAAGAGGAGCCTCTCAGGGAAGGAGGGCGGGTTGCATGTGAATCTATGAAAGATACCAATACTGCATACCTGCAGTTACAGGGAAGTAACTTATTTTCTTATCCAGTATTGGATCTTTCATAGATTCACATTCTTGAATCAGAATAGCAAGCAGTATTGTAGGTAATTTAAGTACCCTTAGAGGATGGAGGGTAAAAGCAATATACCTTCACAGTAATGCATATACACACACACACATATAACATAGACATATATTGAAATGGTGAGCATTCATATCTATAACCTTTACATAAATAAACATTAATAGAACAATCCAGTAGCAATATTCAGCAGTTTAAAAGCATTTGAATATAATATAAATAAACACCTCTATGTAAACAGGCTCACCTTATTGGAATAGATGGCGTAACACTGCCTGGTCTACGACTGCATCGCTGCACTGTACCGATTCCAAGCAGTAGTTCTGCATTCATGTGTGGGTGCTCTTCCACGTCGCAGCATGGCATATCTTCTCCAGCGGAATGCCTGCAAACAGAGCAGCTGAAGAGGACACTGCTCTTGTAGAATGTACTTTAGCTTTCATTGTTAGAGGTTTGCCCGCTTTGGAGTGGCAAAACTGAGTTGTTGCCGAAATCCAACGTGCTATCATTGCTTTTGTCACTGCAGTCTGCTGATGACCTTGACCAAAAGAAACTAGTAGTTGATCCGTCTTGCGAATGTGCTTAGTTCAGTGGAGGTAAAACTTGAGAAACTGTTTAATAACTAATGTATGAAGAGCCCGCTCAGCGGATGTGGCTGGATTGTGGAAAAAGGTTCGAAGTATGATAGGCTCATTGAGATGGAATTGAGAAAGAGCCTTTGGAATTAACCTAGGATTTGTTATTAGGAGCAAGAAATTCGAAGTGAAATGTAGAAAAGGCTCTTGAATCGTGAAGGCCTGTATCTCACTAACCCTTCTGGTAGATGTGAGAGCGAGCAATAGAGCAATCTTCCACATGAGAACTTTAGGTCGGCCTAGTGAATGGGTTCAAAAGAATGCTTCATTAATTGCTGTTGTATTCCTCTTAGGGTGTCCGTATATAGGTTTTCCTGTATCATGTCCTTATATAGGCACAATTCGCCCTGCCCTTATATAGGCATAAAATCCCAGTCCTTATTTAGGCATTAAACCGTGCACTCCAAATACAGGCATGGTCTCCGACATCCGTCCACCCTAACGTCACAACGAGTTCTTGAAGAACAGACCCTTAGGCTTCGGGAGTTTCCCTAGCACAGGACTATTGATTTCTGCAAGGACTCATCTATTATGCATGAACCGTTATACCTTAAGGGTTCATTCATGACGTCTTCCGCTGTCCGATTCACGTCAATGCTAACTTTCTGAGGTACCTCTCAGGTATAAATATACCTTCCCTAGCCCTTGTAAATCAGAGGAGACCTCGACTTTAGAGGAGCCCGTTTCCCGGCCTGACGCACTGAGAAGACGCTGTCATCCCTGCACGCAGAGAGTCCAGCTTCCAGTGATCTGACTTCCCTTGCGGGGTGTTGGAGTTCGAGTCTGGCAAGAGATTCCCACCTCTCTCATTCTTAAGGTATGGAGCTGACTAGAACCTAGAGGGACTCTTGGCATACTAGGCATACTGGGCGTAACATACTCTTAGTATACCATAGTAAGGAATACTCCACCTACTTCATACCTCTCCCTACACCTAGGTTAGGTTAGGTACATTGGGGTAGAACTAGCTTAGAAACGCATCGTATGAGTACTCTCATTTTTAGTCTGTGTTATTTATGTAAATGAATATCTACTAAAGATCATGCTAGCGCAGTATTATTTATTTCTACTGCTTACGCTGTACATTATTTATCTTGCATACTGTCTTGTGATCGTAACAGCACATATTACTTACACGAGAAACCAGACTGTTCAATAAATCTTTTATTGAAACGCCCATCTATTCTTTCTGTGTAACTTTGAGGAAAACTAAGCATGCACGATTGAGCTGAGTGAAACGGTTATCTATTGTTTCCACGACTCTGGGACACGTTCTGATTCTAAAGGGAAACAAAGTGGTCATGTTTTGCGGCTGCCAGAAACTACTCCCTTCTTGTTTGTCAAGGAGTTTCTAGTGGCCTCTGAGCTAGCTGGCACAAGTAATTAAGTTTAATATACTCGATAGGGACATACCGACCTCAGTCCTATGTCAAGCCTATAGGGTATATTATTCCAATGCGCAGAGCCTATTAGGGAAATAGGAGCTACACTACATTGCAAGAGGGCAACGTTGAGATGCCATTCCGGAGGAGGAGCCTACACCGGTGGGAAAGGTCTGGAGAGCCCCTTCATAAATTGTTTTATGAGCCGTGTCGAACAGAGAGACTGAGTCTGCATAGAGTATCTGTGCCTTGAGATTGCCGCAAGGTGAACCTTGACAGATGCATAAGCCAGGCCTGGCTTGGCCAGAGATAGGAGATAAGGCAGTCTCTGTTCATGAGAGGCTTCAAACAGGTGCAAGTCATTTTGTTTACACTAGTGACTGAATCTTTTCCAGCTCTGGCTTTGGAAAGACTAGCTCTGCATTCCTTAGTGATATTTAAGTCTCGAAACTCATAGAACTCAGGAGTCATGCCTGCAAGTGGAGAGAGGCTGGCTATGGGTGTAAGATCTGGCACTGGTTCAATATCAGGAGCGTTGGCTTTATTGGAAGGCGTATGAGTCTGGTCTCTGACCGGAGGATGAGCTCCATAAACGAGTGCTGCCTGGGCCACTTGGGAGCTATCATGATGAGGCGACAGCGCCTCACTTTCATCTTGCTGAACTTTTGGAATCAGTGGGAAGGGGGGAGAACTTGTACGCATAAATGCCGGACCATTGCATCAAAAGGGCATTCCCCCACGACCCTCGGAGAGGGTATCAACTGGCGTAGAACTGACATTTGGCTTTGCTACTCTTCGCAAAGAGGTCCAGAGCTGGTTTTCCCTACAGTGAGAATATTTTGTCCAGCTGTTGTTGGTCCAGTTCCCACTCGTGGCAACTGTCTGTAGTCCTACTGAGTGTGTTTGCAAGGGTGTTTTGCACCCTGAACACGTGTTCTGCTTTTAGGGATATCTTGTGGGCCGTCAGCCAACTCCAAAGGTCTCTGTTGATATAATACATGCTGGTAGTATTGTCTGAGCAGACCAGCACTGAAGATCCCACTATCCTCGGGAGGAACGCCTGCAGGGAGAGAAAGATTGCCTTGAGTTCCAGGCTGTTGATGTGCATAGTCTTTTGATGGAGTTGACCACCTTCCTTGGATCTGAAAGGACTGCAAGTGGTCTCCCCAGCCTTCCAGTGAAGCATCCGTGGTGATGACGAATTCTGGCACCACTGCCAGGAACTTGAGACTTTGTGATAGAGGAGGATTGTGAGACCACCACTTTAGTGTATCTATTATCCTTGGGGTTATGAATATCAAGTCCTCGAAGGACCCTTCTGATTGAATCCATTAGATCTGCAATAGTCTCATCTTGAGGCGAGCCAATGGGACTAGGTTGATTGCAGAAGAGATCATGATCAGGAGCGACTTTTACCGCCTCAATGAAATGTACTTTTTTCTTGAAATTTTTCAATTCAAGTCAGCTAGCCTCCTTTGTCTTTCCTGGGAGAGGAGTGCTTTGTTTTGAAGAATATCTAGGTTGGCGCCCAGAAATGTCATTGCTTGACTGGGAGTAGTGGAGTACTTTCGCCGAGTCACAGTGAGACCCAGCTTGAGAAAAAAGAGACATGCAGGCTTTCGTAGCTCTGGCAGCTTGCCGTGGAGTTGAAGCTTTTAGGAGCCCGTCCTCTAGGTAGGGGAATACCTGATGACTTTGTTTCCTGAGAGCAGCTGCTACCGGGACCAAGCACTCGGTGAATATGTGAGGGGCTGACTTGAGGCTAAATGGAAGGACTTTGAATTAGTAATGGGTACCAGCTACAGTGAATCGGAGATATTTGCGATGTTTGGGATAAATGAGGATATGGAAATATGCATCTTCCAGATCTAGAGATGTCAAGTAGTCTCCACTGTTTAGGAGATGAAGGATGTCGGAGAGAATAATCATCCACAAGGATTGCCTGCGTAGTAATTTGTTTGGGTTCCTCAGATCTAGGATAGGTCTCCACTCCCCGGATTTCTTTCGTATAAGAAAAAAAAAGGAGTAGAAACCACTTCCCTTTTGAGAAGCTGGAACCTTCTCTATTGCTCCCTTGGCAAGCATTAAGAGGGCCTCCTTTCTTAATAAGTAAAGACGAGGGGGGTGCGCTCCCCTTGGCGTAGTTTTTGGTGGTCTTTCCGTAAACTCCAGAGTATGGCCATAGGTGACCAGGTCCAATACTCGCCTGTCTGAGGTGATGCTTTCCCAATGATGGAGGTAATTGGAAATATTTGCACCTAATGGGTGAGAAGAAGGTGGTGTAGGTGGTACCTGGGTGAGGCAACAGTTTGCGACCTGTGTACTGGCTCTGAGGTGGTGGCCTCCTGCAGGGCATTGTTTAGAGAAACGCTGTGGATGGTTGGCAGTATAATTGCTGTTGGTATCACGATCTGTATTGGGGATGGAAGGACGGGTACTGCTGGGACGTTAGTAACTACCCCGGTAAGTTAAGAAACCTCGCCCACGTGCTCCTCGAAAGGGCAACTTTCTGTACTGCAGGGTGCCCAGGGATTTGGCTGTGTCTGTTTTAATGGCAAGAAGAGCATCATCAATGTATTTGCCAAATAGCATGTCTCCATCATACCATTTCTAGTATTTTTGATTGAAACTCAGGCCTAAAAGAAGTCGCCTTGAGCCATCCATGGCGCCGTAAAACAGATGTGTCTGCCAGTTGGCAGAAGCCTGTGGAGACGATGTCCCTTGTGCAATCAGTAATCTCAAAGCAGGCATGCTCACCCTCCTGGAAGATCTTCTTGGCTTCGGATCTTTCGTCCTCCGGGATGAGGTCAATGATGGAAGAGATATCTGACCACATCTGCCAGTCATAGTGGTCCAGGATGGCCAGGGAGATGGCAGCACGAACTGTGATGGCCAACATGGTGGAAAACCTCTTTCGATGTTGTCCAAACGGTGCCCCTCCTTGTCCGGTGGCGCAAATATAGGAGTGGGCAGGTTCTTAGATCTACGTTGCGCCACTTGAGTAATGATGGAATCGGGTTTGGGGTGTCCTGTCAAGCATGATTGGGAATCCTCTGGGGCCCTGTACTTCTTGTCAATACGAGGCAGGACAGCTGCTACTATGGCCAGGTTCTTCATTATCTTGATTCCCACTTGCCAAAAGTAGTCAATGATGGGTATAGCCTGGACCGACTTTCTTGTCTGCTCCTTGAAATCATAAAGGAAACAGTCAGACTGTTTAACTGATATGGGGAGCTGAAACCTGGTTGTCGCTCTTTCCATGAGGTTATGAAAACCTCCGATGTCTTCCAGAGGCGAATTGGCTGGTTGTTGAGGAGGTTGGGACAGTGTGGGTATGACGTAGTCATCCCAGTCATCTAGAGGAGGCTGAGGTTCAGGAAGCTCGCCTTACTCTCTGTTGTCGTCAGATGACAATGGATCGCCCCTCGGTGGTGCCGCTTTTTGGGAAGCAGGGGTTATTCTTGGAGTGGCGGGCAGAGGGATAGGCGCTGGAGTAAGAGGGGTCACAGGTTGTGGTGGTGGTGGTGCCATTGGTTGTTCCTGAGGAGGTTGTGGAAAACGTCTCTTGTAGTCCATGAGCATAGCCTGAAGAACTAGGACCAAGGACTTAGGCACTTCTACGTTATCCTGTCTAGGTGGGAGATCAGGATAGTATCTAAATAGCTCATAATTAAGGCTTTGTGTTTTCCGTTTTTACTGATTTTTACAGATAAATACAGACAGAAAACATTCATTTTCTTGTCTGTATTTATTTTTAAATGTGGATAAAAAGGGAAATTGGTTTGCTTTTGAGTAATTCTAAATACTGTCTGCCATGACTGCCAGACCAATAGATGTGTGGATTGATAGATAAGGAGGTTAAAAAAAGGAATTTTAGTTAAGAGGCTTTAACAGCAGTAGATATGCACAAAGTTGATACTGAAATTTGCATATTTTCATATAAGTGCACTGATTTATCTTCTGCGGGTGTTCACAGCACTTGAAACCTTGCAGACATTCAAGCATGAGTGCATATATATCGGTTAAATAAATGTGGAAATATACAAATTTCAGCTTAATTTTTTCCACAAAACCCAAAATAAATATGGATAAATACAGCTAAAGTTAGCAAAAAATTAATATGGATAAATACAGACGGAAAGGGAAAAAAATAAATACCATAAAACCGGGAGCCCTACTCATAATGTCCCTGAGGAGGAAGAGGACAATAATGCTGAAAATATTGCCCTTCCTCATCATATTCATCATCATCCTTGTCCTGGCATTTGACATCCAGCTCCGAATGGCTGCGACCTGGTCCAAAAGGGCAGACATCATCAGATTCCTCAAGCTCCAGTAAGTGGCTTGGAGGCAGAGGTGAGACTTTGCTGGGTGAAGTAACCTCAGGATGTAGAGAGGTCTTTGTTAGTTTAACAAGTTTAATCCTCGTCGACGATGGTGTCTTTGTCAGAGGTATGCAAGTATCTTGTTTTGTTGTAGTCAACGTCGTCTACAGGACCACCGTCGGCGGAGTTATTGTCAACAGGATCATCGTCGACAGGGTCCTAGTCAATAGAATCATCAATGGGCCCATCGTGGATGGGGTCGTAGTTGACGGAAGCATCAACGGGATCTTTATTGATGCCTGAATCTTCGTCGATGAGATAGGAGTGTTGATGGAGGCTGTCATTGTCGTCTTTGCCATCGACGGTCTCGACGATGAGACAGTTGTGATGGTGGTCGTTGACGATCTTGCCCTCGACGGAGATGGTGCCGTCGACAGGGACTTGTTAGAGGATTTGTGCCTCGTCCGAGTTGGAGGCATGAGAGCGATCTCTATCCATATTAGAGGGCATAGATGTTACAGATAAGGCTGTCTCTGAGTAGAAATGTTTTTGCTTCTCCATTTTCTTAGAGTCCTTAGCTTGATGAGAAGTCTTCAAGGACTTCCTGCTCTCCTCAGAAGTTCCTTCATGATACCTAGCTCTCTAGTGAGACCTAGAAGAGGTATCACTGTCTTCCTCAGAAGATGTTCTCTGAGTTTTTGCTTTTTAAACCACAAGAGAAGCCACCTTCTTCTCCTTGTCCATCAATGATTTTGAGGAGAAAGTGCAACAGATCTTGCACTCTTTTACCTCACGCTATGGGTGGAGACAATAAAGGCAATCCTTTTGTGGGTCATCCACATGTAACCTCATCTTCTCACAGATCTTGCAGGGACGGAAAAAGCCTTTTCTGTCAGACATTGTAGTAGTAGCAGTTGAGTTTTCAGTATCTTTCCTGAAGAAAAAACTGAGCATAGCTCAGGGTGGCTCCCTTCGCACAGCGTGTAGTGAAACTCTAAGGGATTCAGCCTCTCTTGGGAGTGTTCTAGAGGGTGCTAGCACTTGATTGGTCATAGTTCAAGTTTGGTCCTCTTTTAAAAGGGACATGGATAGGCTATTAAACTGTTGGCCTGGTGCCATTATATGTAAACAGCTTCACTTCTTTGAGATGTGTGAGGTCATTTCCCCTCTTTCACGTCCATCATCGTTTTTAACCCTGCCCCAGGAACTCTTTAATAAAGTATTGTCCAGCACTCTTGATCTAGTATCCTGGAGGCAGTTTTAAGGCTCACCCACACAATACTCACCTATCCACCTGAAAAAATCCTGCTCCGCTGTAAACAGGCGTTGAAGCACACCTAGGTGGCACTCGGCCCCCTGGGTGGGAACTAAGTTGGTGGGTGAGGGTTCTTCTAAAAGCTTAATGGGTTTTCTCGAGGGAGACAACTTTCGTGGCGTAAGAGATGTGGGTCACGGTAACCACATTTAGCTCGTTCTTGTTGTTTATTCCTAGTGCCATTATAGCCTACAATAGTTTTACATACTGCTTTACTATGGTACCGTGAGACTCCAACTTCGACGAGGAGGAATAATTCAAGCATATGAATCTATGAAAGATTCAATACTGAATAACAGGTCTATCTGAGGTGTCCCTCATAGCTGGAAGATGTTCAGGACTACCTATAGATGAAGACGCCACACATGTTCGGCAAGATGGCACCAGCTGACATCGTCTGCTCTGACATTGAGATCTCTGGCCAGGTGATTTGCCACTACAGAAATCTGGTGGCCCTGAACCCAGGACCAGAGTCGTAGAGCTTCTGTGCAGAGAATATGTGACCCCATTCTCCCTTGCTTGTTGATGTACCACAATGCAGTTGCATTCACTGTTAAGATCTGGACGGATTCACTGCAGAGGAAATTGAAGAAGGTCTTGAGGGCCAGAGGTATTGCTCACAATTCTCATAGATTTATGTGCAACATCTATTATTTTCGGGAACAGAGACCTCTGACATCCAGTTCCTTCAGATGAGCTCCCTGCTTTCAGTGGAGGCATCTGTGATCACTGTTGCCACCGGAGGAGGGTGAAACAGTTTTCCTTGAGAAAGGATGCTGCTCATTCTCCTCCATTGTAGCTCCACTGCAGTGTCCCCGAAGATCTTGATACAGGCTTGTAGATCTCCCTTTTGTTGGAACCACTGCCCATGGACGCACCACTAGAGGGCCCTCATGTGCAAGCATGCATGGGTGACCAACAGAAACACACAGGGTTAAGACTGATTTGCATATGGTTGGTTCCCAACTGAGGTCGCATGGTGAGCAAAAGAACAATGGGTTGGAGTGCTACCCGAGCTATTGCCAGTGGATAGACTTATTGCTAGCAGCCTCCCATCACCTTTTGTGTGTTTCATGGATGACCAACAGAATGTAGGAGGCTAGCACACGGAGCAGGCATAAAACAGTCAGGACTAGAATGATCACTCCATCCTCAATATCACAATCATAGCTTGAGTATCTCGAACTCTCCGAGGAGGAGGGAAAGCTCTACTCCATGTGCATGAGGTGTCCAGTACTGCCACTAGCACAGGGACACTCCGATTGGGGTAACCATGCGTTCTACAAATTAATAACCTAACATAACATATGAACAGGATGCGCTGAGGGCACTAGGTGAGATTTGGGCTTGTGATTGAAAAACCCAGGTCGAATAACAGTTCTCCGCTTGGATAGCTGGCTTTGATGATCCATTCGTCCACGTAAATAAATACTGGGATTCTCATTTGCCTTTGATGGGCTGAAACCACCATCACCTTTACGAAGAGTCGAGGTGCAGAAGTGAGGCAAAACTAAAGGACTGCAAACTGTTAGTGTTCGGATCTGACCATGAAGTGAAGGAACTTCCTGTGTGATTGCAGGGTGGGGATATGGAAGTAAGCATCCTGCAGGCTGATAGGCACCATCCAATCTTTTGCTTCCAGCGCAAGCAGAGCCTGAGCCAGGGATAGCATTTTTAACTTTTCCTTTTTGAGGAACCAGTTCAAAATCATGAGGCCTAGGATTGGACGAAGACCACCGTCCTTTTAAGGGGTTCAAAAGTAACATCCATGACACTGCTCCTGCTTTGGGAACAACTCCACTGCACCCTTTGGGAGTAAGAACTGAACCTCATGTTGAACAATGTATAGGTGGTTTTGATGGAGTATCTCCTGTCGGGGAGGAATGGGAGGTGGTGATTGTTGGAAGGGTAGGGCACACTCCCTTTCCACAATCTGCAAGACCCAGAGGTCTGAAGTAATGGTTCGCCATGTTTGTGGAAAGGCGGACACCCGTCCTCCAACCGATTGAGTTTTGGGTAAGGAGAAACTAATGCTGCTTCCCTGCTGTAGCTGGGGAAGTGGAGGAGTAGGAGGTAGAAAGAGGTAGAGCACACTTCCTCTGCTACACCATCTATATTGTGGATAGAGGGTTTTGTCTGTTCTTGTTCTTGCTACTGAGTACCACATTGCTGAAGCCCCCAAAAAGAAAAACCTCAGCAAAAGCTTTAAACCTTTCTTAATTATCTCTAATCCCATAACAGTGTCTGCTGGCCAAGGAATTTGATTGTAGTCTTACTGTCTTTAAACCTCTCTAGCAGAGAGTTTGCTTTAGCGCCAAAGAGGCAGGATACATTAAATGGCAGGTACATTAACGTGGTATGAACATCGTGTGCGAAACCTGAGTTACGTAACCAATCATGAAGTCTTACTTAGATTGATGTCCCCACGGCTCTTGCCAGTGAGTCAGCAGTGTCGATATCGGATTGGATCACTTGTTTATCCGCTACTTGACCATCTCCAATAAGCTCAGTAAAATGGGAGCAAAGATCTTCTGATAGGGCCTGAATGATTGCCTGTGCAGAGTCAAGAAGCCCATACAGGCAAGTGCCATTGTTGTCTGTATGGGCCCAACAGGCCAGTGGCATTTAGAGATTTAAGTGCCATGCTCTCTGCCGAGAATACATTCTTGGCGAAATGCTCTGTTTTCTTTGACTTCCAATCTGATAGTGTTGATGGGAAAGATCCAGGAGACATCTAAAAGAACAAGAAGCCTACATTACTTCACTTGCTAGGGGATAGATGAGCTAAGAGGAATTCTGGATTGCCAGGTGTTGGCTTATATCTCTTAGCAATAGTTCTTGTAACCACTGTTGAAATGGTTGGTTTTTCCCACAAAGCTGAAATGGGTTCCATGAGGGCTCCGTTGAATGGAAGGAGGGGTTCCGCTGTATGAGAGGAGGCATGCAAGACCTCCATAAGGATATTAGATTTGACCTCATTGGTTGACAGCTGTATGTGAAGCATGTCTGCTGCCTTTCTTACAACAGTGTGGAATGAAGTCAATTCTGGCAGAGGTTGCCCGTGGGTGATAAGAGCTTTCATTCCAGGGAGGTGTCAAGTCCACTTGCAGCATTTAAGCCCTCAAAATCAAGGTGTACTCTAGTTTGACCATATCCATCCTTTCCGTCATCTATATCTTCGTTTGGGTCAGTGTCCCCGAAGAAGTATCTGCTCTCCTCTACTAACCTTTGAGTATCACTTCTAGAGCGGTGGGGCATTATAGGAAAGTTCTCCACCTGAGGTAGTTATGGGATCAGAGAAAGGGGTTACAATATAAGAGAAGTGGATTGAGGTGGAGTCGTGTGTGGCACCGCTGGTGTCATCTGTGGAACTGTCAGCATCATTTGTGGCACCAAGGGACTTGATCGCAGCACCGGGGAGATGTTAAGATCCTGCGCCGTAGGAATCAGACTCAGAACAAGCAATGGAGGTGGACTCGACTCCGGCACATGCTGGAGACGTGTTCTGATTCGCCCAGGATACTTGTGGAAGAGGTAAAATAGGAGTGAAAGGCGTCAGTTGGAATGGCGTTGGCATTCCACCCAACAAATATGTCATTTGGCCCACGGGGCCAGCAGATGCACCCCAGGGGACTGTGGTGCGATTGAATAAATTGTAAATTGCGTTAAAAAATGCAGATGGATCTGTCCCAGTTATAGGGAACTTTGCTTATGGCGGACCTGTCTGGGGTCTTTGTATCGGTGCCGCAGGTGTTAAGGTATCTGAAACCGGTGCGGGCCTGTCAGAGCCCCAGGCGTCAGGTTCTCCAAAGGTTTGTCTATTGACCGATCTTGTTCCGATGTCGGTGGAAGCAAAATCGGCGGCCTTGGAGACTTGCTTCAGGAGTCATAGCATCAAGATTCAAGTCTCCTCTTCTTGTGATTCCATCATGAAAAGTTTGAGGATGGTGGCGAAGGGGACTAGAATTTTGGGAGGGATTTTCAACGAACTCGACGTTCATCCTTTGCTCTTGTGAAAAACATCTTCGCTCATGCTCCTTAAATGCCTTTGGATGTATATTTAGCAGGACTCACAGCCCCCAAGTTCATGGTCGGATCCAAGGCACGACAGTCAGATGTAATGAGGATCCGGGATGAACACTTTGATGTCACAGTCTCAACAACGTTTAAATCTCAAACATTCCAGCGGCAACATCCCGATGGAAAACTGCACCTAATTTGAACAAGGATGAAAAGAATGTTGAATAACGAAATATTCGGTGAGAAGAGATGAAGTGTCCATCAGAGCTTCAGGACTGTCAACTTTGGAAAGATGGGGATCTTCCTAAAGCGGTCATGATTGAAAAAAGACATGGTACCTTGATAGGTAGACTGGCAAAAATAAAAATCCTGGCAGTTTAAAACCGAACCATCAGTGCCGTCCGATGCGTAGCGTTTCGTAATAGACTGAGAATCGTGACAGTGTGAAAAATCTAACTTGGGACCATATTAATACTTGGTATGGCACTCTACAGAAAGGAAAGGAGGGAGAGTCAGTGAGGAATTTGACGCTGGATAGAGTATCCAATCGAAAGAGTTTATCATAAGTTAAGTATTTTGTTCACCTGATGGATATGTCTACCCACAGATTCCTCACCTTTTGAATACATAATAAAGGATTATCTCCCAAAAGGTGGAGGCATGAGTGGTGGACTTCACACCTGAAAATTTTGCAGGACCGAGCAAGCAAAATAGCCCTCCCTAAGGACCTGAGAGTCAAGATAGTAATGCCTGGTGAAAATGTGGATGGGTGCAGTGAAGCTGCCTGGTAGATATCCAGCACCTGAACAGGCCAGCCAAGACCCTTGTGGAAGCAGTAGCTCTGGTTGAATTTGCCCTCAGGAGGCAGTTTTGCTGCCCAATCATAGCAAAGTACAATTCATTCTATCAGGACACGAGGACATACAGTGCAATGGTCTGTCCCCACAGTAGGTGTACCTTCACCCAACACAGATTACTTTAGTTCATATGCTCTGACATTCAGGGATCCCGCCAGGTAGTTGGCGACCAGGAAAATGTCCTGGCGCTTCCAGAGTTGCAAACCATCCTGGTTCAGCAGCCAATACACTGCTCTGCTTTCACTGCCCAATACACCACTCTTCTTGTTGCAGTACCACATTACCTGAGTAGATGTCAGGGAGGCCCTCAGAGCCAGGCAAATGGCATATTGCTCCAGAAGGTTGATGTGGAGGAGGCCTTCCATTGAAGAACACAGGGCCTCTGATATCCACCTCCCCCAATTGACTCCTGTCCCAACCTAGCAGTAGTTCATCCGTCACCACTGTCAGCTCTGGGTGGGGAAGGGAGAGTGGTGTGACCAGTGAGCCACCACTGCAGTTTGGGTGCTCCCACCTCCGAGACTGTCGGAGAGACGGTCTTGATGCGGGGCACATTGGGACTAACTTCCTCTGCAGGGTTTGCAAGTGTCACCTGATGTAGTTGAAAAGGAGTATGCATGAGGTCAAGGAGCCTCAGTTTCACCCTCATCTGGCTCCAGGAGTGAGCCTAAAACATCAGGATCATAGCCAAAATGTCCAAGACTACACTGTGTCCAGAATCGTCCCAATAAATGGAGGTCTCTATGATTGAATCAAGTTGGACTTAAGATCATTTATGATAAACCCCCAACTATGTTAAGAGTTCTGATATTGTCCAAAAGTGGTCCATGACTAACTTCAGCAAGCCTGTCTTCAGTCAGTCAGTCACTGAGGTAGGGGAATACAGGAACTCCTGACCTCTGAAGAAAGGCAGCAACCAGCACCATCGGGGCGGTGCTGGTGAGGCAGAAGGGAGCACAGAAAACTGGAAATGATCCTTAGCCACCTTGAATCGCCAGGCTTGCCTGTGGATCTGCAGAACAGGTATATGAAAATACGCATCCTGCATGCTGACATGGGTCAACGGCCCAAAGGAACAAGCTGTAGATATGCTATCTTTAAAGCATTCCAAAGCAGAGTCGCCTGATCGCCAAAAAGGCAAGACCCATCAAAGGGCATATTCATTAGTGAAGCTTGTATATTGCCGGAGAAACCAATGGACCTCATTCAGGCATGTCTACAAAGGGCAGCATCTGTACCGACCGCCCTACCAATGCATTCCATGTTATCCAAACAGGTGCAGTGGCACAGATAACATAGTTGGCTGCGTCCTGCCCATCAATGATCGTCTGAACCACAGAGGCTCTGCGATCCTCCGGGACAACCAGCATGATCTCCCTGGCAATGTCTCATAGGGGATTTGTGTATCTACTCAATAGGAAGTCTGTGTTACGGACTGCAGTGCCAGGTGGGCTGAGAAGCCCATATGTTTTCCAAAGGCATCAAGCCTTTTAGAATCTCTATCCGGAAAACTGACTGCAAGTGAGTTGAGGTTCACCTTAGTAATCGAGATCTCTACAACGAGACTCTCTGGAGTAGGGTGCTTGGTGAGAAAATCCTTATCACCAGGCACCAGACGAAAACAAGTTACTTACCTGTAACTTTAGTTCTCCAGTATTGGAAACTCTCATCCCTCCTTCCTTTTCCTTCATAAGTTCCTCGCACATTCTTTGATACAGTTTATTGCTTTTAACTATTTGGGTATGCATACTTGGGTATTTTATTCGTGGATGGACTGTGAGGATATCTTTGTTTCCCTACTACTTCTTTGAATTTTGATGTGTTAGACTTGTTACAGTCTTCAAGTTTAAAAAAAAAAAAAAAGGGAAAGAGAAGTCAAAATTGACGAGATGTGTTTTCTTTTCCTTTCTCTAATCTTATTGGTACAGTGTTAATAATTGTTCAAGATAACAAAAAGCAAAAAATGTGCTCATGACTGCTAGCTACTCTGATTCAAGCATGTGAATCTATGAAAGTTCCAATACTGGAGTAAGAAAACAAGTTATTTACGTGTAACTTTAGTTCTCCAGTACTGGAAACTTTCATAGATACACATGCGACCCACCCTCCTTCCCTGGGAAAGCTCGACCTTCTGCATCTTTATGGTTATCCTGTGGCACTACGGCTACGAAAATCTGAAGGTCTGAGGTTCTCTCAGGAGGGTTCTAGAGGGTAAGGCTGTTCTGATTGGTTGTTGATTTTTTTTGGTCTCTTTTACAAAAAGAGGTGGATATGTTACAAAACTGGAATGGGCCTAGGCCTGGTTTCTAGTTTGTAATGGCTTTGCATTGCTATTTTTATATATACCGGGGACTCCCATCTCAACGACAGGGAATGATTCAAGCATGTGAATCTATGAAAGTTCCAATACTGGAGTAATATGACATCTAGCCACATGCTGACTACTGACCATGAGCATGGTTTCAACAAGGTAGAGTATCAGTGAGGGCATCATTAAATGGGAGTAAGGGCTCAGATTTGCTGCCCCAGCCTGTAGAACTTTTATTAAAACAGTTGTTTTAGTCATAATGGAGGGCAGCTGTACTTCTACTATCATAGTTGCCCTCTGAACTAACACTGAAAAAGGTGGCACTTTCTTCTGTTGGTGGCCCATGTGGTTAGTCAAGCTCTGTCTCATGGGATGTATCAAGTCAGCTGTTGTTGCCTAAATCATGATATAAGGCATAATCAATGTAATAAAGGCAGAGCAAGTCATCACCCTCACCATCATAATCAGTATCCTGTGGAGCAGCCTGTTCTGGCACAGGAGGCAGCAATGCAGGATAAATGCAGCCACAGACAGTGTCATGAATTTAGAGCTTCAAAATGCTGGGTTCATCACATTCTTTGACAACTGAGAATAATATACTTTGATGTTTAATATCCATTAGAAATATTAATCAATTATTAGTAATACCTTCATAACAATGTGTCCCTCAGAATACTATGGCAGACAGGTATACCCATCACAACTACTACACTACAGACTCATACACATGAGGCATACTGTGCAAGAGATTAGTGCCCCAAAGGATAATGTCTAGGTACAGTTCTGTAATGGAGAATCAAGTCCATCTGAAATACTGTGCTGGAGTGCCAGAGTGTACCATCCTCGGGGAATACTGCATCAGAGTGCAATGTCTGTCAGAAGTACAGTGCTAGAGGGTAATTGTACCTTAGTGTTACTTCTATATTGCTTTCTGTACACCTTGTGAGGCCTTAAGAGCTTTAAAGCCAATCCTCAGAAATACTGGGTAGGAGGCTGGGTCAGTATATAGTGTCCACTAATGGTGAGGCACTGTGCAATATGGCCAGGCAACCCTTAGTGATAGAGTTTAGGTCCCTAAAACCAGAACTCTCAAGGGGTAGTGTGGAGAGCAGCAAGGCTTAGTCAGGAGGGGTGTAAAGAAAGTGCATTAATCACTATAGTCAGTCAATAAGCTTTTTACACAAGAAAGAGAGGATGCAGCCTTACGGTTAGAGCGGTCGACCTCGAAGCTGGGGAACCGGGTTCGAGTCTCGGCAAGGACGCTCAACATCCTGTGATTCTGGGCAAATCACTTAATCTCCCCATGCCTAACAAAACTGAATGCATCCATCTGTAACGAAACTGGTGCTCATGTAAAGCGCTCTGATACCCGATGTCTCGGGTCTAGTTTGCGCTATATAAAGCTCTAAAAAAAAAAAAAAAACAAGACCCACATCACGCGAGTATAAAAATACTTTGTATTTATTACTAAACACTAGACACTAACTTGGTATATTTCCTACCCGGAGATATCAAATACACACAACAAATACTTTAGAAAGAGGTAAGTAGCATAGGAAAACACATAGGGCCTAACCGGGGGGTGGCAAACCATATACTAAAATAGGGGAATGTAAGGTAAGTACAAAAACGGAACTAGTACCCAAGGATGGAGGACTCCAGGGGAAACACGGAACCACCTAACGTGAGTTGCCAGGGACCTTAAGGTGCCTGGGTGCAGAGTGGTTACACCGGGTCAAACGTCCATAGGATAATACAGGGTAAGTCACAGTTGGAATTTTACAGTTCTAGGACCCTTCCGAAAGAACCCCGAAGGAACCGCTTGGATCAGGGAACGTTGGAGAGCCACCCCACTAGTGGAACCAGGATACCTACACCAGGGAGCCCAGGTGCACAGGAATGAAGTGGAGCTGGAAACGCCCGTAGACGCCAATGGAGGTTTGTGGAATTTCAGCAGCCACAGCGTCTCATGGACCAGGCCGGTGGAACCAGGCCATGGAATCCAGATGAGAAGAACCTGCAAGCAGAGGGGACAGAGTCCAAACCACCCAGAGGTGACCAGGAGGCACAGAAGCACAATAACAGCTCTTGTAGGAGGTTCTTGCTGTAGCACAGTGAGGTTAAAGCAGCAGCTGGGGAGCCCAGGCGACTATGCAGGAGTACAGGAGCAGTCCACGAGCTGTCACCATGCTGGTCGATGAGTGCAGGAAGGTCAGTGGCCAGCAGGACCACCAACAAGCCTTAGCAAAAACAAACAACAGTCAGCGGCAGAAGATGCTGTGTTGCAGACCAGCAAGGTCTGTGGGACTAACCCTAACCCCATCTTTTCCGCAAGCCCACACGTCTCCTTCAACCACACCTCCGAACCCCACTGGACTGACCACCACTGCATCCACTTCACCTACAGGAAGCCCACCACGCACCACCGCACCGAACAAATGCCTCGCCGCTGCTGGAGCAGAGTCACGGAAGACCAGCTAACCACAACCCTCGCCCTGAGCCCACCCGCCGAACCCTCCGACCCCGACACCGCCGCCCGCAACCTCAGACAGTGGATCGACGACTGCGCCAACACCCTCGCCCCGCTCAAGAATCCGCCCAACAGCCACACCAGCAAGAAAGCCACCTGGTTCACCGAAGACCTCCAGGCCTCCAAACAAACATGCCGAAAACTGGAGAAGATCTGGCTCCACGAACGGACAGCGGACAGCTACGCCGCCCACAAGAGCGCCACCCGCAGTCACCATCACCTCATCAGATCCTCCAAAGGGCCTCACTCAAAGACCGCCTAGACAACAACGCACACAACAGCAAAGAGCTCTTCAACATCGTGAAGGAACTCTCCAACCCCAGCTCCAACACCAACGACATCCAGCCGTCGCGAGACCTGTGCGACTCACTGGCCACCTTCTTCCACCGCAAAATCGCCGACATCCACGACAGCTTCAACACCACGACCGCCCCGGCAACCACCGAGACCACTGCCCCCACAACCACCAACCGCCTGCTCTCCTGGACCAACATCAACGACGAGGACACCAGCGAGATCATGAACACCATCCACTCCGGTTCACCGCTAGACCCGTGCCCTCACCACATCTTCAACAAAGCCAGTACAGCCATCGCGCCCCATCTCCGGAAAATAATCAACATCTCCTTCGAGACAGCAACCTTCCCGGAAAGCTGGAAGCACGCCGAGATCACCGCCTTACTCAAGAAACCCAAGGCAGACCCCAAGGACCTCAAGAACTTCCGACCCATCTCTCTGCTCCCGTTCCCCGCGAAGGTCACCGAGAAAATCGTCAACAAACAACTGACCCGCTACCTCGAGGAGAACAACATCCTGGACCCTTCCCAGTCCGGCTTCCGCAGCAACCACAGCACCGAAACCGCCCTCATCGCCGCCACCGATGACATCAGGACCCTGCTAGACAACGGAGAAACAGCAGCCCTCATCCTCCTGGACCTATCAGCCGCCGTCGACACGGTCTGCCACCACACACTACGAACACGCCTTCACGACGCCGGGATCCAAGAGAAGGCCCTGGACTGGACCACATCCTTCCTTTCCGGCAGAACACAAAGCGTCCGCCTCGCCCCCTTCCGATCCAAGGCCACCAAGATCATCTGCGGCGTACCCCAAGGCTCCTCCCTCAGCCCAACGCTGTTCAACATCTACATGGCACCCCTCGCCCACGTCGCCCGACAGCACAACCTCAACATCATCTCCTACGCCGACGACACCCAGCTGATCCTCTCCCTCACCAAAGACCCTCACACCGCCAAAGCCCACCTCCACGAAGGAATGAAGGCCGTCGCCGAATGGATGAGGACCAGCCGCCTGAAGCTGAACTCGGACAAGACGGAGGTCCTCATCCTTGGTTCCAACCCTTCAGCCTGGGATGACTCCTGGTGGCCAACATCACTGGGAACAGCCCCGCCACCCACCGACCACGTACGCAACCTAGGGGTCATCCTCGACCCCACCCTCTCCATGACTAAGCAGGTCAACGCCGTTTCCTCATCCTGCTTCAACATCCTCCGAATGCTCCGCAGGATCTTCAAGTGGATCCCCACCGAAACAAGAAAAACAGTCACCCAGGCCCTCGTCACCAGCAGGCTGGACTACGGAAACGCCCTCTACGCAGGAACGCCGGCTAAGCTCCTGAGACGGCTGCAACACATCCAGAACGCCTCTGCACGTCTTATCCTCGACATCCCCCGACGCAGCCACATCACACCCCACCTGAGAGACCTGCACTGGCTCCCTGTCAACAAGAGGATAACCTTCAAGCTCCTCACCCACGCACACAAAGCACTCCACAACTCCGGACCAGCCTACCTCAACAGACTCAGCTTCTACACCCCCACCCGCCAGCTCCGCTCGACCAGCCTCGCCCTCGCCACAGTCCCCCGCATCCGGAAAACGACCGCCGGCGGCAGATCCTTCTCCCACCTCGCCGCCAAGACCTGGAACACCCTCCCCACCAACCTCCGACAGACCCAAGACCTACTGGCCTTCAGAAGACTCCTCAAGACCTGGCTCTTCGATCAGTAGCAGCACCACCCCCCTCTTCCCCCAGCGCCTTGAGACCCTCGCGGGTATGTAGTGCGCTTTATAAGTGACATGATTGATTGATTGATTGATTGACTAACCCAGCAAGTGTAAGTCAGGGTCGACCCTCAGCACGCCGGAGAGCCAGCAGGAATCGATGGAGCCCCCTCGAGGACCCTCTGGCAGCAGGCACAGGGAGTCACAGGGAAGTCGCTACAGCACACAGGAGATGAAGGCCCACGATGCAGAGGATGCAGGCAGGACTTAGTTCTTGGAGCTGTGCAGTGCCGGAGGCTGGGGCTTCTTGGAGCTTGAAGATCTTTCATGAAGAGAGACAACAAGCCTTGGTAATGACAAACAGACGCACTGCCCAGGGAGGCAGATCACGTCGGCTGGAGAGGGATTACATTCGCCCAAGTTGCAGGGAAGACTGGTCAGGCCTCTGGAGAAACAACAAACCACCACCTGTGTTGTAGAGCCGGGTGATGTCCATGGGACAACAGGATCAGGAAACCGGTAGTCGACGTGGAGGTGCCTGCGGATGCAGGGAAGTGACTGCTTCACTCCAAGGGAGATTACTTCTGGCTGGGATGCAGGCTGAGTCCTTGGTGACTCGGAGGATGCATGACCACGGAGTTGCAGAATTTTGAAGTTGCACAGGGAAGAAGACGCAGCAGGAATCTTCCCATCGGAGCAGTCTTGTCTTCGTTCCTGGCTTGAAAAA
This sequence comes from Calotriton arnoldi, assembly GCA_963921515.1. Classification (NCBI taxonomy): domain Eukaryota; kingdom Metazoa; phylum Chordata; class Amphibia; order Caudata; family Salamandridae; genus Calotriton; species Calotriton arnoldi. The sequence goes on along the minus strand of CAWUFW010002084.1, from coordinate 1,701,665 downwards.
GAGCAGAGTTCCAGTGTCCACCAACAGAAGAGTCTTTGGACAGTCTTCAGAAGACAGACTGTCGGATCTTGAAGTTGTTGTCGGGATGAATCTAAGGACCTACCCTCAGGGGAGTCCTTAAGTAACCCTAAAAAGGGGACAGACCTCTTCTCTGGTGACCCACCTATCAGAGGGGATCAGGGACGCTACTCAGCTGTCCTAGCCGGTCAGATGCTCCCAGGGGTCAAGATTCAAAATGGCAGAATCAAGTGGCCACCTGGAAGAGCTCTGGGAACCTTCCTAGGGAGAAGCTGGAGAGGCGGGTGGACACTCCCCTGCCCTTTGTGTGGTTTCAAAATTGGTTTATGCATGAAGGGGACCAAATGTGCCCTTCAATGCAGTCTGGTGGTGCTCAGAAGCACCCAGCCCTGCCTAGTTCTAAAGGAGAGGTGGTCACACCTCTCCTTTGCAGGAAATCCTTTGTTCAGCTTCCCCTGCCTGAGTTAAGCTCATGTGCAGGTGGGCAGAACACTGTCTAGGGTCGGCAGCAGCGCGGGCTAGCAGTCAGACTCTGTAAGGGTACACAGATAGGTATTGGGGGGGGGGTCCTCTAAGGAGCCCTCCAGTACATGGCATCAAGCAACGAACACTGGAATCAATGTAGTTGCATGATTCCAACATGTTTGATACCAAACATGACCAAGTTCGGGGTAGCCATTATGTAGTTGGCCACCTCAACTTGCAGCGTCCACTACATACCTTATAATGGCTGTCCCGCACTTACAAAGCCCAGAGAATGGAGTAAGGGTTTTTTTAGGGTTACCTTTGCTCATGCAGGGGTACCCACACACTTAGAACCATGCACCCTGCCCTTGGACTGAAGGGCCAACCTTAGGGGTGACTTATAGGTTAAAAGTGCAGTAACCGGGATATGAAGGAAACCTTATATCCCAAGTGAAAGGTACAACCACCATTTCACAGACTGTAATGGAAATTCTGCAGACACAGTTTGCATGGTCTCCTATGGGTGGCATAATACATGCTGCAGCCAATGAAGACCCCTGATGTACCAATGCCCTGGGTATCTCAGTACCATATACTAGGGACTTATAATGGTATCCCAGTATACCAATTGTGGGGGGTGCCAAGTACTTACTAGAGACTTTTAGAGGAGAGAGCACTACCTCTGGGGTCCTGATTAGCAGGATCCCAGTGAACTACAGTCAAACACACTAACACCAGGCAAAAAGTGGGGGTATCTGTGCTAGAAAGATACTACTTTCCTACATACTGTGCCAGAGAACAATACCCAGCATGCATAATATGCAAATTAAAATGTCCCTCAATAACACGGATGAATCAGATACCCCTATGTGAGGAAGAGAGGCACGGAGCACACCGGAAGTGCTCAATGGAGAGTGCCGAATCGCTACACAGACCGAATGAGGTGAGCGGTCTAGCGTCGGCAGGGGAAAACAAGGAAGACCACCTGACGTCATCGGTGGGGGACGAGAGAAAAGGCGGTGAGACGGAACCTGAGTCGTCGAGAGCGGAATCGGAGAAGGCGAGGAGAGAACCGAGGAGCAAGCAGGACGAACCGGAAGACGAGGACGACGACGGAGAGAGGGCGGAGACCCAGGAGAGAGTGTTATATACCACGACCAAGCCCGGTGGCTCACCGAGGAGAGAGGGCGCCCTGGGTCCCTACGCCACGGCCCTGGACACGGGCCGTGGTTCAAGGCGAGTACCATTAGGAGGGTCGTTTTGGTGGGGGTGGTGGGGAGGCACGGGGAACTAGGTCACGTGAGTGTCATTTCTTTTTAATCTGCACCACGCCGGCTTTCCCTCACGCCCCTCCCTCACTACCCGTTTTGTTTGTTCTGGTGACGGTAGCATGCAAGGGAGAGACCCGTAGCTTGGCAGTTATCCCTGGTTGTGTTTGTTTTCTTTCGCTACCCTACAACAACTGGACCTGTGGAAGTAACCGGGTGGACCCAGAAGCCACGATACCCAAGGGGCCTGAGGAGAAGACCAGGAGGCACTGTGGACCACTCTGTCCTGTGACACCTTCCCTGTTGCAAAGACTTTTGCGATTTCTTTTCTGTTTACCATTCACTGCCTAAAGTTACCCCAAAGAAGGGAGAAAATCAAGAAGCAATAAAACCCCTCTTCAGAACTTACCTGGCGTGTTCCCTTTGTCACACCCCTACACCCTACCTTATTATTATTATTATTATTATTATTAATTAGCATTTGTTAAGCGCATGGCTACCCTTAGGCATCCCCGCGCTAGCAGCAACAAGCAAATGAAGGTTGGATGGTTAAGGCAGATTCTGGAAGAGCCAAGTCTTCAGCTGCTTCCGGAAGGAGAGGTGGTGGGCAGTTGAGCGCAGCTGGATGGGAAGAGTGTTCCATAGACTGGCGGCATTGTAAGAGAAGGTACGGCCCCCTGAACGGGCTCTCTTAATTTTAGGTACTGCTGCCAAAAACAGGCTGGCTGACCGGAGGCATCTTGAAGGGCGATGGAAAGCCATAAGAGAATGGTTTATCTTTGGACCGATCCCCCAGAGCGTTTTATGTGCTATGCACAGTGATTTAAACCTTATCCGTTCATTTATTGGGAGCCAGTGCAGTTTTTTTAGCGCCGGCTTGGCTGAATGCGAGTAGGGGGTGTGATAAAGCAGCCTGGCTGCGCTATTCTGCACAACCTGCAGTTTCCTTGTGGTAGACTTTGTGGTGCCAAGGTAAAGGGAGTTCCCGTAGTCCAGACGGGAGAGCACCAATGCCTGGACCATCACTCTTCGAGCAAGTGTGGGGAGAAGTGGGAGAATTTTTCGCAGCATTCTGATGATACCAAAACAGGAGGCGGCTAGCTTGACTGCTTGGCAGTTGAAATTAAGGGACTTATCCAACCAGACTCCCAAACTTTTGATCTGAACTTTGGGGGCGGGTGGAGGGCCAAGACAGTTAGGCCAGTTCAATCCAGCTGTGGCGATGGGGTAGTTACCCAAGATCATTAGCTCAGTCTTGTCTCCATTGAGCTTAAGACAAGACTGGTCCATCCACGTGGCCACAGTTTCCATACAGGATTCTAGATTGGCTGGCATATTCTTCGGGTGTTTTAACGCTACCACTAGCTGCGTGTCGTCCGCGTAGGTAATGATCTGAATCCCATATGGGAGGACTAGCTCGGCAAGAGGTTTTAGATAAACATTAAATAGAGTGGTGCTTAATGATGAGCCCTGAGGGACTCCACACGTTAGTGGCACGAGCTTAGAGGTGCAGTTGCCCTCGAATACCTGAAATGCTCTATCCTTCAGGAAAGACTTGATCCATGCCAAAACCTTGCCTGAGACTCCCACCATTCTAAGTCTGTCAAATAAGATGTTGTAATTGACAGTATCGAATGAGGAGCTCAGGTCAAGTAGGATGACAGCCACTGCACCTCCCTGGTCAAGGATTTTCCTTGATTCATGCACTACTGCTAACAGAGCTGTTTCCGTACCATGGTTAGGACGGAAGCCTGTCTGGGAGGTATGCAGTAGGGAGTGGGTTTCTAGGTATTCTGAGAGAATTTTGTTGACATATTTCTCCAGTATTTTGCTGGTCCCAGGGAGGAGAGAGACTGGACGATAGTTACCCCATGACTCAGGGTCGAGGTTAGGTTTTTTTAAGAGTGCTCTTACCATGGCATGTTTCCATGACAAAGGCACCTGACAGCTGGATATAGAGGAGTTTAGCACCTCCAAAAGAACAGGAAGTACGGCATCCTCTACCTTGCGGAGTTTATGGAGAGGGGCCGGATCAAGAGGGGAGCCGGATTTGACCTGGGCAAAAAGTTGTGATAAGGTGGACAGGTCCATGGTTGGAAGGTCCTCCCTTCGAGGGGTGCTACCCCTTAGGGTGTCCACTTCCTGGCCCGAATTGTCTACACCTAAGGCCTGAGGGAAAGTTTTATATATGTCTAAGATGTTTTTGTTGAAGAACTCCGCAAGTTCGTTACATCGTAACTGAGAAGAGTCTAAAGGTAGCTCGGGTGCAGGGCGCTTTGTAAGCTTTTTTGCTATTTGGAACATTTCCCTGGGCGCGTTCGCGGCCGATGTAATTTTTTCCTCGAAATACAGAGCTTGTGCTCTCTTTATTTCTGATTGATAAGTTTTAATAGACTCTCTGTATGTCACTTTTTTTTCGGTATTGTATTCTTTCCTCCAGGCTCTCTCTAGTCTTTTGCAGTTTTGTTTAAGCTCCCTCAGTTTAGGTGAGTACCACGGTGTCTGTTTCTCCTTGGGCTTTTTTTGGCTCCATTTATGTGGGATCATAGTGTCCAAAGAAGATTCGATCCAATGATTATAGTTGTCTGACGCTATATTGGGATTAATGTCCCCCAATGGTCTGGAATTCAACAAGGCTGAGGTCCAGGCCTCTGGAGAGAGTTTTGCCCAGGGGCGTTCCCAGCTCTTGAAGGATTGTGTGCTCACGGTCTGATGCGGGATATTCCAAAGGATCGGAATTAGGAGGTGGTCTGACCATGGTACCGGGATGGGGCAACCTGCTGAGAGCTGTTCATTATTTGAGAAGACTTGGTCCAAAATGTGACCTTTGTCATGTGTTGGGCTAAAAACTTTTTGAGTTAGTTGTATAGCCAATAAATTTTGTGTAAGATCTAAGGCATCTGCCTTGAGAGGATTCTCTAAGTGTAAGTTAAAATCGCCTAGTAGGGTAATATTAGGCGCAGTGCTTGCTAGTCTAGCGGCAGTATCTGTTAGTGATTTTACAAATAGCCCGCACGGGCCAAGGGGGCGGTAGATAAGAATTCCTGATAAGGTGAGGGTTGGTGCAAAGGAGATCGAGAAGGACATACTTTCGCAGTCTAGTAAAATATCCATCCCCATGCGCCCCTTCAAGTGTTCTTTCAGAATAATGGTAATGCCTCCTCCTTTCCTCAGCTCCCTATCTTTCCTCAAGATGTGATAGCCAGGGGGCAATGCTTGCACCAAATCTGGCTCAGAGTCCTTGTGGAGCCAAGTTTCTGTTAGGAACAGAACATCAGGCTGTTCTCCATTCAAGAATAAATTAATTTCAAATACATGTTTCGGAAGGGATCTGTAATTGAGGAGAAACATTTTGTAACCACTCGGGGTCTTTGTTGTAGGATGTGGTTGTGGGATATTACATGGGTCAAAAGAACAGTTAGTGCAGGGTGTGGGGCCATTTATGACACTGATGGAGTGCAGGCATATGTTTTTGAAGGGGGTCCGCAATTGATGCAGTTGGGATGACGAGTACCTTAGATTGTCTTTAGGTAGAGGACCAGGGGTTCTGGCCCCTGGTCCCGGAAGGGCGCGGACGGGCGCAGACGGGCTTGCCTCCGGCGCGCCCGCTGCGCGCGTCCGAGCTGCCATGCGACTAAGTAGTCGACTGTGACTCCGCCTGCCTGCCTGCCTGAGTCTCGCCTCCTCTTGTCGCCTCCCTCCACACAACCGGAACTTCCGTGGTGGACCGGGGAGTCGGCTCGAGGCAGAAGCCTAAAAGGTACAGTGCGCGTTTAAAATGAGTCAGCCCTTTAAAATAAGTAAACAATTAGTAGTTAAAATGCCCCCAAAGTGCTCTGTGCAGTCTCTTTCCACTTACTTGTCCAATTCTTTCAGCTCGTCATAATATATAATCCTTGTAAGCATAAAATAAATGTTATTATACTCCTTTATAAGATGGGTTCATTCTAGTGCATCCTTCTAGTTATTGAATAATCATGGACAAAAGACGGCACTTCAGAATTCTTCAACCGAGTATGTGTGAGACAAAATTTACAGTTACGCATGGGAAGAGATCATAAACAGAGTCTTAAAAGCAAATCTGAGAATAAAACAAATACACTGAAACGGTATTGTTAATATCAGCTAATGGCGGGAGCTTCATTTATCAAACACAACATCCCTTTTTGGGGAAGATGCTCACCCCGCTTATTTATTGTTAAAATGCATTTCTGGGTAGTACCCTGACCACTGCCATCCATTGGGCGATATTAACAATGCATTTGTGTTTAAAAATTAAGTATCACCATCCATTACTACCCTTTAGGTGATGTCTACATTTATTTGGATAAACATATTTGCTTAGTAATGATGTGTCAACTTATGTTTAAGAATTGGAAATATTTTTTCACAAAGTTTTGCATTTTGCTTACACACAGATTAAACAAGCCACATAAGGTGGCCAAGCCGGCGACCAAGATGCCGGCACAGCGTTGAAGCTCCGGGGAGAAGCCTGCAATCTTGGTGCTGCCGGCTGACATGATCCCACATCGGAAGATGCCGGGACCCCGACTTGCCCAGTCTGGGGCCCTGGATGCCAATGTGCTTGTCGCGATCTACACTGCTGGCTCCTACGGCCTGACGCGACCCTCAGAGGCCTCGCGGAATCAGGGTCCACGCAAAAGCCTGAGGGCAGGGCCAAGGTGTCATGTGTCCCGTGCAGGCCCATTGACGTTTTCCCTATGTTAGCATGAGCACGTTGCAGGCTGCTCCCTGCTTTGCGCATGTTACTATACAAACGTATTTTGCTTTGTGCCACGATGTACTTTCACACAGAACTTGATGTTGTTTTTGTGTTCTGTTCTTTCCTGGGATTTAGCCTGAACACCGTAGACAAGGTCAAACAACAATGCCCCTTGTTATTCTGTTCTGGTCAGGCTCTAGCACCTAGACAAAGCACACAAATGCAGCTGTTGTTTGGGAACACATACTCTTTGTCATATAGGTATGCACAGACATGCAAAGACACACTTGGAGAGAGATTTTCAGAGAGAAGATCGTGACTACACCTGAAATGCAGAACTTTCATCTGTGCATGCTACGGTAGGGTGTCCGCTGCCAACACCCACAGATCTTCTTATATATAATCACCTTGCTTCTGTAGAAGGGGTGACGGGTGTGGGGGGGGGGGTAGTTTACCCATTCTAATACCATGACAGCTCCTTTTATGATTTATGGATTACTTACTATGCTGACCGTTTTTGTGTCAAGTACCTTCTTACTTATTGTGGCATGTATACAGCATATTAGAGCACAATAGTTAAAATAAATATTTTAAACTTTTCTCGTGTCTCCGTCCGATCTTACTGTGGACAAGTACGAGTGTGAGAGCGAAAGGGTGTGTCCTGTCACTGTGATTCCTGAGAGGGTCGGGAGTGTTGTGTTCTGGGGTGTCTAATCACTTGTTCCTCTGTGAGTGAGTAGGAGGGCCAGTGAGACACTATAGCTAGTCGGTCCCAGGCTCATGGGCACTAGGGTGGTAGGATGAATCAGTCCCTGCCTAGTACGGTTCTATGGTCCCAAGCATAGTTCAGTGACTTCGCAGAATCCCTGCAACAGCGGTGAGCTTGGCTTTCGGTGGGGGTGCCCCTTATCTGGCTATGTGCTGTGGTCCGATCGGCCAGTGGCGGTTCTGTCCCCCCGGTGCGGCGGGCTGCCCTGCAGTGAGTCCGGTGTGCAGCCTCTTCTGCTTGGACATGTGGAGACTCACGAGTCGGCTGGGTGGTTCCGGTCCGACGGGCATGTCGGAGTGCGGCCTGGCTGAGAATGGTCCCGGGTCGCTCTGCCTTGCTGATGCAGTGCTGATTGAAGCACGACCTACATTTGCAACCTTACTTTGTGCCCAAGCTGGGGCTCCGTGTCTGGCACCCTGAACATTTGCTCCTGGTGCAGGAATTGTCGCTTGCTGCGGCCTGCAACCTTGTGGGACCACATTGACCACGGTGAGCCAGCGTTACAGACTACTGGTGTGCGCATGGTACCTGCGATAGCGTGGCCGTTGCTCACACTAATAAGCCTTTTTGCACAACACTGTGATCTCTCTCCTTAACGCATTATGGCTGACACCAAATTGGCGCATCTGGAGGGCTCTCTGTTTGCTGTGCTGCAGGCCATGTACATTGTACCTCAGACCTGAAGCCCACTTTACTCTGCTATTGCCACACATAACGTATTGAATCTAGACTAGTGCTTCTTGCTGCATGCTACCTCATCACCCTGTTCATATTGTGGCTGAATTGTATGTGGTGTGCTAATTACAGGTCCTGCCGTCACGTTCCCACACAGTGACACCCCACCTGTGTCCCTTTGCCCACCACATCCTCCGCTGTTGCTGCCGGACACAGCATACCATCTCTATATCCATGCAATGGGGCGTGGAGACCCTAAATAGCGGCAGTTATCCTTCGACTCCACCAGAACTCTGCAGCACCAGAGCCTGGAAGAACCCACTGGTGGGAATCAGAGTACAGATGCTGTCACTGCTCCTCCTATCTATGGAGCTACCACAATTATGGCTGAATTAAAGGTGGGATTCAAAGCCATCGGCTCGGCTTTGATGCTCTCACCATGCGGCTAGACAATATGAATGAGCGTATTGAACAGCATGACTCCAGATTGTATGGAGCTGAGCAAAGCATTTCGGACATTGAAGATAAAAGAGCAGCCATGGCTAAACGACCAGAGAGGGCAGAGTGCCCGCTGAAGACGGTAACCACGTAAAATGAGGATTTAGAGGCGCGCTCTCGCAGTAATAACATTCGCATTGCAGGTGTGGCCGATACCACCAGCACTGGACACATGGATACCTTCGTCGAGAACCTATTGACGGCACTATTTGGCAAGATTTGTTGACTTACACTTTTATTGTTGAGAGAGCCCATCGGTCTCCGGGTCCACGTCCCATTCCGAGAGCACCTCCACGCCTCATAATAGCTCGGCTCCTAAAATTCCAGGATCGAGATACTGCCCTACACCTGGCCCGTGAAAAGGCCCCCTTGCAGTATCAAGACATGATCATATCTCTCTTCCCGGATTTCACACAAATGGTTCAGGAGGTTTGCCACAAGTTCACCAAGGTTAAGGAGACACTGCAGAAATGCGGCCTACGCTATGGGATGCTCTGCTGCGGCTCCAACTGGACGGCAAGTACCATTTCTCTGACTCCCCGGCGGACACAGTGCTCTTTTGTAAACAACACAAACTTGGCTTGACGTCACTGGCTCCTTTGCCTCTGGACCTGCAGGACACGTCTTCAATCTGATGGCACCAGGCTGAATGTTATTGTTTTTCTTCTCCTATTCAATGTCACTCACTTCACAGATGACATGCTAAATGATGCGAGAAAGACTTCTCTACACAACGCACTACATGCTGGTGTACTTGGCCGGCAAAATTTGTGCTAGAACAGGCCCTCACATGCAGCCAGGTGACTCCCCCATTGGAGCATTGCCACACCCAGAGGTGTACACCACCCTGCTTTTTAACTTGGTTTGTTGGGGTTATGCTGGGATTCACTGGTGGTTCTCTACTCCGGTGTTGGGGGGATCAGGGAATAGTTACTGTTCTGAATGTTCTGTTTTGTCTTAGAAGCTACACCACGCCTATGGCCATGATAATTGCTATTTCAACAGTTGCCTTACGCTCCATATTATTACAATGATGTAGTGGGTTACAGGTAAATGCTCTCTTACTGTTCTTACTGTCTCATGCATGACCTGGAACATTAGGGGCCTAAACAACCTGTGGAAAGGTAAACAGGCCCTTTCTTATCTAAATAGACACAGTGTTAAATTGGCCTTCCTATAGGAGACACACTTGTCACCTCGCACAAATTTCTCATTTGCTTCATCATGCGGCCCTAATCTCCTTTTTGCTTACTATAGCTCCTATTCCTGAGGAGTTTGCACACTGATCCATAGGAGCATCCCCTTTGTTACACAAGAGGTGGTCACTGACGCTGAAGGCAGGTATCTTCTAGTCTCCGGAACACATATCAGCAAGTCTGTTATACTAGCTAACGTATATGCCCCCAACGTGGATGCAGCTGAGTTCTTTTACGAAATTTCAACTCACACAGGCCGATTACATGTTGACCATGTTATCCTCAGTGGGGATTTTAACATCACCTGTAACCCTCCTCTTGACTCCACTAGTTCAGCTGGCACCACCAAACCACGCTCACTCCAAGTACTTACTGACCTCCTAGAAACATTCCAACTTGCAGACGTTTGGCGCTCCTGACACCCGCATTCCAAAGACTACACTTATTACTCTGCCCCTCACAATGTTTGGACCCGTATAGACCACTGGTACCTCTCTCCCGAGATACTTCTCTGGCTCTCCAATATTACACATAAACCACAAACACTCTTGGATCACTCCCCGGTGACGGTATCTCTACAGATTCCCTGTTCTGAACCCCAGTTGCGACATGTGGTTTCCCTACTAAAGCATTGCAGAATGAGGTTTTCCGTACTGAGCTCCGTGATGCCATTAATGACTACTTCACAATCAACACGGGACAATTTAGAAACATTCTACACTTTGGGAGGTCTTCAAAGCATGCATTAGGGGAGTATGTATAGCTAAGCACGTGGGAGTCCTACGTAGCATTAGAAATGATTTGGCTAAAATTGAGCAAAAACTACATGATCTCGATAACCAGACTATGTCCCCTACGCCCCACATGCCACTGTATGTCCGATCCACATTATTGGTGGAGTTTCAGGACCTTGCAGGAGTGTGGAATTCATATAGCCTGACACGCAGGACATATTGTTTGGGGTCTAGGACAAGGTTTCATGTTTATTTGGTCCTTGAGACAAGTAGGCCCAACCCCCTGCAGCACACACCCTTTGGCTGCCAGATTACAGTACTACATTATGGGTCAGGAAAGGGCATTGCCTGCATTTACAGTGATATTTGTGTTCAAATGTTAATGTTGGTCAAACTTGTATTACTGGTTCATTAATACAAAGCCTTTATTGTTAGGGTGAGCGCTCTAAGAAAATGTAAGTTCAGACTGCACTACTGACAATGGTTGCAGTGTAAAAATGTGTTCACACATTTGCAAAACTGAACAATATGAAGCTACGAAAATAATGCTTCCAGAATGCTCTCTGATTAGATGCAAATATATGCTAAAGCTTGAAAGCAAGACTGAGGATTCTTTGCTTTCAAAATAAAAATTTCATTAAAAAATGCAACTAGGAAAAAAAGTTTTGCTAAACTGTGAAATTTTGGGCATCATTTCTTTGAGGCATCATTTAGTAAATTGTGTTAATGCATGCTAGTATTTCCAAAAAATACTCATAATGGAAAATAAGTGTAACCAGTTTCAACAAAATTATAGGAACTGTGAAAATAAACAAGCATTGGCAAAGCCAATAGGTATGACAATGGCAGTCAGCCTTTTGGTTTTGTCAATGTGTGTCTTGTTTTGAATGGATTTTGTAAAACATTATTGTACCCTCATTATTATAACAAACATTGGCAAAAGCAAAAATATTTTTGGTCTAAAAAACACACATTGCTACAGTAGCTCCTGGCACTAAATAAAACTACTTTGCGTGCTGAAATGCTTCTTGTGAAAGAGCAGAATGTGGTCACTCACAGTGAAGCGAGCCGGTAGATAGAGAGGGATAAAATTTTAATAAAAACAAAAGGTCTTGGTTAAAGCCAGACGTATATAGGGGCCCAATTCATAAAGAAAGTCACAAAAGTGCACCCATGGTATATGTCCTTGCATTAGTGCAGATTTATGGCTTTCATGAATTCACAAGAATATACAGAAGTAGATCAGGAAATCGTACTCCTATTTGTGAACTGCATTTTAGCAAGAACAAATATGCATGTGTAGATTTGCTCATGCGAAAATCTGTAGAGCGGTAACAAGTCCACTTTCCCCCCAACCACTTTTTCCCCCAACCCTGGAAGAAGTTTTACTTCTGCCCTTGTCAGGAGTAAATTTGCAGTCTTTCTCTGTATTCGAAAAGATTAGAGATGAGCTGATGAAAACCCATAAAACATACAAGTTATTAGGTTTGCACAGACTCTAAATGGGATTCTAACCTTGGGGAACTATTGCTTACTGCTACCTCCAGCCCCAGTAAGTGGATCTGCAGAAAGGTGGCAACATAAGGTAATTGCTAGTAATCAAACCCTACTATGGTATGAGCTCTGGCATAATCAGAGAGGCTATTATCAGAGCTCTTATATAATGAGATTGCTGCCATAATTTGTCGCTGACCTACATGACATCAAAAGGACAAGTGGATTTTGATACAGGACAAGTAGATTTATGAAGCAAACTGACTCATGGACAAGTAGATATTTTATTAAATTCCACACCCTGACCTTGCCACTAGGGCACACGTGTACGGGGAGGGGGAGAGGCCTGGACGTACATTGGCTCAATTATTGCATCCGCCATACCAGGCATCCTATGCAACTGGCTTGGCGCGGGAATATAACACCATGGCCACGGACAACGCCTCCATACTTGCTACGTTCACTGCATATTATAAGCAACTTTATACGTCCTGCATGACAGAACCTGAGGCGGCGTTAGCTGACTATTTATCCGAGGTAGCTATGGTGTGGCTAGACAACGCCCAACAAAATTTTTTAGCCTCCCCATTATTTGTGAGGAAATATCCCAGGCTATTGATGCTCTTAGCGGGTCTAAAGCCCCTGGATTAGACGGCTTTACAAGGGACTTTTATAAAGACTATAAAATGATTCTGGTGACACACTTACTGGAGGTCTACGCTGAATCCCTGGAGTTGGGAGTTCTCCTTCCCACCTTATGTGAAGCAGTTAAACCTGGAAAACCTCCACAATTATGTACATCATACAGACCTTTGTCATTACTTAACCACAACAATAAAATATTAGCCAAATTTGTTGCCACACGCCTCTTTCGCCTAATGGACAGAATATTCTCCCCTTACAGTCAGGGTTTGTTCCGCACAGCTCTACCTCCATCAATCTCCGTGCAGTGTTTGCTGTTTTTAATCAAATTTCTCCTATGCTCCCAGCAGTGGGGGCACTTTTGGATGCTGAAAAGACGTTCAACTCTCTTGAATGGCCTTTTTTACACGCCACCCGAATTAAATTGGGTATCCCCAATGGTTTCCGGGATCTAATCACTCTATTATACACTGCCCCTCAGGTATGTCTGTGAGTTAATGGCACACTATCCGAATTCTTTCCCCTGATGCCTGGCACCCGCCAAGGTTGTCCACTGTCCCCCCTATTGTTCATTATAGCCATGGACCCATTGGTCCGTCACCTACTTGAGCAAAATTTGGATCAGGGGCTTTGATTCCATCGGGGACCACTGCGCGGACCATATCCAATTATTTGTCCGGGACCCAGTGACTAACCTCCCTCCTTAATATGAGAGGTGGTTCATTTTGGGACCTTCTCTGGTTTGTCCATTAAGTGGAGTAAATCGGAACTCTTTCCATTAAAGGAAGCCACGGGTTCCTGTCTTATCCGCTACATCCTAAAATGGAGCGTGGACTCCCCCAAATATCTTGGTATATACCTCTATAGAGAGGGGCCCGAGGTGATATGATGAAACTATGGCCCTTTGGTCGACAGGCTAACGACCCAGATTGAGAGATGGATTAAACTGCCACTGTCAATAGGGGGGCGGGTTGCCATTATTAAAATGGTGGTCCTCCCACCGTTCCCATACTTGTTTCTCAATATTCCAATTACCCTGACCAGAAACATTTTTATACCTTGCATGGTTTACTCATAAGACTCATATGGGCAGGACTCTCGGATTGGCTGGAACTTGTTAACGCTTCCTTATGATGGCGGCGGCTTAAGAGTCCCTGACACGTAATGTTATTATTTAGTTGCTCAAGCACATTTTGCCTACTTCTGGTATCACCCTGACACCAGACTTCAGTATCTTAAGCCTAAATGGACGCATGGCTCACTCTTTTCCCCTTACTCTCCCTTCTCCCCTTTCCACCCTATTACCCGAGGGATTATCTAGAAACCCTACGGAGATACAGACGCCACCCACCACCTGCTGGGCCTGGACCATACTTATCCGCTACCTGGGCTACGACACCTTATATTTCCTGCATATCCCTGTACCCAACTCCTGGCTTCCACTTACTCTTGAAGGCATAACCCAACGCACATTGAATGCACATCACCTAAACACTGTAGGCGACCTATTCGCCAACTCAACCTTACAATCTATCACTGCCCTAACGGAGGGACATAACACATTAACACATGGATAGATTTATATTGCATCTGCTGCAGGACACTTTGCAGTCTACTTTGCCATCCTACCCCATGGAACCCAATGACTTTCCTCCCCATAACGTTACTCATTACCACTCCAGACAATACACATGTGCTATCCCGCCTATACTACACTGTCTTCCAACTAAAACCTATCGTGTCAGACAAGGCCAGAGCCCCCTGGGAAAGAGATTTGGGACACCCCCTTCCCGATAAAACATGGTATTATTGTTGCAGGCAGACCAAGCTGGTATCCAATAATCACCGCCACAAATTGTTGCATTATAAATACCTACACCGTGCTTATACTACCCCCTAGCATTGTCCAAACTAGATCCTACCAGGACACACTGCTGTCCTGAATGTGCAGCAGAGTGTGCCAACTTTGCTCACATGGCTTGAAATTGCGCCCCAATTCAAGATTTCTTGGAGAATGTTGATACCACATTATCACGCAATACTGACCAGGTTCTTGCTCCTGACCCATTAATGGCCCTCCTTGGATATGTTAAACCTTTACCGGTGGGCATACAACGCTTTACAGCTACTGCATTTTTGTTAGCCAAGAGGCAAGTGGCCCTTCATTGGTGCACAGTACGCTTCCCACTGAGGCAGCTTGCATTTGAGACCTTACTTGTTGCAACACTACAAGTGAAATCTATACCTCAATGCAAGATTCAACCCCCACCATCGCGACCAAGAGACATATTGCAGTCGCTGTGAGAAGCTGGCCTGGTATATGATGTCCACTTATGTAAGTGGGCACCCTGCACCAGTCCAGACAACCCTTATGGTAATTTAAGAGGTCTTAGACAACCTTAGAAAGCTCTCTAAGTGGTAGCTGTGGAGAGCAGCCTTCAGGCTTAGTCCAGAAGGAGCGTAAAGCAGCTTCTTTTACCAGAATGCAATCTTATATGTATAGATTAATTGAAAAAGAACCACACAAGGTATCTATTAAAATATGTATTTATTATATCATACTCTCTAACACATACAAATATCTCCTACCCGGAGATAAACACAATGCACACAATACATTGCATAGAAATCAAGTAAATAGCACGAAATACACAGTGGACCCCAGGGGGGACCAAACCATATACTAAGGAAGTGGTATAAGAACACGACTCGGGTCAAGACAATGTCGAGAGGACATAGAAGTGCTGGGGACCCAAAGAACCACCCAAGGTTAGTGACTAGGAACCCCACGGAGAACGTGTGCAGTGTGGGAACAAGACCTCGTGCTCCGTACAAATCAACGTGTAAGTCGCGGTTGGAATTTTAAAGATTAAGAACCCTTTCCAGTGGACCCTGAAGAAACCCCGTGGAAAAACAGAAGGTTGGAGAGCCACCCTACCCGTGGATACCCTAGTACCCACGTTACCTACACCAGGGAAGCTGGGTGTATAGGTGTGAAGTGGTGTCGGAAACCGCAGTCGAACCCAATGGAGGACTTCAGGAAAGTGCCGCTGCTGAAGAAGGAGAAAGTGTCTGGTGGAATCTGAAGGTGGATTCTAGTTGAGAGGTACCTGCAAGCAGAGGGGACAGAGTCTATGTCACTCAGGAGTGACCAGGAGATCTGGAAGACGAAAGTCCACCAATGTCGGGAGTCGCAGGAGAGTTGACGAGGACCTTGATTCTGCAGCTGTGAGGACCAGGCGACGCTGAGGAAGACCAGGAGCTGTGCACAAGCTGTCCCACATCGGATGTTGAGTGCTGAGGGTTCGGTGTCCGGGGGCAGCACCAACAAGCCTTGGCAAATGCAATCAACGCAGAAGTCGAAGAAGGTGCAATGTCGGGAACAGCAAGGTCCAGGGGATTCACCACAAGCAGGGGAGTCAGGGCAGGCCCCGAGTAATCAGGGGAGCCCAAAAGAAGCAAAGATGACCCTCAACAGGACCCACAGGCCAGTGGCACTGGAGTCGCAAAAGGACCTCGAGCAGCTCACCAAAAGATGCAGGCCACGGTGCAAATGATGAGATGTGGACAAAGACTTTGGTCACTGGAGATGCTTGAGGTTGGGGCTACTTGGAGCCCTAAGATCTTGGTGGAAGGAGGTCAACAACCCTTTGCAACTGCAAGTCGACGCGGTGCACAGGGGTTCAGTTCCTGCGGCTCCCAAGAGGGATACTGACCTCAAACTGGGTGAGATGGCAGGCCGAGAGCTGTGGAGAACCACCACCTGTGTTGCAGAACCTTTCGGAGAACGTAGGAGGTCAGGATCAGCGGATCGGTCAGCTTAGTTGCGGTGCCTGCGAATGCAGGGAAGTGACTCCTTCACTTCAAGGGAGATTCCTTCAGGTGTCTTGGATGCCCTCAGGCCTCAATCAATCAATCAGGGAATTGTAAGCGCGCTACTCACCCGTGAGGGTCTCAATGCGCTGAGGGGGGGGTCCGCAGATCTGTTTACCCGAAGAGCCAGGTCTTGAGGGTCTTCCTGAAGGTGTTCAGGGAGGGGGCGCGTCTGATGTCTGCCGGTAGCTCGTTCCAGGTCTTGGCTGCAATGTGAGAGAAGGATCTTCCGCCTGCTCTGGCTCTGTGGATGCGCGGGGTTTTGGCCAGTGCGAGGTTGGAAGATCGGAGGTTTCTGTTGGGTACGTGGAAGTTGATTCTGTCGTTGAGGTATTTGGGTCCGTTGTTGTGTAGGCATTTGTAGGCGTGAGTGAGGATTTTGAAAGTGACTCTTTTCTCCACGGGGAGCCAGTGGAGACTTCGTAGGTGTTGGCTGATATGTTCGTGTCGGGGGATGCCGAGGACGAGTCTGGCGGCGGTGTTTTGTACTGTCTGGAGTTTGCGGAGTAGGGACTTGTTGATGCCGGCGTAGAGTGCGTTTCCATAGTCCAGTCTGCTGGTGATGAGTGCGTGGGTGACTGTCTTCCTTGACTCAGGGGGGATCCACTTGAAGGTCTTGCGGAGGATGCGGAGGGTGTTGAAGCAGCTGGAGGTTACGGCATTGACGTGTCGGTTCATGGAGAGTGATGAGTCGAGTACGATGCCGAGGTTCTTGGCGTGGTCTGAGGGGGTAGGTGGGCTTCCGAGGGTGGTCGGCCACCAGGTGCTGTCCCATGCAGTAGGGGTGGTACCGAGGACGAGGACTTCTGTCTTCTCGGCGTTGAGCTTCAGGCAGCTGTTGGTCATCCAGACTGCGACGTCTGGCATTCCTTTCTGGAAGTTGAGTTTGGCAGTGGTGGGGTCTTTGGCGAGGGAGAGGATGAGCTGGGTGTCGTCGGCGTAGGATACGATGTTGAGGCCGTGTTGTCGGACGATGGCTGCGAGGGGGGGCCATGTAAATGTTGAAGAGGGTGGGGCTCAGTGATGAACCCTGTGGGACTCCGCAGGTGATTTTCGTGGGGTCGGAGAGGAAGGGTGGGAGTCTGATCCTTTGGCTTCTTCCGGTGAGGAATGATCGGATCCAGTCCAGGGCTGTTCCTTGTATGCCTGCGTCGTGTAGTCTGACGACTAGTGTGCGATGGGAGACGGTGTTGAAGGCCGCTGATAGGTCAAGTAGGATAAGGGCTGCGGAGTGGCCTTGGTCCAGGAGGGTGCGGATGTCGTCTGTGGCGGCGAGTAGGGAGGTCTCTGTGCTGTGGTTGCTTCGGAATCCGGATTGGGACGGGTCGAGGACGGCGTTCTCTTCAATGAATCGTGTCAGTTTCCTGTTGACTGTTTTCTCTGCAACTTTGGCTGCGAAGGGGAGGAGCGAGATGGGCCGATAGTTCTTGAGGTCGGTGGGGTCAGCTGTGGGCTTCTTGAGCAGGGGTCTGACTTCTGCGCGCTTCCAGTCGTCTGGGAAGGTGCCTGTTTTGAAGGTGGTGTTGATGGTGCGTTGTAGTTTGGGTGCGATGGTGGCCACGGCTCTGTGGTAGATGTGAGGGGGGCAGGGGTCGGTGGGGGCCCCCGAGTGGATGCTTTTCATGGTCGAGGCAGCGTCTTCGGCCGTGATCGGTGTCCAGTTGGAGATGGTGGGCTGGCTGGTGTTTCTGGGGGGCGGGGGGCCGTCTGTGGCGCCTGGTGGATGGTCGATGAAGTTGTCGTAGAGGTTGTTGATCTTGAGGTGGAAATAGGTTCCAAGCTTGTCGCAGAGGTCTTGGGATGGGGTGATGTTTGTGGCTTCGCTGCGTGGGTTGGTGAATTCTTGAATGACACTGAAAGGTTCCTTGGAGTTGGTGGAGTTGGCCAGGATTTTGTTGTGGATGAAGTTCCTTTTGGTGGCTCTGATCTGGTTGTGGTAGTCCGTCATGGCGTCCTTGTAGGTGGTGTGGTTTTCGGTTGTCTTGGTGTTTCTCCAGTTCTTCTCCAGGCGTCTGCAGGTGCGTCTGGCTTCTTGGAGAGCGGTTGTGAACCAGGCGGCTTTCCTGGGGCGTTGTCTGTCGGGGTTGCGTAGCGGGGTGAGCTCATCTGCGCAGTTGGAGATCCAGGTGTGGAGTTCTCTGGCTGCGTCGTTTGCGCTGTTTGCGTCGGGTGCCCAGGTGTGGTTGTCTCGGGTGAGGGTGGAGTTTATTTTATTTTATTTTTTTATTTTAAAGGTTTTATATAGCGCTGGCTAGACCCGGAGGTATCAGAGCGCTTTACATGAGTATCAGACCATAAATGCAGGTTACATCGTTACAAAGGTTACAGTTATTAGAGCCTGGCAACATAGTGACAAGTAAGGTCGAGACAAACAAAAAGGACATATACGTAAGGGAAAAAGCAGGCAAGGGGAGAGATTCAGGGGAGGGGGGTAAGAGCAGGGGAAGTAGACAGAGAATGGAGGAGGGAAAGAGGAGGGGAGGGTGAGAGACACAGCATGGAAAGAAGAGGGGGAGGGTGACGGGGACACAAACCGGTAGACGAGTCAGAGCTGCGTCCAAAGTCCAGTAAGCTGTGATCCCAGGGGAAGTGGTATCATTTCCCCATCTCTGTTGCGAGAGGCTCCCTATATGCAGTGGACTCTCTCAGAGGGGTTTCTGAGACTCCAAGGCCTACAATACTGGATCCTTCCCCAAAAAGGGGAGAGGGAGTGCTTTGGCAAGGGGTGCCATACCATACCTCAACTGTGAGTGGCTCCCTAGGCGCTGTGGACTCTCTCAGCAGGTTCGCTGACACTCCAGAGAATAAATATTGGATATTTCCCCAACAAGGGGAGAAGGAGTGCTTAGTCAAAGGGCACAAAAGGACAGGGGGCTAGGCGGTGTAGCGGGCAAGGGGAAAGATTCAGGTGAGAGGGGATAGGAGCAAAGGAAGTAAGACAAAGAAAGAAAGAGTGCTAAATGGGAACAGATAGATAGATAGGAGACAAGGAGAAAGCAGAGTTACAGAAATACGATGAGGGGGGGTGGGCGAGACAGGGAGACGGGGAGAAAAACTGTGCCCAAAGTCCGGCTGGGTAGGTGACGGTCAGGGGATGAACCAAGGCCGATCTCAATAGCTGAACAGAGCAGCTCCACCGGGCGTCGGACATAGTGCTCGGACTCTGCTGTCAGGATGGAGATCAGGAGTACTCAGAGATTGTCAGATTTGGGGGGGGGAGAGAAACCATGGTCCGAATGAATTCCAGACGCCATCTTGAGGTCAGGCACAGTCCTACCACTGTGATCATGTGGTGAATGTAGTTATCCCCTGTACTGTCCATTTAAACGTAGAACAATGGCATGCACTTTAATGCCGTGTTATGTGGCCTCTAAAGTTGGGGTAAACTTTATGCTGATCAGCTGTTTTTTCAGCGGCATTGATCTTCCGCATGTAGCCACCTACTCAGCGTTCGTAATTGCTGTATTTCGCTATCCACACGCTGACAATGCGATGCTCCGTAGGTCTCCAAACAGTGTCTGGAAATTCCTAGCAGGGTCTGCTAATTTAGTAGTCTGCACACAGGAGAGCTGTTCAAACACACTATTTTCGGGTGTTGTCTGTAGAGAATCAGATCGCCGCCCCCCCTCACCGCAGATCACTGATGTTTCGTTAAGAGTCTCTATACGTAATAGTGCAGTCCTTCAATGAGCCTGCACCACCGGCATCTGACGCTGCGGCTTTCCGCTCGTACTTAAAGTGGCATCTCGCAATCCAACAAAGCCGCCATTATTGCCATACACACACGTCTTTCCCCAGCTGCGTCTTTCCCCACTTCCCCCAGATGTGCCCTTCAGCGTAGCTATTTATATTGCCCTGGATGACCACTCGAAGTTGCTCGTCGGTAACCTTGCTCCAGTTCCTTCGTGGTGGGCGTGGGGCTAGTTTGGGTGCCTTGGGTTTGTTGATGGCGAAGTGTACGCAGTGGTGGTCGGTCCATGGCGGCTGCGTTGTGTGCCTGAAATGGACGCTGTTTCCTGCCGCGAAGATGGGGTCGAGGGTGTGTCCTGCTCTGTGGGTTCGTGTGTTGACGAGTTGTTTAAGTCCGATGCTGGCGAGGTTGTCACGAAGGATAGTGGAGTTGGGGTCACTGGGGTTGTCGAGGTGGAAGTTCAGGTCTCCAATGAGTATGTAGTTTGTTGAGGCGATCGCGTGGGGTGCGATGAAGTCGGTGATGGTGGTGGCGAAGGGTGTTCGGGGGCCGGGGGGGTCTGTAGACGAGGGTTCCTCAGAGTGTGGCTTTGGGGGTGGTCTGGATCTTGAAGTCCAGGTGTTCGGCGGAGGGGAAGGTTTCGCTGGAGGTGGTGAGGCGGAGGCGATGGGCGATGGCGAGGCCCCCTCCTGGGTGGTTGGGGCGGTCCTTCCTCTGTATCTTGTATCCGTCTGGGATGGCGGTGCTGATGTCGGGGGCGGAGGATGCGTTGGTCCAGGTCTCTGTGAAGAAGGCGATGTCGGGCGAAAGAGAGTCGAGTAGGTTCCAGATTTCCATGGCGTGTTTGTGTACGGAGCGTACGTTGAGGAGGATGCATTTTAGGGTGCCGCCGGTGCTGGCGTCGGCAGTGTTGGAGGCCGGGGTGGCGGTGAGGGTCTGGCGGCAGTGGAGGCAGGAGAACTGGCCGTGGGTCGTGTTCGGCGAGGCCTGTTGGCATTCTCTAAGTCTTCCAGGGTTGAATGCGAGGAGGGTGGTGGTGTCGTAGCGATGGGTAGTGGGAGGTCCAGGGTTCCTGGCGCTGGCCCCGGACGGGCGCAGACGGGCTTGCCTTTGGCGCGACCGCGCATCGGCCACCATTAAGTAGGGGAGGTGGGAGGGAGGAGAGGCTGGGAGGCGGGAGCAGGGGAATTCCGGGGGGAATTCCGGGAGGGAGGGGCCGCAGGGGCAGCAGCGGCGAAAGGCAAAAGGAACAGGCAGGCACGAGAAAATAAAAACAGTGGTGGAATTAGAGCAAGACACAGATGGGCACAATAACAGCCTTGGAAGGTTCCTGTACGGTGCACAGGCACAGACGATGCAGCAGACTGAAAGGGGGACGAAGTCGAGCCCAAACAAAGTCCAGCGAAGTCCAGAGTGCCCACACAGTAGAAGTAGAAGTGGCGTCTGAATTGAATCTTGTCCCACGACGAATCTAGGGACCTACACCCAGGTAAGCCCTTAAGTACCCTAAGGAAAGGGTTGGGACGATTCAGGGGACCCTTCCAGGGGAGGGTCTGAACTTTGTCCCGTTTCATGCCAGAGCGGGAGCCAACGGCTCCCAGAGCTGGTTTGAACTGGACTATGCATGGGGACACCAAATGTGCCCCTCATGCAGACTGAGTGGCG
Source organism: Calotriton arnoldi (assembly GCA_963921515.1). Taxonomy (NCBI): domain Eukaryota; kingdom Metazoa; phylum Chordata; class Amphibia; order Caudata; family Salamandridae; genus Calotriton; species Calotriton arnoldi. The sequence continues at coordinate 1,679,954 of CAWUFW010002084.1, read as the reverse complement.
CTGGCAAGCGCACACACCCGGCCCCAATGCACTAAATCCTGTCTGGAAGGTGGTCACACCTCCCTGTGACAGGATGCCGATTGTTCTGCATTCCCCTGCTCGAGCTTGGCTCAGCAGCAGGAGGGCAGAATCGTGTCTCCGGTCGGCAGCAACCATTTTGTGCTGTCCGGGTCTAGAAGACTGGCACCGCGAAAACTGAGAGCCTAACGGAGGGCTCTTCCAGTGCTTTGTATCATACCTCCCACACTGATTCCAACATGTTTGATACCAAACATGATAGGATTCGTTGCAGCCGATTTTGAGATGGTCATTGCGTAATTACGCGGTCCCCCTCTATATAGCTTATGGCTGCTTCACTTACAACCCGGGAGAATGGACTCAGTTGGCTGTAGGGGTGTCCTGCTCATGAAGGGGTACCCTCACACTTAGAACCAAGCACCCTGCCTTCAGGATTGCAAAGGCCTGCTATAGGGGTGACATAGGTTTTAAGTGCAGTGACCCTAGATATAGGAAACCTATATCTTTAGTAAGTGGTGTTAGCACCAACTTACAGAGGCTGCAATGGCAGGCCTGTAGTTCTATTTAAATGGTCTATCATGAGTGGCATAATGCATGCTTCAGCCCATGGGGGATCTCTTGGGTACCTACGCCCTGGGTACCTTAGTACCATATACTAGGGACTGATAAGGGTACCCCATTATCCAAGCTGGATTGTACCTAACTACTGAACATCACAATTTAAGGGAGAAAGCAGATGGACTGGGGTCCTGATTAGCAGGATCCCAGTCAGACTAGTCAATAACAGCTTAGCACCAGGCAAAAAGTGGGGGTAACCATAAAAGAAGATCTTACTTTCCTACAGTCGCTTAGTGACTATCTGTTGATTCGGACCTCTGGTGCGAATGATGAAATGAGGAAGACGCAGCACTCCCACGTTCATGATGGTCTTGCCATTTCCTTTTCTTTTGTATTGTACTTTTATATAAGTTACCCGCTGAATTATGTTGCCCAATTTGTTCCCTACTTTCCTTGGACTCTCTGCTCATTCTGTTTCCTTTTTTGACACGTTCTCTCTACCCCAGGACACAACCCCGTCCATCCCCCCCTTTATTCCTCCTTTCTATTATTGGGCCTCTGGGTTTCGTTACTGTTATATAACTTGCAATATAATGATTTCGCTTTGTATTTTGGTTGCTCCTTCTGTGATTTTGTTTCCATTTTTAACTCATTAAAAATGTTTACATAAAGTTTTTTTTAAAACAAGCCACATAAGCCCTATAACCATTTCATTATAAAGATAAAAGTAAAGTATTTCGTGCTGAATATAAGTACAGAATCATCTTGCAGTGACTAAGACAAAGTTAAATACATTAAGAAATGTTACGACTGTTTCACTCACAATTAATTAATCTATTTTCATTAGCATCAAAATATCATTTTAGTAGAAATTAAATTTAAAATCTTCCAGATAAAGTGCAACTGTGTTCTGTCTACATGTATAAGCCAAGCTGTGCAACATAATGCATGGCTAGGCATCCTCAAATATAAAATCTATTTATCTGGAAGCGACAACTATGCCCAGCATTCCTTAAGGTCCTAATATTCCTAAATCTAAACCTCTTAAAACCTCTTAAACATTTCCCAGTTTCTCTGTCCATAACACATCTTCTAGAGTAGACGCTGCCTGGTCAAGACGCCTGACATCTTAGAAGGAAGCTCTCATGATACACCTGAGTAACAACAGGAAGAACTATTTGTCCAAAGAGTCTGCTGGAATCTCACTGGACTTACTGAAGGTGGTGGCCTCTTTGAAGCACACAGTAGAAGTTCCTTGTGGACCACAATGTGCTTGCTAGGCAATCGTGATACATAGTTGCTGCAGCCGGGACCTGTTGTTGGAATCCTGACATCTATTTTTCAGTTAAGTCGCCAGAGACGTCTGGGAACCAAAAAAGCATCATGCAACGAATAGACTCCCACTTGTTTGTTTCACAAAGATTCATCCATACGGATTACAAACTCTATAGCACTTGTTTATAAGGGGTAATGCAAAGGGATTACGAACTAGAGCATCTGTTTGTTTCACAAGAGTCATTCATAGAATTATGAACTATATTGAGCTGTTTAATTCACAAGGAAACCATTTTAGTTATAAACTATTGAAAATTCCAAGTAAAGCATATTAGCACAGATCTGTTGTTGTATGGTATGCTGATATCAAAGACATGTTTCAGTTATCAACTTGTCAGCTTGAACCCAAACCAAGAACAAAACACAAAAAGTTTTTTTTTAATTTTGAGGTTAGCTATCATTGGTAAACAAGTGTACTTTAATCCTGGTGGGTATTCTGTTCTATCACAACTTAATTGTATTTCAGCTTAGAAGAAAGTCAGAGTTTCAAATCGTAATACAGACTGAAAATACTGAGTGCTGGCAGGTACATAACAGGCAGCGCTTCAAGGTTAAACATCAATGTTCAAACTATAGTTAGATTAAGGTTATCCTTTGCCATTTACAGATCAACACTCTGGAAGTGCACATTAAGCCCAGCTGTGTGCCCAGGTGTGTAATGATAACCAGTCTCTGTTTCTCTCTCTTGTCCTATTCTTCTTTCCGTAGACCGACTCAATTATTTCTTGATAGCATCATGGGATTTGGTTATGGGAAAGTGTGGAAAAAAATCACTGCTCCTGTCAAAACGAGATTTCCAGCATAATGCGTCCTGAGTGATTGGCTAGCCCATGTTATGGTTCAGACACCACATTATCTCACATCAGACATACTCACTAAACTACAACAAAAGGTTCATTCAGCAAAGTCTGAGAATAATAACGATTAAAGACTAATAATACAAGTTAAAGAAGAAATCAGTTACCTATTAAGACCTGATAAACTAGATGGCAGTCAGATCTAGTTAAATATAGAAACCAAAGTTACCGATCCCCGGTCCTTACCACCTCCTTTAAAAGATTGTAAGGCTAGTGTGCAATCATATCCACAAGTGTTACCAATTATGCCCTCAACACCGCCTGAGAGATTTAGTAGAGATCCCAAAAAGTTTTCATTGTTCCTTAATCAGTGTGAATTACATTTTTATGCAACACTATGACATTTCCAGATGGTCAGTCCAAGGTAGCAATTGTTTTGTCTAACTTAAGAGGGAATGCTGCTAATTGCAGTATACACCAAATGAAAAAATATCCCCTGCTACACAATTTCTTTACTTTCTGCAAATAACTGTGGAAGCTGTTTGATAGGAAATCATATGCCCTTTCTTTAGACAATTAGTTGTTGAATTGAAAATAAGGCCACCAATATTCAATAAGTTTCACCGCTATCTTTAACCGTCTCATGATTAAAACTGCTTAGATTAAAGAAAAGAGATCCATTTTATTTTATCAGGTGTTAAAAAGTGAATTGAAACATGTACCGGCAGCAGTGGTTTATCCTCTAATGAAATAGTGTATTGTATTATAACATTTGTATTGTGCTTAATATCTCTATGTAGTGTGCTGAAGCACTCCTCCACATGGATAGCAATCTAAACTGTGTAAGGTATCTGTAACAAGGAGAGTGAGTAGGCAGAGAACAATGGAGACTTACCGGTGCTTCCTCACTGGAACGCCAACATCTGAAAAACAAAAAAACATAGTCAAAAGAGCGGAAGGACAAACACCAGAGAGGACAAAACAGAAACATAGCAGACGGACTTTTGTTTTCCCACCAGGAGGATCCAACGTGCAGAGGAACAGATGAAGAAGCCTGGCCAAAAGGGGAGGAGGATGCACAAAGAGAGAAGGACGAGGCGCGAGAGGCCCAGAGGAGAAAGGAAGACGTGGTCCAAGCCAGGGGCTGGGGAACAAAAACAGCACCGGAAGGTCAGGAGGCTGTTACACAGGTCGAAGTGCCTCCTGGGAAGAATCCTTCCGGGTGGCATTCGGCCCACCACACTCCTGGAGGAGTGTGACTCGCACAGGCCAGTGCTCGAGGGGTGCGGGGGTGGGGAAAAAGACACTGCAGAACGCTCAGGGCAATAAATACTTCACAGATAGTGGGAAGTAAAACAATATCAAAACTATTATTTTTAAGTTTTGTTTTCTACCTTGGACCAGTTAAAGCAAAAGTTTAACTGCACTGGATAATGGTCCAGAAGTGATGCAAGTTATTTTCTTTAGACAGGCAGGGTCGTTTTTTTGGGTATATCTTTTATTTGTGTTTGGCTGCATTCCGTCGTGTTGATTACAACGACACCAGTAGAAGGAAGGAAGGCTGTTCTGACAGACAAACCTATGCATAGAAAGGCGAAAGCTAGGGTACTACGAAGAACCTTAGGGAGGACCCACCTAAAAACCTCCCCCACAGAAACAGAGAGAGCAAGGAAAAGGGTAACAGAAGAGAGTAAAGAAGCCTCGTAGACAGCTCTCACTATATCCTAAGAGGAAATTAGAGAAGGGAAGAAGCTTAATGAACAATCCCAATTGCTCATTATACGTACCTGTGCTCACAGTTTCTGTTTTTTCGAGAGACTCCGGAGTGGAAACATCAACACCTAGAAGAGTGAAGGAGAGTGAGACCTGGGAAGGAAGTTAATCACGGAAGTTCCAACTGGACTAAATCAAATGAGTAAGGGACACTGAATTTCAGTTGATTTGTGTTTCTTTCTAAAATGTCCTGGGTAATTAAAGACTAAGGTGTAAAGAGTGAAAAGCAACTCTACCTGTGATATTTTGATAAACGGAAAGTAACCCCACCTTCAGTGTGTGATTAGAAATGTGCTGCATTTTTGTTTGAGCATTTGTGGGAAGTGTTTTCATGTTGTGTGCGATAATCACTGAGGGCCAGTTATCATGTTATTGGATGCAGCACATGGCAGTGTGAGGGATGAGGAAGTGTGCGAGAGGGACACAAATTGTAATTGTAATAACGACTAAAATATATAGGTGGCTACTCGGCACCAGCTGAAAGGAGCTCATAGACTTAGTGGTACAGTTAGATCACTGTTTAGCTGTGCAATGATCAGCAAAACATGATGATGCCAAAATGTTGGTAATATATTCCAAAACTGAAGAGCATGGAAGTCCTGAAGTTGCAGAGCCCATGCAATTAGATAGTGTCGAGATCCGCTTTCTTTAGAGGAGAAGGAAAGCTATGCATCTATTGTAGTCAATCAGGAACTTTTGCACAAGATTAGCACTAAACCAAAGACTTCTTAAAAGCCTATAGAAGCAACGTCACAGTTAGGAAAGGTACCCTGTCGGAAAACTGGGTTCCTTAACAATGAAAGGAGTTGCCCTGTTGAGTGAAAAATATTAAGTAAATACCAACTTAGATAGTGAATGCTATGCACTCGTCAGTAACTCGTATGGCAGTTCCTAAAGAAATAACTTTGCCTGATGGAAAAGAAAAGAATATTTCAGGATTTTTAGATTCAGGAGCTGCAGGAAATTACACAGACATAAAATATGCTCACTCTTTACAATTATCAACGAGTAAGAAAAATCTCTGGAAGAGTTTAAGGAAGTAGATGGTTTAATTTTATCTTCAGGTACTGTTCGTTTTCATACACATGATTCTTTTAGTATGGTTTGGTAGACATCATGTAAAGATTTCTTTTGATTTGATTGATGCACCTCAATTTAAAGTGATCTTAGGAATCCCATGGTTGGGACAGTCCTCATAATAATTGGGCAACTAGAACCTTGCCACTAAATTCTGATTCTTGTAACAATCAAAAGTCCTCATGATTGTTTTAATAAGAAAGCAAGTATATTAACTCCACATAGAAATAATGAATGAACAATTGATTTTAAACCTGAAGCAGTGATACCCTTTAGCAGTGTATGCACTTAAAGAGTCTGGGACAGACTATCCAAGGCAGATGAAAATCAAGCCAATGGGTTATCAGGGCATCATCACATTCCCCAGCGTTTTCATCTGTTTTCAGGACATAAAAAGGGGCGGGGTGTTGAATTGAGAACATGTACTGATTGCAAAGTTTCAAAGAAATTACAGTAAAGAACAGATATCCATTACCATTTATATCAGTCCTTTGAGGTCAGGTCAAACATGCAAATATTTCTAATAAGTTGGATCTTAGAGGAGCTTATCATTTGGACGAAGTCTTGGTGGGGGATGAGTGGAAATCTGCCTCTGTTGAGATTAAACTTTTCAATGCATGTCTGCCTGTCTAGGAGTTCCCCATCAGTAAACATGACTCTTCTCGTTCAGGCAGATTACCAGCTTTCCATTTCTTTTTTAAAATACATCTGTTTATTGTTTTATTAGTCAGTGGAAGTGGAAGAGGTGTGGCGCAGCGGCCAGGGTGCCTGACTCCTGACCACGGGGTTCACGGTTCGATCCCCGGTGCCGGTGGCAGGTTAGCCCAGCACCATGTGACTCTGGGCAATAGCTTGCTTAATCTTCCCGACGGCCCCCAGCGCCGGGACACCTCTCCGGAGGTAGCTGTGCGCTTTACAAATGCTGGTATTTTATTTCATTTCATTCCAATACATAACCGAAAAACTGTGGCACCAGTTACAACGGAAATCAATACCAAATTATCACATAGTATCTCAGTCTGTATGTATACTGTATTAACACATCTGAGAGCAGCCCACTCAGGTCAGACCCCATCGGCTGTATGCCTGGCAGATCACAGGCCCAAAATCCTCAAGTTTGTCCGCACACCCTCTACATTTGTAAACCACCTTCTCTGAATTGCTACAGGAGTCCATGCCTCGGGCTCAAACCCTCCGGGGTTAGATATTAGTGTTTCTCCAATATTGGGCAATGTCTCTATAGGCCACTAGAAATACTATGCCCATTAGTAATCCGACTTCAACAGTCAGTTCATCCCTCCCTGATTCCCAGGATCATGGCTCAGGGCTACCCGCCAGCACAAGAGAGCATGCCATGTGACTTGTGGGAGCAAAGTCGGGGTTGTCTACCGTGTGATAAATCCGCAATCCCTAGTATTTCGAGGGTATCTTACTCCAGACTCCAAGAGGTGCATGTCTGTCGCTGAATCACCAGTCTCCGATCTGCACCATTTGTGCCGCTCAATAGTAGAGTCGGATTGCCATGGCATGGGTATTTCATTTTTCCCAAACTACGCATTTTAATGATGGTTCGGTGGGAGACGGAGCACGCATGGGGACAAACCAACCAACAAGCACTAGAGAAAATAATCTTGTGGGTCAGGCACATCGATGATTTGTTTTTAATTTGGAATGGAGATACTGGTCAATTAATGCAATTCTTCAAAAGCCTCAATGAAAATGACCTAGGGCTACAATTTACATGCTCAACTAGTAGATACAGAATACATTTTTTAGATGTTCAAGTGTATGTACAGGAAGGACAAATTAACATAACATTGTACAGGAAGGAAACATCTACAAACAGTATCTGAAATGGAACAAGCTTCTACCTGAAACCACTTATCAGGAGTATACCATATGGAGAGCTACTAAGAATGAGGAGAAACTGTTCCAGAGATGCAAATGCACAAGAGAAATTCGCCGAGACAATAAAATGAGTGAGATGTAGAGATTACAGAGAGAGACCTGCAAAAGAGCTTACAAAAAGTGAGATTGAAACCTCATGCTGAAATGCTAATCACTTGAAGAGAGAAACAAATAACAATAAACGAAGATCAAGAAGTGCCTAGACTTCTACCAAAGTATAGCAAATACAGTATAAAAATCATGAATATTGTATGAAAACACTGGCACTTAATATCCAAAGATTCTGATATTGGTACTCTCTTGGGCAAACACCCCCAGGTGACCTACAGAAAAGCAGTCATTAAAGGACAAACTGGTAAAGAGTCATTTTCAGGACAATTAACCAAAGAATTGGGTAGAAGACCAACAGAGTAGATTCATCAAATGCAACAGCTGCTAAGTGTGCAAGATTGGCATAAATATGCAGACCATCATGGACAGAAAGCATAAGACAATTTTAATTCTAAATAGAATAACATGCAATTCACAATATCTAGTCTACATAATTGAATGCACTTGCACAATTTTGGAACATATAAAAGCAATGAAACATAGTGACCTGACGTATGCAACAGCAAAACATGGAGTGGACATGATCCCACCAATTGAAGGAGGTGGTAATAGGACTCCAAAATTAAGAAGCCTTGAATCCAAATATATCATCAGACTGAAAACAGAGATGCAGAATGGCCTGAACAATGATGAAGAACTTTATGTGCATCTATGATACTGATTACCGATGGTTATGATATAGAGGTTACACAAACAAAGATGTTGATTTAAATTTGAGATGTAATTCCAATTTAGAGTGATCACATGGAATTAGCCGGTACTATTGCGCAAGTGAGGTGGTATGCATTGGTACTAGACGACACATAATATGTATGTCTGGACATAGCCACGCAGATATGAGGCACTGGGTGTTAGCTCAGGTAACTTCTTGGCACAGGCGGGTAGATATGATGTATTTGGCACTAGACCGTATGCCCTGATACCTGTTCTCATTGCTGCATTGAATAACACTGTGAATTACAAAAAACTGACATTAATTGTAGAAAACTTGAGTGTACTATACAGGTTGGTGACCGGCGTTGTGATTATAATAACCTGCTTGTGATTACCTTTTCAAATGAAGTAACAGATCATGTTCAATCATGTAAGAAACCATTGTTTTAATGTAGAAACTACTTCTCCCATAATGCCTCCTAATTGACAGATATGGGAGTAGTATATAAAGGGCTTAGGAGAAGGACTCACCTACCGTGACAAAGACCTTGGGAGGTCAAAACGCATTGGTGGAGCGATTGCCAGACTTGAATTAATGTTTATATTCAAGTTCACCGAGTGTGGGGTTTCCTTGTGAATCAATGTTTAAAGAGCGAGCGGTCAAGCCCCAACGCCAGCACCAGCTGCAGAGCGTGCCAAAAGGATACAGACCAAATTGTGAGGAGTGTATATATATATATACATATATACACATACACACACTAGGTCCTACCTATAACTACCTACTGGTGACTATATATATATCTGATGATGTAGCGTTTGTCATGTTCTTTAGGATAGTCCCATCATGTACATACCGATTACATACATTGTGTCCCATCCACACGACATAACGGTCCTAAACACAGGTGACCTTTTACCTAGTAGCTTACTTCTGTCTCTTCGACAACCAGGCTCTCGGTATCCTATCTTAATCCCTGTACCTGACGTACATAAACATGTCCCAAGGCACGGTAGATTTATTCTGTATAAGGGTCACCACTTTTTTTCATCCATGGCCAACAGCCAGCTGTGCATGAGTGTTTTTGTTTAGAAAAGGATTAGCAGAGGATTAGTGAATGTTTTAAAAACATATCGAGATGGGGGCGTGGCCAAGATGGCGGCGAGGTAGGACGTGCCTTGCTACCTCTCCGCCGACCGCCAATATTTAGCACCGGCCTTTGGCCCTTCATAGCTCCAACAGTTCGGGAATCGTACCTTTAGCTTCCCGCACGATCCCTGGCGTCCTGCGGAGACGAGTGGTGACGCCGCGGCGGCTGCAGAAGGACCTGAGCGGCGGCCAGATCTCGGCGACGACGCGGCCCGTACCTCTGGGCTGGAGCGCGCTGCTCGCGTGTCGGCCGGCACCGCCTGAGGCCCGAGGAGCCCACTGTGAGTGGCGGACTTGACCACTGGGGCGCACCCTGCTCGCGCGCTGCTGCCGCTGGACGACTTGCGGTGGCGGCGCGGGTGAGTGCGAGGGATCCGGAGCGGCAGGGGGCGGACTCGGCGGAGGGCCGCACGGCCGAGGTCTGCCCGGGAGAGCTGCCGTGGGAGTGAGAGACGTTTCCTGAGGCGACGTCGGCGGCTGCACAGCTGGGGCACTTGGGCTGGGCCCATGCATCGCGCTCCCTCGGAAGGAATAGCAGCGACAGCGGCACGAGCAAGCTGAGGAAGTCGCCGGACCTGGTACTGTGAGGGGCTGGGCCTACGGGGGGCTGCGCACTTGCGGACCAGCGCTGAGAGAGGCCCTGTGCATTTAACTCACTCCCTGTGGCGGAGCGGTCGGCTGCTGCCGGAGGCCTGCAATTGAGGTGAGCTGTGGTGGACGGTGGACCCGCAGTGCCTGGACATCGTTCAGGGGCGGTGTAACTGTCGACGGCGGCAGCGGCGGCTGGGACCTATTAGCCTCCCCTTGCAACGCGGACCTCTGGGTGGCGAGGAGGAGGGGGGCTGCGATACAGTGCGGCCTACCCGCGTTTCTGCTACAAACTCGGCCGGAACGAGGGGGCTACCCGGACTAACTTTGTTTCATAGAAGAGGGGGCCCCTTTGACGGGTGGACAGCGTACTAGCCCGGCGTGGACTGGAGGGCCCTGTTGTGGGGGCTGCTCCCCTCTGGCATATTCCTATAGCGACAACTCGGGCTATGACCTCCACCCGGGCCAAGAGGGACAAGAATTTGAAGTCCAACAAGCAGGAAGGGACACTGAAGGACCTCTTCTCCCGCGTATCAACCTCTCGGGGCACTCCTGCCATGGCCCTCTCCGATTCCGGCGCCGCAGCGGGGCTGCAGACAGACGACTCTACGGACGCGCCAATAACACGCGCGTTCCTCGAGTCTCTCTTCGCGTCGCTCCGCGAAGACCTGCAGACTGTGAAGAAAGATCTCACAGCGGAGATAAAGGACATTCGCAGAGATGTGGATGGCGTCGGAGAGAGAGTGGCGGCCTTGGAGGATAAGAGCGATGCCAGGGACGTGGAATTCTCGGCTCTTCAGCAAGAGGTCATACGGCTCCATAAGCAACAGGTCGACCTCCAAACCCATCTGGAAGACCTGGAGAACCGTTCCCGGCGACACAACATCCGGATCCGCGGTGTACGAACTAACGCAGAGGCAGGCGACATCTTTGCCTTTGTTAGGGGGCTGTTCAACCACATCCTTGGGAATGCACCGGACTTTGACCTCAAACTCGACAGAGCACACCGGGTGGGGCCTCCTCGAGCGGACGTGGCTGCCCCAGCAGATATTCTCACCTGCGTGCAGGATTTTCGTACCAAAGAGGAGATCCTCCATAAGGCCCGTGCGCTGCATCCGATTTCCTACCAGGGACAGTCCCCCGTTCTTTACCAGGATCTAGCAGCCGCCACCTTACAGAAACGCAGGCGCTTCCGTCCAGTTACGGCTCATCTCCGCCAACGTAACATCCAGTATGCATGGGGTCACCCATTTCGCCTGATCTTTCAGCTAGAGGGGCGGCAGTACCAGCTACGCTCTCTGGTGGAGGTCTGCAAACTCTTGGACATTGAATTGCCTGAAGATGAGGCAGAGACCCGAGATTCAGGGCCAGCCACGGGAACGACACCCTCGGGTTGGCGACTACAGCGTCGACGACGCCGTCCCAGAAGACCAGACCCCGCCGAGATTGCATCTGGGCAGAAAGCTGTTCTCGAGTCCCTTCCCGGGTCATTGGCGAAGTCTTGACTCTGGCTGGAGTTGCCCAACTGTTACCATTGCTGAGGCGGAAGGTGGGGAGGGTGGATCTTGGCCACTGATCGGACCCCAACATGACCTTTTTCTCTTCATCCTGGGATGAAAGACTATGTTGTTCACAATATGGGGTTGTTGCATCTATTGCCTTCTTTGGTGCTTGTTACGCCTTGAGAGCATTTCTTTTTCTCTTTTTTAGGGGTCTTTGCTTTTTTCTTCCCTATGTCCTTTCTTCACAACTCTTCCTTGTCCTACGGGGGGATTGGTCCAGGGCACAAGGGTGGGTTTCCCTTTGCGCACAAGTCAGAGGCGCTGGCAGTGAGGCAACGCAAGCTGGACACGTAGACACAGGGTTGGGGTCATGTCTGCACCTCCGATTAAGGTCCTTACTTTTAACGTAAGGGGGCTCAATAACCTTATCAAGCGTAGGGCCCTGCTTTCCTACTTAGAGAGCACGCGCGCTGACATATGTCTCCTACAGGAGACACATTTCCTTTCGAGAGACTGCTATCGCCTTAGGTCGCGCAGCTTCCCAATCCAATTCTTTTCTTCTATGTCCACCAAGACGGCGGGGGTGGCCATTCTGGTTTCCAGGGCATTTCAGGGGAAGATGATACAAAAGGGGGTCGAAATAAAGGGTAGACTTCTCACCTATCACTTTTCCGTGGGGGGTCACACAGTGGTGGTGGGCTCGGTTTACGCCCCCAACGAAGGTCAGGAACGCTTCTTACAGGATGCCCTCACAGCTGCCACCGCAACACAGGAACGCTATATACTCTTAATATAGTGTTTAACAATGACCTTGATAGGTCTGCCCAACGCACGACCCAGGTGGGAGCTCTCTCTCCTACAGGGTCCTCCTGGCTACGCAATCTTGATCTCACTGATATCTGGAGACACCGCCACCCACATTCACGGGCGTTTTCTTATTACTCAAACGCGCATAAAACTTACGCAAGATTAGATTACTTCCTTGGCACTAAGGCCATCCGTGCGGCCACGCAATCCACTGACATTCTGGTCGCTTCTCTATCCGACCATAGCCCGGTTGAAATCTTATTAGACTTACCTCGGACCGGTCGCGTCCCGCCGCAGTGGCGCTTCCAGGACACGCTGTTGCACCGCCCAGACACGGTTGTCCAGCTGCAACGCGCCATACAGGACTATCTCGCGCGCAATGATACCCCAGACACCTCGCTTTCGACAAGGTGGGAGGCTCTGAAGGCAGTCATCAGGGGGGAGGTTATTGCCATAGCATCAGCAGGGAACGCTGCTCGGAAAGCGAAGAGGGAGGAACTGACGCAAAAAGTCCACGAACTAGAGCGGATGCACCGACGGACCGGGGCTCCCTGCATATGGCGGCAGTTGTCTCTTGCACGGAAGCAATTGGCAGCACTGGATCTAGATAAGGCAGAATATGCCGCTATGCGGTTGAGACACTCTTTCTATGTAGGGGGGGATAAATGCGGTCACCTTCTTGCGCATAAACTCCGCGAGGCTCGACTTCGCGAGGGCGTCCAAGAAATTAGAGATGGTGATGGCAACACAGTAACCGAGGACGCAGCCATCGCCGAAACCTTCCGTAGGTATTACGCACACCTGTACGATGATCAGCCCCTAGCGGAGGCCGATATCACCTCCTATTTATCGGATGCTGCTCTTCCCACTTTGACACTGGACCAGGCGGCACACATTGAGAGGGAGATTCGACCAGAGGAGGTCATCGCTGCCATCGCTCGCCTGAAGCTGGGTAAGTCCCCGGGCCCGGATGGGTACACGGCGGCTTTTTACAAGCAGTTTGGCACTGCCCTCGCCCCCTTGCTAACCAGGCTTTTTAACTCTTTGGCGGAAGAAGGGGCTATCCCCACGTCTATGTTAACGGCGGCGATAGTGGTCCTCCCTAAGCCAGGGAAAGATAAGTCTGTTTGTGGGTCGTACCGGCCCATATCATTGCTGAACTTAGACCTGAAGCTTTACACTTCTATCCTGGCGTCCCGACTCGCCCCTTACATGCAGGGGTTAGTGGACCCCGACCAGGCTGGGTTTATACCACAGCGTCAGACTAGCGACAACACGAAAAGGGTAATGCACCTCATTGAGAAGGCCTCCCGCAGCCCGGGGAAGTATATGTTGCTCACGATGGACGCGGAGAAGGCCTTCGACTGGGTCCACTGGCCATATCTCGAGCGGGTGTTGCACCGCATAGGCATCGGGGATAAAATGCGAACACACATTTTTAACTGTTACCGCTCTCCCACAGCGACTGTTAGAATTAATGGACAAACGTCCGCTCCCTTCCCAATACACAGGGGGACAAGACAGGGATGTCCTCTGTCGCCACTACTGTTTGCTTTATATATGGAACCTATGGCGCAGAGGGTCCGGAAACATCCGCAGATTACGGGCATCCGCTTTGGGGGGGACACCCACACTATCAGTCTCTATGCGGACGACGTCCTTGTCACCCTGGCGAACCCCAATGGGGCACTGGGAGCCTTCTTGGAGGAACTGGATGCCTTTGCTGGAGCGTCCGGGTTTAAGGTTAACCTGTCGAAATCCATAGCGATGAACCTCTCGCTGCCGCCCCAAGAGAAGGCGGATTTGCAGGCTCGCCACCCGTTGCTGTGGTCCGTTGATCCCGTCCCGTACTTGGGCATTTACCTGACACCCACCCTGCAGAGCATGAGGCTCACCAACTTCTCACGTCTTTGTGCCCGGATCCAAGCAGAGCTCCAGCGATGGAAACACCACCAGATTTCCTGGCTGGGGCGGGTCGCCGCTATAAAGATGACCGTCCTTCCCCAAATTCTTTACTTATTTCAAACGCTGCCCTTACCGCCCCCGGCGGGTTGGCTTCGAAGGGTGCAATCAGATCTCTCTTCCTTTATCTGGCAAGGTCGCAAGCCCAGATTGAAACGCGAGATTAGCTTTCTCCCACCGCATGAAGGGGGCCTGGGGGTTCCCGACCTTGCTTTATATTACAAGGCCACACAGCTACGATATTTGGTCGAGTGGAGCCGGGCCGATTCCGAGAAGAATTGGCTCTTCCAGGATCGTGCTGTGGCGGGCACTTCTCTTCGGAAGATCCCCTTTCTCCAGAAGATTCATCGCCCCTCCAACCTCTATGCTTCTCAAGTGACCCGTACACTACTTACGGTATGGGACCAGACGAATTTGAGCCATGAGTTGACGTCCTTCCCATCCCCGTTTACGTCCATACTGGATAACCCGGCCTTTACTCTGGGACTGGACTCGCACTCTTTTCGCCGGTGGCGGGACTCCGGCTGCTGGGCACTGGGTCCCTTGTTCGCTAACGGCAATTTTATCTCCTTCCCACTGCTTCGGGAGGACTTTGGCCTCCCGGAGTCGGAACGCATGCATTATCTCCAGGTACGGCACTGGGCTTTACATCCTGATATCCGCCCACATGCGGCGAGGCTCTTAACACAATATGAACGTTGGTTGGTGACGCGGGTTTCTGACAAAAAACTGATCTCGGATCTCTATAAAATGCTCCAATCTCGATACTTGCATAGCTATCATGTTGGGCGGGCACGATGGGAACGGGAACTTGGGCGGGATCTTACTCCTGAGGAGTGGGAGGGCGCCTGTTACAGGGCACGTCACACAGCGACACACATAGGTTTAACAGAAATCCTCACTAAATTGGTTTATCACTGGTACTACACCCCAGAAAGGCTTCACCAGATCGATGCGGGTCACAGCCCGGACTGTTGGCGGGGGTGTGGTGAGAGGGGCACTTTGGTTCACCTATTGTGGGATTGCACACATCTTAGATCTTACTGGACACACGTCTTAGACGAAGTGGACAAATACCTAGATACTGAGATCCCTAGATTCCCTGCCTATGTTCTCCTGGGGGTGCCCAATCCACTTACATATCCCCTCAAAGCTCGGAGAGGGAAGCAAATGGCCATAGCCCTTGGCTCGGCAGTTCAGAACATATCAATCCATTGGAAGTCCCCTCAGGTTCCTACACATACTGGATGGTACCAACGCTTGTGGCACGTTCTGGGGATGGAGAAGATTTCCCTGACCCTTGCGGGGAAGGGCGCTTCCTTCAGCGAGCTGTGGCAACCCTTCCTTACTCTTCTAGCATAGGACTTTTGCGAAATGGCTTGTCCGCGCTATCTACGCCTTTTGCGCTTAACTGTCCCGGAGTCCATTTAGTACTCCGTTTGATCATCAGCCTCAACGTGTTGCATGCCCTAGCACTTTACCACCAGCCTGGACCAGGGGTGGGAGGGGGGTGGCTACTTCTTATTTTCCTACTTTTCTTTCTATCTTGGGGGGGGGGATGGGGGGGTGCTGTTTATTGTTTATACTGTATCATAACTATGCTGCCTTCAGTACGACTAGGTCCCGAGTGGCCCTACTGTAATGTTTCTATCATTGGTAACTATCAATAAAACAGAGTTAAACCATAAAAACATATTGATTCTGGAAAAACCCTGGAGTGACCACTTTAGTATAAAAGACCCTCACTCCCCCTTACAGACAGAGAGGAGAATTCCTTCCATGCTGGACCGAGACTCTGCAGGCTGATCCTTCGACAGGCAGAGACCTGACATCCCTTGCTGGGTGCCATCCTAGACGCAGAGACGGGGTCCTTCATTCAGAACCATAAGATGAGGGGTTAGTACTTCCCGGGGGATTCTTGGCTCCATTAGGATCTATCCTGACATTAACATACACAGGCTTCACCCACATACCTAGGCTAGGTACATTTTAGGTAGGCTACGCATCGTAGGAGTAAGTCAATGCTATTGTTTTATATAATATGTTTTTATTCATCTTATTAGCACTATGGTAGAAATGTATCTACTTTTTACGATATTGGTACTAGCAATTACATTTGTCTGCTCCTGTCTTTTGATTGTCGCAGCTAACATGTTTCATACAAGACTGACGCTTGACCAATAAATATTTATTGAAATCGTTCCAATCGTCATTCTATGTATTCTGAGAAAAGCAAGCACGAGTGACTGAACAGAAGATACCGTATTGTTTCCACGATACCTGAGGAATCAGAGTTGTCATGTTCGGTGGTTGCCAGAAACTACACACACCACTGTAGAATACAGAAGGGTGGTAGTGGCACCGTAGAGCTAGCTGGTCTAACGGCTGACTCATCCTGTGGGGGTGTCCAGAGTCTGTCTGCACACCAAGACCTCAGTTTAGGTCATCCAAAACGCGCAGGTCCTGGGGGGTCCTAGGAACTACATGGCATGGCGCCTCCAACGTTGGTTAGGTTCTTATATTAACAGTAAAATCTGAGTAGTTCAGTCGTGCTTTCTCAGACAATCCTACTCACATTTTCCAGAGACGTCTGAAGTGGTAAGGTTAATCCATCTCAGCTGAGCAGGCACACCGGGTGTATTGGCTGAAGGTTTTATGCAAGCTTGTAAGGATTAAAGGTTCCCATATTGTGCTAAAACCTACCTCTTAAAAACCTTTACTTTCTTCTCTTTTCAAAAATGACTGAACACACAAGTAGCGATGGAAGCGAGGAAGGAGACAAATTTGCAAATGCTCGTAACATTACAGAAAACTGCCGACAAGCAGTAACTCTGAAATTGTTAGAACATGGATTACCTGCAACAGGTGGCCATGTTACCTTCGTGATTGAGGTACAAGAGATGTTCGGATCAGAGGTATTCTATTCCTGGGTAAAATTCCCACCTGCAGATCCACAGACACATATATTCCACAAATACATTGAAGTGGATCCACCGAAAGAATACATCTCATATGAGGACATCGAAGTCCTGTTAACTTACCAGCAACATAAAAACTGGTTTAAAGGTGCCCTAAAACACACAACTTAAGTCGTAAGACTCGGTCCGCTCAGCATAAGAGGAGCAATATGGCCGGTCTTAGGGGCTTACACTCCACATCCTGAGATGGACACACTCCCAGTAGGGGAAGTGCGTACACTTTACAAAGAAGTAGTCAGGCTACACAGACATATTGTCCAGTTCGTCATGCGAACACTCACATTGCAACCTGAGAGAGCTGCTCCACCTGGAATAGTCCAGACCCAGCCCACACCAATAATTAGTCCACAAACACTAAAAGCAATAATGGGTGCGTTCCCATCAAAAAGGGATCAAGTACCATTCTGGATTGCTAAAAAAAATAGCACAGCTGGAAGCAGTATTTCCCCGTACGGGTCCGCAGGAAAAACACAGAATGTTAACAATTTCCTTGCCAATGGGAATGGTTCCCTCGCTTGAGGATTGTACCACATGGGGAACAATCTTTGCTGCAGTATACATTAGAATACACAGTACCCCAACCATATCAGTTATTCCTGAAGTATTGAAACAGATACAGAATGAGTACAGGGCAGGACCTGCCATGGACTTGGGGATAAAACTGATGGGTAATTTTGACCAAGTCTTGGCAATTATGCTGAGCAACATCAAGGGGGAAGCAGCAGCAGTGGCTATACGCCAACGCTTAAGGGAAACAACTCCTGCAAATCAGGAGCGTGCATTACCAAAAATTATCAAAGAAACCTATGATTCACGAGGCAGAGATAGTTTTGGGAGCCAAACCAGGGAAACCACTAGTGTTGAGTAGTTCTGATAAGGATAACTCAAAGTAAGCACCCACTTCTTCTAAAAAGAAATTGGATAATAATAATAAATCCAAAAATAATAATAATAACAGAAACACTTCACAATCAAGGGGTGGGTCTCCCCAACGGGAGTCCTCTGAAAAGAGGTACAACCTTAGGAATAGTGATAACATTAGGAAACCTGACAGGTGTCAGGATACTGATACACGTTCCTTTCGTTCCTTTCAGGGTTCATCAAAAAGCTCAGAGAGGCAAGGACGGTCAGAACAAAAAATTGAAGATTGACCAAAGGGAAACACATTGCACTTCAGATTTCATTATCAAACAAGAAGAGCAGCCTAAGGCAAAGACTCAATTCAAAAAGAAGAAAGTAGCTGGCTTAAAAATTAGAAATGCCCAGGTTACTGAGGACTCAGCTTCTGAATGGAGAATGGGCTCTGACGATGCTAGACAGCGCGGCAGAAGTAACAATAGCTCGCCAGAACCTGAAGGAATTTCTGGTGACAGCAGTATTGAATGATTACATCACAGTGCAAACACCTGATACAAGAGTGAGTGTCCCACACTGTCTACCCGAAATTAATCTTCAAATAGAGGGGGACATCTCAAGAAAAATTAAAGGTCTCTTTTGGGAAAATTTGACATTTGGATACAACATCCTGTTAGCAGAAAAAGATTGGCCACCTGAATTTATAATGGATTGCCCAAAAGGTGAAAGCGTCATTTTGCCTGCTTTCTCCGACCTCGTTCCTGTTTCCTTAAAACACTCGCGCAGGAGTGGGGGCAAGCGCTAGCTCCAGCATTATACCGCAGCCATGTAGGGTGGGACGTGGAGTCAAAACACCCCGAAATCCCATTCAAAACTACTCCAACTCCACAGAGACAGTACCCTATTAAAAATGAAGCGAAGAAACAGGTCAAAGAACAACTAGAATGCCAAGGTGTGATTGAAACTTGCACCTCACCAATGAACAACCCTTTGTTTCCAGTAATGAAACCTGACAACACATATCGTTTGGTTTTAGATTACAGACACTAGAACACATGCACAAAAACATTTGCAGTTCAGACTACACATAGTGCTGCATTAATGAATAACATTGTGCGGAAGAAATACAAAACAACACTAGATATCTCAAATGGATTCTTCTGCGAAAGTATACTCATGAAAGCCGATATTTGACCGGATTTTCTGCCCTCGGCATTCAGCGTCAGTTTTGTTGCCTGCCCCAAGGCTATAAGAACAGCCCCGGGTTTTTCTCGGCAAGAGTGTCAGAGCTATTACAAACTTGCGATGAAGAGACAGTGTCCTACGAAGATGATATATATCTGACGGACGATGAATTAAGTGAACACTTGTACAGGGTGAACAACATAATTGTTGGTTTTGCCAATTTGGGCTACACATTTAACATCAAAAAATCGAAAATTGCCCATCTCAGCATCCTATTTTTGGGATATGAGCTGTCAAGTGAAGGCAAAAAGCCTGGCCGCCAATTTTCTAGTAAAATGCGAGCTAATCCAGCCTCCTAAAACGCTGAAGGGTTTACAATCCATTTTAGGATTTCTAAATTTCGGCAGAACATACATTCAAGACTACGCAGAAAGAGTAAAACCTTTCTATAACTTAATCAGACCTGATTTCACAGCAAACAAGTGGACTCAGAAACATACAGACACTATGTTCAATTCAAGCTGACATGATAGCTTCAAAACACTTGCAGACACGAGTAAACGTCCGCAACCTGGTAATACGGATCGTCCCCGGGTTATCAGGGTATACTTATTTCACGTTCAATGAAGGTGAGACAGTTCCTATCGCATACAAATCTCATCTGTACACTAATGCTGAAAATCGATTTGCAGCAACAGAAAAAATACTGACGGCAGTACAGACTACTGTAGGGAGAGGAAGAGCACTAGCACAGGGGAAACGCATTATCGTTGTAACCCCGATTCCGACTTTAGAAGCGGTAACAAAAGCCAGCATTCCAAATGCAAAGGCATTGCATCCACGTTGGATACCAAGGGCTAATTCTCTCACTGCAACAGATGTGGAATACAGATATGATCCTACACTGAAAACACAAGCATTCCTGCAGTACGAACAAGAATACCCTCTCCCGAATGAAATCTTGCCATTTGATCAGTATGAATACATCATTTACACTGATGGTTCTGCCCAACCGGCTATTGGAAGTAAACAGCAATATAGCGCCATGTGTGCTATAGTGAAAGGTCAAATGCGGGACGGCAGGTTCCATCCCAGCAATACGACTACACAAAGTCTAGGAGATTGTACAGCACAGCTGGCAGAACTGAAAGCCCTGATACCAGCACTACAGTATACGGATCGGGAATTCCCCACACTGATTGTGTGCGATTAGTTTTACTGTGTGCAATCTTACAATGAATATCTTCACTACTGGGGCCAGAATGGGTTCAGAGACTCCAAGGGTTGCATGATAAAACACAAATTGTTAGGGGAACAAGTGGCAAAGTTGAAAGCATGCCTCCCACGGGCTCAAGTTATTCACACTTTGAGTCATCAAATGTGTTGGCATACACGTTGAAGGGAATTCACTGGCTGATGAAGCCGCCAAGGCGACAGTGCGAACTGCTGCCGTAGCCACAATCACTCGCTCACACACGAGAATAGACGGAGATATACTAGTAGCTATCAATGCCTCAAAAAACGGCTCACCCGTCCTGCCAAAAGGCTTTCTACTCAAGTACTCCTACAAGTTAGATGCGCACAATACACTGTATGCTCAAATTCCAGGAGTGGGGGATAGAGTAATGCCAAACAAAGATCGCCTATTAGGTTTAATACTAGCTGCACACGAGGGTCTGGGCTCAGCACACCCAGGAGTCACTGCAACAATTTCATTATTGAAGCAGCGTTACTGGTGGTCGGGACTGACAAAACAAACAAAGGACTATGTTCTGACGTGCGATATTTGCCAGCAGATGAAGGGTTCCACCATTCACAAGCCACCACAAACACCATTACTGATTTCAGACAGACCCCTCACATGTGTCTATTTGGACCACTGCGGCCCCTTAAATTCAATTCAAACGGGGCTTACAAGTACATCTTGGTGGCTGTGGATTCATGCTCTAGATTCCTATGGGTTTGGCCCCAGCGCTCGGCTGATGCTCTAACTGTTATACAGATTTGCGAGCCTTCATCGGGACAAACACAATAGGCACGTTACATTCCGACCGTGGCCCTGCATTTACCTTTAGGGCTTACAAGGAAGCCATGGAAAGTATGGCAGTGGCCTTGCAGTACTCCTCCCCCTACCATCCCGAGGGAACTTTGGTGGTGGAGAGGAAAAATCGGGACCTAAAGCAATCCTTAACAGCAAGGGTATTAGGCGCGGGTGGTACATGGGTCAATCACCTATATAGGGTCCAGAGGGCACTCAACATGCCAAGAAAATCCATGGGAGGCCATACCCCTTATGAAATCCTGTTTGGGACAAGAATGTGGGTACCTGATCTCGATTGTGCCAGCACAGTGGTGGATGCAAAACCATTTGAACTGAATGACCGTTTGGCTGTTTCACTGGAACTCAATGAATTACAAGCGTTACAAAACAACGTGCAAGTCAAACGCACCGCCACTGGGGAAGTGAAACAAGTTCCGGCAAGACCTGCCTGGGTCCCGAAGATTGGGGACCTGGTCAGGGAAAAGATCCTGGTCAGAAGAGAGTTTGGGCCATCTTACAGAACAGCTGTACCTGTCCTAGCGGTAGTGGGAATAAGAACAGTACTTCTTCCGCCTCTTGCCTGGAAAAAAGAAAAAAGATTTGTCTCCATTGATCTGATCAAACCGCATCATGTGGCCGATCCTCAACAGTAGGCCGCGTGGGATCCTGAGTAGCCGCAGACCACCTCTTGCTACTATACAGGAAGTTCAGATGGAAAGACTAATAACCGTTCAAGACTCACCTACACAATGTGAAGGAGTAACGAATAATGGAGTACAAATCACACCAGTTGAAATTGAAAAACAAGAAGAAACAAAAATGAAAGTTGCAATTCGGCCCAACAATGATGTCTACATTAATATGCCTTCAAACAACACATCTGCCAGTTCTACAAAACCTGCGGAGCTACCGAAGATAGATCGAACTGCGTCTGGCTACTTCATCAACTTCGATGATTTCTCCTCAGATCCAAGTGAACCTGATCGAACGCCACCCACTTCAAAGAAAGAAAAATTTCGCCAATTCTATCTTTTGCTCAAAAAGACTTACTTAGTGCCACCTTGGTTACATATTTGGTTCGCAATAGGGGTAGTGTACCTGTTAATTTGGATTGGCACAGTGGCTGTCTTTTTTCTGCTTCTGGACGGACATTATCTCCCAGAACGCTCTGCAGTACAATCCGTGAACTTGGTCCTGAAACCACAGACATCATCACATCGTGAACAAAGACACTTGTCCCTGGTGAACATTACAGCAATTCCAATACCGGATGGTATAGTTTGGGATAAAGTTTCTTATGATGTATATGGCCCCACTGAACATTTAAAAATTCCACATTTGTTTAAAATATCTTTAAATGATTTCATTACCCCCAGTACACTATCTGATGATTGGGACATTGAGACTGTAAATACTATGCTCACAGATTTAGAACAATCTGTTGCATTTTCTTACAGAGAATTGTATGAGGATACAACTGACTACGATACCATGTTTTGTTACCAACATTATGGTCATCATTTTTTGCATAGAACAAGTGTACCACGCACTTCTAATGTGTACCATCAATGGGAACATTGCCCAACACCACCAAAAGGTAGTTCTGCCACATTCACACAGAAGTTCTCATACTTTTCGGGGTTCAATACATCCGACCCAGAATTGTTTTATAACAAACTTGCACAGACTAATGCAACTGCGAAGATGATTATGCTGACTAATACTAAACTGATATGTTCAGCACCTTTTATCTCCCAACTGTCTATACAGGGTTTCGAGTACTGGAGAGACACCATAGACACAAAATCTATCTGGGGGACAAGAGAGTGGCAGGTTCAGGGAACTGAGGCTTTGTTTAGAGCTTGCCTCATACCATTACAGATGATTTTCCTGAACAGAACTGTGCAACAGACTACCTGTTACGGGTTTGCAAAAATCAGAGACCTGAAAACACTGAGCATCCCTTCACACACACCTATTAAGGGTATTTCCAATAACACACTAACAAGTGAAGGGACACATGGTACAAGTACATACAATTTGTCATCTACCGATTGGAAGGGCTGATTAGTTTGGCCTGTAGACACGAATAGGTGCCACTCAAGATTCAGGGGTACAACCGAAGGGTTTAGTATTCATAGGCCCGACCCACGCTATGTACACACAGACGATCCAGGGTAGTGACTTCCTATAGTGTTGGGAAGTTGTGCCTAGATTGGCTAAAGACCTCAACACTATCACAGGTGAAACAATACTTGTCCCTTCTGCCAAACAAAATGGATCTTGGGCATTTCTTGTTAGGTCCCAAGAAACCACGTAGGGAATGCTTCTTGCATACCATCTACAATAAACTTTGGAAAATCTCCCAAACAGGAAGCTGCTGAGAGACTTCGTGAAATTGATAGAATTAACATAGAAAAGGCTTTAGCTGTGGTAGACAATTGCATGACCACACTATCGTCTCGTATTTATTCACTGGGCAACATTGTGTCCTAAGCTATCTCTATAATAGAACAAGATTTGTCTATTCTACAACATGGGCAATCACAGCTAAGCGCTATTTTGCTTCTTAGCTGGACACTTCAATCATTGCGTTCTGGCCACGTTCCATGGCGATACATTAAAGACACAAATCTGTTTTCGGCTTACAATCTGACCGAAAGACAATTGACCATGGCACGCAGAGATGCGAAGTACACCATGCTGCTCATTGAAAAACTAGAGAAGTTACCTTTTTTCTTGTAGTAGAGTCACCATCTACTGAATGGTTAATCCATGGCTATTTCACACTGCCAATCGCGACATTCCAGTTCCAATACTGCCTGAAATATTACCCAGTAGGCAGGTATGTAAATCGTTGGGCGAAGGGTACATACAAGAAACTTGGAAGTTACCATACACATATAGGTGCAGGAACAAAGACAAGTAAGTTTTTCTGAGTGGTTCGAACTGCGAGAAGTCCTTGAGTGGGTCTTTAGTGTGTAAAGAAATATCGCTGCACGGAGCATGTAATGCGTCAATAGCGAACTTGTCCTGCTACCTAAAGAGATCTCCAGCTGCCGTAATTCATCCGGTTTTCGAGTTACTTTCAAATGGGAGTTGCTTGATGCTGAATGACCAAGGCAGCTGTGGTATGACGCCCAGCATTGCTTATCTGGTGACCGTCAACTCCAGGGTTGTTTGTTGTAAGCAAGTATTGTTTCCCCCGGCTCGAACACTTAGGAAGGCACCACTGTGGCCGTCACTGAATGTATCCAACAAAGGGTTTGATTCTCTGAGCAGACTGAAAGCCATGCTGTTTCAGTATAATGTGGCCTTAACTTCAGCCAGAGAGACTTTTGATCTCCAAGTGGCAAGGTCTTCAGCGGAGATACAGGCGCTGGTCCGTACGAACTTCCCTCTCCATTTCGGAGAAGTGGTCCATCATATCTTTAACATGTCTGATACGAGTGGTATCGTACACTTATTTAAGAGCATTGGATCAGGTCTGTTAACCACCTTTCAAACCATTTTCGGAGTGATTACATCATTCATACACTCCGTACTTGGAAGCGTTTTTGGAGGGCTTCCTTTGGTCCTGCTTTCAGTGGCGGGCATCCTGATTTTACTCCTATTGCTTCGCAATGGATGTCAATATCACTCGAGTCATGGAGAGAACACTGTTGGAGCAACGTTGTCGTGAGCGATTGGTGTTCTTCGTGGGTATACCTCGGCTTCGAGAGCTGAGCGAGCAGTGGTTCCTGTCTTTCAGACCGGCCTGGCTTGACTGCATCCTGCCAGTATTCCGCTGCCTCTTTTGCGGATTTGGACGTGTGTTGGACCTCTGTCTGACACTTCCATCGATTGCGCCGCCGGGGCATAGACAAACTCCTGGCGCCTTTGCGGGCCCATGTGCATAGTTGTCCACAGCGTATTCCCATGTTGATGATGGGGTTCCTCGAGCCTCCAGGGGATGCTTCAGCTCCTGTTAGAACGGAAATCGGCTCCAACACGGATGTGCTGGCATCAGTCTCAAGCACACAGGCATCTAACTCTTCCCCGACGGCTGCCTTGGGAACTAGTGATGACCACCTCTGCTCACTTGATATCATACTGGAGGTACTAGAAGGACTGCCTCCTGTGGATGAAATGTTCAGTGATGTTGAGTCTTCAGCGCAGGATTCTTAAACAATCTGGCCTTTCCTGTGCTGGGAACCGTTTGGCAACTTTTTAAACATGTACCAAATTGAAGGTCAAACTGACTTTGTTTCAGAAAAACAATGAGAATATATATTCAAACATATAAAGGACCTTTTTATAATCGCTTTTTAGGGAAGAATGCTTTCACTATAGACCTTACTTTATGGACATTTTTTTAAGACTTTTTAAGTGCTTTTTCGTATATTTTTATGTACACGATTATTATGCTTGTTAGGCTTTGCTATCTTTTACCTAAGCTGACCTTGTTGACCTTTTGATGAGGAGTGGGTGTCATGTTCTTTAGGATAGTCCCATCATGTACATACCGATTAAATACATTGTGTCCCATCCACACAACATAACGGTCCAAAACACAGGTGACCTTTTACCTAGTAGCTTACGTCTGTCTCTTCGACAACCAGGCTCTCGGTATCCTATCTTAATCCCTGTACCTGACGTACATAAACATGTCCCCAGGCACGGTAGATTTATTCTGTATAAGGGTCACCACTTTTTTTCATCCATGGCCAACAGCCAGCTGTGCATGAGTGTCATTGTTTAGAAAAGGATTAGCAAAGGATTAGTGAATGTTTTAAAAACATATGGATTCTGGAAAAACCCTGGAGTGACCACTTTAGTATAAAAGACCCTCACTCCCCCTTACAGACAGAGAGGAGAATTCCTTCCAGGCTTTGCATGAGACTCTGCAGGCTGATCCTTCGACAGGCAGAGACCTGACATCCCTTGCGGGTGCCATCTTCGACGCAGAGACGAGGTCCTTCATTCAGAACCATCAGGTGAGGGGTTAGTACTTACCCGGGGGATTCTTGGCTCCATTAGGATCTATCCTGACATTTACATACACAGGCTTCACCCACATACCTAGGCTAGGTACATTTTAGGTAGGCTACGCATCGTAGGAGTACGTCAATGCTATTGTTTTATATAATATGTTTTTATTCATCTTATTAGCACTATGGTAGAAATGTATCTACTTTTTACGATATTGGTACTAGCGATTACATTTGTCTGCTCCTGTCTTTTGATTGTTGCAGCTAACATGTTTCATACTAGACTGATGCTTGACCAATAAATATTTATTGAAACCGTTCCAATCGTCATTCTATGCATTCTGAGAAAAGCAAGCATGGGTGACTGAACAAAAGATACCGTATTGTTTCCACGATACCTGAGGAATCAGGTTTGTCATGTTCAGTGGTTGCCAGAAACTACACACACCACTGTAGAATACAAGGGGTGGTAGTGGCACCGTAGAGCTAGCTGGTCTAACGGCTGACTCATCCTGTGGGGGTGTCCAGAGTCTGTCTTCACACCAAGCCCTCAGTTTAGGTCATCCAAAACGCGCAGGTCCTGGGGGTACTAGGAACTACACAACAGGTTCTCTATACAGGAGCTGCTCTCCACCTATCTTGGAAACTACCCAGAGTTCTCTGCTTCATTTCTGCATAATTTATGTGGCACTCTAAGCCTGAAAGGGTATTGTTTTGACTTATACTGGGTGCTCCTTGTGTCCGGACAAAGCTAAACCTCTCTGAAGAGCTATAATGATAGCAAAACATGTGTCAAGGGTTGCTTTTATTCATTCCAGGTTGGCTTGGATGGTATTATACTAATCCAAAGCTGTAATACTGTGCCTGGAGTGGTAAAATGCTTTTGTCAGTTTACATCTTGGCAGTGCCCCCGACAGCAAGTCGTTGTAATGACTTGCGTTGTAATGGTATGCGATATAACAACGCAGTCGCTGTAACGACCGCGTTGTAATGTCATGCGATGTATCGCATGCGATGTAACATCGCATATTCTAAAAAACAGACATTTGAGGTGAGCAGATTCTGAACGTCGCTGGTGTTGTAGGGTGCTCTATACAACGGCGGCTATCTACCTAAACTAGGGAACTATCCAGAGTTTTCTGCCTCTTTTTTAGCATAAATAATGCGGCCCTCTAAACTTGAATCTATACAGGTCTCTGCAGCATGAGTCTAATAAAGATGGTATGTTGCATTTGTATGAGGCTTACTGGCAAAATCAAGTAAATACCCAAGTATTTCAGTGATTCCTCCGAAAGGCTCACGCCTTCCTCAGTCAATAGCGTTTTTCCTGCATTTGTTGGAGTTGCTAGTCCTAAACCATGCAACTTAAATAATTTACTTTAAAGCTCTGCAACAGCTTGAAGCTCAGGTGCTAAGTGTTCTGGGTTGGTCTAAAAACATCATCCCCAAACAACTCTAGTTTACAATGTTTGTCTCATGACCGAACACTCATATTGTTTGGATTGGCTATTATTGTTAAGACCAGAGGCTCCACTGCTACAGAAAAGATAAGATGGGAGAGGGGACACCCCTGTCCCATTCCTCTGGTAAGAGCAATTTGGCTAGAAAAATCACTGTTGACCTTGATTCTAGTCATGGAGGATCTGAAGTAATTCTGTTTCATGTAGGAGTTTGGTGAGATATGTCCAGTTGATTCAGTCAAATTCCTTGTCCGCATCAAATGAGAGAAGAATCATTTGAGTATTGGTAAGTTCAGTGAGTTCAATGAGATTCGTTGCCAGCCTGGTATTATCACCCATCTGACAGATGACTGCAAAGCCTGAGAGGACTGGGGAAATAAGAGGAAGCAAAATTCTATAGCGGTGGGCAACTAGTATTGAAGCAAATGTTTTTAGGTCAAAGTTCATTAAGTTTATAGGTCTAAACGAACTACATTTAGTGGAATCCTTGTCAGCCCATATTATTTATGTGGTTACTGATTCGGTCATAGATTGTGTCACTGTTTTAGAAGATAAAAAGAAATGATATACTTTAGATAGCAGATCCACCAACACATTTTGGTAGGCTTTATAAAAAGATTAAGCCCCATATGAGCCTGGGAGCATCTGTTTTTAGCAACCTTGACTTGGAATTGTTTCTGGTTATTGTCTGAGGAGAGCTACTTTTTGCTTCGAAACTCTTGTAGTAGCTATTGACATATACTTCCAATTATTTTATGACCTTTTCGCTTTTTACCTCCACTTCAGTATACTCAAACATTTGTATTGTAAACCTAAAACAATTGTTAATCCAAAGCAATGAAACTTGTGTTTCTGTCCCTTCTCTTGCAGCATAGGTCAGGATATCTATATTTTCCCAATCAATCATATGGTGGGACAGCAGCTGCCCATCACCCTGGGCCCACAACACCAAACTCCCCCAGCCTGAACGTGTGATTTGATATGTGCAGTGTTATTATCTATACCAAACTTACCAGAAGCTATTTTGTTTTACTGTTTATCTCAAAAGGTATACTCATAAGAAAACTACTTGAATGTTAAAGCATGCAAGCCTGTGAAATGGTGGTATATCAAGAGTTACAATCAAAAGATATTATAGAATCTGGTGAGCTTTTTAAGCTGAGTACTAGTCTACCTCTGAAGTGGCTTCTTGGGGCTGTTGTTCTTTTTGCCACCTAAAGTGTCTGACTGATACAAGTTCTTTTTCAGATGCCTGTCGTCTCCACTCACTCGTTGTTGTGACTTATTACACAGTTCGTTCTCGGTTTCTTCTTGTTACAGGAGTCTCAATACTCCCTTCACCTCTTTTAATGTTATGCGTGTTGTTTGTAATTTATTGCCAAGGACAGGCGAAAGGGAAAGCCCCAACAATGAGGAGATCTTCTCTTGTCACAGATTCAATGTCAGCGCCCTGAAGTCTCTTTGTTTAGCAACAATTTGGGATTAAACATACTGAAACAGGGCAATGTCTCCTCTGAAGTGGATCCAGCTGATTTTTCATGCCACTGTCAGGACGTCTTTTACTTTGACGAAATAAATTGTCGTTAATATGTCAGTCAACTATTTCGTACGAGATTGAAACTCTGAAAACAACCTATGGGTTTGATCCGTTACATCTGTCTGTTCATCTGGGGCTTGGGAGTACATTTTGAATTAAGGCATGGATGTGATTTTCGAGCCCCTCGTTGGTAACATATTGGTTTACTCCACATAGTGCCTAGTTGAGTCAAGAACAGTTTGCACCGTCCTCGATTTTGTCTGCTAAGTCTCTATAATGTTGCTGTAGAGTATCCTTTCTAAAAGCTCGTTCGTCTTGACAATGTGCTTGTTTGACCAGACTATTCCCCATATAGTCTGATCTAATTCCAGGATTTTGTGGTGAAAGATCCAAGATCTGTCAGCGCCTCTGTAATATCTTGACACAAGGTGCTCACGTTTTTCCTTAATTCCTGTAGTAAGAGGAGTATGTCTCCTTTTGTTGATGGAGATTGTAAGTTTTCCGGAACTAATAATTCACCCACAGCAGATATCACAGAACAAGGACTATCTTTTTTGCCTTGTTTCTCAATTTTTGGGCTACTAGAACAACAAGTTAGTTACCTTCGGTAATGCCCTTTCTGGTGGATACTCCATCTAACCTATTCCTCACCTTACAAAATCTGCGAGGCCCCAGGATGGATTCAGAAAATTTTCATAGGAGTGCTCCCGCATGCTACTAGGTGGCATTGTGTGGCTCATGTTCGCGCCACACCGCACTGTAAGTAACAGAGTGAAACCCCATATAAGCGCCACCCCAACGCGCCGACATCAGTTTTTTGTCTTTTTCCTTTCTGCGCCCTCAGACATGCAGTGTGGACAATTGCTAGTAGAGGTGCGCTGAATACTAATTTGGGACCTTTTAAGATGTTGCAAGCAGGCCACTCCACAGAAGGAGAAGGTGTTAGGGCTGTGATGGATCTGCGGTTAGACAGAGTATGCACCAGATATCATTACCAAAGTTAAGCAACTCATTCTTTTTATGCATACTTCTAACCACAGATTCCTCACTTTAGTTAGATACCAAAGCAGAACCCTCCCAAGGCAGAGGGTCTGTGAGTGGGTGGGCTCAGACCAAATAGTCTTGCAGAACAGAGTGGGTGAAGTGTCATTCTCTCCACTACTGATTGTCAAGGCAACAGTGCTTCATCAACATGTGCACTGACAAAAATGTTGCAGCGTGGCAGATGTCAAGGACAGGCAACCCTCACACAAAAGCAGTTGTAGCAATGTTGGCCCTGGTGGGACGGGCTTGCAGACCTTCATGGGGGCTGTTTCTTGGC
Source organism: Calotriton arnoldi (assembly GCA_963921515.1). Taxonomy (NCBI): domain Eukaryota; kingdom Metazoa; phylum Chordata; class Amphibia; order Caudata; family Salamandridae; genus Calotriton; species Calotriton arnoldi. The sequence goes on along the minus strand of CAWUFW010002084.1, from coordinate 1,649,367 downwards.
CAATGCATAGCAGATCTCAATGCAGATCTCTATTCACCTTTACAGGGTCCTCTTCTGCACAGCTATCCCTTTCTTCACTCCAGAGAATCTCAGAAAAGTTGATCTTCCTCATGATGTTCCTTGGTCCAATACATTTAAAAGCTGATAGCCCTTTTGGGATCCAACCGATGGAGCCGACTTTGATTGGAGACCAGAGTCCTCTAATATCCACCTCCCCCAGATGATCTCCCAACCAAGCAGTAACAGGTCCAGCACCACATTTAAATCTTGATGGGGGAGGGGGAGGGGCTTGCCACTGGACAAATTGATGTTTATCAGCCACCATTGCCGATCTCGAGCTGCCTCGTCCAAAACCTGGATGGAGTTTGCAGGAAAGTAAGTCACCTTCAGTAACGCTATTTCCTGTGGATACTATATCTACCTGCAGATTAATTACTTTTTGAATAATCCAGGCAGGAGTTTGGATCTGGAAACTTTTCAATAGCCGATAGGTGGCGCGGGCTACATCTCAGCATCATGAAATTAGATGAATGTTTTAGAGTATATTTGAAATGAACAAGTTGATAGTATAAATTTTGTTGACCAGAGTAACTCAGTGATTATCATGTTTCATTTGGAGTGCATTAACACATTAATGCGATAACTTGTGTGGGGGGAAAAAAATCACACATTGGTGTGAAAACAGCTCTCATCTAGCCCGTGTTTCCACAGGTCATCCACCGTCTCCAGGCTCACCTTAAAAAATGGAAACATGAGCAGTGGCTACCGCCCTCACTTTTGTAAGCAATTGGCGAGGCAAACTAAAAATGCTTCTGGTCCCACACCTTATATGGCAAGTAATGCCGGTGGAACTGCAGGGGAGGTATTTGAAAATAGGTATCCTGCAAGTTCAAGGATACCATAGTCGCCCAGGTCCACAGCAAATAGGATCTGGGCCAATGTGAGCATTTTTAATTTCTCCTTCACAAGGAAACAATTCAGGAGTTGAAGGTCCAGAAAAGGTTTGAGGCCCCTGTTTTTTTCTGGAGAAACAACCCCCTACCCTTTGCCAAGTCCAGTATCCTCTGTGGCACCCTAGGAGACCAACAGGTGCACCTTCTGCAGCAGGATGGATAGATGCTCTTCCAACATTCGTTCTGTTGTGGGAGGGATACTGGATGCAGATAGAAAAAAGGCAGGATATAGACTTTTTGAAGAATTTGCAAGACCCATCTGTCAGACATGATGGCTCGCAAACCCGGGAGAAAGTGCTGGATCCTGCCTCCCATTGGTTTGGCATTGTCTGCTAAGGGCAAACTAAAGCGGGTTGTTGGCAATTGTAGCAGGGGAGGAGGAGCTGGAAGACTGATGCTTCTGGTGGCCTACATACTGCCTACTAGTTATGTGACCTCGAAAGGACTGGGCAGTCTGCTGCATCACTGGTTTGGAAGGCTGTCTCTGCCTTTATGCCAGCCCTCGGGAATAGACCCTAAATTTCTGAAACTGGTACAGAAATTGTTGAGCAGGTATCAACAACCCGAACAAAGCACTGTAGCTCTGCTGTCCTTAATGAGTTTCAAAGCAGAGTCTTTCTTCTGTCCATAGAGGAAAGACCCAAAGACATGTTCGTTAGCAAAGCATATGCATTGCAGGAGAACCTAGTGGGCCTTATCCTTGCATGTTTATGAAGCACAAAACTGTTACCAACCACCCTACCAAGGCAATCTGTGGCATCCAGGCCTGTTTAGGTAACATACTTGACCAGGTCTTGCCCATCATGTATCGTTTGAGCCAATGAGGCCCAAAGGTCTTCCACTGCTGGCAAGATCTTGCTGGCCATGTCCCAGAGGGCATGTATGTCAAGGCCCAACAGGCACATTGTATTGGCAGTCCACAACTCCAAACTGGCTGAAGAAAAATACGTTTGCCCACGACGTTAATACTCTTTGATTTTTTAACAGGAGTAGCGGTGGTGAATGAACTGGAATTCACTTTACTGGTTGAGGCCAATACAACATGGTTATCTGGAGTGGGGTACTTGGTGACAAAAACGCGGGCATCAGGCATACGCCTATGTCATCTGGCCACTTTCCTTTTCACAGGCGGGCAAGAACCTGGTTTTGACCAGGCACCATCAGAGTATCCATGAGGGTGTCATTAAATAGAAGTCAGAGCTCAGATGTTGCTGTCCCAGGCTGAAGTATTTCTGTCAAAACAGTCATTTTAGTTTCAATGGGTGGCAGCTGTAATTGCAGTACATCTGCTGCCCTAAGGCCCTTTTTTTCATTGATGGCCCTTCTGTTGCGTTAAGCTCTGCCATACGGCAGTATCAGGCTCACTGGTACTCTGTAAGTCATGGTGAACAAGTTACTTACCTTCGGTAACAATATATCTGTAAGAAACATAGGTTAGTTATAGAGTCCTTACCTTTAGAATTACCCCCAGGCGTCAGACTGGATCCGGAAAGTTTTTTCTTCAGCAGTACCCCTGCGCGTCGGAAGGTGGCGTAGGTCGACTCCGCTTTCGGCGTCGTGGTCGCCGGGATGACGTCGCAGTAGCTACATAGAAGCTGCCCTCGGGCGCTGATGTCAGTTCTGTACACGACTTTCCAAGCCAGAAGCGCAGAGCCATGCAAGACACTGACCACTGGTGCACAAAACTAGGGCCCTGAAAGGATGTCCTTAACCCTAGAAGTCAGTTCGCAGAACAGGGAGGATGGGTGGGGCGGTAAGGAATCTATAATTAACCTATGTTTCTTACACATATATCGTTACCGAAGGTAAGTAACTTGTTCATCTGAAAGAAACAGTTAGTTATAGATTCCTTACCTTTAGAATAGATACCCCAGCAATACCAACCCCGGAGGTGGGTCTACGAACTAAGTTCACACCAGAAAGTCCTGGAGAACAGAACGGCCAAAGAAGCCGTCTCTCCGGACTTGGCTGTCCAGGCAGTAGTGTTTAGTGAACGTGTGCAACTATGCCCACGTAGCTGCCTGACAGATGTCATTGAGGGGGACTCCTCGTCCCAAAGCAGTGGTAGCTGCCGTCGCCCTGGTGGAATGGGCGCGCAGCCCCACTGGAGGCTCCTTCTTTGCCAAAGAATAGCAGGCTTTAATGCCCAAAACGACCCACCTGGAGATGGTCCGTTTGTGCACGGCCCGACCTTTCTTAGCGCCCACGTAACCAACAAAGAGCTTGTCGTCCACCCGGAATTGTTTTGTGCGATCCAAGTAGAATGAAAGCGCACGTTTTGGATCCAGACGGTGGAGCCTCTCTTCCTCTTTTGAAGGATGCGGAGGAGGAAAGAAGGTGGGCAAAGTGATGGTTTGGCCAGTGTGGAAAGAAGTAACCACCTTGGGAAGAAAGAAAGGTCTATTTCTTAGGACGACCTTGTCTGATGAACAGCCAGAAAAGGGGGCTTGGAAGAAAGTGCTTGGAGCTCACTCAACCTGCGAGCAGAGGTGATGGCCACCAGAAAGGCAGTTTTTAAAGTGAGAAGCCTGAGAGGACAGTTATGTAGTGGCTCAAAGGGAGCGCACATAAGGTAGGTAAGAACCAAGTTCAAGTCCCACTGGGGCATTACGAAGGGAACAGGAGGAAAAAGATGAGTAATGCCCTTAAGGAATCTATTTACAACAGGGGACTTGAAAAGAGAAGGCTGATCAGGAAGCCTAAGAAAAGCTGAAATGGCCGAGAGGTAGCCCTTGATAGTGCCCAGAGCAGAGCCCTGCTGGGCCAAACAAAGGAGGAACAAGAGGACCTCAGAAAGAGGGGCGGAAAGGGGATCCACAGCCTTTGCTGTGCACCATGCCACAAATTTGTTCCATCGGCAGGCGTATACCGTCTTAGTGGAGGGACGCCTGGCTGCCAAGATAACATCACAGACTTCGGAAGGCAGGTCAAACGACGTCAACTGCCGCCGCTCAATCTCCACGCAAGGAGGTGGAGGCTGGACAGGTTCGGGTGGAGGACTGTCCCCTGCTGCTGCGACAGAAGATCCTCCCGAAGAGGCAGTCGGATCAGAGGATCGATGGCCATGTTGAGCAGCTCGGGATACCAGACTCTTCATGCCCAATCCAGAGCCACAAGAATGACTTGGGCCCGGTCGCGCTTGATCTTCTTCAGCACTCTGGGCAGAAGTGGTATAGGCGGAAAGGCGTATAGAAGACCGCAACTCCACTCGCGACGAAAAGCGTCGCCTAGCGAGTGCCGCCTTGTAAATTCCAATGCGCAGAACTGCTGACATTGCGCGTTCTCTTCGGTGGTGAATAGATCTAACCAAGGCTCTCCCCACTGCTGAAAGAGACCTTGCACCACCTCCGAGTGAAGACGCCATTCGTGATCCATCATGCACCTGTGGCTGAGTTCGTCCGCCCTGGCGTTCAAGGAACCTGCCAAGTGTTGAACCACAATGGAAATGCCCTGATGTTCCAGCCATGCCCAGAGGCGGAGGGCCTCCTGACATAGGGTCCACAACCCCACCCCGCTTTGTTTGTTGCAGTACCACATGGCGGTGGTGTTGTCCGTGAACACCTGCACTACTCTTCCCCGGACAGAGGGAAGGAATGCCTTGAGTGCAAGACGAATCGCCCAAAGCTCCAGAAGGTTGATGTGTTGCCCAGACTCCGCCGGAGACCAGACACCTCTGATCTCGGCCTCCCCCATGTGGCCGCCCCACCCCAGAAGTGATGCGTCGGTCACCACTGTGACCTCTGGTTGAGGAAGGGAGAGGGATCTGCCGTCGACCCAATCCTGGTTCGTTAGCCACCACTGCAATTGGTGTGCAGTGCCCTCCGAGATCTGGACGCAATCGGACAGATTCCCCTTATGCTGCGCCCACTGGAACTTCAGGTCCCACTGCAGAGCCTGCATATGCCACCTGGCATGATCTACCAGCAGGATGCAGGTGGCCATGAGGCCCAGCAGCCTCAGGGTCATCCTGACCGAAACCCGGGATAGAGGCTGAAAGATCGGAATCATAGCCCGAATATCCCAGACTCACTGATAAACCCGAAACTGTGTCATGTCCAGAACCGCTCTGATGAAGAGGAGCTTCTGAGAGGGGGTCAGGTGTGACTTCGGCACGTTGATGGAGAACCCTAGCGAATGCAGGAGGTCGGCCGTAGTCTGGAGGTGGGAGACGACAGCCTGGGGCGAGCCCGCCTTCAACAGCCAGTCGTCGAGATAGGGGAAGACTGGAACCCCTGATCTGCGCAGATGAGCTGCGACCACCGCCATCACTTTCGTGAACACCCGAGGGACGCTGGTAAGGCCAAAGGGGAGCACGGTAAACTGAAAGTGCTCGTGGCCTACTGTGAACCGCAGGTAACGCCGGTGGACCGGCAGGACGGGGTTTGTGAAAGTAAGCGTCCTGCAAATCCAACGCTACCATCCAGTCTCCAGGGTCGAGGGAAGACAAGACCTGAGCAAGCGTCAACATTTTGAACTTCTCCTTCTGGAGGAAGCGGTTGACGTTCCTGAGATCCAAGATAGGACGCAGGCCTTTGTCCTTCTTGGGCACCAGAAAGTAGTGGGAATAGCAACCACAACCTACTTCTGGGGCAGGAGCGCGCTCGATGGCACCCTTGGCTAAGAGTGCCAAAACTTCCTGTTGGAGAAGGGCCAGGTGATCCTCCGACATGCGATGGTACTGAGGTGGCATGGAGGGAGGGGTAGTCTCGAAGGGGAGGGAGTAGCCCCTTCGGACTATTTGCAAAACCCACCTGTCCGACGTGATGGTGCGCCAGTGGGTGAGGTGATGGCGGATCCTGCCGCCCACTGGCGTTTGGTGGCCCTGAAAGGTCGGACTAGGAGGGTTTGGATGCTGCTGCAGAGGGGGCTGTGGTGGACTGGCCTGCCCGCTGGCCCCCAGAACCACGGCAGTGGTTCCCACGTCCCCGGCCGTGCTGGGGCTGAACAGCTTGCACCGGCCTGTGGCTCTGGGTGGGACGTAGCGAGGCACCCCTTCCGTAGCCACAAAAGGCAGACTGCGCTGGGGGGGTGGTGGAGAGGCCCAAGGACCTGGTCGTAGCCCGAGAGTCCTTAAAGCGCTCTAGGGCGTTGTCTGCCTTGTCGCCGAAAAGGCGACGACCATCAAAGGACATGTCCATAAGGGTGGATTGGACATCCCTGGAAAAACCAGTCGAACACAACCAGGCGTAGCGCCGAAGGGCTACTGACGAGGAAATCGTCCTGCCAAGTGTGTCGGCGGTATCCAGCCCACAGCGGATGGTAAACTTCGTTGTATCTCTCCCCTCGGCAACTGCACGGGAGAGTACGAACCCGGGCCTCCTCCGGGCACTGGGGCAGCACCTGCGCCACCGTATCCCACACAGAGTGGGTGTAATGGCCCAACAGACATGCAGTGTTTACCGACCACAGTCCCATGCTGGCGGAAGAAAACATTTTCTTCCCAAGGTGGTCCAGCTTTTTGGATTCCCTGTCCGGTGGTGCGGTAGGGAAGGCGCCTTTTGAAGTGGAGGCTTGGACCACCAAGCTCTCAGGGGTGGGGTGTTGGGAGAGGAAAGTGGGGCTGCCCGGGGCCGGGCGGTGGCGTCGGGCAATCATCCTGTCCACAGGAGCCCCCGTGTTGGGCCTGGACCAGGTGCCCAAAAGGATGTCCGTGAGGGCGTCATTAAACGGCAGCAGGGGCTCCGAAGAGCTCGCTGCCGGTTAAAGGAGGTTAGTCCTGACTGCCACCGTAGGTAGCTCGAGGTGGAGAGCCTCGGCCGCCCTACGCAACACCACTGCATATGACGCTCCCTCCTCCGTAGCCACGGTAGGAGGAGACAACATGCCAAGGTCTGGTGATGTATCCAGACCACTGGCTTCCCCCAGTTCCTCTCGTCAGTCCTGTTTGTACACCAACTGGTCGGTCAAAGGGTCCCCAGACCCCTCCCAGTCCTCCTCACCCTCCTCTGGCTGCCAATCTGGTCTCAAAGAGCCAGGGTAGAACAGGGGCACAAAAGTACCCGCCGGCGCCGGATCCGGCGTCGGTCGACGCCGGCCCGACTCCGTGTCTACCTCGAGGTGGAGGCCGGGGTCGACGTCGGCTGGGGACACAGCCGACGCCGTTGGCGGACTTGGTGCCGGTGGGATCGGCGTCAGGGAAGGCGTAACAAGGTCGACCTGCACCGATCCGGATCCAGGACAGGATCCAGGGGACCCTGCGGCACCGAGGCCGGAGGCCCAGGGCCCCCAGCCGAGTCCGCGGGGTCCGAAGGCGCGCCGGCGGAGTCGGGCTGCCCAAAGATGGCGTGCATCGCTTCGTAGAACTGACGAAGCTGGGCAGGGGTCACTCCTGGTCCCGGAAAGGGGGGGAAACCCGGAGTCGACCCTACGGGCTCCGCACGCGGAGCCGCGGGAGGGGCACCACCTGCATCCCTCGTCGCGTCAGCCGACGGACGGGGAGAAGTCGAAGAGCGATGATGCTTCTTCGACTTCTTTTTGTGCTTTGACTTACCTGACCCTGAGTGCGAAGACTTCGACGAAGAATGGTGTTGGCTCCGCGATCGGCCCCTCGACCTCCTCCGCGACCTCGAACGACACGGAGCCGACTGCCGGGCCTCGAGTAGCTTTCGGGACCGCTCCCGCAAAGACTTCGGGCCATGGTCCGGCAGTCGGAGCACGACTTGGAGTCGTGGACGCGCTCCAGGCAGTAGAGGCACACGCGGTGCGGATCCGTCACCGACATCAGTCGGTTACAGGAACCGCAAGCCTTCAAGCTGGGCATCCCTCGTGCGCCAGGAGTCGATGGACTCAGAAAACAACGAAGTCGACAAAAGTTGAGAAAAAAGCTCAGTCAAAAAATGATTGGGGGTACCGCTCTCTCCGGATCTGCGCTTGCTGGCGCGGAAAAAGAAAGAACTGACGTCAGCGCGCGAGGGCGGCGTCTATGTAGCTACCGCGACATCATCCTGGCGACCACGACGACGAACGCAAAGTCGACCGTCGCCACCTTCTGAAGCGCAGGGGTACTGCTGACGAAAAAACTTTCCGGATCCAGTCCGACGCCTGGGGGTAATTCTAAAGGTAAGGAATCTAAAGGTAAGGAATCTATAACTAACTGTTTCTTACAGATATAAGATGTCATCAGTGTAATGAGAAGGGAGTAAGCCTTCCTTCCCACCATCTTCATCATCCTTATCTTAGGGTGCACCTAGCTCTGGCACAGGATCAGAGTCAGAGCCAAAAAGATAATAAAGCCGCTGGTGATATCTGCCATACGGCAGAGGTACAGGATTAAAATAAGGGTGCATTACAACAGGCTGCCCCTTTGTTATCTTGTAGCGAAACAGCTGCCAAACTCGGGCCAACATTATTTTGAGTTTAAACATGGGCGTTGGCACAGGACTATTCTGATGAGCCGACATGGGGGTGGGTGGAGCCTGTGTGGAACGAGGGGCCAGAGGGCACAAAGAGCGACAGGGAAGGACCTGCCGCCAGTAACCCAATTAAGGCCCCCATGGTTCAGTATGGCTCAAAAGCAAGCCGGAAGGAGATGGAAGTGCACTGAAAATTTGTAGCCTGGCCTCTCTGAAGGTCTCAACCTGCTGTGGTGTTGACGACGGCCCAGGAAACTTGGGACACATCAGCATCAACTGAAGGATCAGCTCCATGTTTGGTAACCACAAAGGAGTGCGGCAGCCATTTTAACACTCTTGTGTCTTCTCTTTGGAGTCAGAGTAGGAGGATGGAGTCAAGTCCCACTTTGCTTTCTTATGCTTGTATTTGGACTTGGACTTCAATTTATCGGAGGACTTCGAGTGGGAAGTGGAGCTGTCGTGAGAATGGCCCCGGGACCAAGTCTACAACATGCAACGGTATCTGTGAGAGGGCCACACCTTTTTTGTGTTCGGTGAAATAAAACTTCTCATCCCAGTTTCTATTTGTATTTGGGTGCACTAAGGCGCACTTGTCACAGAACTTTCCAGGCACTAAAGACACACCATGTGCGGCTCCATGACTGATATCTGCTTCCTGCAGTCATGGCCCAGTTTGAATCTTGTTGTTTCGGAGGGGACACTGTTCTGTAGCACACTGTGGAAAAGTTTGGAATCGCTGGGAAATGACAAAAGTCAGAGCAAAGTTCAGGATCGGCATCAGAAAACGCAGAAAGAAAATAACTAATGCCAGAGTGCAGGGGTGGTTGTTAACTGCAGCTCAGCTCTGTCACTTTTGTGGCAGTATGGAGCTGAAGCAAAAGACACACAATTGATGGACGGAATGCAGAACAAATCAAAACATTCACCCCCAGTCAAGAGATCTGGGTTAAAACCATCATTTTTTTGCTCACCATGCCACCCCAGTTTAGACCTGGCCATATGCAAATCAGTCTTGACCCTGTGCCTCATGGGAACAGTCCAGCCCGAACTGCCAAGCCAGGTCCTCCCTGAACCGGAAACAAGCATCCTAGGACCGGTTTCGGGGTATCACCCCTCTTGAGCCAGGATAGCTTGATTCCAGTGGCACAGTGAGCCCAGGACCCATGTCTGGGCATACCTGGAGCACTTAGGGCGAGAAAGCAAAAGACACACAATTGATGGACGGAATGCAGAACAAATCAAAACATTCACCCCCAGTCAAGAGATCTGGGTTAAATGCATCATTCTTTTGCTCACCATGCCACCCCAGTTTAGACCTGGCCATATGCAAATCAGTCTTGACCCTGTGCCTCATGGGAACAGTCCAGCCCGAACTGCCAAGCCAGGTCCTCCCTGGACCGGAAACAAGCATCCTAGTATGGAGCTGCACAATGCCACCTAGCGACAAGCAGGAGAATTCCTATGAAAAGTCTCTGGATCCCATCTGGAGCAGGAGGAAATTCTAAGGAGAGGAGTCTGCAGTTAGAAGCATTCATCAGAATGTCTCCGATTGGCTTTACGTTTTGTTGTTGCCATCTTCTGAACAGTGGCGTAACATAGGCCCCTGCAGCCACCACGGTGCACGCAAGACCCCGAGCTGCAGGGGGCCCCTCAGCACAGTACCTGGCCTGAGAGCTCCATGTACCTTGCAAGGGGGCCCCCTCAAGTTTCGTTACGCCACTGCTTCTGAAGTTTGTTTGGTATGTGAGTGACCTGAACCTGAGGAACAAACTGCAGCCAATTGATGTTTTAAGTAAAGAGGCCTGGATCCTCCTTATTGTTCAACCGTAACAGGGCACCCAGCCATAAGATATGGGGATCAGGGTAAAGCTCTTCTGCTCTTAACAAACTCTGACACCATCAAGTAGTGCTGAAACCAACCATCTCCAGCTGGTTAGGCTTTTTGATTATATTCTTCATGTGTTTTAGGCAACAAAGTGATTGCTTAGTGGTGGGGTGGGAATTTCCTCTGCGTGGTTTTGTGTCTCCAGCAATGAATGCCCATGTGCGAGTTTCTGGTATCCCGATTTCCGTTTTTTTTCTTTTTACCAAAGTCGCATGGTCATCTAGTGTGTTCTTCAAGGCCTAGGTCTGCCCTTGACATGTGATGAGACCTGGACTTGTCCTGGACCTGAAGGGCGCATGAAGAGGCATCATTAGTGACAGAAGACTACTAGCATGAGTAAATGCATCTAGCGCAATGGTGGCAGCAAACTGTGTTTTGTAGTGATCCCAGTCATGATTTTCTGACACATGCAGCGTTGTAACGTAGCACAAACATGTCCCAGACACATGTTGCTCCCTAACCTCTCTCCAGCTCCTTTCAAAGGAGGCTCGTCCACCACCTGGGTACTGGGACAGGAGCCAAGAAACATAGGTTAATTGCAGGTGCAACCTCCTGATGTAGGAAGTGACTACTGAAGGTTTTGAGTGCTTCAGCTTGCATTTTATCTGCGATGACATTATCTGTGATCTATAATTTTCTTCTACAGACTTTGACTATGAGGACACCATGGCCTTGCTCTCCTTGGGGCCCTTCCTCTTCAGAGTTGGGGTAAGCCAATCCTCCATGCACATGTGTGTGCTTTTCCATTTGTAAACTATTTTAGCACTCATGTAGTCTTAATTTCCCTCTTGGTAACTCACAAATGTGTAATGATGCACAGTTTGCTGTGTTCACCTGTGGGGGGTGATACACATATTTTTGATTTGAGTATAGGTCAACATCCTTTACCAAAACATTATAAAAGATTTTATATTTTGTGATTTTTACACAGGTCCGAAAAGACTCTAGAGTATCTAGTTTAGTAAAACCGTTCTTGTTTAGTGTCCAGAGAACCAGTTTGTCTGGGTAGAAGCCAGTATAAAGAGAGTGCACAGAGAGTGCCTACAATTTGCTGACCCTCCTAGCTGATGTTATGGCCACTAAAAAGGCAGTTTTGATTGTCAATAGCCTAAGAGGGCAATTGTGCAGAGGCTGAAATGGTGCACACATCAGAAAGGTGAGAACAAGGTTGAGGCCTCATTGGGGCATAATGAATGGCACGGGGGGAAACATATTCTGCATGCCTTTAAAAAACATAGCCACAACAGGTGGCTTAAACAGAGAGGTTCAGTCCAGCAACCTCAAAAATGCAGAAATGGCAGAGATAACCCTTAACTGTGCACAGAGCACAGCCCTGGTAGGCCAAAGCTAAACCAAACAAAATAACCTTGGATCAAGGTGCAGAAAGGGGTTCAGTGTTGTGGGAAGCACACCATGACACAAACTTATCCTAAAGGCAGGTGTATACCGATTTGGTGGAGGGACGCCTGGCTGCCAGAATACCATCACAGACTTCGGGAGGAAGGTCAAAAGCTGACAATTGGTGCGGGTCAATCTCCACGCATGAAGGTGGAGGGTGCTCAGGTTCGGGTGCAGGACCCTTCCCTGTTGTTGCCTCAGAAGGTCCCCTCGAAGAGGCAGCTTGACTGTAGGACCGATGGTCATGCTCAACAGTTCAGGATACCAGACTCTCTGTGCCCAATCCGGAGCCACAAGAATGACTTGGGCCTGGTCGTTCCTGATCTTCTTGAGAACTCTGGGCAGGAGTGGTATTAGCAGAAAGGCGTACAGGAAGCCAAAGCTCCAAGGAAACAAAAAACGTCTTGGAGCGAGAGTCGCCTTGGAAACTCCAATGCGTAAAACTGCTGACATTGCGAGTTCTCGGTGGTGGTGAACAGATCTGACCAAGGCTCTCCCCATTGCTGAAAGAGACCTTGCCCCACCTCCGGATGGAGATGCCATTCATGATCTACTAGGCATCTTCAGCTGAGTTTGTCCGTTCTGGTGTTTAGAGACCCCGCCAGGTGTTAAACAACCGCAGAAATGCCCTGACGCTCCAGCCATGTCCAGAGACGCAGGGTCTTTTGACAGAGGATCTGCGCCCCCACCCGCTCTGTTTGTTGCAGCACCATATGGCAGTGGTGTTGTCCGTGAACACTGTGAGAAGTTGGCCTGGTATATGCTGTCCACTAATTAAAGTGGGCACCTTGCACCAGTCCAAACGACCCTTATGATGTATGAGGTCAAAGATAACCTTTAGAAAGCTATCCTAGTGGTAGCTGTGGAGAGCAGCCTTCAGGCTTAATCTTGAAGGAATGTAAAGCAGCTTGTTTTACCAGAATATCACCTCCTGAATGACTAAATGAAAGGAGAACCACACAAGTGTTATGTAAAAATATGTATTTATTACTAAAACACTCTCTACTAACCTCTACACGAGATTAGAACACAAAGCACACAATACTTAATCAATAGAACATACGTAAGTAGCAAAATGTACAACGGGCTCCAGGGGGAGACCGAACCATATACTAAATAAATGGTATAACAACAACGACTTCAATAGACACAATGCCTAAAGCACGTAGAATCGCTGTGACCCCAAGGAACCACCCAAGGCAGTGACACAGGGCGCCCACGGAGGACGGGTGCAGTGAGGAAACACGACCACGTGCTCCGTGCAACTCTATGGGAAAGTCGCGGTTGGAAAATTACAGTTTAAGGACACTTCTACGAGGACTTCAAGCAAACCCTTTGGAACATAAGAGGTTCTAAGGCCAGCACCCTTGTGAGTACCGAGGTACCTGTGTTACCTATCCCAGAGGAGCCGGGTGCATAGGGGTCAAGTGGTGTCGGAAACCTCCGTCGTTTTCAATGGAGAGCTGCAAGAAAGTACTGCTGCCAGGAAGGCGAAGAGTGTCCGGTGGAATCCAAGCCTGGATCCGAGGTGAGAAGAACCTGAAAGCAGAGGGGACAGAGTCTGGGTCACTTCAGGTGACCAGGGGCTCGGTAGTCGAATGCCCACCGATGTCGGGTGCTTCAGGTGAAGAGAAAGGATGTTTGTCTCTGCAGCCACGGGGACCAGGAGACGCCGACGATGACCAGGGTCCGGAGGTGAGCTGTCCCACGAAGGATGTCGAGAGCTGAGGGGTCAGTGTCCGGCTGGAGCACCAACAAGCCTTGGCAACGGCAACCCACGCAGACAGAGGAAACAGGTTACAGTGTGGACCAGCAAGGTCCAGGGGACCCTCCAAGCAATGGAAAGTCAGGGTACGTCTGGAGCAACCAGGGAAGCCCACGAACAACCGAGATGACCCTCGTCAGGACCCACAGGCCAACGGACCAGGGATCGCGAAGGAGACCTCAAGCGAATTCACAAAGCACCAGCCCACAGAGCATGGAGTGGAGGCCGGATATCTTCGGTGCAAATGTTGCTCGGAGTCAGGACTACACGTAGTCCAATGTACAAGCTCAGGGATTGCCAACAAGCATATGCACGTGCAAATAGACGCGGTGCACAGGAGTACGGGTTGCACGGCCCCCACGAGGGATACTGGTCTCAGAATCGCTGAGAGGTCAGATCTACATTGGGGACCTTCGGGAACCCACCTCCTGTGTTGCAGAAATCTTCAGAGTTTGTGGGAGCTCTGGAGATGCAAGCCGGTCAGATGCGCTTAGGTGCCTGCTGCTGCAGGGGTGTAACTCCTTTACTCCAAGGGAGATTCTTCTGTCGTCCAGCGAAGTGTAGACCGTTGAAGTACTTGGTTTCTTTGCGGAGTCTTGCCCAGCTATAATCTAAAGTCCTGTGGTCAGGTTTCCCACTTTATACCCAGGGAAGGGGTTGGACGGACTCTGGGGACCCTCCTAGGGGAGGGGCAGGACAGAAGGGTGGCTACACCCATGTCCTTTGTCCAGTTTCGCGCAAGAGCAGGAGCCAATGGCTCCCAGAACTGGCTTGAGCTGGACTATGCACGGGGACACCAAATGTGCCCCCAGTGCAGACTTTCTGGCACTCTAAGAGTGCACCCACCCAGCCCCAGTACACTAAACCCTGTCTGGGAGGTGGTCACACCTCCCTGTGACAGGAAACCTATTATCAGGCCTTCCTCTGCTCGAGCTTGGCTCAGCAGCAGGAGGGCAGACTCATGTCTGTGGCTGGCAGCATCCATTTTGTGCTGCCCAGGTCGAGAAAGCTGGTACCGGGTAGACCGGTGTCCCATAGTAGTAGTTCTACAAGGGTGGAATCATACCTTCCACACCAGTTAGTGGTGTGGAGGTATGATTCCAAGGTGTTTGACACCAAACACAACATGTTTCTAAGCAGCCGTTTTAAAGTTAGCATTTACCGCGAGGTTATAATGCACTTAGACCTATATGTCTGGCTGCATCACAGACAACCCCAGAGAATGGTCTCCGAAGGCTGCAGAGGGGCTCTGCTCATGCAGGGGCACCCTCTCACGTAAAACCCAGCACCCTGCCTTCAGGATTGATAAGGCCTGCCATAGGGGTGACTGATAGGTTTTTAAGTGTAGTGATTTAGATAGATATAGTGAACCTATATCTAAGTAAGTGGTGCAAGCACCAACTTACACAGGCTGCTGTAGCAGACCTGTTGTGTCATTTTGAATGGCCTCTCATGGGTGGCATAATACATGCTTCAGCCGATGGGAGGCCTCTGGGGTACCTATGCCCAGGGTACATGGTGTACCATATACTAGGGACTTATAAGGGTACACCAGTATCCAATCTGGAGTGTACCTAAAGTACATGTATTGCAATTTACAGGAGAAAGCAGATAGAGTGGGGTCTTGAATAGCAGGATCCTAGTCAGACTAGGCCAAAAACAGTGAGACATCAGCAAAAAGTGGGGGTAACTATAAGAAGCAGATCCTACTCTCCTACAAACACCAGCACCAGCCTTCCCCTGATTGAATGAAGAAAGGCTTTCAATGCCAAGCGAATCGCCCAAAGCTCAAACAGGTTGATGTGGAGGTTGGACTCTGCTGGAGATCAGAGCCCTCTGATCTCCACCTGTTCTAGATGGCCGCCCCAGCCCAGGAGTGACAAATCTGCCACAAGTCAGATCTGGTTGGGGAGGAGAGAGGGGTCTGCCACTGACCCTATCGCGGTTTGTTAGCCACCACTGCAGATCTTTTGCAGTTTTCTCTGAGATCTACAATATGTCGGAGAGATTCCCCTGAAGCTGCGCCCACTGCGACTTCAGGACCCACTGAAGAGCCTGCATGTGCCGAAGAGCATGAGTAACAAGCAGGCTGCAGGAGGCCATGAGGCCCAGCAGTCTCAGAGTCAGTCTCACCGAAATCCAGGATAGAGGCTGAAACAGCTGAATCATAGCCTGAATATCCGGTACTTGCCACTCTGGATGATAGGTCCTAAATTGCACTGTGTCCAGAAAGGGAGTGCCTGAAAGGGAGTCAGGTGTGACTTCAGCACATTGATAGTAAACCCCAGCAAATGCAGGAGGTTCACTGTAGTCTGAAGGTGGGAGATGACTGCCTGGGGCGAAAAGCCTTAAACAGCCAATCGTCGAGGTAGGTAAAGACTTGAACCCTTTTACCTTCGCAGATGAGCTGCAACTACTGCTATCATTTTTGTGAACACCAAGGAGCGCTGGTAAGGCTGAAAGGGAACACGCTAAACTTAAAGTGCTCTAGCCCGACCGTGAACCGTAGATAATGTCTGCAGGCAGGCAGGACAGGGATGTGGAAATATGCGTCCTGCAAGTACAATGCTACTATCCAGTCTCCCGGGTTTAGGGCAGAGAGACTTGGGTGAACGGGAGCATTTTGAACTTCTCCTTTTTCAGGAAGAAGTTGAGAACGCACAGGTTTAGGATAGGATAGGACAAAGTCGTCCGTCCTTCTTAGGCACCTGAAAGTAGCGGGAATAAGAATCACAACCTACTTCTGATGCAGACACCCTCTCTATGGCTGCCTTGGCCAAGACAGCCTTCACTTCCTGACCGAGCATGGAGAGATGATCCTCCGTCAGCTGATCGTAAGTGGGTGGTATGGGTGCTGGGGTAGTCGCAAAGGGGAGGGAGTAGCCCCTTTGGACAATCTGTAGGACACAGCAGTCTGATGTCACTTACCACCGGTGGTGCAGGTGATGGCATATCCTGCCTCCCAATGTATGCCCATGATGGTCAGAGGGCATCCTGAAGGAGTTTGGAGGCTGCAGCTGTCAGTGGGTGGGTGGACTGACCTGGCCTCTGGCTGCCTGCCCATGAGGTTTATGGGACCCGCGTCCTTCGCCATGAGGAGGCTGGGAAGCCTGTTGGCTGTGGTAGCTGGGAGGGTATGGACGCAGTTGGAGACCCCTTCTGTGCCAACGAAAGGGGTGGAAGGCGGACTGGGGTTGGCGAGGGGCCATAGACAAGCTCAAGGACCTGGCTGTAGCTCTGCTGTTCTTAAAGCTGTCCAGTGCAGAATCCGCCTTTTCTCCACAAAGGCAAGCGCCATCAAGGGGCATGTCCATGAGGGAAACCTGGGCATCCCCTGAAAAGCCAGTCATTCTAAGCCAGGCATGGTGCCACAAGGCCACCGACGATGAAATCGCTTTGCCCAGCGAGTCAATTGTGTCAAGCCCACACCTTAGGGTGAACTTAGCTGAATCTCTCCCCTCAGCAATAGCCTGGGTGAGTATGGCTCGTAGCTCCGAGACCATAGGTAGCACTTGCGCAACAAAGTCCCATATAGAATGGGAGTAACTGCCTAATAGGCACGCGTTGTTCAGCGTTTGCGGAAGGGAACATTCTCTTACTAAAGCCATCTAGCCTCTTGGATTCCCGATCAAGTGGAGTGGTAGGGAACCTGCCGGGGTTAATTCAGGATGAGGTGGCTTGGACCACCAAGCTCTCTGGATAAGTAAACTGGGGTCCCCAGGAGTGCGGCGATGGTAGAGTGCAATGGTCCAATGCACAGGAGCCCCAGTGCACTGCTTGGACCAGCCCCGAAAAGGACGGCTGTAAGGGCTTCATTGAAGGGGAGTAGGGGTTTAGAAGGGGTGGCTCCTGGCGGAAACATCTCCGTCAAGAAGTTCATCTTGACTGCCTCTGTGGGCAACTGAATGTTCAAGACCTCAGCTGCTCTACGACCCACCATTGCAAAAGAGGGTCCCTCCTCCGTAGCCATGGTAAGAGGAGAAACAAGACCAGTGCCAGATGAGGTGTCTAACCCACTGGCCGCCGCCAGTTCCTCGTACCAGTTATCCTGTTCCTCATCGGGGAGCTGGTAACCATAAGGGTCCATAGACCCCTTCAAATCGTCTCCCTCTGCAGGCCTATCAAACAAATAAGGCAGTGGATCTGTTCCGGGAAGCATGGGCCTGGTTGACACAGGAGTTTACATTGGACGATTTCCATCCGGCTTCATGTTGGAGTCAGGAATAAAGATTTGGACGGCGGCACCTAGGAGCGTCGTGGGCATTGGCACTGGTGTGGGTGTCGAGGAAGGTCTCGGTCTCGCCGGCAGCTTTGCTCCGGATCCAGCAGGGGATCCATGGGGCCCAACTGGTGTCGAGAGCGAACCTGCCGGCGTAAATCCAGTAGGGGCCCATCCCACACACGTGGGGCCCAAAGGCGCTCTAGAGGGGCTGGGCTGGCCAAATATGAGGCGCCTAAACTGCCTAAACTGCCTAAACTGGGCAAGGGTCGCTCCAGCTCCTGGAAAATCGGGGAGGCGTGGAGTGGACCCGGGTTCAGGTTCCGCCGACTTGCGGGGACTAAGTGCCAATGCTCCTGTGTCTCGTCGGAAGACTTTGACGGACATGGAGAAGTCGAAGACCTCTTCGACTTCTTGGATTTGAGGGACTTACACAACTTCCCCGATAATTTTGAGTGCGACAACAACTGCCAGATAAGGATCCACAAACAGTGCCGGGACCTTCCACGCGATCGGGACCTAGAGCGTCGCAGAGTCAACCGACATCAGGCGGCAAGGAGCTTGAGGGATCACTCAGCCATCACCTTCAGATGCATGTCGTGGCAGTCCTCGCAGGTCTTGGAGTCATGGTCCCGCACCTAGCACCACAAACGCACCAAGCAGAGGCCTGACACAAACATGGTTTAAAACCAGCTGGTTTCTTGGGTGACATACCTTCACACCAGGAGAAATTTTTTCAAAACAATTCGACAAAATGTTGAAAAAAGTCGGTCAAAAATTGCCTATGGGGTAGCTCAGACTGGATCAGTGCTATCTGGCGCAGAAAAGAAAGAACTGATGTCAGTGCGCAGGGGTGGGGCTTATATAGGTACCACGCACATCACTTCCGGCACAGATGACAACAACACGGAACCGAACGACGCCGTGTACCGGCATGAAAGGCTACTGTTCGAAAAGCCTTTTGTCTCTCTTCTGGGATCGGGTGTGAGTGTTAATAGTCAGGTGCAGAATGTTGACATCTCTTTGTGCCTTTGTTGTGAGTGTTCTAGCCTGGAGCCAAACATGCTGTCAAGAACATCACTCACAACAAAGGCTGAGTATAGAAAACCCAAAAGGTTCTAAAATGGCAGACAGAGAATCAATATCCTCTGTCTACCATCTCCGAATAAGAGTGGAAGCTGATGACTAACTTGTTGTTCCAACTCAAAGCTCTCTCTGACCAAGCAGGGGGCGCTCCACATAGTGCCTTGAGCTGCAAGCAGAGCTGGAGTCTACCTGACGGCCAGCATAGAGGTATGGGGAAATCACCTGGAGTCTGGTCTGCAGGAAGAAACCCTGATTGTGTCCTGAAAGCCTGAGGCATCTTGCAGCTGACTGTTGGAATGGACAGAAGCAGTCTACACTGGTGCTTTGGTCTGTCCACCAGAGACTCAGAACTCGAGTGGTTTGCTTGCTCTAGCCTGGGAGATGGACAATGATCTCTTTGTGAGCCCCGTTACACTGACAAAGTGTGCCTGAGATGTCTCTGCCATCATCCCAGTCGCTGCAGCCATTGCAATTGCCCAAGTGTGCCCAATCAGTCTGCCCAACTGAAGAAGGGATCAAGGCTGCTTTGTGACACCTGCTCTGTGCCTGTGATTTTGGTTGACACAACCAGTAGCATCATCTGTCCTGTGCCAGAGTGGTCCCTGCCACTCAAGAAGAATCCTACAAACCCACAGTGTACAACCCCAGAGTACCCTGCTGACCTGCCCGAGTGGCTAGTCCAGCGCAGTCTGAGTGTGTGCCTAATGGATTATGCAGCTCTGAGGAACAAAGCTCCTGCCTCGAGGCACGGTGTGTCACAGCACAGATTGGCTGTAGTGGCACTAGAGATCTGCGATGAGACTTGGCCACCTGAGCCCCAAGCACCTCGAAGTTGTTCAGTCGCCACCGCAGCCCCATGGCAGGAAGGAGGACTACGACATCGCCTCATCGCAGGGAGGACTAGTGCACCTTCCATTGGAACCCAACAAACTGGAGGAACTGGGCCTGCTGCAACCTCAAGGTCCATATGCTGCTGACACTGCCAGGAGCCCCAGAGAGCCACTGTCGGAAGCCACCCACTCCTGCTGTTGCCTTCAGGATCCTAAACGGTGGCCTGCATCTGCCTGATGTGACTGATTCTTCCACTGTACTCTACCACGAACAGCACAACTCTGTGAGCCAGACTGAGCAGAAGGCCCACTGCAGCCCGCTGCTGCGCAAATTAAGGGGTGAGAAACTATTTGCTATCCCAGCCACTGAGAATGACTATATGCTAACAGAGGGGACGCGCTGCAATTGAACTAGTTACAACACCAGAATACAAAACTACCGAGATAGAGACACTGTTCTTCGATTAGCACAGGAAAAACACTCTCTACAGTTCGAGGGCAATGCGCTGGCCATTGACCAAGACTTCACCATCGCAGTTCAGGAAGCTGACAGGAAATTTATATCCATCAAACAGAAGCTGAAGCAGGCTATATACTGCACGCCGCCGCATTTCACATTTTGGCAAGGATCATATATTCACTTCATAACAGCAGGCTGGTGACTTCATGAAACGGAATGCTGCCCGTATGTGGTATGGGCAATGAGAGGCCAGAAGGTGTCATGATGAAAAACAAAAGGATTTATTTCTGAGTTCTCAGGAAATTGTTCTATAAGTTGCGACTTGTCTTCCCTCCGGTCTTTGCAGCAGATGAAGGGTGTGATTCAGAACCTCTTCTTCACTCCAGCGACGGGTAGTTCGAGGCATGAGAAGAATAACAAAAAAAAGAAGACTGTTTTAGTGGATGGGTACGTCGGTCCTACGACGTACTGGGGAAAGGAGTGAGGGAGGTACACCTCTACCACCACCAAGTGTGTGCTGTTAGCGCTGGAAACGCTGCGCTACGAACAAATGCACGCTTTGCGGTCTTATCCCTCCCCAGCCCGGGCAGCCGATTCACTCCCCGCTGGGCGCCCCCTTATGAACCAGCCCTGGACACGAGCACGTACCTGCGGTAGCCACGCTCCTCCAGTAGCGCGGCTGGCCTCAGCGTGGTACCGGATAGGGTCCGGCTCCCTCTTCCGATCGTCTTGTGCTCCTTGATCCGGTACAGCGGGTCTTCCACCACGTTCGGCCTCCAGCGAAGAAGGAATGTCGCGGTGTTGGAACCTGCGTCTCTCCAGGCTCAGGGTCTTGGTCTGGGGCGCTGTGTCCTCCAAGGACTCCTGGGCTCCTTTATTGTCTCCCGCGCTGTCTACTTGAAGGGCCGCCCTCACGTCCACGTCGTTGGTCTCAGGATCACGTGATGACGTCACAAAGGTCGTCATGGAATCCCGGAAGAGTGGAAGGTTAAAGGGGCCATGCACTTCATTGGGCGAATGTTCCCATGGTGACTGTAAACAAAATACAGGAGAGGCATGAGGGGAAGTAGATTATCGGCCTCCTCCTCCTCCTGTTCGGGTATGTCACGACACAGTGCTTCTCCAGTGAGGCAACATGTCACCTTTGTCCAGGTCTACATCCCCTTTGTTGGACTGGACTAAACTGGTTACTTGGTAACTGGGTGAGTTTTGCTGATGGGACCTTTACTCGGCACAGCCAGTTGCAAACATACGTCCATCATATTCCGACTATGCTTCACCAACAAGATTGTCTTTTGGGAACATGATTGTGCTCCTATACAAACGCTGCTTTGCAGTTACTAGCCTATTTGTGGTGAGGTAGTGGGGATGCCTAATCTTCCTCCCCGGGACATCCTCGTTCACTCGATGAGCACCCCACCTGATTCTCTGGGTTACCCCCCTATAGGATACCCTGATTAGGAACTTTAGTTGTATATTATATGATATAACTCCCTCTTCTCTCTGTCCTTTTGGGTTTACTCCCCTTCCTCATTGCTCTGCCATCTCATCTTCTTTCGCCATCATCTCTCTGTGGTATTATTTACCCCTTTTCTTGTCTTTTCTCCTCGCTTTGCCTACTGCTCTTTTGTTGACTTACCATTGGTAGTGCATTGAGATGTTCAAACGATGTAACCCACTGAGTGCCAAAATAGGTAGTATTGTTTTTTTTTTTTAAAGGTTCATGTAGTTTGGGAGGGTGTGATATCCCTGGAGGGATTGGGCCGCCAGTGTGGGAGGAGGGTGGGATGGGAAAAGTGCTGTTTGTTTTCTTGTGCACATCTACCTACGTTGTTATTGTCATGCCTGTCAGCCATGCTGAAACTGTGCTCTAACCATTGGGCTGCCACACCAGACTGAGGGTATTTCCCCCCAGGATGACCAACCCTAATGTTATGTACCCCAATCTAGGCCTAAGTAGCTAACTGACCTTTCACCTACATTTGTCCTACCTTGCTCTGCATAACAGTTCTAGCACTGACCTTTTACCTATTTATCTGCTGAATAAATGTCGATCAGTTTCCTTGAACGAGGACTAGAGCCTGTATCTCAGATGTGGCCAGTAGCGGCCCGTGTAGGGAGTGCTGCCGGGCGGTGACGCAGGGTGGGGGAGGGGCAGGGTGGGGGGTAGTAAACTACGGATTTCGGCCGCACTGAGGTAAGTAAACAAAAAAATAAATAAAATGAATTTCGTTGCGCGCGCTGCATCGCCAAATGCAATGCAGCGCGCGCAACGAAATTCGTTTTTTTTTTTTTGTTTACTTACCTCAGTGCGGCCGAAATCCGTAGTTTACTACCCCCCACCCTGCCCCTCCCCCGCCCTGCGTCACCGCCCGGCAGCACTCCCACCACGGGCCGCTACTGGATGTGGCCTTAACCTCAGCCTGAGAGACTTCTAATTACCAGGTTGCAAGGTCTTCATCTGAGATACAGGCACTAGTCGTATGAACTTCCCGCTCCATTTCGGGGAAATGGTTCATCGTATCTTTAACATGTCTGATACAAGGGGGATCGTGCACCTATTTAAAAGCATAGGTTCTGGCCTATTGAGCACCTTTCAGACAATCTTCGGAGTTATTCCAGCATTGATACACTCCGTCAGTGGTGTAGTTAGTCCTTTGGACGCCCATGGCGGCCCCCAGGTTTGCTGCCCCGCGGTGGCCGGAGAGAAGATGGGGCGGGGGGGGGGGGGAACAGCGGGGCTGCTGGCGAGATCGCCGTTCCGAGTTTGCCGCCCGATTTTAGAGCGGGGGGTGTAATGCTGCCCGCCCCGAGACTGCAGGTAAGAGTGGGGGGAGGCCGCCGCCCCCAAACTCGTGCCACCTGGGGCAGACCACCCCTCCTGCCCCCCCTTGCTACTCCACTGCACTCCGTATTGGGAAGCATTTTTGGAGGGCTTCCGCTGGTCCTACTACTGCTAGTGGGTATCCTGGTTTTAATTTTCCTGCTACGCAATGGACAGCCCAGTTCCTCGAGAGATGGAAAAAGCACTACTGGTGCGACGTTGCCGTGAACGTATGGTATTCCATCTGAGCACATCTCGGCTTTGGGAGCTAAGAGAGCATTGGTTCCTATCGTTCAGACCAGTCTGGGTTGACTGCATCTTGCCTGTGCTCCGCTGCCTATTCTGTGGATACGAATGCGTGTTGGACATATGTCTGACTCTTCCATAGGTTGCGCCACCGGAAATAGACTTACTACTGGACCCCTTAAAGGCCCACGTGTATCAGTGTCCTCAGCGTATTCCCATGTTAATGACCGCATTCTTAGAGCCCCCAAGGGATGCTTCAGCTCCGGTCGGAACGGACAACAGCTCTACAACAGGTTCACAGGTATCGAGTGGTCCTCATTGGCTGCTGTGGGAACTGAAGAAAATCACCTTTGCTCCATTGGCCTGATACAAGAGGTATTACAGGGACTGTCGTCAGCGAATGCGAGCGACAGTGATCTTGCGTCTCCCACACAGGCCATATAAATATTTGGCTCTCCGTGTGATGGGAACAATTCGGCCCTTTTTTCCAAAACAAGCCAAATTAGAATGCGAAACATCGCTTTGTTTTATTTTTTCTGCTCTCACTGAGCACCATGGCTTTTGATGTGTTCAGTTGGTCTAACCACATATTGACTCTTTAGTGGACTTATAGGGCCAGATGTATCAAGAATTGCTTTTGCGATTCTTAACTAGCGAATTTTACCGATTCGCTATTTAAGAATAGCAAAATGCAATGTATGTAGGATTTGCAAAAAAAAATTGTGAATCCTACATATTCCTTAATAGCGAATCGCAAATTGCGATTCGCTATTAAGGAATACCTTCCCATTCATTCCTATGGGCCTAGAGGCCCACAGGAATGAATAGGATTACATTCGCAATTTGCGAGTACCAAATAGGTACTAGCAAATTGCGCATGCAATTTCAAGGGTGCAAGGGTGCCAAAAGGACACCCTGTTGCACCCCTGAAATATGCATGTGTGCACATGTGGCGCACATACATGCCCTAAGGGCATGTATGTGCGCCACATGCCACTTAGGAAAATGCTAAAAAGTGCATTTTTAAAGGAATTTGCAAATTACCACCAACTAGAAGTTGGTGGTAATTTGGGATTCCTTAAAGCCAGGTCGCAATTTTTTCTTGCTTCCTGCATTGCATTTAAGGAATCGCAAATTGCTATTCCCTAAATGCTTTCGCAAAATAGGTAATCGCAAAAATTGCGATTACCTATTTTGCGAATGCCTTTTGGGATGATACATCCCAAAAGGCTTTTTCCCGTTCGCAAACAGGACGATTCTGAGAATCGGCCCGTTTGCGAACGGGAAAACGCTTGATACATCTGGCCCATAGAGCTTTTGAATTTTAATAGCATTTGTTTTTTACATATACCATGTTTATAGATGTTTTTAGGCACTGGTTTTTATGACAATTTTGTAATGCTTTTTAACAGGCATGCTTTTAGCACTGGTTGACCTTATCGACCTTCGGATGAGGAGTGGGTGTTATGTACCCCAATCTAGGCCTAAGTAGCTAACCGGCCTTTCACCTACATTTGTCCTACCTTGCTCTGCATAACAGCTCTAGCACTGACCTTTTACCTAGTTATGTGCTGAATAAATGTTGCTCGGTTTCCGTGAAAATAGCCTCATTTATTATGCATGAGGGTTCTTAGAAAAATCCCCTATACATGATGTACATAATAGGATTAACATATTCTGTATAAAAATCATGGTCATCTTCATCCTAGGGCGAAAAAACTACTTTGCATAGTTGCAGATATTGATTTAGGCTCATTTACATAATCATACTCACAACATATAGATTGTGGTAGGAACCCCGAGGCTATCTTTATGGTATAAAAGAACCATACCTTCACTAGATAGACAGAGGAGAAGTTCCACGCTGATACAAGACACTGAGGTCCAGGCCTGCAGAAGCTCCAGCACGCAGTGGTCTGACATCCCATGCGAGGTCTCCAACTCAAGACCAAAGACGGGGTCCTTCATTCTCTCCCATTAGGTAATGGGGTTGGCTCTTTCCTAGGGGGATTCTTGGCTTCACACCCACATACACTTAGGTACACTTAGGTAGGGTTGCATCGTAGGAGTACGCTTGATTACTGTCATGTTTATAGACCTGCATATAATCACTGTTTTAGCACCATGGTAGAAGTCTACCTTTTATTTACTCTGTTGGTGCTTGTAATCTTTTACATTTGTTTCTGTCTAATGATTGTCGCAGCACACGTTTTATACTAGAATGATGCTGGTTCAATAAATGCTTATTGAAAACGTCCCCATCGTTTATTCTTTGTCTCTCTCGGAGACTAAGTGAGTACGATTGACAGAGTGAAAAGTACTGTACTGTTTACACAATGCCTGAAGGATCAAGGGTTGTCATGTTCAATAGTTGCCAGAAACTATTCACTCCTTGGTAAGGTTAGGGGGCTTATGGTGGCACTGTGAGCTAGCTGGTCTAAAGGCTAACATATCCGTTGAGGGTGTCCAGAATCAGTCTAGACACCAGTCCCTTAGTTTATCTTGTATAAACGCGCAGATCCTATGTATTTTTAGGAACTACACAACACTAACTCCGTGCAGTCTAGCGCAATGCGAGTTAGCTATAATTGCTTAACATGGAATGTTAGAGGATTGGGTGACCTTCGCAATGAAGGCACATCCTAGCCTATTTTAAAAAGCCATCGCTCTCCTGCAGGAGACCCATTTAGTGGATACCGCACACACCGCCATTGCTACGTGTTGGGCATCCTGCAAGAAATTCGCTACGCATTGTATATGCCACAGGGCTCTAGAAAGGAACTCCAAGGGCGCTTTACTTTAATATGGGGAAGGCTGGCCTCTGTGTTCCTAACCTTCTTCTTTGATAAATTATGGTGACAGGTCATAGATATTGGCTCAACTCATACTATCTGGGGAGGGGATTTCAACATTGCGCTCAATGCGGAAATGGATAGGTCGCACGCCCCGTTCCCTTCTCATGGCTCAGCAGTTCGTCATGTCTACGCTATTATGGAGCAGCATGGAATGTTGGATGTGTGGTGGTATTTTCATCCACAGTTGAAGGAGGGGACTTTCTACTCTGGAGTGCATAACAGTTGGTCACGAAATGACTACTGGCTCATATCAAGGGGCTTGTGGATACAGGATATAACACACTTACCACGCACCTATTCTGACCATTCTCCTGTCCTCCTTGCATTGCACTCCCCCCTATGGTCTCCTCTCCTTATACCATGTGGAGACTTTCTCCCGTGTTGCTACTGGATACCCTTTTTCGAGAGGAAATTCAACAAGACATTGTGGACTTCTTTGACAGGAACAAGGAATCTGCCCCAAGTGTGGACACCATCTGGGAGGCCTTCAAAGTCACTGTGAAGGGAATATGCCAGGCTAAGAGCGGAACGGGTCTTGCGTTCTATCAGAGATCAACTCAGAAAACTAAAGAGGGACATTAAATCCTTGGAGAATCAACTAGGAACTCCTGGAGATCCTGAAGTGGCTAGGAAGATCAGGATAGCCCAGACAGATTTTAAAGGAACTACACAACGGGAGTGCTTATACAAAGTGACGGCTGGCAGGGGAAGGGGTTGGCAGCGCGGGGGAGGGGGTAGAGACAAAAGAATTCCACTTACCTTTTGCTGCCGGCCAGTCGTCTCTCCCCTTCGGTCCCTTCGGTCCCTTCAGCCGCCTTCTCCTCTACTTCCGTAGCAGAAGGCAGCAGGTAAGCCACAGGCTCCCTCCCCTAAGCCAATCATAACCCGGGGACTGTGAGGCTTTGCATGTTCCTCACCAAGCTGTGTAAAGCAAGTCTGGTGGAGAAGATGCAAAGTGTGCATGATTGTTTGGCCGGCCCAAGAGGGCCGGCCAACCAGTCATTCGCACTTAGAGTGAGAAAACCACTCCTCCCCCATAACCCCAGCCTCGCCCAAACCCAGCCCGTAGTGAAAAATAAAATGATAATAACCAGGTTATTATCATTTTATTTTTCCGCTGTACTGCTCTTAAAGCAGTGGGGCGACGCTCCTCCACCTTAGCGTAGGAGCCCCCACTGCTTAAACAGTTGAAAATATGCAAGGGCATAGAGGGAGGGAGAACGAGCAGAACATACGTTTGACAATTATGATGAGGAAACCCCGTTTTACAAATACTATACTCGAGGTCAGAGAAAGAGAAGGGGCATTAGTGCGCAACACACCTGAAATACTAAGAGTGTTCTCTGCCTCCTTTGACAACTTATACACCTCTTGCAGAACTCAAAATGCTGACCTAGATGCCCACTTGGAGGAGGGAGGAAGTGGTGGTAAATGCACACCAAGAGCGTAAACCGTAGTTTCAAAAACTTGAGTTGTAGTTCTGCGAGCGACCAGGGTATCGCTGACTGATCCACCAGCGTTAGGGAAATAGTAGTAGAAGGCGTTATCCCACTGGGAAGAGTCCCCTGATTGCACAGCCAAGACTCCCGAAGGAGGTTCAACCAATGTTAATCAATGAAAGGACAGTAGGTTAGAATTAAGTAGTATTTATTCAACAAGATAGTTGTGGTCCAGTTCAAATTCCTTCAAAGAATAATATCATCATAGAAATGAATGAGTCAAGTCATCCGGACCCAATGCATTTCGGGCGAACCCTTTGTCAGGGGAAATTAGATCGCCATTGTGACGAAGAAGGTGTTTCGCGTGTGATGATTCCATAGATTCCTTCTACTACTCGGAGGAGAGGACATTGGGCTGGATAAATAATGCACAGAGGGAATTCCTGGCGGCGGACTTAGAGGAAGATGAAATAAAAGAGGCTATAATGCAGCTACAATCTGGTAAAGCCTCAGGTCCTGACGGCCTACCCACAGATTTTTATAAGACCTAAATTGGTATCCTGACTCCAATACTGCAGGCGGTTTATTGTGAGGCGAAGGAGGAGGGCCGATTGCCCCCTTCCATGAGGGAAGCCATGATAATCACCCTACGTAAGCCAGCAGACAATTGCGAATCTTACCGCCCTTTGTCTCTTATCAATTGTGATGCTAAAATTATCGCTAAAATCCTAGCCAATCGCCTTTGTCTTTTAATGACGTTTCTGGGCAGACCAGATTAATCGGGGTTCATCCCTGGACACACTGCATCACATAATCTAATATTGATAGCCTCATAGTGGATAAACCTATGCCTATCCCCTGGTCCGACCACTATATGGTTCCCTTTGTTTGGAACCCACAGGAGGGTGGGCATCCACCGGAAAGGGTAAAATCCTGGAACCGAAATTGGTCTAAACTTTCCATGGAGGCCTGGGCGTCTACTCTTGACAATATGAGACCGGTGCTTGGTAGTGACCCTGAATCCAACAATATTAAGGTGAAACAATGGCTTGAGACGTCATTAGATACTTTAATCCCCAAAAACTGGATTTCCAGCAAAAAAGTGGGGCATGGCGCAGCATGGTACTCTCCTAAACTCAGAGAGTTGAAACAGCTGTGTAAGCGTCTCGAGAGAAGTTGGAGAAAGGACTTCTCCACTTGTGAGAAAACCAAATATAGAGATGCCGTGAAGGCTTATAAGGCAGAAATTAGAACTGCTCAATCTGGCTATTATGAAAAGAAAATAATTTTAGCCTCTAATTCCCCCCGTGAAATTTTTAAAATAACTAAATCACTCCTGCATCCTCCTGAGCCCCTTTGCCCCCAGCGGACTCCCTAGGACGGTGCAGTGATTTGGCCCACTTTTTCTATAAGAAAATTGAAGACATTTACACTGCCTTCCCTCCCCTAGTGGCCTCGGCAAGCCCCCTTGACTGAGGATCAACACCAATTCTTAAACCCCTCTATTGATTCCATTCCATTGATGGACATGAAAGTTTTAAAAATGCACTTGGATCGTTTGAAATCTGGCTCCCCTTGTGATGCTGCCCCCCCGAGTATTCTCAATCAGGTATTTGACTCCGTCGCCCCTCTTTCTCTTCTGGGGTTGTCCCCTCCCTATGGAAACGGGCTATGGTTAGAGCCCTTTTGAAGAAGCCTACCCTGGATCCCGAGGTCTTCACTAATTACCGTCCGATTTCTCTCTTGCCTGGGTTTGCTAAAATAAGCGAAAAATATGTCAACTGCATTCTCTCCGCTTTTCTGGAGGCGAATGATCGTCTCCATTTCTCCCAAACGGGCTTCAGACCTCAGCAAGGCACCGAAACAGCCCTGCTTGCGGTGATTGAAGAATCAAGGAAGATACTTGATGTCGGAGGGTCCGCAGCTATTATATTGCTTGATCTCAGCGCAGCCTTCGACACGGTCAATCACCAATTGTTGATAGCAAGACTCAGAGAGAATGGGGTGACGGGAACTATTCTTAAATGGCTTGAATCTTTTTTGACAAGTCGGTTGTTTCAAGTTTTTGAGGACGATGCCTCCTCAGAATGGATGCCGTTGCAGTGCGGGGTTCCTCAGGGTTCCTCCCTGAGCCCCACACTTTTCAATGTCTACATGCGCCCTTTGGCTGAGGTGGTTGAGCCTTTTGGGGTCAAGATCGTCACGTATGCTGATGATACTCAGCTTATTGTGTCCCTTAAGCTTTTAGACAACAATCAGTCTATGCTGGCCAATTGTTTGGAAATGGTCTCAGCATGGATGGACTCGTCTCTTCCTAAAGCTGAACGCGGCTAAAACTGAACTCATGTTTCTAGGTAAGACTACTAACTTGGAGAGTGGCGCTTTTTGGCCCAAATGCTTAGGGATATGCCCCTCCCTAAAGATCAAATAAAAGCCTTGGAGTTTGGCTGGATTTTAACTTGAGCTTCAGGGTACAGGCTAATAGGGTGGCAGGTACCTGCTATGGAATCTTGAAAATGATTAGGAGGATTTTGCCCCTCCTCCCTTTTAATGCAAGGAAACTGTTGGTTCAAGCCCTTATTCTCTCAAGACTTGATTATGCTAATGTACTCTATCTTGGTTCCCCTGCTCGACTTTAAAGAAACTTCAAACAGTTCAAAACTGTGCAGCTCGACTCCTTATGCAGGTCAGCAACAGGGAGTCTGCCAAACCCCATATTACTTCTCTGCATTGGCTGCCAGTGGCCGAAAGAATCCAATTTAAGGCCTTATGTATTGCCCACAAATCAATGACGGATAGTGCTCCTCCTATTTTAAAATCCATTATTTCTCCGTATCTCCCGAAAAGATCCCTTCGTTCTGAGAAAAAACATTTTGCTATTGTTCCTAAAGTCAACCGTGCCAGGAGCGGTGGCCGTCTATTCTCTGTCATCGCTGCAAAATGCTGGAATCAGCTACCAGATCCTATTCGGCTTGAAGCTAACCACCTTTTATTTCGTAAACGTTTGAAAACTTTTCTGTTCTCCTGATTTTTCTGTTTTTCGTGGTTGGGCTCTGTCTTTAGCGCTGGGAAGCCTTTGGTAGCCATGCGCTTTATAAGTGTCTAATTCATTCATTCATTCATTCATAATCTGCACACGCTGTTTGCACTCCTACAGGATAATGACCCAGATCTCTCCGCAGTTGCAGTATTTCTCGATGCCACTAAGTCCTTCGATTCGCTGGAGTGGGGTTACCTGTTGGTTGTGCTTTAGCATATAGGCCTCCCCACCACCCCCCGCTTTTGTATCATGGATTGCCCTACTTTATTCCCATACAGTCGGCAGGATACAGATTAATGGGTCATGCTCAGACCCCTTCTTTATAACCCGGGCCACTAGGCGGGGGTGTTCACTTTCGTCTTTACTTTTTGCCCTTGCAGTGACAAAGAGAATACGCACGTAGATACCCCACTAGGCATATATTAGTATCACTCTATGCCGACAACATCACGTTATATCTCAGGGACCCTCGAGATAGTTTGAATGGGGTGCTTCACGAATTCGTGATTGCCGGGCATTCAAATTAATTGGGAGGAATCTAATTTATTTCCCCTCACTTCGTCCACTCAGAGGTTTCAACCAGATTTTCGGCTGCGGTGGTGTGATTCCAGCCTTCGATATCTAGGAATAGAGAGCTCCAGGGATAGAGACAAGTCGATCAGGGCTAATTATGGCAATGTTCTATCAAGTGTGACAGATAGTATCGCCCAATGGATCTCACTACCCATTTCCCTGGCGGGACAGATTTCCCTCATAAAGATGGTCGTATTACTGCAATTTTTATATTTGTTCCTCAACATTCCCTACTCACCGGGGAGACACTTTTTCAAAACACTCAAAACTCAGCTGATTCGGTTGGCCTGGGCTGGTAAGCAACTGCGCCTATAATGGGAGCTGCAAACACAGCCCTTCGCTAAAGGGGGCTTTAAGGCTCCAGACATGGAACTCTATTATCTGTGCTCCCAAGCCCACCATGTTGTCCACTGATATAAGCTGACCCCTTTTATGCCGCATTTGGCTGTAGACCAGGGCTATATGGCCCTGATCCCCTTATCCGCGTATTTGGTCTACCAGTAAATTCTGCGCTCCACTGTTGCTTGTACCATTGAGGCATGGTGTAAATTGGCTAAAAGAATCAGCAAGCTGCTCCTCTACTCCCCGTCTATTCCATTGCTTTATCACCCATCTCTTCCGGTTACGCATGACGCTGCTTGCAGATACATGCTCCAAGGGGTTGGAATTACCTCTTGGGGGGACTTCTATTCAGATGGCCTATTTGTCAGCCAAGAGGCAATGTTTGGGGGGGTGGCGACAGG
Organism: Calotriton arnoldi; assembly: GCA_963921515.1. Lineage (NCBI taxonomy): Eukaryota > Metazoa > Chordata > Amphibia > Caudata > Salamandridae > Calotriton > Calotriton arnoldi. The sequence goes on along the minus strand of CAWUFW010002084.1, from coordinate 1,617,699 downwards.
GTGGGGGCACTGTCACCATTGGAAGTATTTTTGTATATCAGATTATCACATGTTATAAAGGTGGAAACCCCTGACTTTCCTCGGGAACCTCCCACACTCGACACCATGCACACATGGATCAACTCTGAAGGCCCAAGACACTTGGTATCTATGCTTTACCACTCAGTGCAGCTGGAAGAGAGGCGCTCAAGTCAACTAGGACTCAGAATTGGGTACTCCTCTTACTGACGAGCAATGGATTTAATATTGTCAGCAGAACGGGTGCATTCTCTCGATAATTGATTATAAATTTTTACATCGGATGTATTACACACCTGCATGAATGCACAGATACCAGCTCCACCCAGATGACATGTGTGTCCGGTGTGGCATGGCAGGGGAAGACTTCCTCAAAATGGCCTGGACATGTCACCAGATACGGGCCTTCTGAGGGCAGACTGAGATGGCAATCACTCTCATGATTGGCCAAACCATCACCCTCACTCCGCTGGTGGCAATCTTGGGGCACACAAGGGAAACAGAAATGGATGTTAGAAAATATGTTGTGCTCAGCGGTCTCCTAGCCAAAAGGCTGGTAGCGTGTAAGTGGGGAAGGAGACGGGCACCGAAATTCAAGGAATGTCTGCAGGACTTGACATATTGTAAAGACCAGCTGACCACCTATCCTGAACTACTTCCCCCTGGCTCACGCCCCAGGGATATCTGGGAACCGCTGCAGTCTTACCTGCTTTCTTGGGAGGCTGGTCCCCAGGATGATAAACCCTTGAATTAGGGTCCTGTGAGCCTACTATTATCTGCTACCACAATTGAATCTGCAGTTTATGGCATGACACATCGCGTAACATGGGCCCTGAAAGATGTCCTGGAGGTGCTCCCCTGCTGATACGTCAGGTGGTAGTTTAAGATGTGAGCCTACAATTTCTTACCTGCCTTGCTGCTGTAGGAAAGTAGGATCTGCTTCTTATGGTTACCCCCACTTTTTGACTGATGTGATGCTGTTTTGACTAGTCTGACTGGGATCCTGCTAATCAGGACCCCAGTCTATCTGCGTCCTCCCTAAATTGGTAAGTTCAGTACTTAGGTACATCCCAGATTGGATACTGGGGTACCCTTGTCAGTCCCTAGTATATGGTACCCATTACCCAGGGCATAGGTACCCCAGAGGTCCTCGATGGGCTGAAGCATGTATTATGCCACCCATGGGAGACCATTCAAATTGGAACTACAGGCTTGACATTGCAGCCTGTGTAAGTTGATGCTTGCACCACTTTCTAAAGATATAGGTTTACTATATATAAGGGTCACTGCACTTAAAACCTGTAAGTCACCCCTATGGCAGGTCTTTGCAATCCTGAAGACAGGGTGCTTGGTTCTAAGTGGGAGGGTGCCCCTGCATGAGCAAGACACCCCTGCAGCCTACGGAGTCCATTCTCCCAGGTTGTCAGTGAAGCAGTCATATACTATATAGAGGGGCACCGCGAAAACGTGCGATGACCATCTCAAAAACGGCTGCAACGAATCCTATCATGTTTGGTATCAAACATGTTGGAATCATACCCCCACACCGTAAACGGTGTGGGAGGTATGATTCCAAGCACTGAAAGAGCCCTCCGTTAGGCTCTCAGTCTTCCCGGTACCAGCCTTCGAGTCCCGGACAGCACAAAATGGTTACTGCCGACCAGAGACACATTTGTGCCCTCCTGCTGCTGAGTCAAGCTCGAGCAGAGGAAAGGGGAATAATAGGCATCCTGTCGCAGGGAGGTGTGACCACCTCCCAGACAGGATTTAGTGAATTAGGGCTGGGTGGGTGCGCTTGCCAGCGCCAGAAAGTCTGCATGAGGGGCACATTTGGTGTCCCTGTGCATAGTCCAGTTCAAACCAGTCCTGGGAGCCGTTGGCTCCCGCTCTGGCGCGAAACTGGACAAAGGACATGGGAGTAAACTCCCCCCTGTCCAGACCCTCCCCTGGGAGGGTCCCCTGAATCATCCCAACCCTTTCCCTAGGGTACTTAAGGGCTTACCTGGGTGTAGGTCCCTAGACTCATCGTGGGACAAGATTCAATTCCAATACCACTACAACTTCGACCGTCTAGACACTCTGGACTTCGCTGGACTTCGTAAGGGCCCGCCTTCGTCCCCCTGCTTGTCTGCTGCATCGTCTGTGTCCGTGTTTCGTACAGAAACCCTCCAAGGCCTGTGGAGCATCAAAGACACTTGAAGGAATCTCCCTTGAAGTGAAGGAGTCACTTCCCTGCATTCGCAGGCACCTCAACACTGCTGACCGGTCTGCTGATCCAGAGCTCCTGCGGACTCTGAAAGGTTCAACAACACAGGTGGTGGTTCTCTACATCCCTCGAGGCCCAAGCTGTCCTCTCACCGAGTTTAAGGCCAGTATCCCTCGTGGGGGCTGCAATAACCGAACCCCTGTGCACCACGTACTTTTGCAAGTGTAAAGGCTTGTTGGCTACTTTGCAACAAGTGCATCGGGCTCCAAGTAGCCCCAACCTCTGGCAACTTCCATCAAGATCTTCAGCCACAACGCATCGTGTGCACCGTGGCCTGCTGCTTTTGTAAACTGCCTGAGGTCCTCCTGCGACTCCAATGCCTTTGCCCTGTGGATCCAATGGAGGGTCCTCTATGACTTCTTTGGGCTCCCCTGAATGCTCGGGGCCTGCCCTGACTCCCCTGCTCTTGATGAGTCTCCTGGACCTTGCTGGTCCCAACTTTGTACTTTCTTGACTTCCTGCATGGGTTGCATTTGCCAAGGCTTGTTGGTGCTCCCGCCAGACACGACCCCTCAGCACTCAACATCCTTCGTTGGACAGCTTGTATCCAGCTCCTGGGCCTCCTCAGCATTGCCTGGTCCCCACAGCTGCAGAGTCAAAGTCATCGTCATCTTCCCTGAAGCACCCTACATCGGAGGGCATTCGTCTTCCAGGTCTCCTGGTCACTCCCGAGTGACATAGACTCTGTCCCCTCTGCTTTCAGGTACTCTTCTTCAAGAAACCACGTTTGGATTCCCACGGACACTTTCTCCTCTTCCAGCAGCGGCACTTTCCTGAAGTCCTCCATTAGGTTCGACGGCGGTTTCCGACCCTATTTCACCCCTATGCACTCAGCTTCCCTGATACAGGTAACTTGGGTACTAGGGTATCCACAGGTGGGGTGGCTCTCCAACCTTCTGTCTTCCACAGGGTTTCTTCAGGGTCCACTGGGAAGGGTCCTTAATCCAATAGCGACTTACACGTAGAGTTGTACGAAGCTCACGGTCGTGTTCCCACACTGCACGCGCTCTTCCTGGGGTCCCTATCTACTTACCTTGGGTGGTTCCTTGGGTCCCCAGCGATTCTACGTCCTCTCAACATTGTCCTGACTTGAGTCTTGGTTCTTATTCCACTTTTTTTGTATATGGTTTGGTCCCCTCTGGGGCCCACTGTGTATTAGTGCCATTTACTGTGATTTCTTTGCTAAAGTATTGTGTGCCTTGTGTCTATCTCCGTGTGGGAGATACTGTAACGTACTAGATAGTGTTATATAATAAATACATATTTTTATAAATACTTTGTGTGGTTCTTTTTCATTTAATCTATACTATATGATTGCATTCTGGTAAAACAAGCTGCTTTACATTCCTTCAAGACTAGCTTCCTGAAGGCTGCTCTCCACAGCTACCACTTGGATAGCTTTCTAAGGTTGTCTAAGACCTCTTAAATCACCATAAGGGTTATCTGGACTGGTGCAAGGTGCCCACTTACATTAGTGGACATCATATACCAAGCCAGCCTCTCACAGCTGCCAATTGTGGAATGTCATTCAAGTATTCAGATGCCCTACAAAGATTTGCAGTTTTATGCATACATATGGAAAGTTGTTGCAGAAACGAGAGGTATGAATTCAGATCCTAATAATTGCTGGATTCAAGGGAGGGTCTGATGCTGAACAACATCAATGCACTGGTTGACTGTTTGTTGTTTATCATACATGGAATGTATCCTTCATGAAAAACTTTGATAAAGAAATCATTTTAAAAAAAACAACAACAACTGACTGTAGCGAGACTGTCTTGAGCAGTCAGCCGTCGCGGTACTGGAACATGTCTCCCTGACATCCGAAGATTATCAGCTCCCACCGCCATCACATTCATGCACACCTCAGGGGCCGAAAGAGAGCACGGCAAACTGGAAGAGTTCCGACCCCACTGTGAACCATAGGTAAATACCTGTTGAACCTCAGGACGGGTATATATACAAACATATCCTGCAAGCCCAGGGACACAATCCAGTCTCCTGGTTCCACAGCAGAAATAATCTAAGACAGGGTAAGCATTATGAACTTGTCTTTCCTCAGAGAAGGATTCAGTGGGCAAAGGTCCAGTATAGGCCTGAGCAGTGCTACATTTGTAAAAAGAATAAGTGCAGGACCTAAAGCTTTACTCAAAAACCTTTGGCTGGTGCTATTAAATGTTGGGGGTAAGGAATACCAAAGCAGCCAAGTCTTGAATTCACCTCATGCCTCTTTCTTCCACCGCCCTACACTTCCTGTCTCTTTATCTCATTCTTGTATTTTCTTTTTGATCCCTCCTTTCTACCTTTGACAATGTTTTCCATCTTTCTTTTCCTCATTCTTTCAACCTTTCTGCCTTTTTCTTTCTTATTCTTGGCAAAAGACCGATGATGATGACAAATAAGTCCAATTTCACAAAAATGAGTGCTGGTGGGCCCCACCATCAAATTTAGCACTGGGCTGGAGGACTCCATCCTTCTTCTTCTATGAGGAAGTAGCGCAAACATCACCCCTCTCCTCTCTCTAAATCTTGATGACCAGCAGAAGGTTGACTGCTTGCAGCAAGAATGTGGAATGGTACGCTGAGAGTCAATATGATATGCAGGGCAAACGAGTCGAGCATGAAATGAAAAGCAGGGCAAAGCCCCTATGAGTGATCTGCAAGACCCATCTGTCTGCCAAGATGGATTTCCATCAGCTGAATGTTGGCTTGTGAGGTCAAGTTAAAGTGGCTAGCAGCCACAGCAGCAGTGGAAGAAGAGTTAGACTAGATTTATCCTTGCTGGTATGATTAGCCTCGGCTGCCCCAACTGCTGCTCCAAAAGGACTGTGTCTGCTGTTGTTACCCAGCTGGGAGTGCTGATGCTGCCTGTAAGCAGACCCCCTCAAATATCCCCTAAATTTTCTTTACTGTTGGTGAAACTGCCTGGAAGGGGGTGTAGGAAAGTGCCCCTTTTGACATGGTTATCCCCCATTTTTCGCCTGGTATCTGGTGCAAATTTGAATGAGAGTACACTGGGTTCCTGCTAACCAGGTCCCCAGTACCAGTGTTCTTTCCCTAAATTGTATGATTGTTCCACAACTGGTACCCCTTTAGGATTCCTGTAAGACTGTAGTAAGTGGTACCCCTGGTACCTTGAGCCTTGGAACTAAAGAGGGTCCCTAAGGGATGCAGCACGTATTGCTCCACCCTAAGGGGCCCCTCACCAAGCTCATGCAAACTGCCATTGCAGCCTGAGTGTCTTGGTGCAAAGAAAACCGAAGAGTCAACATGGCACGCACCCCTGTGTTCCATGCCTGCCAGCACTACATGGCGGAACATGCCATGCCTGTGAATCAGCCATTACAACTACTAAGTGGGAGTATGGCAGTAGAACAGGACAACTGCAAGACATGACAAACTGTAGAAGCACTAATGTAATCTATGTTATCCTTTGCCGTGTAACTTAGGATATGTGGGCGAAACGGGGAGAGAATTTCATATTCGCTTCTCTGAACATAAATCAGCTATCAAAACAACCAAACTCCAAGCATCATTGGTCCGACACTGTTGCGAAACTAAACATACGGGAGATGAACTGAAATGGCTCATCCTAGAAAAAGTACGACCCAGGCTTGGGCGATCGACTGAAAAAGTTCACAAAGAGAGAGAGACATTCTGGATCTTCTCTCTTAATACAGTAGAGAAAGGTTTGAATGAAGAGATTGTATGGAATGTCACATAAGGTGGCACATGGCCCCCTTCGGCACTCTCTTACATATCGTATCAATAGTTTTCCATTCTGGATATGCCCCATATATTGGTGTGTTTTGAACGTACTTACATTTCGCTTAGTGTGCAATCATTAAAAGACCTCCTCATATTCGTGGACCATTTTGAATGTGTCATATGAGGGACACCGCTAGCGCTTTCATCATTGGATTAAAATACATCACTCACTAAGTACTCCTATTCTGCATCAGTATCCTTCCTTTTTTCATGCTTAGTCACCGTCATTCAGCTCGGACCATTACCTAGTGACGTGGCACTTACCTGGTACCTTACATATATTGGGAAGCATGACGAGCATCAAATAATTCTTTCTGAGCCCCCACGAGGGCTCTCTCTAACGACCATGTCTGCATCTCCCGTAGCTAGCCCGTTCCAACATGGCGCCTGCCTTGCTGGGTTTGTTCCAGATAAAAGGTTGCTCTGATGTATTCTACATGCTGATACAGGCATGAATCAGGCAAATCTTCACCATGATTGATATCCTCTCTTATTTAAATCGTTTAGGACATATTAACCATGTGATAACTGCACGTGGCCTTTCGGAGGTGTACGCGATCGGGTAGTGTATACACCCAAGATGGCGACCGTTTCAGCGCATAGCTTTGAGAGCGTTGAAATGCTAACGGGTAGGCATTACTTCACCACATGTCCAGACGCTACCAGCCCATTTAGCCTTTTTATTAAAGCCCGTCATGAGAGAGAGCGAGTTTGTCAGTTCCAGCTAGAAGGAGACGCGAGAAGATAGAATTCACTTCATTTCAAGTAAGGAAAAGTGGGGTTTTAGGCGTACCTGTGAGGTATATATCGCTGAGGTTTGACTTTTTACGCCTGGCGGTTACCCCCAATGAGAAACTTTTCTGTCGACACATTGAGACCGCCTCTCTCTTTTTCTCCTCCCGGTAGTAATTTCGATATGGGAAGATATTTTCTCACATGATTGTTGGTACAGAACAACCATTTGCTAAACATGTCCCGTAAATAGTAGACGCATGTATTCGGATCCATGTATGGGGGGGATATGTTTTTGCTGGAGCAGGAACATAGCCCAGCTGCCTTTTGCTCTAGCCGCATATGTAGGAGGGACCCCTTGAGCCACGTTCTTGTCTGATACTTATGTCTCAGGGATCTGAGTTTATCCCCAACAGGTCTACATAACAACATGGTCTGTGACCAGTTTAAACGTATTTAGACACTACATTGGCCCACCACCTTACATAGCAATTCTGTCCTTCTGTCCATCAGGTCCGCATGTAAAAAAAGATTTTTGGCGGAGGATTCCTGTTTTCAGAGGATCAGCCCAGGCTTACAATCCTTGGGTAATATAACCAGATACATTAATACAAATTTGAGATTTCCTATCACAGGCAAGACACACTGACTTATGGCATTTGCACTCTTTTGCCCCATACCGAAGGCCTGCAGATAAGTAAATATAATTGCCTACTATCAACCAATAGCAGTCACATAGTAGTTTCTGCATTAATTATGGACCGGCAGTACGACAAGTGAGAATTGCAACCTACATTGCCCTCCTAATACTACAGAGGAACCTCCAGACTTTTCTGGGTTCATGTTCAGGTTAGTTATCTGAATCGTAGAACGATATAGCCACACATGGGGAGGCTATTTTCCTCTTCTCTATATTTCATTTCTAATTTCATTTTTTCTTTCTTCTTCAAGGCACCTAGTGTGACAGCACCACGAGGTGTTGGTGTCCCTTCTCTTGCTTGATTATTTTCTTTTGCTTCAATTAGGTTTCTCTCTTGGAAATATTGGCTTCTGACACGCATGTTCATGAGCACTCTGTTTATTAGCCTGGTGGAGGTTTTTGATAAGTTGAAGATTAAATAATCTCTACATCGCAGCACTTATAGAATAAACCCTTCACCTGCCAAAAATGCTTCTTTGTTAATATATTTCCTTGTTTAGGGCTGTCCCTTAATATGGACATAGCAGTACACTCATTGTGCATTTACCCACAGATGCCCCCCCTCCACTCTCCTGAAAGTAACCAATAAGAGTGGTCCTGATGAAGGTGGAAGCTACTTTTTCCCACCGAAACGTACGTTGACCAGACGGTTGGGAATATATGTGTTTTTCTATGTATTTTAATTGCAAATAATATTCGTTGTACATGTCAACTGTATAAAACTTTGAATCAATTGTTTATCATGATTCTGTACACACTTTTACTAATAGATATGTGATAATTAAAAAAAAAAGAAAAAGATGAATAAAAACAATATATTTTGCATATTTAAGCATGGTAAGACTTATTTCTGTGGGACAGCCTTTTCTGAGCCTTGCATTGGTCATAAGATAAAGAGATTTAGGTCCGACAGGAGCATTATCTATGTTAATTTCTTCAGTGTTTTTCCCCCTGGCTTCTGGACCTACAAAGTATAATTAGGGGGTACCTTTTTTGAGGATTCATAGGTGGCATCAGTGCCAGCATAGAGGGGAATGGCGTAGACCCAGGAACCAAGGTTGAAGTCTGCTCTTTCATTGGTACGGGTCCAGACGTCAAGGGGTTACCAGTGCTGAGGCTGAGGGAGGGCCTGCTGGCGAAATCCAACTGAATCCCCTCGTGCTTGCGTAGGGCCCATGGCACCGCAGAGGGAGCCAGAAGCATCTAAAATAGCTGCAACATGGCCTTTATTGAAATCCACTCTCTGTTGCAGGGTCAACAATGGCTTGAGGAGTTCTGGGCGTGACAGGACCAGCTGTGGGGTCAGATCAGACTTCAAAGATGCTTGTGGGGTGAGATCTTTCAACTGATGCCTTCTTGCCTGATTTTGAGTGGGGAGATGGGTTTGAGTCCTGCTTAGCTTTCTTGCGCTTATGGTGCATTTTCCAAATTCAACTTACCAGAAGACTTCGAGTGGGAATGGGACTGACTCTGTGAACTAGACCGTGAGCAGCGCTGCAACTTAGAGGGGGAATTGGACTTATGCATCAATAGTAATTTCTTTTTCTGTTCGGTGGCACAGAATTTTGCAATGTGCTCCCGGATCGCCTTTAGGTGCATGGGGGCACATTTATCATACGACTAAGTCACGACTGGAGCTTATTTACCAGAGGCACATGTCAGTCTGGTCTCTGACCGACATCTGCTTCCTGCAATGGTAACGCAGCTTGAATCCTTTTGGGGAGAAATCTTCCCTGGCACACTGTCTAAAGCAGTGGTCTTCAAACTTTTTAATCCTGCGCCCTCAGTGTAAACAAAAAAATATTCGGGGGGCCCCCTCAGAATTTTTATAAATATTCCTTTAAATTGGCAATGTTTTAATATGTCTAGACTCAATTAAACATAGCAGTTAAGTTTTGTTACCCTTTTAAAAATGCAATCAAATACATGATTGCCAAACATACTATTTTTGTCAGCCAGGCCTAACGTGTAAAAGTATCCATAGTGTGTATCAGACATGGGGGTGGGGGTTTTGAAGACTATTTGGAGTCCCTTTCCGTTTGACAAATACTCCCATATAAATGGCAAAACATGTTAGTGATGGCTCATTACAGAGAGGCTTACTGCCGCTCATTTATTCCACTTAAAACAAAGCACTGTTATTAGCATAGTGCTTCTTTTGGCTAGAGCCTGGCGCCCCTCCTGGGATAACTAAAGGCCCCCCTAGGGCGGCCCGCCCCCCACTTTAAAGACCTCTGGTCTAAAGTAATTTGTAAGTCGTCGGAAAACCGACAAAGTAGGGAGCGGAGCTCCAGATTTGTGTCTAAGAGTTTTAAAGAAAGTAATTGATGTCAGCATGCAAGGGTGGCGCATATATATGGTTTCACTCTGTAATTTCTGGGGTGATACAGAGTAACATGGTAAAACCTATTGGAGCACAGGAACATTAATGATACATTCTCCTGATCCAGCCTGGCACCTCGGGATATTCTAAAGGTGAGGAATACGCTGCTAAAAGTATCCATTAGAAAATTTAGTATTTTCCCTGTCCCTTCTAGCGTAGACTATAGCAAAGTATCCCAAAATACGCTTTCACCAGATATTCCTGATCTGAAGTCAGAATAAAACATTTTCCAGTCCTTAGATCTCTGGGAGGGTTTATATGTCTCGCCTCTGGTTTTTAGGGGAAGCATGGAAATGTAGCTTCTTCTGGGAAACACAGACATACAAGGGAGTTTCCCAGTTACACCAATGCAGCTGATAGGGAAGAAGGGATGGCACAGGACAGGATAGGAAGTGGAAGGGGGCACAGCGACAAGAGGAGGGCTCCAAGGAGAGGGAAAACAAAGAGGCAGTTGAACACTGAATGAAGACGGGCAGACAGGAAGTGCTTGGAAGATTAGCTTGTGAAAATACATTTTCAGCAGGGTGTCTTTGAGGTGTCGCGGGGAAACAGGCCACAAGATAGAGCCTCTATGCTGCAGGCCTTTTCTGCAGTCATTGTGCTTAATTCGGCATAACTGCAGCCTACACCATATGGGCCGTAATCAGGGCCACTAAAATAATGCAATTGTGTGTCCGCCGCGATTTTCGCAAAATTATAGGTTTGCTGCATTTGCCACATAATGTATTATCTGCTGCATTATCTGCAGATTATAATTTAAAAAATTGTTTCTAGCTCAAGCGGTTCAAAAGTTACAAAAAAAGTTACATGTGTTGCAGTGCTGTGGAAGGCTCTTTGCATAGTGGCACGGGACACTTGAACTTTCTGTTGCTTATTGCTATATTTGGGTATTAAACTGATACTAATGAGGTGCAACCAATGCCCAGGGAGTGTTATCAAGTTAAAAAATGACTAAATCATTTAATACTATCAAAAAACGTGCCGCATAATTTACTCAACCCAGCCACATAAATTGGCCCTCTCCTGCTGCATAATTTCAGGGGCCCTGGCCTTAATTCACCAAAATACATGGTAAAGCGGAAGTGACTGCACACCCTTTGATATTCTACGAGATCACAGAGTTCACCCTCTTTTCCCACCTTAGCCCTTGAATAGCTTCCTGTTTGTAGCTGAAGGGATAGGGTAAGTATACTGAGTGGAAGCGACATAATTTACTTTACTTTCCTCCTGCTACCTTCATCACCACGAGAGCAGGGAAAGCAAGGGCAGTGCCAGGCATATAAAAAGGCAAGAAAGGACCTGTTCACTATGACTACGCCTCATAGACGCCCACTGACCTGAACTTCTCTCATTAATGGACCGTCAGCTAGCCTACACACACCCATTTTGCACGTTGTCAGCATCGCACCACTACTTTGTGTGGATAAACTGCATATCATGCAACAGTGTGGTGATCACAGATGAGTTCTTATTCAAAGTCCTTGGCAGCAAGGGTGGCTGTAATCATCCTTCTAAATTTACAAACATATTTTTCAGTTGTAAGTCACGCTGAGTGACTCTGTTGTACACTACTAGCAACATGAGTTATCTTCAACATCGGTTAATAACCTGCATTTTGTGCCGGAACATATTTGATGCTCTGCTCAAATATTCATCATTTAACCCCGAGAACAAACCGTGTTTAATCAGGGCGCGGGTAAAATGGCATCATTATGGATACCGGATGCCGTTCCGCGCAAGAGAAATTAAAGCTGGTCCCGCAGTAGCGCGCAGTGCCGCCAAGACGGGGAGGCAGATTGCATTACTGCGGAGGTTATTCAAAGGCTAGCGGCCAACCGGGGCCGTGTGCACCGCGCGCCATCCCTCTGACCCCGCCATGCTGTAAGAGGATAGACAGTCAAAGACGCGGACACTGCATCAAAAGCTCATCAGATTGCAAGAGGCCAATGAATCTTTTATCGTCCGTGGACAGGCGGCAGCGAAATAAAGCCAGGGTAGGAGGCGCGATGGGCTGACCAGAGAATCACGTGCTGACCTCGCCCAACAGCATGGCCGCTCTACGCACGGTATGTGTCTATATTAACAAGAATAACGGAGCAAAGACCTCATTGGTCCAATCTGACAAGACAGTGGCGCTATAAACAGGATAATCTATATAAAGACAATATGAACATGACACTATCCAGACCCTTACTGACATAGCCTAGTCACTGCAGTGGCCCTACAGTGATAGTACACTGTAGATAGTCTGACGGGTCCAACGCAAGGTGAGGCATTGGTTAATTTAAGACGGTACCTGGTTTAACGCAGAGGGCATCGTCACTCACTTGGGAGACTTATTTTTCAACTTCAGAATTTTACTCAGAGAACGAGAGAGCATGGCAGAAAAAAGGAGAATGAAGGAGGAAGAGAAAGACAGGGATACAGTGATGAAGTAAGACAGGAACGTTAAAAAGAACCTATAAGATTAAGCCCAAACGTTTAGGACGGTCAAAACAAAGGCATAAGGTGGAATCAACAAAGAGGCATTGCTGTTCGGCAACCCTCAATCGCACCTATTATTCATTTATTTTCTGCAAACCATGCTCTGCAAAGAGGCCCTTAAAAGGCCTGCCCTCATCTTTTAAAAGCAAACTGGGGCTTAATAAAATACATTTAAAAATCCAACAGCAAAAAAACACCTAACACAACTGTATGAAAGTGCCCTTTTTGTATGGTCACCCCGAAACCCCCCACACTTTTTGCTCCAAATGCTGATGGTTATAACTTTGATGCCCAAACCCCAGTGCCTGTGCTCTCCCCCAAAACGGTTATGTTCAACTTGGTTATCCCCAGGGCACAAGTCCTAAAAAAAGAAGTGGGGGGACGCTCCAAGTTAGGTGGTGTCACCGGAAGTGACGTCACGACAGGAAGTGACGTCACGAAAGGTGATGGGGGCAGGCTGCCAGCAGCAAACCTCATGATAATAAACAATCTGCGAGGCTTTCAGCATCAAACTGTGGGTTTAATGAGACAATGAATCACGTGATATGAAGGGAACACTGGTTAGAAAGACCGCTGGGATTTTTGATTTCCTCGTGAAGCCCTCAATGCGGCCAGCTTTTGGGCAGGGGGGATGGCGTCCACCCGGTAAAATAAGTGGGGGGACGCCGTCCACCCGCGTGGTACCCCGACTCGAGCCCTGGTTATCCCAAATTGGCCGAGACTTTATCCCCTTATAAATCCTGTTATGTACCCCAATCTAGGCCAAGGTAGCTACACAACCTTTTACCTACATTTGTCTAGCACTGGCCTTTTACCCAGTTATGTGCTGAATAAATGTCGATCATTTTCCTTGAAACTAGCCTTATTTATTATTAGGGCTCCCGGTTTTATGGCATTTTTTTGTTTTCCATTTCCGTCTGTATTTATCCATATTTATTTTTCGCTAATTTTATCTGTATTTATCCATATTTATTTTGGGTTTTGTGGAAAAATTAAGCTGAAATTAGTATATTTCCACATTTATTCAACGAATAAATATGCACTCATGCTTGAATGTCTGCCAGGTTTTAGTGCTGTGAACACCCACAGAAGATAAATCAGTGCACTTCAGTGTCAACCTTGTGCATATCTACTGCTGTTAAAGCTTCTTTACTAAAATTCCTTTCTTTTTTAACCCCCTTATCTATCAACCCACACCTCTATTGTCCTGGCAGTCATGGCAGACCGTATTTAGACGTACTCAAAAAGCACCCAATTTCCGTTTTTATACACATTTAAAAATAAATACAGACAAGAAAATGAATGTTTGCTGCCTGTATTTATCTGTAAATATCAGTAAAAACGGAAAACGGAGCCTTATTTATTATGCATGAGGATTCTTAAAAAAAAAAACTGCACATGACCTACATAACAGGATTAACATACTCTGTATAAAAGTCATGGTCATCTTCATCCTAGGATGAAAGAACTACTTTGCATAATTGCAGGTATCGATTTAGGCTCATTTACATAATCGTACTGACAACATATCGATTGTGTAAGGAACCCCGAGGTTATCTTTATGGTATAAAGGAACCATACCAACACTAGATAGGCAGAGGAGAAGCTTCCACGCTGACACTAGACGCTGAGTTTCCGGCCAGCAGAAGCTACAACACACAGCGGTATGACATCCCTTGCGGGGTGTCCAACTCGAGACCAAGTCCATTGTTCTCTCACATCAGGTATTGGAGTTGGCTCTTTCCTAAGGGATTCTTGGCTTTACACCCACATACATGCTAGGTACACTTAGGGAGGGTCTGCATCGTAGGAGTACGCTTGATTACCATCATGTATCTATATGCCTGCATATATTCACTGTTTTAGCACCATGGCAGAATTCTACCTTTTATTTACTCTGTTGGTGCTTGTAATCTTATACATCTGTTTCTGTCTCATGGTTGTCGGAGCAAACATGTTTTATATTTGAATGACGCTGGTTAAATAAATACTTATTGAAAACGTCCCCATCGTTTATTCTGTGCATCTCTCTGAGACTGAGTACGATTGACTGAGCGAAAAATACTGCACTGTTTCCACGATCCCTGAAGGATCAAGGGTTGTCATGTTCGATAGTTGCCAGAAACTATTTGGTCCTTGGTAAGGTTAGGGGGCTTATGGCAGCACTGTGAGCTAGCTGGTCTAAAGGCTAACATATCCTTTGGGGGGGCAGGGGGGGGGTCTGGAATCAGTCTGGACACCAATCCCTTAGTTTATGTTGTCTAAAATCGCAGATCCTATGTATTTGTAGGAACTACACGACATGGTGCTGCCAACGTTGGTTTGGTTCTTATTTAACGGTCAAATCTGAGGAGTTCAGTCGTGCTTTCTCAGAGACCCCTACTCATATTAAACCAGAGACATCTGGAGTGGGAAGGGAAAATCCGTATATCCTATGTATTTGCTGTAGGTTTGTTCAAGCTTGAAGGATTATAGTTCCCCACATTGTGCAAAACCTTATCTCTTTTTCTTAACACTTCCTCCCATAATGTCTAACAATGGGGACGCTGGTACGAGTGGTGCTAGTGCAGAGGAAGCTGAACAGGAAGATGCTCTTAACATTTCAGAAAATTGCAGACATGCCCTTACTATGAAATTAGTAGATTATGGCCTCCCATCAATAGGTGGGACGGTTACCTTCGTGATTGAGGCACACGAGGCATTCAAGACAGAGGTATTTTATTCTTGGATCAAATTCCCACCTGCAGATGCACGCACACATTTGTTTCATACTTACATTCCAGATGAGACACCTGAAGAATACTCTCCATACGAGGACATAGAAGTCCCGTTAACCTACCAAGAACATATTAATTGGTTTAAAGGCCCCCTCCCCGGGGGCGTGGCCAAGATGGCAACCGGAGCAGACATGCACTGAGCAGCTCCGTCGCTGCCCGCTAAAGAATCCTGACACAAACACAACTACGCAACGCCTATAAAAACCGGCACCGGCCTCACACTCATCGGCGGGGCCATACGACCCATGCACGGACCACACCTCAGCCAGAGCCCAAAGATAAACTCAGCCACACAGTGCGGCGCTCTGGGAGCAGAGGCCCTTCGGTGCGACCCATCCAGGGGCGAGGCAACAACGACAGAGGCCTAGTAAGCGGTGAAACGGCCAACATAAGGGGCAGATCCGGGTGAAGTCTACTGAAACGGAGGAACGGGTCTCGGCCCGGTGACAGGGCCACCTCTTCTGCCTCCATCCGATGCATCAGTGTCTCTTGAGGCGGGGGAATACAATCTGCTCCTGGAGCTCCTTGTAGCCAGTTGGCCAGAGATGGGACCGAGGGGGCCCCTCTCCCCCTGTGAACTCTGCATCACGGCCCCTCCCACGGTGGGGACTCAGCGCCAGTTCCCCGGTAAGCAGGAGAACAGCCGCCACCGGGGGCTGCCGGCATCGGGAACACGCTGTGAGCGGAATTGGGTGTCGCCGTCTGAAACAGTGGCACGGACCTCGGACTGGTGACACCGCCACCTACTCATCTTCCATTCTGGGGGAGCATGTCCCTCGCAGAGGAGGACTTCCGAAGCTGGGCACTTAGGGAAGACCCAAGGAGACCCTTCCCCCCCACAAGGGAGGGGTGACCGAGATACGCAACAGAGGCCTACTGCAGGGGGCATGCTCCACTGCCTTAATTAATATGCCTGGCACCTACACGGTGGAGCGTGGATACTCTATACTGTAGCTGTGGCTGTAATACAAACGGAAACAATACTGCAAGTCTTTGTGGCCTGTGCCAGGCATGAGTGCACAGATCTGGGTCAAATGGGGGGTGAAATGGTACGCCATCCCATCCTGAACGTAAAAACTGTGAAGAGTGAAAAGAAGGCAGTAATATACTGGCACTCACTATCTCCACCACCCCACCCAGGAGGGGTGCAACCTCAGAGCCTCGCGAGGCACCACAGTGCCAATCTTCAACTCACCAAAGACGCAGGGCTCCTCTCCACCCTCTGCACACCAGGGGAAACCAACGGTCGCCATTGAGGGGGCCTGGCGGAGTATTGTAACATGGCCGACTGATCTTCACTGCTCAGCAGACACA
This sequence comes from Calotriton arnoldi, assembly GCA_963921515.1. Lineage (NCBI taxonomy): Eukaryota > Metazoa > Chordata > Amphibia > Caudata > Salamandridae > Calotriton > Calotriton arnoldi. Next base: position 1,601,258 of record CAWUFW010002084.1, on the reverse strand, counting down.
GGCCCCTCCCCCTCAACCTCAGGAAAGACAGCGTTGCTCAACAGACTTCACAGGACTCCACAGGGGAAGGTAACGAAAAAGACTGCCGCATCACCATTGAGGATGTCCCACCCAAGCATACACTGCTGAATAGCACTCTTACAACGTGTACCAATACAACGCGTACCATTACAACGCGGGTATTAGTACGCGTTGTCAATTACAACGAGATACCATTACAACGCAAACTTTCATGACTATACCTTTACCACGCATGCCATTACAACGCAAAAACATGCGTGGTAAAGGTATAGTCGTGGTAAAAGTTTCTAAGGTAAGTGACAGTCTTCTCACTACATTTACACTACCCAGCACGACCCCCGACACTACCCTAAACCACTACCCTACACTACACATACACCACAACACTACCCTAAACCCTAAAACACTACCCCCAGCACGACCCCCTACACTACACAAACACCACAACACTACCCTAAACCATAAAACACTACCCTACACTACACAAACACCACAACACTACCCTAAACCCTAAAACACTACCCCCAGCACGACCCCCGACCCCCAGTCCGGTCCCTACACTCAAACACTACCCTGCACGATCCTCCGACACTACCCTAAACCCTAAAACACTACCCTACACTACACATACACCACAACACTACCCTAAACCCTAAAACACTACCCCCAGCACTACACAAACACCGCACTACCCTAAACCCTAAAACACTACCCCCAGCATGACCCCCTATACTACACAAACACCACAACACTACCCTAAACCCTAAAACACTACCCCCAGCACGACCCCCAGTCCGGTCCCTACAGTCAAACGCTACCCTGCACGACCCCCCGACACTACCCTAAACCCTAAAACACTACACAAACACCACAACACTACCCTAAACCCTAAAACACTACCCCCAGCACGACCCCCCGACCCCCTAAACCCTAAAAAGTAACCCCCACCCCATGCCCAATCCCCCTTACCTCTCTCTCCTCGTGGTTCCTCTCTTCTCCTGGTTCCTGCTTCACGTCGTCTCCGAGGGGCGGTGCACGTCGTTATGAGGAAACGGAACAGCCTCTGTTTCCTTACAACGACGTGGATCGTCTACATTTTTTTAGAACGCATGGTCATTTACTATACATATCTTTACAACGAAATTCGTTGTAAAGGCATGCGTGGTAAATGACCATGCGTTCTAAAAAAATGCGTAGTTTTTTACTTCGCGATGTACAACGCATGCGTGGTAATGCATACGTTGTAATGGTATCGCGAAGTAAAAAACTCGTAGTAATGGCTGTTTATCTACACTGCTATGACTACCAGCCACTGCGGACGTGACTCGGATCGGCCCCCCACCAAGATGGGCAGGAATAAATTGGACAGACCTCAGACACAAACAGGGGGTGCATCCAATCTCGTAGACAAACCACCTGACACTGCCCAAACCGCAGGATGCCAACAGGAAGCACCACTAGACCACACACATCGATTTGATGAACTTATGGCGGCGATCCTGGACATGAAATCCACCATAGGATCCAATATCGACTCGCTATATATCGAGATGGGCCTCATGCGAGAAGATCATAAGCATCTAAAAGAGAGGCTAGAGAACTCAGAGTCAACACTGGCGGCCCTGAGATCCATGGTGAAGGAGATGGATGAGCAGCTCAGGAACCTACAAAAGGAAGTGGAACATCTACGGGACCGTGTGGAAGACCAGGAAGGAAGATCCTGAAGGAATAACGTTCGCACAGTGGGCCTTCCGGAACGCGCAGAGGGCCAAAGTATGGAACTATACCTAAAGACATGTTCACTGACACCATCCTACAGGGCAAGCAATCCAAGTTCTTTTCTGTGGAGAGGGCCCACAGAGTGCCCGGGGGCCCCCCCGCCCGGGAACGCCGCCAAGACCCGATGTGGCACGTCTTTTCAATTACCGCAACAGGGACCACATACTACAGGCTACAAGAGAAAGAGGCCCATGGACAATTGACAGTGCCACGATCCACATACACCTGGACTACACCTTGGCAGTACAACACCGCAGGTCCTCATTCCTCGCAGTAAAGAAAGTCCTGAGCGAACATAATGTGAAATATGCTCTCCAATTTCCTGCTACCTTAAGGATACAACAAGATGGCAAAACAAACGTTTGCGCCACCCTAGAGGCCGCATGGGACTGGATAGAGCATAAAGGTCTGGCCCCCAACAGGGAGTGGTCGCTCGCACCACAACAACGATGGCAAACACAGAGACACCGAGGACAACGGAGCAAACTCCACCTGCAGGGACCCACCAAGGCTCAAGCGGCGAGGGAAAGTTCTCAGGTGGTGAGGAATGCCGAAAGATATGCGACATCCCGCCCACCCTCATCATCTGGGTCTAAGGTCGAAAACCCAGCGGAAGACACTCCATCCCTGACAGACTCGCAGAGGGCAGCGATGGAGGCTGGAGGCCCTGATGTCACCCCCAGACGTCTGATGACCTACTGTGATACATTATAAACAGTTTTGCCACATGATACGCACAATCATGAGAGTACCACCCAGGGCAACCATGATGCCCCTGCCTGAACAATATTATTCATGATGCTTCGCGGCCACGAAAAATAAACTATATAAGTGGGCACTCTGATACTGCCTCACAGCCTCAGCCCCCCCACTCACAATGTGTGACTGTTACAGAACCGTTATTTGTTATTTCTCTCTGTAGTCTTATTTACATTTTATTTTCAATTCAATATATGTTTAACTGTGTTGCAGTCAAAGTGCTGATGGCCGGCTGCTCGTTGGCGCTTAGGCCCGGGAGTGGGAGTTGGGGAATGTTATTAGTTGCAACGCTCCGGCTATGCCACAACAAGATAATCATCAACAAGGATGGACATTATTGCGCCCGCACAAGGCAGGGCACATACACTCACGGGTGGACAATGGGCACAATATCGACACAAGGGATCTCGGGCCAACACTCTACATCAACCCTACAAACATGGGTGCACAGAACACCCCTATTTCACTACTGACATGGAATGTCCGTGGGTTGGCAGGATATACTAGGTGACATTGAGTATACCAATACTTACGGAGGAGAGGGATTAACATTGCATTACTCCAGGAAACCCATTTGACCACCCAGACACTCGCCTCAATGCACAAGCGCTGGAGGGGCACAATAGTAGGGACCACATCAGGGGTGTGGAATTTAATAAAATATCTACTTGTCCATGGGTCAGGTTGCTTCATAAATCTACTTGTCCTGTAACAAAATCCACTTGTCCCTTTGGTGCCATGTAGTGCGGCGACAAATTATGGTAGCAATCTCATTATATGAGAGCTCTGATATAGTCTCTCTGATTATGCCAGGGCTCATACCATAGTAGTGTTTGAATACTAGCAATCCCCTTATGTTGCCACGTTTCCGCAGATCTACATACTGGGGCTGAAGGTAGTGGTAAGCAATTCTTCCAGGGTTAGAATGCCCCTTTGAGTCTGTGCAAACCTACTAACTTGCAAGATTTAAGGGTTTTCAACAACTCTTCTCTAATCTTTTCCCATACTGAGAAATGTTGGAAATTTACTCCTGACAATGCAGACATGAATCTTCTTCCAGAGTTGGGAAAAAAGTGGTTGGATGGAAAGTGAACTTGCGAACACTCAGATTTTTGCATGAGCAAATCTACACATGCATATTTGCTCATGCTAAAATGCAGTTCACAAATATTTTCTAGGAGTACTATTTCTTGCCATACTTCTGTAAATTCTTGTCAATTCATGAAAGCCGTATAGCTGCACTACATTTTATTTTGAAAGCACAGAATCATCAATCTTGCGTTCAAGCTTCTGCAAATATTTGCATCTAATCAGAGAGCATTCTGGGAGCATTATGCATAGCCTCATATTGCAAAATTTTGAAAACGTGTGTACACATTTTTATACTGGAACCACTGTCAGTAGTACAGTCCAAGCTTACAACATTTACTTAGAGCGCTCACCCTAATAATAAAGGCTTTCAATTAATGAACCATAAATATAAGTTTGAACAGCATTAACATATGGACACAAATATTACCTTAACTGTAGACAGTGCCCTTGCCTGATACATAATATGGTACTGCAAACTGGCATCCAAAGGGTTTGTGCTGCAGGGGGTTGGGCCTACTTGTCCCAAGGGCAGAATACACATGAAAACCTGTTGCCCTTGACCCCAAACAATATGCCCTGGGTGTCGGGCTATATGAATTCCACATCCCTGCCACATATTCCGGATATGCTAGAGGGACCCTGATATGGGTGGCACCCGGGAAGTACATCATACACGTACTGACCCAAATGGACGTTTCGCGATATTAGAAGGGGCACCAGATGGTCGTCCACTAGCACTGATCTCATTATACACTCCTAACTTTGGCCAAACCAAGTTCCTACAATCACTGACACCAACTTTACTACATGATCCCTCAGCGCCAACATACTGGGGAGGGGACTTCAATTGCACCTCAGACTTGGAGCTGGATCGCTCACGCCCTCCATTACGGGGCGCCCAATCTATCTCTCTATCACGACACCTACAGGCATGGTCCACCACGATGCGACTCCAGGACGCATGGTGTGGACTAAATCCTACAGATAGGGAATACTCCCACCACTCAGGGCTACATGATCTACACACGAGAATAGACCTGGTATACTGCTCTCATGAGCAGAATACCTTGCCCGCACATTGTCGGACCACAGTCCTCTACAGCTGAAGCTGTCATGGGGGACAATTAGACCCAGTATACCGACTTGGCATCTACCCTTAGAGGCACTTATTGATGTCCCACTGCGTACCTCCTTACAACAATCCATCACAAAATACTTTCAGGACAATGAGGACACCACATCCAATGTCGTTCTAAAATGGGACGCCTTCAAATTGGTCATCCGTGGACATATGATAAAAGCAGTGTATGGGGCAAGTATGACCCTTAATCCCTTAATGCGGAACTAGAGGCCCTCGAGGTGGAGACGAGACGGCGTAAACGCCAGCTACCCACCAACCGACAGATAATGCCAAAATTTGCCCACGCCAGACTGTCGCACAAAGAGACCCTAGATTAACTGTGCGCCCTAGATTACAAGAAATATCTAGCCCAGAAACACTCAGAAGGGGACAAGGCGGGCAGGACGCTAGCTTGGCTACTGAAGACAGACTCATCCCAAACACCCATCACCGCCTTTTTATGATTCGGAGGGTCACATGGTTAACACAGAGGCTGAAATCAATCTAGCCTTTCGGAAATACTACGCCTCCCTATACAGTGCCCCCGACCTACGATACGACAGAGTTACGGTCCTTCCTAGAGCAAATAACACTCCCTCAGATCTCCCGCAAACCCTATATAACCTTAGAATCTCCCATCTTGGACGCAGAGATAACAGAGGCTGTACAACAACTAGCAGAGGGGAAAACCCTGGGGTCGGGCGGCTGGCCCCCAAAATTCCATACCTTATTTAACGATCAACTGGTCCCACGCCTCCATCGGGTTTACACGGACGCTTATGACCGGGGCATATTACCGACCTCACTAAGGGAGACGGTGCTGGTGGTGCTTCTATAACCGGGCAGGGACCCACTGCAAATGGGATCATATCGCCCCCTATCTCTTTTGAATACAGATTACAAAATATTGGGTAGAGTGTTGGCCAACAGGCTAATGGAGGTCATACAGTTATTGGTGCATCTGGACCAAAATGGTTTCATCTCTGCCAGGAGCACCAGCCTCAACTTGCGACGACTCTTCCAGTTACTAGAATGGGCACGTATATCGTGGTAATAGGCATGGATTGCCTGTCTAGATATAGAGAAGGCATTTGACACCCTGGGATGGGAATATCTAAGTGCGACGCTGGCAAGCTACAGGATAGGCCCCAAATTTCTGACATGGATGAAGTTATTATACATCGCACCACTAGCGCGGGTCAAAACAGGCCGCCTTATCTCGGACCCATTTAATATTGAACGTGTCACCAGACAGAGGTGCCCCCTATCACCCATTATCTTCGCTCTAGCGATAGAACCCCTGGCCTGCGCGATGCGTAACCGCGCAATAGAATGGGGAATCAAGGCACATAATCAATGGTATATTGTCTCACTATATGCTGACGATGCTTTGATACACCTCCACGGTCGACGGGTAGTGTTAGGGGACCTAATGGAATTGCTGGACCGCTACGGGCGTGTCTCTGGCCTCTAAGTGAATTGGGGGGAATCTCTCCTATTCCCAATGATCCATCAGTCCTCAGAACAAATAGCGGTTCTACCACAGGCTCCCCTCACATGGACATATGACTCATTCAAATACCTAGGAGTGCAAATATACTACTCGCAAGAGGACATAATAGACGGCAATCTGGAAAGAGCGATCACTAACGCACTCTCCTCAATGGCGTTCTGGACCGAACTACCACTCTCCCCAATGGGGCGCATAGCCATATCCAAAATGCTACTACTCCCAAGGTTGCTGTATTACTTTGCAGCTCTCCCATTCCTGCTACCGGGTAAACTGTTTCGGGACCTGAAATTGCTCTTAACATCGTTAATATGGGGCAAATCCAGAGTCCGGGTAGCCCTCGCGAAACTATATGTCCCAATTACAGAGGGTGGATTGGGTGCCCCTAATTACGAGAACTACTACGCGGCCGTGCAATTACAATGGCCAATGAGATGGCTAGCAAGCAGCAACACGACCAAACTGGGACACTGGTCCTCCCACCTTTGTCAAACAACGATCCTAGAATGGCTGAATGGTTCTGATGCAGTGATCCCGAAGGATCCTGGAAATATATTAATGTCCACGGCACACAGCTGCTGGACCCAGAACCTGCGGACCAGACATTCACCCCTACCCTATGCTCCAGATCATCCACTAGGGGTACTCCCCGGCTACAAAGCACAGGTGAGACGCTTGGAAATGGCGAACTGGGTCTCGGTTGGCCTAACGACATAGGGAGACTTATTCGTCGACTCCATGCTCTGTGAGTTCGCACCACTCGTAAATGACTATGGAATTTCCCCACGTTCCTTCCTACTATACGAGTTGCTCATGCAGCAGTTATTTAGGAAATGGGGCACTAAACGAGATGAACCCAAAGTTTCCAGCCCACTTCAAACACTACTGACGCATGGAACAGGCAAGAGAGCAATCATTATGGTATACAACTCCCTGAGACCAGATAATACAACCCTCCTGGAGCCACTCAGAGAATACTGGGACGCGGCACTATCAACTACACTAACCGATAAACAATGGGCACAAAGCACTGGCTACCCCAAAATAATATCTACAAACGCTAGGATCAAATGCACACAATTCAATTACCTTCACCACACATATCTAACTCCATATAAGCTAGCATGAATGTACGTGAGCTCCCCGGACATCTGTTCCCGCTGCCTCAACCCTGAAGGACCCCATTTTCTGCTGGGCATAACTAAGCGCAACACATGTCGGAAAAACCATTAATAAATTTATGGGCCTGGCACTCGGTCTAGCCAAATGCAGGCTGGCCATGTCATGGAAATCGAACTCACCCCCACATACACACATATGGATTGCAGATCTCAGAAGGGCACTGATTGCGGAACATGAGTTGACACAAGACAACACACAAAAGCGCACCACAAATACTAATCCCCCAGACTGGCAAAAATACCTAATATACGTGGAATCAAAACTACACCATGGCAATCATAGAGCGGGACCCTCACAAGATCACTCCAATTCTTAATGACAGTCGCCGTCCCACTCCAGTCAGTTCTAGACGTAGCAGATCTGGCCTGACATCCCACTCCTTCCTCCATACTGCCCTCCCACATTACCCCCCTCCCAAAAATAGGTTGAAAAGTACAATCTTGACACGCTGGCGCACCTCAATGCCTACACTGTTGTCGAATATCCTCTGTACACAAATATCATTAATCGGAATCCAGTGCCCTCAACCCCACATACCGAAGCACACTGTATACATCAACGCAATCTGCCCGAAAGGTCCGTCCAACAATTACAAACTGCACACGATGATAGCAAGAGAGCTGTAGCTCGAGTTCGGAAAGTTTGCAATGTTTTATAGTGTTGTAACAGGCTGTAATGTGACTGCCAATAATTATATATATATGTGGCAAAGGTAGAAAATGTACTACTGCATTAATCTGTCATGGCATATTATGCACATATTCCACATATTCCATAACCAATAACCAATATTTTTTTTTTTAAAAGGCGCCCTCCCCCACACCACATGAAATGTGAGACTTAGTCCACTCAGCAGCGAAGGAGCGACCTGGCCGATCCTAGCTGCTTACACACCACATTCAGAGATTGATACATTGCCAGCAGCAGACTTACGTACACTTTACAAACAGATAGTAAAATAGTACAGAAACCTTACACAGTTCGTAATGCGAACACTTACAATTCAACCAACAAGGGTCACTCAAGCTGGTTAACCGCAAGGTACTTCGACAAAAATCAGCCCACAAACGCTGAACGTAATTATGGGGAGAATGGCCACTAAACGTGAGTACATGCCATTCTGGATAGCACAGAAAATAGCACAATAAGAGGCAGTGTTTCCACACACAGGCCCACAAGAAAAACACAGAATATTGACAATCTGCTTGTCAATGGTGATAGCTCCCCCGATAGAGGATTGTACCACTTGGGGTACAGTCTTTGCTGCTATCTATACCAGAACTCATGGTACCCCCTCAATAGCATTCATACCAGAAGTTTTGAAACAAATACAGAATGAGTACAGGGCAGAACCTGCCCTGGACTTAGGAGATGAAATTGATAGGTAATTTTGCCCAGATATCAACATTTATGTTAGGTAACATAAAAGGGGAGGCAGCAGCGGTGGCAATACGCCAACGCCTGAGGGAAGTCACTCCTGCACAACAGGAGCGAGAACTACCTAAGATTATTGAAGAAACCTATGCTTCGCTGGGTAGAGATAACTTGGGAGCTAGACCTGGGAAACCACAACTAAGGAGTAACTTCGAAAAGGATTATTCAAAGCAAGCACCCGATTCTTCTAAAAAGAAATGGGATAACAAACAATCAAAAAATAATAAACAGAATGCATCACGATCACGGGGTGGGTCTCCTCAACAGGAACCCTCTGATAGAAAATACAATCTTAGAAACCGTGATAATATAAAAAAACTGACAGGTATCAGGATACTGATACATGTTCCTCTCATTCCTTTCAGGGTTCATCAAAAAACTTGGAGAGGGAAGGACAGTCAGAACACAGACCAGAAGAGCGAGCCAAGGCAAGAGACACACATTGCACTTCAGACTACATTATCAAACAAGAAGATAAACCCAAAAGAAAACCTCAATTTAAAAAGAAGAAGGTAGCTGGCCTTAAAATAAGAAGTGCCCAGGCTACTGAGGACTCTACTACTGAACGGGGAATGGGCTCTGACGATGCTAGACAGCACAGCAGAAGTAACAATATCTCGCCAGAACCTGATGGAATTTCTGATGACAGCAGCGTTGAATGAACATATCATGGTGGAGACACCGGATACAAGGGTAAGTGTCCCACATTGTTTATACGAAACAACACTCCAAATGGAGGGGGACAAACCCAGGAAAGTAAAAGGTCTTTTTTGGGAGAACCTGAGATATGGATATGATATCCTTTTGGCTGAAAAAGATTGCCCGCCTGAGTTCGTCATGGAGTGCCCAAAAGGGGGAAAATGTAATTTTAGCAGCTTTCTCCAACCTCGTCCCAGAGTCACTTAAACATTTATACTCGCAGTAGAGGGTGTTAGCGCTAGCTCCCGCACTTTACCGCAATAATGTAGGGTGGGATGCTGAGTCACCTCCCCATGAAATCCCATTAAAATCTACTCCCACACCACAGAGGCAGTATCCAACAAAACAGGATGCAAAGAAACACGTCAGGGAGTTCTTAGATCAATTTGAATACCAAGGTGTGATTGAGAATTGCACCTCCTCAATGAATAATTATTTGTTTCCCGTAACGAAACCCGACAATTCTTACAGTCTAGTTTTAGACTACAGGCATTTGAACACATGCACAAAAATATTTGCAGTACAAAATGCACACAGTGCTGCATTAATGAATAACATTGTGCGGAAGAAATACAAAACAACTCTAGATATCGCAAATGGATTCTTCTGCCAAAATATAGCGCCTCAAAGCTGACATTTGACAACATTCTCGGCCCTAGGCTCTCATCGCCAATTGACTGCCCCAAGGGTATAAGAATAGCCCTGGGTTGATCGCAAGAGTAACTGAGTTACTTCAAAATTGTGATGAGGAGGCATTGTCCTATGTCGATGATATATGTCGATGATATATATCTGACAGACGATGGGTTATTGGATCACTTGCACAGGGTGAACAACATAATTTTGGGGTTCTCCACTGTGGACTCCAAATGTAACTTTAAAAAAATCAAAATTGCCCACCTCAATCTCCTATTTTTGGGATATGAGTTATCAAGTGAAGAAAAAAGCCTGGCAGCTAACTTTTTAGGAAAATGTGCGCTACTCCAACCTCCGAAAACTCTGAAAGGCTTACAATCCATTTCCTGAATTTTGGCAGAACATACATTTTAGATTACGCAGAAAAGGTAAAACATTTCTACGACCTAATCAGACCTGATTTTTCAGTTCAACATTGGACACAGGAACACAGAAATTCTCTGTTCCGTACAAGCTGACATGATAGCTTCTAAACACTTACACACACGTGTAAATACCACTAATTTGGTGATCCGTATAGTCACGGGTCAATCAGGGTACACATACCTCACCTTCAATGAAGGCAAAACGGTACCCATAGCAAACAAATCACAATTGTACACAAACAAAGAGATGCATTTTGCATCCACAGAAAAAATACTGACAGCAGTACAAACTGCTGTAGTGAGAGAAAGAGCACTAGTTATGGGGAAATGCATAATAGTCATGACTCTGGTACCAACTTTAGAGGCTGTTACTAAAGCAAGCGTTGGATATAATGGGCTAATTCTCTCACTGCAACAGATGTAGACTACAATTTGACTCTATATTAAAAACACGAGCATTTCTGCAGTACGAACAAGAATATCCTCTCCCGAATAAAATAATGCCTTCAGAACCATATGAATACATCTTTTACGCTGACAGATCTGCCCAGCCTGCCATAGGAAGTAAACAGCAATACAGCGCAGCATGTGCGATTGTGAAGGGACGTATGCGGTACTTAAGTTCCATCCTAGCAATATGCAGAGCAGTCTCAAGGAGATTGCACGACACAGCTGGCAGAACTAATAGACCTGATACTGGCACTAAAAAATACAGATCGGGAATTCCCCACACTCATTGTGTGCGATTCGTTTTACTGTGTCCAGTCATACAATGAATATCTTCACTATTGGGGCCACAATGGGTTTAGAGATTTCAAAGATTGCACAATAAAGCACAAGCTGCTTTAGGAACAAGTGGCAAAGCTGAAAAAAAGCTTGCCACAGGCTCATGTAATTCACACATTGAGTCATCAGTGTGTTGGCGTGCACGTTGAAAGGAATTAACTTCACTGGCTGATGAAGCCACCAAGGCGACAGTACGAACTGCTGCTGTTGCTGCAATCACTCGTTCTAGCACGAGGATAGACGGACAGATAATGATAGCTGTGAACGCTACGCGCAACAACAGCTCAGCCTTGCCAAAGGTTTTCCACTCAAGTACTCCTACGAGTTAGATGCGCAAAATATTCTATATGCTCAAATTCCAGGAGTGGGGATAGAGTAATACCAAACATGGATCGCAGATTAGGATTAATTCTAGCTGCACACGAGGGTCAGAGTTCAGCGCACGCAGGCATCGCTGCAACTATTTCACTACTGAAGCAGCGTTATTGGTGGCCAGGTCTTACTAAACAGACCAAGGGTTATGTCCTAAAGTGCAACATCTGTCAGCAGATGGGAGGTTCCACCGTAGCACGTCCACAACAAACACCATTACTGATATCAGACAGACCTCTCGCATGTGTCTACTTGGACCACTGCGGCCCCTTACAATCTGACGGGGCTTACAGGTACACCCTGGTGGCAGTGGATTCATGCTCTAGATTCCTGTGGGTTTGGCCTCAGCGCTTGGCTGATGCCCGAACTGTTATAACAGATTTGCGAGTCTTCATAGGGACATACTCAATTGGCACATTACATTCTGACCGTGGCCCTGCGTTTAGCTCATGGGCTTACAAAGAAGCAATGGGAAGTTTGGGTGTGGTCTTGCGGTACTCCTCTCCGTATCATCCCGAGGGAAATTTGATTGTGGAGAGGAAAAACCGGGACTTAAAGCAATCCTTAACAGCAAGGGTATTAGGCTCAGGTGGCAGTTGGGTCAATCATCTATATGGGGTCCAGAGGGCACTTAACAACATGCCAAGAAGTTCCCTGGGGGGCAGTACTCCAAACGAAGTCCTATTCAGGATTAGAATGTTCTACTGTAAGCAGATTGTTTTGCCATGTATTTTCAAAAAAAGAAAAAAAAGTTCAATTTTAGGAAGAGTTCCAAGTTTTGAAAATATGAAGGCCAAATTCATTGCGTCCCTGGTACACTGTGAGCCGAATCAAAGTCAGTGTATGGGTCTGGTGTAAACATGAAATCATCTATTTCTGTAGACAAAAGATCGTCTACCGATGTCGGTGACAGTTGGAATACCTCATTTAGAAGGTTAACTGCACAGAGATGTGAAGCATCGCCTTCAGCATAGGATGCCGCAGCAATGTTCGCGACCGTTATTACCTGTGTGCCTGTTGATAAATCTCGTACCTCAGCAGCAGCAGGAAGCGTCTGTGAGATCTCAATGAATGCCATCATCAGGATTGGTAGCATCTGGGGACAACACAGAGCATGGGCCGTTACCGGGTCCAGCAGAGTATCGATATCCGTTGGCATGACTGATGGGAGTGTTCGCAGGTGTCTAGCACGCATTCGTCACCGCAAAGCAGGCAGCGTAGAACAGGTAAGATGCAATCTTGCCAGATTGGTCTGAATGACAGAAACCATGTTGTATTAAGTTCCCGTAGACGAGGTATGCCCAAAAGTTGCACTATGCGCTCACGGCACTTCCGTTCTAGGAGAGCTTTCTCCACATCGCTCGGAGTGATGTCGGTGGATAGGCTTGCTAAGAGTAGGGTTAGGCTTTCTATTGGAAGTAGGGACTAGGGCTTCATGTGCCATTGGTTGCTTGGACTAGGGTTGAGACTACTGGTAGGGCTAGGGCCTCTATTGGACGTAGAGATCAAGGGTTTTTTAAACAGATTGGGTGCTTGGACTAGGGCTAAGATTGGCTGTAAGGTCCTCGTCTCCTATTGGTTCTAGATTTTAGGGCTAGTGCTGTGATTGGATATTGTTAGGGCTAGGGTTCCCATTGGCTGAAGGGGTCACCTGACTACTAGGGCTATAAACGGCCAAGGCTTAGGGCGTCTCAGCCTGGGCGTCTCAGCTAAGGGTGGAGAGGACAAGGGTGAGTGCCTGTTTGAGCCTGTTAAGGGTGGAGAGGACAAGGGTGAGTGCCTGTTTGAGCCTGTTCGAAACTGGTCGGGACCAGGGCCAGGAATGCTGCCCATTTTCCCATTTATTAATACCCACCCTATGTATTTGTCCCTCTGTACATAAGCATTGATTTTCACTATAGATATGTGCCTATCTTCGTGTATTGCTTTGTATAAACATGTACAATAATTATGTTGTTATAAAAACAAAAGAAGAAAAAAATCTTCTTTGGTCTACATGTACTTGCTTCCATTGGGCATCTATGTACCTCCATGTACTTGGATCTGTGTGTCTGTTACTTTTCTCCTGAAAAAGCATATCCAATGCACTACCCTATTTCTCATCCGCTACCTCTATCAATATCTTTAATCTGCATATACTTACCTCCTTTATGCATCTATATACTTTCAATGTACTTATGGATCTATATATTTATCACTTTCTTCTAATTTAGCATTTCCAATGCACTACCCTATTTCTCAGCCTATACTTCCCTCAATATATCTTCTAGCCCAACTTTCTGACTCATCTCAAACTTCTTTCTACTACTCTTTCCAATTCACTACCCTATCTCACCCTATACATCTATCATTATATCCTCTACACCCACTCTCTCATTTATCCCAAACGCCATACCACTACTATGTTCCCCAAAATAACCCTTTCTTGACTCTCTCCTACTCTACCCCTCCTTGCATCTTCTGACACCTCCTTTACTGTACCGATCCCCCAAAACAAACCTTTCTAAACTCTTCCCTCTGACTCTTCCCCTCCAAAACCCTTTTTACTCATCCAAAAGTCTCCTCCTACTGCTATGACCTAAAAAAAGAAATCCTTCACTCTTCTATCCCTCCACTATCCTTTTCAATCAAAATAACAGACTAGCATGTTCACTTCTCTAATTCCATATTCCACTATACTAATTCACCACTAATCCTTTATGGGTTCCAGAGTAGCGTGCTACTCGCCAACAAAGCGTTTCATCACCTCATCAGGGTTACAAGCGCTATATAAATGCAAACCTTTTTTCCTTTTTTACCCCTCCCTAATCCTTCTCAATCCAAATAACTGACTAACATATCCAACACTCAAATTACTTCATATTTCACTATACTAATTTTCAACACTAATCCTTTATGGGTTCCGGAGTAGCCTGCTACTCGCCAGAAAAGCGCTTCAACACCCCATCAGGGGTAACAGGCGCTATATGAATGCAAACCTTTCTTTCCCTTCTATCCCTCCGCTATCCTTCTCACTCCAAATAACTGACTAATATCCACCACTCAAATTACTTTCATATTTCACCATACTAATTCACCACTAATCCTTTATGGGTTTCCGGAGTAGCGTGCTACTCGCCAAAAAAGCGATTCAACACCCCATCAGGGGTTAGAAGCGCTATATAAATACAAACCTTCTTTCCTCTTCTATCCTTCTGCTATCCTTCCGAATCCAAATAACTGACTAACATATCCACCACTTAAAATTTACTTGCATGTTTCACTATACTAATTCAACAATAATCCTCTATGGGTCCCGGAGTAGCGTGCTACTCGCCGAAAAAGCGCTTCGACGCCTCGTCAGGGGTAGTAAGCGCTATACAAATGCAATTACAATACAATACAATACCTGACCTCGACTGTGTCAGCACAGTGGCGGATGAAAAACCATTTGACATCAATGATCGTTTGGCTGTTTTACAGGAACTCAATAAATTCCGGACATTACAAAGCAACACACACCGCCTCTGGGGAAGTGAAAGCTGTTTCGGCAAGACCTGTCTGGGTCCCGAAGATTGCGGACCTGGTCAGAGAAAAGATTGTGGACAAAAAATAATTTGGGCCATCTTACCGAGCGCCTGTAACCGTCCTGGCTGACGAAGGAACAAGAACAGTACTTCTTCCGCCCCTTGCCAGCAAGAAAGAAAAGAGATTCTTCTCAATTGATCTGATCAAACCACACTATGTGGCTGATACTCAATAGTAGGCCACGTGGGCTCCTGGGTAGCACCAGATCTCTCGCCACCATACAGGAAGTTCAGACACAAAGATTAATAACCTTTGAAGACTCTACTCTACGAAGTGAAGGAGTTACCAACAACGGAATGCAACGTGTACCTGTTGAAATTGAACAACATCAACCTACAAATGAAACACAGATCTCAATGCGGCCTAATACCGACATCTATGTGAATATGTCTCGACAGTAGACATCTGCCAGTTCTACAATACCTGCTGAGCTACCAAAGATAGATCGAACGGCATCTGGCTACTTCATTGATTTTGATACTTTCTCATTGGATCCAAGTGTACCCGAGTTACCGCCACTGCCTGTTTCCCAAAAACAAAGAATTCGTGATTTCTATCTTTGGCTGAAAAACACTTTTTTTTGTTTCTCCCTGGATATAGCTCTGGTTTGCAATTGGTCTACTGTTTCTAGTCCTTTGGATTGGTATAGTGACTGTCTTTTTCCTGCTCCTGAATGGACATTATCTCCCAGAACGCTCTGCAGTACAACATATGAACTTGGCCCTGAAACCGCATGCATCTTCACACCGTGAACAGAGGGACCTGTCCTTAGTGAACATTACAGCAGTTCCAGTTCCTGAAGGAATAGTTTGGGACAGGGTTTCCTATGATGTATAAGGTCCTACTGAACTTTTAAAAAGACCACACTTGTGTAAAATTTCTCTTAGTGATTTCATTACCTACAAAGAAAAATATGCTCACTAACACAAAACAGATATACTCTACTTCCTTTATTTCCCAACTGTCTTTACAGCGTTTCGCCTTTTGGAGGGACACTATAGACACAAAATCTGTCTAGGGGACTAAAGATTGGCAAGTTCAGGGAACTGAGGCCTTATTTAGAGCAGGCCTCATACCACATCAGATGATCTTCCTGAACGATACAGTGTGACAGACTTCCTGTCTTGGACTAGCCAAGATCAAGGACTTGAACACACCAAGGATTCCCTCACTTACACACTTTGAGGGTTGGCAAAATTACACAGAACACAGGGAGAATACATTAGATGCCATGCTACACAATGGTTCATACAATTCATCTGATCCCAATTGAAAGGGATGGTTGGTTTGGCCTATCGACACAAATAGGTGTCATTCAAGATACAGGGGTACCACGGAAGGGGTTAGTATCCATAGGCCTGACCAGAGCTATGTACAAACAGAACACACGGGGCGGTGACATCAATACAGTGTTGGGAAGTTATGCCTAGAGTGGCTAAAAACCTCAACACTGACCCAGGTAGAAACAACACTTGTCCTTACTCTCAGATGACATGGATCATAGAGATTTTTTGTTAGGTCCCCAGAAGCCACGTCATAAGTGTTTCTTGTACGCTATGTACAACAAGGTATGGAAAATCTCCCAGCAGGAGGCTGCTGAGAGATTGTGTGAGATTGATAGGGTTAACCTAGAAAAGGCTTTGGCAGTGGTCGACAATGGTATGACCACATTATCATCCAGAATTTATTTTCTGGGAAACATTGTGTCTTCTGCAATAGATATAATGGAACAGGATTTGTCTATTTTACAACATGGACAATCGCAATTGCAATCTATTATTTTATTAAGCTGGACGCTGCAATCATTGCATTCTGGCCACGTGCCCTGTGGCTACATCAACAGCACAACTCTGTTTTCTGCATACAATCTAACGGAAAGACAGATGTCAATGGCATAAAGAGATGCAAAATATACAATGCTACACATTGAAAAATTGGACCAATTACTTTTCACCGTGGCGGAGTCACTTTCCACAGAATGGTTAATCCATGGCTATATTACACTGCCAGTCACAACATTCCAATTTCAACACTGTCTACAGTATCACATTTAGGCAGGTATGATGCGTTGGGAGACAGATACGTACACGAGTACTGGGAAATACCGTACAGAATTAGATGCAGGAATAGGGACACTGAAGTTTTTCTCATCGGTTCAAACTGTGAACCTGCTTTAAGTGGGTCTCTAGTCTGTAAGGATATTTTGCTTCACGGAGCCTGTAATGCTTCGGTTCCCAACTTATCCTGTCACTTGAAGGGTTCCCCAGCTGCCGTGATTCATCCGGTGTTCGAACTGCTCTCGAATGGGAGCTATTTGATGTTGATTGATCAAGGCTGTTGTGGGATGGTACCAGGCATCGCATATCTAATCACAGTAAGTTCCAGGGTTACTTGTTGTATGCAAGTATTGTTTCCACCGACCCACACAGTTAGGGAGGCAATGCTATGGCCTTCATTGAATGTTTCCT
Source organism: Calotriton arnoldi (assembly GCA_963921515.1). NCBI lineage: Eukaryota > Metazoa > Chordata > Amphibia > Caudata > Salamandridae > Calotriton > Calotriton arnoldi. The sequence continues at coordinate 1,583,408 of CAWUFW010002084.1, read as the reverse complement.
TTTTGCGGTTTGATTCTCTGAGCAGACCGAAAGCCATGCTTTTGCAGAAGGATGTGGCCCTAACCTCAGCCCAAGAGACTTTTGATCTCCAGCTTGAGGGCTTCATCTGAGATACAGGCACTAGTCTGTACGAACTTCCCACTCCATTTTGGGCAAATGGTTCCTCGTATCTTTAACATGGCTAATATGAGAGGGATCGTGCACCTATTTAAAAGCATAGGTTCAAGACTATTGAGCACCTTTCAGACAATCTTAGGAGTTATTCCAGCATTTATAAGCTCTGTATTGGAAAGCGTTTTTGGAGGGCTTCTGCTGGTCCTAATACTTGTAGTGGGTTCCAGGTTTTAATTTTCCTGCTACACAATGGACGGCCCAGTTCTTCAACAGATGGAAAAAGCACTCCTGGTGCGACGGTGCCCTGAACGCATGATACTCCATCTGGGCACACCTCGGCTTCGAGAGCTAAGCGAGCCTTGGTTCCTATCATTCAGACCAGTCTGGGTTGACTGCATCTTGCCTGTTCTCCGCTGCCTATTCTGCGGATACGAATGCATGTTGGACATATGTCTGACTCTTCCATCGGTTGCGCCACCGGACCTAGACGTACTGCTGGACCCCTTAAAGGCCCACGTGTTACAGTGTCCTCAGCATATTTCCATGTTGATGACGGCATTCTTAGAGCCCCCAAAGGATGCTTCAGCTCCTGTCGGATCGGACAACGGCTCTACAACAGGTTCACAGGTATTGAGTGTTCCTGCGGCGGCTGCTGTGGGAACTGAAGATGATCACCTTTGCTCCATCGACTTGATACAAGAGGTGTTACAGGGATGGTCGTCTGCGGATGCGAGCGACACTAATGTTGCGTCTCCCAACCAGGACACAAACATTTGGCTCTCCGTGTGATGGTAACAATTCGGCCCTTTTCTCAAAACAAGCCAAATTGGAATGCAAAAACATTGTTTTTTTTTTTTTTGCTTTCACTGAGCACCATGGCTTTCGATGTGCTCAGTTGGTCTAACAGTATATTGTCTATTTAGCAGACTTATAGAGCTTTTTTAATTTGTTAGCATAATTTTTTACATATACCATGTTTTTAGACACTGGTTTTATGCCAATGTTTTTATGCTTTTAAAACAGTTTATATTTTAGCATTAGTTGACCATATCGACCTTCGGATGAGGAGTGGGTGTTATGTACCCCAAGCTAGGCCTAGGTAGCTACACAACCTTTTGGCTACATTTGTCCTACCTTGCTCTGCATAACGATTCTAGCACTGACCTTTTACCCATTTATGTGCTGAATAAATTTCGATCAGTTTCCTTGAAACTAGCCTCATTTATTATGCATGAGGATTCTTAGAAAAGTCCCTGCACATGACGTACATAACAGGATTAACATACTCTGTAGAAGTCATGGTCATCTTCATCCTAGGACGAAAGAACTACTTTGCATAATTGCAGGTATTAATTTAGGCTCATTTACATAATCATACTCACAACATATTGATTGTGTAAGGAACCCCAAGGCTATCTTTATGGTATAAAAGAACCATACCAACACTAGATAGGCAGAGGAGAAGCTTCCACACTGACACTAGACCCTGAGGTCCTGGCCTGCAAAAGCTACAACACGCAGTGGTCTGACATCCCGTACGGGGTGTCTAACTCAAGACCAAGTCGGGGTCCTTCAATCTCTCCCATCAGGTAATGGGGTTGGCTCTTTCCTAGGGGATTCTTGGCTTTACACCCACATACATGCTAGGTACACTTAGGTAGAGTCTGCATCGTAGGAGTATGCTTGATTACCATCATGTATATATATGCCTGCATATATTCACTGTTTTAGCACCATGGTAGAATTCTACCTTTTATTTACTCTGTTGGTGCTTGTAATCTTATACATCTGTTTCTGTCTAATGGCTGTCGCAGTAAACATGTTTTATACTAGAATGACGCTGGTTCAATAAATACTTATTGAAAATGTCCCCATTGTTTATTCTGTGTATCTCTCTGAGACCATGGGACAGATGTACGACCGTTTTTTGCGGTCGCAAACGGTATATCGGCCCATTTGCGACCGCAAAAAAGGGTCCTGGCATGTACAAACGCTATTTTGCGAGTCGATGACTAGGTGGTAAACCACTCGCAAACGGGAAGAGGTCTAATTATATAGTGGCTGCACCGAACCCGATCATTTTTTGTATCAAACATGTTGGAATCATACCCCAAAACCGATTCGGTAACAGCCTTTCAGGGTCTGGAAGCAAGCTAGTGCTGCTGCTGACCACAGACACGATTCTGCCCTCCTGCTGCTGAGCTGAGCTTGAGCAGGGGAAGTTAGAACAATAAGTTTCCTGTCACAGGGAGGTGTGACCACCTCCCACATAGTACTTAGTTTATTGGTCTGGGGTGGGGGCGCTTTCCAGCACCCCCAGACTGCTTTGAAGGGTACATTTGGTGCCCTCCTTGCATACTTCAGTTTGAACTAGTTCAGGAAGCCCTTTGCTCCTGCTCTGGTGCGAAACAGGAGTAGTATTCCCTCTGTCCAGCCCCTCCTCTTGGAGGGACCCCTGAATTGTTGCAACACTTACCTGTGGGTGGGTCCTCAGATTTGTCGTGGGACAAGACTCAACCCTGAAACTACGTCGCTCTTTGACCATCTGGACACTTGGACTTATTTGGACTTCGACTGGAACCAAGACCATACCAAGGAAGTCTCCTTCGGCTCATGGTCTTGCGGTTCTTCAAGACTTTTTCGTCATCTGTGTCTGTGCTTCTGCCAGGTACTTCAACAGACCTGTGGGCACCAAGGACACTGGAAGAAATCTCCCTCGGAGTGAAGGAGTTACTCCCCTGCATCTAAAGGCAGCACAACAATGCGCCCGGTCTGCTGCTCCTGTCGTCCTACGGACTTCCAGAGGCTCAGCAACACAGGTTGTGGTTCTGCAACTCTGTCGAGGGCAGACCTGTCCTCTCTGCAATTTTTAGGCCCATATCCCTCGTTAGAACCGCTGGGACTGAATCCCTGTGCACCGAATCAATTTGCTGTTGCCAAGGCTTGTTGGCTCTGCACTCCAGAGATCTTCGGGCTACAAGAAGCTCCAGCCTCCAGCATTTCTTCCCTCCAAGATCAGTGTCCTCACCACATCCTTTGCACAGTGGGCCTGAGCTGCTCGAGGTCCTCTTGCGACTCCTGTGCATTCGGCCTGTGGGTCCTCCTGAGGGTCTGCTACTGCTTCAGTGGGCTGCCCTGCTTGCTTGAGGCCTGCACTGACTCTCCTGGTGTTTGAGAGTCCCTTGGACCTTGCTGTTCCCAACATTGCTCCTTCTTCGTCTTCCACGACAGTTGTGGCAACCAAGGCTTGTTGGTGCTCCCGCTGGACACCAACCACCTAGTCACCGACATCCAACATCGGAAAACTCGTGCATGGCTCCTGGTCTTCCTCAGCGTTGCCTGGTCCTCACAGCTGCAGCGACAAGGTCACCGTTGCATCGTCTGAACCTCCCGACATTGGTGGAAATTGTGTCTTTCTGCCTCCTGGTCACCACCGAGTGGCATAGACTCTGTCCCCTCTGCTTGCAGGTTCTTCACTTCCAGAATTCCTCCTTGGATTCCACCAGACTCCTTCCTGAACTTCTTCATAGGCACTTTCTTCTAAGTCTTCCATTGTCGTCTACGGAGGTTTCCGACGTCACTTCACCCCTATGCACCTGGCTTCCCTCGTGTAGGTAACCTGGTTCCGGGACATCCACAGGTGGGTTGGCTCTCCAACCTTCCATCCTCCAAGGGAATTCTTCTGAGTCCTCTGGGAAGGGTCCATCTCCAAAACTGCAACCGCGACTTCTCCGTTGACTTCCATTGGGCACCCAGCTGTGTTTCCACTCTGCACACAGCCTCTGTGGGATTCCTGGGTACTTACCATGCGTGGTTCCTTGTGTCCCCAGCTCCTCTGGGTCTTCCGGTCCAAGTCCCATTTTCCTTTGCAGTTCGCATTCCGTTTTTTTAGTATATGGTTTGGTCTCCCCCTGGAGACCACTGCATTTTGTGCTACTTACCTGATTGCTTTGAAGCATTCATATACCAATGTGTTAGTGAGTGTTGTGTAATAAATAGAAGTATTTTTTTTATAAACACTGTGTGGTTGCATTTCATTTGACTTACACTACAGATTAAACTGGTAAAACAAGCTGCTTAACACTCCTTCAAGGTAAGGCTAAAGGCTGTTTTCCACAGCTACCACTTAGAGAGCTTTCTATGGCTATCAAAGACCACTAATATCACCATAATGGTTGCCTGGATTAGTGCAAGGTGCACCACTTGAATAAGTGTGCACCATATACTAAGCCAGCATCCTACAATTTCCAACTGGATGGCCCTGATCATCATATTTCTTTAATTCTACCTCTAGACACGTCAACTTCACTCCTCACGTCCCCCGTCTTCTTGAACATAATTTCTTTCTTTTTTTGTGGCTGATCCCCATACTTTAACTCTAAATATCTCCCATTCTTTTGCTAGCGATCCTTAGCTCTTTCTTCAAGACTCTTGTCTAATATTTCCATTTTTCCCACTGTGTTTACACAAGTAAAACTGAGATCACCCTCACTCATCATTAGATCTCATCCCATTTTCTCTTTTAATGTTGTTGATTAGGTTTTGCCACCAAAGTTTAACCTCTAAAGACAGCATGGACTAACAGGGTTGGTTTATGAGAGATTTAAAAGAGGTGAAGAGAGAGACACTGGAATTCCATAAGCAGTGCCTGAAAACGAAAGCCCCGTTTGCTGTGGGACAAAAGAATGCAGTAGAGTTATTGTTATTCCTAATTACCCCTTGTCTAATACGCAATATGCCATTTACTATGAATGGGCCACAATCACGTAGTCTAAAAGCAGTGATTAGGAGAATGAATTGAGTCTGCAAATAACTCTTCAAGGGACACTTTCAACTAGTCACGAGAATTCTAACAGACTATCCAGATCATCAGATTCTGAGGAAGATTGATGTACTGAGATGAATCGGTTGTTCACTCATAACATTGAGAAAACAATAGGAGAAATTGAAGCAACTATGGTGCAGGCTAGACTGCCATCAGTGCGTGGTGTCTATACATAATCTGCAATCACAGGAGGGCAAGCCTGCCATCTGAGCAAGAAGGCGTAAATTACACTCTCTTGAATTGAACTTTTGAAACAAGTTCTTGATAATATTCACATATGGGTGACTTGTCAGGCAAAATGTAGTTCCTTTCTTTCGAAAACCGACACAGTTGCCTCCATCTGGATTCAAAATCGATTCAACGAATTTATACTGCTAAACTGCAGCCATCCCATTGTGAACTGTGCTACATCTTTCAGCTGCATCCCGTACAAGAGCATTAAGTTTTAGGCACATGCTAACTCACTGGCCAAGAGGGCACAGTTTCCACTGACAATTATGCAAGGAATCAAACTGTTCATCCTGATTTCTGATTTCAAACAAGAAGTTCAGTCCCTCGTACCTTCGAGATTAGATTATGGAATCTCCCTACTGAGAGGGTTTCTCAAACTGCCCTGAGTGCACCTTTTAGGATGCTCACATGCTGCAGCCAGTCTGGAACTAGTGTGAGAAAGTCTGATTACATCTCATCTATTCTGATCTCTCTGAAGGGACTCCCCATCAAAACAAGTAGTATCTGTGAACTCTCGTGCAGTATGCATCATGGGCTACACACTGCAACCCCAAACTAGCTTGTCCAGATCAGCACCACCTGGAGGCTAATGATACCCTTCCTCTTGAAAGTTCAGCTTTTACGAGCCAAAATATTACAGCAGTCTTTCTTGAGAATTGTATCCAGGGTTTGGAACCGAACATGAGGACAATCTCTTCCTACGAAACATTTAAAAGAGCGCTAAAGAACATCTGGTTTCAGTGCCACTTCTACTTATGAAGGGGACGAGTTCTGAGGCATCGAGCAATGCCATAAAGCCAACTTCGTACTATGCTTGCACCTGCTAGTATCTCAGTAAATATTGATTATGCTTATATATGATAGGACACACGTTCAATATATGCTTAATTGTGAATTAGACTAACTGTACCTTTTGATGTTGTCGCAAGGTTACTGTATTATTTAGATTAGGTAACTATATGAAACTACTACTATGAAAGCACTGTGTCACTTTTGCGTCTAGTCAACTATAGGTATTGTTAACATTGTACATCTGCTGTTTCCTGCTCTTACTATGTGGTGTGGTAAGGAGGGGGTTGCAGTCCAGCTGTTGAAGTTAGGCAGTATCGTAGCGTAGTTCTCCTGCAACTGGTGCTGTATGGCTGTCCAAATGCATCTGTGGCTTTTGGTGGTAGCCTTTATGTGTAAGCGGTATGCTTGTGTGGATGGGGTGGAGAAGGATTGGGCAGTTCCCTCTCCAGACTCTTTCACCAGGGATTGGTGTCCAGACTGATTCCAGACACCCCCAAAGTATAAGTTAGCCTTTAGACCAGCTAGCTCACAGTGCCACCATAAGCCCCCTAACCTTACCAAGGAGTGAATAGTTTCTGGCAACTATCGAACATGACAACCCTTGATCCTTCAGGGATCACAGAGACAGTACAGTACTTTTCACTCAGTCAATCGTACTCACTTAGGGCCAGATGTACGACCATTAACTTTTGCGAGTCGCAAATTGCGTCAAATTGCGACACGCAATTTGCGACTCACAAAAGTGAATGAACAACAGTGACTCAGACACTGATTACGATTCCCAATGGGGCCGCAAATTGCATGCCTCATTAATGTTCATGAGGCAAGAGCAATTTACGACCCCATTGGGAATGGCTAGCACTCCCAGGGATGGTGGCCTGCTGGGGTCAGCAGACCACCATGGCTGTGACTGCTTTTTAAATAAAGCAGTTTTTTTTTTTAATGCAGCCCATTTTCCTTAAAGGAAAACGAGATGCATTTAAAAAAGTAAAATGAAACTTTTCAGTTTCAAGGGCAGGAAGTGGTCCCTTTCATTCCTGAAGGCAGGGTGCTTGGTTTTAAGTGTGAGGGTACCCCTGCATGAGCAGGACACCCCTAAAAAAAAACAAAGTTGATTCTCCAGGCTTTGTAAGTGCGGCCAGCGATTTGATCAACATTCTGGCCATCCGTCATTATGCGATGGCTAACTATGTAGTGGCTGTGCCGAACCTGGGCATGTTTGGTACCAAACATGTTGGAATCATACCCCAACACCGTTACTGATGTTGGAGGTATGATTCCATGCACTGGGGGGGCTCCTCCAGGAAGCCCATAGTACTCCCGGTAACGGCCTTTCAGGGTCTGCCAGCAAGCTAGTGCTGCTGCTGACCCCAGACACAATTCTGCCCTTCTGCTGCCTACCTCAGCTCCAGCAGGGGAAGGTAGAACAATAGATTTCCTGTCACATGGAGGTGTGACCACCTCCCAGACAAGATTTAGTGTATTGGGCTGGGGAGGGGGCGCTTGCCGTTGCCACCAGACTGCTTTAAAGGGCACATTTGGTGCCCTACTTGCATACTTCAGTTTGAACCAGTTCAGAGAGCCCTTGGCTCCTGCATGGTGCGAAACTGGACAAGGACATGGGAATATCCTCCCCTCTGTCCAGCCCCTCCTCTGGGAGGAACCCTTGAGTTGTCCTAACTCCCTTCCTAGGGTATTTAAGGGCTTACCTGTGGGTAGGTCCTCAGATTTGTCCTGGGACAAAACTCAAGCCTGAAACCACATCACTCTTCAACCGTATGGACACTTGGACTTCGCTTGGAACCGAGACGGCATCAAGGAAGACTCCTGCTGCTCCTGGTCTCGCTGATCTGCAAGTCTTCTTCGTCATCTGTGTCTGTGCTTCTTCCAGGATCTTCAACAGACCTATGGGCATCAAGGACACCCGAAGTAATCTCCCTTGGAGTGAAGGAGTCACTCCCCTGCATCTGCAGGCACCGCAACGAAGCTGACCGGTCTGCTGCTCCTGACATCCCACGGACTTCGAAAGGCTCAGCAACACAGGTGGTGGTTCTACAACTCCCTCAAGGCCTGATCTGTCCTCTCTGCAATTTTGAGGCCAGTATCCCTTGTCGGAACTGCTGGGACAAAACACCTGTGCATTGGGTCGACTTGCCGTTGTAAAGACTTCGTTGGCTCTGCACTCCAGAGATCTTCAGGCTACAAGAAACTCCAGCCTCCAGCATCTCGTCCTGCCAAGTTCAGCATCCTCACCACATCTTCTGCACCGTGGACCTTCCTTCATGGCGAGCTGCTCGAGGTCCTCTAGCGACTACTGTGCCTCCGGCCAGTGAGTCCTCTTGAGGGTCTTCTTCTGCTCCAGTGGGCTCCCCTGCTAGCTCGGGGCCTGCTCTGACTCTCCTGCTCGTGGTGACTCCCTTGGACCTTGCTGGTCCCAACGTTGTGCCTTCTTTGCTTTCCACGCCTGTTGCAGCAGCCAAGGCTTGTTGGTGCTCCCGCCAGACACCGACCCCCTGGTTCTCGACTTACGACGTGGCACAGCTCCTGGTCTTCCTCGGCGTCGCCTAGTACTCCCAGCTGCAGCGACAAGGTCACCGTCAACTCTCCCGACCCGTCTGTCATCGGTGGGCATTGCTCTTTCGTGCCTCCTGGTCACCTCTGAGTGGCATAGAATCTGTCCCCTCTGCTTACAGGTTCTCCTCTTCAAAAATTCACCCTTGGATTCCACCGGGCTCATGCACAGTCTTCTTCAGTAGCATCTTTTCTGGAGTCCTGCATTGTGGTCTACGGCGGTTTATGACGTCACTTCGCACCTATGCACCAGGCTTCCCTGGTGTAGGTATCCTGGTTCCTGGGGTATCCACAGGTGGGGTGACTCTCCAACCTTCTGTCTTCCACTGGGTTTCTTCAGGGTCCTTTGGGAAGGATCCTTCTTCTTTAAAACTGCAACCGCGACTTTACCGTTGACTTCTATTGGACACGTGGCTGTGTTTCCACTCTGCACACAGCCTCCGTGGGGTTCCTTACCTAGGGTGGTTCCTTGTGTCCCCAGCTCCTCTGAGTCTCCTGATCCAAGTCCTGACTTCAGTCGCAGTTCACATTCCACTTTCTTTTTTGTTTTTTTCTCAAACGTCTTTTTATTGATTTTTAGTGTGGTTACCGGCAATATCAGTTACAAGTACATACAATCTCTTCCCAATAATTCCCACATCCTATATAGGGTACAGATGCTTGGTTTGAACGAGAAATTGTTGACTGTTTATCAGAGCGATTAATCATTAGCTGGCATCCCCTTTATTTATGAACTTACAACTTTTCCCCATCTCCCGCCTTCCACCCCCCCAACCCTCCCTTAAACTTAATGTAGATATAGGATGGAGTAGGATTAGATGCTTATTCAGTACGTTGTCTTACCGGCAATAGGAGGAGAGTATTCTATGTTCGGCCCTCGTTGACTAGTCCCTATTTGTTCATGTCATCATGTACTTTTCTTAAAATTGGAATAAGTGTAGTGTTCTAATGGTTGGTGGACATGTTGATAATGGAAGACCCTTCGATAAATAGTCCACTAGAGGACCCCATAAGTATTCAAAATTTTTAAAAGTGTCCCTAAAGATGTCTGCCATTCTTTCCATTACAAGAGCTCTCCAAAGGCGAGCATGCCATTGAGTAATAGCAGAAGCTTCTTTTTAATACCATGCTGTCGCTATCACTCCTTTGGCTGCCCCCAAGCAAAGCCCCATAATGGCTTTGTCCCCCTTCGTCTGATATTGCAGTGAATCTGATCTGAGCCCCAGGAGCGTAAATTAAGGCGTATCTTGAATTGGATACCCCAATGATTTCTTTGATTTGAGCTAGGATTTCCGCCCAGAAGGGGCGAATCAGGGGTGAATTGTCGGACAGTCCCACCAAATGTGGTGGAAATCGCCCAGTAGCCCACAGCACCTCCAGCACCTATCAGAGGACCTCGGGAATATTTGTTTCAGCTTTGTGGAGTAGAGATACCAGTCATAGAGCATCTTGTAATGGGCCTCTCTCATACCCGTGGAATGATTATTTTTGGTAATGTCTTTCCAAATCGTTTTTCATTGTCTTTCGTTAATCTCATGCCACAAGTCCTGCTCCCAAAACTCCATGAAGCGGGGTTTAGGTGAGTGTGATGTTGACAGCAATAATGCACATAGAAATGAGATGACTCCCCTCGATGATCCCACCCTCCTAACAAACTTTTCTATGGGTGTTAAATCTCTGGTTGCTGCTGCTCTGATTTCTGGGCTCAATAACCAATGCATAAGGTGGAGATAGTGATAATGTTCTGAGGGTTGTAGGTTAAAATCGCGCCGTGTTCAAAGGTTAATATATCATAATTATGAAAGAGGTCCGATACCCTGAGGCATCCCACCTCCTTCCACGCATCAAAAGGACCTGTTTGCATTGCCGGCGGGAATGCAGGATTGTGATGAATCGGGGTGTATGGTGAGGGGAAAGAGGTCCAGTCAGCTATCTTCGTGACCTCATCCCACACTTTAAGAGTGGTTTGGGTAGGCGTACTTAGATATGCATTCCTTGGTCGGTCCTGCTTTGGTTTCCAGAGCACATCCCAGATGGTTCTCCCCACTCTTGCCCTATCCATGTGCAACCAGTGTTTATCTGATTCTCTTTGTGACCATTCCGTTATTACCCTGAGCTGCGCCGCTTTATAATAAAGGGTAAAGTCTGGGAGGGCCACTCCTCCCTCATCTCTGGTCCTTCTAAGAAGTTTGAATGGAAGCCACGCCTGTCCGTTTTGCCATACATAACGCGTGGTCATCGTGCGTAATGTTGTGAAAAAATCGCGGTCTAGTGCACTTGGGAGGGCCTGGAATAGGTAAAGTAATTTAGGAAGAATAGTCATCTTAATTGCGTTTATTCGGCCCAGCCAAGAAATATAAAGCGGTCCCCACAGTTTGAGATCATTTTGTAGTTGTTTCAGGAGAGGGGGGGGGGGATTTGCCCTATATAACACCCCTACAGTAGCAGTAATCCTCACCCCCAAGTATGTAAGGTTGTGTTTGGCCCATTGAAAAGGGAAATCCCTGACCAAGGAGGTCATCTCTCCCTCGGAGAGTGTAAGGTTTAAAATATAGAATTTAGATAGGTTAACTCGAAACCCCGCTATTTGTTCTATCGTTTGAAGTTTGTCCTCCAGTGCCGTTAACGTAGCTCGTGGATCTGTTAGCGTTAGGAGGACATCGTCTGCGAATAGTGAGATTTTATGCTCATCCGTAACAAATTGTATACCCTCGATCCCCTGTTTTGCTCTTATCCTGCCGCAAAGGGCTCTATACTCAGGGCAAACAATAAGGGCGAGAGGGGACATCCCTGTCTTGTCTCTCTACCTAAGCTAAAAGCGTCTGAGCTGACGCCATTACTCACTACCTTGGACCATGGTTGCTTATAATTAGCTTTAATCATGTTAACAAATTCTCGCAAAACCCAACGTGCTTTAACGTTTGGAAAAGAAAAGGCCATGCCACTCTATCAAGTGCCTTTTTGGCGTCGAGCCCTAGCAATATTGCCGGGGTTATACGCTTCGAGGACTTTTCCACTAAGTGGAGAACTCGTCTAATTTTGTCGTGGGTTTGACGGCCTTTAATAAACCCAGATTGATCGGGGTGTATCAAATCGGGCGTTAAGTCCTCCAGTCTGGTCGCTAATATTTTGGAGTATAGTTTGGCATCTAGATTTAACAGTGCAATCGGCCTGTATGAGGAGCACTGCTGTGGGTCTTTCCCTGCTTTGGGGAGGACCGTTATTAGAGCCTCGCTCATTGATTGTGTTACTGCTGAATTTGCTGCTATATGATTAAATAACACGGTCAGATGTGGCACCAGCACTATTGTATATGTTTTATAGAAGTGAGACGTTAGACCATCCTGTCCCAGTGACTTGTTTGGTTTTAAAGCTCTAATCGCTAATAACACCTCTTCCTCACTTATGGGGGCGCTTAAAAAATCGTTCTGAGCAGCTGTGACCTGAGGCAGATCAATCGTGTCTAGGTATGCCTTTTGGGCCGTAGGGTCAGTCTCTTCCTCTTTGTATGGAGACTCATAGTAAGCCCTAAAAATTCATGCTTTCCCTGTTTCATTGTTTTCTAGTTTACCTTGCGTATCTTGTATGTCCCCTCTATATTCTCATTCTCTTTTGACTCTAAGTTGTCACGCCAGAAGTGCCCCAACCTTGTCTCCCTGTTCGTAGGAGGTTCTCCGCAAGCGCAAGAGAGTCAATTCTGCTCTATTGATGTAAACTGCATTAATTTTACCCTTCACATCGGTCAATTTGCGCTCAGGGCTTTCGTGGGTTCCTTTTTATGAGCCTGTTCAAATTCCCAGAGTTTCTCCTCAAGTGTCATCCGCTCTTTGGCCCTCTGTTTGTTCAGCGTGGAGTTTAATTCAATACATTCACCCCATATCACTGCTTTAAAAGCGTCCCAGTTATTTGACGGTGTGGTTTCTTGTGGGAGATTTATCTTGAAGTATTCTTTAATTGCTGTGCGCAACTCGTCCCTTAATAATCTGTCTCGCGTGAGCGCTATTGGAAAGAACCATCTCGAGGTGGCGGGGGTATGTGTTGTCCATTCAAGGCATATGGAGATCGGTGCATGGTCTGAGATCGTGATGGGGTGAATTTTGGCTGCTCTAAGATCACTTATTTGTCCTTGGCTCAGAAAGATGTAGTCAAGTCGTGAGTAGGACTGATGTACAAGGGAGAAGAACGAGAAATTCTTTACCGTGGGGTGTAGCGTTTTCCACGTGTCTCTCAGCTCCAGGTCTGTGATGTTCTGTTTTAGTGTTTTTGAGAAAGTATTTGTATGTGCCCGACGCTGGTGGCAGCTATCTAATTCTGGGTGCCATATGAGGTTAAAGTCCCCCATGAGTACAATAGGGCCCTCCCCAAACCCTCCTATTAACTTCAAAAGAGAAGCTACGAATTTGTGTTGGCCTGTGTTTGGTGCGTATGCTGAGATAAATGTGCATAATCTCCCCTGTAGTCTCCCTTTCACCATCACTATTCTCCCCTCTTTGTCTGTTTTAATTCCTTCGGGCTGAAATTTTGTTGTGGAGTGAAACATCAGAGCCACTCCTTTTTGTTTTGTACCCGCGGAGGCTTTATAAATCAGCGGGTAGTTTTTGTGCTTCCTCCTATAGTCTTCTGATTTCTTAAGGTGTGTTTCCTGAAGTGCTACTACATCATAGTGATGGTCCAGCAAATATTTCCATATCTTTTGTTTTTGAGGGGTGTGTTCAGACCTCGTACACTCCTTGAGATTATGTTTATCATCTTGAAGTTATCCCATCGCTTCCTTGCAAATCTTTCTGAGGGCTTGTTACCTTCCCTCTCCTCCGTACACCCGGGATACCCTCCCCTTTTTCGGCATGAAGCCTCTCTTTGTACTGTTGCAGTGTCACCCTTCCCATCCATCCATGTTGTAGTGTAGCTCCTATTTCCCTAATAGGCTCTGCGCATTGGAATAATATATCCTATAGGTTTGACATAGGACTACGGTCAGTATGTCCCTATCGAGTATATTAAACTTAATTACTTGTGCCAGCTAGCTCAGAGGCCACTAGAAACTCCTTGACAACAAGAAGGGAGTAGTTTCTGGCAGCCGCAAAACATGACCACTGTGTTTCCCTTTAGAATCAGAACGTGTCCCAGAGTTGTGGAAACAATAGATAACTATTTCACTCAGCTCAGTCGTGCATGCTTAGTTTTCTCCAAGTTACACAGAAAGAAATAGACGGGCGTTTCAATAAAGGATTTATTGAACAGTCTTGTTTCTGGTGAAAGTAAAATGTGCTGTTACGATCACAAGACAGTATGCGAGATAAATAATGTACAGTGTGAGCAGTAGAAATAAATAATGCTGCGAGAGCATTATCTTTTAGTATATATGCTGTTACATAAATAACACAGACTAAAAATGCGAGTACTCATACGATGCGTTGCTAAGCTAGTTCTACCCCAATGTACCTAACCTAACCTAGGTGTAGGAAGAGGGAAGAAGTAGGTGAAGTTTTCCTTACTATGGTATACTAAGAGTATGTTAAGTCTAGTATGCCTAGTATGCCAAGAGTCCCTCTAGGTTCTAGTCAGCTCCATACCTGAAGAATGAGAGAGGTAGGAATCTCTTTGCCAGACTCGAACTCCAACACCCCGCAAGGGAAGTCAGATCACTGGAAGCTGGACTCTCTGCGTGCAGGGATGATAGCGTCTTCTCAGTGCGTCAGGCCGGGAAACGGGCTCCTCTGAATCCGAGGTCTCCTCTGGTTTACAGGGGCTGGGGAAGGTATATTTATCCCTGAGAGCACCTAAGAATGTTAGCATTGACGTGAGTTGGACAGCGAAAGACGTCATGAATGAACCCCCTAAGGAATAATGGTTCATGCATAATATATGAGTCCTTGAAGAAATCAATAGTCCTGGACTAGGGAAACTCCCGCAGCCTAAGGGTCTGTTCTTCATGAACTCGTTGTGACGTTAGGGTGGACGGATGTCAGAGACCATGCCTGTATTTGGAGTGCACGGTTTAATGCCTAAATAAGGGCTGGGATTTTATGCCTATATAAGGGCAGGGCGAATTGTGCCTATATAAGGACATGATACTGGAAAGCCCGTTTATGGATACCCTAAGAGGAATACAACACCCACTCCTCTTTCGTGTGTACAATAATACTAAAATGCTAAACATTTAAAATGCTAAACATTAAAATGGAGTACCGCATATTTCTAAAATTTTTCATAAAACCATTTAAAAAAGGCATTTAAAAAACCTATTAGAATGCAAAAGGTACTGTACATTTGAAGCATTGCTTTTCATTACAGGCATAAAGTTCGAATAATAAATGCAATTGGAATGAAATAAGCAGTAATATTTACATGTGACAGAAAATGATCGATAAGTTACTCAAAAATGAAAGTCATTTCATGTCATGAAAATTAATGAACTGTTTTAGACACACAAGATGACTAAGTGTCCGTGGAAGTACCTTGAAGTCTGTATTATAAGGCTAGTTCTACTTTAAGCAGATCAATGTGCCATTTTCGTTCAAAAAAAAAAATGGGGAAAAAGCTCAATTTTGGTAGAGTTCCAAGTTGTTTAAAAATGAAGGCCAAATTGTCACTGCATCTCTGGAACACTGTATGCCGAATCAGAGTTAGTTCACGGGTCTGGTGTAAACATGAGATCATCTATTTCAATAGACAAAACATCATCCACTGTTGTTGGTGTCAGTTGGAACACCTCGTGTAGTAGATTAATTGCACAGTTGGGAAGCATTGCTTCCAGCATAGGTTGCCTCTGCAATGTTCACGTCCGTTGTTACCTGTGTGCCTGTAGATCTTTCTCGTACCTCAGCAGCAGCCGGAAGCGTCTGTGAGATCTCAATGAATGCTGACATCAGGATAGGAAGCCTCTGGGGACAACACAGAGCATGGGCCGTTATCTGGTCCAGCAGAGTATCGACATCCGTTGGCGTTGTTGATGGAAATGTTAGACAGGTGACCAACACGCATTCTTCACCGCATAGTAGGCATCGTAGAACAGGTAAGATGCAATCTTGCCAGATTGGTCTGAACGACAGGAACCAAGTTGTATTAAGGTCCCGTAGACGAGTCATGCCAAAAAACTTTACTATTTGCTCACGGCACTTTCGTTCAAGGAGAGCTTTCTCCATTTCGCTCGGAGTGATGTCTGCGAATAGGCTGGCCATAGCGCAATAGCAGGAAGAGAAATTGAATTCCGGCAACAAGTGCTAGAATTAATGGTATGCCACCAAACACCGAATGTGCAAAGTTCTGGATGATTCCGAGTATTGCCTGGAAAGGTGCTAACAGACCTGAGCAGATGCTCTTAAATACATGTACAATTCCGGTTGTATCAGACATGTTAAAGATACGTGATATCATTTCCACGAAATGTATAGGGCAGTTTGTACGTATTAAAATCTGTATCTCAGCCGAAGTCCTTGCTATTTGTAGATCATAGGTTTCTTTGGCCGAGGTCAAAGGCACTGTTTGCTGTAAAAGCATGGCTTTCATTCTGCTTAAAGTATCAAATCTTATAAAAGAGACGTTCAGCGAAGGCCATAGAGGCGACTCCCTGACTGTGTCTATTGGGGGAAACAATACTTGCATACAGCAAGTGACCCTGGAGTTGACCGTTACTAGATATGGGATGCCTGGCAGCATTCCGCAGCAGCTCTGATCATTCAACATGAGGTAACTCCCATTAGAAAGTTGTCCAAACGTTGGATTAATCACAGCAGCTGGAGTACCCTGCTGATGGCAAGACAAATTTTCCACTGAACCATTACAAGCCCCGTGCAAGGAAATGTCTTGACATATAAGTGAACCACTCAGTGCAAGTTTACAGTTTGAACCGCTCAAAAACACTTCACGATCCCCACTCCAACATCTATATGTATACGGTAAATCCCAAGATGTCTTAATGTATTCCTTACCCAACCTTTCATATTTGCCTGCTTGCATTTGTCTGAGGCAATACTGAAACTGAAAAGTACTCACAGGTAATGTTATTTTGCCATGAATAAGCCATTCTGTAGCTGGTTTTTCTGCCACAGTGAATGGTAATTTTTCCAGTTTTTCAATGCTCAGCACTGTATATTTTGCTCCTCTTTGTGCCAATTCGATCTGTTTATCAGTGAGATTGTATTCTGCAAACAGAGCCATTGTGTTGATGAAACGCCAAGGCACATAGCCCGCTCGCAAAGATTGCAGCGTCCAGCTTAGTAACATAATAGAACGTAATTGAGATTGGCCTTGTTGTAACATCGCCAAATCTTGTTCTAGAATGTCGATAGCAGAGGATACAATGCCATCCAATGAATATATTCTGGAGGACAAAGTTGTTAACCCATTGTCGACCACAGAGAGTGTTTTCTCTAAATTAATACGATCAAGTTCACGTATTCGTTCTGCGGCCTCTATCTGTGATACCTTCCAAGCTTCATTATAAGCAGCATAAATTCCGGCATATATGAAACGTTTTTGACGCGGTTTTCTTGGTCCAAGCAAGAATTCCCTAAGGTCCGCGTCCTTTTTAAGTAAGGTTAAGTGTTGTTTCATATCCTGTAGTGTAGACTTATGCAGCCAATCGAGGCATAATTTACCTACACTGTATGTTGTTACTACCCCCGGATGTTGTCTTTGGACGTATCTTGGGTCTGGCCTATGAATAGTAAAGCCCTGAGTTTTATTCAGGAATCTTTCCTGACAGTTATTCGTGTCTGTGGGCCAGATCAACCATTTTTTCCAAGTAGGATTAGATCTGTTGACTTGTAGTATATTGTCAACTGTCACCACTGCCTTTGTATTATTTTCACTGGCAGGTGTTGGTACAGAAGGTGTGTTCATCTCTTTTATCTTGGCTAATCCAAGACAAGATGTTTGTTGGATAGTTTCATTCAAAAACATTATTTGTTCTGGGATTATGCAGGCTCTAAATAAAGCTTCTATCCCCTGCACTTGCCAATCTTTAGTACCCCACACAGTTTTTGTGTCAATTGTGTCTTTCCAAAAGTCGAAACCCTGTCTAGACAGTTGGGCATTAAATAATGCAGAATAAATCTGTTTTGTATTTGTTAACATAATTTTCAGTCCTGTCTTGTTTACATTTTTATAGTAAAACATTTCTGGATCAGATGTGTTGTATCCTGAAAAATATGGAAACTTACTAGCAAATGTTTTTGAACTACCTTTAGGTGGTGTAGGACAATGCTCCCATTGGTTAAACATAAACACATTTCTTGGATATGCAGATTTATGCAAATAATGATGACCATAGTAATTAAAACAATACATTTGTTCATAGTCTGATGAACCCTCTAAATATTCATGTTTAGAAAATGCAGCAGATTTTTCTAGGTCAAATATTATGTCGTTTACAGTCTCAAAGTCCCAATCATCTGAATAGGTACTGGACGTAATTAGATCACTTAGTGAAATTTTAAACAAATGTGGAATGTTCAATTGTTCATTCGGGCCGAAGATATCATAATCTGTTTTGTCCCACACCATACCATCCTGTATAGGAACAGCTGTGATGTTCACTGATGATAAGTCTCTTGCTTCACGATGGGAAGATTTATGAGGTTTCAAAAGTACATTTACGTCTTTTCCTTCAGTGTTCACATGGATGTATCTGCCACTTATAAGCATGCTTACAGCTGTAACCAAAGCTAGCCAGAGCAGGAAAACAAAAAGTCCAGATGTAATCCAGAGTTCAATCCATGGAGATACCAAATAAGTCTTTTTCAGAAAGTGAAGAAAGTCTTGTACTTGCTGCTTGAATTTCAATGACACTGGCGTCGTTTCAGGTTCACTCGGATCTTCTGAGAACGTATCAAAGTTAATGAAGTAGCCAGAAGCAGTTCTGTCAATTGTTGGAATTGCATCAGGATTTGTAGAAATCACTGGAACCAGTTCATCACTTGTTACGTTGGTGTAGACAGGTGTATTTGGACGAACTGTTACTTGGTGTTCAAGAGGGATGAGTTCCATAGCGTTGTTGCATAGTCCTCCGTCTGTTACAGCTGAATTCTCGATTGTTATCAGTCTTTCAGTCTGAACCTCTTGGATAGTAGCGAGAGGAGTGCGTCTGCTACTAGGTCGGAGTCCACGAGGCCTACTATTTAGTATTGGCCACATACTGTGGTTTGATCAGGTCGATGGACACAAATCTTTTCTCCTTTCTTCCAGCAAGGGGCGGCAGAAGTACTGTTCTTGTTCCTTGAACTGCTAGGACAGGTACTGGTTGTCTGTAAAAAGGTCCAAATTCCTTCTTGTCCGCAATTTTTTCTCTGACTAGATCCCCAACTTTTGGAATCCAGACAGGCCTTGCTGGGACAGCCGGTTGATCCCCAGTGGTGGTTGACTGTAGGAATACGTTGCTTTGTTTCGTTCTTAATTTGTTTAAGTCCTGTAAAACAGCCAAACGATCTTTGATATCAAATGGTTTATTTTCCACCACTGTGCCTACGTGTTCAAGGTCTGGTACCCACATTCTTGTCCCAAATAGGATCTCATATGGAGTGACCCCCCCCTAGAGAACTTCTTGGCAGGTTGTTCAATGAGCGCTGTACCCCACTAAGGTGTTTGACCCACCCATCACCCGAACCTAATACCCTAGCTGTTATAGACTGCTTTATGTCCCGGTTTTTCCTTTCCACAACCAAATTTCCCTCAGGATGGAATGGAGAGGAGTACCGCAATGCAACGCCCAGACTGGCCATGGCTTCTTTGTAAGCCCTAGAGCTAAACGCAGGACCCTGGTCAGAATGTAGCGTGCCTATTGCGTATGTGCCGATAAAGACTTGCAAATCTTTTATAACAGTTCGAGCGTCAGCCGAGCGCTGAGGCCATAACCATAGGAACCTAGATTCAGTATTTGCGGGAATGCCTTTGTCCAGTAGGACGCAGGCGCGTAGATAGTCGAATGCTGTCTAACAGTGGTGTCTGTACTGGGCTGCCGCATTCGCAGCATGGTGTCTGGTGGCTCTCTCGCTGTAATTTACAGTCTAAACAGTTGTTGATGAATATGTGAATTTCTGTTTTCATTCCAGGCCACCAGTACATCTCTTTTAACGTCAAAATTGTTTTAGAGATCCCTTGGTGTGACAGACCCTCCCCCAAATGTGTTTCATAAATCAAGGCTGCTCTACGTTCCATGTTTGGAATGACCCTATCCCCCACTCCAGGGATTCGAGCAAAAGGAACGTTGTTCGCATCAATTACATAAGAGTACTTGAGTGGAAACTTTTTTGGTAACGCTGCACTGCTGCCTTTGCTTGATGCATTGACAGCCAACATTATCTCACCGTCTATTTTTGTTTTTGAACGAGTGATCGCAGCTACGGAAGCCGTTTGCACAGTCCCCTTTGCGGCTTCGTCAGCCAATGAATTCCCTGCAACGTGAACGCCATCACGTTGATGACTCAGTGTGTGGATCACGTGAGCCTTTGGTAGTTCGTTTTTCAACTGAACTACTTGTTCCCAAAGCATTTTATGCTTTATTGTGCCACCTTTCGCATCTTTGAAACCATTTTCAAGCCAGTTTTGTATATAGTCATTATACGACTGAACACAGTAAAAGGAATCGCACACTATTAGTGTGGGGAATTCTCGATCTGTACTTTCAAGTGCCAGTTTGAATGCTTGTAGTTCAGCTCGCTGAGCTGTACAATCCCCTAGAGATTGAGTTTTTGTGACCATAGGTCTGAAGATGCCATCTCGCCCGCGACCTTTAACGATTGCACACGCTGCACTGTAAGCTTGCTTACTCCCTATTGCGGGTTGTGCGGATCCGTCAGTGTAAATTATAAATTCGTACTGATCAAGAGGCAGAATTTCAGTAGGCAGAGGACATTCTTGTTCATATTGCAGGAATGCTTGTGTTTTTAAATCTGGATCAAAAACATATTCAACATCTGTTGCAGCAAGAGAATTAACCCATTGTATCCATCTTGGATGTAATGCTTTAGCATTTGGAATGCTCGCTTTTGTAACAGCTTCTAAAGCCGGTACTGGGGTTACGACAATAATGCGTTTCCCTTGGGCTAAGGCTCTTTCTTTTGCTACAGCGGTTTGAACTGCTGTTAGAATTTTTCAGTAGAACTGAAGCGCATTTCCGCTTGTGTGTACAAATGGGATTTGTATGCAATTGGGATTTTGTCACCCTCATTGAAGGTTAAGTAGGTGAATCCACATTGACCCGAAATTATTCGGATCACCAAATTACGTTGACTTACACGTGTTTGTAAGTGATTTGTTGCTAACATGTTAGCCTGGAGTGAACGCAAGATTTCTGTGTGTTCCTGTGTCCAGTTTTTGATTGAAAAATCAGGTTTGATTAATGCGTAGAGAGGTTTAACCCTTTCTGCATAATTTAGAATGTATGTTCTTTCAAAATTTAGGAAACCCAGGATGGATTGTAAGTTTTTTTAGCGTTTTTGGAGGTTGGAACAGCGCAAACTTTTCTAAAAAGTTAGCTGCCAAGCTCTTGCCTTCACTTGAAAGCTCATATCCTAGAAATAGGACATTGAGATGGGCAATTCTGGACTTTTTAAAGTTGAACTTGTAGCCCTCAGAGGCGAAACCCAGTATAATGGTGCTCACCCTGTTCAAGTGTTTTTCCAGGTCCTCGTCTGTCAGATATATGTCATCGACATAGGACAATGCCTCATTGTCATAAATTTGTAATAACTCCGTTACCCTCGCTGAGAATAAACCTGGGCTGTTTTTGAACCCTTGTGGGAGTCGACAAAAGTGACGCTGGGTCCCCATTATGGAGAATGCTGTTAAGTACATGCTTTCCGGTGCTATGTTTTGACAAAAGAAACCATTTGAGATGTCTAATGTTGTTTTATATTTTTTACGCACAATGTTATTCATTAATGCTGTGCTATGTGCATTTTGCACTGCAAAAGTTTTAGAACAAGTGTTTAAGTGTCTGTAATCCAAAACTAGACGATATGTATTGTCTGGTTTGGAGACAGGAAACAAAGGATTGTTCATTGAGGAGGTGCATGTTTCAATCACCCCTTGATATTCAAGTTGATCTAAGATCTCCCTGACCTGTTTTTTAGCTTCTTGCTTTATTGGGTACTGCCGTTGTGCAGTTGGTTCATGTTTCAGATGTATTTTATGGTGAGGTGAATCCTCATCCCATCCTACATGATTTTTATATAATGCTGGGGCCTGGGCCACTGCCCATTTCCTGGCATATGTATATTTTAGGTGAATTGGAATATGGTTGGAGAAGGCAGGGATAATAATGTCCTCGCCGTGTGGGCACTCCCTGACAAATTGTGGTGGCCAGTCCTTTTCTGCTAGAAGTATGTCATAGCCTCTTGATAGTCTTTCCCAAAAAAGTGCTTTCACCTGTCTAGGTTTGTCTCCCTCCATCCGGAGTGTTATTTCATATAA
This sequence comes from Calotriton arnoldi, assembly GCA_963921515.1. Classification (NCBI taxonomy): domain Eukaryota; kingdom Metazoa; phylum Chordata; class Amphibia; order Caudata; family Salamandridae; genus Calotriton; species Calotriton arnoldi. The sequence goes on along the minus strand of CAWUFW010002084.1, from coordinate 1,561,462 downwards.
CTTTTGTGGAGTACTAACCCTGGTGTCTACAGTCTCGACTGTAATGTACTCATTCAAGTCCACTATCTCCAGAAGTTCCTTCACGGTCTGGCGAACTATTGTGACTTCTGCTGCACTGTCCAGCATGGTCTGAGCCCATTCTCCGTTCTTGAGTTGTGTTCTCAGTATATCAGTATCTTGATAGCTATCAGGTTTTCTCAAATTATCCCTATTCCTGAGGTTATACCTCCTTTCAGAGGGCTCCTTTTGAGGAGACCTACCTCGGGAATGAGAACGTTTCTCGTTTGATTTTTGTTTAGTAGACTCCCACTTCTTTTTAGAAGATGTAGGAGTTTGTTTAATTGAGTCCTTCTCAGGACTTTCAGATAGCTTCGGCTTCACTGGTCTTCCACCCAAACTATCTCTGCCTAATTCTGCATAAGATTGTTCTATTATTCTGGGTAGCTCAGTTTGATGTTCTGTAACATCGAATTCCCTCAATTTTTGGCGGATCGCCACTGCTGCTGCCTCCCCTTTAATATTAGACAATATTATTGTTGAGACCTGGTTGAAATTTTTCAGTAATTTCAAACCTAAATTTAGAGCAGGCTCTGCCCCGTATTCGTTTTGAATTTGTTTTAGGACATCAGGTATTACCGCAATTGATGGAATACCATGTGTTTTAGTATAGATGGCGATACCAAAGGGGATGATGGACGGAGCGCTAGAGCAAATCAAACACTCACCCCCAGTCAACTGATCTGGGTTTAATCCATCATCATTCTTTAGCTCACTCCACCACCCCAGTTCAGACATGGCCATATGCAAATCAGTCTGACCCTGTGCCTCATGGGAACAGTCCAGCCCGAACTGCCAAGCCATGTCTTCCCTGGACCGGAAACAAGCATCCTGGGACCGGTTTCGGGTTCAAAACCCTCATCAGCCAGGCTATCTTGAATCCAGTGGCAAAGTGAGCAAGGGACCCATGTCTGGGCATAGCCTGCCAACTTAGGGCGAACAAAGCGATACCAAAGGGGATGATGGACGGAGCGCTAGAGAAAATCAAACACTCACCCCCAGTCAACTGATCTGGGTTTAATCCATCATCATTCTTTAGCTCACTCCACCACCCCAGTTCAGACATGGCCATATGCAAATCAGTCTGACCCTGTGCCTCATGGGAACAGTCCAGCCCGAACTGCCAAGCCATGTCTTCCCTGGACCGGAAACAAGCATCCTGGGACCGGTTTCGGGTTCAAAACCCTCATCAGCCAGGCTATCTTGAATCCAGTGGCAAAGTGAGCAAGGGACCCACGTCTGGGCATAGCCTGCCAACTTAGGGCGAACAAAGCGATACCAAAGGGGATGATGGACGGAGCGCTAGAGCAAATCAAACACTCACCCCCAGTCAACTGATCTGGGTTTAATCCATCATCATTCTTTAGCTCACTCCACCACCCCAGTTCAGACATGGCCATATGCAAATCAGTCTGACCCTGTGCCTCATGGGAACAGTCCAGCCCGAACTGCCAAGCCATGTCTTCCCTGGACCGGAAACAACCCCGAGTGGGACGGGTATGCCCAGACGTGGGTCCCGTGCTCTCCATGCCACTGGAATCAAGCTATCCTGGCTGAAGAGGGTGAAACCCGAAACCGGTCCTAGGATGCTTGTTTCCAGTCCAGGGAGGACCTGGCTTGGCAGTTCGGGCTGGACTGTTCCCATGAGGCACAGGGTCAAGACTGATTTGCATATGGCTGGGTTCAAACTGGAATGGCATGGTGAGCAAAAAACGATGGATTTAGGCCCAGATCTCTGTACTGGGGTGAATGTATGACATTGTTCTGCATTCTGTCCATCAACTGTTGTTTTTGCAATTGTCACCCCGAGTGGGACGGGTATGCCCAGACGTGGGTCCCGTGCTCTCCATGCCACTGGAATCAAGCTATCCTGGCTGAAGAGGGTGAAACCCCGAAACCGGTCCTAGGATGCTTGTTTCCAGTCCAGGGAGGACCTGGCTTGGCAGTTCGGGCTGGACTGTTCCCATGAGGCACAGGGTCAAGACTGATTTGCATATGGCTGGGTTCAAACTGGAATGGCATGGTGAGCAAAAAAACGATGGATTTAGGCCCAGATCTCTGTACTGGGGTGAATGTATGACATTGTTCTGCATTCTGTCCATCAACTGTTGTTTTTGCATTAGTATAGATGGCAGCAAAGACTGAGCCCCAAGTGGTGCAGTCTTCCAGTTGTGGTGTGATCCCCATCGGTAAACTGATTGTTAGGATTCTGTGCTTCTCATGCGGGCTAGTATTTGGAAATACTGCTTCGATTTGAGTAATTTTTTGAGCTATCCAAAATGGAATTTGCTCACGTTTTGTGGGCATTTTACCCATGACTGCGTATAGAGTCTGTGGTGTAATTTTTTGTGTATTCCCCTGTTGGGGAGTTGGATTTGGATATGTCAATGGTGGTCGGACTGTAAAGGTCCGCATGACATATTGGACCAATTGTCTGTAAATGTTTATTAACTCTGTGAGTTGAGTAAGTAACTCCTCATCTGACATCTCTTCAATGTCTGGATGAGGTGTGTAGCTGGCTAAAATCGGCCATGTTGCTCCTGGTCTACCTAGTGGACCGAGCCTGGTAATGTTTTTGTGATGTTTTAGGGCGCCTTTAAACCAGAGCTGATGCTCTTGGTATGTTAATGGAATTTCTATATCCTCAAAAGGAATGTATTCCTCTGGTGGTTCATCTTCTTTGTAGAAGTGAAACATCTGTGTTATTGGATTGGATTCAGGAAATATTACCCATGAATAGAATACCTCTGTCTGAAAGGATTCATGTGCCTCTATCACGAAAACTGCTCTACCGCCTCTTGGTGGTAGGCCATGTTTTATAAGTTTTAGAGTGATGGCTCTTCTTAAGTTTGGAGCGATGTGTATGACACCCTCCTCGGTTTCATTTAAACCGGTAATGTTAAAAACTGCTGGTAGGGCTGGATCAGCCACAGTTACACCGTCTCCGGTTTCATTGTCGGAGACAGGCATTTTGTTGTTTGAAAAATGTAGAACAAGTTTCAAGGAAACAAAGATAAGGTGCACAATATTGTGGAACACTGTATCCTTCAACGTTGAGCAAACCAAACAGCTAATATATAGGGTACTGCCCTATGTAGCCGTGGTGGATACCTAACCCTGCCCACTCCAGACGTCTTTTGGAGTATATGGGTAGGGGTCTTGAGAGAAAAAGCACGGCTGAGTTACTCAGTATATAACGTTGAATTACTGCCTTACCAAACCGTTGGGCGCCATGTAGTGTAGCTCCTATTTCCCTAATAGGCTCTGCGCATTGGAATAATATATCCTATAGGTTTGACATAGGACTAAGGTCAGTATGTCCCTATCGAGTATATTAAACTTAATTACTTGTGCCAGCTAGCTCAGAGGCCACTAGAAACTCCTTGACAACAAGAAGGGAGTAGGTTCTGGCAGCCGCAAAACATGACCACTGTGTTTCCCTTTAGAATCAGAACGTGTCCCAGAGTCGTGGAAACAATAGATAACTATTTCACTCAGCTCAGTCGTGCATGCTTAGTTTTCTCCAAGTTACACAGAAAGAAATAGACGGGCGTTTCAATAAAGGATTTATTGAACAGTCTTGTTTCTGGTGTAAGTAAAATGTGCTGTTACGATCACAAGACAGTATGCGAGATAAATAATGTACAGTGTGAGCAGTAGAAATAAATAATACTGCGAGAGCATTATCTTTTAGTACATATGCTGTTACATAAATAACACAGACTAAAAATGCGAGTACTCATACGATGCGTTGCTAAGCTAGTTCTACCCCAATGTACCTAACCTAACCTAGGTGTAGGAAGAGGGAAGAAGTAGGTGAAGTATTCCTTACTATGGTAAACTAAGAGTATGTTAAGTCTAGTATGCCTAGTATGCCAAGAGTCTCTCTAGGTTCTAGTCAGCTCCATACCTGAAGAATGAGAGAGGTAGGAATCTCTTTGCCAGACTCGAACTCCAACACCCCGCAAGGGAAGTCAGATCACTGGAAGCTGGACTCTCTGCGTGCAGGGATGATAGCGTCTTCTCAGTGCGTCAGGCCGGGAAACGGGCTCCTCTGAAGTCGAGGTCTCCTCTGGTTTACAGGGGCTAGGGAAGGTATATTTATACCTGAGAGCACCTAAGAATGTTAGCATTGACGTGAGTTGGACAGCGAAAGACGTCATGAATGAACCCCCTAAGGAATAATGGTTCATGCATAATATATGAGTCCTTGAAGAAATCAATAGTCCTGGACTAGGGAAACTCCCGCAGCCTAAGGGTCTGTTCTTCATGAACTCGTTGTGACGTTAGGGTGGACGGATGTCAGAGACCATGCCTGTATTTGGAGTGCACGGTTTAATGCCTAAATAAGGGCTGGGATTTTATGCCTATATAAGGGCAGGGCGAATTGTGCCTATTTAAGGACATGATACTGGAAAGCCCGTTTATGGATACCCTAAGAGGAATACAACAATGTAATGTGTAAAATGTATTTGTACCACCCCACCTCCCCTTCTCCAACTTTAAGAACAAACCCTCTCAACTGAATTCTATTTGTGTGGTAGATAACCATTAACTCGACTGACGTGGACCGTGTCCGCCGCCGCGGTTTCACACTTATATTTACATGTCAGGGCTTTATAACCTTCTAGATCCCAGAGGAAACTTTAAGTTTTGATCTAGAGTCTCTCATTCCTGCCTAACTACACTTAGCTATTTCACCTTCACCCATTAGTTGTCCAACTCTTCATCTTATTCTGTCCCCCTGAAGAGACCGGTTGCTATGAAGAACAAAAGTCCCTTTCCGGTATGAAATACGTACTTTGTAACAAGAAATTGTCATTTCTTGGGTGTTCGCAGACGCCGTTGGCTGTGCCACTGATTAGTCTTTCTTTGCTCGTTGGAAGAGCCTGGTTGCGATGCCCCATCGTCTGCATTATCCCGGCAAGGCAGCCCTAGGAGATCTAGCTCCTCCTCCAAGACCGACACGTGTCGTTACTTATTGTTGTAAGTGAAGGCCAGACCAAAGGGGTGTGTCCAACGATATCTAATCTGCTCCTGGCGCAGTTTCTCTGTTACCGGCCGGAATTCTTGGCGCCGTAGAAGGGTTGCTTGTGTCAAGTCTTGGTATACTGTGCATGTGAATCCTTGAAAGGAAATTGCATCTTTTCTCCGGGCTGCCTGCAGTATTGCTTCCTTCACCTTATATGAATGTAGCTTGACCAGAACATCTTGTGTTCGTCGTCGCTCTCCGGGTGTCGCTCTCCCCACCCTGCGGCATCTCTCTACTTTAATGGTCATGGACTCTTTGCCTACAATTTCGCCAAACAGGCCCACTACAAAGGATTCCAAATCTGGGCCTTCTGCCCCCTCTTCCAGGTCCCGAATACGTATATTGTCCCGTCTGGACCTGTTTTCTAGATCCTCATTCTTTAATAACGCCGCGTGGAGTTGATTTTGGAGGTCATTTACTGCTTCCGTGGTTTCCGTTTTTTTGCTCCAGCTCAAGTGTTTTGGCCTCCAAGTCTAGAGTCCTTGGACCTATGGAGTCCACGTCTTGCTGCAGTGCAGTCATGCGGCCACTTAATTCTGTTTTTAGTTGATCTATGGAGGCTGCCAAGGCCTGCATGATCTCTGTTCGTAATTCTGTTTTAAACTCTCTGAGAGATGCCAGCAGGTCTTCTTTGGTTAGGGCCATGTCTCTTTTCGCGTCGTCCTGCTTGCGTGTATCTTTTTTCTCTGTAGGGGTAAAGTAAATTGACACCCTGTTGGCTGTTTTCTTTGGTGGCATATGCGCTGCCCCTGGGCCCCCTGCCGTTCCTTGGTGGTGGGGAAACTTGTGTTGAGAGCTGGGGCAAGTGCTGATGGTGTAAGAGCTGTTTCCTAGCCCTGTAGCTCACGTATCCGTACCGTTCCTGAGCTAGACCTCAGTGTGCCTGGTCCGCCGGACTTTCTTCAAGGCGGTTCTTGTTTATAGCGCTTTCCACGGAGATTTATGGCAGTCTTTTTTTTCCTTTTATATATTTCTGATCCCCCCTTTTCCTGTTCTTTTATTGGGTTTTTGTATTTTTATCGTTTGCTGGTTTTACTTCAAGCGCGCTTCCTCTGAGCCCTCCCGCACTCGCATTGCAGTTGCTGTTGTGAACGGGGCCCCGGCCGCCATCTTAAGGTCAGGCACCTGCTGCGCATCCCCTCCGCCTCTCTTCCCTTTGTCTTTACTGTCGGGGACCGTCGCGCTCTCCTCCCACCGGAGCCCGACTCCCCACGCTCGAGTCGATGCCTCGCCAGTGCCTCTCCAGCGATGTCTTCACCTCAACGTCCCCGGTACACTTCCTCCGTCAGCTTTCTTGTCTACTCCCCTCTCCGTCGGAATATGACGGTTATATCCTCCGCTCTGATGCAGGAGTCTCCAGTGGCAGGTACTCTTAAAAGATATTTGCTACGGCTTCTGAGCTGGTCGCCGTTATGCTGCCTTCAGGAAAGGGACGCTTTACTGCTTCTTCCTCCGGTGTCGGCCCGGTCTGCCATTTTGCTTGGTCGTAGCTCGATCTTCCTTTGCCTCTAATCTTCGTTACAGTGCGACCTTCCTGCCATCGACCGATTCACCGTCTCTCCCTGGGCTCTCCCACGGGCATACCAGGTTTTGCCGTGCAGATCTGCCCCCGGTTTCTCAACGATTTAGTCACCGCGGCGGCGGAGCCAGTGTGGATCACATCCACCCGGCCATCTTGCCTAGCCATGCCCCCTCCACATTCCACTTTCTTAATATATGGTTTGGTCTCCCCCTGGAGACCACTCTATTTTGTGCTACTTACCTTATTACAATTGAAATATTATTGTATATTTGTGTTTATATCTCTGGGTAGAAGATATACCAATGTGTTAATGAGTGTTGTGTAATAAATAGAAGTATTTTTATATAAACACTGTGTGGCTCTTTTTCATTTAACCTACACTACATGATTAAACTGGTAAAACAAGCTGATTAACACTCCTTCAAGATAAGCCTGAAGACTGCTCTTCACAGCTACCACTTTGAGAGCTTTCTATGGTTATCAAAGACCACTAAAATCACCATAAGGGTTGCCTGGATTAGTGCAAGGTGTTTTACTTAAATTAGTGTGCACCATATACTAGGCCAGCCTCCTACAGCTTATCGGAGGGGAATGTTGATCATTTGTTGCACACACAGAGTAAATAAAGACACACACAATAAGAAATCTGAGCCCAAATTAGAAAAATAACACAATATTTTATATAGTATTTAGACACCAGATCTTTGGGATCAGGTATGTACTTTTAGCTTGTTATAGTTTTTACACAGTAAAACAGTTGAATAAAAAGGTGACAGATTTGAGGCATGAGCCTCAAATGTGGTAATGTCATCCTATGAAAGGAAAATACATGTGCTGCATACAGGTATTTGCAAATAGTTGAGGAGGGTACTCCTTAGGACTTAAGATGCTTGGGGACCAAAGTCCAAAGTACCACCAGCAGTCGGGCTTACCTGCCCTGGTGTGTCTAGGTGCAGAGGTGCTGGTCGCGATGTTAGCCTCGAGCGCGGTTAGTTGTCAAACTTTAGAGAGAGCTGTCAAAACAACACAGTCTGAAAAGGGGGACTTGGGAAGAAGTCTGGCGGAATCCAAAGGGGGGGCTCAGCTCATGGGGACTCCTAGGCCAAGGGGACACAGGCAGAAGACTTGTACTTGGGCTGTGAGGCTCAGGTGTAGAGATGCAGCTGGTGGGCCACTTTAGCATTGGAGGTTCTCACAGTTCTCTGTATACCTGCAGGGGACAGAAAAGAAAAACAGCAGGGCCACTTTCTGTGTTGGAGCTAGTCTCTCTCAAAGTCCCTCGATGTGCAGGTAAGTCTTTGCGGCAGTGGTGTCCAGACTGGACACAAAAAAGCCTTGGTGGGCACAAGTGCCCCAGTAGTCAAGGTATTGCTGCAGGGGGCTCCTGAAGGGTCTGGCAGCTCGAAACTCACCATAGAGACGGGACAGACCTCCTAGAGCGTCAGGGACTTCCTCCTGTCATGCTGCTTCTTCGGTGGGCCCGATGGCCAACAGCACAGGTTAGCGGACAGATGCTTTCAGTGCCTGCAGATGCGGGTGTGGCTCCTCCACCCTACGGGAGAAGCTGCTTGGTTGTTGAAGTTGTTGGACGGGCCGTCACAGCTTTGGGAGGAGTTCAACTTTTATGTGAGTCGGGTTGGTGCAATTGTCGAGGTTCTAGCAGCAAGGCAGAGTTTGGCGCCAAATAGTGGTGAAATCCCCAGTTCTCGCGGTGACTGCTCTTCCTTGTCCTTCCTTCGGTTCCCAGTAGACAAATCAAAGTTCCTGGTGTCAGGGGAACCCCTAAATAATGAATTTAGGGGCATTAAGGGGGGCATAGGGTAGAAGCCAATGGGCTACTTACCTCTGGTGTGTCTATACCCCCTATATGACCACTTCCTGAGGAGAGTAGGCATAAACCTGACCCAGAGTTCCTAGTTTCACCAAATCCAAGATGGTGAAACCCTTCTTTTGCTGTTCACCTTAGGGGTGTGACTAGCCTGATTGGCATCATATCTACTTATGTAACATGGTCAACTCCCATATTCTTAAATGTTAAGATGAAGCTAGGGAAAAATGGAAACAATGACAGAATGAGCAAGACCGGAGGATCTGGCTGCTCTAACACATAAGAAGACGACCTGGTCTTGGGGAGAGAGGAATATTAAGCAGGTAAGTTTTGCATGTAGGCCCAGGGCCTGTGACGTGGCACAAGAGGTCAATGGTCAATGTAGCAAGAGGCAATCTCACTGTCAAACACAACATTTTGCTGTTCAAGATGTCTAGAGGGAAGAACATTGTGATCATCAGTAAATTAATCCATCACCAGAACTGAAGGAGTCCGAAGCAAAGCTGAAAAACACCAGAAAAAAACACGGTTGCTCTCACCACTCTCCCATACCATTCACAGGGATGGATTTGGCTATTGAGTCTGGTCAAAATAAGAAGGAACAAAATTATGCCAGGATCAGGGAAAATGCCACTTGTGTGATGGCAAGTCATCTGAATGGCTACCGGTAAAAAAGATTTCAATAATTTTTTTTTTTGCCCAACCGCCTTACCTCTGGTGAAATTCAAAGACTACTGGAGGGACGGGTTTAAAGGCGGGAGGTAACAGGACATCAGGACATCTGTATACCCAATTTAGAATGTGATATAAGAAGGTTTCCGCACTGGCAGGCAGACGCCAGTTTAAATAGCATTGCACCGGAAACCAGATGTAAAATCGCTGGCCCGTCGCCATGTCTGATAGCATCAGTTCAGTGTGAACTGTGGTGGTCTGATAATGAACTATCAAAAGTGTTCCTGACGCACTGGAAGAAAACTCGTAGGGACTCTTCAAAACATGGGCAAATTGGTGTCATGGGAGATGGGGGTCAGAGACTGCCTGTCTTATTTTTTTAGGTTGAAGCTTACGAGACAGCACAGCTGTCTGGTTTGCTAAAGACATCTTGGGGACATTCAGAAAGCTGACCTAGGAATGTATTCCGCCTGTTTCTTACCATTTGGCAGTCTAACCCTCTCCACAGCAATCTACCACAATCCAAACTACCCTACTCCAATCTACATTACTCCACTCTACCCCAATTCACCCTACCATAATCCACCCAATCTATCCCAGTCCAATTTACCCCACTTCACTCTACCCCACTCCACTCTAATCTACCCCACTCCACCCTAAGCTACCCCACTCCACTCCTCTCCACTCCACTCTTATGTACTTCTCTCCACTCCTATCTACTACTTTAGACTCCTATCTACCCCACTCCACGGATCACTGACAGAATTTTCAAAACAAAAATATTGTGTGGATGGAATATCATGTCAAAAATATTGAGGAACAAAATATCGAGTAGATAAGTGCAAATAGGCAAGTATAGATTTACTGTTCTTAACTCCACATCTACGTACCTTGAAGATATATATATATATTGTCACAGTACATATATGTGGAGTTATACATAGTAAAACTTTGCTTACCTATAGAAACTTTCCTTCACTATATTTTTGCCCTCGATATTTTTGACACAATATTTTGTCCCACTATATTTTTGTTTCCGATATTCTGTCTTAACACCCCAATCCACTCCTATCTGCCCCAATCCACTGCACTCCACTCTTCACTGATCTACTCCACTCCACTCCATCTACCTCAAACCACTCTAATCTACCCCACACCACCCCAATCTATCCCAATTCAATCTACCCCACTCCAATGTTTCCAAATCTACTCCACCCCACCCTACCGCAATCTACACCATCCCAATCGACCCCACCCATCCTAATATACTCCACACCACTCTAATCTACCCAACTCCACTCTACCCTAATCTACCCTACTCCAAACAATCCCAATCTACCCCACTCCATCCCATTATATCCTAGTACAATCCACCCAATCTACCACACTCCACTCTCCTCCACTCCAGTAAAGTCTAACCCTCTCCACTCCAATCTACCCCAATCCAACCCACTCCACTCTTCCTCAATCTACCCCAATATATCCCACTCCACTCTACCCCAATCTACTCTGATCGAACCCACTCCAATCTACCCCACTCTAATCTACCCCATTCTACCCTACTCTAATCTACCCCCGCTGCTCCACTCCACTCTACCTCACCTCAATCTACCCCACTCCGCCCCAAACTACCCCAATTCAATCTACCCCACCCCAATCTACTACGCTAATCTACCCAACTCCCCCACTCCAATCTATCCCACTGCACCCCACTCCACTCCCACTCCACTCTACGCCAATCTACCCACTCCGCTCTACTCCAAACTACCCCATTCTACCCTAAGCAATCTACCCCACTCCACGCCACTAACTTTCAGCCATGCTGAACAGCAGTGACAATGTACATAATGGCTAAAACACATTGCCAAAGCCAGTAGCTCTCGCATAGGCAAGACCTATTGGTTTTGCCGATGGTTATTTCACCTGCATTGGCTCCTGCCACGGCGACGAGATCACTGTGGGTGAAAAATACGCACTAAAGCAACGGTAAACTCTACACTTGGTCCTAACACTCCGAGCTTGTGCCAGGTACAACCTCTAGTATGAGACTGCCATAAAAAGTGTAAGGTAATATTTAATATCGTCCTCCAGTACTACCAATACCCAAGGGTAATTTCTCACTGGGAAATATCCTGGTGCAGTATTACCTCATCATCACGAGTTTTTGTACTGGGATATAAATCGTTGTTTGTGCATTGACATCCATTTCTTTTCCCCGCATTCTGAGTAGCTGTCCCAATGCAAATTTCACCTGGCGAATATGAGGGGTTGATACCGCCTAGGGTATTAATGCATGGGTATTACCACAACCCTAATCCTGATTTGGCAGAAACGGTAGTTTTCAAATTGATCTTAATTAACTAAAAAACAATAATGAAAGCCTTGGACAGTATTTGAAAATGCACATGAACGAGTTGTATCCGTAATCGTTTTTTGTTATTTCAGACAGGTGCTGTCTCCATTCTGCCCCTCTCTCTGTAAGTGATCACTGTCGCGAACTCGCCGTTATGAGGGCTACCCTGCTTCTCATTTATCTGGCTCAACAAACTTCTCTGTAACCCCAACCTCCATTTTGTTCCTATACCCTCTCGCCACCCTGCGGTCCCAGGGACCCCCTCGCCCCTGCCCACTGTTTTGCAACCTGAAAATCATTTCTGGAAATGTCATCATCTCTTCCAGCAAAAATATGAATAATAAATGAAGGGCAATCAGTGTCCTGGGCGGGTGGTGCCGCTCGGCGGCCACAGGAGTAAAGGAAGGCTACGGTATCCCGCTGTCACAGGTTAATTACATCTTGTAATTAGTTTGAGAAGTGGATTGCACAGAGTCAGGCCCCCTGAGCAAAACAAAAGGTAATAGAATGTTCCACACAGCGCCGCGAGAAGCAATCATCGCGGTGGGGCTTTACTAGGCCGCGCTGCAACCGTGGAGGGGGGTCAAGGCCTACAGGTCTCTAAGTGCGCGCGCCTGCAGCCCACACAGGATCTGGATGACGAGGCCTCACTAAAACCCTGAATTGGGTGAAACAAACAAACGCCTCCAGCCTTTGAGAAACCCGGGCGTTAAAGGAATCCCTAAACCCGCCATGCAGTGATGCGCAGTTTAGGGACAGGCCCACCAGACCTCACTAAAACCTTGCGCCATGTCCAGAGAGAGATACGCACCTGCAGTCTTAGAGGCCAGGCAGACTAGTCCTCACTAAAACCCAAGACTGCGGTCTGCTGCCTTTACAGGGACTAGCACACGAGACACCAAAACACCGGGCTTAAGAAAAAATAGAATCCAATCAGCTCAATTGGGGCTTTCAACAACTGCTCTGTCAGTCAACCCTCTTGATGAACAATGGGATAGCCGCAAATTGTTTTCCTCTGTGGGAGAAGGTGGTTTTCCTGACAGCACTTACATGGAAATAGGCCAGGGTTGGGGTAGAAATATACCCATCGCAGGGCGTGTGGCACATATACCTTTGATATTCAGCAAAAGCGCTCTAAAGTTGTTTCCAGCAGCATCTTGGCCGACTGAATACACAGCTTAAATTAACACTGGCGAGGAGATCGAAACAAAGCGAGAGAGGGACCCCATCCCGGCCAGCCGGAAGCTGCAGATCAGCATTTCCATACAGGAAGACGTCCTCCTCCCCCAATAAATCTGCATTCCTCTAGGAATCCTTAGAAAGGGGTTCTTGTGAAGCCTGGACACTCACAGCACGTTAGGGAGCTGAGATTTACTCAGAGAAGCACAACTAGCAGCATCCTACAACGAGCACCATCTCAGGCTCTCTAACAAAAGGAGAGAGCCCTAGCTGCAGAAAAGCAAGGCAGTTTCTCCCTCTCGCCGACGGACCGAGGCATCCACGGTAACCATGGCTACATGTCCGACTGTTCGCATGGCAACATGCCACATGTCCACTCCAGGTACGGAGGGGATAGGCTGTGTAGCAGCCGGACAGCAAGGCCGCGCGCGCTGGGATGTCTCAAATACTGATTCTGCCTTCTTGAATATTTAAGTCTGGATCTCCAGTGAGAGGGAAACAAGCCTCCTGAGTGGGCTGAGTGAGGTGAATACGGCCTATTGGTAACTGGAGGATATGTTGCAAAGCTATGAGTGTACTACAATGTATCTTTTCTTTCAATTAATTTCCTAATCGGCACAGATGCAGAATGGTGTCAGCAAATGCATCAAGCCTGCGCAGTTTATGAAATATCGCTGAATAATATGTCCTGTGTAAGACGCTGCCTATAACCTTTTTAGGTCTGCCTGGACAGCACTGTTGCGCCATACCTAATGTGATCAACAGAAAAAGAGATTTGAGAAGCACTACTGAGCGAGGGACATTGGCTCCACCCAACGTCGAGTCCCTCGACTAATAAATAGACTTTACACGTGCAGAAGTTGTACTGCTGAAATAGAGTGGAAATATTGCAGTGATAAAGGCTAATGTAATGAGTCCAAATGGTTCACTGGAAAAAGTTAGGTCGCCGCCATACATAGTTTAAAATCGTGTTCTTATGAACTTTTATTACACACGCAGTAGTCCTGACTTCTTGTGAAAATCATGTTAAATACAATAGGCATTTGAGGGTGGGTTAGTATTACACTGTGTTAAAAGCTATATATTTTTTTACTTGGAATCTCACGGATAACCAAAGTAGGCAATATTTCTGGTATTGGTTATTAGTAATTTTGCTGAGTGTCTGCCTGATGGCTGCCTTATGAGAAAGTTTATGCTCGATTTTAGTAGGTCTGAGTTGATGATGGTGACCTGCCAATGAAAAAATTTATAGGCCTCATTGGTTAATTTGAAAAAGTTATATCAATCGGCATACAACTGCTCTTTTTCCTATGAAAAGTTATGACAAAGATAGTAGACCTGACATTTATTGTGAAAAGAAAATGTTAAAGCCGAAAGGCATGAGAGGGTGGATTGTCATTACACCAAGTTAAAGACTGTAGACAGGTGATTTGTTACATGGAATCTCATGTTTACTCTAGGAGGCCAGGCATTTGGTGTTGTTTACCCTGGTGGAAAAGCCCTTGGAGTAGATTTGCACTTTGAAAATCCTTGTTATGCCATTTAGGAGAGGTCATATGTTGTTTTGCCAGCTGTAATATTGTAGAAAAAAATAATTTTATGATTGTGTACTAATGGTTCCTTTGTGGCATAGCTTGTGCTCAATACAACTGCCTGGTATTTTTCTTTATGGTGACAAACCAATAGTAAAAGCTAGAGGACTGTTTGGCTCTTTGGGAAAAGGTGTGTCAGATGTCAAAAATCTGATCTGTTTATTATGAAAGGTATGATGAAAACTGTAAGGCTGGCTTATTTATTGTGAAAACCAAATGTCAAGGCTAAGAGGCCTTTAAGGGTGGATTGTTATTACATTGTTTTAAAGCCTGTATGTAGGTATTTCACAGATTACTTGTAGTAAGCATGGATTTTTTTAATTGGTTACTTCCTTTGACAAGCCTGGGGAGAAGATTTGCACTGTGATAATTATACCAGATCCTTTTAGGAGGGCCTGCCACCCATAGATGTCTGTCAGGGGTTGTATGTTGGAACAATGAGTTCCTCAACAACGACTCCCTAAACCACGCGGTCTGTACCACGACCGCGTCTCAGCAACGATTTCTTTTACCACGCATTCATTTACCACGAATTTTCGTGATAAAGGAATGCATGGTAAAACCCTCCCTTAATTCTATTCCAAAGCCCTATCACTCCCTAAAACCTACCCCGTACCCCCCACCTCCTAAAAACTTAGACGAACCCCCCTACCTCCTATTAACTAACACTAACCCCTCCCACCCCCTGAAAACTAACTCATACCCCTCTCACACCCTTAAAACTTACACAAACCCCTCCTACCCCCTAAAACCGTTCACGGAACCCCCAACCCCTAAAAACTAATACGAGCCCCCCCACCCCCTTAAAACTAACTCAAACCCCTCCCGCCCTCTTTTAACTAATACAAACCCCTCCCACCTCCTAAAAACGATCACGATCTCCCCCAACCCCTAAAAAATTATACGAAGCCCTCCCCACCCCTAAAAACTAACACGAATTCCCTACCCTTTAAAATCTACCCTGAACCCCTCTTACCTCTCCTGTTCCTCCGACGCTCCTTGGATTCCATCTGGAACACTAGACCGTCTTAGCCTGAACCACGCACATGCGTGGTTCAGGCTAAGTCGTTGTTCCTGCAAGTCGTTGTTAGGCTGGCGTGACTCCGGAACTCGTTGTTCCGGAGTCGTTGTTAAGGATGTTCCCCCTGTCAGGCCCTGTAATAAAAAATAAAGTCATATATATATATATTTTTTAATCTAGATAATTATATATGAAGAGGCTGTTGGGGTCTTTGGGTCAGCCCTCTTCTATCTGTGTGACAGTCACATACTGCTTCTCAGCGTGACAGCATACTACATAGAGGAAATGTGCTAGTATTGGTTTCTTCTGTTTTACGGCAAAAAAATAAGCACTAGTAAAGTCAATAGGGGTGGCCTTGGTAAGCTGGTGCAATGGTTATTTTTTTCAAATCTTTTCATTTGCAAGCCCATGCCACAAAAATAAACAGAATTAAAAAAATCGCTGCCTCAAAGTGGCGACCATATGCTTACAATAAAGATTTTAAATAAGAAAAAATAGCATTACATATAATTTTATTAGAACAGTATGGGTGCGTCCCAGCAGGTATGTGTACTTCAAACACGTCCAGAAACACTTTTTAATTTTAATGCACATCACAGTAATATCTCACCCTTACTGGGACAAAAAAAGCAGTTTTTAGTTTTTAAATACTGTATCCTGAAGACACAGTTTAAACACATGGTTAAGACAAAAAAATGATAAAGAATAGAAAGAAAAAGAATAGTGACAAAGTCATGTATGGGTCTGTCAGTTCTGGCACTAGAGTGCACTTCATCTTAGGTTGATGTGCAGCGATCAGAGAAAATCTTGTTGCTAACAGTGAAAGAAATAAGTAGTGGAAGTAAGCCGACCCTCTTGACCCTAGGTATATGTTATGGAGGGCAGAAGAAAATATAAATGCCAGGTAAACATTTTAATGGATTGAAGACGGCTGACCCAAAGCCCGTCTGTATATGTATGTATTTTGTTATTACCGGAATCTTGCAAGATTAAGGCAATGGCTAAAGTGTTCTGCATGCTAGACACAAAAAAAGGTATCACTATAGTGCTTGTGTTCTGGAATGACCTCCAAATTATAGCAAAAAAAATGTCAAGTAATGTTGGGACTGTATGCTTTACTACACAACATAAGCACCTCAACACAGCCAACTTGGAACCTGGCCAATCGCTTATGCTCAAATGCATTAGTTCCTATGGAATTTATTTAGAAAAAAATAATTTGGCATACCAAATGTTATATGCAAACAATCAAATTTATAGCATGTGTAATCAGCAGCCAATTTCTATAGAAACACTTTTTATTATTCAATAATACAGTGTTAAAGATCAAAGTGCTCAGTGCTCAAAGTAAGTACCCAGTGTGTGTAGGAAAGTAGGATCTTTCTCCGACTTTTTGCCTGGTGTCAGTGTGTTTTGACTGTAATGCGCTGGGATCCTGCTAATCATGACCCCAGTGCTTGTGCTCTCTCTCTCCTCAATTCTTTGGTAAGTACCTTGTACACCCCACAATTGGTATACTGGTGTACCCCTGTAAGTGCCTAGTTTATGGTACTGAGGTAATCAGGGCATTGGTGCACCAGGGGTCTCCTTTGGGCTGCAGCATATATTATGCCAACCATGGGAGTCCATGCAAACTGTGTCTGCAGGACAGCCGTTGCAGCCAGTGAGAAATGGTGCATGCTCCTTTCACTTTAGATATAAGGTTTGCCTAAAATCCCGGTCACTACACTTTAGACCGATAAATCACCCCTAAGGTAGGCCTTACAGCCCACAGGCAGGGTGCATGGTTCTAAGTGTGTGGGTACCCCCTGCACGAGCATAGTTACCCCTTCAAACCTTGGTCTCCATTCTCTGGGCTTTCTAAGTGTGGGGAAGCCATTTTAAGGTATGTAGTGAACACTGGCAACTCAAGTTATCCAACTACATAATGGCTTCTCCCAACTTGGTCATGTTTGATATCATTCATACAAATATAGGGAGGCTGTTCCTGAAGTGGGGAAGGTAGAAGACAGGGAAGGTTGGAATTTCAATTAATTCTGGGGAGTTTCCTCTGTGAAGATAAAGAAAGCCCTCACACACCCAAATGGGTGTCATGCTTCATCACTGGGCTTTTGCTCCTCGTGGGGCTGGCGCTGCAATGCCCCACGGGCTCCGCAAGAGGGCTCTTTATTGGAGATCTTCACTTTTTGCCGTTTTGGTGAGAGCAGGAATGTGAAAGTAGGGTAGTGTGTGTAAAAGTGGATTAAAACTTCCTAAGGTGTGCTGTATAATTTTTCAAGTGGTACCCTTGGTAGGGATAAACACACAGATGTGAGTACTGTGATTAGGAGACTTCTGAACCGGGCTGTCCCACAGTGTTCAATATTAGGGTATTTCTTTATATTTAGGTCAACATGTTTCACGCCTTTATAGGTCCAATGGGATCCGTGGTGTTTCCCCAGGATCAGAAAATAAAACCTCTACCCTACACTCAAGCGGAATAAATATTTGAAGTGTAAATGTGGAAAAAATTGGATTCACTATTCCTATGTGTATGCTGAATCTAAATCCAACCTATGAAAACAGGAAAGAAAAAGAGGTTTAAAATCAATATGTACAAGAGTATCCCTTAAGGCATATAGTTTTATACTCCATGTAAACAATATAACTTTCGACACACTGTTAAATTCAACGATACATATGGTGGGTGCTCTAACGTCGCTATCTCGTGAACTTATTAAAAACGCACAGTGAATCCGTTCAGTGATACAACACGTAATATTGTACACCATTAAAAACATGACCAACACAAACACATATTCCCACAGCCCCGTGGGTGTGATGTCCCCGCTGAGGGTGCGGTAGGGATCTTACTCATCCGTTTTTATGGTGATTGCCCCTTAGATCGAGGCAGAGGACCGCATCCTAGCTGCAGTGTCAATTGAAAATATAACAGATCAATAGAACAGGTAAGTCTAGATGCCAGCCCGTGGAGAGCGGGACCGTATTGTTTATGAAATCAATACTCACTTTGTCCTGCGCGGTTTCGCGTTCAAAACCTACCCTCTCTGCCCGTCTGTAGGTAATGTTCCGGGCGAGGAGTTGTGGGTTGTAATCTGTTTGGACCATTGCCAGCAGGTGTGCCAAGGCTCAACTGCTCAGCTTGGACCACAAGTGACTCCTTAGGACTGCGGCGGCCATCTTGTAATATTATTGTTTCAATATGCTGACCATACAATCATCAGCTACAAGTTGGAAATATACAATCAAGGATAGTTTTAGGCTCAATAGTTATCAGAAAGTGTCTTGTGGTTTATGTATTGGCGGCCCCGTCCCAGTTAGCATATGTAGGATAAAGGTCTCCTAAATTATTCTGAGTATTGTCGTGTACAGTCTGTCAATGCCCAGCTTAGTATCTGCCCATATCCGCTCTGCAATTATTGGGTCTTGTTCTGGTCGTTATGTATTATGTTTAACACATGCTCATTGATTGGATGGGCTGTCCAGCAGTCTAAAGTGGCTGCATGAGATGTCGAAGTTGATGCAAAGTGCGGCCGCCATCTTATCAGAATGTTTTGTGTTATTAACTTTATCAAAACCAACATATTTCAGCGGGATCAGAACCCCTAAACATGGAGTACTCACGCCAGAGGATAGGTTGTCCATTGGTTTTCAAAGTGACAAAGTCAAGATAACAGCGTGTACGACTCGGTCGAGATATTGGCGTATGCGCTTCAGTTAATAGTCCCGGGACAAATATTACACCCGGTTGTTGTCCTGTAATCTGCGGACTCCAATTAATATAATTGAATCTAATGTGCTCATAATCATGAACATCTCAGATTTCATAGTAATGGCAATTGTGTGTTCTATTAGTCACAGCCATTGGAGACTTATCAGGAAGGGAGATTTCAGAGGGGGTAAACAATTGTGCAGCTTATTTTCCCAAACCAAGATGTCTATCTCTCATCTCCTGCATTTGTGCCACGGGATCTCATCATTAAGCCCATCTATGTGGGTCTTTAAACGGAAAATCCAACATTGTTGCATGTTAAACAATGTTCGTTGGTCCCAACGTTAATTAGCTTAAAAAATAGTCCAATGTATATCATCATGTGTATGACTGGACATAAGATAATGTGCCAACATCTTTGTCGTACTACACTTACATCACACATTACTGCGATGTTCCATTATCCTTGTTTTTATGGGCCTGGTTGTCATTCCTACATATTGTGAGGTGCATGGACATGTGATTAAATATATACGATTCCTTGTGTTGCAGTTTGTGTGTCCTTTCTGTGTCCATGTGTGTGTTGAGTTTAGGCTAATCTCTTTACTAGCCTTTGTGAATGGGCACACACCACATGACCCAAACGGATAGTGTCCCCTTATTGGGGGAAGACCCCAGAGAGTTGGTTGTTGTGTCTTAGATGTCACCCGGGGTCTCGTGTGGACCAATAGGTCTTTCAAATTCGGAGTCCTTTTAAAAGCAAAGCATGGGCATGGAATATTAAGAGAACCTGCCTGCAGAATACTCCAGTGTTTTTTTTTATCAGTTTCTGGATTTTATTAGATGCCATTGTGAAAGTCGTCACACGTGTAATCATCTCCTCCGGGGTTCTGACACGGGGGTCCAGTACAGCTTTGCGGCGGTTGTTCCTGGCCCTATGTTTGGGAAACTATTTTCCTAGGACAGTTTTGAGTAACCAAGTTGGACTTCGGTTCTGTGGCGTCTATCAAATTCCTGTATTGTTCCACAATTGTGCCAGAGGCGGAGAAATTGGCTGAATGGTAAATTATTACATAAATGACTTTCATATGAAAGTAAGCTATTACGAACAGTATTACGATCAGTAGGTTTCTTGAAATTTGTCATGAGTAGTCTACCTCCCTCTTGGGTAATGAGTAGATCAAGGAACGGTAACGCCTTCTCTGAGATCGTGTTTATAAATTTCAGATAAGGGCTCAAAGTGTTCACCCAAGTGCAGAAATTGCCACGTCTCCGTGTCAACAAGCCAAAAAATGAGAATGTTATCAATAATCAATAAACTGTCGCCAGAGTACAATGTTGGCATTGTGTGGGTTGGGATTCGTAATGATGCGTTGTGTCTCAAAATTAGCCATACAGATACAGGCTACACTTGGGGCAAAGGTACTCCCCATTAAAGTACCCTGTTCTTGATGGTACAACTGGTTTTGAACTGGAAGAAGTTTTATTTCAAGGCAATCGTTGCACATTCTGTGATGAAACTGATTGGAGTAGTTGATGTCCAAACCTCTGCTTGTAAAGTGGTTTCCAACCCTTCGATAGTGGCATCCTGTGAGAAATTGGTGTAAAGTGCTTCCACATCCAGGGTAATCAAAAGGTCAATTGCTTGTGGTGCCTGGAAATTTTCAATAAAGTTCAGAACATCTTTGGTGTCCTTCAGATATGAGGGTTTTTTCTCCACAAGGGGTCGTAAAAAGTAATCACAGAACATACTATATTTTGGTATCAAACATGTTGGAATTCTGCAACTAATCCGATTCCAGTGCTAGTTGCATGATCATGTACTGGGGGGCTCCTTTGAGGACCCCCATACCTACCTGGGTTGCTTTGCAGGGTCTGCCTGCCAGCTCGTGCTGCTGCTGAGCCCAGACACTGTTCTGCCCCCCTGCTGGTGAGCTTAACTCAGGCAGGGGAAGGCAGAACAAAGGATTTTCTGTAGAGGAAAGGTGTGACCACCTCTCCTTTAGAATTAGGTAGGGTGGGGGTGCTTGCGAGCACCTCCAGACTGATTGAAGGGCACATTTGGTGCCCTCCTTGCATAAACCATTTTTCACCAGTAGAGGAGGCCTTGGCTTCCGCTCTGGTGCAAAACTGCACAAAGGACAAGGGAGTGACCACCCACTGTCCAGCTCCTCCCCATGGAGGTGCCCAGAGCTCCTTCAGGTAGGCGTTTGATTCTGGCATCTTGAATCTTGGCTCCTGGGAGCATCTGACTGGTTGGGTCCTCAGAGTTGCGCCGCTGAACACCTCTCATAGGTGGGTCACCACAGAAGGTGTACTTCCCCCTTTTAGGATTACTTAAGGGCTCACCTGAGGGAGGGGTCCTTAGAGTCATCCTGGAATTCATCATGTAGGAAGACACTTCTGCTGTTGGACACTGGAACTCTGCTGCTGGATCGAACCAGGAACCAAGACATGACTGCTCCTGGGAGGAAGACTCCTACTGCAACTTCGTCTCCGAGGTCTTCCAAGTCTCTGCAACTCCGTGGCCGTGCATCCCTCAAGTCTCCCACGACTCTGCCTGCATTCAAGAAAGAAAGAATCTCCCTTGGAGTGAAGGAGTCACTTCCCTGCATCCGCAGGCACCTCAACGTCGACGACTGGGCTGCTGAGCCTGCTGTCCCATGGACACCTTCCGGCTCTGCAACACAGGTGGTGGTTTGTTGGCTCCCCAGAGGCCTGTGCAGTCTTCCCTGCAACTTGGGTGACAGTAACCCTCTCCAGCCGACCTGAACCGCATACCTGGCACCACGTCTGTTTGTTTTTGCTAAGGCTTGTTGACTCTTCTGACTGAAGACATTCGAGCTCCAAGAAGCCTCCAGCATTGCACAGTTCCAAGAGTGTCGTCCTCCCTGCATCTCCTGCAACGTGGGCACCCATCTTCTGTGTGCTGTTGAGGCCTCCTCGTGACTCTCTGTGCCTGCTGCCAGAGGGTCCTCCTGGGGTCTCCTTCGATTCCTGCTGGGTCTCCTGCGTGCTGAGGGCCGGCCCTGACTTACCCTTGCTAGGTTAGTCCCACAGACTTTGCTGGTCTGCAACTAAGCATTGTTTCCTGCAACCAGACTGCTGCATTTGCCAAGGTTTTTTGGTGGTTCTGCCGGCCCCTGAGCCACCTGCATTCTTCCACCGTCGTGGGACAGCTCGTGGATGGCTCCTGTGCTCATGCATCGTCTGGGCTCCACAGCTGCTACATCAAGACCTGCATACTTCAGCAAGTACCTCCGACAAGGGGTGGCATTGTGCTCCTGTTCCTCTTGGACACCTCTGGGTGGTTTGGACTCTATTCCCTCAGCTTTCAGGTACTTCGTGAGCAGAATCCACGTTTGGATTCCACCGACCTGGTACACTGGACGCTGTAGTTGCAGGACTTCCAAGATCCTCAATAGACATCAATGGGTGGTTCTGACACCACTTTGTACCTATGCACCTGGGCTCCCAGGTGTAGGTATCGTTCTCTGGGTATCCTCAGGTGGGGTGGCTCTCCAACCTTCTTTGATCCAACTGGTTTACTCTGGGTCCTTTGTAAACAGTAAAATACCAAGTGCGACTTTCCTCGTGTTATCCTATGGACGTTTGACCCGGTGTGACACCTCTGCACCAGGGCACCTGGGAGTCTCTAGCTACTTACCTTTGGTGGTTCCGTGCTTCCCCTGGCTTCTTCATCCTTGGGTATCAGTCTCGTTTACTTACTTACCTCACATCCAATTTTTTTTAGAATATGGTTTATCCTCTCCCCCCACCCCGGGGCCCATGTGTTTTCCTATGCTTACTTACCTGTTTCAAAGTATTCCCTTTTGTGTAGTCATATCTCCAGGCAGGAGATATACCAAGTAGTTCTTTTTTTTTATTTTTTATATATATATATTTTTTTTTTCCAATTCAATAATACATATACAATATCAGCAAGTGTACATGAATAGCAAACATGAGTCCATAAAACTAGCCAAGATAAATAGTATTCAATAAATAAGGTAGCAGCACTAAATCAACATACAATCCGTCAACAAGCTCTGGGGATAAAATGATCAATACAATGAAACTTAATGAAACATATCCAGCCATGTCGTTAAAGCTCCCCATATCTTCCTCCCCTTCTTTTTAGCCCGCATGCCCTTACGTGCATACAATGCCATTTCAAATTGATACACATGTAAAAAACGCCCCTTCCATTGCTGGAAGGTCGTGGGTAAAAGATCTAGCCATGATGAAGAGATACACAGCCTAAAAACTGTCATAGCGATAAAAATAATTTCCACCCCTGGACTTGTCAATATTTTGTCCACCCCCAATAACATAAGTTGTGGTGATGGAGTGATTTTGCAGTTCAGGACTTCTCCCAAAAAGCCTACTATTTCTAATTCTAACAGATTTAAGCTAGGGCAAGAGTAAAATATATGAGCCAAATCCGCCTCCGACCCCTGGCATCTGGGGCTCCTAGTCCCTGCCACGCCACCCCATTTAGCAATCTTTGCTGGTGTTATATAGAGATCAAACAGCGTTTTGTAGTGTTGTGACTGTAGATTTGAGGCAAACATAACTGCCCCTCACATCTCCAATGATTCCAAAGAACCGGAGTCAGCCAAATCAAGTCTGTCTTGCCATTTCCCATTCTGTTTCTCCAAATCGTCAGGAACCAATTCCATCAGACCACCATATAGCTGTGAGATGGAAGGGGTAGTATTCTTTACCAGTACTTCCAGCACAGGTATTTGGTCGAAGCCGGCTATTCCCCCAATCTTTCTCATAAAACAATCCCTAATCTGTAAGTATTTAAAGAAATCCCATGGCCCAACATTAAATCTTCTACAAACCACATCAAAGGGTGCGAACAGGTTCCCAACGAGGAGATCTCCAAACCTGCCCAGTCCGCCACTTCCCCACCTAGTAAAACAGCTGTCGTGAAATATGCTGGATAGTTGTTCATTCCGGATTAGGGGAGTATATCTGCTATACCTACCTGCCCCTAGTTTCTTTCGAACCGACGCCCAGTTTCGAAATGCGGCATATAAAGTCTTAGAGCAGGTTAGCTTAAAATAGCTTGGCTCAAAAAACTTCATTAAACATCCATGAGCTGCATTGCCGATCAGAAGCTTTATGAGGGTACATAACCGCTTGCACGGATTTCCATTGCCTGACTGTTGAGTAATATATTGTAGCACTGCATAGCAGCAACGAGATAATATAATCTAAAATTGGGGAGCGCCCAAACCCCCTCTCTCTGGGTAAGCACATAAAAGTATTCGCTCTTCTAGTTTTCCCAAATGCCCAAATAAAGCTTGCGACCAGTCTGTCAATTTTCTTAAACCATTCATTATTAAATTCCAGTGGGACAGTGCGAAACACATATAACAGTTTAGGGAGGAAAATCATCTTGACTAAGTTACATCTTCACATTATAGAGAGTCTCAGATTGTCCCACCGTTTAAAATCCTGCTTGGCTTTCTCGAGAATAGGGGTCAGGTTTAAGTCGATTATACGCCCCACCTTGGGAGTGATACATATTCCTAAATAAGTAGCTTCGCTCGTGATCCTGTTATTAGAGGAATATGTATGACTGTTAATCAAAATTTGTTTTTTTGCCCTATTTAGCAGAAACCCAGATCTGGTCCCAAAGTTTTCTGCAATCTCCTCCACCGCCCGCAAAGCTCTGTCCGGATCGCTGGTAACTATGGCCACATCGTCAGCATAGGCCAGGGTTTTCGTGTCCCAGCCCTGTAAGCTAACGGGCACAATATCAAGGGAAGATTCTAACCTCTTGAGAAAAGGATCAATTAATAAGGCAAATAGCAGAGGGGAGATAGGACAGCCTTGTCTTGTACCCCTCTCTATTAAAAAAGGCTCAGATTCATGTCCCATTATTTGCAGATGGGCTATAGGTTTGTCATACATTGCACGAATTGCACCGATGAAGTCTCCCCCCAGACCATTGTCTGCCAGAACTTTCCATAAAAAGGTCCACGACACCCGGTTGAAAGCCTTTTCAGCGTCCAGTAAAGCCACCCTCATTGGTTTTGCCAGAACTTCAGTTGCATCAAATAGAGAGATGACCCTTTGAACATGATCTGTGGTCCCTCTGCCGGGAATGAACCCGTGCTGCCGCTCAGACACCAATTGGTGTATTACACCTGATAGTCGGGTGGCAAAAAATTTTGAGTAGACCTTCACATCACTATTAAGCAATGTGATTGGTCTATATGAGCCCATAGCTTCGGGATCTTTACCTTTAAAAAAAAAAAATTATATTGGCAATCCCCCATGACCTGGGGGGCAGAGTACCGTTTTTAACTTCGTTTACTAGACACAGCAATTCCTGCTGTATTTCTGTGAAAAATACCTTGTAAAATTCAAGAGGGATGTGGTCACCCCCAACAGCCTTCCCCGATGGTAGGGCGAACGCAGCCGCCTGTAATTCATCAGGTAGTATTATTTCCCCTAACATCAGCCTCTCCTCATCTGTGATTTTGCCCGATTGATCTGCCAAACCAATATCAATATCTAAGGGTATGGGGCCATGACTAGAGGAATCTTTATACAGATCGGCATAAAAGCCCCTGAAAGCCTCTCTAATTTCGCAGGGGTCTGTGACTATGTTTGCCTGCATTTTCTTAACCTTAGCAATACAGCCGGACGAGCTCTTTTGCTGTGCCCTAACTGCCAGAAACCGCCCAATGCGCTCACTATATTCATAGCGGTCCTGCTCTTTGGACAAATACTTCCCGGCTGTTTTCTCTGCAAAATATTTGTTTAAATGAGCCTTAGTACTAGCTATCAAGTTCAGAACTGGGGCAGAGTCATTCCCGGATTTAACAGCACAAATTAATTCTGCTTCCAGTCTACTTAGCATTTGATAAAGCTCTCTACTTTGTCCACGTACCTTCTTCTGCTTAGAGATGCTAAAACTCAGAGTTTCGCCCTTTACCCCCACCTTAAATGTATCCCAGACTACTCCCGCAGCAGCGCTTCCTTTATTTAACTCGAAAAACCCCCCAATCCAGGACTTCATGTGTTTAACATAATAAGGATCAAGCAACAGCCCCCTCTCAAATGTCCATTTTCTAGGTGCACGCACCAACCCTGTCATGGCAAACTCAACAAGCATTTGCAATGCAATAGGTCTCGCATTAGCAAAGTTTTAAGCTATTGCCATTGTAAATGGCATTGTAAAAGGCATTGTAAATGGCAATGCCTTTTATTTATCTGTTTTCAAAACTAACACATAGATAAAAGGTTTGTTATTTACAATGCCAGTAGCTCAATACCATTGCAGGAGAGAGACACGTAGAGCTCCGCCAGTGCGCCTCGATCTTACCCTATTATTCTTGTACTGGAACGAGCACCTGAGTCCACTGTTGCAACACTCCTACAATTCCAGTAATGAAACAAGAACACCGTTGTATCATAGTGCTGAAGACCCACTGTGTGCTCTGCCAGTGCCCCTCAATCCTGAGCCTTGCTATTGTACTTGTGAGGCTAATTTACAGCTCTGCCAGTGTGACTGAATCCTGATCTGCGCCATCCCTGCCATGCCACAAAGACCCACACGCAGCTCTCCCAGTGCATCTCAATCCTGGACTGCAGCCCCTATTTGATTCCAGCTCTGATACCACACACTGTTCTTCTAATGCACCTCCTTCCAAAACGTACACCCCTGCCGTTCCATTATATACAGCTCCCCACGTGTACCTGCAGCTGTGAACCCATACGCTGCTCTTCCAATGCACCTCACTCCTAACTTACACCACCCCCTCCATTCCACCTAGATTAAATACAGCTCCCCCAGTCTACCTGCAGCTCTGAGACCACACGCTGCTTCTCCAATGCACCTCCTTCCTAACTTACACCAGCCCCGCCATTCCATCACATACAGCTCCCCCAGTCTACCTGCAAATTGGACCCCACACGCTGCTCCTCCAATGCACCTTCTTCCAAACTTACCCCACCCTGCCATTCAATCAGATAGAGCTCCCCCAGTGTACCTGCAGCTCTGAGACAACACGCTGTTCTTTTGAGGCACCTCCTTCCTAACTTCACCACCCCTGCCATTCCACCACATACAGCTCCCCTAGTGCACCTGCAGCTCTGAGACAACACGCTGCTTTTCCAATGCACCTCCTTCAAAACTTGCCCCACCCCGCCATTCCATTATATACAACGCCCCACTGTACCTGCAGCACCCCCATTGTATTCCAGCTCTGAGACCACATGCTGATAGTATACCGAGATCAGTTACAGAAAGTAAGTAGATATGATCCGGATGTTAATTACTTTATCAGTGCGTTTATATAGCGCCACAAAGCATGACCTCGCTGTAAGGCACATAGCTGCCTTCCTGCTAAAGGTGTTGTAGTTTAAGACACAGTAAAGTAACTGTTTTTCGGACATAAAATAAGCACAAATCCTTACTCAGGCGAGCCTTACCTGTTCTTCTT
This sequence comes from Calotriton arnoldi, assembly GCA_963921515.1. NCBI lineage: Eukaryota > Metazoa > Chordata > Amphibia > Caudata > Salamandridae > Calotriton > Calotriton arnoldi. The sequence goes on along the minus strand of CAWUFW010002084.1, from coordinate 1,534,026 downwards.
GGCGACGGCGTGCCTGTCTGTATGTTACAGGGACTTCTTGCAGAGGTGTAACTTTCGGGGTACAGGGGCTCCTTGGTGCCCAGATGCGCAGGTTTATTTCTTGGGGTGCAAGGGCTCCTAGGCAGTTAGTGCTCACAGCTCCGGGTCGGGCACTCACTCCACGGAGCCTAACAGAAGGAGAGGCGCTGCAGCCTACAGAGAAGCCCGGCCCAGCCCCTGGTTCATGCTTCTGCTGAAGGAGGAGCTGAGGTGGGAGGAGGAACCAGCCGGAGGTAGTGAGTACCTACGTCTGTGTGTTGTGAGAACCGATATAGATGAGCCTCGTCATAGAGCGCCTCTGTGCTCCACCCGAGGGTGGCAGCACAAGCAAACTTAAATCGCCAAGACACATAAGCCCACAGCCAGAGCGTGCACATTGGCTGTCCGACGCCGTGAGCGTGCGAGCGTGCACATCGGCTGTCCGACGCCGTGAGCGTGCGAGCATGCACATCAGCTGTCCAACGCCGTGAGCGTGCGAGTGCCCATGTTTCCTCTTGGCGGGGGGCTTGGTCGGGCCGGCGGAGCTGGGCTTGGGACCGGACGAAGAGCGAGGCAGACTGTATGGCACCAGAGGCAAGACGGGGCTCCCGAGTGGTGAGGAGAGCCCCGCGGCGTGCCGAGGAGACGGCTAGGGAACCTGCAGACCGAGGAGAGACGCCCTCCTGAACCAGCGGTGAGTGAGGGCTTGGCTGGGTGCATTGCCGGCACCCATTGTTTTAGCAGACCCGCTAGACAGCGGGCCGCTCCATCATGGGGGCAATTTTGTAGACCTTCTGAGCCCCGGTGAGACATGTAAGGCGCACGCTGAAGGACACGCCATGAGCGTGCACATCGGCTGTCTGAAAGAGACGCCGTGAGCGTGCACATGGCCTGTCCGGGCGCCGTGAGATGTGCACGCGTATGGTGCGAGCAGGAGTTGTGACAACGCCGCGAGCCGTACGCGTGCACATCTCCTGTCTTGCCATACGCGTGCACATGTCCTGTCCCGCATCGCTAAAAAGTCGACAACAATAGATCTCGCCTACGCGAGCAGCGCATGGCGCTGCATCGCTAGGCGAGACCTAAAAATGATTGGATTATGATCAGACACCGCTCTAGGGAATAGTTCAACCTGTGCCCCCCTAGCCAATATGGGTGATACAAAAAAGTAGTCCAACCTAGCAAAGTTGCCATGGGGAGCCGAATAATAAGTGTATCCTGGGTCAGGGGCCTTCAACAAGGCCCAAACATCAATCAGCCTTAGTTCCTTCAGCAAGCGACCCAAGGCCTTAAAAGATTGTGGCTTGCGCCCCACATAGCTTTCCTCACTGTTACATAGCCCCCCCCCCTTGAGCCATTTAAATTAAAATCCCCACAAACAATAAAAGGCCCAGGCCAAGATAATAGTTCGGTAGCCAAGAAATTAAACACACTAGGATCATCTAGTACTGGGGCATAAATTGTACATAATGTGAAGGAGCCACAGCCCACCTTGCATTCCATTATCACCCATCTTCCCAGCTTGTCTGCAATGTTACGGCCATGGGTAAGAGAATCACTTTTCACTAGGATCGCAACCCCCTGGTCCTAGTTTCTTGCGTCGTATAACAAATAGCCTTCATACCAAAGGTATTCAGCAGAGCTCTATCTTTGCTGGCAACGTGGGTTTCTTGTAAACAGTATACATCTGCTCTTAAAAAGCTTAGTCCCTCTTGTACCCGCCTTCTTTTGGCTTTGTCATTTAACCCGCAGATGTTAATAGAAGCGATTCGTAATCTAGCCATAACCCTTACAGGAAATCATTACCACCAAAGAGAGCCACCCTGATAGAACTAATACCTTGCTACCCCATCCTATCTTTTGCACAGGTCCGACTTCTTCGAGAGCTGCTACCCACACACTTCCACTAGTATGCCCATGTGCATAGCACTGCTGTTTTTCTAGCACAAAAAAATACATCATCACACTAGCAATTACACTTAAATCCACTTGCTGTATATTGAATGTCACACCCTCACACCACCACCCTCCACCCCCTTCCCCACCCCAACACACCCCCGAACCCTCTCACCCCCCCCCCTTCCCACTACCGCCCCCTTAATGAAACCTGCCTGACCAAACTGGTCTGTGTGATAGAGACCGGAGGTCAGCACCGCGAGGCTCCCCCCTCCCCTTTCAGCTGTAACCCCCTCACTCCCGCCATAAAAAAGTGCCCAAAGAGAAACAAAATCGAGAAAAGAAAACTAAAGGTGAACCATCACTAATATTACAAAAGCTCAGGTCGGTTCTCAAATAGGGTCCCCGTACTTATGCATTACCTCTACCCAACATGAACTAAGACAAATATTCTTTGGCCTTAATTTCAGATGTAAAAAATTTAACAGAGCCACGAACAATAGTTTTCAGTCTGGCAGGAGCCAATAGAAATGCTTGGAAGCCAGCATCTAGGAATGGTTTAATCACCTGTTGCAACCGCCACCGGCGTTCGACAGTTATATGACAAAAATCAGGGCGTACGAAAAATGATGATCCTTGGTATGTCCGTTTTGCGTCCGGGCGGGCTTTTTCAAAAATTGACTGGCAGAGCAAAAAGTTCCCAAAAAATACTAGGATAGCCCGTGGTTGTCTTGAATTCATGCCATCCTGACCTGATTTATTACGAATCATTGGGAACCTGTGCACTCTTTGAACTTCTGTAGCCCAGTCCCAGCCTGACAGTTCGGGGAAGGCAGTCTTTAAGAGATCCAGCATGTAAGCGCGTATATCCTCCCCCTCACTGCCTTCATCAATCCTGAGGAACCGGAGGTTATTTCTACGCTGTCGGTTTTCCAAGTCCTCCAGCTTCCATTGTACATCGGTTAATTGGGACTCCTGCATCTTAGTTTGCTCTTTCACTTCTGTGAGCACTGCCCCCAGGGCCGTAGTCTTTTCCTCAATGCAACTCAGGCGCTCCCCAATCTCAGAGCATGCCTTCCCCACTTTTCGTACAGCACCTTCCAATTTTTTTGTAGTATGCCTTGCCCTTTTACTATCTGCCAGTGTCTCAGCCCGATGTTCTTTAATAGACTCCAGTATTAAGTTTAACTCAGGATTTAAGGTATCCGTTGACTGTGAGGCAGAAGATCCCTTTTCGTTTAGGGCTAATGTTTCAGTCCCAACCATCTTTGTATGGGAATAGTCCCACTTCAAGCTGCTGCAGGTTAATTTCTTCGTTCTCCTGCTCGTGGCTCTGTACTACCCTTGCAGGTTTTTTAGTGCTTCAGGTACTTGAGCGGGGTCTCAGGCTCTTCTAATGTGCTGGACTCCGAAGTTGAAGAATTAGTGCTGCTGGTTTCGCTGATATATGAATCAGGGGCCTCTGACTCGGAGCCATCTGTCAGGGAAAATAATTTATCCGCCCGTCCAAGGTATGGTCCGTCACTGCCGCTGGTCCATTCTGCTCTATATCGTGCTCTATGTTGCCCCCCTCCTTGCCACCTCATGCCTCTGCTGAGTTCAAGGTTGGTTCATGTGGTAAAGCCCCACCTGAGTCGGCAGGGTCTGGGTCTGCATCTACTGTTAAGGGCTTCCCTGTCAGTGCTCAGGTATCATAGTCACAGCGGCACAGAGATTCAACTTGCTCAGCCCGCCCGGTTTCACAGCAGTGCCTAGCTGGCTCGGCACGATGCCCAAATTCTTGCTGGCAAAAAAATTTGGTTTTGGCAGGTTGTGGCGTGGGCAGAACATCATTACCCAAACCCGCGGCTTCCTCCACCATTCCAGCCCCTGCCCTGGCATCTTTAATAACAGCTTGATTTCTCCTTTTTCCTGCACCCGTGCTTCCAGATCTATGCTTCCCCGCTTGGAAATCAGCTGGCTTACCTGACCCTGCGGTAGGCTGATCAGGAGAAGAATCTTGTCTGGCAGCCAAGGCTCGGGCACCAGGTCTTGTCGATGCAATAAGCACTTCTCCTTTGTCTTTCTGTTGTTTTGATAATTTTGGTGGCATTCTGAAGCAGGTAGCCACCCAGGCAGTACTAGAGCTATGTCCAGCCACCAATCGCGGGAGCCCTTTGATAAATCCAGCCCACCAGCCAAGAACACCGAAGCACCAACGTGCTGGAGTCTCGAGCACAGAGAAGCACCAACACGCAAAACTGCCTTCTCCAAACGCCGAAGACCTAGCCAGCATGCCGCGTCAATCACGCCGGGGACAAGAAACCAGCACCGCCCGACTGCGCAGGTAAATCCGTAGGCAGCACTATCCGGCAGAGCCCGTCGTGTCCGCGGGAGGGAGGGGGGTGTTAAGGTCCTTGGGAGAGCTCCGCCGCGATGCGTCTATGCGGCCGCCATCTTGCTTTCGCCCCACAGTTTTGTCATACCAAGTAGTTCTTAGTGTTGTGTTTAATAAATATAGAAGAAGCATTTTTCTAACACTGGTGTTGTTCATTCTTGTGTGTAAACTTGCTGACTGACTATTGTGGTAATGTACCCGCTTTACACCCTCCTGATTAAGCCTTAGCTGCTCTCCACAGCTAACCCTTGAGAGCTTCGGTTTTCAGGGTCACTACATCTTTCACTAAGGGTTGTCTGGACTCGGTGCAGGGTGCCTCACCAATAGGTGTACCCCATATACTGAGCCAGCCACCTATAGTGTACAAACGGTGGCTCACAGAAACAAGCATTGGCACAGCCAATAGGTCTGGCCTTTGTGATCTATTGCTTTTGATAAGGCCTTTTGGGAATACTGTACAGCAGAAGCAAAAAGCATTTGTTACCAATGATGCTCAAAAGGGCAAAAGCTGTTTGTTGCTGATGCTGTGCAGCACGGGCTAAACGAAAAAAAAAGGTGCAATAATGTGGGCAGGACATTTTGTAGGCACATGCATGCATAATGATGTATGTGCATGCACGTGTCACTATGCATGTGCATGCCTACAAAATGACACAGCAACATTAAATTTTTTTCATTACAGATCCATGATAGATCAGTAAAAAGAAAAAACACAAGAAGTAGAGCATTCGCTTAAAGTGGAGAGGTCAGCAGCATTTCTGCCTGGCCCACCTTTAGACAAATAAATTACAAAAGGTGTGGGCTGGGGTGGCACAAGAGGAGCTGGTCGGGGGGAGTGGGTGTGAGGGGTAAAGTAAAAATAAAATTGGGGTGGCAAGGGCTAAAGCAAAACACAAAGAAGGGAGGAACACGGGGGGTAGTACACAAAGGAGGGAAAACCCCAGGACCGAGGGAAGAAGAAAACGAGAGAGAGCACAACATGGAGCACAAGGTAGATGCACACTGGGGAGAGACAGCAACAATGAACTCAGGGTGATAGAAGCCCATGAGGGAGACAGCTGGGAAACACATTCACTGGCATGGAGTGCTTAAACAGAAAAAGCTCCCTAAAAGTGACCAGCGGAAGGACAAAGGCCAGCCAATCAGAGAGATGAAAAAAAGGCTATGCTACAAGGAGGGACATACATAAGATGGACAAGCTGGGGGAAGGAAAACCATCAAATAAGGAGCAAGCAAATGAGAGTGGCAAAGTCAACCAATGGTAAAGAAGAGGCGGGTACATTCTTGGTAAGGCTGCAATAGATCTTTCACAACCAGACATGACATCCTGCACTGTCTGGTAGGCTCAATCAAATGATCCATCACACCAATGGCATACTTGGGTAACTCATCTAGGACGCCAAATGGACCCCAAATATCGAGCGACAGAATTTTCCATGATCTATCAGGAATATTATCACCTCTCAAGGACACTTCGCAAATTTTTGTGAATCATCACTTTATTCTTAAAACACAAGATCTCATCTTCTGCTTCTACTTGTCTTTTTCACCCATGCTTCCTTTGTCTGCTTATCCTCTTTTAGAACAGACTCTTTTTGGGCTGCTGTTGTCTCCTGCAAAGCACACAGAACTCCTTGCTGCTCTTTGGTCAAGGGGTGGTATTAGAGTCAATTTGGTCCCTTGTGTCTATTTGACAAATTAATCTCTGACTCAGGATCTGAATTGAGTTTGTAAATAGACACAAGGGACCAAATTGACGCAGTTTGTAATCTCATTTATCTTTGTGAATTCCCTTTTGTCCCTCGGCACATTTCGATTATGTAAAGACTTGCATCAACGTTTTACGATTTATCTGCAAACTCAAACTTTTGAAGGCACACCAATAAGATCTAAAGTAATTGCTCAATAAAGACAACAGGGTGGAGGTGGATACTTCTATAATTGGTGATATGGGGGGCTTTGCACAGCATACGATTGATTTGAGTCAACAACAATAAAACATTGACATAACTGAATTAGATAATGTAGAAGATGAGCAAAAGGTTAGCAACATCTTGAATTAAATGGGCATTAAAACCAACTCCCGAGGAAATAGTGGTTTTAAACCAAGGCGGAGGACCTTTATAACTTTATCCAGAGTTGAAACATCTAAGGCGAAGAGAGTTTGGGAGGGATAAGAAGAATTTAATATGGTCCAAATTTGAAACGTTGAGATGATTAAGGGAGGCTGGGAGTCTAGCTATTAAACCCTCAGACAAAGGAAGCAATATTGTAATTTGCCCAAGGAAGACTGCTTGAAATATTTGAAGGGTCAACTGGGGCATTCAGAGTGCTATAACATAATTGATATGATTACCTCTGTGAAACATATAGTTTGTGAGATTTTATATTATCTTCAATTCTTACCAATCTATTATTCATAGTCTTTAAATTTTGTTATTTCCTGTTTACTGGACGCCTGAAAATATCAATTATTCCTCACTTTCCTATAATGCACTGTTGTGTTCTCCCCAAGCATATTTAATTAACATTCTCTTCATGCCCTTGGGATGGGTACTGAATGTACTTGCAAGTCTCTGGGAACTCTATCTACCTCCAGATACTTCTCTAGGGCTGTAGCTTCTCATCATTTGCTAATTTCTTTCGACACAGTCTTTCAAATTTTTGTTGTGGTTTACGTCTTGATAGCTGTCTCATTTGTCACATTTATCACATCTGTTTGAAAAACTGACTCATTGAAAAGTTCTGATGCGGCCTGATGTTTACTGTCTACCAGCGAGCATGTTTTTCCATCTTAAACAATACCTTTGTATATTATGATCCCCATGCGGGGTCAGTCACATCAACTCCACAGCACTTCTCTGTCTGCATGAGCATTCTTCCAGATTCCACAAAACGCCATCCTCCTGGTGGGGAAAAAGTCCCTCCCTCTGGAAAAAAATATTTCGGTTCCCACAGGGAAGGGACCCTTAAACTCCTGGGAATGGTGCTTGTGCCTTCTTCGGCCTCATTGCTCTACAGGATAGCAGCATCGCTGGCTATTACATGTAGAGCATTGCAGGCATGCGGGGATTTCACTTCCAAATCAATCTCTACACTGCTGCATTCAATACCACCTGTTCCATCCTTTAATGCAGTGTGCGTGTGGGCCTGTACTTCCCATTATACTTCCAAACAAACTACCATCACTTGCAGAAAAAAGAAAAAAATTGGCAAATCCAACGGGTTTCGCCTATGAGAACTATTGGCTTTGTCAAGTGTTTCTAGCCATGTTGCACAACAGCACAGCTGGAAATTGAAAAAGAAATTGCAATGACGTGGCCAGCGGTGCCCAAGTCATATTACTTTTGTTTTTGTTACGGCAGGTGGGTGAGGATAAGTAACGATAATAGGACCTGGGGGCATAGCAATGACAACAGGAGAGAGGGACTGAGAAAAGTTTTTAAAAAGTGTGATGATGTGGCCAGCACTGACTGCATCACAGCACTTTTATTTTTGTTATGGGGTGGGGGCAACACAGACAATGGAAGGAGGAAGTGTGCAAGAAACACGATGGAGGGCGGGAGGGGGCAAGCAACAAGACAAATGGAGAGAACATGCAAGCAACAACACAGAGGGCAAAAGAGAGCAAACAGCATCACTGAAGGCGGGAGGGGACAAGCAACAACATGGACCGTGTTGTGGAACAAACAACAAAAGTAACAAGCAGTGGGGGCAAGTCACAACACCGATAGCGGGTAGGGCTGAGCAACAACACGGACAGCAGGAGGAAACAAGCAACAACAAAAAAGAGGACGCATGGGTAAGAGAGAGACATGGGGGAGAGAAGAACATGAGGGTGACCTGCAAACACATTCACTCCTATGGAGCGTGTCAATATAAAGAAAAAATGTAGCTCTGAAAGCACGAACAGTAGAAAGGCACAAGTACTTGAGCAATGCTCCAGGGGAGGGACACTAACACAAAAAGGAAATGAAACCGGCATGGGCTGACGAATGAGAAGCAAGTAAAGGAGAGTGACGATGGAGCAAACCATTGATAAGCAATCCGAAGGCTCTAAGCCTACTTTAAGCTAACGAAATGTCTTGCAAGCAACAGTGCAAGCGTTGTCTCAGGTATGACCTAAAAATGCAACTGAATAAAGGACAGATGTATTAACTGAATCCTCATTTCGCTGTTACAATCCTTCCATTAACTTTTCTTGTTGCAATCCTAAGCGTAACTGCAATGAGTGAGGATATTTTAGACACTCATCTGTCATGTTTACGCACTATGAGTCTATCTAAGATGTACTTCCTATAGACACAGTACAGAAACATAGTGGACCGGATACACGTGGTGGTCCACGCTTACAAATCCCGGCCAGCGCTTTTATCCTCTGTCAGTGCTGTTGTCCCAACTGCATAGGGGCTTAATCACGAATAATTCTAATTCGAAATTTTGTTTAGTAACCGGATTTCCCACTAAATAGTTATCGGGCAAAAGACGCCCGCATCACCACAAATTTGGCCACGTCCACCCCCGGACGCGTTGTCAGTTACCTTGACTACCGGGCACACACGCCCTGCGTCATCCGATAGGGCCTAAGTTACATCTGAGGGCCTCCTTTAGTCTGTTTTCTATGTTGCCCCCCCTCCTTTTCTCTCATTCACAGACTAAACTCGAGCACACCTGCTTCTTCCGCTAATTTGCGGGGGATATATAAGCGCCTTCCAGACCCTGGCCACACATCATCAGAGATCCGAGACAGCCAACTAGGTCTTCATGCGGGTCCAGAGCTGTAATGCAGTAAGTGGGGCTACGGGGAGCTGCTCTTCTACTATTTCCAACGGTAAGCCTCTCTTTCCTGCGCTTTACCACGGCCATTTCGCCGTCCTTCGTTTTTTCTCCCCAGGTTTTATCTATCAGCTAGAACCCCTGCCGGATTCTCATGAGGCACTTCCGCTAATCGCAAGTGTAAGAAAGGCCTCTATTTAAGCAATTTCATTTATCCACATGTACAACTCTTTCACTATAGCGCATATACCGGTATTCGCCACACAATGCCGTCAGTTCGGCATTTCACCGCCGCTTTTTGCCGCGTTCTTGACGGTCACCACACCAGTATATTTCTGCACGTAACTAAATGCAACCCTGCCTAATTTCGCAGTACAATTGTATGTTTGTTTGTATGTTTCGTTTTATGTGCTTGCTTTACAGGAATGCCTTAAGAGGGAATTCCCCCCTTACACATAGTGCACCTTAGAGCGTGCCACACATCTTTGGTCTAATATACAAACCTAGTTTTAGATCTCACAACTCACATATTTTTAGGTCCTGAGGAAAGCCAGTATACACCTAAGGCCTGGCTGAAACATGTAGACCGTTTTTGGATGTAGGAGTTCTTAACTATCACTCCACGCACATCCATTGCCTTGTTTTTATTACTGCTAGAGGCCCAAATATTAAAACAAACCCTGTGGGTAATGGGACCACTGTACAGTTTTTAAATTCACTTTCACATCACCTAATTGCACACTCAGTTAAGATACCTGCTCCGCTGTAAATCAGGCGTTGAAGCACACCAGGGACACACTCAGTGTCACCAGGTGGGCCCGATGATGAAGCATGCCACCAACTAGGTTGGTGGGTGAGGGCTTTTCAAAAAAGAAAAAATCTTTTTCTTTTTACAATGATCATATAATGTTGCGTTACCACATACCTTCAGCCTAGTCCCTTTTGATGATATATGAGGATATTTAAACTCAGGACTTAACTGAGGGGTCATTATCAGGACAAAGAATTTTGAAACACAGGGCAATAATCTGAAGCAATTTTGAAACACTAGACAGGAAAACGTATGAGCTATTAGATCCAAGTGGCTAGGAATTTATCTGCCCTGTGGTCCTGGACTCTAGGAAGCCACTCTGAAGGACCTACTTCTGACCCCAATATGGAGATTACAGTCTGCTCAAGTGGATGTCTTTTAGAAATATGGTTATTAGTTGTGAAGAGTAAGTACCCACCTCAGGTAATAATCACTTTCCTTGTCAGGTTGAACCACTAAAGTCACTACGTAAACCTAAGCTCAGCCCCGATAGCTATGGCATAAAACAAACAGGCTTAACTTAGAGGCAATGTGTAAAGAATGTATGCAGTACTAAAACAGTTATGAAGTCAAAATGCAAATAAAAATCCCCAAATAAATGAGAAAAATAGAGTAACATTTATTAAACAAACATCTCCACAATGACAAAATTCCAAAAAGGGGAACTGGAGATATGAATGTTTAAAGATTTAAGTAGAAATCGCATCCTGAAGCAGAAAGTGCCAATGATAGTCAACAGGACCTAGACGATGACCCCGATGGAACGTGGGTCGTATACACTAAACGGGTTCGTCCTGGTCAAAGAGTTTACCTTCTGACTTTAGACCTTTAAGTCTCAATCCACCACAGGAGTACAATTCTAAAGCTCCCCAGGACCTCAGGGGAAGCACTTAACAGTCAACAGGGTGGCAGGCTGAGGCCAACAGGAGAGTCCCGTCCAGGTCCAGTTTTGACTGGTCACCTAGGGAGTTACAGGAAGAGACCTCTTGTAGCTTGTTGTGTCCCTGTAGCTTTAACAGATCAGCCTTATAACCGTTAGAGTTCACTTCTTGGTCCTGGGTACAAGAGGAAGTGCAGGTCCAGTCTTCTAAGCTCTTCTGGGATCTGAGCAGGTTTTGTCCTCTTCTAATCTTCCACAGGTCCAGGAATGTTCAGAAGTGGGTGCCTGTAGATGCCACATTTATGTCTGGCATGAGCTAGTGGGTGGGAGTGACCTCTGGGAGTGCCCTAACCAAAAGGGTAAAGGGTCCCAGGGCTAACCCTACCCACTTTGGGAATTTTCAAAATGGCCGCCGTCTTTGCTGCACTAAACTTGGGCTCTCAGTGTTGCGGGTGTGAATGGGGAGTGTACTATGGTAATCCTAGTACTATGGTTGTCATCCCACATTTAACACTAAAATCCACTTTAGGCAGTTTTAGGAAGTCTGTGTACCCCCAACAAAATAAAAGAAGTCTGTTATGACAAAGTTGAGCTTTCAGCATTTAGACAGTGGATACACACAAATTGTTTTGCTGTTCTGTTTCCCTCCTTTGAAGTGTACCCTCAGTGTCATACATAAACCCCAGCACACCTGTCAAGCAAGTATTGACACTCCATCAGGATCAAAGACTTTGAAGTCAACAAGAGGTCGACTGGTGTGGGCGCCTTTATGGCTGGAGGTACAAAAGGAGGGCGCAGGCCTGGGCTTTAGAAGCATCTGCTTGTTACAGGGTAGCCTCTTTGAAGTTAATCAAATCCTTGGGCCAAGCCCACAGGCCATCATGTCAAGGGCACAATAACTCCCCATACCCAGGTACTTTTGCCCCTGTCCTGTGACCAATTTCACATCCCATTCATGCCCACTGACATGCTAATTACCGGCTGGAAAAAGGAGAAAGCAAAATGCAGATTTAGCTTTCAGGGACTTCAAGCAGGGCAAAGGTGACTTTCTAAAAGCAATCTTTACAAAATATTTATCACAAAACTGACTTCACCGGTCAATTGGGCCTGTACTAAATAGTTTGAAAAGTCAAAAAATTCAATCTGTAGCTGTTTCCTAGGCAGCTGTTACATTTAATAAACTAGATATTGTAGCCCAATACTTTCCAATATGACAGCCAACCCTGCTACAGCTTTGAAGGCCTTTTCACTGTAAGAACATGTTTAACATTAAGGTTTTACATGTTCTACTTTTAAATATCATGCATCCTGCCCTATGGGCAAATAGGCATACTTAGGGATGACATAAATATTTGAAAGGAAGGTTAGGCCTGTCCAAAAGGAGTTATTCTGACAGGTCAAGTTTGCAGCTAAAACCTGCACAGCCATGCTGCTACTGGTGGGCCTAGAAACACCCTCTTTGTGCCACTGCACACAATGGCACAATGGGTGTTACAGTCCACTGGTAGCATTTATTTTACCGGCCCTGGGTACCTTTGGTACCCTATACAATGGACTTATAGGCAAATTAAATAAACTAATTAGATGTATATCACTTTCATCATGTTGAAAGAGGGAGACAAGCACCTCATCACTGGTTAGAAACAGTAAAGAGCATAGAGTTCTATAGCCAGCAAAAATAGGGTTCAATAAAAAGGCAAAAAAATAAATCCAGGGTGGGTCTGCAGAAAGGGGACATTTCTAACAATGCCCCACTGCATGGAGACCAGTCTCTGCACTAGACCTTCCTGTTCTACTGAAATATAGCATTGAGTGGAATCTGGACCACGCTGATCTGAAAGTAGCCTCAATCTGCATATGAGAAAGCACAAAAGAGAAGAGAAATAATAAGTGGGCAACAGGCTAGGGCACCACCTTGTGTCATCGACTCTCTGGGTGTTTTGGTATATTTGGTCAGCTCTCTCCTTTAGTCTGGAGTGGGAGTGCTGGCTTAACCAAACATTACCTTAACTCAAAACGCCCGTGACCAGACTCCAACACAAAACATGTCCTCATAACAACACTCACACACAAAGTCCATAGACTTCTACATTACATTACTAAACTACTCAGGTGATAAACAAAACAAGCTCTTACACCTTCTCCATCTTCCACAAGGAACACACAACATCAGAAGAACACACTCCACCACACACTCAAAGATAAAAGTGCAGCCCAGCACTCGCACTCCAATACGCCCCACACCCATTCACACTACTAGCTAACCTAACCAGAATCAGCAAGTACCAGGCCGAAGAAAGCATTTACTCTGCATCCAGTACCACACCCTCTGAAAAGTGCACCAGAAAAAGTAAGGATGTATTCTGAACACATTGATGACAGCCTAATAAAACATTACTGAAACAAAACAAACACTAGAGCAGTCCTTTAATACAACCACTGACTTCAGGACATGTCAGCAGGTAAAAAAGAAATGACCTACAGCACGCTAGAATTACATCAAACATTACCATTCAAACACAAGGCTCCTTCAGACGCAAACTTTATAAAACATACCACAAGACAATCACGTGCATATTCTGCCCCCTGTAGCACACACCTTTCAAACCTTCCCATTTGTACAGGATGATGACTGTCCCAGAGCACAGTCAAGCAAAACTGTGGCTCTCACTCACAAGACTTAATGCGAAAGATGTGGTTATCACCCACAACACTTCCCCACATTTTCACTCCTCTGGGTAGTTCCCCTTGCAACCTCTTGCAAGATGGTACTCCTCTTCTCCCACACTGCAACCACAGAGCAGTCGTCATGCAGGTTTTCATACAGGGGTGCTACTTTTCCCCAACTTAGCACACTACAAGGTACTCCTCCATGCAACTTCTCACAACAGGGTACTGCACTTCCCCAAAAATACACATCAAGGGGTACTTCCCTATACAACCTTAAGCAACAGGGTGCTGTTCCTTCCCCAGTTCCAACCAACACGCACACAAGTGCAGTATCCTTGTATCTCTCGTGATGGGGTACTACTCTTCTCCACATTAGCGACCCCCAGAGACACACAGCCAGAACCTATCTACATAACAATCCACAGGTGGGTACTACACTCTCTTCCCAAAACTGCTAACTAGACTCCATATAAAGTCACACATAAATGCTCACACACTACTACCAAAACAACATACAGGTGGATAATTGAAAATTACCAACCTGTTTTGAAGGTACTCCGCACTTAGCACACCACAACCATTAACAAAAATTGCAATTCCCAACAACAGAAGTCAACTTACTCAGAAACCTACTAATCCAACACATGCATTAACAATAAGATGTAAATGTCACATGTTAATATGCAAGAATCACCATTCAAACTGTTACCCAAGCTAATAAACCGCACAATTAGTGGGAACCAAAGCACATTTCTTAACAGAAGACATAATAATTTGAACTCCATGTATGCCAAATAACCTGCTGATTAATAATTGAATGCCATTTTTTAACATCGCAAATGGACAAATGCCAGGCAGGCAATGTTTCATCTTCCAATGACTTAAGCACACAGTTTATCCTCAAACAACAAAGTAACATTTCTATCTCTAATGACTTGGAGATATTCCTACTTCTCTTTCTAAATTAACCAGGAGGGCTTTAGTTGTCTTTCGTTTCAGCATGAGACCTTTTCCAATCAAACATCATCTTACTACCTTCCTTCATGAGGTCAAAGTCTACAGAGCCAGCACCCTCACTCAACTCCCAAAACATTGGTGATGCTCTCCCACAAGCAAGTTGCATTGCGATGCCCCAACACACTACACCCTCTTCTTCCATAGCCGTCTGACTCTCGCTGGAAAAGAAAGTCTCTATTTACCCAGTGTGGCGCCTAGCCATAGGACCTCTGTCCATCGCCTTGACCACAGCACTAGCAAAAGCAGCGTCCTCTATTCTGGTCACGCTGTGATGGCTGCCATATAATATGCACAATGCCATTTGACCAATGCTCTTAAGAGACAGCGTGCGGTCCTCATTAAACTTGGTCAGCATCATGCACTCACCAAGGTTCTTGCTTGTCAAGTGGCACACGCCCTTCTAGCAATACACATATGTGCAACAGTGCTTCCACATGGAATAACTGAATCCAAGAAAAGGAAATACAATCATCATCTAACAGAAGAACAAATCACAAGCTATTAGAAAAACAAGAACAACTGCAGAAGCAGAAATCATCCAAAATTATGCGGTTTATAATTTAAACAAAAAGTAATGAGCTCAGTGTTCAAGTAAACACACAGTGAGTGATAGGAGAGCAGTGCAATAGTGTGTATGTAATATAATAGAGAAGGCAACGGAACAATGAAAAAGTTAAAAAGAAAATCTTTTCAAATGCTGAGATCTTATGACTTAGAAACACAAGGAGTTCTTCAACAATTTTAGTTATCAATGCCCTAGTCATCGAGGGCGTTTTGATCCATGATAATTAGAGGGTCATCATCAGGACATAGGTAATTTATAAGATACAAGAGCGAGAAAAAAACAAGTGAAACTATATAATGCCTGGGTACTAGCGATTTCATGGTTATGTTGGAGAGGGCGGTTAATTCCCAAGAACAGGTATTACCTTAGCTACCTGGTCAGAAGTCAAAAGTACGTTTTGTTCGAGGGGACTTCGGACCCAAAAGAAAATCAGCAAGATCGATGTCACCTGTTAAAAAGGAAAGATGCTGTTTCACAGATGACAATGTAGAATGTCCCAACCACTATTGACATAATTTACCTACAGAATATGTGGTAACAGTATGTGTATGTGGAAAACGAGGATCAGGTCTACTCTGGGTAAACCCTTTTGTGGTATTCAAAAAGCGTAACTGACATGCATTTGAGCTCGTTGGCCAAAATAACCATCCCAAGGGGTCAATATCGGAAGAGTTGAGTGTGCCATTCTGAAACATGACAGTTAATTCCTCAATTGAGTAGTTGGTATATGTTTGCCATGTGTCATAAGCAGCCACTATTGGAATCAAAGGAGTATTTAGATTTTTAGCCGTGGCTAAACCAAAACAAGTAGTCTGTTGTACCGTCTCTTTTAAAAATATGAGCTGAGACGGTATCAGACACGCGCGATGCAATGATTCAGTGCCCTGGACTTCCCAAACTTTGGTACCCCAAATGGATTTTAAATCAACCGTGTCCTCATAACCTTTCATGGACAGATCAGTTATGAAGGACAAGGAGTAGACTAATTTAGTATGGGTCAGCATAAATTTGGTTCGGGTGGGTATCTTCAGTTTATAAAAATAGGACACAGGGTCAGAAAGATTGTAACCAGTAAAATACATAAATTTACTCCATTGGGTCTTTGAGCTCCCCGATAACGGGGTTGGGCAATGTTCCCACTGGGTATAATTAAAATATGGTCTCTGAGTATTGGTTCTGTGTAAAAAATTATGGCCATAATGTTGATAACAGAATAAATCTGCATAATTTGCAGAATTCAAATACAAATCCTGTGTCAAAAGCAGTATAATATTTCAAATCTGAAAACAATGAATAAACAGCGTTAACATCTCAGTCATCTGAGTGTATTCCATGCAAAACCACATCTCCTAAAGAAATGCGGAATACGTATGGAATGTTCAGTCTCGGTCGGGCCATGGATATCGAATGGTACTTTGTCCCAAACTATACCATCAACAATCTGGAAGGCTGAAATATTAACCAGGGGTTGATCTCGTTTCATTTTATGAGATGAAGTGTGAGGGGCCAGAACTCCATTAACCAAGTTCACAGCAGAGCATTCAGGTAAATAATGGCCATTAATCAACAGGAAAAACACAGTCACGAACCCAATCCACATGAAGAGGAACACCATCGTCAGCAGCATCCAGACGAATGTCCAGGGCGGGACTAGGTAAGTCTTTTTGAAACAGGAGATGAAAAGACTGGTACGTGTAGGCAGCTCTGCCACAGACGATGACAATGAAGATGCATCAGAAGAAAAGCTATTACGGTTCATATAGTAACACTGGACCCCAGCTGAAACAACGAGGGCTGTTCTTCATTGGAAGGTGAACAAATTGTACTTTCAGGAATGTCAATCATAACTTCAACTGGAGGAGAAGCATACTCATTATCCACAGTTGTAGATGTAGAAGGTAAAACAGGCAACAAATCAATTGAAGATTCCATCTCCCCCTCCATTTGTTGGGGAGTTGTCGGGGAAACAGAAGCCACCGGATTCAGTGAAATATCGAGACGCGGAATGCTTGTCGGCATACTATTCAGTATCGGCCATATGGTGTAGCTTGACATGCTCGATTAAAATGTAACGATTCTCCTTACGACCATGTAGTGGAGGCAGAATCACAGTAACGGTGCCTTTCAAACCAAGGACTCTGACCGGTGCACGGTATGATGGACCAAATTCTTTTTTGTTCTCCACCTTCTCTCGGATCAGATCTCCAACTATAGGAAGCTAGCCAGAAACCGGAATCAGCACAGCCGCATCCGTGGAAGAGGGCAAATGGGCTTTTGCTTGTGAATCACGAGCCTTTTGCAGATCCTGTAACATAGCACAATGGTTATCTACGTCAAATGTTGTGGCAACCGCCACAACGTCTAGACCATCAAGGTCTGGCACAAACATTTTAATGCCAAAGAGCATTTAGTATGGGGTCCGCCCACCCAGAGATCTTCTAGGGAGATTATTTAGTGCACGTTGAACTCCATATAAATAAGTCAACCAGCCCCGACCAGTATTTAATACCCTCGCTGTTAAAGATTGGTTTAAGTCACGGTTCATCCGCTCCACCACAGAATTTCCCTCAGGCCGATATGGAGACGATAATTGCACCTGCACCCCCAAGGAGCTTTAATCACATCACTGTAAGCCTTTGAGGCAAAAGCCGGAACATGGTCTGAATGGAAGGTGCCACAGGCAAATGTCCCTACAAAGATACGCAAATCTTTTATAACAGTTCGAGTGTCAGCACTGCATTGCGGCCAAACCGAAAGAAATCTAGTGCAAGAATCCACTGCAACC
Organism: Calotriton arnoldi; assembly: GCA_963921515.1. Lineage (NCBI taxonomy): Eukaryota > Metazoa > Chordata > Amphibia > Caudata > Salamandridae > Calotriton > Calotriton arnoldi. The sequence goes on along the minus strand of CAWUFW010002084.1, from coordinate 1,516,231 downwards.
AAGATGTATTTAAAAGCATTGTCAGAAGTTGAAGGACCGCAGTGATCATGATAAATACAGCCAAATGGTTGATTAGAAATGAAAAGTTGAGTATGTGGTGGGCGTGAAACAGTAGAAGGTTTAATTTGTTGACAAATGCCACAGGAAAGAACATATTTACGTGCTTGCTGATATAAACCACGCCACCAAAAACGTTCCTGTAAAAGCGAATTGTCGCAGTCATGCCTACATGGGCAGAAGCCACACCTTTATGTGCGGCAATGATTAAAGAAAGTCTGCGGTCCTCATTGGGAATCAGTCGATCCTCAACAGACGGTATAGTTGCAAATGGAATTTGATCGGTCGTCAAGTGATATGTATAACGTGAAGGGAAACCTTGGGGAAACTCCGTTCCCTCCTTCGTCGCAGCTATAGCCACCAGAATATCATCATCAATTTTAGTCATAGACCTTGTAACTGCTGCTACCAAGCATTTGGCTACTGCAGATTTGGCTGCCTCATCAGCCAACAAATTACCAACAGCGTATGCTCCCACATGTTGATGTCCCAAAGTATGAATAACATGTGTGAGTGGCAAACGTTCCTTAAGAGCGGCCACCCGAACCCAAAGCGTTTTATGCTTAATTGTGCTGCCTTTAGAATCACGAAAATCATTTTGTATCCAGAAGAACAAGTTGTCATTGAAGGATTGTACACAGTAAAACGAATTGCACACTACAAGTGTAGGAACATCTGGTTCAGCAAATTTGAGCGCCAAAACCAAAGCACGTTGCTCCGCCAATTGAGCCGTGCAATCTCCAAGTGATTGCGTGTGCACCAAGGAGGACCTAAAATCCCCATCAACAATCGTACCTGCCACAATCGCGCAGGCTGCAGAATAAGCATGTTTAGAATCAATGGCTGGCTGCGCAGACCCATCAGTGTAAATAATGCATCTGTACTGATCAAGAGGGAGTAATGATAAAGGTGGAGGATTAACATGTTCATATTGTAAAAACTCCTCTGTTTGCAAAGAAGGGTCAAAGATAAAGTTGACATCAGCCGACGTCAGAGAACTTGCACATTGTATCCTATGTGGATGCAAGGCTTTGGAATTTGGCATACTAGCCTTTGTGACTGTTTCTAAAGCAGGCACTGGCGAGACCATGAAAATGCGTTTACCCTGAGCCAAAGAGCGTTCTTTCAGAATCGCCATCTGGACCGCTGTCAAAATCTTTTCTGTAGAAGAGAAACGCATCTCAGCAGGAGTATACAAATGCGATTTATAAGCAATAGGGACAGTGTCCCCTACATTGAAAGTCATGTAAGTGAATCCTAACACTCCTGGTACAATCCGTATGACCAAATTGGTGGTATTATCTCTGGTTAACAAGAATTGAGTCGCAAGCAGATCAGACTACAAAGACCTAAGTACTGCTGTAGGTTCCGGAAGCCAACTGGAAGACGAAAAAGAGGGTTGTATCAATGCGTATAGCGGTTTGATACGCTGAGCATAATCAGGAATGTAAGTCCTGCCAAAATTCAGAGAACCCAGCAAAGACTGCAATTTTTTAAGGGTAGAGGGAGGCTGCAATTGAGCACATTTCTCCAAAAAGTGGGGGGCCAACCCCCAACATGCGTTATTGAGTTCATAACCAAGGAAAAGTACTGCCAGAAAGGCAATATGTGATTTCGCGAAATTAAATTTGTAGCCTAACTTCGCAAAATGTGTGACAATGCGATCAACGCGCATAAGATGAGGATTCATCTCATCATCAGTCAAATAAATGGCATCCACGTACTAGAAGGCATCAGAGTCAATCTCATGTCAAATTGAAACAATGCGTGCCGCAAACACGCCAGGGCTATTCTTTTATCCCATAGGCAATCTCGCATATCGTCTCTGATTGCCGAGAGCGCTGAATGTGGTCAAATCGCGTCTCTCAGGAGCCAAAGAGTGGCTGAAAAATCCATTGGAAATATCCAAAGAGTTTTGTACTTTTTTGTGAACAATGTTGTTAACTAACGCAGAACTATGTGTATTCTGAACCGCAAAGGTACGAACATGACTGTTCAAATGTCTGTAGTCTAAAACTACGATATGAACAGTCCGGTTTCAATATCGGAAAAAGAGGAGTATTCATCGACGAAACACAGGGTTCAATCACACCCTGATATTTCAATTGGGTCAAGATGTCACTTTCGGACGCTTTTGCGTCTCGCTTAATTCGGTACTGTGGTTGGGGCTGAGGTATAGAACGCAAAGGAATCACATGGACTGGGGAATCCTTGTCCCAACCCGCCTGATTGCGATATAACACTGGAGCTAAGGATAATGCCCATTCCCAGGCATAAGCCATTTTATCGTCATCAGGTACATATTGGGAAAAACTGGGGAAAATAACATCGTCCCCTCTGGAGGAAGCAAGGACAAAAGGTGGAGGCCAATCAACCTCCACCAATAACATATCATAAGAAGAAGTGAGATTTTCCCAAAAAACTGCTTTAACTGGGCGTTTAATATCACCTTCAATTTGGAGGCTTACTTCAAAAAGCCTATCAGGAGGAGCAACTTGAGTATCGACTGTTTCTACAGTAATGAAAGTGTCAGTTGCTTTCGCCTCCAGATGCTGGTGGAGTGTCTGCCGCACTATGGTAACCTCTGCCGCGCTGTCGAGGAGGGTTACCGCATAACTCCTGTCGAGGAACAGGGTTCTCACCGTCTGAGGCATACTTTGCTGTCAAAGCGGCAACTTTTTTCTTCTGAAATGGGGCGTGATATTGAGGTGGTTCCTCCTGCTTGACTTTCACATCAAACTGGCGCTGCGGGTCATGTCTTGCTTGCGTAGACTCGCCTTGCCTGCGATCCTGACGCCCTAATCTGCCAAATTGTTGATCCGACGATTCCTGAAAGGAACGAGGATCAGGAACCTGGAACCTCTCGGGTGTCTTAATTTTTGAGCGGTCACGCAAATCATATCTACGTTCAGAAGCGTCAGGTGGAGGCGAACCTGTACGACAACTAGGCTTCTGTTGCTGCCGCTGGTTCTTGTTCCAAGCCTTTTTAGGAAAGACTGTACGACCCTCCTTATCAGGAGGGGATTTACTCTGTGCCTCTGTAAATGGTCGAGCTCATCCTGTGCCTTCTTCAGAACGTTCGGTAGAACGCTCATGGAGGGGGTGCCAAAGCACAGCGTATACACCGAAGCAAACACCGTCCCCCAGCTGGTGCAGTCAGCTAAAGAAGAAATCAGACCACTCAGCAAACTCATTGTAAGGATCCTGTGTTTTTCAACAGGAGTCGTGTGGGGAAAAACTGGCTCAAGCTGCTCAAATTTCTGTGCAAGCCAAAATGGCAAGTCATCACGATTTTGAGGACGTTTGCCCATCACCGAATTAATCATGACGGGACTAATCACAAGTCCACTGCCGTGTCCTGGTGGAGGAGGAGCAGCTCCAGCCGGAGCTGCTTGAAGTGCATGAGACATAAACTGTATGACTCGTCTTTGAAGAAGAACCAACTGTGTGTACAACTGACGCAGCTCTGCGATAGTAACATTGAGATAATTTGGATGTGGTGTAAAACCAGTCAAAACAGGCCAAGTGGCCCCATCGATAGACAAGGGGCCAATTCGAACAAAAGAAACAGGGTGAGGAAGGGCGCCATTAAACCAATGGTATGCTCCCAGGATGTCAACAGAACTCCAAGTAACGCATAAGGACGATACGCTTGAGGAGGTGCAGCGGCCGTATATTCATGAAACAAATTATCATTTCCATCCACTGCTGGAAATGTAACCCAAGAATAAAATACCTCAAAGTGATATGCGGGATCAGCCTCAACCACGAAAATAATGTTTGCCCCTGCATCGGGAACTCCATGTTGAGTTAAAAAAGCAGTAACCGCAGCATGGTTATGTGCCGCAATTGCGACAGCTTGTGCCATGTTTATAAAGTAGGCTACCACAAAAACAGCGGCGCAAATCAGGGTCAAAAACCTTTTTAAATTTCAAGCTTGAAAAACCTATAGAAATAGGGATACCCTACAAATACAGGAGGCTAAGCCCCCCACCACAGATGTCTCCGGGAACCGGTGAGAGGGCATCATGGACAAGCACTAGCGCTACTCAGGGGTCTCGTGAATAAGTACCAGACCAAACGTCGACGGCACCATGTTGCAGGGATTCTGCCCAAAACCAGAACTATGCGCAGGATTATAGGACCTTGGTGTATAGGGACTGAGTCATCCTACCACCTTAGTACCCATGAGCCCAGGACAGACTAGCTATAGTGTCTCACTTGCTCTCCAACTCACTCACAGAGAAACAAATGAATAGACACCCCAGAACACAACACTCCCAGATCTCTCAGGAATTGCGGTAACAAGACTCACCCTTTCGCTCGCACTCTTGTACTTGTCCACAATAAGATCTGACAGAGACACGAAACAGTTTAAAATATTTATTTTAACTAACGTGCCCTAACATGCAGTATAGGTGCCACAACAAGCAGGAAAATGCATAGTACAAGTACAGTCAGCATAGCAGCTAGTCCATAAATCATAAAGGGAGATGTCATCATGAAAAGACAATAGAGCCTAACCTCCCTAACCTTGATAAGAAGCAGTATTATTATATATTAGAAGATCTCTGGGCTTTGTCAGCAAACCCCATACCTTAGCCTATAGAGAGTAGATCTACATCATAGGTGCTATCTCGCTCTTCTCCCTGGAAAGGTCCCTCTCCAAGTGAGTGCTACCTATTTGTGTATTCCAATAAAACCAAAGTACGTTTTCCAAACAACAGCTGCATTGGTATGTTTTGTCTAGGTGCTAAGGCTTGGTCAGAACAAAATAACAAAGGGCATTGTTGTTCGACCTTCCTCACAATGTTCAGTCAAAATCCCAGGAACCAGCAGAGTGTGAACACAGCAATGAGTTCTCATGTGAAAACAGCCATAGAAAGTATTACAAAAATAAAGTCATGTAGTAACGCGCGCAAAGCAGCGGGCAAGCTGCAGCGTGCTCATGCTAACTTAGAGAAGACGACAATGTCCCCATGGGCCATGTGACAATTCTAGGTATCAAAATGAATCTAAATAAAAAGGAGATTTATAAAAAAGGAAATTGAATTTGTACTACAACATAGTAAAAGCAGACTGAAGCAGTGCCATTGATGGACAGGTATGTGGGGAGAAACTCACATATTGATGTCAGTTTTAGCGTCAATAGAGTACTACAATTGCGCCCGCAGGTTCCAATGGATAGTCTGGCATCCCTAATGGGAAATAATGATCTCTAAAACGGTGGTCTCTTACACAAATGAAAGCACCCACCTGTCCATACGGGTGTGCTTATCTCAAAAACAAGACGTCAGCCTCAGATAGGGCACAACAGTGCTAGTCAGCTTCCCGTTCACTCAATGAAGGACGTGAGAAGGTCGGGAGTGTTAACAACTCTTCAGGGGTGGGCCAATAGCCAGGTGTTTACACTGTGATGCCACGCTGATTGAAGAAATTGGTTTTAATCGCCTTGCAGAAGTGGAGAAGAACTGGATGGAGTCTGACAGATGTGGGTCCCTTGCTCACTTTGCCACTGGATTCAAGCTAGCCTGGCTGTTGAAGCGTGTCACCTAGAAACCGGTCCCAGGATGCTTGTTCCCAGTTCAGGGAAGACCTGGCTTGGCAGTTCGGGCTGGACTGTTCCCATGAGGCACAGGATCAAGACTGATTTGCATATAGCTGGGTCTGAACAGAGGTAGCGAAATGAGCTAAAGAATGATGATGGATTCAACCCAGATCTGTGACTGGGGGTGAGTGTCTGAAAAGTTTCAGCGCTCCGTCCATCATCTCCTTGTGTTTGCTTTGTTCGCCCTAAGTTGGCAGGATATGCCCAGACGTGGGTCCCTTGTTCACTTTGCCACTGGATTCAAGCTAGCCTGGCTGATGAAGGGTGTTACCCAGAAACCAGTCCCAGGATGCTTGTTTCCGGTTCAGGGAAGACCTGGCTTGGCAGTTCGGGCTGGACTGTTCCCATGAGGCACAGGGTCAAGACTGATTTGCATATAGCTGGGTCTGAACTGAGGTGGCGAAGTGAGCTAAAGAATGATAATGGATTCAACCCAGATCTGTGACTGGGGGTGAGTGTCTGAAAAGTTTCAGTGCTCCGTCCATCATCTCCTTGTGTTTGCTTTGTTCGCCCTAAGTTGGCAGGGTATGCCCAGACGTGGGTCCCTTGCTCACTTTGCCACTGGATTCAAGCTAGCCTGGCTGATGAAGGGTGTTACCCAGAAACCGGTCCCAGGATGCTTGTTTCCGGTTCAGGGAAGACCTGGCTTGGCAGTTCGGGCTGGACTGTTCCCATGAGACACAGGGTCAAGACTGATTTGCATATAGCTGGGTCTGAACTGAGGTGGCGAAGTGAGCTAAAGAATGATAATGGATTCAACCCAGATCTGTCACTGGGGGTGAGTGTCTGAAAAGTTTCAGCGCTCCGTCCATCATCTCCTTGTGTTTGCTTTGTTTGCCCTAAGTTGGCAGGATATGCCCAGACGTGGGTCCCTTGTTCACTTTGCCACTGGATTCAAGCTAGCCTGGCTGATGAAGGGTGTTACCCAGAAACCAGTCCCAGGATGCTTGTTTCCGGTTCAGGGAAGACCTGGCTTGGCAGTTCGAGCTGGACTGTTCCCATGAAGCACAGGGTCAAGACTGATTTGCATATAGCTGGGTCTGAACTGAGGTGGCGAAGTGAGCTAAAGAATGATAATGGATTCAACCCAGATCTGTCACTGGGGGTGAGTGTCTGAAAAGTTTCAGCGCTCCGTCCATCATCTCCTTGTGTTTGCTTTGTTCGCCCTAAGTTGGCAGGGTATGCCCAGATGTGGGTCCCTTGCTCACTTTGCCACTGGATTCAAGCTAGCCTGGCTGATGAAGGGTGTTACCCAGAAACCGGTCCCAGGATGCTTGTTTCCGGTTCAGGGAAGACCTGGCTTGGCAGTTCGGGCTGGACTGTTCCCATGAGGCACAGGGTCAAGACTGATTTGCATATAGCTGGGTCTGAACTGAGGTGGCGAAGTGAGCTAAAGAATGATAATGGATTCAATCCAGATCTGTGACTGGGGGTGAGTGTCTGAAAAGTTTCAGCGCTCCGTCCATAATCTCCTTGTGTTTGCTTTGTTCGCCCTAAGTTGGCACGGTATGCCCAGACGTGGGTCCCTTGCTCACTTTGCCACTGGATTCAAGCTAGCCTGGCTGATGAAGGGTGTTACCCAGAAACCGGTCGCGGTATGCTTGTTTCCGGTTCAGGGAAGACCTGGCTTGGCAGTTCGGGCTGGACTGTTCCCATGAGGCACAGGGTCAAGACTGATTTGCATATAGCTGGGTCTGAACTGAGGTGGCGAAGTGAGCTAAAGAATGATGATGGATTCAACCTAGATCTGTGACTGGGGGTGAGTGTCTGAAAAGTTTCAGCGCTCCATCCATCATCTCCTTGTGTTTGCCTTGTTCACCCTTAGGGGCCTATTATGATGGCAGGCGGATCGCCACCGCCGGGCCGGCGGTGGCGATCCGCCCGCCATCTGTATCCGATTTACCCCCGCCAAATTAGTATGGCGGGGGGTACCGCGGCGGACGGAAAGACCGTCCGCCGCTTTTCCGCCGGCAGGCAATCGTTACGATTGCCTGCTGTGCCGATCTGGGGCATAACATGGTGGCGGTGCCGAGCAGGCACCGCCATCCATATTATGACGTGCAAATTTAAAGGCCTTTACACAGCGGCGATGCAGCCATGGAAAGGCCGGCGGTAATTGATTTGGGGGCCTGTTACGGGCCCCCGGGGGGTTGGGGGGCTGCACTTGGGGGGTACCTCTGGTACCCCCCTATATTGCCATACACAAAGTGGCAGGCACCGCGCGGTGCCTGTCACGTTGTGCATGGCAATGCAAACCATGCACTTTTAACATTGCGGACGGAGCTGCACCCAGCAGCACCGTCCACAATGTTAAAGGCCAGAATGCGCCCGCCAATGTGGCGGGCGCATCCTAATTTGCCTCGTGGAATGCCGCACCTCTGGCAGTCGGTCCCATTTTCCGTTACGGTGGTGGGCGGACAAAGTCCGCCCGCCATCGTAATGGGGCCCTAAGTTGGCAGGGTATGCCCAGACGTGGGTCCCTTGCTCACTTTGCCACTGGATTCAAGCTAGCCTGGCTGATGAAGGGTGTTACCCAGAAACCGGTCCCAGGATGCTTGTTTCCGGTTCAGGGAAGACCTGGCTTGGCAGTTCGGGCTGGACTGTTCCCATGAGGCACAGGGTCAAGAATGATTTGCATATAGCTGGGTCTGAACTGAGGTGGCGAAGTGAGCTAAAGAATGATGATGGATTCAACCCAGATCTGTGACTGGGGCTGAGTGTCTGAAAAGTTTCAGCGCTCCGTCCATCATCTCCTTGTGTTTGCTTTGTCTGACAGATCTAGACATGGATCATGAAATATTTTGAAAAGTTGCAGTGACAAACAAAACAACTGTTAATGTACACATCCATACTATAGCAAGTATTGTGACTCATAAAACAACTGCAACAGATACTAATCTTTCACATTGTTAATATAAGGAATGCACCTGACCTAGGCAAGTTACATTGTAACAGTTTAATAATGCATATATAGTAAAAATGGTTAATCCAAATGTGTGAAAATTCACGCATTTCAACTCGGAGAGGACTGCTATGCCTTCATAAATTCCACCCACTCACTCTCTAAAGCAAAGAAACCTTTACTTGCCAGCAAATGACCAGAAAGAGGTATATCAGCACACAAGAATTTTGTGGAGATTAGGGGAGCGTTGTACTTGAGGTGCAAGGTCTAACCTACATGTTGGCTCATGGCACTGAAAAGGCACAAATTATATAAATATATATAATAGCAGATGGGCTGGAGTTGTTTGATTAATTTAATGCTTAATCATGGACTCTACTCCTGCTCTACTCACTTATCTGTGTTAATCTTCGTTCATTTTTATACATGTATCCTATTTTATTTAATAATTGTCTTTTCTATAGTGTGTCAGGAATGCGAGTAGAAGGTGGGGGATGGGTGCTGGTTTCAAAAAGTAATTGTGATTCGCATTTAGGTGTCTCCACAGCGCATGCGCTGCACTGCTAGACGTTTTGTTTGGAATTCTATGGGCTTTCACCCCCGTCCCGCATACCATTAGTTCTTTTCGTTGTCACTCTCATTTGAAATCTGTTGATTGCTTAGTTTCCATAGACTCCCCTTCCTTTCTAGTGTTAGTTTCTCCCTGCAGCATGGTCCAAGTCCATGTGTTCTTCCTCATATTCATGCAACGCACTAGTTTTTAAAATTTGATGTGTATCGGTAGTATTCCTGGCTGTGAAATGTGCTTTCCTACTTTTTACACAGGCATACGCTTTTTATTTGTTGCTTTCACCCTATCTGCAATCTCCACTGACGCTAGAGGGACTGATTTATATCTTGCCAGTAAGGATACTCTGTCGTAACAGCAACAAAGTATCCTTACCGCCAAGATGATGGTCCATGATGGTCCACCCGCCCAATTTAAATGCAGGTGGACCCTAGTTTGGCCATGGCAGAGACTACTCCGTCTCCGCTGTGGCCAAACTTCTCTGACAGCCCAATGGAGTAAGGACCATCAGAGAATTGGCTATATGCCCACTCACCTAAGACATACAGCAGTTTTTACTATATCAGAGCCAGGCAAACCATGGCGGTAAGGGACAGTAAAAAAAAGAAAAATAACGCCCTCACCATGGGAGATAACTCCCATGGCAAGTGGGGCATATTTTTAAAAATTATTTCCCCCCCAAAAAATCACGTTTCGGGATTTTCTTTAGAAGAAAAAAAATTACGTTTGACGGACGGCTCCGTTATGTTGACGAAGCTGTGCATCAAACTTCAAAAAGCATTGACAGGAACCATTGTGGTGTCGGTTCCTGTCAATGCATTACAAATGACCGCCGCTTTGGCCGTCATTCCTAAATTTGGCATGAGGAGACTCAGTCAGGGGCAACAGAGTAATATACTCCGTAGCCCTGACAGAGTACACCCCGTCCACTAAGATATAAATCAGTCTATTAGTTACACCCACAACTGTAATGTACTACTGTATGCCACTCTACGCTACTGCACTCTACTCCACTCCACTCCACACCACTCTACTCCACTCCACGCTACACCACTTCACTACACGTAACACCAATGTACACCATTCCACTCTACACCATTTCACTCTACACTACTGCACTCCAGGCCACTCCACACTACTCCACACCACTCTACTCCACCCCACTCTATGTTACTCTACACCACCAAGCCCCTCCACTTCATGCCACTCCATTCTACGTCACTCCAATCTACTCCACGCTACTCTACTCTATGCCATTCTACGCTACTGTACTCTAGTCCACCCTACTCAATGCCACTCCATGCTACGCCATACCACCCCACACAATGCCACTCTACTCTGTGCCACTCCATGCCACTCTATACCAATCTACTCTATGCCACTCTACCACACTCTATGCCATTTAACTCCACGCCACTCCACACAATGTGACTCCATTGCATCTCACTCCATTCCACTCTATGCCACGCCCCACCACTCTTCTCTACACCACTCTCCTCTAAACCACAAACTTTTAGCCATGATGAACAGCAGCCACTCAGCTGCATAACATTGCTAAAAGACATTGGCATATAATCAAGACCTACTGGCTTTGCCAATGCTTGTGATATGTTACTGCTTAGATGCTCCAGTTTCTATATTGTTGGCTATCCTCTGCACTTCAAGTAATTGTTGTTTTATTTCAAACTTTCTATTATAAAAAAAAGCATTATAAAAAGGAAAATGGACAGCAGGCATTATTGATGGACTAAAGGGGACCAAGCTTGTCAATATATCAAACCAGAAGATGTCTTCCTACAACACATCCCTGGATAAAAAACAAGTTACTTATCTGTACAGTGCGGTTCTCCAGTATTGAAATCTTTTATGGATTCACATGCTTGATTCTTCCCTGTCGTCATGGTAGGAGTCCCATTACTAAAAGCAGTGCTAAGGCCTTAGCATTAAACTCTATTGTAAAAACAATGCACATGATAGCCTATTCACATTGTTTTAATACACCCAAATGTCAACCAATCAGAGCACAGACCCAGAAGTACTCCTCCCCGCAGAGCTACTATACCTCAGATTTTGAGCACAAGTGTTATACAAGCATATGAGGTCTGAAATGGTGAGACTTGACGGGGAGGAGGGAGCGTCGCATGTGAATCTATAAAAGATATCAATACTGGATAACCACAGAGTACAGGTAAGTAACTTGTTTTTTTCTCCAGTATTGTATCTTTTATAGATTCACATGCTTAAATCAGACTAGTTAGCAGTATTAAGTTAACAATGGCGGTGGGCAAGATGAACCACCCCACCATGAAAAAACCTAAATAAGAAGAGTAAAACCAAACATATTGATACTGTAAAAAGGCACTGAAGAAACAGCATAGCAGCAAGTAACAATAATAATAATAGAAGCCATAGAGCAGACATAAGACAGAATAACATATGATCTGCACTTAAAAGCTGCATACCTTATAAAAACAGGCGTCGCAGGGTAGCCTGTCCAACTGCCATATCAGCTTTACTCCAGGGGTCCAAGCAGTAGTGCTTTGTGAAGGTGTGGGCATTCACCCACGTCGCCGCCCTGCATGTTGGGTAATGACACTCCTGTAAACGGGGCTGAAGATGCGACCTTCCTAGTTGAGTAAGCCTCAACTTTAGCAGAAAGCTGACGTCCAGCCTTTTAATGACAGAAGGCTATAGTCGCAGAGACCCAGCGATAAGGCTTGGTCCTTCCTTGGGGAAGAAAAGGAAATTAGTAATTGACTTGACTTTTGGAAAGGTTTTGTTCTTTGCATGTAGAACTTCAAACAGAGCTTAATGTCCAGAGAATGTTAGCCTCTCTCCGCAGGCGACGGCGTAACAAAGAAGAAAGAAGGCAAAATGATGGGCTCATTGAGATGAAAAGTTGTCAGCACTTTCGGGATGAATGAAGGATTAGTGTGCAGGATGACTCTGTCCTTTTGAAACTGTAGGTAAGGCTCTTTAATTGTGAAAGCCTGAATTTCGCTTATCCGTCTGCCAGACGTGATGGCCAACAGAAAGGCCATTTTCCATGAGAGGAATTTGAATTCAAACTTGTGAATGGGTCTGAATGGAGATCTCATAAGTTGTGATAAGACTGTTCAGCTGCCAAAGCACAGTAAGGGTCTTGATAGAGGGGGTAGGCCCGAAATAGACTCTTCATAAACTCCTTCACCAGCCTATGGGACCATAAAGACAATTGTCCAGAACTTCGTCTGTATCTAGAAATTGCTGCTAGATGCACCCTAATGGATGCATGAGCGAAACCTGATTTGGCTAGGTGTAGCAGATAGGGGAGAATCTGGTCCGGTGTAGCTGAGAAAGGAAGGCAAGACTTAGAAGTACACCATGAGCAAAATCTTTTCCACTATGCAGAATAGCATTTGTTCGTAGAAGGAACATGAACCTTAAGGAGAATTGAAGCACATTCTTCAGATAGTCTTAGAGCTCCGAATTCAGCGTGGTGAGGAGCCAGGCCGACAAGATGAGAGTCTGAATCTGTGGGTGGACCACTTGTCCCTGGTTCATTGAAAGGAGATCATCCTTTGGCTGGAAATGAATATGGAAGCACGCTGATAGGCAAAGAAGCTCAGTGAACCAATATTGGCTTGGCCATGCCGGGGCGATGAGAATAAGACGGCAAGGTTCTCTTTTAATTTTTTGCATGACCTTTGGAATTAATGGAAACGGGGCAAATGCATTTGCGAACGTTCCCGTCCACGAGAAGTGGAAGGTATTCCCCCAAGATCCTGGTTGAGGCAGTCATCTGGCGCAAAAATCGCACTTTTTGTTGAGAGAAGTGGTGAAAAGATCCAGGGTAGGATACCCCTCAAGACTGAAAAACCTTCTGTAACTGACTCTGGTTGAGCTCCCACTCGTGGAATTGCTTATCTGTCCTGCTGAGGGAATTCTCCTATGCGTTCTGTACTCCTGGGACAATCTCAATTTTAAACGAGATGTTGTTGGTTAACAACCATTCCCATATCTGTTGTACTTAAGCCGACAGAACCTGTGATTTCGTTCTCCTTTTTTGGTGAGATAAAAACATAGTGGTAGTGTTGTCTGTTCTCACCAGTGCAGTAGAGCTTCGGATCCTGGGAAGAAAGGCCTGGAAGCCCAGAAACACTGCCCTCAGCTCTAGAAGGTTTATGTGGCATAATTCTACTTGACTGGATCATTTCCAGCGATCCTCTAAATTCTGCAAGTGAGCGCCCATCCTTCCAGGAAGGCATCAGTTGTCATCACCACCTGGGGTATCACAGGGAGGAACGAGAGAGCCTGTGAGACATTTTTTCAGATAGTCCACCATGACATCGCCAACTTCATTTTTGGGGTGATTGAAATCGTGTCCTCAAAGGATCCACAGCATTGAGTCCACTGTGAATCAAGCTGTTCTTGAAGAGGCCGCATGCGCAGACGACAATTCGGATTAATGGGATGCAGGATGACATTATCCCCAACATGGACTTGTCCGTTCTTACAGAAGTGAACCTTTTTGAAGAGAGGGATAGCGTGAGCACTTGTAAGCGGGAACTCCTCTCTTCCGTGGGAAAAGCCTTGGCAGCTTTGTGCCCAGGATTGCTCCTAGGAGCACCGCTGATCTAGACGGAATAAGTGAGGATTTCTCCTTGTTGAGCTTGAGGCCTATGGATTGAAAAAGCCACACACAAGCCTCTGTTGAATTCTTTACTGAATGGAAAGTGGGACACTTTATCAACCAGTCATCCGGGTTAGGGAACACCTGATGACCTGAACGTCTGAGAAAGGATGCCACCGGCACCATGAACTTGGTAAATACTCTGGGAGCTGACTTCAACCCGAAGGGGAGCTCCTTGAACATGTAATGACACCCTGCCACCTCGAACCTGAGAAACCTTCGGTGCCTCCGATGTATCGGAATATGGAAATATGCATCCTGTAGATCTAGGGATGACAGGTAGTCTCCTGAGTCCACCAGTTGCAAATCTCCTGAATTGATAGCATCCAGAAGGGTTGCTTTTTGATGAACTTGTTTAAGAGCCTCAGATCTATTACCTGTCTCCACTTTCCTGACTTCCTGATGAGAAAGAAGTTCGAGTAGAAACCTTTGTTGTGCTGATTGAATGGCACCTCCCCTATTGCCTTCTTGGAGATAAGCAATAAAAAAATTCTTTAGAATGGAAACATGACAATGTGATGCCTTGCACGGAGGTAGACTTGGAGGTTTTTGAACAAATTCCAGGGTGTGACCATGATTGATTACGTCTAACACCCATCTGTCGGAAGAGAGATGAGCTTCCAGTGATCGAAGAATTTGGAAAAAGAGTTGCCTAATTGAAATGGGACTAAGGTGACAGGAGCCTGCATTACTTCATTGTCTTCTGGTTGTATCCTGTCTTTCCTCCGGCCGAAGGATAGAGACACAGTGGCTGTCTGAAATACTTGGACGCTGTTGTGGGTCTGTAGGACTGGGCTGAATATTGTGCTTGAAAGCCCTGATGTGAGTGGGGCTGAAACCTCTGCTGAAATTGTGGTTGGGTATTAAATTGGCTTCTACCCTTGCCCTAAAAGGGAAAGAAATGTCTCTGGTGCAATGTGCCAAGCAATCTAGCAGTCTTGGTATCAGACTTTATTAACTGCAAAGTGTCATCGACATGCTTCCCAAACAGGTTCTCCTGTCAAAAGGCATGTCAAGAATTTTGGCTTGCACCTCCAGGCAAAATGCAGTCGCTTTACCCCATCCTTGGAGCCGCAATACTGCACCTCTAGCCATTTTTCTGAAGGCTGTGGAAGAAACATCCATAGCCACATCTATAATTTCAGAAGAGGCCTTTTCTTCTTCCATTAGTATTTCCCGGGCCTCTTTCTTCTTGTCCTCTGGCAGATACTCCAATAGAGATGAAATGTCAGACCACATCTGACGGTCTTATTTCCTAAGGATGGGCAGAGCATTTGAGGCTCCGATTGAACTACCCGCCATAGCAGAGAACCTTTTACCGATAATATCTAGCCTATGGCCTTCTTTATCCGGAGGAGCCAGGCACGGCGAGGAAGGATTCTTCGCTCTTCTCTGAGTGGCCTGCATAGTGACAGAGTCTTGTCTAGGTTGGCCAATGAGGCATGTAGGTGAATTCTCAGGAGCTTTGTATTTTTATCCAAATTAGGAGTAACAGCCGCTACTGACGCTGGGTTCTTCATTAGTTTTAAGCCTTCATGCCCTAGGAAGTCCACAAAAGGGATAGCGCAAGTTGTGCGCGAAGTTCCTGCCTTAAAATCATAGAGGAAGTACTCCATCTGTTTCGCTGGAAGGGGAAGGTCGAAGTGCTGGGAAGCTCTTTCAAGCAGGTCTTGGAAACTACCAATGTCCACTGGCGGAGAATCTGCTGTAAGAGGAGTAGGGGATGCTGGCATCGGTGTCACATAATCATCCCACTCAGGATGATCACAAGGAACCAACTGGATCTCTGCCTCTTCTGGCTGCTGGTCACCATAACTGTCATGAAAAGTATCCGGAATAGTAATCAGTGGCAGAACAGGCCTCTCTTTGTGGCCTGGGAGTGCTCTGTGAGGGCAGGAGGGGTCTCAGGGTCTTCCTGCCTAGGTGGAGGCCGTTGAGCAGAATTAACATCTGGGAACCTTTTGTAATAGTTCCTTATCATCATGGGCAAGTCTGTGACTAGTGTGACAGGGATAGCGATTGCCATCCCCTGCCCCTGATGCAGCTCATCTTCTTGTTCTTCGCACCGATAGTGTTCCTGGAATATGTCGTATTCCTGGGCAGACAGAGGAACCCTGTCAGAGAAGGAGTATTCACCTTCAAGATAAGTGTAATGGTCATGGTCCACTTCCTCATCCTCCATCTCCAGACATTTAACATTCAACTGGGAGGGGCTATACGCAAGGGCCAAAAAGAGCCTCATCCCCAGATTCCTAAAACTCCAGTAGACATGCTGGTGGCAGAGGTGAGATTTAAATATCCTGAGGTACAGAAGAGGAGATGCCCTTACTAGATATATACAAACTGTCTTTTCCCACCATTGACGGAATTGTCAACGTCGTCGTCGATGGCGTGGATCCGGCCGTAACCTTCATCAACAGACAGCAGTGGGTGCAGCCATCGACGTTGATGCAGTCTTCGAGGAATTCTTCACCGTCGGAGAAGGTCACGTCGATAATGACGTTGACACCGACATCGGCACTGATAATCTAGGTGACATGGAAGCCGTTGGCGGTAAGATCTTCATCGACGGTCGAATTTTCTTTAAGAGGGCTCCTTTGATGGGATATGAGGAGCAGATAAAGGTGGTGAACCATACCTTTCATAAGAGGTGGAAAGGCCAGCCGCTCCTTGCTTCTTTTCCTTTCAATACTGGTCTCCCTGCTGTGAGACCTGGATTTTTTAGAGTCTCAGTCGGAGGTTGAAGATCTTCCTTGTTTTCTCTTCCTTGAGGAGGAATGAGCCTTCTCCTCCCACTCAGAATCCGAGTCAGAGACAGTCTTCTTATTTGCAGCCACAGGAGCAATCTGCCCAGCCGGTCTGTGAGGGTTTTAGCAGAAAAAGTACGGCTGTACGTGCAATTGTAGGATTATGTTGAAGGTAAAAACAATACAAGCACTCTTTGTGTGGGTCCTCAGAATAGAGCCTGGACTTTACACAGGTCTTACAAGGCCTGGGCAGCCTTTTTTTAGACTCAGACACCCTGTCAAAAACAGTCAAACACACTCCCAGACTGTGCCTTAGATGTTCTTAGGAGGTTTGAAGAAGAACGGAAGAGTTGTAGGTTACAAGTTTAGCAGTGAAACACTGTGACTGAGCAGAGCTCAGGGAGACTCCCTACCACGACTAGTGGTAAGAAATCTGAGGTATGGTGGCTCTGCAGGGGATGAGTACTTCTAGTTCTGAGCTCTGATTGGCTGAAGTTTGGGTGTATTACAACAAAGTAAATAGGCTATCATGTGCACTGTTTTTACAAAAGAGTTTTAATGCTAAGGCCTTATCACTGCTTTTAGTACTGTTATCGTGGGTCTCCCATCATGACGACGGAGAAAAATTAAGCATGTGAATCTATATAAGATACAATACTGCAGACCTATGAACTGCAATCCATGCTTTTGTAGATGAGGCACACCAAAGGATCCTTCCAGTTGTTGGTGCATCTGCATCTCCAAGGCACACTCAAGTCACTTCACCTTACCTGCACAGCACACTGAAGTGCTGAGCAATGAGTTGGAGCTCTAGACTATGTGTAAGACCAGGTTGTCAGGATTTAGAAGGTATGAACGACTGCATAAAGCATGAAGGTCCTCATTTGCTCTGAGCAAAGTAACTCATTATGGCTGAATTTTTGTGCCTTGGGCACCTGGTGCCCTTTGGGTAAATATTGCTGAAATTGAGGTGAGGCTAAAACATGAGAGGTATAGGCAGGTATGTAGCATTCTGTGCAAAATCAATGGCAATTAGTGTGTACCTAATTCCAGTACCTCTAGCTGAGCTGTGTTGCTTCAGCTGCTTATCTGGTGTCTGTGCTCCTTTTGAACAGGCCTGACTTCATTTTATGTTGCTCAGATCTAAGCTATTAGTGCATTATTAAAAGCCAACATCATCCACGAATCCCGGATAGGAGGATATTTCCAGAGCTGGTATTATTAGCCAAAAGCTGCGACTTTCAGAACAAGCATCGATTATTGGGGGTAAAAAAGTGCTCGCCTCTTGTGCAACAATGTTGAAATCTCATTATTCAGACCCCACTACACAGTTCAGATCTATCACAATTTGCACTGGTATTGGAACAGATGGAGAGGCCCTCACCCTTACACTAGCACAGACTAAGGTGATCCCTCAGCTTGATAGGGATCCAAGCTACTACAGACCAAGCACCCAAGCCTCTTCTTTGACATTAGATGGTCTGATGGAGAACTCCCTAAAGAAGAGACCTATGTCCCTACGAAGCTAGCAAATCACAATAAGCGTCAGCCTAATTAGAATTTCATTCTTCCACCATCGCTTACTGTTTTCTTTCCTGAAATACCAAAAATGTTTGCTGTTCTCCACAGCCTAATCTATATTTATTTAGCCTACTCACAAGAGAGCACATGTATTATTTATTTCACAGATTTTTACTGTGCATGGTCACTCAAGGTATACGTGGTTTATAATGAAATAATAATGCGTCTAACAGACTATACAAAGAAACCACAGTACCACAAGGTTTAAAACAGGTTGTGGCAAATGGCAGGACCCCACACCATGGATCTCACCCCCCAAACCCTCAGTGAAGGGTAAGGCGGAGGCTGAAAGAGACCCAGAGGATCGAGAAGATGACATACAGGAGATGGACACAAGCCCACCAGAGGCTTGATTTGAACCAGCCAGCAGATACTGAACAGATAAGTTCTGGGCTGAAACTCTGAGACTTCTAGAGAATAGAAGTGTTGAGGTCACTAACTGGGCAGGTGACACTTCACATAGGGACTACAAACTCTTTAAAGGTACAGGATGGGGGTAGGCATAGGGATAAGGATAAGGGTGACAGATCTTTCTGCAGTTGGGTAAGCAGGTAGTTCAAAACCTGTGCAAGGGAAAAGTAAGGAGGATGGGAACAGTTGGGGAAGGTTTTTAAGTTTATTCACTAGCAGAGTTTAACTTCAAACTGCATCTAATCACAAACAGGGGAAACAACGCCTAGAGGATCTTTCAGAAAGATAGGCTGCCCCTACTTCCCAAATGATCAGACTTCATAAGACAGCAGATAAATGTCCTTTCATGAAACGTAATTGGCTTACCCAATAGGGTCAAAAGAAGGGTGAAGGTCCAGAATATCTGAGACAGGCCCCAGACCTGGTGTTACTCCAAGAAACCCACTTGATAGGCACTAACTGCAAATGTTTGCGTAGAGGCCCTTAAGTACTTCTGGCTCAATATAGCTATACTAGAGGCTCCAAAGGAGTAGCAGTCCTCACTAAGAAAACTACACTGTTCCAGTTCACCAGACAGAAAATAGAACCAGATTACTGCTATGTTTGGGTACAGGGAATAAGGGGCAGACAATTGTTTATGATTCTGAATGTGTATGCTACGCCCAGGCTCCTACAGGAAGTCCTAGACAACTTAGGCCCAACCCTACAATAAGCAGACGTTTCTACACAGATTGTGGGGGGGGGGCTTTAATGATGTCCTTGACAGACACCTTGACAGAAGCACATCCAACCCTGGTGCTCCCGTGTGCCCATTAGCACAGCACAATTCACCCATGCGTTTGGCCTGTCCAACGTTTGAAGACTCAAACACGCCACGGAGAGGAAGTACTACTAGTAAGTACTACTACTTTTCCCGGGGCACACAAGACATTTTCACGTCTGGATACTATATTTGCTACAACAGCGGAAGCCATTCCATTCTGGGAAGCGGAATACCTTGCCTGGGCCTTTCTAATCATTCTCCCCTCCAGGTTGTGTGTACGTTTGTGTGTGTGGGTGGGGGGATGAGAACATGAGAACTTGCATGTAACATTGTGGGAAGCTTACAAAGCCATTGTTAGGGATAGAGCACAAAACCTTATTGCAAAAAGCAAGACATTAACGCCCTGAAGGTAGCAATTCAAAGAGCGAGAAAAAATCTACCTAGAGACAGGAATGTCTGAAGTATTGAGACTGTTGGAGTCCATGGAAGAGAAATACAACATTGCACACAAATCAACCAATCAACACTATCTAGCGCAACAGAACAGGTTATATGAGACAGGGGACAAGACTGGCAGCCTCCTGGTCCAGCTAGAAAAAAGAGGAGAGAAATTCAGTTTGGTGGGAGAACTTCAACTGGAGAATAGCCCTAAAGCTGACAGGTCCATAGCAAAGGCATTTGCAAAATACTATCAGACATTATATACAGCAAAGCGAGACAAAACAGTGAGTAAAGTGGGAATTCCAAGAAGAACTACATTTGCCAGCCTTAAACACTAACAGGGAATTCCTGGAGGAGAACCTCTTCCCTGAGAAGCTTACAGAGGCTTTGAAGCAAATGTCGAATGGCAAAACATCGGGCTTTAATGGACTTCCGGTGGAAATGTACAAGAAACTATAGCCAGTGCTGAGATCCCATCTCTGAAATATATTCAGGGAGGCGGGGAGGGAGGGCGAGCTTCCATTAGACTTATGCCAAGCAACTATAGTAATCATACATAAGCCAGGCAAGCCCAAGAACGTATATGAGTCCTATAGACCTATCTTGCTACTAAACACCAAAATGAAACTACCAGCTAAACTCCTTATGACTCGACTCGTTAAAGTAATCAACTCTATGATACACGAACATTAAACAGGATTCATGCCGGGGAGGGCGGCCAGGTTAACCATAGGAGATTGCACAATTGGCTCGATAAAATAAGACACTCGCGGGAGCCACTGGTCATAAAGTCTTTGAATGTCAAAACGGCATTTGACTCCATTGATTGGGTGTACTTGAGCCAGACCCTAATAGTGTTTGATTCAGACCTAAGTTTTGCAACAGGGTGGCACTGTTATATAAGTCTCCGACAGTTGCTGTGAAAGTAATGGAGTTCTATCAGATCCGTTCCCACTAGGATGGGGTATCCAACAGAGTTAGCCGCTCTCCCTTCTCTTCTTCGCGTTATGTGTAGAGACTCTGGCACGCTGGGTTCGACTCCCCACAGGCATTAAGGGATTTCCCGAGATCACAGGGGAAACATTTTTTTTAAAATTGATACACACAGACAATATACTCCTCTATCTCATGTTACCCAGAGATGTTCATCCAAGAAGCACTGTCTGTATTCCGGTCATTTGAGAAGTACTTTGGATACAGACTTTGTTCGGGTAAATCCTTGTTATGAGTATCGGATGCATGGACTCAAATTGGAGACAAGTACTGTAACGTCAGGGTGCAAACAGACGGTTTCAAATATCTCAAGATTAAAGTAACAGGCAAAATGTCCTTTTTTTTTTTATTCAAGAAACTGGAGAAGTTCCTTTGCAAGTTTCAGTCAGACGTGGGGGGATGGAGGAGGCTCCCGCTGTCCCTGGTAGGGAGGGTGGAAAAATTTAAAATGATTACACTCCCGAAACCGTTATACTTCTTACAGTATACCCCCTACATTATACCAAACTCCTAGTTTGAGAGGACTGACACAGCACTTCGGGTGCTTCTTTGGAATGGAGGGAACCCTAGGATAGCACTGCAGAGGGCCGTATACAATGGATGCATAGTTCTCCTAGATCTCAGGGCGTATTGGTGGGCCTTCTAGTTGCAGCTTGTCAACAATTGGGGTATTTAATCTTCTAGCAGACCTGGCTACGAGGCTGGAAATAGCAAAGATGGCGAAATACACCTTATATGGACCTTCCATATACACTACATATATGGAAGGTCCAAAAGGCTGTATCTATTGGGGCCCACTCTGGTGGTCCTGGAAACCTAAGTTACAATACTTAGGGTGGAAGGGAAGGTAAACAAACTGACTTATGACGTTACGGAAGGGCCACATACTGAAAGAGGTGGGAAAGTTGATTGGGGTCCAACAGTGGAAGACGATAGACATATCCACAATAGGGGAGGTGAGGGACTCAAAGGGGATAAAACAGTTTGAAATAATAAAGGGAAAATTCAAACTAAACCCCAACTTGTGATATAAATATCTACAATTAGAGTATGCCTTAAGAGCAGAAGAAATTGACTGGGGAGAGATCTCAGATTATACGCTGCTTGAAGGCAGACTATTGGAGGAAGAGCCCACCAAGCA
Organism: Calotriton arnoldi; assembly: GCA_963921515.1. Classification (NCBI taxonomy): domain Eukaryota; kingdom Metazoa; phylum Chordata; class Amphibia; order Caudata; family Salamandridae; genus Calotriton; species Calotriton arnoldi. The sequence goes on along the minus strand of CAWUFW010002084.1, from coordinate 1,494,347 downwards.
GTCTCGCAAATGTACCAAACCATATTCAATAATAAACCTGACACCCTAAAGAAACTCCTACACTCATAGGAAACAGATATAGGGCCATTCGAAGATGTGGACTGGGAGGTAGCACTGATGTATCCAAGGGAAGTCATGATCAATGCCAGAATGAGGCTTACTCAGCTAAAGATCTGACACAGAACTTACTATAATAAGAGAAGACAGTTCAAAATGGGGAGAGCACATGGCTCCTACTGCTTCAGATACTAAATAGTAGAAGGCACGTTCTTGCATACGGCTTGGGACTATCCCACATGAAGGAGTACTGGAACATCATTATATGAGAGCTTGAGAAGTTGCTCAAAGTGGACATATTGCATACACCCCAATTTGTTATATTGGGCATCCCATGTGATGTGGATCTTCCACAGGCTAAGTTGCTGTTTAGCAGGCTTGGTTTGATAGTGGCCAAGAGGGAAATTGCTCAGGCGTGAGGTAAGAGTCAGGCTGCTACTAAACAACAGTGGCTGAATGGCATGAATATGTGTGTGGAGGCTAAGAGAGTGGTCTATGCTGGTAGGAGCTGCCCAGGCAAGCTTTGTGAAAGTGTGTGTGGGGGGTGGAGAATGTATTATGGGCTGGAGTGGCAGTGCCAGGCTCCACCACAGTCCGATCCAGGGGCACAGGGACATCAAGCAGAGGGCACAAGAAGAAGTAACACATAATATGACCAATGGAATGAGATCTTTGAAAATGAGAGGGAGTGAAGGGGAGAACAGAGGGGATAAACATATGTGCTATTGCTGTACTGACGGATTTGAGACATGGCAAAGAAATACAAACTGCATGGTGTGATTATGCCACTGTGATTCTTTCTTGTTACAAGTTAAAAAAAATTATAAGGTTAAACAAAAACAGGTTGTGGTATTGGGAGGTAGGAAAAGCGGGGAAGAGGGGAGTAAAAAGGATAGAGGGAAGATTAAAAAAAACTTGCAGGGGGAGCAGATGACCAGTAGAGGGGAAGGGATGAGGAAAGGGTTAACTGGGGAAGAAGAGGTGGAAAGAGAAGAGATTACAAGTGAGAGGGTGTAGTTCAGGCGAGGTGGTTAACTTGCCAGCACAACACACAGAATAACTCATGCTGCTTGGTAAACCCAATTCCTTTGACCCAGCTTTATGGTGGCCTGATTTTATGCCCCCTCTGCCTACCACGGTCGAGGTTGCGAAACACCTCGGAGTAAAAGTCGATGCCTCCCTGTCTTTCCACCCACAAGCTCTTCCAGTTTAATAAAATCACTAAAAAACGTTTTTGAGTACCTCCCACTAGCTGCAAGAAAGACAGTGGCCTTTGCACTGATAATGTCCAGATTGGACTATTGTAATAATTTGTAAGCAGGCTCCTCAATACAAATTATTCAGAAATTGCACGTGGTACAACACGCTGCTGCCAGACTTGTTTTGAAACTCACTTGACGATCTTCAGCCTCAGTGGGAAACAGCGTTTACAACGCTGTTATAACAAAGCAGTGCTTTTACAACGCGGTCGTTACAACGACCGCGTTGTTACTACGCAATACCTTTACATCGCAAGTCATTAGAACGACTTGCTGTAGGGGGCGCTAAGGTATTGGATATGAAATCCAACGCCTTCCATGCTGTTGCGCAAACTGGAGTAGGAATAGTAAATAATACTATTCCTAAGTCCAGCGCGCCCCCTACAGCAAGTCGTTGTAATGACTTGCAATGTAAAGGTATTGCGTACTAACAACGCGGTCGTTGTAACGACCCCATTGTAATAGTACGCGATGTAATAGCATGCGTTGTAACATGCTATATTCGCCTCAGCAGTACTAAAAGCTCTACACTGGCCGCCAGTGCATAAAAGGGTCCTTTTCAAAATTCTCATGTTCACTTTCAGAGCCTATAGAGTGCTGGGCCAAAATATCTAATTCCCAGATTTTCCCGCTACACTACTAAATGGACTCTGAGGTCTTCGCATCCCAATTTTTTGATGTCCCCTACCTTCAGACTCAAAACTCGAGGAGGTAAATCCTTTGCAGTTCTGGGTTCAAAGGCCCGGAACCAACTTCCTAGTCGTTTGTGACTCATTGGATCAGAAGCCATTTTTTTAGAAAAAAGCTTAAGACCTGGCTCTTTGCTGTCTCCGACACACAGTGTTACTTCTTTATTCTTTGATCTACACCCCGTTCTGGTCATTTTGTGCTAGGAGGTCATTCTTGTTGCCGCTTAGTGCCAGGATGCTCCTCTGGGAGTGTCCGTGCGCTCTATAAGAACACCATTCATTCATTCAGTAGTGGAGAAGAACAAACCTGCTAGAGATGCAGCAGTTATTGGGTCAGGTATATCCTGAACAAACAAGTTACTTACCTTCGGTAATGCTCTTTATGGTAGAGACTATCTAGTGACAGATTCCTCACCTTTTGAGGTTTCCCCAGGTGTCAAACTGGATCCAGAAACCTTTCAGCAATACCTCTGCATGCCAGTAGGTAGCATAATACGGCTCCGCAATAACCCATTTCTGCTCCGAATAGTACATGCAGAGTCTATATATATGTGCCACTCACGTGCACTGTCGTCATTTGCTTTCGAGACTGTCTGCGCACCCATACTCAAAGCTCCAAAAGGAAATGTATGTGACCTGTGTGCAGGATCCTAGACATGGTTAATCAATAGTGTCCAATCACAGAACAGGGAGGATTGGTGAGGAATCTGTGGCTAGAGTCGCTACCACAAAGAGGGGTACCAACCTGTTCTTGAGGTAAGTAACTTGTTCTTCTGATTGAGATTAATAGCCGCAGATTTCTCATCTTTTGAACAGATACCAAAGCTGTACCTAATTAGGGGTGTGCTGTGAATGGACTCTAACGAGAATGTTCTGTATAACAGAATGGGCAAAATGTTCTTCTCTGCGGACCGGACGACCATGCAATAGTGCTTTGTGAACGTATGGAGGAACACCCACGTAACTGCCCGGCAAATGTCTAGACAGAGACTCCGCGTGCTATCGCAGTGGTAGCAGCTTTGGCTCTGGCAGAATGAGCATGCAGGCCTTTTGGAGGCTCCTTTTTAGCCAATGTGGAGCAAATCTTAATGCAGAGCATAACCTAGTCGGAGATGGTTCTCTTCTGCTCTGCCCTGCCCATGTTTGCTCCAGAGAACTCCACAAAGAGCTGATGGTCCACGCGGTTTTCTTTGATACGATCTATATACAGGCTCAACGCTCTCTTGGGGTCCATGCAATGGAGTCTCTAATTCTCCTTAGAGGGGTAAGGAAGAGCATAGAATGTCGGCAGCATGATAGTTTGACCAACGTGGAAAGGCATCACAACTTAAGGCAGAAAGGATGCCCAAGTTCGCAGAACCAGTTTGTCTTAGAATAGGTTGGTGTGCAGCGGGCTGACACAGAGAGCTTGAAGCTCACTCGAGCTGCGCCGATGTCATGGTGATGAGGAACACTGTCTTGAGAGTGAGGAGCTGTAAAGGACAGCTGTGAAGCGGCTCAAATAGAGCACACAATAGAAAAGTGAGGACCAAATAAAGGTCCTACTGTGGCATGACGAAAGTAGAGGGAGGAAACAAATGCTGTAACCCTTTCAAAAATTTCACAATAGGCTGATCCAGCAACTGCAGAAAAGCTGCAATAGCCGAACGGTATCCTTTAACTGTGCCGTGGGCAAGGCCTTGCCGGGTTAGGGACAAAACAAACAATAAAATGTCAGATTATTTGGTCTGAAGGGGGTCAATCTGCCAAGTACTGCACCTAACCACAAAGGCTTCCCGACAGGCATATACAGTTTTTGTCGAGGGACGCCGGGCTGCCAATATGACATCAACCACCTCTGGGAGGAAGGCCAAAAGGTGTTCAACTATCCCCTTCCATGCATGAAGGTGGAGAATGCAAAGGCCAGGTTGCAGACCCCTGCCCTGCTGCTGCGACAGCAGATCCGACCGAAGGGGTAGCCTGATTGGAGGACAGAAGCTCAAGCCCAGGAGATCTGGATACCAGACTATCCATGCCCAATACGGGGTCACTAGGATGACTTGGGCCCAGTCGTTCTTGATCCATCGTCAGTACTCGGGGCTGGAGTGGTATTAGTAGAAGGCATACAGGAGGCCAGAGTTCCACTCGAGCAGAACACATCTTCGAGCGAGACATGCCTTGGAAACTCCAACAAGCAGGAGTGCTGACATTGCGCATTCTCGACGGTGTCGAACAGACTGAGCCAAAGATCTCGTCATTCGCAGAAGACTGAGCGCCACCTCCGGGTGTAGCTGCCATTTGTGATGCAGTAAGCACCGACAGCTGAGTTCATCCGACGTGGCATTTAATGATTTTGCCAGGTGGTTTACCACGAGCAAAATTTCTTGGTTGTCCAGCCATTTCCAGAGGTGCAAGGCCTCCTGGCACAGGGCCCGTGTCCCCACCCCGCCCTGTTTGCTGCAGTACCGCATGTTGGTGGCGGTCACGGGGAGCACCTGTACCAGCCTCCCTTCGATGGATGGAAGGAAAGCTTTCAATGCCAAATCAATGGCCCTCAGCTCCAAAAGCTGATGGGAACCTGAGAGCAGAGGCCTCTGATCTCTACCTCTCCCAAACAGCCCCCCATCCCAGATGCAATACATTGCTCACCACTGTCAGCTCTGTGTGGGGAAGAGAGGATGGTCAGCTGCTGACTCAATTGAAAGCCAGCAACCACCACTGCAGGTCCTTTGCAGTCTCCTTCAAAATCTGAACATGGTTGGAGGGGTTTGCTTGATTTTGTGCCCACTGAGACTTCACATCTCACTGTAGGGCTAGCATAAGTGTGCTCGAGCAGCAGAATTTAGGAGGCCATCAGTTTCAGCAGCCTCAGTCGACCTTCCTGAAATCCAGGACCGAGGCTGGAAGATCGGGATCATAGCCTGAATGCCTTGAAATCTCTTTCTCCGGGGAAAAGAACAAAAATGAACCGAGTCCAGAATGACTTAGTTGAAGGGAAGCGTCTGCGAAGGAGTCAGATGGGACTTTGGCACACTGATGGTGAACCCTAAAGATGAACAGGACTTTTGCCGTAGTCTGGAGGTGGTTGACGACTTCCTGGGATGAAAGTGCCTTCAGCAGCTAGTCGTCGAGGCAGGGGAAGACTGGCGCTCCTGACCTCCGAAGGTGTGCTACGACCACTGCTATCACTTTCATTAACACCCAAGGGGCACTGGTGAGACCAAAAAGTAGCACAGCAAACTGAACATGCTCCCGTCCACTACAAACCTCAGGTAATGACGGTAGTCCGGCAGGACGGGTACAAAGAATTAGGCGTCCTTCAGGTGCAAAGTTACCATTCAAGGCAGACAAGATCTGGGCCAATATGATTATTTTGAATTTTTCCTTCAGGAGAAAGGCATTGAGAGGGCACAGGTCTAGAAGAGGCCAGAGGCCTCAGTCCATTTTGGGCCCCTGGATTTGGTGGGAGTAACAACAACGTCCTACTTTCGGCATTGGCACCCTCTCTGTAGTCCCTTTGGCCAAAAGGGCTTGCACTTTATGCCGCAAAACAGAAAGATGATCCTCTGTTAGTTGTTGGGAAGGCAGTGGGAAGTGCGGCAGAGCAGAAAGGAAGGGAAAGGCATAGCCCTTCCAAACAATTTGCAGGAACTACCTATCTGATGTTATGCCAACCCTGCAGTAATCGTCAGATCCTGCCTCCCATCGGGTGGCTGTGCGCCACTAAAGGGGTTTTACAGGGAGAGCAGTAGGAGGCATAGTGAACTTGGCAGCCCCTTGACCTTGGCCGCAGAGGGCACCACAGCTGCAACTGCGAAACTGCGGGGTGCCATGCTGGGGTTGTATTGGCTGGCAAATATGGGGTACCTCATGCCAAACTGTGAAAGGAGCAGGAGGGATGATGCAGCTGGGGAGGTGGGGCAGATAAACCCAAAGAGCGCACTGTGGTCCTGTTCTCCTTGAACCATTTGTGAGAGGGGTCTAACTTGTCCCGAAACAGGCGAGTCCCATCGAATAGCACATTCATGAGGAATAAATGGACATCGCCTGAAGAACCGGTGGACCATAGCCAGGCGTGGCAGCAAAAACATAACATAACATGTGTATTTGTAAAGCGCACGTTCACCGTAGGCCTCTTGGCGCTGAATAACAGATGTTTATAGTTACCCAACTCAATGGTACACTGGTGCCAATGGCTGGCGCGATAGAATCAGTGGTGTCCAAGCCGCAACAAATCATGAACTTGACAGCATCCCGGCCGTCCTGAATGGCCTAAGCAAGGGAATGTCGGAGATCTTCAGAGAATCTAGAAGGACTTGAGCCACCCAGCCCCAAAGGGTGAGGAATAGCACCCCAGCAGGCAGCTAGCATTTACTGACCTGAGCGCAAAGCTGGTGGATGAAAATAATCATTTGCCAAAAGGTTTTAACACGTTTTGAGACTCTGTCTGAGAGAGTAGCTGGGAGCATGCTGGGATTGGTCTTGCTTGTAGACTTTCAGGGGAGGGGTGCTGAGACAGAAAAGGGGGATCGTTCACGACAGGGCGATGGTATCACGCAATCTGGCTGTTAACTGGTGGACCAGAGCAAGGTTTGGCCCTTGCCCTTAATAAGGTGCCTGTTAAGGCCTTGTTAAATGGCAGGAGGGGCTCAGAAGATGTTTGTCCCTCGGCTGGAGAACTTCAGTCAAGACATTAGTCTTTATCTCCTTTACCTTTACTTCCACAGCATTATGCATTATTATCGGAGGAGGAAGTTCAGCCGCCTTATACGTTCCCATGGGGAGGAAGTGGACTCCTCTGTGGCTGGTCCAGGGGTTGAGAGAAGGACAGTTTCAGGGAAGGTATCGAGCCCACTAGCCTCCTGAAAGTCATCATACCAATTATCATCTTGACAGATTTGAGCAAACTCATAACCCACAACATAATCATGGTATGAGTCCATGCCAAAAAGTGAATGTAAAGTGTGGTGTCTTCTCTGTGGTTGTGGCACAGAAAGCGGAGGAAGCGGTGCCTCAACTATCGTCAGAGAGTACCATGGAAGCGCCTCATCTGATGTTGGTGGATTTGGTACTGGCGTCAAAGCCCCAGGGACCAGAGTGGACCGCATCACCGGAGGTGGGGGTCTGGACTGCGGCCAGAGGTACTGTAACAGACTTGGAGGGTCCAGCTGGTGCTGAGGGTGAACCCACTGGCTATACTACAAGTGGAGGACAGCTCAGCTCCCTTTGTCCCGAAGTTGGGTGAGAGGGAGTCAGGAAGGAGCCATAGAATCAGAGCATGGCTGCATGGAACTCTTCAAACTGCTGCGAAGTGGCAGGCGGCCCCAGAAACTTGCGTTGACTCCAGGAGCAAGAATCGATCCATGGCGCCACCCCAGCCCCGCTAAGGCAAATGCGAGTGACGAGAAGGGGCTGAATACTGCTTTCATTTCTTATGCTTCTTTTTAGACTTACCGGACAATTTCGTTCACGAATAAAACTGGCCTCACAAGTGGCTACGTTGGCACCTGACGCGGGAACTGGACCAAACCTTAGACTTAGATCTCAACTTAGAAAGGTCTCAGCGAGGAGCCTTCTCATGCTTGGTGATGTAAAGTGTTTCCTTGTGGTCCAGGATAACCTTCGGGTTCATCGACGTGCAGTCACTGCAGACCTTGGAGTAGTGATTCGGCCCCAGGCACCACGGGCATACCTAATGGGGATCTGTCACAACCATTAGCTTGTGAAAGTCCCCACAATCCTTAAAGCTGGTCATTTTAGGGAAAGACATTCCTTGCACACTGTTAGAAATTTGGAAAAATATCAAGGGAAAAGGATCGCTGTGAGAAAGCTCCAGATCAGCATCAGGAGGAGCTGAAAGATAGCAACTGGGGTCAGCATGCAGGAGTGGCACCTATGTAGGCTCTGCATGTTTTTTCTGGAGTAGAACGGCGTTGGCACGGTGCCGTACAGTGCCATCTACCAGCGTGTAGAGGTAGTGCTGAAAAGTCTCTGGATCCAGACTGATGCCTATTCAAAGTTTAGGAATCTGCGGCGAGAACTCTCTAGCAGAAACGTGAGTCCTTAATAGTGGCAGGAAACTCAGTGAGGTTGGGACTTGTGAGAAATTGAGTTGATGGTTGAGGGGGGAGTGAGCCCGCCTCAAGCAACAGCCCCAATTCTTGTCAAGGTGAACCACAAAAAGACACTAAATTAACCTGTGCTTAACCCTCTGGTAGCTTGCCACAAAAGCAGTCAGGCTTAACTTAGAGTTAATGTGTGAAGTATTTATGCAGTACTCAAACAGTAATACAGTGAAAACACAACACAAGAAAATCCCCACACTACTCTTTGAAAAACAGTAAAATGTAATAAATTATTTGACACCAAAATAACTGAAATCCAATTAATAGAACCGGAGATATGCATGTCTGGTTAAGTATAGCGCCTTAAAGCACAGAGCTCCACTCGTGGTTACCTAGTAGTGCTTGACTGGGGGAAAGTCGCAAGTTCAGGCCGACTGCAATGGAGCCTTGACCGGATATAGTGATGAGGTTGGACCAGTTGAAAAAATTACCTTTTCAAACTCTGGTGCGAAGAGTCAAGTTCACAGTGGAGGAGGCTGCGAAGGAGAGTGTTGCGGATGGTCTTCGCTGTAGCGTTAAGAGCAGGACGGTTGTCGCTGTAGAATGAAGATCCTGTTGGGCACCATGGACAGTCAGTGCTGGACCTTTGCATTGCCGATCACTACAGGCTTTCGATGCTATAGCAGGAAGTGCAGCTCTCGCGTTGAGGGTCATCGCTGGCAGTCACTGTAGCACAAAGAGTCGGCTCCACCGGAGCTTCACGTTGGCCGTCATAAGAGGCTGCAGGATCTCGGCGCTAGCAAGCCCACTCAAGGTCACGAAGAGTTCAAAACTTTAGGATTTCTCCTTCTTTCTCAGAGGAGTGCACTTTGATGCCAACCAAGAGCCCAGGACCTGGCGAGGCGCCTCTTGGGGATCAGGGACGCACTCTTGCTCAGGCAGGTCCAGTTTCAGGCAGGTCCTGCTGCAGCAGGTCAGCTGGGAAGTTGCAGGGAGGCCTCTGGTGCTTTTTAAGTCCTTGCAGCTCGGAACCCGAGGTGTCTGCTGACCCTTGGAGCCACGTCAGGTAGCCTGTGAAGACGGGAGCGAGCCCAGTCCTTCTTCTGTAGTACCCACAGGTCCAGGAGTGTACTACCAAGCTGGTCTCAGGGTCCAAGGAGCCAGCTTTGAAGTGGGAGAAATTCTAGGCTCCCCCCACATCTGGTTCTGGAATTCTCCTCCTTCCTGACCTAGTCCCATGATGTCTATAGTCACAAAAGACTTGAGTGTGGTTCCTTTTTGTGTGTGCTGAGGCAGCTCCTTTGAAGTGCAAGTGTGGTAGGTAACAGCTCCGTCCCTCCAATCAGGTCAGAATGGCCCATCCTGCCAACACACAGTCTCCCATTGTGATACTGTCTTGGAGTAATCCACAAAAGCCACCTGCCAGAGAGGGCCAAGTTCAACACGACAACCCTCCAGCCAAAAGTCAGGGCAAACTAATCAATACCTTGATGGGATTCCCTGCTAAGGCGATGGAACGTGGACAATGGGCCTCTTCTGCAGTGGCACCTGTAACTTTTATGTCCCTCAGAATGACGTTGGATCCCTCTGTCAACACTCTTCTGGGCCACTGGACTGGCCCATGGGAAAACCCTTTTCCTCACTTCTGTCCCCAACCTGAACTCTGCTCATAAGGATAGCAACCAACATAGGCCACTGGCTGTTGTCAGTGTCAAGAGTCAGGCCCCGGCCATCCAGGGCTTTCTGACCTCTGAGGTTTCTCAGAGTGGGGATAACAGCCACGGGTGTTAGGCACAGTTCTTTCACTTTTCCCTCCAACCAGTTCAAGGATGGTATCCTGAGACTGGCCTTTCAGCCCAGGGCCTGTACCCGGAGGCTGAACAGGTGCCCGGCAAGTAAAGACTTTTGGGGAAGGACCACTACACAGTCTAGGGCGGCACACTATCTGTGTCATGTAAGGGTGTACCTGGTGCAGGTCTCCATACCCCTGTCTCTGTGACAGCGCAGCACCTCCAGGTCAGAAGTGGCTTCACCAGGGTCAGTCTTGGGGTGTTCTGTTCTCAGTGCTGGCAACACCAATCCACTGGTCCTCCCACTGTGGTCTGTTTCTAACTCCTGCTTCTCCATTTGGGCCTCCGTATTCTACCTAAGGGAGTAGTGCCCCCAGAAACTAGAGCTTTCAGGACGCCCTGGACGGCCGCTCCTCCCAGCTCTTCTAATAACAGTGGTAGCTCATTTCCCAGTATGCAGTCAATGGGCATATGAGGACTAAACTATGACCCTCCTCTGGGACTCCACCCCACCCCATTCCAGGGGACATCAGAGCCTTAGGGCGGAGGAAGACCTGCCCATGGGCCTGAGTCACCCTACACATCTGTCCAGTGTACTGATCTGGGAAAGCCAGCTTTCCACAGCCATGATCTTGCTGGCACCAGTATCCCTCAGAGCATGACAGGGATCCCATTCACTGTGACCTAGTGGAATGGACCACTCCCACCCTCAGGGATCACAAACTCACCCTCTAAGTCTATCTCCCAACTAAGAGAGACTAGGGCATGTTCTAACACCTACCCTTGGAGACTTCTTCCCCCTAAGGCCACACTGGCCACCCTTGTAGAGTTCCCACAAGTAGGTGGTTTCCGAGGACAGACAAAGTCCCCCTGCTTGTGTTTTAACTGGGAACACTCAAAGCAACGGGGTTGGAAATGGGCCACCACTCACTGAACCTCGTCCCGTTTTCTCAGAAGGGGCATGGGAACCCTTTCCCCCCACATTACTCTAGGACCTGTCTGTGTTTCCCTGGACCTCCCCATCACTCTGCTAGGGGGAACCTGACCTACCCTTCTTTTTTTTTTTTTGAAAAACCATTTTTATTATTTTGTCAGCTTATAATGCATTACATGGTACATCATAGTAAAATGCATTTCAGAGTTTACATTCATGAATATTGGCAGGAGTAACTGGTTCATTACAACAATAACAGTTCTTAATAACATCTTTAACTTCAGATCTCAGCAGTAGAGTCAATCTTTTTGGATGTCTGTATTTCTGTACAAATCTCGGGGGGGGGTTTAGGCAGATGATGTGGTCTTTTAAGGCTGTGTCCCCCCAAACCGCAGTGAGTAGGGTGCGAGAGAGAGGGTGGGGGCCTGAGGCGAGTAAGGGCACATGGCCCCTCACATGCACGTCTTTAGCGTTAGTCTATCGCCTGTCCTTCTGGTGAGGTATCAGGCAGAAGCTGCAGCTCTTCAAGCATGTTCTCCCATAGCCTTGCTATTGGGATTCTTCATAACCCCCTAGCCTCTTCGCGTTGCAGCGCCACCGCCTCAGCCCTACCTCATTTCAGAGTTGCTGCCCACCAGTGCCGTTCATTCGGGAGAGTGTGTGCCTTCCAGTGCACTGCTATTAAGCAGCGCGCAATGAGGAATGCCAGGTCTATGAACCAAGTAGTTACTTTTTGGGATTTCCTTTGTCTATATAAGCCAAGCATTACCCCTTCCAGTGTATGTAGGTCCGTGAGCCCTGTCAGTGTTGCTACTGTGTCGGTAACTGCACTCCATAATGTTGCAGCTGCTGGGCTATACCAGAAGATATGTATTGAATCCGCATTGGGCGTGTGGCATCTGGGGCATAGGTGGGAAGCCTGAGACATTCTATGGAGGCTGGCTGGAGTCAGGTAAGCCCTGTGCAGTATGGTATGTTGGATATATTCAAACTTAGCTTTGGAGGATAATTTCCATGGATACTATGTGGCCCGTTCCCATTCTTTGGGAGTGGAGTCCCGGAATAGGTCCCTTTCCCAACTTCCGCGCGTCGCTAGTAGTGGGTCATTCGTTGTGAGTCCTAGCGCCTTGGCAAACCAGGTAACCAGGCGGCGGTCATTTCCCATAATGTGTAAAGTGTGTACAAGGGGATGTTGCTCCGGTTCTGAGTCAGTGATGTTCCATAGACAGCCTAGTTCAACCACCAATCTGCCATAGGCCAGGAAGTGTCCCGCCGGCAGGTTTTGTTCCTCCTTTTAGTTGACCGAAGGGTATGAGTTCTCTGTCCTGATACAAATCTCCAAGACTACCCACACCAGCGTCCGGCCATGTCACCAGGCCATCCCACCCTATGAGTTCCCAAAATGGTGCGCTGTTTCTAATCCCTATAGCCGGATAATAGGGTAGCAGGTGTGTTATCACGCGTATACTCCCATGAAAACTCTTAGAGGCAACACAAACCAGATTGTTGGCCTGCCCCTGGGAGTAGTGCCTCTCCTATTATTGTCTGTGCTCTGGCCACTGATAGCCTGCCTACCTCCATGGTCTGCCTACCTGCCAACCACCTCGCCGGCCACTGCAGTTGTGCTGCTAGGTAATAATATTCAAATTTGCCGCTACCAGGCCTCTATCCACTGGCAGTTGCAGCTTGTGCAATGCCACACGCCTCATCCCCTTGTTCCATATAAACACTCCCAACATCACATGCAAGGCATGAAAAGTGGATCGTGAGATTGACACCGGAAGGTTATGAAAGAAATATAGAAGCCGGGGGTGCTTCACCATCTTTGAGAGAGATATACATGTCCCTGTACCGTAAGTGGCAGAGTACTCCAGAATGTCATCTGTGGACAGAGAGAGGAAATAGTCCTAGTGAGGTATCTAGTTCTAAGGTCTTGGGTGTTGTGGAATATGTTTACCCCTAAATACCAAAATGTGTGAGGTTCCCATCTCCCCGAGTGATCTCCTACTGTTATTTCCTGTGAGGGACAGTCGTCCCGGAGTGGGAAAGCGCATGATTTCGCCTAATTAACTCAGATGACCTCCTAAAATCCTCAAGTATGCCCGCAATGTCAGGGATCCCAGTACGGATGTCCCGTATATACAAAAGGACATCGTACGCATACATCAAGACTATGTGCATTTCATCATCTAGCGGGACACACCAGGTCTCTACACTCTGGCGGAGTCGCTGCGCCAAAGGCTCCATTGCCAGAGCAAATAATATTGGTGAGAGGGGACAACCCTGTCGGGTGCCTCTACTTACCGGAATCAGGGCTGAGGTAAGCTGACCCATTTTCACCATGGCAGTGGGTGCTGTATAAAAAAGTTTGATCAGCGCTTGTAGTCTCCCTGTTATGTTCATCTTAGTTCAGTGTGGAGAAAAGGTACCCCCAATCGACGGTGTCAAATACCTTTTCTAAGTCTAATACCAGGCAGGCAGGAAATGGCCACCGTGTTGAGGCTTGCTCCGTCACTCGATATCGTCTTCGGACATTCAGGGTGGTGGACCTATCAGGTATAAAGCAGTTCTAGTCAGCATGTACCAGACGGGGCGTTTGTTCCATCAGTCGGACCGCTAATACTTTACTCAGGATCTTATAATCCGTACCTAGCACTGAAAACAGGCAGCAGAGGTAAGTTATAATACGTCTTTGTCTGGTTTAGCCATTGACACTAACAGGTACTCTCTCATAGACAGCGGAAGGCAACCCTCGTCCAGAGCAGCCTGGTACACCTATAACAAATTCGGACCCAGAAGCGACTCATAGACCTTATAGAACTAGGTAATCCGTCCAGGCTGGGAGTCTTTTGTGTTGCTGCGCCCCTGATGGCACTACAGATCTCCTGTAGTGTGAGTGAGGTGTTTAGTTCCTCTCTTCCCAGGGGATCAATGTTAGGTAGTGTGATGTGTTCCAGAAAATCAGTTATATGTGTGTGGCGCTCTACTGCAGGGGGATCATACAGTCGCTGGTAGTACATTGTGAAGGCACTATGGATGTCAAATTGATTATTGTGCATGCAGGGTGGGGGGTCTCTAACTGTTGTGATTGGGATCACTGGTGCTGAGCTACGGAGGAGCCAGGCCAGAAGCCGGCTGATTTGTTGCCTTCTGCATGCATTCAGGCCTGGTATGCACGAAAGTCCAGGCAACAGAGCTGCTCTATTAGCCGTGCATGGCGTGCCCACACATCCTCCAGGGATGAGGGATGGGCTGCGTTGTGGGGTCATCTCTGGCTGCAGACTGCTGGGCACCAAGTGATGGCTCAGTCCGCATTAGGCCGTGATGTAGCGTTGCCCTGGCCCCCACCATTGTTCTGAGGCAGTGCCCCTCACCGCTACCTTCAGTGCCTCCCACTCAACTAGTCCAGAGGGGGCTGTGTTCCACTTATCATCAAAATAGTGGGCACCAGTTTTGCACATCTCTTCTCTGAAGTCTTGGTCTTCTAGTGTAACCGACTGCAGCCTCCACGTGGGGACTGGGGCTTGCAATGCCCCGATCGGAGATGGATCTGTAATGGGTTGTGATCAGAGAATCTCCTTCCGAAATACTCAGCATCCAGTAACTGAGCCTGAACTGAGTGATGACAGAAGATGTCATCTAATCTGACATGTCGGTCATATGGGGTAGAACAAAAGGAATATTCCCTGATCTCCTAGTGTAATCCCCGCCCGCTATCATGTAGTGACCAGTGGCTAATCCATCGAGTGAGACAAGTTGCCACCAACATCACTGGGGAGGCCGGCAATGTGGGGGTGGGAACAATCTAACTGTGGGTTGAGGCCGCAATTGAAATCGCCTCCCATAATCCAAGGAATATATGCCCAGCAGGTAAGCACCAAGGAGAGACGTGCCAAAAATGTTGGTTGGGCCGTGTTTGGTGCATAGATGCTTCCTAATATCACGGATCTTCCATCTAATAGGCCCTCCACTAGGACATAGCACCCCTCCGAGTACACTTCCACCGCAATGTGCTGGAATGGAACCTCAGGTCGGATCCATATAAGCGCCCTTGCCAATGTTTTTGTAACTGAACCTCCTCTTCCTTTGTTATGTGAGTCTCTTGGAGTAGCACAATCTGCACCTACGCCTTCTTACATACTTTTGCATATCGTGCTTCTTGCGTGTTGTCCCTATCCTCCTAACGTTCCAGGTTAAAACCCCCATGTTATCCATTTTTTACTATGGGTTATCAGAGGGGGCGAAGGAGAGACATGCCTGTTTCCGATTATAGTGGTGACAAAGGGGTTCTCTCGGCTTGTGTGTGCAGCTTGATCCAGGGGAGCCCTGTCACTAACAATCGGAGCCCTGTCACTTACAATCGGTCTGTCTCTATCTCCATGATCTTTATAACATGAACGGATAATAAGCCCCATATCAACTCCCAACCCAGGGAGATCTCCAATGGGGTGACTACCCAAATCGTTAACTGAATGTGTGGGAGCTCAAAGATGATTTTGCATATGTGTATACGAGCCTCATGGGGAGATTTGGGAGGGGGGGGAACGGACGAGGGGAGGCGTATCCAGTAGCTCTGTGGTATCTCGCTCAGCCGTCTAGAGCTGTAAGTGCTAAGAAGGTTTAGAGCAGGCCAACTCTTGTGCTAGACCCATGTTTACAACTTCTATAACTTTCTCAAGCACATTCGGCTGGCGCCACGACCCAAGTCTCTATCCACAGTCCACCCACGGCCTAGCACCAGGCCGTCCCCCGCATCTGCATTAGGAGGCAATCCCATTGGGGGGAGCAGAGGAAATAGGGAGGGGGGAGGAGGGCCGGCCAAGCAAATCCCTTACTCTAATCTCACGGTTATAGCCACAGAATGACCCAGATATACGGTGTCAAGAAATCAAACCCCTTTTCTTATATCAAACTGTCGGCGGTAGGGCGTCATCCGTGATCTGCTCCGGCGGGGAGTAGCACACCGCTTACCAGGAGGAGGCTGTGGACAACGCCTGGGACTGCTCCACCTGGGCTTGCTTCGATGTAGGCGTACCATTAATCTGTTGCGATTGGCGACCTGTCCCTCGCTGTCAGCCTCTTCATCCTGCTCCACCCCCATGAGGCCTCGCCACTGATATTGCCGCTATTCACTCCTCGTATCGGCACTGCTCCACCCAATCCCAGGCATTTCTAGGCTCAGGGAAGAAGTAGCTCTTGCTGTTCGCTATCACCTTTAGTTTGGCCGGGAATAACAAAGGGTATATTAAGCCTACCTGTCGTAACTTTCGTTTCACTCCTTGGAACGAGGCTTTCTGACGCTGCACTGCCATTGTGTAAACTGGGAACAGGTATACCCTTGCACTGTCGTATAGAATAGGGTTCGTAGTGTGGGTTGCTTGCAGTATCGCTTCTTTGTCACAGTAATTCATTACGCGTACCACCACAGGTCTAGGCGGAGGTGGTCTCCTGGTCGGCACAAGATGGGCACGTTTTAGTAGGAAATGTGGAGCTAGCTTATCACGGGCGACAGTCTGACTCAACCAGTTCTCAAAGAATAGTACCGGGTCGGATCCTTCGGCTCCTTCAGGAAACCCTACTATCCACAGATTATTGAAGCACGATCGACCTTCTGAGTCTTCCACCCCGTTCTCAAGTTCCTGTCCTTTGGCTGTGAGTGAGCGCACTTGGGCCACCAATTCTAATACATCAGGCTGGAGCTCCACTATAGCAGTTTCAATGGTTCCAACTCAGGTGGATAGTTTCTTCTGGTCGTCCTGGAGCAGCCCCATCTCGATCACTACCGCATTGACCCTGCCTCTAAGTTCCTGTCTGGATTCAAGATTGTATCCAGTTTTGCATCCGTGTCAGGTTGAGTTATCTTCCCGGGTGCAGTCTCAGGGGTAGGGCGCTCGATCACGCCCATTGGTTGGCGCCCCATGGGTTGTGAGCCTATTTCGCCTCTCTTCCCCATAGTGTCAGGGATTTCACCCTCTCTTGTGGCACTGAGAGATAGTTTAGTCCCGCTCTCTGGATGCCTGGATGGCTCGATCAATGCAGTCCTCTCAGCCCAAGCCCACCAGTCCCCAGATTGCTATAACACCGTGCAGCAACTGGGCGGCACACGCAACTGGGGCTGACTCTCCAATTCCACTGGGGCTGGGTGCGGGGATCTCACCATTTCAGCACTTTGCTCCCGTTTTTTGCTCAGGGGTGAGGGACAGTCCAACTGCACCAGCAGTGGCCCAGTAACTGAGGCGACTCTGATGTTAGTGGGACCCTTCCCAAGGCCACACCACAGCTCGCAGTGACTTTTGTACTGATGAGAACCCGCTTCTCCCCATGTGCCTCTCCGCCTTGACGCACTGGCGGTAATAGCGGTCCATGGCTGAACTGCAGATCAAGTGATGGTTGCGGTAAAGGTATGAGCAAGATGGCATAGAAGCAGACCTGAACCCCTGAAGTGGGACGGCCCCCTGTGGATACTCTAGTGGTTCACAATGGGTGAGCCCCCGTCGAGGGTCGCAGACCCCTCCAGGGCCTATTCTCCTCCTGGTCCTAACCCAAAAGGGTGACTGAAATTGTCACGGTCAGTCGTTCCTCCCGCTCTTAGGGTTTTGCTGCAGCAGGGCACAGTCTCTTGGGGGAGGGAAGGAGGGAACCCAGCTCCTCATTGCAACTGTATCTGGTTAGGTAGCCATGGACACCAGGCACCAGGGGCTATGCTGCAGCAGCCAACCTCACTCCTCAGGCGTTATTGCAGCCCCAGACCGACACTTACCCAGTCTCCTGGCCCTTTCCAGGCCTTCTTCCAAGTGCTGCAGTATTTTCTGCGAGGATGGTGCGGGGCCCAGGCCTAGTCTCCACCAGAGGTGTGCACTCGGAAGCTGGGCCCACAGTTATCCACTGCCCGTTCCTTACCTGCCACCCTTCAAGCCAGAATTGCGCCTTAGTCTTTTCTCAGTTGATTTCTGGTCCCTCAGGCCTATGGCAGTTGTCAGCCCAGGCCTCTTTCCTCTGGACCCAGTCCACATAGCCTCCAAGTGGTTTCTCCCTTCTTGTAGGCCTTTTAATTTTTATCCTGCTGCTGTTTTTAGCCCCAGCTCAATCGACTGCATTCGCACTTTCCCACCGTCTGTGGGTGATGCTATGGCTGGCCTCAGCTCCGCACACGGAAGGGGAGTTGGGGTGTAGGGCGACAGTCACCCCCCCTCCCCCCCTGCAAATGTGTTGGGCGCTCTCGGCTGCCTCAAATCTGGAGTGGGAGCTGTGTCGCACCAGCCCAGCCCAGCTTAGCCTATGGCATTGGTAATTGCCCCGGGCCGGCGCAATTGCAACCCCCCAGCACCGCTGAGTCCTCCTTCCGGGTACTGTAAAATCTCCTTAGGGGCCGGTGTGCCCCAATCCCTGCCGGAGCACGTGCCGGGCAACGCATCTTTCAGCGGTTCACCGCCCACACCCCTCCCGGCTCACCTCATGTCCAGACATCACCCGGGCCTCTCTTGGCCGTTCTCAACTGTCCAGGCCCTCTGGTGACCAGGGTCAGGGCCTCTCTCCACCAGTAAAAGGACCAACGCACCTCCGGGCCTAAGCCATGCGGCCTTCAAGCTGCCGCTCATCCCCTCTCGAGATAGGCCACTGGAGGCTCCCCTGCCTCACCACCGGCATCCCCGCCACAATGTGGCTGGCATGGATTCTGCCGCATCACCAAGACCGGTATCGCTATTGTTTTCAGTCAACCTGGTTACGGCGATGTGTGCCAGATCGTGGGTCTCAGACACAGAGTTTCTCTAGCTCGCGTCTGCCATCTTCTGCGGCTCAGTCACGCCATTCCTGACCTACTCTTCTTGGAGTCACTTCTAGGTACCTTCTTCTAGACCCTGGTGCTGAGCTAGCGGTCACTCTCCTCAGCAAGCTCCCTGGGGTCAGTGATCTTAATATCCACTAGGTGTTAGATTAGCTCTGGAAAACAATTGCTGAACATGTGCTCCCTGACAAACAAACTGTACAGCCCTTGTTAATTGCTCATATCACTGCCTTTCACCCAACCATCCAGTGTCTCACAAAAGTAATCCATATAATCTACTCAGGACTGTTGGGGCAACTTCTGATTTTCCCTAAACTTCTGCCTGTACTTCTCAGGTGTGAGATCATATTTCCTGGAAGGATTGTCCTTCATGAACAGATACTTCATCCTCTCCCCTTTCCCTAGGGCTAACAGTGCATCCATCCCTTCATTGGGAATGTGCCTCCAGAGACTGAACCCCCCAATCCTCCTCAGAGACCCTGTGAATATTTAGGGCAGGTGTCTCAAAGAGTAGCTCGTGAGCTACTGGTAGGTCTCCGGCAACCTATAAATAGCTCTCTTGTGTGCAGCCCAGTGAACTAAATTAGAAGTTTTTGCTTGATGGAATTAATATACATATACTAAAATTGAAAAGCAGGCATTTTAAACTAAAATGTCTGTATTTATGGTACTAATAAGCTGATGTTTGGAGAAAAACGGTTGAATTTCCAAAATATATTTAAAGCTGATATTTGAGTAATTAAAATCAAACAATGTTGGCAAGACTATTACTAATATTATTAACCTGGTGCTAGGGTCATTGCATCTATGGGTGGAACATATTACCCATTTAGAGGCATGCCACATTGGCAAATCATTTTTTACATTACTGCTGGCAATCAAGCCTGATGCACAGAGGTGATCATTGCTAGTATAATGGCAACTATTGTAATCTTGTCTAGTGTGGTTACTACTACATCTCTAATAATACTAGTAGCTAGGGAGGATTTTTGTTGAACATAAGTAGCTCTTAATAAAGAAAGGGTTGGAGACCTCTGATTTAGGGCAACCTTATAGCCCTCGAACCTCCTATCTATATCGTCCCCTACAACACAATTAGACACCAGGTCATTGGGAATGGGGACCCTCCTGTCTCCAGTTGTCAATAGGGTATTACTGTCACCATTGCTGCTGGATTATGGGGTCTGCTTGGCTTTCAGGTCCAGTTCTTGTTTACTCATTTCATGAGCCAGCAGAATTTTCTTCTCTTCCAAGGCCAGTTTCTTATCCCCCAGGGCCATGTCAGCTTCTGCCATCTCCTATGCTAAGGCTCTCTCTGATTTAGCCTTTCTTTCTTCTGCCTTCATTTTAGCTTGCCCAGCTGCAGACTAAACTCCCTCTCTGCCTTTCTGTCCTTCAGCTCCTCCAGGGACAGATTGCAGGTAGAGATGTTGCTGCTGGCTCAGGATCTAGCAGGGGACCTTATTACTGTGGGCCCACCTCTCTCCTCTGGAACCATGATCAGGGAGTTGTCATCCTCCCCTTCCATCCCCTCCTCCTCCACAACATTTAGCTCCTCCTCCTCCTGTGCTGTAGCCTGTAACTGGTGAGCCCCCCACCAGGCCCTGAGGGCCTTCTGGAGCCCCTGGTTCTTGAAACTCCTGTTTACTGGAAGCCCACTCCCCCTGCAAAATTCCTTGAGCTCAGCCACCATGTAGCTCTCCATGTTGTTCACCTCAAACTCCATGCTTACACCAGGAAGAGTCATAGGTGCAAAAAGTCTGGTGGAACATATGTAAATTTGTAAAAAGCAAAAAGAGTTAAATTAAGGAGAATTTAAAGAGACTGAATCTGGTATCAAATTTTTTATATGGGATTTTTAACATTACATGAAATCACTAATAGTAGTTCCCAAAAGACGACACATTCCACAGTTTGTCCAGGTCCATGCACGGCTTAGGTTACGTGCATCGGTTGTTCACAGAGGGCAAGAATCTCGAATAGTTTTTTCAGGGCCGCACCGCGTATTTTTCACAATCGTAATATTATGAGATTGGTTTTTCTCAGTTCTTTCTTGTCAGGTTTGGCCACTCAGCAACACGCGTGTTCGGCGTTCTTCAAAGTTCGTTAAAATAACCGCGAATGCTTTGTCTTTTGGGAACTGTGAATAAATAAATGACATTTCTTTGGCCCTGAAGAAGCCCATAACTGGCCGAAACGCGTTGGCTGCGTGGAATTGCTCTCTTTCGGTCAAAAAGACCTTGAATAAAGAATCATAACTATCAAGGAATAGACCTCTCAATTAATCTTTTCATGTTATTAATGTAACAATGTGCTTTTACGGCAATAACGAAAGATGAGAGGCAACACAAGCAAATATCAGGTAAGTACAAGGTACAAAATAAAGCAGCAATGATCAAATGAATACGTTGTGGTCTTTATCGTTCGTTTATTTCAAACATGGTCCAACAGACAGCCAACGCATTTCGCCCAAGCATGGGCTTCTTCAGGGCAATGCGAAAATAGTAATAGAGAAATGTCTCAAAGGTTAAGCAATTAGTCCCAAGATCTGTAACGCGTCCGTTACGGAGTGTAAGAGAATTATTCTAAAGGTCTCTGAACCTGAGAGCCTTTCGCAAGTCCATTAAGAAGTTCCTAGGTCAGCTCATGGGTCAAGCACCCAGAAAGTAAGGTATTTCCGCGACTGTTGAGTCGCTGCAGTGTCGTGTCGCGACTTGCCGTGTCCGGACACGGCAAGTCGCGACACGACACTGCAGCGACTCATGTTGGACCATGTTTGAAATAAACGAACGATAAAGACCACAACGTATTCATTTGATCATTGCTGCTTTATTTTGTACCTTGTACTTACCTGATATTTGCTTGTGTTGCCTCTCATCTTTCGTTATTGCAGTTTCTAATTAGTGGTCAAGTGGCAGCTGACCATTTGAGGTGGGCAACATTTTACATAACGTGACGCAACTAGGCAGTGCAGTTGTCGGTAACCCGGCTGCTATCTAAAGTTCAATGTGCTTTTACGTATGCTTTTTCTGAAGTTGCCTCTTGACTACTGTTTGAATAAATTGAATTATGAATGGCTTAATTTGGTGGCTAGCCATTTGAGGTGGACAATTATTAATTGTGTTGCTAAAAAAAAGTGACAACACACGTGGTGGTGCAGCAAACGGGTCCCCTTGCTGCCTATACTTGTTCAATTTTGTTATTGTGTTGAACTATAGTTAAGGAAGAGTCTAGCGTTATTCCCAGTGAACAGACATATGGAGTTAAAGATGGGGGAAATCCGGTATGACAAGGAGCTGTAGTAGATCCGGGTTGAAAGGTTTTTTTTTTTTTATATGGGGAAGAACAACATGAATTCTGTGTTTTTTTAGGACTGAGAAAGTTATTTGAATATAGACTAAGGTGTTTCTTAAGGTGATAACGTCCTTTCGAGTTGAAGTTTTAAGGCAGAGTTGGGTCTCGTCAGCATATTGGCGAATGGTGATATTTAATCTTTGCAAAGTTCTGCCAGTGGTTCAACATAAAGGTTGAAGAGTGTAGGGGACAGAATAGATCCTTGTGAAACTCCACAAATTATAGGCGATGGGTCAGAGACACTATGATGAATTTCTACAATTTGAGAGCGTTAAGAGAGGAAGGAGATAAACCATTTGAGGACCTGATTTAGATCTTGGCGGGACTCCGGTCGTCTCTCCGTCGTGGCGGTGACAAGTACTCCGTCGAGCTGACGGGAGTCCCGGCCACCGTATTTAGATGTGGGTTGGCTGAACTGCTGTCTGCATCAACAGACTGTTTTCCATTGCATAAGCAGTACACCTCCGTCGACGCAGTGGACTCCTCTGCTGGCTAACAGTACTCCGTCGCCAGCGGGTTAGTGCCAAGTCAATTTAGATTTGCCCGTTGTGCTGGCGTTGTCCTACCAGCGGACTCCTGACGAAGTGAGCCCCTGGTGGAGAGGAGACTGGTAAGTACTACTCATTAATGTCTCACTACACATATATGTTGCGTTTGCTTCAAAAATATATGAAGGTAATGCATTATGTCTTTTTTGTTTACATACAGCATAGTCACAAACAACATACATACACTTTTGAATGTACACCCACAGGCACCATAAGCACAACACCCACAATCATCGCAACAAAATAAAAAAAATTTAAGTGTCAATACAGGTATGTTCATTTTACCTTGAAAATTTGTAAAAATGCACACTAATGCATTACACATAGGAAAATAATTGCATGTAAGAGCAATGTTCAAATACAGGAGGCTCAAGCAAATGTTAAGATAAGATTCATAGTAAGACAAGTGAAAAAGAACCTTACCTTACATCTTGGCGACAACAGAGTTGATTAACGTTGTGGACAAATAGTAGCAGCACAGGAAGGACCTGGACAATGGGGTTAAAGACGAAAATGGAAGTGGGAAACAGGAAAAAAAGGTATGTTTCTACCTCATTCCCTTTGATTCCGCCAACTCAAGTTTGGCGGTATCTCCACCACAGTTTTCCCAACGGAAAGCCATATCGTGATTTGCCTGGTGGAAATCTAGGGTGGACTCCCTCCGACAGCAGCTTTTGACTAGGACGCCGTCGACGTGGGAGGAACATTCTGGCAGAGACGGCGGCACTGGGACAGTCTTTCGTTCATAGACCCACCACCATCTAAATAGAGCGGGTGGTCCGCCAAGTAGACGAGCGGTGAAACCGCCGGAAAAGTGCGGGTGGGACCAGATCCGCCAAGATCTAAATCAGGCCCTGAGTCTTTGAATCAGAAGTGGTGTTTGAGTGGGTTAATTAATTTGGAGTGACTGACTGTGTTAAAGGCTGCAGTTAAGTCCAGTAAGACAAGCAGGCAGGTTTCACCTTCATCGAGTTTACAGTGGATGTCATCCAGGATTTTTAACAAGGCTGTTTCAATTCTGTGACTAGCTTCGAAAGCCTGAATGGGGGACTGCTAGTTTCGAGTGCATGTATTTCTTTCCCTTTGTAGTTTAGTTCAGGGGTGAACCAAAGACGAGAGGGAATGCGAAGTAACAATTTTTTTTTCAGTGGGCCAGCAACATCAACAGCTTTGGAAATAATGCAGCTGTATTTGTTGAGGAGTGTGTACACATCGGTGTTATCAGGAAGGCTGTGGAGCTTAAGTGGGCAACCCATGTTGGAGGAAGGAGCATGAGGGGGGAATGAATGTCTGACCAGTCAATTTTAATTGGGTGTTCGCACCAAACTGCATTGGGGTTGGATATTATAAGATCAAGCAGAAGACTTTTAAAGTGAGTTGGGAGGGAAGAATGTTGCTGTAGGTCATGTTTGGATGATGGAGTTCAATGAATCAAAGAGACTGCATTTGGAATTGACCCTTTCAATGTTGAGATGTCTGAGGAAGGTGCTATATTGAGAAACTGTTTGTTCGCGGCAACAGAATCGTCTATTTCCTGAAAAAACTCTGAGCTAAGATTTGAAGGATGGTAGACAATGTGAAGGTAGTGAGAGAGTGAGTGTGACATCTTAAAAGCCACTTTGAGGCATTCAAAGGCTGTTGAGTTAGCAGTAGGTATTTGCGAACATGTGAGGGACTTTTGGTGCATGATGGCTATTCTTCCACCAAGTTTGTCTTTGCGAATGATTTCAAATTTAGATAATTCAAAGGAGTCCAGAATAGGATTTGAGAACTCATTCAGCCTCAATTCAATGAGGCAAATGAGGTCAAAGTGTGGATAGTTACGAGGTTGGCTATATCAGCATGATGTGTATTTGCGGAACATAAGTTGTGGAGCATGCATAACAGCTTGGAGTGAGTAGGTATAGTTAGAGAGATTGCTAGTGGTGGGGCAGTGTATGAAAATCTTCTCCTTTGTATCTGCTCTCCTTCACCCATCCCCATGTTTGTCTGTTCTCCATATATCCTTCCCAGTGCATCTCTGATTTAACTCACCCTTCTCCGTGTAGGTCTCTTCTTTCTGTATTTGCTCCTGTGTATCTGTTCTCCCCCTACCCTCTCCTGTGTCTCTATCTGTTCCCTGATCCCTCGTCCCATGTATCTCCTTTTATCCTATCTTGGAATCTGTTCTTCCTCGTTCCACTCATATGTAACGGTTCCCCCACTAGCCTATTCTGTGTCTCATCCTTGACCGTATATGTATGCTCTCCCCTCTATCCTCTCCTGTGTATATGTTCCCCCTCACCCCTCCCCATGTATCCCTGTCTATCTTCTTTGTATCTGTTTTCCCATTATCCCCTCTTGGATATCTCTGTTCTCCGTATATCCTGTCCTGTGTATCCATAATTTTACTCACCCTTCCCAATATATGTCTGTTCTTCCTGTATTGGCTCCTGTGTATCTGTTCTCCATCTATTCTCTCCTGTGTATCTGTTTCCCCCTCCTCTCCCCATGTAACTCATTTTATCCTCTCTTTAAATCGTCTCTTCTATTAACTTATGTGTAACAGTTACCCCTCTATTCTATTCCTGTGCATCTATTCTACCTCCATCCTCTCTTGTATGTCTATTTTCCCCACCCTTTCTCATATTTGTCTGTTCTCTCTCTATCCTCTCATGTCTTTAATTTCCCTCACCCTTCCCCATGTATATCTGTTCTTCCTCTCCTGTATCTGTTTTCACACCCATTCCTGTGTGTCTCTATTCTCCCACAGTACCCTCTTGTACACTAAACTCTCTCTTTCTCATTTCCCAAATATTTTTACTCTCTTACTATCCTCTACTGTTCATCTCTGACATCTACCTGTCCACTTCTATGTATCTCTTTCACTTTCCGGCTGCACTGTGTATCTCCGTTTACCCTCTTTACTCTCCCGCATAAGCGTGAATCTTAGGTCTTGTTCTATCATCTTTGCAACTTGATCTCTCTCAGCTCTCCATTTTTATCTCTATCTGCCATCTATCCTCTTCTCTGTATATATCGTAACCTATATCCTCCCTATCTCCTCTCCTGTACTCCATGAAGAAAACAAGTTACTTACCTGTAACTTTGGTTCTCCAGTATTGGAAGCTTTCATAGATTCCCATGCCTGAATCATTCCCCGTCGTCGAGATGGGAGTCCCCGGTATACATAAAATAGCAATAGAAACCATTACAAAAGAAGAAACTAGGCCTAGGCCCATTCTAGTTTTGTAACATATCTACCTCTTTTTGTAAAAGAGACCAAATAAAACGAACAGCCAATCAGATTATCCTCACCCTCTAGAACCTTGCTGAGAGAATCTCAGACCCTCAGATTTTCATAAACGTTGTGTAAAATACAACCAAAGACACTGAAGGCTGAGCTTTCCCAGGGGAGGAGGGTGGGTTGCATGGGAATCTATGAAAGCTTCCAATACTGGAGAACCAAAGTTACAGGTAAGTAACTTGTTTTCTTACTCCAGTATTGGAGCTTTCATAGATTCCCATGCCTGAATCAGAGTAGCTAGCAGTTATAAGCACATTTTGCTCTCTTACTGTTCTCTCTTATAGTCATTTTTATAAACATTAAAACAAGCGAGAGGAAAATCATAACATTGCAGTACCTTTAACAACAAGCACAATTTTAATACCTAAACACACTGTCAAAATGTGCAAATAATACGAAACAATGGTAGGAGGGAAGAAAGGGAAAGCTCACCGCTCACTGAAAGAGGTTCCTCAGGACTGCCTGGCCCACAGCTGCGTCATTCTGCGTTGAAGCATCCAGGCAGTAATGTCTTGTAAACGTATGAGTACTGCCCTGCAGATGTCTCTGATCTGGACTCCTGCGAAGAGGGCCGTTGAAGAAGCCATGGCCCTAGTAGAATGTGCTCGGACTCGACCCTCCAGGGGCTTGCCCGCTGCTGTGTGGCAATATCGGATAGCGCTGACAACCCAACGAGCAATCCCCTGTTTGGAAAGGGGAAAACCTTTACGGGGAGCGCTAAAAGAGACAAACAGTTGAGAGGATTTCCTGAAGTCCTCAGTACGGACAAGGTAAAACTTTAAGCACCTCTGAACGTCCAGTGAGTGAAGTGCTTTTTCAGCCGGAGTAGAAGGCTGAGGAAAGAAGGCCTTGAGTATCACTGGCTCGTTCAAATGAAAGTCTGAAGGCACTTTTGGTATGAATTTTGGTTTAGTCCTGAGTATCACTGTGCCTTTCTTGAATTGAAGGAAAGGTTCATGAATTGTTAGGGCCTGTAATTCACTCATTCTCCTTGCGGAAGTGAGAGCCAGGAGAAGCGCCACCTTCCAGGAGAGGAATTTTAAGTCCGCCCGGTGAATCGGCTCAAAGGGGGACTTCATGAGCTGTGCGAGAACCAAATTCAAGTGCCAAAGAGGAGGCGGTGGCCTCACTGTAGGAAAGAGTCTGAAGAGGCCTTTGAGAAACTGCTTGATTATCCTTGCCGACCAGAGAGAAGGCCCAGAGGAAGTGCGTCTATAGCGAGAGATGGCGGCCAGATGGACTTTGACGGAGGAGTGAGCCAGTCCCGCTTTTGCCAATGATAGGAGGTAAGGTAGAACCTGATGAGGTTGAGATAAGAAGGGGTCTACCCCTTCCTGATGGCACCAAATACAGAAGCGCTTCCATTTCAATCGGTACGTCTTGTTTGTACTTGGGGCTCTAGCCTGAGAAAGCACCTCCGTAACCTCCTTCGAGAGTGTCAACCCAAGAAATTCTCGGTGCTCAGGAGCCATGCCGATAGTTGCAGCGATCGAGGATTCGGATGCCAGACCTGGCCCTGAGACATTAAAAGCAGTGCTGGAATTGGCCGCAGAGGCAGAGGAAGGTCCAGGGAGAGAAGGTGAAGCTCTGTGAACCAGAACTGCCGAGCCCAAGCTGGAGCTATCAGGATCATCCTGCAAGGTTCCACCTTGAGTTTCCGGAGAAGCCTGGGTATCAACGGAATGGGGGGAAAAGCGTAGACAAATGCGCCTGACCAGGCTATCGAAAGCGCATTCCCCAGCGATCCCCGATGGTGTAGCTTGCTGGCATAAAATTGGCATTTCCTGTTCTCTTGGGTGGCAAAGAGGTCTATGGAAGGCCTGCCCCACCGGCGAAACACTTCCTCCAAAGTAGACTGGTCCAGTTCCCATTCGTGGCTTTCCAATCTCAGCCTGCTCAGTGTGTCTGCTGACTCGTTGAGAACCCCTGGAAGATGTTCCGCTTTGAGTGAAATCCTGTGCTGGATAGCCCATTCCCAAATTCTCTGGGCTTCCTGAGACAAAGAACGAGACCTGGTTCCTCCTTCCTTGTTTATGTAATGCATGGCCGTGGTATTGTCCGTGCGGACGAGAACCGCCGACTGTTGAAGTCGTGGAAGAAAAGCCTGCAACGCTAGACGAATCGCCCTGAGCTCCAGAAGGTTGATATGGAGCCGACGATGGTGGGGTAACCAGCGCCCGCTTACATGCAAGTCCTGTAACACTGCGCCCCAGCCTTCCAGAGAGGCGTCCGTCGTTACTACTTGAGGAGCTGGAATGACTTCGAAGGATAGACCTTGAGACACATTCTCTTTCCTTGTCCACCATAAGGCGGCGTTTTTCATAGACTGGGTGACCACCACCTTGTCGCCGAAAGACCCGTCTATTTGTCGCCATTGCAAGTCCAACTCCTCCTGGAGGGGACGCATCCGCAACCTGCAGTGAGGTATCAAGGGAATGCAGGAGGAAATTGTCCCTAGCAGGGACTTGTAAAGGCGAACTGAAAGACACTCTTTTCTTCGCAACAGATGAGCCATGGACAACAGCTTTTCCTGCCTCTCGAGAGTTGGAGAAGCTTTGTTGAGAGACGTGTCCAGGATGGCCCCCAGGAATCGAACTATCCTGGACGGGTTGAGAGATGATTTTTCCATGTTGAGAGTTAACCCTAGGCTGTCGAAAAGGCGTGTGCACGCACTGACTGTCTCCCCCGCTTGCAGCTTGGTCGGAGCTTTGAGCAGCCAGTCGTCCAGGTAGGGGAAAACTTGAAAGTGTTGCCTCCTGAGACATGCTGCTACTGGCGCTAGCACCTTGGTGAAGATCCGCGGAGCAGATCGAAGACCAAAAGGTAGAACTTTGAACTGGAAATGGCTCTTGAATACTGTGAACCGTAGAAACCTACTGTGAGCTGGATGGATGGGTACATGAAAGTACGCGTCCTCGAGATCGAGAGTGGCCATAAAGTCCCCTGAGTTGAGAAGACGTAGAATATCCTGGAGAGACACCATCCGAAATGATTGTCTTATGAGATAGGTATTGAGCTCCCTGAGATCTAGAATAGGGCGCCACTTGTCCAGCGTCTTCTTGACCAGAAAAAACCTGGAGTAGAACCCCTCTCCCCGCTGAGAGAGAGGAACCGGTTCCACTGCCCCTTTGAGGAGCATTTGCTGTAGTTCCAATCGAAGAAG
Source organism: Calotriton arnoldi (assembly GCA_963921515.1). NCBI lineage: Eukaryota > Metazoa > Chordata > Amphibia > Caudata > Salamandridae > Calotriton > Calotriton arnoldi. Next base: position 1,465,437 of record CAWUFW010002084.1, on the reverse strand, counting down.
GCGCAGATGTTTTGAGGCCGTGGCGGCATGGGGCTTGGATGGTGGAAGATGGACAAATTCTAAAGTATGGCCACACTGAATGATGTTCAGCACCCAACGGTCTGATGTTATCCGTTGCCAGTTGTGGAGTTATTCTGATACCCTGCCTCCCACTGATGTTGTAGAGGGGGAGGGTACAGTAAGAAGAGCCAGCACGCCACTATTGTCCCTTGGAAGAATCCCGTCTGTTGTTGGACCTGGAGAAAGAAGAGGACTTGCCTTGCCTCTGATTGTAGGACGGACGATACGACTGGGATGTTGAACCATAGGAGGAATATCGTTGCTGCTGGTATGCACCTCTATAGGACGGAGTACCTCTTCCCCTGGCTCCACGGAAAGGGACCTTCCGGTATTGTAGAGTCCCTAAAGATCTCGCCGTTTCCGTATCTTTTTTAATATCTTGGAGCGCATCGTCAATATGTTTACCGAAGAGCGCCTCACCATCAAAGGGAAGGTCAAGGATTTTATTTTGGACCTCCGGACGGAACCATGTCGCTCTCAACCAACCCTGGCGACGAAGGACCGCTGCGTCAGCCATCGAGCGGAATGCAGTTGTTGCGATGTCCATCGCACAGTCAATTATTTCTGCTGATGTTACTTCCCCTTCTTGCAAGATCTTCTTCGCCTCCACCTTAGGATCCTCAGGCAACTGGTCGAGATATGGGGACAGATCGCACCACATTTGGCGATCATACCTGCCCAAAATTGCCAAGGCATTAGCTGCCCGAACCAAGAGGCTCGCCATTGAAGAGAATCTTTTCCCCGCATTATCAAGGCGTCTGTCCTCCTTATCAGGTGGCGTAGTGAGAGGGGCCGACGGGTTGCGCGACTTCCTTTAGGCAGCCTGAGATATCACCGAATCCGGTTTAGGCTGACTAACCAAAGAGGCTGGACTGTCCTCCGGGGCCTTATACTTCTTTTCCAGGCGAGGTAAGACTGGCATCACCGTGGCAGGATTCTTCATCACTTTTAATCCCTCATCCCAGACATGGCCCACAATGGGAATGGAACGCACAGTCTTTTTATAAGGTTCCTTGAAGTCGTAGAGGAAACATTCTGACTGAACCGTGGGCATGGGAAGATCAAATCGTTTTGCGGCCCTTTCCATTAATTTATGAAAACCCCCAATGTCCACAGGGGGGGAATCGAGAGGAGCTGGGGATGGAGAAGCCGGGTCAGGGATAACATAATCATCCCACTCTGTGTCCTGGTGAAGTGGAGGGACATTGCCCTGATCTTCATCCGAGGTGTCATCCTGTGCGGTTGGCTCCATCGGAGGTACATCCGAAATCTGCAAGTGATGCTGAGGCATCGGTTGCGATGGTGGTAGTGGAGGAGTAATAGACCGAGCCGGAAGAGCAGCCACAATCGGCCCCATAGCTGGAGGAGGTGGTTGTGTAGAAAATCTCCTCCTATAGTCGACCAGCATACCTTGAAGATCCACTAAAAGCGAGGAATGCACCGAAACCATCTCTTGGCGGTAGTCCTCTTGATAGCCTATGGATTGGTCGTATGTATGCCCTTGGAGATATTCCCCCTCCGAGTCAGTATCCTGGCATTTAACTCGCAGCTGCGAGGGGCTATGTGCATAGTCAAAAGGCCCATCGTCGTCAGACTCCTCTTCTTCTTCAAGCAAAAGAGCCGGAGGTAGAGGAGTGACTCTTCTGGGGGAAGTCATGTCCGGTGTGATTCGACTTTTTTTAATGATTTTTTCCGTCGTCGACGCAACCGTCGACGGGGAGACCATCGTCGTCGAGGCTGTAGACGGAAGCAGCGCCGACAAGTAGATCGTCGTCGTCGAGGCCGTAGACGGAAGCAGCGCCGACGAGTTGATCGTTGATGAAGAGATAGGTGCCGTTGTCGCTGTCGTCGACGAGACTGTCGACATCTTGGCTGTCGACATCGTCGTCGTGGTGGTCGTCGTCGACACCGTCGTCGTGACGCTACTCTCGTCGACACCTTCATCGACGTCGTAGAAACCGTCGACGGCGGAGCTGTAATCACCCGTGTCGACACAGAAGGTACCGTCGACGAGCCCGTCGGCGGAGGTATAGATTTAAGCTGTACCTTGGATGATTTCGTCGACGGTTGTTTGGTTGCCGTCGTCGAAGAGTGAGCGTCCTTTTCAGATCTTCCCTCTGAAGTCAGAGAAGAGGGCTTTTTGAAGGGTTTTACAGCCCCTGACACTACTGCTGGTGCTGCTGCTGCTGACTGTCCTTCCCTCTCCTTTACACCGTGGTGAGGAGATTCGCCAGGACTCCGGCCCTCAGATCCCTGAGGGGTCTTTTTTGAGAGCTTACAGGACGCTCTTTAGAAGGCGAAGGGGAAGCCCTACCCCTTTTAACTGACCTTCTTGAAGAAGTGGCAGATGATGACTCCTCACTGTCACTGGAGAGTGGATCTTTCCTAGACTTCAGCTTCTGGAGCCAGGTCAAGAGACGACCCTCACGGTTTCGTAGTGTTTTCGTTGAGAAAGTGCGACAAATCTTGCAGTCCGCTGCTTTGTGGTCTGGGTACAGGCAGTAAATGCAATCTTTATGCCTGTCCTCCACATACAACCTCTTCTTGGCACAGGTGGCACAAGCCTTGAAGAGAGCTTTCTTTTCCTTGTCTGACATCCTAGGAGAGAATATCAGCAAAAAACCAGAAGAAAAACTGTAGAAATGTATAAATGAGCAGAGCTCAATTGGAGACTCCCTTGCACAACGTGCGGTAGAAAATCTGAGGGTCTGAGATTCTCTCAGCAAGGTTCTAGAGGGTGAGGCTAATCTGATTGGCTGTTCGTTTTATTTGGTCTCTTTTACAAAAAGAGGTGGATATGTTACAAAACTAGAATGGGCCGAAGCCTAGTTTCTTCTTTTGTAATGGTTTCTATTGCTATTTTATGTATACCGGGGACTCCCATCTCGACGACGGGGAATGATTCAGGCATGGGAATCTATGAAAGCTCCAATATTGGAGTAACCTCTGTTCTCCTTTATCAACTCCAGCGTATATCAGTGCCCCTTTCATCTCCCCGTGTATCTCTATTCTACCCATCTTCTCCTGCGTATTGCTTCTCCCTCACCTCTCCTCATGTACCTCTATTCTCCCTTCATCCTCTTCTGTGTATCTCTCTTAACCATCTCCCACTGACCATGCAACCTAGTTCTCCTTATTTTCTCCTCTATGTAACTCTGAGCCACCTACCACAGCTATCTGTTCTTCCTCACCCCTCCTTGTGTATCTCTTCTCCCTCTATCCTCCTTTGTGCATCTGTTCCCTCTCTCCTCTACCCGTGTAGCTCTTCTCCCTCCATCCTCTCATGTATCTGTTCACCCTCACCTCTCCTTGTATATCTTTTCTGCCTCTATCCTCTCATGCATCTCTTCCCCCTCACCTCTCCACGTGTAGCTCTTCTCCCTTTATCTTCTCTTGTGTATTTGTTCACCGTCTTCTCTCCCTCTGTAGCCCTTCTCCCTCTATCTTCCCTTGTGTATCTGTTCTGCACCACCACTCCCCATGTAGGTCTTCTCCCTCTGTCCTCTCTTGTGCATCTGTTCTCCCTCACCTCTCCCCATGTAGCTCTTTCCCCTCTATCTTCTCTTGTGTATCTGTTCTCCATCACCTCTTCCCATGTAGCTCTTCTCCTCTACCTTCTCTTGTATATCTGTTCTCCCTCACCTTTCACCGTGTATCTCAATTTTCTCTATCCTCTCTTGTGTATGTTTTCCCTCACCTCTTCCCGTGTAGCTCTTCTACCTCTATCCTCTGTAGGAAAACTGGGTTTTTATTGCAGTGGTCCCCACACTTTTTGCCTGGTATTTGATGCAACTTTGACTGAAGTGCACTGGGTTCCTGCTAAACAGGTCCCCAATGCCAGTGTTCTTACCCCAAAACAAGACAATTGGTCATTTGATTCCCAAGCGACCAGGCCTTTAGCACCTCTGTAAGTTCCTAGTAAGTGGTACCTACAGCATAGGCACCAAAGAGGAGCTCTAAGAGCTGCAGTATATCTTGTGCCACCTGGGACCCAGCACTTAACTCATACAGACTTCCACTGTAGGCTGTGTGACAAGGTGCTCTAAAAAGTGAAAACACAACATGTCACACACCTGTGTGCCATGTCCCCTAACACTAATTGTAATATTTGTAAGTCACCCCTATAGCAGGCCTTACAGCCCTAAGGCAAGGTGCATTATATTACATGTGTGGACACATCAGCATGAGAAGATATGCCTCTATGCTGGCCAGTTCAATTACTGCCAGTACAAGTACCCAAGGACGCTATTTTAAGTACATGTGCTGGACACAGGTGAAAAACGAGTTCCCCAGCTGCATGATGGCTTCACTGAAACTAGAGATGTTTGGTATCAAACATCTTGTATTAATAAACCCACACTGATTCCAGTGACAGATTTAATAATACATTCACCCAGAGGGCACCTTAGAGGTACCCCCTGAAAACCTACAAACTAATAGTGTGTTGACTGACTGATCCTAGCCAGCCTACCACCACAACAGACAACTTTTTTGACCACCAGGGGTGAGGGCCTTTGCTCTCAGGAGGTCAGGAACAAAGCCTGCTCAGGCAGCGGATGTTTACACCCCCTTCCACAGGACGACATGCAAATTAGCACTCCAAGGCAGGGAGATTCAAAGAGCCCCACTGCCTTTGGTATACGAATCTGGCTTCCCTCACAGGACAGCATATGGATTTGGCACCTAGACAGGAGGGAAAATTAGTAGTCAGAGAGTCGTGATCACCTTCAGGCTAGTTCCACCCCTAAGGTGGGCTACCTGAAGTGAATACGAAAATCAGAAGTCTGCCATCTTTGTGATGGCAAACTTAGGAACTCTAGGACAGGGTTATGCCAAAAAAGTGGTCATATAGGGGGCGAAGCAACCCCAGGGGTAAGTAGCCCATTGGCTACTACCCTATATTCCCCTAATGCCCTGATCTCTAGTATTCAGGGGTGCCCCTTGCACCAGGAAATCAGATCTTGCTGACCTAAAAGAAGAAGGACTGCAGAGAGCTGCGAAAAGCAAGAACTGTGGAAGGAGCAACTGACTTGGCACCAACACTGCCGGCCTGTTCGCTGTTCCTGATGATTGTGCCAAAATCGACTCACCCTGTAAGCTGCTGTGCCTTCAAAAGCTTGGGAGGACCACCAGCACTTCTGCCAAGACTCAGGAACATATGCTGAACAGCAGAGCTGCTTCCCTGCAGGCACCAATGAAAGAACTGTGAGGACTCCGGACTGCATAAACCCGACACCAGCCAGTACCACTGCACACGTCGCTCCAAGCCCGAGCTGAAGAGGGCCAATACTGCCAGCGTGGTCCCTCAGCCCTCCAGAGAAAAAACCCACCATGGGTTTGCCAGGAGGGGACTCCTCAACGCCGCCTGCAGCTTCTGTGGGCAGCCCCCCTGATTGCGAGTGACTCGGCTGTGACACCTCTGCACCCGCCGCCCCTAGCCCAAGTGGAAGTGGACCAAAGGTGTCCCCAAGCATCGTGAGACCTGAGCCTCCCGTGTTGGTTCAGCCTGACTGGTTTCCCAGTCCAAGCCTGCAGCCTCTTTTCAACTGGACCAATCCCCACTGACTAACATGGGGCACCCGATGCTGGAAAGCATCTCTGCACCCAGCCGCACCAGTGCCACCGAGGTGAGCTGTTGGAGCAGCCATGGACCTTGCCCCAGACTTACCTAAAGCTCAGCAGATTGGCCCCGTAAGTTGCTGTGAAGTGCCTGAATGCAGTACATGTTTTTCACCCATAGGATAACATTGAGCACCCGAAGCTGAAAAGCATCTCTGCACCCGGCCGCCCCAGGGCGGCCCAAAGTGACCTGTTGGTGTTGCCTTGGACCTTGCCCCTTACTTGGCTTAAGTCCAGGATATTGGTCCCATAAGTCGCTGTGAAGTGCCTGTATGCAGTGTATGTCTTTCCTCCATAGGATGACATTATCATTTCAGAAATAGTGTTGATTTTTCAAACCTGATAAAATTCATAACTCAAAACGTACTTATCTGATTTAGATGATCTTGGTGCCAAAAGTAATATCAAGATAAGAGTTATTTTTATAAATTGGTGTGAATATCTTTATTGAGTCATGTGCATCATTTATTGACTGTGTGTGTATTGCACATGTCTAACACTCCACGATGATAAGCCTAAAGCTGCTTGACCACACTACCCCCTAGAAGAGCACCTTGGAATTGCTAGACCAAGCCCCTGTCCACTCATAAGGGATACTTCAACTCTTTGCATACTACACTCCTTTTTGGTACACTATATAAGGAGCCAGCCTCCTACACTCTTGTCTATCTGTTCTCCTTCACCTCTCCTCATGTATCTCTTCCTGCTCTATCTTCTATTGTATATCTGTTCTCCCTGGGTAGCTCTTCTCCCACTATCGTCTCTTATCGATCTGTTCTCCCTCACATCTACCCATGTATCTCTTCTCCCTCTATCTTATCTTGTGTATCTGTTCTTCCTCACCCCTCCTTGTGTATCTGTTCCACGTCTATCCTCTCTTGTGCATCTGTTCTCCCTTGCTTCTACCCGTGTAGCTCTTCTCCCTCTATCCTTTGTTGTGTGTCCTTCTCCCTCACTTCTCCCTGTGTAGCTATTCCCCCTCTATCTTCTCTTATTTGTCTGTTCTTCCTCAAACCTTCTTGTGCAGCTCTTCTCCCTCTAGCCTCTCTTGTTTATCTATTCTCCCTCTCTTCTCCCCATGTAGCTCTTCTCCGTCCATCTTCTCTTGTGTATCTGCTCTCCCTCACCCCTCCTTGTGCATCTGTTCTCCCTCTATTTTTGTGTATCTGTTCTCCCTCACTTCTCCCCGTGTAACTCTTCTTTCTTTATCCCCTTGTGTAGCTCTTCTCCCTCTATCCTCTCTTGTGTATCTGTTCTCCCTCACCTCTCCCCGTGTAACTCTTCTCTCTTTATCCCCTTGTGTATCTCTTCTCCCTCTATCCTCTCTTGTTTATCTGTTCTCCCTCGCTTCTCCCCGTGTAGCTCTTCTCCCTCTATTGTCTCTTATGGATCTGCTCTCCCTCAATTCTCCCCGTTTTTCCCTTCTCCCTCTATCCTCTTGTTTATCTGTTCTTCCTCACTTCTCGTGTATCTCTTCTCCCTCTATCCTCTCGTTTATCAATTCTCCCCCATTTCTCCCCGTGTAGCTCTTCTCCCTCTATCTTCTCTTATGTATCAGTTCGCCCTCAAACCTCCTTGTGCAGCTCTTCTCTCTCTATCCTCTCTGGTGAATCTGTTCCCCTCACCCCTCCTTGTGTATCCCCTTTCCATCTATCCTCTCTTGTGTATCTGTTATCCTTCACTTCTCCCTGTGTATCTCTTCTCACTCTATCCTCTCTTGTGCATCTGTTCTCCCTCACCATCCCTCTGTAGCTCTTCTCCCTCTATCCTCTCTTGTGTATCTGTTCTCCCTCACTTGTCCCCGTGTAGCTCTTCTCACTCTATCCTCTATTGTGTATCTGTTTTTCCTCGCTTCTCCCTGTGTAGCTCTTCTCCCTCTATCCTCTCTTGTGTCTGTTCTCCCTCACCCCTTCTTGTGTATCTCTTCTCCCTCTATCCTGTCTCTTGTGTATGTTTTCTCCCTCACCTCTCCTTATGCAGCTCTTCTCCCTTCCTCCTCTCTTGTGTATCTGTTCTCCCTCGCTTCTACTCGTGCAGGTCTTCTCCCTCTATCCTTTCGTTTATCATTTTCCCCCATTTCTCCCAATGTAGCTTTTCTCCCTCTATCTTCTCTTATGTATCAGTTCTCCCTCACCCCTCTTTGTGCATCTCTTCTCCCTATATCCTTTCTTGTGTATCTGTTCTCCCTCACTTCTCCTGTGTATCTCTTCTCCCTCTATCCTCTCTTGCGCATCTCTTCTCCCTCACGTCTCCTGTGTATCTCTTCTCCCTCTATTCTCTCTTGTGCATCTGTTCTTCCTCACCATCCCTCTGTACCTCTTCTCCCTCTATCCTCTCTTGTGTATCTGTTCTCCCTCACTTGTCCCTGTGTAGCTCTTCTCACTCTATCCTCTCGTGTCTGTTCTACCTCACCCCCCTTGTGTATCTCTTCTCCCTCTATCCTGTCTCTTGTGTATGTTTTCTCCCTCACCTCTCCTTATGCAGTTCTTCTCCCTTGCTCATCTCTTGTGTATCTGTTCTCCCTCGCTTCTACCTGTGCAGCTCTTCTCCCTCTATCATCTCTTGTATCTGTTCTCCCTCACCCCTCCTTGTGTATCTCTTCTCCAGCTATCCTCTCGTTTATTCTCCCTCACTTCTACCCGTGTAGCTCTTCTCCCTCTATCTTCTCTCTTGGATCTGTTCTCCCTCACATCTCCGCATGTAGCTCTTCTCCCTCTATCTTCTCTTGTGTATCTGTTCTCCCTCTAGCCTCTCGTTTACCTATCCTCGCTCTCTTCTCCCTGTGTAGCTCTCCTCCCTCTATCCTCTCTTGTGTACCTGTTCTCCCTCATCCCTCCTTGTGTATCTCTTCTCCCTCACTTTTTCCATGTAGTTCTTCTCCTTCTATCTTCTCTTTTGTATCTCTTCTCCCTCGCTTCTTCCCATTTATCTCTTCTACCTCTATCCTCTCTTGTGTATCTGTTCTCCCTCACCTCTCCACATGTAACTCTTCTCTCTCTATCCTCTCGTATATCTGTTCTCCCTCGCTTCTCCCGTGTCTCTTCACCTTCTTTCCTCTCTTGTGCATCTGTTCTCCCTCACCCATCCCTGTGTAGCTCTTCTCCCTCTATCCTCTCGTGTATCTGTTCTCCCTCACTTCTCCCCGTGTAGCTCTTCTCCCTCTATCTTCTCTTATGTATCTGTTCTTCCTCAAACCTCCTTGTGCAGCTCTTCTCCCTCTATCATCTCTTGTGTAGCTGTTCTCCCTCACTCATCCTGTGTAGCTCTTCTCCCTCCATCTTCTCTATCAGTTTTCCCTCACCCCTACTTGTGTATCTCTTCTCCTTCTATCCTATCTTGTGTATCTGTTCTCCCTCACTACTTCCCATGTATCTATTCTCCCTCTATCCTCTCTTGTGTATCTGTTCTAACTCGCTTCTCCCCGTGTAGCTATTCTCACTCTATCTTCTCTTCTATATCTGCTTTCCCTCACTTCTCTACATGTAGCTAGTCTCCCCCTGTCTTCTCTTGTATATCTGTTTTCCCTCACTTCTCTACGTGTAGCTCTTCTCCCTCTATCTTCTTGAGTAACAGTGCTTTAAATGGGCCGGTACTAAGTACCAGCACTTTTTTATTTTGAGAGGGAGAGTACCTGCACTTCTCAAGAGTGACGTAATACTTTTAATTGGAGAGTACCAGCACTTCTCAGAAACAAGCAGGTACTCTGGTACAGGGTACCTGCACTTCTGCTTTTCCATTTCAAGCACTGTGTGCATCTCTTCTCCCTCTAACCTCTCTTGTGTATTTGTTCTACCTGGGTTCTCCCCATGCAGCTCTTCTCCCTTTATCTTCTCTTGTGTATCTGTTCTCCCTCCCCTTTCCCCATATAGCTATTCTCCCTCTATCCTCTTTCGTACATCTCTATTCTGCTTCTCTACTCCCGTGTATTCTAATCTCCCTTTATCGACTCTTGTATAGCTGCTCTCCGTCCATCCTCTCCTGTATAGCCATATTCTCCATCCCAACTCTCCTCTGCATCTGTTCTTCCTCCCCTCTCCCACGTATGCGTTATTCTTCTATCCTCCTCTGCATCCCACCTCTTTATTTGCACCCTTCTCTCTTGCCTATCTGTTACCGTATCATCCATTTTGCTAAAGAGCATTTTTCCCCGGACTCCTGTACTCTCCTTTTACCCATATACGTTTCTCTTTTTCACCTATCCTCCTCTCCTTCTTATCTGTCTGACTTTTTTGGTAAATTTCCTTTTCCTTAATCTCTGTGTCTCCTGTGTACCTCTTCTCCAAGCCTCCAAGTTTTTTTTTTTACCCCGACCACACCCAGATATTCTTCTCTTTTCGCTTCCTCGTGTATGCCAATCCTCTGTTATTTCCATGTGCCCTTTTTTCTCTTTATCGGTCTCTTCAGTGTATGTTTACCCCAGGCCGCGTTTTCCACTCGACCCACCGAAGCCTCCTTCTTCTGTCTCTTTGTAACTCTCTCCTCCATCTCCTTCTCCCTCTTGTCTCGCTATCTTCTGTCTCTGTCCCTCTCTATCTCGTGTGGAGTTTATTTTCAAGTTTCACTCAATGATGGAGTTGTTTCCCTGGCTGCTTGTGCGCTTAGCCATTTAATTAAAGCAATCCATATTGAATTCATGTCCAGATGCCTTGACCGGCAGAACCAAGCCCTCATTGGTATGCCAGCTGCTCCCAGTGCGGGGCTGCCCCTTGCATACTAAGCAGGCCAGCAGGCAGTGATTCATCGGCCCCTGCTACAGCTCCCGCATCTACAAGCACTTATGACATGTAATTGGTGGCGCATAAGCAAGCCGGGCCACATTAAAAACACTACAGATAGTCAGAGATAAAAATTAATGACTTTTGCTTTGTGTAATCCTGCATGCATTCGTAGGAGAGAGGAGGGGGGCCTGGATTAATGGGCATTTCGGAGAGACGCACAAGGGAACAAAAGGCTCTGCTGCCCTGTTTACAGACCCAATCATAAAAACACAAGTGACAACTTATGCGAAAGGGAAGTGCACATTTTTAGGCATGAGCGAGCGGCGAGACTGCCTGCAGTTCATGAAGGTGCGCAAATTTCCGTATTCCCGATGGGTACATTAACCTGACTGGCAGGTACTCGGGGGACGCCCTGAAGTGAGCCTGAGCAATTCTGTTTCTGTGCTGTTGAGCTGCCTCTGTTGGGGGTCATCAGCACAAGCAGAAGGGCAACAGAGCAGCAACCAAAGCAAGCGATCGAGTGTCCCAGAGTGTTGGCATGGCTGAAATAATAATTTGGTAGTGCCGTTCAGAGCAAGAAGTTGTGAGGCTATCGAGTTAGGTGACGGTCTCTCATGGTTGTGTGAAATTGGCCAGCCGATCATGAACTTGGCTAGATTGTGAAACATGCTGTTTTTTGGGGCGCCCAGGTCCTCTAATTTGGTAAACACTGCCAGTTTTGTGTATGGTGTTAATGGCGTGCTTACTTAATACAGTTGTTGCGTTAGGGCTGGGGTCCGTTAAGCAAAGCCTGTGATTGGGGCATGGGTAAGTGTGGGTGTTGTATAACCCTGGGCGTAGTTCGCGGAGTTGCGCTACGCGACGCGAAGCGGTAAAAAAACTCCGCCGCGCTACGCGGAGCTACGCGAGCAGCGTAGTGCGATAGGAAATTGCTCTTCGCGGTGATTGCACAGTGCCGGATGCTTGTCCGCACTGTGCAATCATTGCAAACGGCATCATGCACAGTGCAAGCGGTCGTTATCTGCCGCTCGAGTAGATTTTTACTCGAGCGGCAGCTTTCTCAACCCGAACAGCAGTTTCTCATCACGAGCGGTCGCAAGCATACGCGACCACTAGCAATGAGAAACCTGACCCCCCCCCCCGTGTTGAGAAATCTCGCCGGGAGGTTTATTTTCCACGCTCGCCAACTTGATGTTGCCGATCGCGAACGAGGAAAAATCTCGCTGGGATGTTGATTTTGCTCACTCGCGGTCACCAACGGTCACCAACTTGACGTTGAGGAACGCGAGCGAGCAAAAATGTCCGCTACGTTATGCGTAGCGGATTTTTTCTGCACTCCGCGAGATCCGCGTAACGCGGAGTGCAGAAGACTCCGCAAACTCCAAGAGCGGAGCGTAGTTCACCGCCCAGGCTTAGTGTTGTACCCCTGCGAATGGGGCGGGGTACATGTGAATCATTTAGGCCTGAGTTTAAAGCTGAGTATATGTGTTGTGCTAGTATATGTGGAGGTTGTAGATCGGAGAATGAGGGTCAGGGCAAATGTATGGTGTTGGGGGACTGAGATAAAAGCAGAATATATTTCAGTCGAGCATAAAGAAGCAAAAATACTCTGGGGGATGGAGGTGGGATAAGGAACCCTATTGCTCTAGTATCTTATGTGGTCACCGCTTGGTGTTCCAGTAATCCACACGGAGCCAAACGATGGTCGCACAACTAAGCTGACCAGTTAAAAGGATGTTGAGTGCTCACCTCGCCGAGGGTAGAAGGCTCTACATAAGACCATTTCCCTCAATCGTATGGAAGTATTTTTATCACAGGTGGGCTCACTTATATACTGGGGAGCTCTCCTACCTCTGGTTCTACTGTTAAATTGAATGACCACACCATCTCAAGGTGACGTAATCATAGAGAGGAGCTAGAGGACAGAAGAGAACAACTAAAATTACCCCCTGCTAACCAAAGTGAAAATATTCTAACTGCCAGTTGGTAATGTTAAAAATAACAGGGTAATATTAAAATCATGATACAAGGTCATCATGTGCCAACCCATAGCTTGAGCCTTACACGATTGTGGGGTCTTCTTCCAGGCTGAGGTCACAAATAAAACTACATATTATGACTATCTCTATCCTCCCAGGTGTCCCTAAGGCTTGTGTGTTTTATGTGGCATTTGTCAAAAATGCTTTTTGAATAGCTACTATACCAGAACTGCCGAATGGTATTAGTGGACCAATACACCACTATCTGTGGCAACGTGTGTGGAGCTAGAATACAGAAAAGTTAAAAATGTGACATCCACTACAAATGCTACAATATTTTTTGATACATTTCACATAAATACACTAGGTCGGTACTCTAGGTAGTTATTTGCTCTCTCTCCCTCTTTAGTGATTTCTTCCTGCATTTCGGTCAGTGTCATTGAACAGTTTCAGTCATGAGATTGTGGCTGGCAATGCCCGAGTTGCAGACCTAGGACTGAGGCTGAGTATATGTGCGTCTTCTAAACATGAGATTTGGTCCTATGTGTCAGTGTTGTTGTTGTTGTTTTCATAATTAAAAGGCTGAGGTATGTGGGTGTTAGGGAACCCTAGCAATTATACCTAATTGGGTATTAGAAAGACTCCGATTCAGGCCTTAATGCAGCTGGGTGTTGAAGGCCGGAGACTGAGCCTTGGGAGTCAAAAGAATGAGCCTCTAACGTTTTATTAACTTTTTGTCTAAAAGATTCACAAGATCACATTGGCTTCTTACCTATCCTTCTCCATCCACATCTCTTTTGGAGTCTAGCAGGGAGCAGTACAGATTTACCCTCTTCATTGTTTACATGAATCTATCATGAACATCTGAACAGTTCCAACCTGGGCTGCCACATGGATACCAACAACGCCAAAGAACACTTGGAAGTATTAAATGACCCTGAAAATTGCTGGACTGCCTAATGCACATTCACAATTGGATGCATCTGCCTTATTCAGGAGTGGATGAAGCTGGTGATCTTGCAACTTCGTAAACTCTTTTATTAAACTGTGCCAGCTTTCCAAACTGGGAAACCTGGCAAAAGTTAAAAAAAGAATTGAGAATTAGAGAGCGACCCTGCAGTGCAGCTAGAGCATAACCCCTTAATTTTTGTGTATGGCCCCATGCATTGCCTCTTTTCCAGCCAGTGAAAGTCCCAGGACAGGAATTATGTGAACATGGATAGGAGACGTACTACCCAGGCTGCTCCCATTGTTTCTTTGCTGCCACTCAGTCACAACTAGAAAGCACAAATGCCTGCAGAGGTATGTACTGTCCATCTTGGGCTGGGCATCTGGCTTTAGGGGCAGGCAAAGTGAAGACACACTGTCCTTGAGCGAATTGAGGGGACATCATACTTCTCTGGGAAGTGCAAAATTCCTCAAATGGAGCCAACTACATTGGTGTTTTCAAACTTGTTCCCATCTCAAGACCATTCATAACCATTGGATAACATTGGGCCTCAGCACTCTGCACCCGGCTGCCCTAGTGCCGCTGAGGGTGCTCTTGAAATGCATCCTTGACCCAGGGAGAACCCTTGTTCTAGCCCCAGAAACTCGAACCCTCAAGACCGTTTACTTACCTGCAAAACGATAACCCCATTTTCCTCCATATGATTGCATTAACTGTTTTCCTCTGAAAAACTTCCAAGTGTGGAGGGTGTTTTGTATGGAAACCTAAGAAACTGTGTTTTGACAAAAACAGTTTTACTCACCTATTATCCAGGAAATGTCCCAGTGTGATATCTTGGCATATCACTGAGTACAAAAAGTAATCTGAAAAGTAACTTAAAAAGTCATCACAAGGTAATTGCAAAGTAACTGAAAAGTAATTTCAACTGTTTCTGAACATTTGACCTACCTGTATCTACATTCAACTGTATTATCAGAAAAGTACTATTTTTACATACCTGCACCAAGTTTTCCTTGGTTCTAAAAATAAAATACAACAAAGAAATATTTTTATACAAAACAATTGGTCAGAGTTCAGTCTTTCTTTGAGTGTGTGAAATCACTTCTTGCTTAAGTGTGTACAATAAATGCTCACTCTCTCAAAAAGCTTTATTTCGACTAAAAATAGTCATAAAAGCACAAATATAAAAACTTCATACATTTGATTAAAAACAAAGTTTAAAAAAAAACAAAAAACACATGTAGTACATGCAATTATCACAGCCAAGGCCCTCGGAGAATACCAGCCAAGGAGATAGAAACATGTATTATAAACAAAATCCATTATCAACTCATTTGGCCTTCTAACATCAATAGATAATCGAAGAGAAAGGAGATACACAATATCCATTTTGGGCATTGTAATTAAAATGTTTTCTTAAAAAGATTCTAAAATACTTGCTTACAATTTACGAAGATACCAATGAGAAACGAGAAACTAGGTTCGACGTGGGAGGTATAGTACAGTGTATTGGCCCGTGTTAAGGTGATGACTTTAAAATGGCATTGCGCACACACCACATTGAAAATAAAAAACGTGCAAGAGAAAACACAATGGGTGGATGTGTATCATATTTCAATATCCTGTATGCCTCTCTACAATGTTTAACTCCCAGGTTTCTACATATCTGGCGAAGCCAGCGCGACCTTGCCTTCTTATAGCCTTGGCAGATGAAGAATACATGAATATCTGTCTCCTCTGTATTGCTACAAGCTGGGCAACCTTGAACAGGGGTGACCTCCCATTTGCTAGTAAATGTGCGCAGTGGTAGCGCCCCGTGTCTGAATTGGAGATATAATTTTTGGGCCAAAAGTGGCTGGATATCATCCAAGACTAGTTCTAAACTGTATTGATCTTTGATTTGTAAAAACTCGAGTGTTAGGCGACCGGCTGTGGAATTCATTGTGACCTGAGTTCGTTTATATTCTCTATAGCTCTCCACTAAGGTATTCCTGGGTGTAGTAAGGCAGGATTCTTCTGCATTAGTCCATACAGGGCCGGATCTAGGGCGGTGCGACCGGTGCCACGGCACCGGGTGCTGACTTCGCGTGGGGGCGCCTGTTTGCTAGTTTATATTGTGCTTAAAAGCACCTGCTGCCGCGTTCCTGGCCTCCAGCAATTTTCAGGCAACAATTAATATGTCAAGAAAACTCTGGTGATTAATGTTCTTCCAGGCGAGATCGAGTTTTGTCTAGTAGAAGTTTTGATTCATGGTAAGGTAGCGCAGAGGGTTAATGTGCCAGCTGCAAAGAACATGTACCATGCAGATCACAAAGTGAATGTAATGTAAACAGGTCAGTGGGTTACTGCTTTTGTCAGAGACTTCCTTTTGTTAGTTGCAGTTTACAGTGAGCTATTAACTGTCATCAAAGAACTGCGCGCAGACTTTAAAGCAACCTCTGGCAGTAGTGGCAAAAAGCAGAGGGCTCACAGCAGTGTCCTATGCGGACGACACACAGTTGGTAGTGGCACTCTCGGATGACTCTGGGCAGGACGCATGTAAGTTCCAGCGAGATTTGGGGATCATCTCTGAGTGGATGACTGCCAACTGTCTTCAACTCAACGCCAACAAGTCCGAGGTACTGCTAGTTGGGAGAGACACCGAGCTGTGGAGTGAGCGCTGGTGGCCTGCTAAGCTGGGCTGCGCACCCGTCCCCAAACAGGTGGTAAAAAATCTGGGTGTGTGGGTAGACTCTGACCTAAGCTTTCAGATGCAAACAAAGAAGGTAGCAGGAACATGCTTCAGCATTCTACGGGGGCTCAAACCAGTGCTAGGGTTCTTTGACCCGTCCATGAGGCAGCTGATTGTTCAGGCTTCCATTCTGTCTAGACTGGATTATGCCAATTCACTCTATTTGGGAGCCAATAAGGTGGAAATTACAAGACTGCAAATGGTCCAGAACGCTGCGGCTAGAACCCAGTGGGTCTGCCCAGGACGTGCCCTACTTCTAGTGCTATTCATAGGTTACATTGGTTACCTGTGGCTAAACGCATAGAGTTCAAGATTCTCTGTATGTCCTTTAAAATCTTAAATCTTTCCTCTCCCGATATCTTGGCCAATCTGCTTACATCTTACATTCCCTCCTCCCGTCAACTTCGGTCTATGGGCCAGCACCTGGCGATTATTCCGCGGGTGAAGAAGGCTCGTGCGGGTGGGCGCTCCTTTCGCGTATTGGCAGCCAAACTTTGGAATACGCTCCCCATAGCCATCCGCAGTATGAAAAATTACCTGGCATTCCGTAGGGCCATCAAAACGCACCTCTTTCCTCCACTGTAGGCGGCTTCTGTCGTCTACTGTTTCTGCAGTTTTCTGCTTCAGCGCTGGGACGCCCCTTTGCCGGGGCAGCTATGCGCTATATAAAACCGCATAACATAACATATAGATTAGAGCGTATGGATTTTTTCCCCAGACTTTCATTATTCTAATGTTGCAAAAAGGGTTCATTTGGGTACAAATCAGCTCTTGTTATTAAAGAGAGCCCCAATCCATTGTGTTACATTTTAAATTCAGAGTTTGTGCTTCTCCAGACCAAGCACTCTTCAACTATACTGCCTACCTGTCTGGATAATATGCGAATCCACCCCTTGTTGTCCTGTGTCTCATGTAACATTTCCTATACACTGATTTAAACACCTATGATTGATAGTCTCTCTGTAATGTGTGTGTTATGTAAAGTGCTCTGACACCCTTCACTTTTATGAGTGACGCTATAAAATTAATTAAATGCATCTGAGAGAGAGTGGTATGGAGACTGTTAAAGGGTGGTAGGGAGGGAATCCGTGGCGGAGGTGGTCATTGGGGGGCGCCAAAAAACATTGTTGCACGGGGCACCACCAGTGCTAAAGCCGGCCCTGAGTCCATAGGTTACGTCTCCCTATTGCAGCGCAGGTATTCCTAATATGTTCCAGCCAGGCCAGTTTACCCGCGCCCCGGAGCCTCAGCACTTTACTCAGTTCTTCTCTATAAGTTAACAGTTCAGGGGTGCTCCATAAGCGACGCCAGAATAAGAGAGGTCTAAGGGCGGCTTCATCAGAAATTGGTCTAATCCCCAGGTCCATTCTGAGTGGTATAAGAGGGGAGCTGGGGGGAAGACCAAGAAGTTGTCTAAAAAAGGCATTCTCAGAATGTACCAAGGAGCCCAAGGGGCGATGGCCCCAGATTTCGGCACCATACAGTGCTGCACCCCTAACTTGGACTTTGTAAATTTCAACTGCCGGGCTTAGGATTTTTTGGGAACAGCTCCTGTACACCTTAATTAAGCCCCCCGTTGATTGTGCTAGCTTTAAACTTGCCTTCTGTATTTGCCCTCCCCAATCCAGTTTTTCTGTAAGCGTGATGCCAAGATATTCAAAGATGGAGACCCTCTCTAGTGGTTTTCTGTCTAAACGGGGATTGGGGCATGTACTGGTACTTGCATTGAAGACCATATATTTAGTTTTTTGTAGGTTGATCTCCAGGCCCCGGTTTCTACAGAACGAACTAAAATTATTAAGAACCTTCTGGATTCCCATGGGTGATTTAGACAGAAGGAGGGTATCATCCGCGAACATCATCGCTGGGATTTTACGGTTTGCAAGTTTGGGGGCATCGATGTCTAACTCTGAGGTTAGTGACTCAACTAAGCCGTTGATAAAAAGGCAGAAGAGTGTCGGGGCCAGGACACAACCTTGGCGTACACCTCTTTCTACCGGTAATGGGGCAGTTAAATCACCATTTTTCCCAAACCTTATTTGAGCATAATTCCCTTGGTGGAGACGTTCAAATAAATGGCATAGGTAGGGTGGGACGCCCATGTCTAACAGAAGTGCCCACAGTTTCCCCCTCTGGACCAAGTCAAACGCTGACTTAAGATCTACAAAGATCAGGTAGAGGCTGCCACCCTCTAGAAGTACACACTTTCAATATAACATTTGGAGCCTAAAGATTTGGTCGATTGTTGAAATCTTGGCTCTAAACCCGGCTTGGAGGGGGCTAAGTACCTTATGGTCGTCCATCCAACTCTGTAACCGTCCAAGAAGGACCCGGACAAATAATTTTTGACTTACGTCAATAAGACTAATTGGACAGTAATTTGCGGGTAAAAGTGGCGATCCTTTTTTGTAAATAGGTATAATTTCAGCCCCGGCCCAAGTGGTGGGTATCGTCATTCCACAGAGGATGGCATTAAATAGAGTGCACAGATAGGGGATCCAAATAGCGGGTTCTGAACGAAAAAGGTCACCTGGGATCTTATCAAGCCCTGGGGCCTTGGAGGGTAAGATCCTATTTACTGCATTCAACGTCTCTTTTAGGGTGATAGGTGGGACAATTATCTCGTGTGGCATGACAGTGGGGCCCACTAAATCAACAGCATCCACCTCCCTCACGTATAGAGATTGGAAGTGTGCCCTCCAATCACTCTCTGCTATATTGGGTTCTATTGCACTTTTAGATTCCTGAGAACCCTTGTTGACTATATTCCAGAATGTTCGCATATCATGCGCACTTAAGGCGTTGTTCAGTGTGACCCATTTCTCATTTTCCCATGTTTTTTTTGCTTGCAAAATGACTTTATTGTGAATTATCCTTTTCTCTCTGATTTCGGGCCTATCAATTTTTTTAATTGCTGTAATAAGATCGGACTTAGCCTTGCGGCAGCTTGCATTGTACCATGGATGAATTGGACTTCCAACCCCTTTCCTTCTTTTAATTGGATTAAGTATGTTGGCCAGACTATTTACTAGGTTTTGGTGGTTAATCGATATTTCGGAAAGGGAGTTTGGGACCCCATCAATCCCAATTAGTTGTTCCGCTGCTACAAGAAAGGGAATGGATGCTTGATATAATAGAGCCAACTTTGGTTCAGATTGGCAAAAATCGCCCCAACGCACTCTCCTCCTACAGTTACTCAGTATTAACCTATGATCAACTAGTGATGATACTGCAGATATACTCTTATCGCATGGTGAAATTACCTCTAATATGAGAGCATTGTGGTCACTATCGATACGGGGCACAATATTAAAGTCTATCACCCTCTGCCATGATTTAAGGTCAACCAGGATATATATACAATAAATGCTTAACACTACCCTCTGATAAAGCCTTACTGCTTGCCCACACTACCACAAATAGAGAGTAAGGTATTATCTACTTTTACCTCTGCCTACCTTTGGGGATCCACTGGACTCTGCACACTATACCTTACTTTGGTATAGTATATACAACGCCAGCTTCCTACAATAAGCGTCACCCATGAACACTGACATCAGCTGCTTTCTCAAGCTGTCCACACCTTCAAACATATAGCTATCAGCAGATTGGCATGACCAGTGAGGAGATCTCCAAACTGGGACCTTTTTAGATGGAAAAAGTGTACAGTCCTCAGAACAGGAATGAGGGAGAGTCGGTGAGGAATCTGCAGTTAGGTAGAGTATCCACCAGAAAGATCGCTACCGAAGGTAAGTAATTTATTCTTCTGATGGATACTTCTTACTGCAGATTTCTCACCTTGTGAATAGATACCTTAGCAGTACTTTCCCAACTGGTGGGTATGTGAACTGGCTCAGATCAAAAAGTCCTACAGGACAGATCAGGCAGAATGACCTTCTTGATGGGCCTGACTGTCACATGTACAGACCCCCACGTAGCTGCCTGACAAATATCCATGACAGGCCTCCGTGTACCAGGGCAGAGGTAGTAGATTTTCCTCTGGTGAAATGAGTCTGTAAGCTGCAGGAAGTTGCTTCTTAGCCAGCACATAGCAGATCATTATGCAGAGAACAATTCATGGGGAGACGCTCCGTTTTTGCACTGCCTTGCCTTCATTGCGACGGAGAACCCTACAAAGAGACGATTGTCCAACGGAAGTCCCTTAGTGCAATCTATTTAAAAACTTAGGGGTTGATTACGAGTCTGGCAGTCGTAAGACTCACGATGGTAGTGATCCATCCGCCGCATTATGACTTCAAAAGTTGTGGCGGCGGAGGACCACCGGCTGCGCCAGGGAACAGTCGTTCCCTGGCGGTGGTGGAGCTGTGCCACAATGCAACATGCTGAGCGGGACTGGTACAGTCCAGCTCAGCATATTACGAGTTCCGCAACGGCCAGCCACTTCATTGCGGGAGCCCCGCCATGAAAAGGCTGGCGTTTGGATACATTCAGGGGAGCACAACATATGCCCCTCTCTTTAATCCCAGAAAGTTCCAGCATGGCATGGACTTCACCGTCAATGCCATGCTGGAACTTTTTTGCCGTTCCCATTGCGGTGTCTGTTTTCAAGGCACTGCCTTGGGAAAGGCGAAGCACCATCCGCCTTACACGAGTTCAACTCGTAATACAGAGGGCGGTCCTTGCGCTGCTTTGGCGTAGCTGTGTCGGCGGAGAGCCGGTGCAACTTCGCCAAAGTCGTAATCAGGCCCTAAGTGCCCTCTTAGGGCCCTAACAATGGAGCCTCTCTTCTTCCTTTGAGGGATGAGGTTGGGCACCTGCGCTAATGATCATTCTGGTGGATACTCTCTCTACCTGCAGATTAATCACCTATAGAATAATCCCAGTTGTCAGACTGGATCTGGAAACTTTAAAGTTCTTAAGTCGCCGGTAAGGGGATCTAGCTTCGTAACTATGCCGGAAGTGGCATCAGATGACATCACAAAGCCCTTTAGCGCACACCGTGGTGCAAGAACATCAGATTCCATCTATTTTTTTCCCCACCTTCAAGGCATACAGACAGACTGGCATCTACACAATAATGCAGTGCCAAAATATATATTTGGAATCTTATTAACTCTTCCCATAACAATCCATCAAACGGGGAGGCGGGTAGGTCTGTAAGGAAAATGCATGTAGATAGAGCGTCCATCCGTAAAGATTGTTACCACAGATACGTTTCTTTTTCTTCTAATGGATACTTCTGCCTGCAGATTCCCAACCTGTAAAATTGATTACATGGCAGTAAACTACCTAGGAGGAGGGTCGATGGATGGTCATACTAGGAAATACTGCAAGCGGATCTAGCAAAGTAACCATCTCTCGGCACTTCAGAATCTAGGCAGTAATGCTCTGCAAGATGTGCAGAGATGCCCATGTAGCTGCTTGCATATCTCTGCAATTGGAACTCATCTTGCAAGAGCAGAAGTGGTGGATTTGACTATGGTGGAATGGGTCCAATCCCTTTCAGAGGTTCCTTCTTGGCCAAAGAGTAGCAGATCTTGATGCAGAGGACGATCTACCTCAAAAGGGTCCTTTTCTACACCAAGTTTCCTTTCTTAGCACCACAGTACCAGAGGAAAAGCTAGTCATCCAGTCTTGTGTTCTTGGTGCAGTCCAGGTAGTAATTAACCTCCTACCTACAATCCAAACTATGCAACCGCTCCTTCTCCTTCATGGGGTGGAGCAGAGGATAAAAGGTTGAAAGGGTGATGGGCTGACCTAAATGGAAAGCAGCCCTGGTTTGCAACACCAACTTGTCAGAGTAAAAAGAAGTAAAAGAAGGACAGGAAATAAGAGCCTGCAGCTAACTCGCTCATCTGGCTGAGGTAATGCCACAAAATACACAGTTTTCAGAGCCAACATTCTTAAAAAACTATGGAGGGGCTCAAACATAATCCCCGTAAGAAAAGCCAAAACCAAATTAAAGTCCCACTGAGGCACCACAAAGGTAGGTGGAGGATACATATTCATCAGCCCGTTCAGAAAATGCATCACAATGGTGGATTTGAAAAGGGACGGCTGCTCTGGCAGATAGAGGAATGCCAAAAATGTCGCCAAATATTCCTTGGCAGTGCCAACTGCACAACCCCTCTGGGCAAATAAAAGTGCAAATTGCAGGACCTCAGGCAACTTGACCTCCAAAGGGTCTACAATGTTGTTCGTGCACCATGCAGCAAAGTTCCACCACATGCCAGAGTAAGCGGATTTAGTGGAGGGGCGACACGCTGACAGGATGCTGTCAACCGCCTCCGTTGGCAGCTGGAAGAAACTGAGACGTCCCCGCTCAAACTCGAGGCATCTAGGTGGAAGCCTAGGTTGTAATGGAGCACCTTCCCTTCTGATTGGAAGATTGGAATAGGTCTGGTCTGAATTGCAGCTTGAGCAAGGAACATGAGGAGAAATGCCAAAGGTCTGCGTACCATACCTTTCTAGGCCAATCCAGGGCAATGAGAATGACTTGAACCCGGTCTTGACAGATCTTCCTCAGAACCCGAAAAATCAAGGGTATGGGTGAAATGGCTCGGGCTGTCGTCTCTGACATTCAGAGACCCCACTAGGTGATTGGCCGTGAGTCAGATCCCTTGACAGTGTGCCCAAAACCCCAGTCTCAAAGCTTCTAGGTAATGGAGGAGGGACCCTACTTCCCCATGCTTGTTGACTTAGCACATCGCTAGATGGACCGACCCTGGATAGAGGGGATGAAAGCCTTGACTACCAGCTGAATTGCCTACATTTCCAACAGACCCAAGACCCCTGATATCCAGATCCTTCAGGTGCGCTCCCCACCTGCAGGCCGAGGCATCTGTCAGTACCGTAGTCATGATTGGAAGGAAGGTCACACAGCAGCTCAGGTTTGCCTCATTCCCTAACTAAGCCGCAACAACTACAGCACTGGGAGAGTTTATAGAGTCTGCCAGGTCTCCTCCATACTCTAGTCTCTATCTGCGGAGGTATCACTGCAAGGCCCTCATGTGCCCACATGTGTATGTGACTAGGAGAATGCAGGAAGCAAGCAGGCCGAGGAATCACAGGACCCTCAGGGCTGGGACTCGAATGCCTTAATAAAAGGATGGTACCATTCTCCTTTATGTTGGCAATCCTTTGATATGGAGGGAAGGCACGGAGAGGAATGGTGTTCAATACTGACTATGAATTGAAGTAATTGGAAGGGTCTCAGGTGAGATTTGAGCTCATTGACTGAGAAGCCCAGGTCGAACAGTAGGGACACTGTTGACTGCAGGTGGCACAACACAACCTCTTGCGACCCAGCTTTGATCAGTAAGTTGTTCAAGTATGGGAAAATCGAGATGCCTTACCATCTAAGATGGGCCACAACCACTGCCATCACCTTGGTGATGATTCGAGGCACTGACGTTAAGCCAAAGAGAAGTACTACAAATTGGTACTGCATAGAACCCACAACAAAGCGCAAATACTTCTGGTGAGACCGTAGGAGTGGGATGTGAAAGTACACATCCTGAAGGTCCAGGGGCACCATCCAGTCTCCAGCTTTCCACGCCAGAAACACTTGGGCTAGGGTAAGCATCTTGAACTTTTCCTTTTTGAGGAAGAAGTTTAACTCCTTGCGGTCCAGGATCGGACACAGACCGCTATCCTTCTTGGGTACAAGGAAATAACATGAAGAACATCACTGACCCGTTTCCTGCTATGGCACTAAACAAGTTACTTACCTTTGGTAACACCTTATCCGGTAGAGACTATCTAGCCGCAGATTCCTTACATTTGAATTACCCCCAGGTGTCAGACTGGAGTATGACATTTTTTCATGAGAAGTACTTCTGCGTGCCTGTAGGTGGCATCATTCGGCTTCACGTGGCGTCATCTGCACTGGAAGTGACGCTCTGGGTGCCTATATAGGCGCTACCCAGGTGCGCTGACGTCAGTTACTTTTTGCGACTTTCCACGCTAGAAGCACGAAGCCAGGAAGTACACTGACCACTGGTGTGAAAAACAAGGGTCCTGAAAGGGGGAAAACCCTGTCCCTAGAAATCCGTTCACAGAGCGGGGAGGATGGGTGGTTCGGTAAGGCATCTGTTGCTACATAAAGTCTCTGTCAAATAAGGTGTTATTTAAGGTAAGTAACTAGTTCATCTGAGACTTCTAGCCACAAATTCCTTACCTTTGAATAGATACATAAACGATAGCTCCACGAAGGTGGGTCTGCGGACCAATTTCAAACGAGGAAGTCCAGCAGGATCGAACGGGCAAAGTGCACATCCCTACGGACCTGACAAACAAGTTACTTACCTTCGGTAACGATGTATCTGTAAGAGACATATATAGTTATAGATTCCTTACCTTTAGAATTACCCCCAGGCATCAGACTGGATCCGGAGAAATTTTTTCTTAGCAGCACCCCTGCTCGTCGGTAGGTGGCGTCGGTCGACTCCGCGTCCTTTGTTGGCGTCGTGGTCACCGGAATGACGTCACAGTGTCTACTTAGATGCCGCCCCTGCACGCTGATGTCAGTTCTTATACAACCTTCCACACCAGAAGCGCAGAGCCATGCAAGACACTGACCACTGGTGCACATAACTAGGGCCCTGGAAGGGAGTCCCTATCCCTAGAAGTCAGTTCGCAGAACGGGGAGGATGGGTGGGGTGGTAAGGAATTTATAACTACATATGTCTCTTACAGATACATCATTACTGAAGGTAAGTAACTTGTCCATCTGAAAGAGACTGTAGTTATAGATTCATTACCTTTAGAATAGATACCCCAGCAATGCCAATCCCGGAGGTGGGTCTGTGAACTAAGTTCACACCAGAAAGTCCTGGAGAACAGAACGGCCAAAGTAGCCGTCTCCCCTGACTTGGTTGTCCAGGCAATAATGCTTGGTGAACGTGTGCAGGGATGCCCATGTGGCCGCCTCACAGATGTCAAGGAGTGGGACTCCACGCCCCAAGGCAGTAGTAGCTGCCGTCTCCCTGGTGGAGTGGGCACGCAATCCCACTGGGGCTTCCTTCTTTGCCAAGGAGTAGCAGACTTTAATACATAGGACAACCGACCGAGAGATGGTGCGTTTGTGCACAGCCCGATCTTTCTTGGCACCCACATAGCCAACGAAGAGTTGATCATCCACCCGGAAATCTTTTGTGCGGTCTAGATAGAAAGACAGCGCACGTTTTGGGTCCAGACGGTGGAGTCTCTCCTCCTCTTTGTAGGGATGCGGGGGTGGGAAAAAGGTGGGCAGAGTGATGGTCTGTCCTATGTGGAACGAGGTAACCACTTTAGGAAGAAAAGAGGCACAAGTGGAAGGACTACTTTGTCTGGATGAACCGCAAGAAAAGGAGGTTTAGAGGACAGAGCCTGAAGCTCACTCACTCTGCGAGCAGAGGTGATGGTGACAAGGAAGGCAGTCTTCAGAGTAAGGAGCCTGATAGGGCAGTTATATAAAGGCTCAAAAGGAGCAAACATATGGAATGTCAAGACAAGGTTCAAGTCCCACTGGGGCATTACAAAAGGAGAAGGAGGAAAGAGATGAGTAATGCCCTTCAGAAATCTATTTACAATAGGGGACTTGAAAAGGGAAGGCTGATCAGTAAGGCAAAGAAACGCAGAAATGGCCGAAAGGTAGGCTTTAAGAGTGCCCAGGGCAAAGCCCTGCTGGGCTAGAGAGAGGATGAACAAGAGTACCTCCGAAAGGGGGGCAGAAAGGGGATCCACAGCCTTTGCTGTGCACCATGCCACAAATTTGTTCCATCTACAAGCTTATACAGACTTGGTGGAGGGACGCCTGGCTGCCAAGATGACATTACAGACTTCGGGCGGAAGGTCAAAAGATGTCAACTGCCACCGCTCAATCTCCACGCAAGGAGGTGGAGGCTGGACAGGTTCGGGTGGAGGACAGTCCCCTCCTGCTGCGACAGAAGATCCTCCCGAAGAGGCAGTCTGATCGGAGGATCTATGGCCATGTTCAAGAGCTCGGGGTACCAGACTCTCCGTGCCCAGTCCGGTGCCACAAGAATGACTTGGGCCCGGTCACGCTTGATCTTCTTCAGCACTCGGGGCAGAAGTGGTACAGGCGGAAATGCGTACAGGAGACCGCAACTCCACTCGCGACGAAAAGCGTCGCCGAGCGAGTGCTGCCTTGGAAATTCCATCGTGCAGAACTGCTGACCGTGCGCGTTCTCTTCGGTGGCGAACAGATCTAACCAAGGCTCTCCCCACTGTCGAAAGAGATCTTGCACCACCTCCGAGTGAAGACGCCATTCGTGATCCATCATGCACCGACAGCTGAGCTCGTCCGCCCTGGCATTCAGAGAACATGCCAGGTGTTGAACCACCAGGTACATGCCCTGATGTTACAGCCATGTCCAAAGGCTAAGAGTCTCTTGACATAGGGTCCACGACCCCACCCCGCCCTGTTTGTTGCAGTACCACATGGTGGTGGTGTTGTCTGTGAACACCTGCACTACACTTCCTTTGATAGAGGGAAGGCATGCCTTCAGTGCTAGACTTATCGCCCGGTGCTCCAGAAGGTTGATGTGGAGGCCGGACTCCGCCGGAGACCAGAGTCCTCTGATCTCCGCCTCTCCCATGTGGCCGCCCCATCCCATGAGTGACGCATTGGTCACCACTGTTAATTCTGGTTGGGGAAGGGAGAGGGATCTGCCGCTGACCCAAGCTTGGTTCGTTAACCACCACTGCAATTGACGTGCAGTCCCCTCCGAGATCTGGACAACGTCGGAAAGATTGCCCTGATGCTGCGTCCACGGAAACTTCGGGTCCCACTGCAGAACCCACATATGCCACCTGGCATGATCTACCAGCAGGATGCAGGAGGCCATGAGGCCCAGCAGCCTCAGGGTTAGTCTCACCGAGATCCGGGATAGAGGCTGAAACATCGGTATCATAGCCCGAATATCCCGGACTCGCTGTTCGTGAGAATAAACCCGAAACTGCGTTGTATCCAGAACCGCTCCGATGAAAAAGAGCTTCTGAGAGGGAGTCAGGTGTGACTTCGGCACATTGATAGTGAACCCCAGCGAATGCAGGAGGTCCGCCGTAGTCTGGCGGTGGGAGACGACAGCCTGGGGCGAACTCGCCTTCAACAGCCAGATGGAGATCGAGGTACCCATCACTCTTGCCATGGAGCATGCGGTATCAAGGCCCAACTTAATGATGTGCCTCAAAGCGTTCTGTCCATCATGTCGCACCTTCTGGAAATGTGCTTGCATATCTTCCGGAACATGTGGCAGGATCAGCTGGGCCATATCCCATAAAGCATGGTTATAACATGCTAAAAGGGAATTGGTGTTCAAGGATTTGAGAGCCATGCTTCCAGCAGGGAAGGTCTCCTTTCCCCATTCTTCTAGCCATTTAGATTCCCTATTCAAGGGAACCACAGGGAATGGTGCCTTGCAACTGCCCCGAGGAACAGGATGCTTTTATCACCAATTTCTCAAGGGAAGGGTGAGCGTAGAGAAAAGCCATGTCCCCAGGAGCAGGTTGATAGCACCTAGCTACTAGCCTTTTAACCTCTGATGCAGAGGAAGGTTTCTTCCAGGTCGCAGGAACAGGTAACAACAAGGCTTCATGAAAGGGCAGTAGTGGTCCTGATGGGGGAGTCGAGAGTAGTAGGACCACTGTGAGGACACTGGTTTTCACATCTACTGAAGGTAGTTGTAGATCCAGTACTTCAGTTGCTTTTCTGATTTCCAGCAGGAAACTAAATATCTAGTGAAGTGTCAAATGCATTAGCCGGGGATAGACCAGGAATCTCATATAGATGTTCTCCCTCATCAGCCTCATAAAGGTAAAGATTCAGAGGGCCTGATTCAGAGCCGAAGAGGTCATGGATCCTCTGCCAATACTCCTTTTATACAATCAGCCTCTGAGCCTCCCACCGGGACCTCTTCTGAGCGGGCAACTCCGAGGGTACAGGAGGTGGTGCCAAAGGCTCCAAGCGCAACTCTGATGGAGGTGGGGCTGCGGTGACTTCAGTGGCTAGGCAGATGATGGCACAGATGGAGGAAACATTTACCAGTGCGCTTGAGTGAAAGCAGGCATTGGGGCAGCAGGCGAGGTGGAGTACAGTTCCATAAACACTAACAGGGGGAGGATGAACAGTGTTTCAGCTCTGAGACATACACCAGAAGGGTTTAAAACCCTGGCGAACATGCCAAACATTGTGTTAAGAAACACCTCTGGGTCCATACTGGAGCTGAAAACTCCGGAAAAGTAGGATGCAGCAACGTAAAGTTTGGTAATGGCAAAGCCGGTGCAAATGGATCTGAAGGTGCCGGTGGAGCAGGATACAAGTTTGGGTCTGGCTGGGGAACAGGCTGGGAGCAGGCAGGACTGGGGTTAGATGGCTCCACCATGACTAACTCCAGCTCCGAGGACAAAGATCCTGTGGGAGACCGGTGGTGTCTAAAGGACTTATCTCTTTCATGCTTCTTGTGCTTCCTATGCTACTTTCGTTTCGTTTCAGAGGGAAGGAGATCTGGATCGTGGTCTTGATATGCGAGGACTTCGCGTGCCGTCATGAGCCCGGGCTCTTATGGCCTTCAGGTGCGTACTCTGACAGAAGTTGCAGGAGCGGGATTCAAAGTCTAAGCCAGGGCACCAGAAGCATATGACAAGCAAGTCCGTAATGGAAATTAGTCCCTCACAATCCCTACAGGATGTGAAGCCTGAACACTTTGGAGGAGACATAGCACTGCACTTTTT
Source organism: Calotriton arnoldi (assembly GCA_963921515.1). Taxonomy (NCBI): domain Eukaryota; kingdom Metazoa; phylum Chordata; class Amphibia; order Caudata; family Salamandridae; genus Calotriton; species Calotriton arnoldi. The sequence goes on along the minus strand of CAWUFW010002084.1, from coordinate 1,436,685 downwards.
GAGAATTTTTTTGTGAGAAAACTCACAACTCTCAGCGAGAGCGGGGTCTGTATCCGTAGCAAAGGCATGGAAAAAAGGGAACTGATGTAGTTGCGTCAGGGTGGGCGCTATGTGGCTTTGGTGACACCATCTAACACTACTTCCAATGTCGTTATGAAGCCAGTGCCCCCTACTACCGAAGTGACAGAGTTGAAGTTTCCAGATCCAGTCTGTCGCCTAGGATTATTCCACAGGTGAGGACTTGGCAGGTAGAAGTATCCATTAGAATGCCAGAGGGTGATAGCCTGGACAACATGAAATGGAGTGACAACTTTCAGCAGAAAGGAAGCTTCTGTCATCATCAACACTAACTTATCTTTCAAGAATGTTGCAAAAGGTAGTTTGACAAAAAGAGCCACTCATTGACACACCTATCCGATGTTTTGGTGATGAGAAAGACCATTTTCAATGCCAGAAGTCTTAATGGACAACTGTGCAGCAGCTCAAAAGGAGTACACATCAATAAAGGGAGAACTAAATTCAAGTCCCATTGTGGCATCACATAGGGTTTTGACTTAAACAAGTGTTGCAACAGATGATTTAAGTAAAAAAGCTGATCTAGCAACTGCAAAAAAAGCCCAAAATCTGACAATTAGCCTTTAAGAGTCCCAAAAGCAAGTTCTTGCTGGGCCAAGGACAAAACTAACAACAAAACTTTAGACAACTTGGCTTGCATAGGATCAATTTGGTGGGTGCAACACCAAGCCACACTTTGTACCAATGACTGCTGTACACCAATTTTGGAGAAATCAACGACCTCAGGAGGAAGGTCAAATACACTCAGCTACCACTGCTTGAATCTCCACTTATGGAGATGCAGATTGCACAGGCCTAGGTGCTGTTCCTTGCCCTGCTGCTGCAACAGAAGATCCTCCGGAAGCAGTAGCCTTATGGGAGGACGAATGCACATACCCAATGTCGTACGGTTTCCACTTTTCAGTAGGAAATGTTCGTTTGTTGGACAGCATAAACATTGGGATTGTGCCAGACTGATTCCCCCTTACCCCCTCAGAATATATTGCTCTATAGTCCTGATAGCTCACAGTGCCACCATAAGTACCCCTAAACCTAGTAGGATAACAAATGGTTTAGGCAACCTCTGAACATGACAACTCTGACTGCCAAGGAATCGTGGTAACAGATCTAGAACCCTTTCGCCCAGTCACTCGTGCTCTCTCAGAGAAATATACAAGAAATACACAAAGGGGTGTTTTCAATTTTTATTGAACCATCGCGATTCATGTATAAAATATATGCGCTGCAATGATTAGTAGACAGAAGCTGACAAATGGGATTAGCAATACAAGGATAGTGCAAAGAATGAACGATTCAACCATCATGCTAAAACAGTGTATATATGTTGGCATATAAGTACTGAGTCTAATTTATTCCTACTTATGCATTTCTTAACCTAGATGTCTAGGGCGGGTGTCTGTCAAGAATCCCCTACTGGATGATCTAAATACCCATTACCTGAAGGCGAGGTGTGTAGGTCCCCGTTATGGTCACAGGTTAGACATCCCTCCTCCTGGAGGGTAAACAGAAATCAGTTGTGCTGAAACACCGACTATAGCGATGACCTCGCAATGACAGCTGAGTGCTCCTCTAATTATAGTATGGAAATGCACGTGTATATATAACAACAGCATTCATGCTTCCGTGTCAAGGCCTCAGGCGAGCTGACATTGTTTATTGTCTTTGTGATAGCGCTGTTGCCTTATGGATGAATAATAAACGACAACATTTGCACAATGTATGTTCAGGCCTTGTACCAAATGTTCAAGGTGTCGTGATACTGTACTTACGAAGTGGAATTGTAAACAATGTGGATTCAGAGAAACTAATCCTGCACTGTTACATAAACACATGTGTGTCAAAAGTCAGCGATTGGAAAAAGAAGGCAACTTTAGAAACATGTACAACTAAAAATGGCAGTGTTTATTCCTGGGACTAACCCAGCCACATGACACCCACTCCTGGGACATAAGTCAAATAAAAGCTATCTCTTTATAAGAAAGCTATCCATAGCAATGCTACAGCATGTGTTTACATAAAAAGGGTGCAGAGACAGAATATCGACGTGGAAATATCGATTTGCATTAATATCGAGTCAAGAATATCGATGATGTAAAATATCGAGGTAAGTTTTTTCGTAGTTAAAAATATCGAATTTTTTGTAATGCAAAAATATCGATTGTGTAAATTTTGATGTAAAAAATATTGTAAATATCGATTTTTTTTAATGTTAGTATTTTATTAATATTATTTTAGAATTAGTTATAATATGTTTTATAGATTAAAAAATATATGTTAAAAAGTTTGTTTTCTTCTTTTTAATTAAGTTTTAGGAGCGGGATGTTGGGTTTATAAGGGATAAGGGTGGGGAGTAATTTTAAAATTTATGATTAAAATTTAAATATTTTTTACATTTTTGTTAAGTTTTAGGAGCGGGATGTTGGGTTTATAGGGGATATGGGTGGGGAGTAATTTAAAAATTTAGGATTACATTTTAAATATTTTTTTAATTTTTGTTAAGTTTTAGGAGTGGGATATTGGGTTTACAGGGGATAAGGGTGGGGAGTAATTTTAACAATTTGGTATGAAATTTACATATTTTAAAAGAATGTGAAAAGTTTTAGGAATGGGATATTGTGTTTATAGGGGAGAAGGGTGGCGAGTTATTTAAAAAAAATTTTTTTTTAATATTTTAAAAATATTTTAAAAATATTTTAAATATTTAGGGGTCGATTGCGATCTCGCTCGGAAGGCCTACAAATCAGATTTGGCTTTAACAGATTCGATTCGTAGCCCTTTTTCCCGAACCGATTCGTACACTGGTCCGAACGACCAAGTACAATGCAAAGTTCGCGTATGTGTCGAGCGAATCGTCTCCCAACCCGATCCAGTCCGTACGACTCGTACGCAGACGCTTCGTACATCTCTATGGACTCTGTTTCCGAGCAAGCAAGTACGATGCACGATTCGGACAGCCTTCACGATTCGGAATGTCCGGATCGAAAAAGCTGCCGGAATCATTCTTTTGTGGCCCGTAGCAGGCCCACCATCACCTGGAGTCCTCCGATTCAGACACGTGGGGGTACCCTTGGGTACCCCCTTCCCAAGCATGCACAGTGTGGTGGGCACCATGGGGTGCCCGCCACAGGGTGTACGCTTTTCCCCACCCACCCCTTTTTGCTATGGGAGCCTATGCACACGTCCAGTATACAGGCTCCCATAGAGTTCAATGGAAGTCCGAGCGAACCGAGTCCGTAAGCATAAGAATGCATCGTACTCACTCGTTCGGACTCCAATTGCACGAATCGCTCGTAAAGCCCTATGGATCCGAGTCGTACGGAGGGCTTACTAGCATGATCGGAATCGGGCCCTTAGTTGTAGGAAGTTGTATTTATAGGGGCTTAGTATGTGGAGTATTTTTAAAATTTAAATTAAAATAGAAATATTTTTAAAAATCTGTAAAGTTTTTGTAGTGGGTTGTTGTGTTTATAGTGAATTAGGGTGGGGAGTAATTTGAAAATATTATTTGTAAATTTTTGTAACTTTTTAGAATTTTTTGAGAGTTTAGTAGTGCGTTGTTGATTTTATAGAGAATAAGGGTAGTGAGTAGTTTTGAAATGTTGATTAAAAATATTTTAGAAATTGAAAATGTAAACATTTATTTTATATTTAAACATTTGAATTTGATATTTTGTTTTTAATATTGAGGTTATATTTATGTTTGGGTACTTATTTCTATAGTTTTTTGTAATTTATTTACAAAAAGAAATTGTAGAAAAATATAATTAACTTTTTAATTAAAAATGTATTATATACATTTTATAAAAATATTTATTTTATTTATTATAAATTTGGAGTTGTAATATTTATTTATTATATTTTATTCTCCAGCACTTTCTTTGAATTTTTTTAGTTTTGGAGTTGGAATAGTAATTTATTATGTTTTATTATCCAGGACTTTCCCTGAGTTTTGTTAGTTTTGGAGTTGGAATAGTAATTTAATTAAGTTTATTATCCAGCACTTTCCGTGAGTTTTTTTGGTTTTAGAGTTGGAATAGTAATTTAATTAGGTTTATTATCCAGCACTTTCCCTGAATTTAGTTTGTTTTGGATTTGGAATAGTAATATATTATGTTTTATTATCCAGCACTTTCCCTGATTTTTGTTGGTTTTGGAGTTGGAATAGTAATTTAATTAGGTTTATTATCCAGCACTTTCCCTGAGTTTTGTTGGTTCTGGAGTTGGAATAGTAATTCATTATATTTTATTATCCAGCACTTTCCCTGAGTTTATCTTGTTTTGGAGTTGGAATAGTAATTTAATTAGGTTTATTATCCAGCACTTTCCCAGAATTTAGGGGCCCATTACGATGGCGGGCGGACTATGTCCGCCCGCCACCGCAACGGAGCCAGGGACCGCCCGCTGACGTTGCGGCGGTCCCGCCAGGCACATTATGATGCGCCCGCCACACTGGCGGGCGCATCCCGCATATTATACATTGCGGTGGGCGGTGCTGTCAGCAGCACCCGCCGAAAGGTACAAAATGCATGTTGTGCTTTTGCATGCACAACGTGACAGGAACCGCGCGGTGCCTGCCACCTTGTGCATGCAAATGCAGGGGGGTACCATAGGTACCCCCCATGTGCACCCCCCACCCCCCAACATCCTGGGGGCCCGCAACGGGCCCCCAAATGCGAATATCGCCTGCCTTTTCATGGCGGTAATGCCGCCATGAAAAGGCACCTCTCCGCCTACATCCTAATATGGATGGCGGTGTCTCACAGACACCGCCACCATATTAAGGCCGTTTACCGCACGGTCGACAATTCGACAAGCGGTAACGCGGCGGGCGGTATTTCCATCCGCCGCTGACCCCCCAGCCATGCTAATATGGCGGGGGGTAAATGGGTGGCGGGCGGAGGGAAATGGAGGGCGGATCGCCACCGCCATGCGGGCGGTGGCGATCCGCCCTCCATCGTAATGACCCCCTTAGTTTGTTTTGGATTTGGAATAGTCATTTATTATGTATTATTATCCAGCACTTTCCCTGAGTTTATTTTGTTTTGGAGTTGGAATAGTAATTAAATTAGGTTTATTATCCAGCACTTTCCCTGAGTTTTGTTGGTTTTGGAGTTAGGTATAGTAAAGTTTAACTGTTTATTAGTTATTTTATTTTTTTATTTTGTATGTAAACTTCAATAAGAAAGGAGATGTATGTTAGTTATTCTTGTAAACATTTATATTGGTTACACATGTTTGTTTTATTTTACAGTTTATTTGTTCTCATTTGCATTTGTTATACATTTTTTCAACAATGTTAAAAACATTATTCAGGTGTTTTGATGTTGTTCAAAATTTATTACAAAGTATAATATTTTTTAACATACATTTTTCATGTAGAATTGGAAAATTAACAATATTTTTTAATGTGCATTTTTCATGTAGAATTGTAAAATTAACAATGTTTTTTAACATACACTTCTAATGTAGATTTGGAAACTTAACAATATTTTTAACATACATATTTTTTTAAACATAATTGAAAAATTGTAAATTTTTTTGAAGTATAGACATGTACGGGGCCGATTCCGATTCGGGCCGGAAATCTCTCCGACCGAGCCGGACTCAGAGAGATTTCCAACCGAATCGGACCCAAGCAGCCCGACCGAACGAGTACGATGCGCACGTATGCCATCGGACTCGAATCGGTCGGACTCCCATTGAAGTCAATGGGAGCCAGTCGTACGACGCGTACACGGGCTCCCATTGACTCAATGGGCACGACGCGAACAAGGGCGCCCCTACAGCGAGTACGCGTCGATGCGGGTCGCGCCGTACATGCACGTGTAGGGGGGACCCATGGGTCCCCCCTGTGTGCGACTCGCGCGGCTACGCGTACAGGGGGGTCCGACACGGACCCCCAAAGTACGGCTCCGACTGCTCTTTGGAGCCAGAGTGCGCAGCTCGGTCGGACTGCTCTCGGCGCGCATCGTACTTACCCGGCCGGGGAACGTCTCCATTGCGCGGTGCGAGTCGAGTCCGAGCGAGTCGGTCGGTGCGGTTCGACCCGGGAACGAGTCGGTCGGAGCGGTCGGGACGCCCGGACGAGTCGGTCGGCGATTTCGCATCGTACTCGCTCGCCCGGACGCGCGTACGAATCGGTCGGGAAATAGGGCTCCGAATCGGATCCGGTTAAGCCGAATCCGATTCGGAGCCCTACCGGCCGAGATCGGAATCGGCCCCGTAATAGTAAAGTAAATATAATCATAGTTTATTTATTTTAAACAATTTGACTTTTATTGTTTATTTTTTATGACACAAAGTAAACTTTTGTATTTATTTTTTAAACAATTTTTTAATACATTTTATTTAATTTTATTTAATACAATTATATAATATGTATTTTACATATTTTTTGTATATTTTATTATTTAGTGTATTGAATATTATTTTTATTCGAATAATATTTAATACATTAAATAATTTACAAAGATATATTTTCACATATATTTTTTCATTATACAATTTAATATTTTTGGTAAATTGACAGTACATGAAATAAATATACATTTTAATATATATTAAATATAATATTTTTTGTTTTTTGATAATATAATATTTAATATATATTTTACAATTTAGGGGCCGATTCCGATTCAGGCCGGAAATCTCCCCAACCGAGCCGGACCCGGAGAGATTTCCGACCGAATCGGACTCTAGCAGTCCGACCGAACGAGTACGATGCGCACGCATGCTATCGGACTCGATTCGGTCGGACTCCCATTGAAGTCAACGGGAGCCGGTCAAACAACGCGTACGCGGGCTCCCATTGACTCAATGGGTGCGAGGCGAACGAGGGCGCCCCCTACAGCGGGTTCGCGTCGATGCGGTTCGCGCCGCACACGCACAGGTAGGGGGGACCCATGGGTCCCCCCTGTGTGCGACTCGCGTGGCTACGCGTACAGGGGGGTCCGACACGGACCCCCAAAGTCCGGCTCCGACAGCTGTTTCGAGCCGGACGGTGCGGGTCGGTCGGACTGCTCAAGGCGCGCATCGTACTTGCCCGGCCGGGGAACGTCTCCATCGCGCGGTGCGAGTCGAGTCCGAGCGAGTCGGTCGGTGCGGTTCGGACCCGTGAACGAGTCGGTCGGCGATTTCGCGTGCGCTCTCATCGTACTCGCTCGGCCGGACGCGCGTTCGAATCGGTCGGAAAAGAGGGCTCCGAATCGGATCCGGTTAAGCCGAATCCGATTCGGTGCGCTACCGGCCGAGATCGGAATCGGCCCCTTTTGTATATTTTTAGAACATTTGTAATTTTTTTACAGTATATAAAAATATACATTTTTTTTTTGCATTTTAATATTTTTTCTCCATTCTTTTCTATGGTGAGTAAGTCTTTTTTTCAATTTTATTACGCGGCCAATTTCTTTCTACTTTCCTTACTTTTCTATTTATCTGTTTCGTTTTTAGGTCATTTTGGAAGCCGGGACCTCGCGGTTGGGAGCTGAGTTTCGTCCCTTCAGGTAAGTTTATTTTAATTAACTTTAAGGTAGTTTTAGGGTAGGAGCGAGGTAGTAGTGGTGTAGTTAGGTTTGTAAGAACCGTGTTTGTTCGTTTTTGGTGTAGTTAGGTGTTGTTTTGGTAGTTTAGTGTTTTATGTGTTAGCCATAGTGTTGGATTAGAGTAGAGTGTTATGTAGTGTTAGTTATGTGTTGTTTAATTGTGTTATTTTGTGTTTATTGTTAATGTTTGTGGGTTTGTACGTTTTATTGTGGGTGGGTGTTGTTTTATTTTTTATTTACAGGCTTTCCCGATTGTGAACAGATGGTGGTCTCAACCCTTTTTTTTTTTTTTTTTTACAAAAAAGGAAAATGTATTTTGTTTATTTAAAACAAGACGTTTTACATTTCCTTTTAATTTTCGGGTTTATTCGAGTTTTTTTTAAAGCTATTTTTGGGGGTTTTGAGGGTTTCGTTATTGAGAGGATTGCATCATTGGAGCCTTTTTTCTACAGTTTAACTTTTGCTTTTTTTAAAACTAATTTTCAGGATTTTGAGGCTTTTGTTATTGAGAGGATTGCGTCGTCGGATAATTTTTTCTACAGTTGTATTTTTGCATATTATTTTGGGTTCCCTTTTCGAATGGATTTGTTTTTCGATTTATCTTGTATGGATTTATTGGATTTCCCGGATCGTCTACTGCTACATAACTGTAAGTTATTTTTAATTATTATGGGTGGGAAATGTTTTTTTTATATTGATTTATTTGTATTATTTTTTAATTTAATAATTATAATATGTCATATATATTTGTGTTATTTTAAAAATTTTACATGACATAAGGGGTGATTATGATGGCGGTGAACCAGCCACCGGCAGCCTGCGGCGTGCAGCCAATTACCGCCCGCTGGATCAGGATGGCAGGCGGTGTGCCTGGCGGGCGGAAAGCCCGTTCGCCACGGGTCCGACAGAGGCAATCGTTACGATTGCCTGTTGGACCCACCCCGCATCCACAAAATAGTGGCAGTGCCTAGCAGGCACTGCCCGCCAGATTTGGATGCTGCATCCCTGCCAGCCTGTCTATGGCGGTCAACCGCCATTGAAAGGCTGACGGGGATGTACTTTGAGGGCCCGATGCGGGCCCCCCTTGTGCAGGAGCATGTGAATTTTGCACTTACAGTTCCCTGCACCAGGTGGCAGGCACTGCGTGGTGCCTGCCACGTACTGCAGGGAAATGCACAACATGCATTTTTACCATTGCGGCGGGTGCTGCAGCCAGCAGCACCCGCCGCAATGGTAAACATGCACGAAGCGCCACAGTGGCGGTCGCATTGTAATGTCATGTGCGGGACCGCCGCCATATAGGCGGGACGTTGGCGGAAGGACTGCAGTCCGTGCGCCATTGTAATGAGCCCCATAGTTATAATTATTAATTTAAAAGAAGAGTAGAATTATGTTGTTTAAATGTTTTGAAGTTTTAAATCTTTATGGTGTTTAGAATTGTTTTTTTTTTACAGTATCGATTTAGCTATTATGTCTAAGTATTCTAGACCTTTGGGCCATCCCGACGTACAAAGGGACCGCCCCCCATAAGTGCGGCGGTCCCGTGGGGGTAATTAGGATGCGCCCGCCACACTGGTGGGCGCATCCTGCATTTTCAACATTGCGGCGGGCGGTGCATTCAGCACCGCCCGCCGCAATGCCAAAAATGCATGTCGTGCATTTGCATGCACAACGGGCGGAAAACCGGCAGACGGTCTTTCCGTCCGCCGGGGTCCCCCCGCCATAGTAATATGGCGGGGGGAATTGGCATGCGGGCGGGAGAGAATGTCGGGCGGATCGCCACCGTCATGCGGGCGGTGGCGATCCGCCCGACATTCTAATGGGCCCCTTGGTGTTTGCAAATAGTCTAGTTTTATGTTGTAGATATTCATACATCGTTTTAGTTTGTTTACTTAGTTTAGGGCCAATTTTTGTTAGGGATTGCTCTAGTCTGAGCTCTTGATAGCTTTGTTATTTTTTTATTGCCTCTATACGTTTATGTAGGATTGGTTGTCCTCTTCCAATTGTGGCTTGGAAGGCATTGTGCCATCTTTATACTGCATTGTTTGTTTTTGCTTTTTGAGCTAAAGTACTGTCATATACGTTCCACCAAGGTATTTGGAATTTGGGTTGCCTACGGTGCCCTGACCTGTGTAACCTTCCCACCCAAGTATCTTCGAAGTAATCTAGGAAGGGAGTTAGTTTAGTTTCATTTGACTGATAGAAGGGGCTTTCAAGAAGTAGGTTGTAATGGTTTGCTACTTCAGTTGTTGGTACATAGGCCAGGGCTATTCATTTTTTAATTTGGTAGGCAAAGTTGCTATTGGTGGCGTAGTCTATACTTAAGGTAGATTTTTGTAGGTGCCTCCAGATACTCTGATTGAAGTGGTAGTAGCAACCTTGTATTGCAGTGTGTGGGTATAATTTTAAAATTAATTGAATCATTGATTGTTCAAAATCAATGATGATTTTTGAGGAAAGTAGTTGTCAGTGTATTGTTTTAATACTGTTAGGAGCTCTATGTATGTGGTGTTCTGTTTATTAGGGAGTAGTGCGTATATCAAGGGTATGTTAGTACCTTAATATTCGCCATGGAGTGTGTATAATTGATAGAAAGACTTGGGGCAAACTTTGAATGTGCCATCCATCATCCACGTTTTGCAGTTTTTAAGTTTTTGTAAGTTGTTATTTGTTGCAAAGATGAGAATTCGTTTTTCATGACTTTTGTTATCATGAAGAAGGAATTTTTCATCTTTAGTGAGTGATGGTATATTCAGGTAATATTTGTACTTCAGCAAACGTTTGAGGGGTGGGTGGTGTTTGAGCTGTAGCTCTTTTAGTTTGGGAAATTAATCTCTTCAGAGTGGGGATAGATGGTAGTTGTCCCGTAACATGCTCAGGTACCATAGTTAACACATTTTAAGTATTTGGGTACTTGTTGGTTGTGAGCTGGTACTCGCTTCTCTGACTGTCTCGAGAGCGTCTCTAACCTCAATTTCAGTTACATTGGGGGGATGGTTATGTTCTTTGACATTTACTGCATTGGTTTCTATCGCAGCGGCTCCACCATAACAAGAGTTAGAGTAAAATTTACTGCATTTCCAGTGTGTTTTGTTTCCACTCATTTTCTCTTGGGTATAAGTGTATCCCATGTAGCAAAGAAGTAGTTTCCCCTTTTGTGAAGTAATGAATTTTGCTCCCTCTGCCATTTTTGGGTTAATCTGTGACTATATGTATATATATATATTTATTAATTATACGATTTTTAATATTAAACATTTTGTACAATTTATATGTTTCAGAAAAACTTACATGTATTTTGATTTTATTTTCTTGATGGATTTTCTTTCGATTGGTGATGTTTATCCACTTGTTTTTTATCTGTTGGTTTATAAGCAAAATGTTATTGTTATTAAAGTGTTACATTTTATTGTGTAATTTTATTTATTTAGCTTCTGTTTTTATTTAGATGAGAAAAAAAATACTTACTTTTTTTTGTTGATGTTTTCTCAATGATTTTGTTGTAGGTTGTAATTTGTAGAAGCTGGGAAGAGAAAAATATTTGTCAGTTATATTAGTTATATTTGCTTTTTAATTTATTTTAATTTTGTTAATTAGTTTGTTGTATTAGATGGTTAATTTATATACTTACTTAATTAAATCTTTTTCTGTAATGTTGCTTTTGTTTCTGTTTTCCAAGTTAATTCTTGCTTTTTTGGGGCCGATCCCGATCTCGCTGGGAAAGCCCTACGGCCGACTGGCGCCTGTAGAGCTTTCCGTGCGACTTGGGCTCCTGGGCTCCGAGCGACAGAGTACGATACGCTGCAGCGCTGATGGACTCGGGTCGCTCGGAGCACCATTGAAGTCAATGGGTGCCTGGTGTACGTTGCGTACATGGGCTCCAATAGACCAAAAACGCACGTCTCGGACAAGGGTGCCCCCTGTCGTGGGGACGCATCGGTCCCGCCCGCACCGTGCAGGCATGTATAGGGGGGACCCTTGGGACCCCCCCAGTGATCGAGTCGTAGGGCTGCAGGTGAAGGGGGGTCCGCTACGGACCCCCGAAGTCCGCTTCCCGGAGCTTTTTCGAGTCGGAGGCTCCGACTTGATCTGGCTACTCGACGCCCGCATCGTACTTGGTCGCTCGGAAATCGGACCCATTGCGCGGTGCGCGTCAATGAAGTCGGAGTCGTCCGGAGGGCGTCGCTCACGGGTACGAGTCGGTCGGAGCGCGAGGCTATCCTCGCATCGTACTTGCTCGCTCGTACAGCGGTACGAGTCGTACGGAAACTGGGGCTACGTATCGGACTCGCTCGCTACGGATCCCGTTCGGTGCTCTTCCCAGCGAGATCGGAATCGGCCCCTTTGTGTTAAGGTGGACTTTTATTGAAGTGTAATCTGTGAAATATAAAATAGAAGGTTATAATTTTAGTTTATTTGCTTGTTATGCTTTTTTAGTCTATTTATTTTATTGAAGAAAAAACAATACTTACTGAATGCAGTTGGTGAAGTTTCTTTCGTTGATGTTTTTTGTCGAATTTTGTAGAAGCTGTTAAGAGAAAAGTATTTGTTAGTAATAATTCGTTTTTTATTAAATTTATCAATTTTTAATAGTTAGGTCTAATTGTTGGTTATTTTAAATACTTTGGGGCCGATTCCGATCTCGGTCGGAGGCGCACCTAACATCATTCGGTCGGGAAAAAAGCCATGCGAATGCCTGTTTCCCGACCGAACCGCACATTATTCCGAACGAGCAAGTACGATGCGCACAACTGCATAGATTCCGACCCAGTCGTACTCACCCAATCCAGGTCCTGTTCTCCGACCGAGCCGGATCCGTAAACGCAGAATCGAGTCTCACGGAAGCCAAAATGCAGCCCCGTCCGGCCGGACAAGTACGATGCGCTTCCCGTACGCGCCGAACCCGTCGCTACGCACGGCACGTCAAAGCATCCGGGAGAGGCGCACATAAGCTCCGATTCGCGCCACAACACGATCCACGGCTACGAGACGAACACGCCAGCGACGAGGACGAGGCGAAGCAACGAGAAAGACGAGCGAGACGAACCAACCATGAATCCCATCGTGCCGATCCTACCAATATTCTACATCTACTACCGGAACAGGCACGGACGCGTACGGCGCAGAAGGTAAGTCAGACACGAACCACAAAAACAAACTACACGTACCCGACATATCACACACACACAGAGGGATGCAGAAATTACTTACACCAGCAACAGCAGCACCATAGGGGCGGGATGGCCATCACCAATGCCACATATACACATAGGGGCCCGGATGCCTACCACTACTACCACCTCTATCCAGGGGGTGCCAGATGCCTACCACTACTACCACCTCTACCCATGGGGGGCTGGATGCCTACCACTACTACCACCCTTACCCAGGGGGTGCCAGATGCCTACCACTACTACCACCCTTACCCAGGGGGTGCCAGATGCCTACCACTACTACCACCTCTACCCAGGGGGTGCCAGATGCCTACCACTACTACCACCTCTACCCATGGGGGGCTGGATGCCTGTCACTACTACCATCCTTACCCAGGGGGTGCCAGATGCCTACCACTACTACCACCTCTACCCAGGGGGTGCCAGATGCCTGTCACTACTACCACCCCTACCCAGGGGGTGTCAGATGCCTACCACTACTACCACCTCCACCCATGGGGGCTGGTTGCCTACCACTACTACCACCTCTACCCATGGGGGGCTGGATGCCTGTCACTACTACCACCCCTACCCAGGGGGTGCCAGATGCCTACCACTACTACCACCTCTACCCATGGGGGGCTGGATGCCTGTCACTACTACCACCCCTACCCAGGGGGTGCCATATGCCTACCACTACTACCACCTCTACCCATGGGGGGCTGCATGCCTGTCACTACTACCACCCCTACCCAGGGGGTGCCAGATGCCTACCACTACTACCACCTCTACCCAGGGGGTGCCAGATGCCTACCACTACTACCACCTCTACCCATGGGGGGCTGGATGCCTGTCACTACTACCACCCTTACCCAGGGGGTGCCAGATGCCTACCACTACTACCACCTCTACCCAGGGGGTGCCAGATGCCTACCACTACTACCACCACTACCCAGGGGGTGCCAGATGCCTACCACTACTACCACCTCTACCCATGGGGGGCTGGATGCCTGTCACTACTACCACCCTTACCCAGGGGGTGCCAGATGCCTACCACTACTACCACCTCTACCCAGGGGGTGCCAGATGCCTGTCACTACTACCACCCCTACCCAGGGGGTGTCAGATGCCTACCACTACTACCACCTCCACCCATGGGGGGCTGGATGCCTACCACTACTACCACCCTTACCCAGGGGGTGCCAGATGCCTGTCACTACTACCACCCCTACCCAGGGGGTGCCAGATGCCTACCACTACTACCACCCCTACCCATGGGGGGCTGGATGCCTACCACCAACAACACCCCCACTCACAGGATGGCTAATACATGACACAACAAGCACACACCAACATAAAGAATGCAACATAAAGACATCCCCCCCAACACCATGACAAGCGTGTAGACTGTGTCAAATGCCTACAACACTGAACATGACTTTGAACATACAATGTGACCCCCTATCACATGTGCCACACATAAATGTGTGTGGCCCCCACAATGCAAGCAGGCCATGACCATTGTGGCAATGGGGTCCAAACCCCCATCATCACATTGACCAAAATGTAAGTGTGGGGTCCATAGCTGAAGCACATTTTGTACATTGTGGCAATGGGGTCCAAACCCCCATCATCACAGTGACCAAAATGTAAGTGTGGGGTCCATAGCTGAAGCACATTTTGAACATTGTGGCAATGGGGTCCAAACCCCCATCATCACAGTGACCAAAATGTAAGTTTTGACAAAGAAAAAGCTGCAACTGCCAAACTGCATGGATGATTCCTGGTCACAGAACAACAAACACATCAGTGGCAAAGTAGTGCTTGTGTCCCATAGCAACAAAGATTGGGGGAGGCAAACAGTGCAGTGCAAATAAGACATACCTTTGGCCATGTGCAGACAAACATCACCCATGGGGGCTGACACTGTCAACATTCATCAATGACACAATGACAGAAGTGACCATCAGAATGCAGACCCACATATTTGCACCAATGGGCACACAAATGCAGATACCTTGTGGAGACTGTAGATGTGAGGTGAACAGATACCATACCATGGCAGCAATGGGACACACAAACAATGATCATTGTGCTGACTGATGACCTAGGAGTCCCAGGGACAGCAGGGGAAACACACCAAACAACATACAGCCAATGGCACACTAAAGATATGCCAATGCAGTGGTGCAGATGCACAAACACAAACAGGCAGACCCACACTGCACATCAAACACAACAGGTGAGGGGGGGGTACCAGTGTCCCCAGGCAACCACACAACACATGAGGAGGCCTGAATACCAATTACACAGATGTGCATACAGTGCCACACAAAGGTAACTCATGGATCCAAATCCCCTATGTGGGCAATCAGGCATTGTCAGATGAGAGGGAGCACAAATCACACATGTCACACAAGCATGTAGGAACAGCAACTGACACAGCAAGACACAGAGACACCACAGCACTACCCCCAGGGCCCCCACAATGTGGTGACCCTGGGCTGCATTACAAACCCACTGTGATGACAAAGCTAGATGTCGTTCACACTGTGAACCACAGTCATCTGTCCTGAGCAACAAACTACCATCACACCTACACAAGCACAAATCAATCAGCACGGCCAGTAAGCCAAGGCCAACATGGAAGCAGGGGTCTAGCCGGGCAACAACTCTCATCTGCACACACTCAACACCACACACCTCGACCTCCAACAATGTGCAGCAGTGAAGCACACATGCACTGGTGACATTGCACATGCACCCATGACTATTCCAGGGTGGTGGGTGGGAACCAAGGTGCAGAAACACATCACACATGGCCACATTCAAGACTCCTGAATGTCTGACACACTGCACACTACGCTGTACATGGACATGACGGCAATACCACACCAACCAATGGGATCCCAGCCACAGTCACACACCAATGAAGAAGCCAAGGTCACCCACAAAGAACACACATAGACAACTACCAACATTGCAGCCCTGACCCTGAGGAGTGCCAGCAGTCACACACACAACGTGTCACAACCAATGAAAGCTAACACAAACCGGAAATCACATGACAGGTGTAAACAACAAGTGCCAAGGGGAATCCTGACTGTGACCCATCAGCGTCTGCCCACAAACTCAGCCCTGACAGCAAACACACC
Organism: Calotriton arnoldi; assembly: GCA_963921515.1. Classification (NCBI taxonomy): domain Eukaryota; kingdom Metazoa; phylum Chordata; class Amphibia; order Caudata; family Salamandridae; genus Calotriton; species Calotriton arnoldi. The sequence continues at coordinate 1,420,761 of CAWUFW010002084.1, read as the reverse complement.
TATGGGTGACACCCTGATGACCAGTAATGTGCCATGCACCCACATCACAGAGAACCCAGGGAGAAGACTTTGGGGGAACATAGGTCAACTCAGCAAGCATCACAAACAGGAACATCACTAGGGATCCCAGCATGCACAGCAAAATGGAAGTGAACACACAGACATGCTCATACAACACACACCTTGGGCGCAGGCGATGTCACAGGAGTACACACTGCCATGAGGGGACTCCACTCCTGTGTGAGGAAAGCTGTGCCATATGTCGCCTCAGTAGGGCTCCATCATGTCAGCAGAACACTTGGTCACACAGTCAACAATTAGCACCAAATGAAGGCTCCCGTCACATCAGCCTGGTCATGGGAGTGTCAACGAAATCATCAGCACAGATCCAACACACATGTATAGCAAGTTGCACTGACAACACAGATGAGTCCTTCCCCATTGATGCCCAAACCTGCATGTCCAGTGGAGATGGCCACACGGTCAGGGAAGTAGACTAATTGAACAATGGCAAGCACAACAGATGTGCAGGGGTGGAAGCCACAGATGTGACATTGCTAATGTAAGTAGGAAATCACATTGCCAAATATTGAAAACATGACACCCTCAGATGCTGCTAAGGATGACATGGATACACCACAGGATAGGACACAGTCCCCCTGGACCACATGGGTTCCTGCACAGTAACACTACATATTCATGAGACCAAATATCACCATCACTGCAGCAAGGGCATGGTTAGCATCATCAACATCATGTACATCAGAAGCAAAAGCACTAGAGAACAGAAAGTTGCTTTATTCAGCATATGTGGGTTCAAAAGTTGAAGTCATGTAAAAATTAAACAAAGGCCAATGGCCAGTCCATCATGAAAGTCAAAACAGGGGGACAGTGGCAGATGTCACCCTACGCATGCCTGCACTGATGAAAACCAGGGACAATCCCCTCGGAGGGGCATACGGGGGGGGGCAGGCCAGGCACCGCAGGGACAGGATCAGGGCTCACCAGAAGGAGGCAGGGAAGGGGTGGTGGGTGCTGGAGAGCCACTGACAACTGCAGTGGAGGTGTCTGACATGGTGTGTGCCGGCACAACTGGGGGCATGACTCAGATGGTGTGGGCGCCGGCACGACTGCAGTGGACCGTGCAGATGGAGTGGACAGGTTCGCCACTGCAGTGCCCAAGTCAGACAGGGTGGTAGTGGCCTCCACTGCAGTGCCTACCTCCAGGGGAGGAGAATGGGGATCAGGTAAGGTGGGCAGGACAGAGGGGGAGGACACCCTCACCACACCAGTGGCACAGACAAGCGCAGCGGGGGTGTGGGGCCGGAAGAGCAAGTGGCAGGGGGAGAAGGCCTGATCCTTTTGGGGATGGTGTATCTGTGGGTGGGGGAACCTGGGGCAGGGTGTGGTCGGGGCACCTGTGGAGTGGGGGCCTGAGGGATGGAGGAAGGAGACTTGGTGCCTGAGCTGCAGGGCGGCGGCGGGGTCTTGCTCTTCCGGGTCCGGGGGGACTTGCGGGTGGGGGCGTCACTCGGTCTGCGCCTGGGGGAGGGTGTCCGGGGGCGAGGGGCACTCCGCTCCGTGTGGGTGGGCTTCCTCTTCCCCCTGAATGCTGTATCAGCTGGATCGGAGGGGAAGAGGCCGAGGTCACTGAGGAAGAGCCGCTGTGTCTTTGGGGTTGCAGGTGAGGCAAGGGAGGGGGCTTTGGAGGGAGAGGCAACTGAGGACTGCGCAGTGCTCGTGGATGCGTGTGTGTGTGCCTTGGCCCCATCCCCTGTGAGTGTGGTTTCAGTCCCCTGACTGTGCGTGCGTGTGCGTCTTGTTTGTGGCGTGTGTGTCTGTGTGCTGCTCGTGTCTGTGCTGGTGTGTGCCTGTGCCGGTGTGTGTGTGCTTGGGACAGGTAAGGTGCTGGGGAGTGTGGATGGGGCAGAGGCAGGAGGGGTGAGGGACTGTCGGAGGAGGGACACTGCTGCCGTCAGGGAGGAGTCCATGGACCTATTGCCCCTCTGTAGGGCAGACATGCCCGATGAGATGCCCTCCATGAACGACACCAGCTGAGTCAACAGAGTGGTGTGGGCATGGAGGACACTCAGCATCGCTGTCTGCCCTACATGGAGCTGGCGAAGGAGGTACACAGACTCCTCACTCAGGGCAGCAGGGGACACAGGGGCAGGGGGTGCGGTGCCTGGCCCGAAGGAGACACGCTCCCGAACATGGGAGCCTCCACGGACCTCGGGAATGGGAGCCGATGGGAGGGCGGTGGTGGTGGTGGTGGTGGCGGGGACAGCAACACTAGCTGGTGTGTGGTGGCTGCTGACACCCGCCTCCATAAGGGAGTCAGCCTCCGAGCTGCTGTGGTCCTCAGCTGAGGTGGATGGTGCTGAGAACTCCTCAGTGTGGCTCCCCTCGCCCTCCGTGCTACTGGGTCCCTCCGACCACTCCTCGGCTGCTGACCCAGTCTGGCTCTGCGGCTCCTCCTGGTCCGTGGAGCTGTCCCCTCCTGTGGCCGTGGATGTATCTGCAATCAATAGGGAAACAGAAAGACATCAGTCACCTGCACCGAACGCACACACCACAGTAAGTACAGCACATTACAGAGCAAGCCCTGGCATCCTTAGTTGAACATTGCTAAAAGTGCCCAAACAGAACAGGAGAAGCCAATTGTCAGTCTGATGGTCAACCATGGCACTCACATCCCACCTGGCCTTGCACCCATCTGTCTGGTGTCTGTTGGATGGCAATACCCCAGTGTGGACACATGCACCACCTACACAGTAGTTGGACAGTGCAGAGAACCCGGTTAAGCATGTGAACATGCACACATCACAACTCTTGCCACTGAGTCAGTACAGGTGTCCGGATGAAAGGGATGCCCAGAGTCAAATAGGAAATGCATGTGATGCATACCAGCGACAGACACCATGATGCACCCATGTCCTGATAGCCATTGCCACAATGGTGTGCATGTAGCACATGTCACTCCCCTGCAGGATCACTCATAGGAAGTCACATGCCATGGCACAGGCATGCCTGCTAAGTCATACATCACTGTCTCCAGTCACATGGGCAGGGCAGCCAGACAACAACACTATGCACTGTGTCACAATAGTAGGTCATGGGGAATGCAAGTCCTGGAGCTGAACAAGTGCACATGTACATCCCCCACACACCACATCATCTGAACCCTTATCTGTCCAGGTCATACCGATTGGACATATGGGAGACCTGTAACACAACCCTCTGAACCTGAGCACCTCACAATCTGCTGTGAATGGGAAACAGCTGCCTGAACTTCACATTCGCATACCCCAGTCTGCACGGTCAGGTGATCAAACACCTATGTGTCACACAAGTATCGTCTCCTATGGTCACATCTCCGGTGGCATGCTGAGCCCCAACCGAGAAACACCCCAGCAGTCCTGACAACGAAGCCACAGCACACTGACACAGAGGCAGACACCTGAGGGGACAAATCACTGAGCACAACGTGTCAACTGATACACGGGAGTGGGAGTACAGAGTGTATTGTATGGCCTGGAGTAGGCATGACTGTCCTGCCCCACATGAATGAGGGATGAGCCCTGGACAGTAGGCAGCTGGCTAAGTATGTGTGACACACGTAATATACACACTCCTGGGGCCCAAACATTGTTCCCACCCGCAGCATGGGTGTGTGCCAGATACCCCAGGCACATGTGGTGGATCAGCTCAGCAATTGGACCACATATCAAAGTAACACGCAGATTACATGTCAGAACACAAGCATTGTGTAAGCAATGGACCCACCCATGATGCCCACCACAGAGTTAGGGAAACAGATGCTGTCCCCCACCTTGAGTCAAGCAAACTGCAAGGACACAGTACCCAAGTGACACAATTCCCTGACTGTAAGGGCCACACCTGGGTATCAGATGAGGAGTGGGCAGTGCACAATAGAGGGACATGGGACCTGGACCACATGACTGATGTACTGTGGAAGTTTAACCAGGCCAGAGGAGGGCACATAGCATGGCAGACATAGTTGACAATGCAGTCATGGACTCACCCCCTCCTTGCTGCTCTCTGGCCTTCAGCTGCCCATCCAGATCAGGGAAGACCACCGCCAGGATCCTGAGCATGTGGGGGTCAGGGTCCGGTGTCCGCCCCTCCTGCGAGGAGGCGACAGCTTCAGCTGGACCCGTGCGATCCTCCGGGTCCAGCCCCTAAGGTCCTGCCACCTCTTCTGGCAGTTGCGGATCCGGCGCTTGTAGACCCCCACGGATCTCACTGCCCGGACGATGGTCAGCCATATCTGCTGCTTCTGGTGGGCATCAACCTGTGAGGATGACAAAGTGAGAATGACATTACTACACATGCAACATATCCGTGCATTACACAGTTGGATATACATGTCTCAATCACAGGGGCACATGATGTACACAGGCAGTGCAACGATGGCCATGGACAGTATGCCAGCAGTTACTACATGGTATCATTGCCTGGGAAGTAAAACCTTGTTTAAATGCACTGTCACTGCACTATACCTGTCCAGTGCATGTAACTACACACTATGGGGGGTGACAACTACTCAGTGAGCCTGCTAGCCAGTGGCGTGCAGACTGTTAGCCTTGCTAGTCAGACAACATGCACATTTAGGAAGGCAGTGGACAGAACACTCACCTGCTCCCCTGCTTTCCCATACAGCTTGCTGCACTGTGGAAGGAGGCTGTCCAGCAGGGCCTGGTTCTCCTCAGTGTTGAAGGCTGGGGCTCTCTCCACAGTACGTGCCATTGCAGGGTCCAGAGGGTGCAGATACAGCAGCAGTGGTGGTGGCAGATGTCGTCCTGAAGCATGTAGTGCAGGCAAGTGAGCTCTCAGGGGAACAGCCAGCATTATATGTGTGCTGCAGAGGCAGATACTGTCCCATGTGTCCAAAGTGATAGGTCCAAGTCGTTTGCATCTTCTGAATCTGGCCAATCCATGGAATTGCACCACTTACACACGCCCACAGCATCCTTCAAAAGTTCAACTTCATGACACCCATGAATTTGCAACATTGTTGTGGGTGACCAACTGAATTTACAGCATCAGACTCGTTCAAAATTTGAAAACACGTCCGTTGCCAGGCCAGGCCATAGCCAATGGGTGCGCACCGATCGGTCCATTGCTGTTCAACGCGTACCTAGGATACAACGCGTACCCGCACACATTGAATGCAATGGGCCGGCCGGGCACACCGATCGGTCCATTGCTGTTCAACGCGTACCCAGGATACAACGCGTACCCGCACACATTGAATGCAATGGGCCGGCCGGGCACACCGATCGGTCCATTGCTGTTCAACGCGTACCCAGGATACAACGCGTACCCGCACACATTGAATGCAATGGGCCGGCCGGGCACACCGATCGGTCCATTGCTGTCCAACGCGTCCCTGTACAAGTCACTGGCATATGTCACCATGCCTGTCACAGGTGAACATATGCCAGCCACATATACTTCCCAGGGAGTGAGGGGCACACCTACAACACCACAGCCTGTCCAAACTGTATCCTACGGCATGTAAGGCTGCATTACCTATTCCGTGTATGGGGGTGAACATGTTGTTCTGTGGGTGTCACTTGGGGGCAGCCACCCCCAGGCTGTGCACGTGTTCATGGGGACAGAATCCTTGGTGTTTCGTGTACATGACCACTGTGATGTGCAACTGTTCATATCTGAGCATGTGGCATGGTCACATTTCACGGTGGTGTATGTGTATGTCATGTCACATACCCCCTGAGTCCCATGTGGGACGGTATGTTTAACCCAGGGTGACCCATTGGCACAATAGTGATGGTCCTCCACAGTCTGTGTGCATGTTGTGTTTACAATGTCTCTGATTTCATGTGCACAATGGGAGGCAGTCTCCACATCCACGTTGTTTGTGCATGGACTTTGATGTTGTGCGTGTGTGTGTCACAGACGTCCATGTCTGTCCTGCCGAGGCAACAGGGACCACTACCTGTGGGGGTCATGGTTGTTTTGCTGTGGTGTATACATGATACACCATGTCATGCCAGTGTCCATGTGGCAATACAGGGTCCCTGGGAATCTACCTGTCATTGAGCTGTGATGCCTGGGGCACATCTGTCCTCACATGTCACTGTGGGGTGTGTTTGTAACGTGGCAGCAGGAGATGGGAACTGTGACACGGCCTCATGATATCCAATGGCACAACCTGGGACTTATTGATGCCACTTGTTGAACTGCGATGTTAGATGTTGGCCATGTATGTGCCATACATGTCCTTACGGAACTGCACACATCATGTACTTGTGCCTCATAATGATGTATCATGTGATATTGAGTGTGTTCAATGCCACATATGTGGGGTGACTGACAATCTTTCTTTCTTCACCTATGCACTGCAGGGCACCAGCTGTCCATAGACCATTCCCTGACCTGGCAACGATGGTGGAACGTGACAGCATCCGACGGTACCGTTTCACCAGGCAGCTGATTGAGGATTTGGCAGTGCGCTTGGCACCACATTTGCAACCTGGCCGGCCATACCCTACAGCGCTGACCCCCAAGGTGAAGGTGATGGCAGCCCTACACTTCTTTGCCACCGGTACCTTTCAACACACTGTGGCGACTGCTGGTGGGATGTCACAGACCATGTTCAGCCGTGTGCTCCGCGATGTTTTGGAGGCTATGTTGATATACCTGAACCAGTACATCTATTTCCCTAGACTCCAACAACTCACTGACGTGAAGAGTGACTTCTATGCCCTGGGGAGGATGCCGCATGTCATTGGCTCCATTGATGGGACACATGTGGCTTTGGTACCACCACAGGCCCAAGAGCAGGCATACAGTAACCGCAAACACTACCACTCGGTCAATGCACTGGTGGTCTGTCTTGCAGATATGAGCATCTCACACGTGTGTGCCCGTTTCCCGGTTCTGCACACGATGCCTACGTGATGAGGAGTAGTCGCATCCCGAGGATGATGTCACAGATGCGGAACCAGCGTGCCTGGCTTGTTGGTGTGTACTGACTTTGTTCCATTGTGTGTGTTCTGCAATGTAGTGTTCCACCCTCTTTTCCAACTCAGCTAATGTGCAATTGTCTGTATGTAGGTGACTCCGGATACCCCAACATGCTGTGGTTGCTGACGCCCCTCAGGAACCCTGTGACACCAGCCCAGATGCGCTACAATGAGGCACATGGTCGGACGAGGAGAGTGATTGAGCGGACATTTGGTCTCCTGAAGAGCCGCTTCCGCTGCCTGGACAAGACAGGAGGGGCCCTCCCATATGCCCCAGCAAAGGTGTGCAAGATTGTCATCGTCTGCTGCATGCTACACAACCTGGCAGTGCGGAAGGAGTTGCCTCTCATCCTGGATGACGATGACCAACATCCGCCACCTGTGGAGGATCCTGGCCTGGACCACGATGCCAGTGATGATGATGATGATGGTGATGGTGATGTCCGCACACAGCTCATCACCAACTTCTTCAGCTGAATGTGAGTATCCAGAGATGTCATGTCAATGATGTGAGTTTGCATGATATGTGTTGGTGGTGCTCTGGTGCTGTTTGAGTGTGTCCATGGGCTACATGGCTGTATGCGTGTAGCGATGTGTCCTTACAGGTAGTCTGTACTCCCAAACAGTGTTGACATGCTAACTTGGTTCTGGGTGGGTATCTTGTGACATGTATTGGGCATGAGTATTGCAGTTCTGTCCTGTTCTTCAGTGCTTTTGACTGTGTGTCATTTCTGTCCTTCACAGGTTACTTTCAGAGTCGTTTGGTCAACTGTGATCCCCGACACCGTGATTCGACTTCCAGGGTGGTAGCTGTCGTGTCCCTACAGGTGATGTGCGCCACACCCATGGACTTCCTTCCTTCTACACTTGTTGACTGTGTGCCCTCTGCCAGGTGGGATTACCTTGCATCTGTAGTTGTTACAACATGTTGCAACTGTGTAATAAACCTGTGCTTCACTTTGTGATGTGCGTTGTCTGTGGTCACACATTTGACTGACATTTGCTTACTGCACCAGTGGGCTAGTTGACTAAGACTGTGAATAGGTGTTGTGTCTGTGCATTGCACCGTATTTCCTGGCAACATCAGTGAGCTCTCAGGGGAACAGACAGCATTATATGTGTGCTGCAGAGGCAGATACTGTCCCATGTGTCCAAAGTGATAGGTCCAAGTCGTTTGCATCTTCTGAATCTGACCAATCCATGGAATAGCAGCACTAATACACGCCCACAGCATCCTTCAAATCTTCAACTTCATGACACCCATGATTTTGCAACATTGTTGTGGCTGGCCAACTGAATTCACTGCATCAGACTCGTTGGAGCTTCGAAAACGCGTCCGTTGCCATGCCAGGCCCCAGCCAATGCGTGCACACCGATCGGTCCATTGCTGTACAACGCGTATTTCGGGATACAACGCGTACCCGCTCACAACACATGCAATGGGCCGGCCGGGCACACCGATCGGTCCATTGCTGTACAACGCGTACCCGCTCACAACACATGCAATGGGCCGGCCGGGCACACCGATTGGTCCATTGCTGTACAACGCGTACCCGCTCACAACACATGCAATGGGCCGGCCGGGCAGACCGATCGGTCCATTGCTGTACAACGCGTACCCGCTCACAACACATGCAATGGGCCGGCCGGGCACACCGATCGGCCCATTGCTGTACAACGCGTATTTCGGGATACAACGCGTACCCGCTCACAACACATGCAATGGGACGGCCGGGCAGACCGATCGGTCCATTGCTGTACAACGCGTACCCACTCACAACACATGCAATGGGCCGGCCGGGCACACCGATCGGTCCATTGCTGTACAACGCGTGCCCGCTCACAACACATGCAATGGGCCGGCCGGGCAGACAGATCGGTCCATTGCTGTACAACGCGTATTTCGGGATACAACGCGTACCCGCTCACAACACATGCAATGGGCCGGCCGGGCACACCGATCGGTCCATTGCTGTACAACGAGTATTTCGGGATACAACGCGTACCCGCTCACAACACATGCAATGGGCCGGCCGGGCAGACCGATCGGTCCATTGCTGTACAACGCGTACCCGCTCACAACACATGCAATGGGACGGCCGGGCACACCGATCGGTCCATTGCTGTACAACGCGTACCCGCTCACAACACATGCAATGGGCCGGCCGGGCAGACCGATCGGTCCATTGCTGTACAACGCGTACCCGCTCACAACACATGCAATGGGCCGGCCGGGCAGACCGATCGGTCCATTGCTGTACAACGCGTACCCCCTCACAACACATGCAATGGGCCCAGCTGTCCATAGACCATTCCCTGACCTGGCAACGATGGTGGAACGTGACAGCATCCGACGGTACCGCTTCACCAGGCAGCTGATTGAGGATTTGGCAGTGCGCTTGGCACCACATTTGCAACCTGGCCGGACGTACCCTACGGCGCTGACCCCCAAGGTGAAGGTAATGGCAGCCCTACACTTCTTTGCCACCGGTACCTTTCAACACACTGTTGCGACTGCCGGTGGGATGTCACAGACTATGTTCAGCCGTGTGCTACGCGATGTTTTGGAGGCAATGTTGAGATGCCTGAACCAGTACATCTATTTCCCTACACGTCAACAACTCACTGACGTCAAGAGTGACTTCTATGCCCTGGGGAGGATGCCACATGTCATTGGCTCCATTGATGGGACACATGTGGCTTTGATACCACCACAGGCACATGAGCAGGCATACCGGAACCGTAAACATTACCATTCGATCAATGCTCTGGTGGTATGTTTAGCAGATATGAGCATCACACATGTGTGTGCCCGTTTCCCTGGTTCAGCACACGATGCCTACGTGATGAGGAGTAGTCGCATCCCGAGGATGATGGCACAGATGCAGAATCAGCGTGCCTGGCTTGTCGGTGTGTACTGACTTTGTACCATTGTGTGTGTTCTGATCTGTAGTATTCCACCCACTTTTCCAAATCAGCTAATGTGCACTTGTCTGTCCGTAGGTGACTCCGGATACCCCAACATGCCGTGGTTGCTGACACCCCTCAGGAACCCTGTGACACCAGCCCAGATGCGCTACAATGAGGCACATGGTCGGACCAGGAGAGTGATAGAGCGGACCTTTGGTCTCCTGAAGAGCCGCTTCCGCTGCCTGGACAAGACAGGAGGGGCCCTCCCATATGCCCCAGCAAAGGTGTGCAAGATTGTCATCGTCTGCTGCATGCTACACAACCTGGCAGTGCGGAAGGAGTTGCCTCTCATCCTGGATGACGATGACCAATGTCCACCACCTGTGGAGGATCATGGCCTGGACCACGATGCCAGTGATGATGATGATGATGATGGTGATGTCCGCACACAGCTCATCACCAACTTCTTCAGCTGAATGTGAGTATCCAGGGAGATGTAATGTGAATGACGTGAGTTTGCATGATATGTGTGGGTGGTGCTCTGGTGCTCTTTGAGTGTGGCCATGTGCTACTTGACTGGATGCGTGCAGCAATGTGTCCTTCCAGGTAGTCTGAACTCCCCAACAGTTCTGACATGCTAACTTGGTTTTGTGTAGTTGTCTTGTGACATGTATTGGGCATGAGTATTGCAGTACTGTCCTGTTCTACAGTGATTTTACCTGTGTGTCATGTCTGTCCTTCACAGGGTGCTTACTGTGTACTTTGGTCAACTTGGATCCCCCGACACCATGATGCAGCAGTAGTTGCCCTACAAGTGATGTGCCACACACCCCTGGACTTCATATCTTCTGCACTTGTTGACTGTGTGGCCACTGCCACGTGGGTAAACCTTGCATTTGTAGTGGAAACAACATGTTGCTAATGTGTAATAAACTTGTGCTTCACTTTGGGATGTGCGTTGTCTGTGGTCACACATCTGACTGACATTTGCTTACTGCACCTGTGGGCTAGTTGACACAGACTCTGAATAGGTGTGGTGTCTGTGCATTCCACTGTATTTCCTGGCAACATCACTGTGGGCGATGAGTCCGATGGCCCTGGTGTCTGTGTTGTGTAGCCCTAGTGGTGTGTCTCCCTCATATGTGTCACGTCACCATGACTCACACAACGGTGTTGTACTTGCTGTAGCAGTTAGCATACACAGTGTAATTTGGCAGAACATCATCACCATAACAGTATCCACATTTGAATAACAACCGTGGCAAGTATGGTGTACTAGTGATTTTATTTACAGAAATGTGTGTGTGTATAGTGCACAGGATGGTGGGTGCTGTACATTGGGATTGTGATCCAAAGTTCCCAGATGAGTTGGAAGTCTTGGTAGCAGAAATGTCCTGAGTGAAGTTCACAGTCATATGATACATTAGTCCAACTTGAACTCCCCATGTCATGTGGGAAAGTACTGTTGCATTCGACAGGGTGAAACGTTTGCACACAAAGGATAATTTCCGGAACAGGTGTTGGCTTCCTGGGGGATGTACGTGGACATCAACCTCTCAGTTTTCCTTCCTCGGACGACCCCTCTTCTTTGGGGGGACCCTCACGTGCAGGCTGCTGCGGTGCAGGGAGTCTCCGCCAGAGTCCTCCTCCCTCCCTGTGGCGGTGTCAGTTGTTGCAGCACCAGATGTTGTAGGCACACAGGGAGGTGTGGCCATGTTGGTGCTAATCTGGCGGAGGCATGTCAATATGTCCCTATGCACCGCTGTGAGTGCTTGCAATGTGTCCCACTTGGACTCCATGCGAGACATGTGTGTCTCCACACGGGACATGTGGGAGTCAAGCGGGCATGATGGGCAGCCTGCTGCTGTTGTATGTCCTTGAGGATCCCCACTACCTGTCTGACCTCTCCGGTGCTATCCTGGTACGCATCAGCGATGCGTGCCAGTTGTGGGTCATCATGCAGTCCAGACCCCTCTGCAAGCAGCGACCTATGTCTACCACCCCTCCCACCACCCCTGGCGACACGTGCAGGACCTCCTGGGGCCCTGTGCTGTTGTCAGCGGTGGTCCTTGGTCTGTCCGTGTCGGCGGGGGTGGTCTGTATGTTGGCAGTTGTTGGAGGGGTGGGTGCAGGGGGTGCAGATGTTGGTCCAGCTGGTGCTGCATGATGACTCACACCGGAGGGGCCAGGTAGGTCTTAGCCATCCGAGGAGGGCAGAGGCTGTTCCACACCAGTGAGCTCTGTGTCCCCCGGAGCCTGGGACAGGGACTCCTCCTCGCCTGCTGCTGTGTCCCCATCATCGTCACCTGTATTTGGAAGAGACACACATTGTATGTAATGTTTCTACAGGCATCAATGGTTCACACACCTGACAGTTGTGACTGTACCTCTGGATGCGGGCATGTACATTGCATTGTCCTAAGTTGTCACAGTAAGAGGTTGATATTGGTGTAGCACATTGTCATGCATACCTGGGGCATTTCAATATGAATGTTGAGGTGTGTGCATGGCCAGCATTGGTTGTATTTGGTGGACATCCGGCCATCCTTCTCCACCTGGCCCAGTTATCCCACCGTGAAGCATGCCACCCTTGCAGTGGGTTCAGGTTGACTCTCAGGATGTCATTCAGTGGTGTTGTGCTGTTTGTTGGTGCACAGTTCCCAGCAGGGCTTTGTGCTCCCCACAGCAGTAGCCAGTGTCAGCCATCTTGTCAGTCCTTATCCACTCCCTGTGATGTGAGCATGGTTCAGAGTGGTGTTGATGGGCCAATTGTGAGGGTGAGCAGTATCTGTGACTCCAACTCCCATCATGCTATTGCCTACACCCCCTTCCCAGCATGCCCGTACTTCCTTCCTTTGGACTCTGCTTCCCTGTGGGGTAGTGTGCCTGTGCTGACAGGAAGGCTGACAGTGTTGTCCTTGCGTTTGTTTGGCTACAAGTCCCAGGTGTGTCCCTGTGCTTCACACAGCATTACACAGGGTGGTGGTTCTTTGTGGGATCTTCATTTGGTATGTGAGGCATTGCATTCTCCCAGGTGGGTTATGTGGAGTTTGTGTTGAGGGGGTGTGTGAGGTGAGATGCTTGTAACTATGGTCAGTGCTGTGAGTCCTCCTTCCCACCCAGCCAGATATCCCAACATGCAAGGTGCTTGCATTGCAGAGAGTGCAAGTTGGCTTTCAGGATGTCAGGCAGTGGTGTTGTGCTGTTTGTTGGTGCACAGTTCCCAGCAGGGCCTTGTGCTCCCCACAGCAGTAGCCAGTGTTAGCCATCTTGTCAGTCCTTATCCACTCCCTGTGATGTGAGCATGGTTCAGAGTGGTGTTGATGGGCCAATTGTGAGGGTGAGCAGTATCTGTGACTCCAACTCCCATCATGCTATTGCCTACACCCCCTTCCCAGCATGCCCGTACTTCCTTCCTTTGGACTCTGCTTCCCTGTGGGGTAGTGTGCCTGTGCTGACAGGAAGGCTGACAGTGTTGTCCTTGCGTTTGTTTGGCTACAAGTCCCAGGTGTGTCCCTGTGCTTCACACAGCATTACCCAGGGTGGTGGTTCTTTGTGGGATCTTCATTTGGTATGTGAGGCATTGCATTCTCCCAGGTGAGTTATGTGGAGTTTGTGTTGAGGGGGTGTGTGAGGTGAGATGCTTGTAACTATGGTCAGTGCTGTGAGTCCTCCTTCCCACCCAGCCAGATATCCCAACATGCAACATGCTTGCATTGCAGAGAGTGCAAGTTGGCTTTCAGGATGTCAGGCAGTGGTGTTGTGTTGTTTGTTGGTGCACAGTTCCCAGCAGGGCCTTGTGCTCCCCACAGCAGTAGCCAGTGTCAGCCATCTTGTCAGTCCTTATCCACTCCCTGTGATGTGAGCATGGTTCAGAGTGGTGTTGATGGGCCAATTGTGAGGGTGAGCAGTATCTGTGACTCCAACTCCCATCATGCTATTGCCTACACCCCCTTCCCAGCATGCCCGTACTTCCTTCCTTTGGACTCTGCTTCCCTGTGGGGTAGTGTGCCTGTGCTGACAGGAAGGCTGACAGTGTTGTCCTTGCGTTTGTTTGGCTACAAGTCCCAGGTGTGTCCCTGTGCTTCACACAGCATTACCCAGGGTGGTGGTTCTTTGTGGGATCTTCATTTGGTATGTGAGGCATTGCATTCTCCCAGGTGGGTTATGTGGAGTTTGTGTTGAGGGTGTGTGTGAGGTGAGCTGCTTGTAACTATGGTCAGTGCTGTGAGTCCTCCTTCCCACCCAGCCAGATATCCCACCATGCAACGTGCTTGCATTGCAGAGAGTGCAAGTTGGCTTTCAGGATGTCAGACAGTGGTGTTGTGCTGTTGTTGGTGCACAGTTCCCAGCAGGGTCTTGTGCTCCCCACAGCAGTAGCCAGTGTCAGCCATCTTGTCAGTCCTTATCCACTTCCTGTGATGTGAGCATGGTTCAGAGTGGTGTTGATGGGCCAATTGTGAGGGTGAGCAGTATCTGTGACTCCAACTCCCATCATGCTATTGCCTACACCCCCCTTCCCAGCATGCCCGTACTTCCTTCCTTTGGACTCTGCTTCCCTGTGGGGTAGTGTGCCTGTGCTGACAGGAAGGCTGACAGTGTTGTCCTTGCGTTTGTTTGGCTACAAGTCCCAGGTGTGTCCCTGTGCTTCACACATCATTACCCAGGGTGGTGGTTCTTTGTGGGATCTTCATTTGGTATGTGAGGCATTGCATTCTCCCAGGTGGGTTATGTGGAGTTTGTGTTGAGGGGGTGTGTGAGGTGAGCTGCTTGTAACTATGGTCAGTGCTGTGAGTCCTCCTTCCCACCCAGCCAGATATCCCACCATGCAACGTGCTTGCATTGCAGAGAGTGCAAGTTGGCTTTCAGGATGTCAGGCAGTGGTGTTGTGCTGTTTGTTGGTGCACAGTTCCCAGCAGGGCCTTGTGCTCCCCACAGCAGTAGCCAGTGTCAGCCATCTTGTCAGTCCTTATCCACTTCCTGTGATGTGAGCATGGTTCAGAGTGGTGTTGATGGGCCAATTGTGAGGGTGAGCAGTATCTGTGACTACAACTCCCATCATGCTATTGGCTACACTGACTTCACCAGCATACACAGAATTCCTTCCTTTAAGTGAGCTTCCCTGTGAGGTGGTGTTCTAGTGGTGGCAAAATATCAGGCAGTGTTTGTTGGTTATATTTGTGCCACTGCCTTGCTGTATTTGTTGTTAGGTTTGTACATGTCATGACACAGTTACATATCACTATGAGATGGCATGTATTGTGTTTATCTAACTGACATACACATCTTGGGATGATTATCTTTTGGTTGCTGTTGATTTGCTAGGGGTGGATGGTTTGACTGTCCCCTTGACAGTGATGTGTGTGTATTGGCACACAATATTGTGTATATTAGTTGTGTACTCACCAGGCTCTGGGATGTCTGTTAGTCCATATACGCTCACTGGTGGTAGGATGGCCCGCACCTTCTCCTCCCAGGGCCTGAGGTATACTGGTTTTGCAGGAGGGCCACTGCCGGTGTGCTGGCTCAGGAGGTAATCCTTCTTGAGTAGGTCTCTGACCCTCCTGCGCACATCATACCACCTGTTCTGGATGTCTTCCTTTGTGCGCAAACATGGTGATTGTGCGTTCACCCTGTCGACAATCCTCGCCCACATCTTGATTTTCTGCGACATGGGGGTCTGTTGGACCAATGTGCCAAACAACTGTGGCTCTACCCTCAGGATCTCGTCTACCTTGACTTCCAATTCACTATCTAGGAACTTTGGATTCTTCTTTAGGGGCATGGTGATGGGTGGTGGTGGTGGTGATTGATGTGTGTGTGTGTGTAAGTGAGGGTGTGTGTGTGTAGGTTTTGCTGTGTGTGTGTGAGGGTGCTATTTGTTGAGGTGCTAATGGTGTGTGGCTTTTGTGTTGGATGAGCTGTGTGTGTGTCTGTGTTTGCTGTGTGATGGTGTTCTGTGCTGGCAGGTCAGTGGAATTTGCAAAGGATCATGGTAGGGATTTGTGGGCTTTATGTAGGTGGAGTTGGGGGTGTGTCCTTGTTCCATTTTTTTCACCCCCTGTATTTATTGGCTTTGTCATTGCTTGTTTGGCCCTTTTTTTGTTGTATTTTTTCATTTGTGATTATTGTGCATGTAGGAGTCGTTCTTCTGACCGAGTAGGACGTTGCAGTTGTCTCGTGCGCGCCTCTCCGAGTCGTTCCCGCTGTGTTTCAGCTCAGTTTCATATGCGGTGTACGCGTCGGTCGATGAGTATTGTGTTTGTTCGGCTGGGTTTTGTATGCGTGTCGGTCGTACGGCTTGGGCTCCGTACGAATCGGTCTGAATTTGCACCCATTGCATCGTACTGCGCAGGTCGGAGTTCGCGGGTACGTTTCGTTCGGCTTATTTCCTGATGCGTGTCGGTCGGTTCGATTCGCGTGGTTTCCCGGCCAGATAGCTTGTTTCCGTCCGGGTCGGTCGTTCGCCTTGTGTTCCGTACGAGTCGGTCGTGATTCCCATGCATTTCATCGTACTACCCGGGTCGGACGGCGCCGGTACGTGTCGGTCGGACTAAATTCCAGTACTGAGTCGGTCGGTATTTTTTCCGGCCCGAATCGGAATCAGCCCCTATGTTGTAATTTTAGTTAATTTGATTATTTATATTATTAAGTGTTTATTTTTATTTATTTGTAATTAAATGAATATACTTACTTTTTTTAGTTGATGGAGTGCCCTTGGTAGATCATCTGGTTTTGTCGATTTTTGTAGAAGCTGTTAAAAATAAAAGAACATTTGTTAGCTATGTTTTGCTATTTTATTCAATTTAGTTCTTTTAAATAATTTATGTTAGTTGTTGGTTAAGTTATATACTTATTTTGTGTTACATTTTATTGTTGTTCTGTACTTAAATATTTGTGTTTAATTTTCTAGATGCAATTTTAGTGATGTTGAATCTGTTTTATATAAAGGAAATTATGTTATAATGTTTTACAAGTTATTTTGATTTATTTAGTTACAAAGGGGCTCATTACGATGGGGGGGCGGACATCAGTCCTCCCGCCATCGCTGCTGAGCTGTGACCACCCACCGGTAAGGCGGCGGTCCCGCTGAGTGCATTAGGATGTGCCCGCCACTATGGCGGTGCATCCAGGCCCCTGATCATTGCGGACGGTGCTGCTGGCTGCAGCACCGTTCGCAATGCACAAATGGCACGTAGTGCATTTCCATGCACTACGTGGCAGGCACCACACGGTGCCTGCCACCTTGTGCATGGAAATGTAGGGGGGTACCACGGGTACCCCCCCAGTGCACATAGACCCTTCCGCCACACAGAGGGAGCCCGCAACGGGCCCCAGAACCCAGCCTCCGCCAGCCTTCCTATGGCGGTGGAACCGCCATGGAAAGGCTGGCTGATGCCAGCACTGTAATCCGGCGGGCGGTGCCTGCTAGGCACCGCCGCCATTTCACACATGCTGACCGCTCTGCCAGGCAATCGTGACGATTGCCGTGGCGGAAGCGTGGAGGGCGGTCTTTGTGACCGCCGCGGTCAGTAAGCGATTCCCCCCGCCATCCTAATGTGGCGGGGGAAATGGAAGCCAGATGGTGGAGGGACCGCCACCGGGCATAGTTTCTGGTGTAGTTGTTTTTCGTTTTGTCTTCTCTCTCTCAAAGGTTCGCTCTTCCTCCGTGGTCGTCCGTTTTACGGTAAATTTTATGTTAATTATTTGATTGTTTTTATAGTGTTTGTTTAATTAGAGTTTTCTATTGGTTTGTTTGTGTGTTTTAAATTGATTGGTTGAGATAGCTTTTTTAAATTTTTTAGCTGTTACCTTGTAATTTATTTAATGTTTATTATGTTTATTTATCGTTTGTTTTTATTTTGTTTATTGTTATTTAATTTTATATGTAGATAAATGTGTTATATTTTTTACATATTATATATATTTTTGTTTATTTTCGTTACTTGTGATTGATTTTTCATATTATATTGTTTGTTTATTAATTTGTTTTTGTATATTTATTTGTTTAAATTAATGTGGTTAATTCGGATTTAATTTTATTGTTTATTTAAAACATTTGGTATATGTTTTTTATTGTATTATCGTAAATAGTATTTTTTTATGTTTACATTTTATTTTCGATATAGTTTATATGTATTTTATCGCTGTTTGTGTTGTCGATATTGCTTGTATCGATATTTTTGTTGTGTTTCATTATATTTTAATGTTATCGATATTTTTGTGTTCTATATTTTTGTCGTCGGTATTTTTGTCATCGAGATTTATTCAAACGATATTTTTTTATCGATATTAGTGTAATTTCTATTATGTGTCGATATTTTTGTTTACAATATTGTTGACTCGATAATTTTGTAGTTCGATGTTATGAGAGTCGATATTGTATCAGTGATCCCATAAAAAGGGAGCTAAAAGTCTAAAATAGGCAATCATACAATTTGAGAACTAAAGCATGCAGAAAGCCAGCATTAAAACTATAAAAGGGAATATATATTAAAAAATATGTAAAAGGAATTCACGATGTTAAAAATAGGTCGGATCAAAATGTTCCCCCCAAACAGAAGAGGCCAATTGTGTGTTCAGAGTGATAGACGAAACATTTCTATGCCCAGCAGCCACAGATGATGATCCCAGAGGCACACCTCGGAGTAGGTTTATGGAGCAAATGTGTTCCCATCCAACCCCCACAGCAGCCGCTGAAGGAATTACCACAGCCAGTGAGAAGTCAGCAGGACCAGAGCCAAGATCCAATTCACCAGGGGCAGAAGCATCCCAGGAAGGCTCGGAGAATGCATTCAGAAGCAACGGAATACGCAGAGGACAGTGATACAAATGGGTTCTAAGGGGTCCAATAGTACATTCATGTCCAGAGGCTGAACCGACTGCGTTCCTAGGCACAAGTCTAGGGCACACTCAAAAGTGCACAGCAGACAGCGGAATACGGTCTGCACGCAGTGAAGCCCAAAAGGCTGAAACAGTAAGAACCAATGCTCATTCAATTCCTGAAGCAAGGGTGTGCCGAAACATTGTACCATGCATTCACGGCACAGGAGCACATGTGGTAGGGACAGTTCCCTTCGGTCTTGAAATGGGACATCCATTTTTTTGTTTAAATATCTTTATTGGTGTTTATAGGTTTCTTTTTCTTATTTTATCCGTCATGGCATATCTCATTTTTGTACAATATTTTCTGTATGCAGGTAGTCGACATATATCACAAATGTAATGCGAAAATTGAAAGCAGTGTTACATAGTGCCACTACAGTGCGTCTCTATTCATACATAGTACATATACATCAGCCGCCCTGTCACACATGATCACTCATATTAAACTTTCTTTGTGCTATTGCATTCACTTGTCGTTACATCCTGGATCTAACATTACAGACATAGTTGGCCATTGCCCTTCAAGGAGACATCTGGTAGGAATCAGCATGTCGCTATATAATATCGGAGTGACTCAAATGCATGCAGGGACAGTTGTCAATCCGGATCAGTGCGATGTTACACAGAAAATAAGAGACTGCATAACCTTGAAAAGATAAGAGGCCTCCACTATAAAATGATAATCAAACAATGTTTCTTATAACAATCAATTAACTTGAACCTAACATATGAACTAGCCATCCTATTTATAAATGTAATTATTACACTACTCGGTGTGACTCGTACAACCAATACTTCTTTGTAGAGTTCCTCACTCAGTTGGTGGTGATTACAGCCTGCCCACTTAGGCATCAAGATAGCAGCTAATCGTGCAGTGTCAATGGTGCAAAGGGCACATAAATCTGCCCCTCCCCGCCCTCCCAGAGCAAGTCGGTCCTCCCCGACCACGCATGTGGTTATGTTCATGTGCGCTGCGGACTAGCTATGGGGGTCCCTACTTCATCTGAGTCTCCACATCGGAGGGTAGCCAATAATATGTCCCAGCTTTGGGCTATGGGGTACTTACGGAGCCCTGCTGTCTCCTCCCTGTGCAGCACCGTGCTTTCTGCTTGCGCCCAAACTATAAATGAGCCCCTCCAACTGGCTGTCACTGGGGGGTCTGTGTGTTTCCATTTCCTGGTTATCAGCCGCTTTGCAGTTATCAGCCCCAGATCTCGGAACCTCGTAGTTACTTTATTTTTTTTGGGTCGGGGGTAAAGCCCTAGAATGCAGACTTCCCACGACAGCGGCAGGAGTGTGCCTGTACTAGCGGCAAGGGTCGTGGTCACGTCTCGCCAGTACTGCAGAAGGGAGGCACAATCCCACAGCATATGCAGCAAAGTGGCGTCTAATTGTTGACAACGCGGACATGCAGAGGTGTCAATGTGAAAATACCGATTAATCTTATCCGGTGAAAGGTATGCCCTGTGAATGATGTACGTTTGTATAAGTTTGAACCTGGCGTTCCGCGGTATATTTCTGGACCCAGCCAGAACGATACCCCATTCTTTCTCCGTCCAAGGCCTGGCCCTGTCCTCCTCCCACCTGCCTCGGAGCTGTCGCATCGGCGTCAGTGTATGTGTAAGGAGCGCTTCTACCAGCCAATGCACTACATGTGATCCTGCCCCCATGACATGTAAGTATTGTAATACTAGATGCGTTGGTGGCTCTACTGTCAGATCACCCCATGCGGCTGTCAAAGCCGACAGGAGAGACGTATGGAGGAGGAACTGTCCCGCCGGCAGCCCAGTATCCTCGGTCAACGCCTCAAATGTCAGCAGTGCGCCATCCCTGTAAAGATCACCCAGTGTGTCTACGCCCACCGCTCGCCAGGGCATCAGGGCGGCACCTGAAGTGCCTGTCCTGCCCCGGGGTGTCCCCAGTAATGGCAGTGTAGGGGCATATGGAAATGTCGCGCGTGTGAGGTAGAGACTCCTCTTATAACACCTATGTGCCAGTCCCGCATATAACTGTGTCGGTCGCGGGGATTTAGCTACCGGGTGGAACAGGTGACATATCCTCGGATGGGTCCAGGGCTGTTGCAATGTCGCCGTGTCCTCCAGACACCTGCCATCTAGCCATTTCGTCACCCATTGAAGCTGAGCAGCCAAATAGTATAGCTCCAAACCGCCAGTCCACCCTGGTCCATGGGGGCATACATCTTCCACAGAGCAATTCGTGGCCTCCCCGCATTCCATATGAGGTCTCGGGAGAGACGTTCCAACTCCCGAAAGAGTTTACTAGGTACGTAAATTGGGAGATTCGAGAAATAGTATAGTAATTTAGGGAGTACAATCATTTTCAACAGGGCGACGCGACTCATAACACCCAATGGTAGCGTTTTCCAAAACTGTATCTGAGCACGGATCGCCGATATTGCTCTCGTCAAATTGCCATCTAAGATGTCTTCTGGCTTCCGGTATATAAATATACCAAGATATCGGAAAGTGGTGGGGTACCACGCGATTGGCTGAGTATTGAAAAGTACCTCCTCTTCCGATATACCATGCCGGAATGAGTATAGTCCCGATTTGGCCCAGTTCACCCGGAGACCCGAGTACTCCTCGAAGGTTTTAAGTATTCCGGCAATGGACTCCGGGATAACAGTGACAACCCGAAGATACAACAACAGGTCATCAGCGTAGAGGGAGACAGCGTGCAGCCCATCCCCCAGCGGTATTCCCCAATCTCTACCATCTCCCCTGAGCAACATAGCCAAAGGCTCCATCGCTAAGGAGAACAACAGCGGGGACAGAGGACAGCCCTGTCGCGTCCCCCGCCGCACTCGAATAGGGTCAGAGACTAGCTTGCCGGTACGTACCCGAACTGTGGGACGCTGATACAATAATCGAATCATATTCAAATAATTCTCCCCCAACTCGTATGTATCCAGGACTGCCGCCAGGTAAGGCCACTCCAACGAATCGAATGCCTTTTCCAGGTCCAGTACCAGGCATCCCGAACGGGGCCATCTATCCACTGCATATTCTTGAATTCTGAAAAACCGACGAATGTTGAGCGATGTGCACCTGGCTGGAACAAATCCATTTTGGTCTGGGTGCACCAGTGTTTGTACTAAGGGCGAAAGTCGTCTGGCCAGGAGTGATGCGAATATTTTGTAGTCCGTATTAAGGAGTGCTAATGGGCGATACGAACCCAGAGAGTCTGGATTTTTGTCAGGTTTTAGAAGGGACACCAGCAGAGCCTCACTCTGCGTGGTTGGTAACGCGGAGTCGGCCATTGCGGTCTGGTAAACCGTCAACAGCTGCGGCACCAAAAGATAAGCATAAGCCTTGTAGAATTCCGTTGGCAGCCCATCCGGGCCTGGCGACTTCCCGTTAGGCAGGGAAAAAATACTGTCCCGGACTTCCTCGGTAGTGAGAGGGCAGTTTAGCTCCTCCCTCTGAGGGCCCGTGGGCTGCGGTAGGGCCAGGTCCTCCAGGTAGCGTCGCATCTCTGAAGGCGTTGCTCGCGCGCGCGATTTATACAACTCCTGATAATGTGCCACAAACGCATCATGTATATCTCTCTGTGTGTGCGCTACTCTCCCATTCACCGTGCGGACCGATACTATTGGCGCTGACGACTCGCTTTGGCGAATTAGCCATGCAAGCAGCCTGCCGGCCTTATCACTCATATGATGTGTCCGTGCCGCGTGTGCAGCGTAGTTAATGCATTTCAACCGCTCCATCAGCCGTGCGTGCTCCTCTCCGTGCCGGCTGCGTTGTTCCCCTGTCCCCTCCGCGGCCCCCTGCTCGTCAACAAGCAATTTCCGTTCGAGATTGGTAAGGTCTTTCTCTAACTGCACTCGCATTCCCGCCTGTGTCCCCAGACAGTGACCCCTAACCACCACCTTCAAAGCATCCCACTCCACTAATGGCGATGAGGCCGTGCCTGCGTTTTCCTCATTATACTGTGCTATGGTAGTGGCCAACAGATCCCTGAATGGCGCATCCAAGAGCACATCTGATTGAAGACGCCACAGTGGGATCGGGGGTTGCTCAACCTCCCATCGCACGTCTAGTAGATGCGGGTTATGATCTGAGTGTGTACGTCCCATATAGGAGGACCCTGCAATACATGGTAAGAGATCGTCGGACACCATGAAGAAGTCCAAGCGCGTATGCAGCCGATGGGCCCCCGAATAGTAGGAATAGACTCTGTCCTGCGGGTTCCTGTGGCGCCACGCATCCGAGAGGTGCCACTGCTCCGCCCAACGCGACAGCGCCTTCATGGCTACATGTGTGACTGTGCCTAGCAGGGGAGGGAAAGAGCGATCCAGAGAGGCATCTAATACGCAGTTATAATCCCCACCTAAGATCATGGGTGTATCATGCCAGACAGCCAGCCTGTGGGTGACATGATCCAAAAAGGCTGCCTGCTCAGTATTTGGTGCATATAGTGACGCTATTACTATCGGCTTACCATCCCAGACTCCCTTCACCATGACATATCTGCCGCCCTCGTCTATCATTGTATCGGTCACCCTAAATGGAGTTCCCGGTCGCACCCATACCAGGACCCCACGCGCATATGCGGAGTAGCCTGTCGCATAAAGCTGCCCCCTCCAACGCCTGCGAAGACGTATAATTTCTGTCTGTGGTATATGCGTTTCCTGGAGCAGCGCTATCTGTATGTGGTGTCGACGTAAATATGAGTATATTAAATATCGGCGCGCTGGGGTATGAATGCCCCGTACATTCCAGGTTCCTATTTTAAGGGGCGCCATGTCTGTGTAGTGTCAAGGGCGTTGAGGGATTCACCCGGCTGGAGGGCGAAAGGGGCCAATCGCGGGGGCACAGTGGCTGCTCTGAGATGAGTTGTCTGGCACGTACTTGGTTGGCAGCCGACATACCTTTGCTAAAATAAGATGGCATACAAAATATTAAAAACATATAGAATAATAATACCATGAGAGCAACTATGCAACAGGCAAGTGCCCAAACCGTCTGTACAATAGCACACAACTAATATCTGAGGGAAACCGTGGTGTACAGCAATGCGGAAGTTATCCTAAGGGAAACGTACTGCAGAGGAAAGATAGGGGAAATTAGAAAAGGGTCATCCTTTGCAGCTAAACCCATCCCTGACCGCATCCCAAGAAGATAGGGCCACCACCCATGTGTTATTTATACTATTCCCATATATGAAGGGGCCAGTAGTAGGAGCCTATCCGTGTGTCGTAACTGTACCCTGACTGTCACTTCGTCATAACCTAAATCGACAGAAGCGTGCAGCATCTGAAAATTATACAGACAATTATATACTTGCGTATCCGGTGAGGTTATGCATCACTTGGACTATCTGCTTTAACAGAAACTAACAAACGGAACACAGAGTGTCAGGTAATGTGCTCCGAAGTCTGTGGGGTGACATGGGGTAGAATATCGGATCCTGGAGAGGCAGATAAATCATCCAGCAGGTCATCATCGCTAGGCGGCCCATGCCGGTCAGAATCCGAGTGCGAATGGGTGCCCAGCGAGTCCCCGATGTTTGCCACCGCTTGTATCGCTTCCAGTTGTCCACTCAGTATCTGGTCCGGCGCAGGGCCAGGAGCTCGCGATGTTCGGGGTTGTGTCGGCCATTGTCGTCGACGTCTCCTCCGCTGTGGGGGTTTTGGTGCTCGTTCCTCCCTCCCATTTGTTCCAGCATTGTGGGAGTCAAGCCATTCCTCAGCACTTTCTGGGGTGGTGAAAAAGTGAGTCCTGTCATGCGCCACGACCCGTAGCTTCGCCGGAAACAGCAGAGAGTATTTTAGATCACACTGCCGTAGTCTACGCTTTACTGCAAGAAAAGAGTGTCGCTGTTTCTGGACTTGAAAGGTATAATCGGGAAATATCATGACCTTCTGGTTGTCCACTCGTATCTCCTGTAGTCTTCGAGTTTCCTGGAGGATGGTGTCCCTGTCCCGATAATTCAAGAGGCGGATCAGGAGCGGCCGTGGGCTGGAGCCTGGTGGGGGGGGCCTGGCAGGGACCCGATGCGTGCGCTCAACCACAAACTGTGGGGAGAGGGCACCTCCCGGCAGGAGTGACCGGAGCCAGTCTTCGACGTAAGCTACAGCTGACCTTCCCTCTGTTCCCTCCGGCAGGCCCACTACGCGCACGTTATTGCGTCGGGCCCTACCTTCCGCGTCCTCGGCTCTGTCCTCCAGGAAATCCACTCTATTCTGTAGTTCACGAATGTCCTTTTCCGCCACAGAAACTCGTGGAGAGACCTCCGCCAAGTCCCCCTCGGTGGCAGCAGTGCGATCCGTGAGTTTCCGGTGATCCGCGTGTAGCAACGTGAGGTCCAGCGCCACTTTGTCTATTTTACCCTCCAAGGAGTTGCGGATCTGAGTCATTGTTTCTCCTAGTTTTTCAACTGCTGCCAGGACCGCGTCTAGTTTGTGCGACATTGGGTCTATCGTCTCCACTCCTGCCATCTTGTCCGCTTGTGCCCGAGTCTGTGGAGGGGGGCTGCCGTTCCCCCAGTTCCTGCTTTCGTTCGGCCTCCTCTCGACATGGAGCCGCCAAAGTTGTGCTCTTCGCTGGGCGTCTCTCGGTCCGGCAGCTGTCAGTGCGGAGTCCAGGATCTACGCCTTTCTTCCACGTCCGATATAGTTCAGCAGCGTCTGGTTAGTACCGATCTGCTTCACCGACAGTACCCTGTAGTGTCCTCCAGCTCAGCAGCTTGCATGTGCAGGGCTACCCGCCCTCAGCGAAGCACCACAGACGAGACCAGCTGGATGTTTAATGGCAGCGGAGCACCTCTCGTTGATATGCAGAGGGGGCCCACCATTCACGCACCTCCCCCGCCGTGGGTTAAACACCTCTCGCGGCTGCAGCAGTCCAACAAGTCCCTGCGAGCCGTGTCGCACCCCCGCGGACACCTCGAGGGGTCACTCAAATCCTCACACTCCGACCCCCAGGCGCCGGGGCGTGTAGAGCCTAAAATTCTGTCCCACAGCCGCAAAAGGACTGGTGCGCTCGGGCACCATTAATGCTCTCTGGTCGCTTCACGCAACTCCTCCGTGCCTTCGCCACTTGAGACAGTCACTGACCTCACCCGGTAGCCGGCTCCTCTCCTCCTTCTGCTCAGCGGTTATGGCAGGGGATTGGCCGGTCCTCGGTCGTCGCCGCACCAGCGCTGACTCCCGCAGTCTCTAGCGCCGTCCCCACAGCGTGCTTATTGTGTCCTCGCCAGGCCCGAGAAGCGGCCCGGCTCCCAGCCTCGCGCGGCTCTCTCCGGCCACTATGGTCACACTGGACCCGGGGTCTCACCACCCGACCGGCAATGGGCCGTCCCGACTGGGTCTAATATGGGGCACCGTCGTCTTCAAAAGGCGATCAAAGCACGCCCGCCAGGCAAGGCCCAGGAGGCGGGGCCAGTCCCCGGACTCACGCACCTCTCAGCGCCCGGCCGCGCGAGCCGCCCTCAGTCCGCCAGCAGTCGGGGAGGCCCACACCAAGCGAGCACAGCTTCCAGCGCGCACAGTTGCTCCGGAGCATCGGGGGCCCCTTCCAGGACTGCAACCGTGTGTGGTAGCCCTCAGTCCTCCATTTTCCCCGTGGTTACGCGGCCAGGACCGGGTGCTGAAGACGGAGCCCCGCTACAGCACTGCCACCTCCATTGCTGGCCAAGCCACGCCCCTCCTTGAAATGGGACATCCATTGCGGAGTCGTAAAATTGAAATCACAGTCCTGACAATCAGGAACAGGACTAACGGAAGACCTTCAAAAATGCTTCAGAGCACAAAGTAAATAAATGATGAAATGACTCGGAAACCTATGTGGAAACTGCTCACCAAGCCAGAGCCTAAACCTTTTTTTAAAGTGAGCTACCCCCACGATATAAGACATGTTAAAAATGTGGTGCACCAATTCTCCAAAATCCTGTGGGAAATGAGGGCAGAGTAGCAAGTGTATCTCAGTAGAAGACCTTGCAACTGGAAGATCAAACGTCTCCTTTGCAGATGTTAAGGCCACATCTTTCTGAAACAATAAGGCTTTCAGTTTACTCAGGGCATCAAAATGCATGTACGAAAGCTTAATCAAAGGCTACAGTGGCGCCTCCCTAACTGTACGGGCAGGTGGAAACAATACTTGTGTACAAGTGACCATGGAAGAGACAGTGACAAGATAGGCGATGCCCGGTCTCTTCCCTCAGTGATCTGAAAGCTGGACGAATCATGGCTGCTAGGGAACCTTTCAAGTACCAAGATAAGTTTGCTACAGAAGCATTGCAAGCCCCAAAACCTCCTTGTACATTAGGTATCCACTTAAAGCATTCTCGCAGCTGGCACCGCAGAAAAAAACTTGTGTCTTTATTCCAACATCAGATTTAGAAAGGTAAATCTCAATACTCATGTACGTACCCTTCCCCGAACGCTTCATATCTGCCCACTTCATGGTGCTCTAAGCAGTATTGGAAATTGTAGGAAAGTAGGATCTGCTTTCATAGTTACTCTTGCTTTTTGCTGGTGTCATTTTGTTTTCCGACTAGTCTGACTGGGATCCTGCTAATCAGGATCCCAGTCACTGTGCTCTCTCCCTAGATTGGACTATAGTAAGTACTTTGGTACCTTCCTAATTGGCTACTGGTGTACCCTTCTAAGACCCTAGTATATGGTACTAAGGTACCCAGGGCATAGGTACACCAGAGGTCTCCCATGGGCTGCAGCATGATTATGCCACCCATGAATGACCACTCAAACTGTGACTACAGGCCTGCCATTGCAGCCTGTGTGAGCTGGTGCTAGCACCACTGACAACAGATATACGTTTCCTTATATCTGAGGTCACTGCACTTAAGACCTATAAGTCACCCCTAAAGTAGGCCTTTCAATCCTGAAGGCAGGATACTAGGTTATAAGTGTGAGGGTGCTCTGCATGAGCAGGACACCCCATACAAACCCAGGAGTCGATTTTCCAGGCTTTGTAAGTGCGGTCAGCCATTTTACACATATAGTGGACATCAAGTCAATTACGAGATGTCTAACTATGGGGCTGAGTAGGATGGCGGGCGGACTTTAGTCCGCCCACCATCCTAGCGGTAACGGGATCGCCCGCCTGCCATGCGAAGATCCCGCCACCCTGATTATGATGCGACCGCCACCGCGGCGGTCGCATCTGGCGATTTAACATTGCGGCGGGTGCTGCAGCTGCAGCACCCGCCACAATGTGAAATGGCCATGTTGTGCATTTCCCTGCACAACGTGGCAGGCACCGCGCGGTGCCTGCCACCTTGTGCATGGAAATGGAGGGGGGTCCAGTGCACAGCTGACCCTCCCCCAGGGGGCCCGCAACGGGCCCCCAAAAGCCAGTCTCCGCATGCCTTTTTGCGGCGGATTCTCCGCCGCAAAAAGACAGGCGGAGAGGGCCATTGTAATCACTACGGCGGTGCCTGCATGGCACCGCTGCAATGATTGCCTGGTTCTGGGTTCTGCAAGGCAGGCGGAAAAGGACCGCCTTGCGGAACCGTGGCGGTCGGTGTTTCCGACCGCTGCGGAACAATAGTGATTCCCACCGCCATCCTAATATGGCGGTGGGTAAATCACCTTTTGATGGCGGGCGGATCGCCACTGCCGGGCCGGCGGTGGCGATCCGCCCGCCATCGTAATAAGCCCCTATATACTGGCTACACCGAAACCAGTCATGTTTAGCATCAAACATGTTGGAATCCTACCCCAACACTGATTCCATTGTTGGATCTAGGGGTCCCATGTACTGGGGAGCCCCCCTGTATTCCCGGTACCAGCCTTTCAGGGTCTAACAGCAAGCTAGTGCTGCTGCCAACCACAGAAACGATTCTGCCCTCCTGCTGCTGAGCTCAAGCAGGGGAAGGCAGAACAATAGGTTTCCTGTCACAGGAAGGTGTGACCACCTCCCAGACAGGAATTATGACCATTTTCTGATGCGGTTTGGAAAGCTTCCCGACCGAATGGGTTTGGGAATGGTTTCCGACCTAATCGGATTGGGAGAGTCCAACCGACCGAGTACGATGTATCCGGATGCTTCCAGATACGATTTGGTTGGACTCCCATTCACTTCAATGGGAACCTTTGTTCTGACCGAATGTATAGGCTCCCATTCCAGAAAGGGGTGGGTGGGGAAAATCGGGCACCCTGTGGCGGGCACCCCCTGGTGCCTGCCACACTGTGCATGACTGGTAAGGGGGAACCCATGGGTACCCCCACGGGCCCGATTGGGAAGGCTCCGGGTGCAGGTGGGCCCACTATGGGCCCCCAAAGTCTGATTCCGACTGCCGATTCGAGTCGGACGGCACAATTCGGAAAGGCTGTCCAAATCCAGCATCGTACTCGGTCGTTCGGAAACGCAGCCCGTAGAGACGTATAATTCTGCTCTGTACGGCTTGGTCATTCCAAATGATTTCGGGATCGGATTGGGATATTCCTAACGCCTAACTTGCAACGTACTCAGTCGTTCGGAAACCTTTCCGAGTCGGTCGGAAAGACACATTCCCGATCCGATTTGGATGTAGCAAATGCCGTTAGGAGGCCTTCCTAACCACATCGGAATCAGGCCCTTAGTGTATTGGGCTGGTGGGGGCGCTTGCAGCGCCACCAGACTGCTTTGAAGAGCACATTTGGTGCCCTCCTTGCACACTACAGTTGAAGCCAGTTCAGGGAGCCGTTGGCTCCCGCTCTGGCACGAAACTGGACAAAGGACATGGGAGTATCCTCCCCTCTGTAGAGCCTATCCTCTGGGAGGGACCCCTGAATTGTCCCGACCCTTTCTTTAGGGTACTTAAGGGCTTACCTGTGGGTGGTTCTTCAGATTCGTCGTGGGACAAGATTCAGATCCGACACCACTTCCACTCCAACCGTCTGGGCACCTTGGACTTCAATGGACTTCGCCTGGAACCGAGACTGCAACAAGGAAGACTCCTGCTGCTCCTGGTCTCGTCGTCCTGCCAGTCTTCTGCGTCGTTTGTGCCTGTGCTTCTTCCAGGTTCTTCTCCATGCCTGTGGACATCAAAGACTCCCGAAGTAATCTCCCTTGGAGTGAGGGAGTCACTCCCCTGCATCTGCAGGCACCACAATGAAGCTGACCGGTCTGCTGCTCCTGAGGTCCCACGGACTCCGAAAGGCTCAGCAATCCAGGTGGTGGTTCTGCAATTCCCTCGAGGCCTGCACTGTTTGACGCCAAGTTTGAGACCAGTATCCCTCATCCAAACCACTGAAACAAAACCCCTATGCACAGCGTCGACTTGCCATTGCCAAGGCTTGTTGACTCTTCCTCCAGAGATATTCAGGCTACAAGAAGCTCCAGCCTCCAGCATCTCTTCCTGTCAAGATCTACGTCCTCACTGCATCCTCTGCAACGTGGGCCTGTATCCTTGGTGAGCTGCTCGAGGTCCTCTTGCGACTCCTGTGCCTTTCGCCTGTGGGTCCTCTTGAGGGTCTTTTTTGGCTTCAGTGGGCTACCCTTCTTGCTCGGGGCCTGCTCTGACTCTCCTGCATTTGGTGAGTCCCTTGGACTTTGCTGTCAGACACTGCACCTTCTTCGTTTTCCACATCTGTTGCTGCTGCCAAGGCTTGTTGGTGCTCTGCCGGACACCGACCCCCTAGTTCTCGACTTCTGACATGGAACAGCTCGTTAATGGGTCCTGGTCTTCCACAGAGGCACCTGGTCCTCACAGCTGCAGCGACAAGGTCACCGTCAACTCTCCTGCATCTTCCATCATCTATGGTCATTGGTCTTCCGTGCCTCCTGGTCACTCCAGAGTGGCATAGACTCTCTCCCCTCTGCTTGCCTTTGCCAGCGCAATCTTCACTGAAGTCCTCGATTGTGGTTTACTGCAGTTTCCGACGTCACTTCGCACCTATGCACCCGGCTTCCCTGTTGTAGCTATCCTGGTTCCTGTGGTATCCACGGGTGCAGTGACTTTCCAACCTTCCATCTTCCACGGGGTTTCTCCAGGGTCCACTGGGTAGGGTCCTTCATCCTGAAAACTGCAACTGCGACTTTCCCATTGACTTGCATTGAGTACGTGGCTGTGTTTCCACTCTGCACACAGCCACCGTGGGGTTCCTGGGTACTTACCTTGAATGGTTCCTTGGGTCCCCAGCTCTTCTGAGTCTTCTGGGTCAAGTCTCGACTTCGGTCGCAGTTCGCATTCCACTTTCTTAGTATATGGTTTGGTTTCCCCCTGGACATCACTGTGTATTTGTGCTACTTACCTGTTCTACTTTTGAAATACTGTGTGTATTGTATTGATATCTCAGGGTAGGAGATTTACCAATGTGTTAGTGAGTCTGTATAATAAATATAAATATTTTTATAACTACACTGTGTGGTTCTTTTTCGTTTAACCTACACTACATGATTAGTTCTGGTAAAACAAGCTGCTTAACACTCTTTCTGGACTAAGCCTGAAAGCTGCTCTCCACAGCTACCACTTAGAGAGCTTTCTATGGTTGTCCAAAACCACTAAAATCACCATAAGAGTTGTCTGGATTAGTGCAGGGTGTCTCACTTAAATAAGTGTGCACCATATACTAAGCCACCCTCCTACAGAAATAGAATGTCTAAATTGACAGAATAATGAACCTGTGGATTATACAATCCGTGGAAGGGGTTTCAGCAACAGTGAACGGCAACCTCTCTAATTTCTCTATGTGTAACATAGTATATGTTGCATCCTGGGTGCCAGGAGCATTTGCTGTTTCGTCAGTTGGTAAGGTGAAAACAGGCTTGTAGCATTAATATGGTACGCAACCAGAATGGAGTGTCTGAAGCGTCCAACACAATAGCAATATTGATCTAATTTGTGATTGCCCATGTTGTAATGTGTACATGTCGTTGTATGATGTCTATTGTTGACGACACTATGTTACCCAGGGATTACATTATACAGGTCAGAGTGGTCAAGCCATTGCCAACTACTGCTCGAGCTTTCCCTAAATTAGCCCTGTCAATCTCGTGCAGTCTTTCAGCAGCTTCCTGCTAAGAAACGTTCCATATTCCTTGTATATTGCATACAAAAAACGTTTTTAATGCGGTTTTCAAGGACCCAACAAGAAGTGCCGTAGTTCCAGGTCATGTGAAAGAAGGGTTAAGTGTTGTTTCACCTGGGACTGCGTTGATGTTTTTAGCCAATCAAGGCACAACTTCCCAACACTGTACGTTGTTGCCACCTCGAGTGTTCTGTCTGCACATAACGCTGGTCAGGCCTACTGATCTTAAAGCCCTTGTTGTTACCCAGGAATCGTGATTGACATCCATTAGTATCTAACAACCACACTAATCATCCCCTCCAATTGGTATATAATGTATTGTATGTTCCATTACGCAGCGTGATGCCAAGTGTTTCCTCCTTGTATTTTGTAAACTGCTGCCCGTTTTCAAAACGTGTGAATGTGGGAATGCGTGGTGTGTTCAAATCTTTCATCTTAGCTAACCTAAGACATGACGTTTGTTGCACAGTTGCATTCAGGAAAATCATCTGTTGTTGTATTTGGCATGCCCTAAACAAAGCCTCATTTCCCTGAACCTGCCAATCTTTTGTCCTCCAAAGTGATTTTACATCAATAGTGTCCCTCCAAATGTCAAACCCTTGTGTAGACAGCTGGGAAAGAAAAGAAGCAGAATATCAGCTTGGTGTTTGTCAGCATATTCTTCTTTGCAGGTGATGGTGCAAGCTTATAGCAAGTTTATAAGACGCTGGGTCAAATGCACCAAAACCAGAAAAATAAGCAAACTTCTGTGCGAATATTTTTGAACTACTGTTTGGTAGTGCAGGGCAATGTTCCCATTGTGTGTAATTGAAAACAGCACATGAAGTACTTGCTTTATGCTGGAAATGATGACCGTAATGTTGAAAACAAAACATTTAATTGTAATTAGATGTACCCTCGTACAGTTCATCAGATAAAAAAACAGAAGAATGCCCTAGCTCTTCTAGCACGTCACGTACTGTGTTTACATCTCAATCATCAGAGATAGTACTAGGGGTGATAATGTCATTTAAGGATAGGCAATTCGGCATGTTCTGTAGAACTGGGAGTTGACTTGATCCATGGTACGTTAACGTAAAGAGGACTCCTGTCAGGATTCAGAACTGACATCTGTGTTTCTGTACTAGTTAAGTTTACAGTTGTTGTAGTAACTGGTAGAAGAGAAACTTCAGTGTTAGTTACTGTAATCTCCCATCAAGGAACAGATGCTTCATCAATTATCAAAGCTTCCATCTGAACTTCCTGTATGGTAGCAAGAGAAGACAGATTGCTACCCAGACGCCCACATGGCCTACTGTTGAGAATCGGCCATATAGCGTGGTTTCATCAGATCAATGGAGACTAATCTCTTGTTTCTGCAGCCAGCAATGGGCAGACGAAGTACAGTTCTGGTACCTTCAACTGCCAGACAATTACTTTTTGTCCACTATTTTCTCCCTGACCAGATCCCCAGCCTTCAGGATCCACCCAGGCCTCGCCAGTACTACCTTCACTTCTCCAGTGGCTGTGCATTTTACTTGGACATTGCTTGGTTCGTCTCGGAAGCTGTTCAGTTCCTGGAAAACAGTTGGACATTCATTTAGATCAAATGGTGTTTCTGCCGCCACTGTGCTAGTACTGTCGAGATCTGGAACCCACATCTTTACCCCAAACAGGATTTCATAGGGAGTCCGCCCGCCCAGGGATATTCTAGGCAGATTATTGAGTGCCCTTTGGACCACATATAGATGATGGACACTACTGCAACCTGACCCTAGTAGCCTAGCTATTGAAGACTGCTTTAAGTCCTTTTTTTTCTCTCCAAGACAGCGTTTACCTCTGGATGGTACGGGGAGGAATACCGCAGGGTCACACCCAAACTTCCCATAGCTTTTTTGTGAGCCTTAGAGGCAACCACTGGACCTTGGCCAGAATGTAGTGTGCCAACTGTGTCTGTCCTGATAAAGACTCGCAGATCTTTTATAACAGTTCAGGTGTCAGCCGACCACTGTGGCTAAACCCATAGGAATCGAGAGCAGGAATCCACTGCAACCAAGATATACTTGTAAAACCCATCTGATGACAAAGGGCCAAAGTGGTCCAGATAAACACAATCAAGTGGCTATTTCAAAATCAATACAGGTGTCTGTGGTGGGCGTGCCACAGTGGAGCCCTTCATCTGCTGGCAGATGTTGCATTGAAGGACAAAGTCTTTGGTCTGCTTATAGAGATCTGGCCACCAGTAGCGTTGCTGCAATAGTGAAATTGTAGCAGCCACCCCGCGTGTGCGGATGCAAGACCCTAATGTGCAGCTAGGATTAATCGTAACCTGCAGTCAGAATTTGGTATTACTCTATCCTCCACTCCAGGAATGTGAGCAAATGGTATGTTTTGTGCATCTAACTTGTAGGAGTACTTGAGTGGCCTTTCGGCAAATGGGTGTCATTGCATGCAGCATTGACAGCCTTCGTGAAGTCATTGTCTATTCTCGTGCTGGAACGAGTTATTGCAATGACTGCAGTTGTTCGCCCTGTCACTTTTGCAGCTTCATCAGCCAGTGAATTCCCAGCAACATGTACGCCAACATGTTGGTGACTCAAGGTATGGATTACATGAGTCAGTGGAAAGCAATCTTTCAGCTTTGAAAACTGATACCAAAGCATTTTGCGCTTTATTGTGCACCCTTTTGAATCACTGTGCCCATTCTGGCTCGAGTAGTGTAAATATTCAATATAAGACTGGACACAGTAATACGAATCACACACTATGAGTATGGGGAATCCAGGATCTGTATTTTCCAGTGCCAATATCAGAGCCCTGAGCTTGGCCAACTGTGCATTGCAGTCACCAAGTGACTGCGTGTAGGTTTTCTCAGGACGGAATTCTCCATCCTGCATTCGCCCCTGTATGATAGCGCACGCTGCTGAAAATTGATGCTTTGTCCCTATGGCAGGTTGTGCAGAATCATCAGTGTATATGATGTAATCATACTATTCTAGAGGCATAATTTCATTAGAAAGAGCGGACAAGTTACTTACCTTAGGTAACACCTTATCTGGTAGAGACATGATCCAGCAGCAGACTCCTTACCTTTGAACTTCCAGCTGTCAGGCTGGATCTGGAAGATTTTTGATAGCTGTACCCCTGCGCGCCGATAGGTGGCGTCGGTCGACTCCGCGCGACGTTGTAGTAGTCGGGTTTGTCATTGTCATGACGTCCACATCGTCTATATAGGCGCAACCCCGGCATGCTGACATCAGTACTTTTCACGACATTCCATGCCAGAAAAGCAGAGCCATTAAATGACTGACCATGGTGTGTCAAAAAACAACTGGGGCCCTGAAGGGAAACAGCCCTGACACTAAACCTAATGAACAAGTTACTTACCTTCGGTAACGATATATCTGTAAGAGACATATATTAGTTATAGATTCCTTACCTTAGAAAAACCACCAGCGTGAGACTGGATCCGGAGATTTTTTCTTTAGCAGTACCCCTGCACGTCGGTAGGTGGCGTCGGTCGACTCCACGTTCGGTGTTGGCGTTGTGTTCGCCGGAATGACGTTACGGTATCTACTTGGACGTTGCCCCTGCGCGCTGACGTCAGTTCTTTACACGACATTCCACGCCAGAAGCGCAGAGCCATGCAAGACACTGACCACTGGTGCACAAAACTAGGACCCTGAAAGGGAGACCCTTACTCTATAAGTCAGTTTGCAGAACGGGGAGGATGGGTGGGGCGGTAAGGAATCTATAACTAATATATGTCTCTGGGGGCGTGGCCTGACATCATGGCCGGCTAGTCGAGTTTCTGTGTAGCTCCTGCCCCACCGAATGAAATCCTGCGTTTATCCTGGCGGAATTGTGATCCCATCCACATTATCCGGCATCGGGGCACCCCCTGCCCCCGAGAATCCTGGTTGGGCTGTGAGAGGGCGGCCTGCGGCCCGAGAAATCGACTTTGGACCCCCGGAGACATCGGGGACGCCGTCTCACCAAGATGGCGATCCCGGCATGCCCGTTGAAATAGACGGCCGCGGGGAGCTGCTCCGGACCGCCGGGGCGGCGGGGACCTGTACCCGGGACCTCTCGGGCGCTGAGACCTTTGCTGAGCCGATCCCGGGGGTGAGAGGGCCGTCGCGGCTCACCGGGCCGAGAGGACGCCTGTGGCCCGGCTGCGTAGTCTGCGCGAGCCCGGGGCTGAGTGGGTGCCGTGCCCGGCCCTCCCTGGCTCCTGATACGCACGCACCCGACCGCGGCCCTGAGGACGACGTGGTGTCGGCGGTGCCCAGCGGTCACTGGCGGGCTGGAGTGACTCTCGGAGGCGGATGCAACACAACTAGGAGACGCAAAGGGACAACCACAGTGGAGCGGCCTCAGTCCCGATGAGGGGCTAATTATCAAAATGGCGGCCCCGGCCTGGCCCGGATGGTGACGGATCGCCGACGGCGCCTCTGGATTGTGGGTTCTTGAGCTCACCATATCTCCTTATTGGCGCGGGCGAGGATCGGCGGCGGAGGAGCCGGTGGTGCGCCCGCCTGGTCTCGGCGCTGAGAGACATCGCGGTGTCTGCACTGCCTGGCGACATTGAAACGCTACGACTGGGCCGTCGGTTCTGGAGGTGAGTCCGCCCATCCTTTGAGAGGACAATAAACCTGCCCCCCCCACGAGTGTGGGGACATTGGCTCTGACAGCGGGCCGAGCGCCCTGCGGAGGTGGGCGACGGCTGGAACAATCGCTTTAGGGGGGGGGCGGAAGTATTGGCCGACCGTGGACCCGAAGAACCGGTCTGAAGATCTGGTGTGGGGTCCGGGACGCGGGGAGGCCCGGGAGAGCAGCCGGTGGCCCCTTGTGACGGAGGGTCCCGATCCGGGGACGGCACAGGACGAGGGTGCGAATATCCCGGGGGTGAACATCGTGCCGCCTCTGGAATCCCTGGCAAGCGAGGGAGAAGACCCTAGTGATAACCCTACAGCCTTCACACCGGCTATGGGGAGAGACAGACCCCTTAGAGGCGCCCAGTCCAACAAAATCATGCAGTACACAGTACCGGGCCCAACCTCCGCTGACCGCATTAGTCCTGACCAGGAGCAGACGCCTCATCACGGCTCGGCGGCCCGTGACACATCTGACATTCTGGCGGCCATAAGGGAATCACGAACGGCGCTGGAGTCAAAAATGGACGGGATGGCCATGGACATAAACCATCTGCGCCTGGATTTAAGGAAAGTGGCAGACAGAGTTACCACTACAGAGGGGGACTTGAGCACGCTGCAGACCGAGGTCCAACAATTGCGTGCAACAGTTTCTGCGCTCCAGGAGCACACAGCACGGCTGGAAGACAGGGCAGACGACGCGGAGGGGCGATCGAGGAGGAACAACCTCCGCTTTCTGGGCTTTCCAGAAAAATCGGAGGGGCCGGCGGCGGACCTGTTTCTGGAGGAATGGATTGGCTCTGCGCTCCCAACCCTCAGGCTCTCTAAGATGTTCGCGATAGAACGGGCCCACCGCACCCTCGGACCCCCACCTAAACCAGGAGCCCCGCACGTGTGTTTAATTTCAGAGACCGGGACACAATCCTACAATTTATCCGCACTAATGGTCCACCCAAGTTTGAAAATCAGGCCATTCACATCTATCCTGACTATACCAAAAAGGTACAGGACCTTCGAAATGACTTCCTAGGCGTCAAGCGACGACTACGGGACCTCCATATCAAATACAGCCTAATGTTCCCGGCCCGACTCCGCGTACAATATGAGGACAGGGTCCACTTCTTTGGTACTCCGCAAGAGGTGGCAGACTGGATGGACTCGTTGGGCCTGGCTGGGCAGGGCCACAACCACGGCTGGCAGGAACAGAGACGGAGGAGTGGACGGCAACGGAACCAGCAGCGTTCTACTGGAGAACAGCGACTCAGACGCCGGGACCTACCGGACGGAGGTCGCATCATGGTAGGGCCGGACGGCACCCTACAAACGGAGAGGGAGGCGATCCCGACACAGAATCAGTTCTCTCCACTGTGTCTGGTGCAAGAGACGCAGTCGGAGCAGGGGGGTGCCGCCAGCCCAGCAGACGAGGAGCCCTGAGACCTTTGCAGGCCAGTCAACTAACTGAATTCTGGGGGTAACTGGTCACCGAAACTGTAAGTACGAGACTTGGCCCGGATGGGTCTGCACTTGGCCAGGGTGCTCCTACTTGAGGGGCCCCGAGCCCCAGGGACAATAGACTGAGGCGGATGAGTTCTGGGAGGGATGGACACCATTCCGCCACTCTACAGTCTTAGACACTCCGACTGTGGTGCGCTGAGGCGGCCTCGCTAGACCATTGGTCGGGTGGGGACGCACGGTGCCAGACAGTTTGGCTATATATCTGCGAGTGGGAGGGTTACTTTTCTTGTGCAAGTTTTCTTTCCTTTATTGGAACGTGATAGTTGATCTGGGTTGGGGGGGTGAGGTAAGGGGAGGGTGGCAGCGATGGGGCGGAGTCCTGAGTCCTCAGACCACGGTTGGGTTGTGAGAATGCAGTGCTACTGCCTGAGGGAGGGGGTGGAGGGGTTGGGAGTTTACATTGTTCTGTTTCACAGTTTCATGCCGGGACTATGCTCTGTCATATCACTGCTTGGTTTATGGGGTTCCAACGCACAGGGTCACACTATATCGCAGACGGGATCCTCCCCACAAAAGACGTGGGCCACCGTACCACCAGATACCACACTCATGGCAGGTGATAATCAAAAATATAAATTCATAATGTGGAATGTAAGGGGGCTTAATAACGTGGTCAAACGGGTGAGGGTGGCGACCTATCTAAGAAGATACGGGATAAGTATAGCCTTTCTTCAGGAGACACACCTGTGGGGAGACTGCCTTAAATATGTCCAACGTAGATGGAGGGGCCAAATTTTTGCAACTTCCTATTCGGGGTTCGCTAGAGGAGCACTTATATGGATAGCACCTGGAGTCCCTTTCAAGGCAGTGACCACTAGACTAGATCCTGATGGGAGGTTCGTGGTGCTGACGGGGACACTAGATGGACGACTCGTAAGCTTGGTAAATATATATGCCCCAAATAGTGATGATGGGGAGTTTCTGGGACGGGGCCTGGGTCAGTTAGATCTAGACCCAGAGGTAGAGCTGATTATCGCAGGAGACTTTAATTGTGCCCTGGACGGAGAGCTGGACAGACACCCCCCCAGACCAGATACTAAACCAAAAACGAGGGAGGCCATACGCCAGATGCTTCACAGTTACTGCTTATTAGATGTCTGGCGCCACCGCAACCCACAAGGGCGAGTGTACTCGTGCCACACACCTGCTGCCAACACGTACAGTAGACTTGATTACTTTTTTCTCCAGGTCCAATTGGCTCCCCGGGTGGAGGAGACGCGATATCTGGCCCGCTATCTGTCCGACCACTCCCCCCTGATGATATTGTACACTATAGGCCGGCCGCGATCTAAAGTACCGCTGTGGAGACTGAACACCGAAGCCTTGACAGACCCGACGTACAAAGATGCGATAACGAAGGGGTTAGACGACTATTTCGATCTGAATTGGGGTACGACTGCCACCAGGGCGCTTGAATGGGATGCAATGAAGGTGGTGTTGCGGGGGGGTGTGTATGTCCACGGTGGTGGGGGTCAAGAGAGTGTGGAACGGGATCTGCGCCGACAAGAGGAGAGCTTGGTGGTTCTAGAAAGAGAGCTTCCCACTGCTATGGGGGGGCCGGCCAGGTGGGCGGATCTGCGCCGGAAGATTGGGGACATCTGGGACTCTCTGGGCAAATACAATAGAACCACGAGTAGACGTCGCTGGTACACAGAAGGGGACAAAGCGGGACGCCTGTTTGCGCGCCTGATTAGAATGGAGACGCAGCCTCTCCCGATTTTATCGATCAAAACGGAGCAGGGCCAATTAGATCGACAGAGCATTCGCCACCTATCTACAAAAGATATACTCGGAGCCCAGGCCCCCACAGCGCCCCAGGTGGTGGAGACCTACCTTGTCGAGCTAGAACTACCATGTCTGGACCCAGAGAGTCAGGAATCTCTGGGGGCCCCTTTAGAGATGAAGAGATCAGGGCGGCAATCGCCCACTTGAAGACCGCGAAGTCCCCTGGGATGGACGGCCTGGCGGCTGAGCTCTATAAGGAGTATGGAGGGGTCATTATCCCTAAACTCCTGGAAATTACGGTGGAAGCAGGCGAGATTGGCTTGCTCCCAGATTCCATGCGCGAAGCACTGATCGTTATGATCCCCAAACCAGGGAAGGACCCCATGCTCCCCAGTTCCTATCGGCCAATCTCAATGTTGAACGTGGATCTTAAAATTCTTAGCCACGTGCTGGGCGGCAGGCTCCTCCCGTATCTTAGGCAGCTGGTTCATGATGACCAGTCCGGTTTTATACCTGGCAGGAATGCGTTGAGAAATATCCGTCGTCTCACTCACGTTATGCAATCAATGGAGGGTGCGGCCCATCAGAATACCCTTGTATTCCTTGATATCGAACAAGCATTCGACTGGATCTGTTGGGAATACTTGTGGCAGGTGCTTCTAAAGATGGGGTTGGGGGAGGGCTTCGTGAATTGGGTAAAATTATTATATGCTCATCCGCTGGCGAGGGTCCGTACGGGTAGATACGTGTCAGATATAATCACAATAGAAAGGGGGACACAGTAGGGGTGCCCGCTCTCCCCCTTGTTGTTTGCCCTGGCAATGGAGCCACTAGCTTGTCACCTCCGTGGGGTACTCCGGGGGCAGGGCATCCGAGTGGGGGGAGCGGAACATATTGTGTCATTGTACGCTGATGACGCTCTGGTGTACCTGCACCGACCGCCCCAGTCTATGCCAATGTTATTTGCGGTTTTGGAGCAATTTGCGGGGGCCTCCGGACTCCACATTAATAAATTGAAATCACAACTATACGCGATCGGGCCGCCAGACGAAGGGGAAGACGCCCAGCCCCGTGAGATGGGGCTCCCCTGGGTACCGGATACACTCCGATACCTCGGGATATGGATAGCCAGGGACAGAGATGTCTTCTATCACCATAACATGGGGCGGATTATTAGGGGTCTTCGGGGAAGTATTACCTTCTGGAACACACTCAAGCTTTCACTGATGGGGAAGATTGCCTTGATAAAAATGGTGGTTCTGCCTAGATGCCTCTTTACGATGCAGGGAACCTTCTTTGAACTCCCCCATCGGGTATTCAAGGACATAGACGCACTGCTTATTCGGCTGCTATGGAACGGGAAACGGTGCCGGGTCAGTCTGGAGGTCATAAAACGTCAATGGGGCAAAGGAGGTCTAGAAATTCCAGACTTAGAACTTTACTACTTTGCATCGCAATTGCAACACGCTATAGCATGGCTGGACACTGACCCTTCCTGGGAGAGGGCCCTGCTAGCGGACACGTATGGAGGACAACAGCTGGGGGCACTCCTTTGGCAGACAGGCGGATCTCGGGAGCCGTGTCCTCCATTAGTCCGACTATTAACGACGATCTGGAATCGTGTGATTAAGAGACTTGTCCGTGAGTGGCCGTTCGCCCCAGAGGCCGATCTCTGGCTTCTGCCGCCCTTCGCTCAAATTGAACGGGTTATGTCGACTGACAAATGGAAGGACGGGGGCTGCCTAATGTTATCCGACCTATACCCGGAAAACAGGTTCATTACCTATCAGGAGGCGGTGGCTGCCTTTGACTTGGGACCCGGGCAATTTCTGCAATACGCCAAGATCGCGGCCACAGCACGGCAGCTATGGCCCTCATTCCCCGAGGCCCCGGAACCCACCCATGTCCTGGTTACGATGATAGCAATGGCGGGAGGGCGGAAATTCATCACCCATCTATATAGGGCGCTGAGGGAGGATAAAAAGCTTGAACCCTTAAAAGTAGAAGAAAAATGGCAGCAGGTGTGTCCGCAGGAATTAACGCCCCGGGACTGGGAGAAAATCCATGAGAGCGTACGCAAGGTATCGGTCTCTAACAGATTCAAACAAATACAGTATAATATAGTACATATGGCCTACCTCTCACCGAGGCGGCTCCATGTCATTGATAGCTCTAGGGACCAGGTGTGCCCCAGGTGTCGCCAGGTTCGGGCAGACTTTCCACATATGGTATGGACCTGCCCACTAATTCAGACGCACTGGACGGAGGTCCTAGAGGACCTACGTAGAATAACTGGCTGAGAAATTGCCATGGAGGCGAGCCCATGTCTCCTCGGATTAATTCCCCGGGACCCTAAACGAAAGACAAGTAGACGGTTCCTGGTGCTGGGACTCATAATAGCTAGGCGGCGGATAGCAATACACTGGCTGGCCCAACAGCGGCCACTGATAGCAAGCTGGAGAGCGGATCTGCGAGAGTGGGCACTGGCGGAGGAGGGGCATATACGCGCCACCAGACGAGATGGCAAACTGCCGGAGGTATTGCTGGCATGGGGGGTGATGGTACAGGAGATAGAGGGGCAGGCCCCGCAATCCACACAGGTATCGCATGAGGAGACACACCCCACTGGGACGGAGGCCCACAGTCAGGAGGGGAACTAGATGGAGACCCCAGACGGAGCTTAAGTTAACTGGACCTGAGGTGCATAGTACCAGCACGAGGGGGGGGGGTGTTGAGGGTGACAGGGGGAGGGGGGAGTTCGGGGGGGGGTTTCTTAGTTAAAGTATGTTTATCGCGCACCAAATCCTTGTCTAGAGTGGTACACAACTCTCGAGGAGCGTACACGGATATAATCCTGAGTTCACAATTGGAATGCTCCTGGTATCAGTTGTTATGTGGGCGAAATGTATTGTATATGAACAAGGTCTGTACATTCTGAAGAATAAAATCAATAAAGAAATTTTTAAAAAAACAAAAAAACATATATGTCTCTTACAGATATATCGTTACCGAAGGTAAGTAACTTGTTCATCTGAAAGAAACTATTAGTTAAAGATTCCTTACCTTAGAATAGATATCCCAGCAATACCAACCCCGGAGGTGGGTCTGCGAACCAAGTTCACACCAGAAAGTCCTGGAGAACTGAACTCCCAAAGAAGCTGTCTCTCCAGACTTGGCTATCCAGGCAGTAATGTTTCGTGAACGTGTGCAGGGATGCCCATGTGGCTGCCTGGCAGATGTCATCGAGGGGGACTCCACGTCCCAAAGCAGTAGTAGCTGCTGTTGCCCTGGTGGAATGGGCATGCAGCCCTACCGGAGGCTCC
Organism: Calotriton arnoldi; assembly: GCA_963921515.1. Taxonomy (NCBI): domain Eukaryota; kingdom Metazoa; phylum Chordata; class Amphibia; order Caudata; family Salamandridae; genus Calotriton; species Calotriton arnoldi. The sequence goes on along the minus strand of CAWUFW010002084.1, from coordinate 1,377,755 downwards.
TTTTTCGCCAAGAAATAGCACATTTTAAAGCAAAGGACGACCCATCGAGAGATGGTCTGTTTTTGCACGGCCCGACCTTTCTTGGCGCCCACATATCCAACAAAGAGTTGATCATCCACCCAGAATTGTTTTGTGCCATCCAGATAAAATGATAACGCACATTTTGGATCCAGAAGGTGGAGTCTCTTACTCCTTGGAAAGGTGCGGGGGCGTGAAGAAGGTGGGCAAAGTGATGGTCTGTCCTATGTTGAAAGAGGTAACCACTTTGGAAAGAAAAGAAGGTCGAGTTCGAAGGACAACCTTGTCAGGATGAATAGCAAGAAAAGGAGGTTTAGAAGAAAGAGCCTGAAGCTCACTCACCCTGCGAGCAGAGGTGATGGCAACCAGAAAAGCAGTCTTTAGAGTCAAGAGTCTGAGAGGACAGTTATGTAATGGCTCGAAAGGAGCACACATAAGGTACGTTAAAACCAGATTCAAGTCCCACTGAGGCATTACGAAAGGAATAGGAGGAAAGAGGTGAGTAATGCCCTTAAGAAATCTATTTACAATAGGGGGCTTGAAAAGAGAAGGCTGATCAGGAAGGCAAAGAAAGGCCGAAATGGCCGAAAGATAGCCTTTAAGGATGCCCAGAGCAGAGCCCTGCCGGGCCAAAGAAAGAATGAAGAGGAGAACCGCTGAAAGAAGGGCAGAAAGGGGATCCACAGCCTTTGCTGCGCACCATGCCACAAATTTGCTCCATCTACAGGCGTATAACGTTTTAGTGGAGGTACGCCTGGCTGCCAAGATTACATTACAGACTTCGGGAGGAAGGTCGAAAGCTGTCAACTGTCACCGCTCAATCTCCACGCAAGGAGGTGGAGGCTGGACAGATTCGGGTGGAGGACCGTCCCCTGCTGCTGCGACAGAAGATCCTCCCAAAGAGGCAGTCAGATCGGAGGATCGATGGCCATGTGCAAAAGCTCGGGATACAACACTCTCCGTGCTCAATCCGGAGCAACAAGGATGACTTGTGCCCGGTCGCTCCTGATCTTCTTGAGCACACTGGGCAGGAGTGGTATGGGTGGAAAGGCGTACAGGAAGCCTGTGCTCCATTCGCAAGGAAAAGCATAGCCGAGCGAGAGCACCCTTGGAATCTCCAATGCGCAAAACTGCTAACATTGCGAATTCTGCTCGGAGGCGAAAAGATCTAACCAAGGCTCTCCCCACTGTTAAGAGAGACCTTGCGCCACCTTCGGATGGAGACGCCACTCATGATCCACAAGGCACCAACGGCTGAGTTAGTCTGCTCTGGAATTTAGAGAACCGGCCAGATGTTGAACCACCAGGGAGGTGCCCTGTTGTTCCAGCACAGTCCAGAGAAACAGGGCCTCTCGACAGAGGGTCTACGACTCCAGCCCACTCAGCTTTTTGCAGTACCACATGGCGGTAGTGTTGTCTGTGAACACTTGAACTAGCCTTCCCTTGAAGGATGGTAAGAAGGCTTTCAGTGCCAATCGGATGGCACAAAGCTCCAACAGGTTGATATGGAGCTTGGCTTCCGCCGGAGACCAGAGTCCTCTGATCTCCACCTCTCTCAGATGGCTGCCCCATCCCAGAAGTGACGCATCTGTCACTACCGTGAGATTCAGGTGAGGAAGAGAGAGAGGTCTGCCTCTGACCCAATTGCGGTTCGTTAGCCACAACCGCAGGTCGTTCATGGTGCCCTCCGATATCTGAACAAGGTCGGTGAAATTTCCCTGATGCTGCAACCATTGGAACTTCAGATCGCACTGCAGGGCCCGCATGTGCCATCTGGTATGGTCCACAAGCAGGATGCAGGAGGCCAGGAGGTCCAGCAGCCTCAGAGTCATTCTCACCGAAATCCAGGATAGAGGCTGAAACATCGGTATCATAGCCTGAATTTCCTGGCCTCGACGGTCGGGAGAATAAGCCCTGCTTATTCTGCACCGTGTCCAGAACTGCTCCGATGAAAGGGAGCGTTTGAGAGGGAGTAAGGTGTGACTTTGGCACGTTGATAGTGAACCATATCAGTCTAGTCTGGAGGTGGGAGACGCCTGCTTGGGACGATCCCGCCTTCAACAACCAGTCCTCGAGATAGGGGTAGACTGGAACCCCTGATCTCCGCAGATCGGCTGCAACCACCGCCATCACCTTGGTAAACACCCGAGGGGCACTAGTGAGGCCGAAATGGGTGCACGGTTAACTGAAAGTGCTTGTGGCACACCGTAAACCGCAGATAGTGGAGATGGGCAGGCAGGACGGGAATATGGAAACAGGAGTCCTACAAGTTCAACGCTACCATCCAGTCTCCCGGGTCCAGGGCAGAGAGGACCTGGGCAGGGTGAGCAACTTTAACTTCTCCTTTTTGAGGAAGTAATTGAGGCTTCTGAGGTCTAGGGTAGGACAAAGCCTCCTTCCTTCTTTGGAACTAGAAAATTGCAGGAATAGCAACCACAGCCTATTTCTGGCCCGGGAACCCTCTCTATAACTCCCTTGGCCAAGAGAGTCTTGACATCCTCGCAGAGTAGGGCAAGATGATCCTCCGTCAGCCGATCGTAAGTTGGAGGCATGCAGGGAAGGATAGTCTTGAAGGGGAGGGAGTAGTCCCTTCAGACTATTTGCAACACCCACCTATCCAAGGTGATATCTCGCCACTGGTGGAGGTGATGGCGTATCCTGCCACAAACTGGGGAAGGATCGGTCTAGGAAGGTTTTGCTGTGGAGGAGGGGTTTGTGGCTTGACCTGACTTCTGGCCTCCCAACCCGCAAGGCCGGGGTGAACCGCGGCCACGGCCCTGCAGAGGTTGCTGAACTTGGGGGGTCCTCTGGTTGGGGTAGGTTTGGCGCGGTTGGAAGCTCCTTCCGTAGCTACGAAAGCAGACACAGGCCAGGATGACACGGCGAGGCCCAAGGACTTGCCCCGTAACCCGCGAATCCTTGAAGAGCTCAAGCGTTGCATCTGCCTGGTCTCCGAAGAGACAAGAGCCAAAGGGCATGTCCATAAGGTTGGCTTGAACATCTCCTGAAAAGCCAGATGTCTTCAGCCAGGCGTGGTACGTAACGGCCACCGTCGAGGAAATCACTCTGCCCAGCGAGTCTGTCGTGTCTAAGCCACATCGTATGGCAAACTTTGCTGCATCTCTCCCATCTGCAACAGCGTGGGAGAGGACAGCCTGGTCCTCCTACGAGACACTTGGCAGCACCTGCGCTATCGTATCTCATAGCAAATTGGAATAACGGCCCAAGAGGCATGCGGTGTTTACCGACCGCAATACTACGCTGGTGGATAAAAAGCTCTTCTTACCAAAGCTGTCCAGCCTTTGAGATTCTCCGTCCGGGGGTGCGGAAGGGAACGCCCCACGGAAGTAGAGGCTTGGACAACCAAGCTCTGTGGGGTGGGAAGGGAGGAGAGGAAAGCTGGGTTGCCCGGTGCAGGGCGGTGGCGGCGGGCAATAGTTCTATTCACAGGAGCCCCTGTGCTGGGCTTGGACTAGGTGCCCAGTAGAACGTCAGTCAAGGCCTCGTTGAAAGGCAGCAAAGGTTCTGAGGTAGAGACACCAGGCTGCATGACCTCCATCAAGACATTAGTCTTGACTGCCACCGTAGGAAGCTGCAGGTCAAAGACCTCCGCAGCCCTACACACCACCCTTACAAAAGAAGCCCCCTCCTACGTAGCCAGGTTAGGGGGAGACAGCATGCCAGGCTCTGGGGAGGTGTCCAGACTGCTGGCATCACATAGATCCTCATACCAGTTCAGTACGTCATTTGAAGGCGGGTTTTCTAAGGGATCCTGCTGCCCCTCCCAATCATCATCATCATCCATCCCTCGCCCTTCAGAATAGGGCAGAGTGTATGGCATGGAGCCGAACGGCTCCGTCGTCACCTGTATCGGCGTCGGTGGATGCCTGACCGACTCCATGTCGTCTGGAATGACGATGGGGGAGGTGCCGCCGGTGGGCGCCGGCGACGCCGAGGGTCTCGACGTTGGACATGGTGCCGGGGAAGGTTGGGGGGTGCGACCAGCACTGGTCAGGATCCAGGAACCGATTCAAGAGGAGCTCGTGGGGAAGGAGGCGCGGAACCCACGAGGTCTCCTTCTACTGAGCCTGCGGGGCTGTAGGCGCACCGTCAGGGTCAGGCCGCCTAAATATGGCACCCATGACGCCATAGAATTCTTTCAATTGGGCGGGGGGTCGCTCCCGGCACCGGAGAGGGAAACGTGGAGCCGCCCCAGGCGTCCGCTCCACGGAGCGAGGCCTCGAACGTCAAGACTTCTCCATCTCGGCACACGACAGACGGGTGAAGTCGAAGCATGCTTCGACTTCTTGTGATGCTTCTAACCTGAATTCAATGACTTCGATTGGAAGGAAGAAGACTTCGAACCCCCGGAGCAGTGCTCAGACCTTCCTCTCGACCGAGACCAGGAGCGAGATTGACAAGGCAATCTCCGTGGCGCCGTACGCCGGGCCGTGAACAGCTTTAGGGACCGCTCCCTCAAAGCCTTAGGCACCATGGCCCAGCAGTCGGAGCACGACTTCGTGTCGTGGTCACGCTCCAGGCACCAAAGACACACCAGGTGGGGGTCCGTGATCGACATAGCACAGTGACAGGCGCCGCACAGCTTGAACCCCGAGGTCTTCTTACTGGACATGCCTATGCACCAAAAAGAGTCAACAAAAAGTCGAAAAAAGTCTGTCAAAAAGTGACAGGAGGTAGCTCTTTTCGCCGGATCTGCGCTGGCTGGTGCGGTAAGAAAAGAACTGACGTCAGCGCGCCGGGGTGGCGCCTATATAGACGATGCGGCCGTCATGACGATGACGAACCTGACCCCTACGACGTCACGCGGAGTCGACCAACGCCACCTATTGGCACGCAGGGGTACTGCTATCAAAAATCTTCTGGATCTAGCCTGACGCCTGGAAGTTCAAAGGTAAAGAATCTGCGGCTGGATGTCTCTATCAGATATATTCGTGTTCATATTGCAGACAGGCGTGTTTTTGTAATATAGCGTCAAATCTGTAGTCTACATCTGTTGCAGTGAGTGAGTTAGCCCATTGTATCCAATGAGGGAGCAATGCTTTTGCGTTTGAAACACTTTGCTTGTGGTCTCTAAGGTCGGCACCGGAGCCACAACAATAATTTGTTTTTCCTGAGCCAGTGCGCTCTCTCACCACAGCAGTCTTTACTACTGTCAATATTTTTTCTGTCAGTGCAAAACGCATTGGAGCATTAGAATATAAATGCAATTTATATGCAATAGGTACAGGGTCACCTTCACTGAATGTCACATAGGTGAACCCTGATGTCACCGCAATTGTGCGGATCACCATGTTTGTTGTGTTCACACGTCTGTGTAAATGTTATGTTTGGAAGCTAGCATGTCAGCTTGTTCTGAACATAATATTTGTGTGTGTTCAGTGGTCCAGTGTGTGCTTGAGAAATTTTGACAGATCAGGTCGTAGAATTGTTTAACCTGATCTGCGTAATCTAGAATGTAAGTTCTGCCAAAATGTAAGAATTCTAATATGGATTGTAACCCCTTGAACGTTGTTGGAGGCTGTAGGAGTGCACACTTCTCTAAGAAGTGTGTGGGCAAGCTTCACTTGGCAACTTGTATACTAGAAACAGGACATTGAGGTGGACAATTTTAGATTTTTTAAAGTTAAATTTGTATCCCATGTGAGCAAATCCCAGAATTATGTTATCTTCTCTTGTCAAGTGTACAGAAAGGTCATCATCCGTCTAGTATATGTTATCGACACAGGACGATGCCCGATTGTCAAAATTCTCTAGAAGTTGTTACCATGGCTGAAAACAGTCCAAGGCTATTCTTATACCCCTGTGGCAATCGACAGAACTGTTGTGAGAGCCTAGTGCCGAAAATGCAATCAAATACCTACTTCCAGGTGCTATATTTTGGGAGAATAATCCATTTGCGATATCTAATGTAGTTTTTTATTTTTTACGCACTATGTTGTTCACTAGTGCTGCGCTGTGCGTGTTTTGAACTGCAAATGTGCGAGTAGCTGTGCTTAGGTGTCTGTGATCTATAACTAGATGATATGAATGGTCTGGTTTCATCATTGGAAACAAGGGATTATTTACAGGAGAGGTGCAACTTTCTATTACACCTTGGTATTCAAGTTGTTCTAGAATCTCCCGACTTATTTTTTGGCCTCATTTTTAATGGGGTATTGTCTTTGAGGCTGTGGGGTAGTCCTCACTGGAATTTCATGATAAGGAGAACCGTCATCCCACTGACATGGTTGCGGTATAACACAGGAGCAAGTGCTAACGCCCACTCCTTAGTGTATGGATGTTTAACTGATTCTGGAACAAGGTCGGAAAAAGCAAGTAAAATTACTGTTTCTCCGTTGAGGCAATCCATTACGAACTCAGGTGGCCAATCCTTTTCGGTCAGGAGAATATCATAACCGTATGTTAAATCTTCCTAAAAGAGAACCTATAATATTCTTAGGTAATAGAGAGGGACGTACCTATAATATTCTTAGGTACGTCCCTCTTCAATTGAAGTTGAACGTGTATTTCGTATAAATGATGAGGAACGGTTACTCTAGTATCCGGTGTCTCCACCTGGATATATTCACTCAGCGCTACTCCCACCAGACAATCCATCATGTTCTGGCAAACTATTGTGTCCTCTGCCGCGTTCTTCAGCAAGGTCACTGCCCACTCCCCGCTCAGAAGCAGTGTCCTCAATATCCGTGGCATGCCTGACCTTAAGTTCACGCCACCTTCTTCTTTTTTGAATTGAGGTTTTAATGTTTTAAATTTGTCTTCCTGTTTAATGATGTAATCAGATGAGCATTGTGGGTCCTTCTTCGGCTTCACGTGCTCCTTCGATCTGCACTCTGACCTTTCTTCTCTCTCCGAACGTCTATCGGATGACTCCTGAAAGGAACGAGACAAACGTGTATCAGTAACCTGCTACCTGTCAAGCGGTCTAATATCATGGTTACGCAGATTATAGCATTTCTCAGTGGCTTCCTGTGAGGGAGACCTACCCCATGATTTTGTTTTGCCTTTGTTTTTCTTATTATCCCACTTCTTCTTTGCGGAAGATTCAGGTGCTTGCTTAGAGTTATCCTCTTCAGAATTACTCTTTAGTTGTGGTTTACCAGGTCCTGCTCCCAAATTATCTCTATCCAACGTAGCATGCGTTTCTTCAATAATTTTAGGTAATTAGCGCTCCTATTGTCCTGGAGCCAAATCCCTTAGACGCTGGCATATAGCCAATGCTGCTGCCTCCCCCTTTATGTTACTTAACATAATGGCAAAGATCGCAGCTAAATTGCCCATCTGTTTCATCTCCAGTACTCATTCTGGATCTGTTTAAGCACTTCTGGTAAAACAGCTAATGAAGGGGTTCCGTATGTTCTGGTATATACCACAACAAAGACTGTACCCCACGTGGTGCAGTCTTCCACAGGGGGAGCCATCCCCATCGGCAAGCAAATCGTTAATATTCTGTGTTTTCCCTGCTGGCCCGTATGGGGGAACACCACTTCAAGCTGACTTGTTTTCTTTGCAATCCAGAACGGAATCTCCTTCCGTCTGGTGGGAACCTTACCCATTACAGCATTTAGTATTTGTGGGCTGATGCCTGGGGTAGCCAATTGTGGTTGTGCAGCTTGGACAGTCTGCACAAGGTTAAGTGTCAATGTTGGCATAACGAACTGTTAAACATCTGTATATTGTCACTAAGTGTTTGTATAGTCTCCGTAATGTGCTGCTGAAAAATTATCAGCATTAGGAAGCGGAGTGCAGCCGGCTAAGACTGGCCATGTTGCTACCACATTACTGAGGGGAGCTATTCAAATGTCTTCTGTTGTGTGTGGTAGGGCACCATCAAACCAATTTCTGTGTTCTTGGAATGTTAAAGGTATTTCTATTTATTTGTAAGGTGTGCAGTTATTTGGAACTTAATTTTGTTTGTATTTGTGAAATAGCCCTGTTGTGTTGTCTGAAGCCAGGAATCCCATGAATAGAGCACCTCTGTCCTATACGCTTCGTGAGCCTCAACAACGAAGGTGACATCTCCACCCGTAAGTGTGAGATCATGTTGCAGTACTTTCTGAGTAACTGCATGTCCGCAGTTCTCAGCAATGTTGAGTGTGTTAGTGTTGTCCTCATCTGACATTATGGATTACAGTGAGGGTAACACAATGGAAATTAATCCTTTGAAGTGTTTAAGCTTAAACAACCTGCAGCCAATACACAGGAGTTCCCTACTCAGCTGAGGATAGTCCCTACCACCCCAAACGTCTTCCGTTAGAAGGTGTGTAGGGGTCTCTTAAGTATGTACAAGAGAACTACTCAAGCAATCCATTAAATAAGAACCCAATCTACCACGTTGGCAGTGCCATGTCATACGGTTTCTACTTTTCGGTAGGAACTTTTTGTTTGCTGGACAACTTAAACGTTGGAATGGTGCCAAACTGATTCCATGCACCTCCTCAGGATATGTTGGCCTATAGTCCTGCTACCTCAAAGTGCCACCATAAGTACCCCTAAACCTAGTAAGGTAACAAATGATTTGGGAAACGTCCGAACATGACAACTCTGACCCCCAATGAATTGTGATAACAGATCTAGAACCCTGTCGCTCCGTCACTCCTGCTCTCTGAGAGAAATATACAAGAAATAGACAAAGGGGTGTTTTCAATATTTATTGAATCTTCGCAATTCTTGTATAAAATATATGCGCTGCAATGCTTAATAGACAGAAGCAGACGAATGTGATCAGCAATATAAGGATAGTGAAAAGAATGAACAATTCCACCATTGTGCTAAAACAGTGTATATATGCTGACATATAAGTACTGTGTCTAATATACTCCTAGTTATGCACTCCCTAACCTAGATGCCTAGGGTGGGTGTTCTGCCAAGAATCCCCTACTGGATGATCTAAATCCCCATTAACTGAAGGCAAGGTATGTAGGTCCTCATCTTGGGTTGGACATCCCTCCTCGCAGAGGGTAAACAGGACTCAGCTGTGCTGAAATGCCGACGATAGCGATGACCTCGCAATGACACTAGGGTGCTCTTCTAATTAGAGTACGGAAACGCGCGTGTATTTATAACAACAGCATTCATGCTTCCATGTCAAGGACTCAGCCAAGCTGACATTGTTTATTGTTTTTGTGATGGATGGACGAATAATAAACGACAGCATTTGAACAATGTATGTTTAGGCCTTGTACCGAATGTTCAAGGTGATGTGACAGTGTACTTATGAAGTGGAATTGTAAGCAATGTGGATTCAGAGACACTAATCCTGCACTGTCACATAAGCAGATGTTTGCCAAAAGTCACCGATTGGAAGAAGAAGGCAACTTTAGAAACGCACACATGTAAAATGGTAGTGTTTCTTCCTGGGCCTAACCTATCCAAGTGACACGAGGAGTTCTGCATGCCACAGTCTCCTGGTCCGATCCAGTGGCATTAGGATGACTTGAGCCTGGTTGTTCCTGATCTACTTCAGAATTCGGGGCAGGATAGGCAACGGTGGGAAGGTAATGGTAAAAAGATCGAGCCAGGGTTCTCCTCATTGAAGGAAGATGACCTGCATCACCTCTGGGTGTAGCTGTCATTTGTAGTCTGCCAGACGTTAGTGGCTGAGTTTGTCTGCCCTATCAATTCCAACAGGTGGTTTACCACCAGGAAAATTCCCTGGCAGTCCAGCTACTTCCAGAGGTGTAGAGCCTCATGGCACAGGACCCAACACCCACCCTGCCCTGCAAGTATTACCACAAGGCAGTGGTGTTGTCTGTGACCACCTGACAGAGGGCAGGAATGCTTTCAGCACCAAGTGAATTGCCCTCGAAAGCCAACAAACTGTGGAGCCGCACTTCAGCCTGAGCCCAGAGGCCTCTGATCTCCACCTCTCCCAGATAGCCTCCCTGTAGGAAAGTAGAATCTGCTTCTTATGGTTACCCCCACTTTTTCCTTCATGTGATACTGTTTTTTTGAGATTAGACTGTTTTTGACTAGTCTGACTAGGGGTTCCTGCTAATCAGGACCCCAGTCTATCTGCTTTCTCCCTAAACTGCTATGTCATGTACTTAGGTACACTCCAGATTGGATACTGACGTACCCATGTACCCAGGGCATAGGTACCCCAGAGGCCTCCCATGGGCTGAAGCATGTATTATGCCACCCATGAGAGGTCATGCAAAATGGAACTACAGGCCTGTCATTGCAGCCTGTGTAAGATGGTGCATGCACCTCTTACTTTAGATATAGGTTTACTATATCTAAGGGTAACTGCACTTAAAACCTATCAGTCACCCCTATGCAGGAATAAGTAAGTTCTACTGAACTTAGGGTTGGGGAAGTCAAGGGTCTAGCACACCCTTTCTCTAACCTCAGAGAGTTTAGTTCCCACTAGGTTAGGTAGGTGCAATACCTCACCAGACTTAGTATGTCTACTAAAGGAGATGCCAGTGGCTCTCTGCCCTTTAGATACAGTGAACTTTCATTCCAAGAATTGAAAGCCCTGTGAGCCTCTAGAAAGCTGAAGACAGGGAGAAGTGCCAACACTCAACGTCTAATAGAGATGTTACTGTTAGATGACCTAAGGAAGACACCTGGGTCAGATGAACAGGACAGAGTGGGTGGGACAGGGAATGAGGACAGGTCAGGAGGTGACACCTTTTGTTACCTGGAATCTAACCCTGGCCAGGGGGACCAAGATGGTTCCCACCTGGATAACTCAGATCTTCCTGAAGGCACTGGAGAAGGCCATGATGGCCCCCTCTTCACCCCTCCTGGAAGAGTGCAGAGTTTACCAAGGAGATCTAGATCTCCCTCTGCAGAGTCTAATCACTTGGGACAGTCTGTAGGGACCTCTGTATCTAGCAAGAGGAACCACTCTTTTGATAGGGAATACCAATTTCTAGAACTTGAGAAAGCTAGGCTTAGGCAAGAGCCATTGACCCTTGATAAAGAGTTCCTAGAAGTCCAGAGAGCTAGAAAAAAGTTGGGACTAGAGTCCCATGGTGGCAGCAACTGTGTCCCTAGAGTTAAGGAACATTCCTTTGATAATAGGAACCTGAGCAAGATTGTCCCTCCCTACCATGTTGGGGATGACATCCATAAATGGACAACTGCTTTAGAGAAGGCCTGTAAAGTTCAGAGGGTCCCTCAAGAGCAGTGGACAGCTATCTTGTGGCTCTCCTTTGCTGACAAAGGTAGAGATAAGCTCCTCACTGTTAGAGAAGAGGATGCTGACAACTATTCAATCTTGAAGAGAGCTCTCATTGATGGGTTTGGCGTAACCACTGAACAGTACAGGATTAAGTTCAGAGACACCCAGAAGACACAGAATCAGGATGGGGTAGACTTTGGGGATAGTGCCATTAAGGCTCTGGAAGGATGGTTGCTTGGCAGCAAAGTGAATGATTTCAAGGGATTGTACAATTTGATCACGAGGGAGCAGATCCTTAATAATTGCCAAAATCAGTTATTGCATCAATACCTGGTTGACTCTGATCTGACTTCTCCCCAAGAATTGGGAAAGAAGGCAGATAAGTGGGTCAGAACCAGGGTGAAGCAGAAAAACCAGAACAATGGTGGTGACCAAAAGAAGCAAGATGCTAAAACTCCAGATAAGGGTGGGGACAAGGGTAAAGATCAGAAGTCTTCATCAGGGCCCAAAAAACCTGCATCTGGGGGGAGGGGGGGGGGTGGGGAGTAACAATCCAACAAAGGTAAAGGCAAAAAGAAACCTTGGTGTTACTTGTGTAAGATAAAGACCCATTGGACAAGAGATGCTGATTGTCCAAAAGCCAAGGAATATCCTCCTACCACCACTGCCCCTAAGGCAACTGCACCCCCTAGCACAAGTACAGGTGATGGTACAGGGAACAAGGGATTAGTAGGGTAAACCCTGGGCTCTGAGATGGGTTCTGGCCTAGTCAGAACTCCAGCTCAGGTTGTGCTTGTCTGTGATGGTGTCATGGATCTTGCCACCTTATTTGTCAGTCCTAGTAACCTGGGCAAATACAGACAACAGCCTTTGATCAATGGTAAGGAGGCCATGGCATACAGGGACACAGGTGCAAGTGTCACTATGGTGACAGAGAATCTTGTGGGCCCTGACCAAATCATACTTGGAGAAATGTACCAAGTGACCAATGCTAACAATGTCACGACTGATCATTCTTTGGCAGTTGTTAATTTCAGCTGGGGAGGGATAACTGGCTCTAAGAAAGTTGTGGTTAGCTCAGACCTTCCAGTGGAGTGTTTGTTGGACAATGATTTGGAAACTTCAGCCTGGGCTGAGGTGGAACTAAGGACTCATGCAGCAATGCTAGGCATCACTGCAGATGTGTTTGCTGTGACCAGGTCACAGGCCAAACTGGCTAACACTGAACAGGCCTTGGATCCTGGAACAATGGATCAAGGGCCTTCCAAGAGAAGGAGCAGGAGGGGTAAGGCTATGTCTTCCCACCAGACTCAGTGTGAGGATTCATCTCTTGAGGGAGATGATCTCAGTCCCTGTGAAGGGACTGTCTCAGATGAACTGGAACCTGATCAGGTTGAGTTCTTGGGGACAGGGGGCCCTTCCAGGGCAGACTTGAGTTTGGAGCAGCAAACCTGCCCCTCTCTTGAACCCCTCAGACAGCAAGCTAATGCTGCGGCTGCTGGGAGTGTCAGTGGATCCCACAGGATTTATTGGGATGAGGGACTCCTGTACTCAAAGGGTAGAGACCCCAAACCTGGTGCCACCAGGAGGTTGGTCATACCTCCGAAGTTTAGGGGCTTCCTACTCACCTTAGCACATGACATTGCCTTAGCAGGACACCCAGGCCAAAGTAAGACTTGGGACAGGCTTGTCCCTCACTTTCACTGGCCTCACATGTCAGAAGACACAAAGGAGTTTTGTTGCTCCTGTACCACCTGTCAAGCCAATGGTAAGTCAGGTGGTACCACAAAGACCCCCCTCATACCACTACCTGTGGTGGGGGTTCCCTTTGAGAAGGTTGGGATTGATATCATTGGGATCATGAACCTTCCTACAGCATCTGGACGCAGTTACATTCTCGTGGTGGTGGACCATGCCACTAGGTATCCAGAAGCAATTCCCCCTAGAACCACCACAGCTCCTGTGGTGGCCAGGGCCCTCCTGGGAATTTTTTCCAGAGTGGGTTTCCCTAAGGAGGTCTTAACTGACAGAGGTACCAACTTCATGTCAAGTTACATTACTGCAATGTGGAAGGAGTGTGGAGTGAACTACAAGTTCATCACACCTTATCACCCACAATGCAACGGGTTAGTTGAAAGGTTCAACAAAACCCTCAAGGGCATGATCATGGGCCTCCCAGAAAAGCTTAGGCGAAAATGGGATGTCCTGTTGGGCTGCCTTCTCTTTGCCAACCCCCTACACAGAAGGGGGTTGGTTACAGCCCTTTTGAAGTTTTGTTTGGGCATCCAGTTAGGGGTCCCTTGTGTGTGGTGAAGGAAGGATGGGAGTTACCTCTCAAACCTCATAAACAAGACATAGTGGACTATGTGCTTGGTCTCCGCTCCAGGATGGCTCAGTACATGAAGAAGGCCAGTAAAAACCTTGAGGCAAGTCAAGAATTGCAAAAAGCTTGGCATGACCAAAAGGCTGTCTTGACTGTTTATCAGCCAGGGCAGAAGGTTTTGGTGTTGGAGCCTGTGGCCCCAGCAGCTCTCCAAGACAAATGGAGTGGACCCCATACCATTCTTGAGCAGAAGGGAGAGGTCACCTACCTGGTGGACCTTGGGACTCCCAGGAACTCCCAAAGGGTGCTCCATGTGAACAGGCTCAAGCCATACATTGACAGGGCTGACATGGGCTTGCTCATGGCAACTGATGAGGGACAGGAGGAAGAGAGTGACCCACTCCCTGACCTCCTCTCAGAGAACCCTAAGGATGGATCAGTTGATGGTGTAGTCTTGGCAGACAGCCTCGATGGTCAACAGCAGATTGATTGTAGGAGAGTCCTCAATCAATACAGGCATTTGTTTTCTCTGACACCCAGTCAAACCACCTGGTGTACCCATGAAGTGGACACAGGTGAGAGTCTACCTGTCAAGAATAAAATCTACAGGCAATCTGACCATGTCAGAGATTGCATCAGGACAGAGGTCCAAAAGATGCTGGAACTGGTGATTGAGCCCTCAGATAGCCCTTGGGCTAGCCCAGTAGTCCTGGTACCTAAACCTCACACCCAAGGTGGTAAGAGAGAGATGAGGTTTTGTGTGGACTACAGGGGACTCAATGCAGTCACTAGGACTGATGCTCATCCAATTCCTAGGGCAGATGAGCTTATTGATACTCTGGCCTCAGCCAAGTATCCAAGTACATTTGACCTCACTGCTGGCTATTGGCAAACCAGACTAGCTGAGGATGCCAAACCAAAAACAGCATTTTCAACCCCTAGTGGGCATTATCAATTTATTGTGATGCCCTTTGATTTGAAGAATGCACCTGCCACATTCCAAAGTCTGGTGAATAAAGTCCTTACAGGATTGGAAGCCTATAGTGCAGCATATCTTGATGATATAGCTGTCTTTAGCCCCACCTGGGAGGATCACCTGGTCCACCTTAAGAATGTTTTGGAGGCTCTGCAGAGAGCAGGCCTCACTATCAAGGCTACTAAGTGCCAGATAGGGCAGAGCAAGGTTGTGTACCTGGGCCACCTTGTGGGTGGAGGCAAAGTTCAACCATTACAGAGCAAAATCCAGACCATCATGGACTGGGTTGCTCCAACTACACAGACTCAGGTCAGAGCTTTCTTGGGCCCGACTGGGTATTACAGGAGATTTGTTAAAGGATATGGGTCTATAGTGACTCCCTTGAATGATCTCACATCAAAGAGAATGCCCAAGAAGGGTCAGTGGACAGTTAGCTGTTAGCAGGCATTTGATGATCTCAAGCATGCCATGTGCACTGTTCCCATTCTGCAGAGTCCTGACTACTCCAAGCAATTTATTGTTCAAACAGATGCATCTGAGTTGGGGATAGGGGCTGTGTTGTCATAACTTAATGCAGAGGGTCAGGATCAACCAGTAGCTTTTATCAACAGAAGGTTGACCCCCCAGAGAGAAACGCTGGTCAGCTATAGAGAGGGAAGCCTTTGCTGTGGTCTGGGCCCTGAAGAAGCTGAGGCCATACTTGTTTGGTACTAACTTCATTGTTCAGACAAACCATAAGCCCCTCCTATGGCTAAAACAGATAAAGGGTGAAAACCCCAAACTTTTGAGGTGGTCCATTTCCCTACAGGGGATGGACTATACAGTGGAATATAGACCTGGGAGTAACCATGCCAATGCATATAGACTCTCCAGATATTTCCACTTAGAAAATGAAGACTCAACTGGGCAAGGTTACTCTCATCTCCTCACGATTGGGGGGGGGGGGGTTGTGTAGAAAAGTAGGATCTAATTCTTATGGTTACCCACACTTTTTGCTTCATGTGATACTGTTTTTGACTAGTCTGACTGGGATCCTGCTAATCAGGACCCCAGTCTATCTGCTTTCTCCCTAAACTGTTATGTCATGTACTTAGGTACACTCCAGATTGGATACTGGGGTACCCTTGTCAGTCCCTAGTATATGGTACTCATGTACCCAGGGCATAGGTACCCCAGAGGCCTCCCATGGGCTGAAGCATGTATTATGCCACCCATGAGAGGTCATGCAAAATGGAACTACAGGCCTGTCATTGCAGCCTGTGTAAGTTGGTGCTTGCACCTCTTACTTTAGATATAGGTTTACTATATCTAAGGGTCACTGCACTTAAAACCCCTATAGCAGGCCTTAACAATCCTGAAGGCAGGGTGCCTGGTTCTAAGTGAGAGGGTGCCACTGCATGAGCAGAACACCCCTGCAGCCTACTGAGTCCATTCTCCCGGGTTGTCAGTGTATCAGCCATTTACGACATATAGAGTGGCATTATGCGACCGCATGATGACCAACTCTAAAAAGGCTGAAAGTAACCCTATTGTGTTTGGTGTCAAACATTGTGGAATCATACCCCCACATCGGTAACCGGTGTGGGAGGTATGATTCCACCCCTCAGAAACGAGCTTTGTGAGGTCCCTGGTGTTCCCAGTACCAGCCTTCTAGTCCCAGGCAGCCCAAAATGGTTGCTGCCGAACAGAGACACATTTCTGATCTCCTGCTGCTGAGCCAAGCTTGAGCAGGGGAAGGCATAACAATAGGCATTGTGTCACAGGGAGGTGTGACCACCTCCCAGACAGGATTTAGTGTATTAGGCCTGGGTGCCAGCGACCGAAAGTCTGCATGAGGGGCACATTTGGTGCCCCTCATGCACCAATATGATGCAATCATGCAACTTCTCACCAATGTGAGAAGTTGGCCTGGTATATGCTGTCCACTAATTAAAGTGGGCACCTTGTACCAGTCAAACAACCCTTATGGTGATTTAAGAGGTCAAAGATAACCTTAGAAAACTATCCAAGTGGTAGCTGTGGAGAGCAGCCTTCAGGCTTAGTCTTGAAGGAATGTTAAGCAGCTTGTTTTACCAGAATCCAACCCAGAAGTGATGCATTTGTCACCACTTTCAAATCTGGGTGGGATAAGGAACGAGGCCTGCCACTGATCCAATCATGGTCCGCGCCCCCACTGCAGGTCTTTTGCAGTCTCCTCTGAAATCTGGATACAATATGACAGGTTCCCCTGATGCTGTGCCCACTGGGAATTTAGGTCCTACTGCAGAGCCCACGTATGCCATCTGGCATAATTCACCAGCAGGACACCAACTATCCCAGAAGCCTCAGTATCATCAGAGTCATCTGCACTGAGATCCAGGACTGAGGGTAACACATCAGGATCATAGCCCATATGTCCCAGATACTCAGCTCCTGCTGAAAGGCATGAAACCCTACTGTATCCAGAATGGATCAGATGAAAGGGAGCATTTGCGAAGGAGTTAGGTGTGACTCTGGCATGTTAATAGTGAATCCCAACAATTTTAGGAGGTTTGCTGACATCTGAAAGCAGCTGATGACTGCTTGGGGCAAGCCCACCTTTAACAGTTTATCATTGAGGTAGAAGAAGACTGGATAACCCCAAATTCCACAAGTGTGGTGCGACCACAGCTGTCACTTATGTAAATACCGAGGGGTATTGATGAAGCTAAAAGGGGGCACTGCAAATAGAAAATGCTCCTGGCTATGTGGGCACACAGGAGGACGGGGATATAGAAATAATTGTCCAGCAGGTCCATCGCCACCATCCAGTCTTCGAGGTCTAGGGCAAACAAGACCTGGGTCAGCGTGAGCATCTTTAATCTGTCCTTCAGCAGGAAGACACTGAGAGGGTAGAGATCTAAAGCAGGAAGCAGCAGGAATAACACCAAGTTCCCACTAGCAGCCCCAAAGCTTGCAGCTTTAGCGTGTCATTTCTGGTATACAGCCACCCTGTTAGAGGCAGAATCAGACATTTCATCAACGGGTAGCAACCCATCACCTCAGACGAGTGGGTCCTCCAAATTGTCCATCGGGGCTACTCACTCATATTTCTTCCCACCAGCTGCATCTTCCATCACCATCATGACGGCTGACAGAGGACCACCTGTCGACCTTGCTGCAGGAAGTGCAGGACCTTTGGGCCAAAGTGGCGATAAAGAGGGTTCCGACAGTGTTAGTGGGAATTTGGTGTTACTCCTGCTGATTCCTGCTTTAGATCTCTACCCTCTCAGCGTCTTCCTGAGGAGACAGGCTGCATTTTGTCTATGATGATCTGGGCACTGTATTTATGAGTCACAACCACAAAAAGTCTGCAAGGACTGCTTGGATGGCAAAGGGGTCTCAAGTAGGCAAAAGTGAATAACTCCTGCCATAGCCACTGAGGGGAAGGAGGGCAAAATTGCTGGTGGCAATTCCTCTTGGTGGCATACAGACCTAAGGAACCTGCTGTGACCCTGCTTTCCTTTAATCATTCCAGGGCCAAATCCTCTTTCTCAACAAAAATACAGGAGACAATGAAAGGCACGTCCATTAAAGATGCCTGGACATCCCCCGAGAAGCCTGTAGTCCTCATCCAGGTGTGGTGCTGAAGTGCCACACTTGTTCCCATTGCCCAACCTAAAAAGTCAGTTGTGTCTAAGCTACAGTGAATGACAAACTTTGCTGCGTCATGTCCATCCTGAATAGCCTGGGTGAGTGATGCACTCAGTTCATCCAGGACAACTAGCAGAATTTGGGCCACCATGTCCCACAAGGCATGTGAGTATGGGCTAAGAGGCAGCTGGGATTGACAAATCTGAGCGCAGAGCTTGCAGATGAGAACATGTTTTCCATATGTCTCAATACATTTCGACTCACGATCAGGTGGTGTGGTAGGGAAGGCGTGAGGATTTACCTAACCTGCGACTGCTTGTACCACCAAGCTCTTATGTGTAGGCTGCTGTCTAAGAAAGTCAGGGTCACCTGGTGCTGGTTTATGGTGACAAGCAATTGTCTGTTCAATGGAGGACCTGAGCATGTCTTTGTCCAAGCACCCAAAAGAGTATCGATGAGGGCCTTGTCGAAGGGTAATAGAGATTCTGTAGGTTCCTGGCACTGTTGGAGAACCTCTGTGACGACATGAGTCTTTACTACCACGGTGGGTAGTAGTAAATCAAGTAATTCTGTGGCCCTCTGCATCACTACAGCGCTTTCTTGCATGCATGGCTGGAAGGAAGCCTGTGGAACAAGGCCAGTGTCTGGTGAGTTGTTTAAACCACTAGCATCCTGTAATTCCTCATACCAATTGCCCTTTTTTTGATCCCCTTCATCAAAAATGTCATTGTCTGAGTCTGTGACAAAGATATTGTGCAATACCTGGGCACTGCGGTGAGGTAAAGGCAAGTTATTTGAATCAGAGGGGTTGCTGGATGGATGTGCCTCAGCAGGAGCAGGACGCGGCCTCGTTCAAGGTCAGGACGAGTTCAGCTTCAAGTCAGAGAACAGGATAGGTTATGCCTCTTCCCCCAACTCCGGTGGCACTGGCATCAATGTGAAAGGAATCAGCACAGGGGATTGAACCGGGACTGAAGCCAGCGGTGCAGAACTGGAAGCAAGTTTGGAGGGCACATACAGCGCTGAGGGCGGACTAGCTGATGGCAGTCCGAATTAACGCCCTAGAGCATTTTTGGGCTCAAGGGCGCTTCAGAGGGAACTGTTAAAGTGCAAAAGACCCCAAGCATGGCCTCACAAAACGCCTAAACATGCTGCAAAGTTGCAGGTGGTTCTGGAAATTCGGTGTGCATCTGGACCCAGTTCGGATTTAGCTCCGATTGGGATCAGGAGCAAGATCGCAAGGCACGCTGACCATGCGAATGAGTACTGCTTTGAAGTTTCCAGATCCAATCTGATGTCTGGGGAATGGTCACATGGTGAGGAATTAGCAGTTACAAGTATCCACCAGAAATCACCTTCATTCTATCCTGTCTAGCCAATGCCCACAAATCAACCAAACCAAACCAAAACCAACATATGACCAGCATCCTGCGATCCAACCACTTTAAAATAATGTAAAATGATCAGTATACAGTGCTGGATAGACAAAGTCCAACAAATGAACCACACTTAAAAGTGCCAAAGTACTACTAGCAAATGCTCCCACCACTGACTTACCAATATCTTACAAACTCTACCAAAAAAAAACTACATCCAGCTCTACCTAACAACTGTCAAGCTCCATGAAGGCATAGACATTGACTAAAATGTTAAACAGGAAATACATACCTGATAACCACCATCTAGCCAAGGTCCACAAAATTTGCCACACAGAATACTCACACATAGTACAAATCCAGCATTTATAACTGTCCAATCAACATCTAGCATACCAACCCACATAAGCACCTAATCCGCGTCCAGAAATGTCCAGCACACCAAGTAATTCTAACATATCAACCATGGTCCAAAACATAACCAATGTCCAGTTGTACTGTCAGCCATGGTATAGCACTGCTACCTTTTAGAAATCATTTAACTAATGGTGTGGACTATTAATCACCACTCAATTCTGCTGACCTTGTTTAAGCACTACAAGATAGACATTGAACTAGTAATAAGGACCCAAAACTACTGATCATGATGTCCCAAAACAGTTAACCATGTTCAAGTAGTGAAAACACAGCCTTTCACTTGCTACTGCCAGAATTGTTACCATTATTAATAGTAAGCCTACTATTGTTCTGCAAGGATGTCTCTATGGCAGTACTACTATTCAGAGATCCAAGTGGCAATGTCAGGGATAGAAAAAAACAGCTTGTAGGAAAGTAGGATCTGCTTTCATGGTCACCTCCACTTTTGCTGATGTCATTATGTTTTTCTGACTAGTCTGACTGGGATCCTGCTAATCAGGACCCGAGTCTCTGTGCTTCTTCCCTAAATTGGACATAGTGAGTACTTAGGTACACCCCGGACTGGCTACTGGTGTACCCTTGTAAGTCCCTAGTATATGGTACTAAGGTACCCAGGGCATAGGTACTCCAGGGGTCCCCCATGGGCTGAAGCATGTATTATGCCACCCATGGGAGACCACTCAAATTGTGACTACAGGCCTGCCATTGCAGCCTGTGTAAGCTGGTGCTAGCACCACTTACGACAGATATAAGTTTCTTTATATCTGAGGTCACTGCACTTAAAACCTATAAGTCACCCCTAAGGCAGGCCTCTCAATTCTGAAGGCAGGGTGCTTGGTTATAAGTGTGAGAATTCCCCTGCATGAGCAGGACACCCCTACAATCCACTGAGTCAATTCTCCCGGGTTGTAAGTGCATCAGCCATTACGATACATAGAGTGGTCATGCGTCATTACCAGATGGCCAACTCTAAACTGGCTGTAACAAACCCTGTTGTGCTTGGTATCAAACATGTTGGAATCATACCCCAACACCGTAAACAGTGTTGGAGGTATGATTCCATACACTGTGGGGCCACTCTGGGAGGCCCTCAGTGATACAAATATCAGTCTTCCAGACCCGGAGATCAAACATAGTTGCTGCAGACCAAAGACACGATTCTGCCCCCCTGCTGCTGAGCCAGGCTCGAGCAGGGGAAGGCAGGACAATAGGTTTCCTGTCACAGGGAGGTGTGACTACCTCCCAGACAAGACTTAGTGTACTGGGCCAGGGTGGGGCACTTGCAGGCCCACTAGACTGCTTTGAGGAGCACATTTGGTGCCCTCCTTGCATACTCCAGTTGAAACCAGATCAGAGAGCCGTTGGCTCCCGCTTTGGCGTGAAACTGGACAAAGGACATGGGAGTATCCTCCCCAATGTCCAGCCCCTCCTGTGGGAGGGACCCCTGAATTGTCCCAACCCTTTCGTTAGGGTACTTAAGGGCTTACCTGTGGGTGGTTCCTTAGATTCATCGTGGGACAAGATTCAGATCCGAAACCACTTCATCTTCAACCATCTGGGCACTTTGGACTTCGTTGGACTTTGCTTTGGGAAACGAGACTGCAACTGGGAAGACTCCCGGTGCGCCTGTTCTCATCGTCCTTCCAGTCTTCTGTGCCGTCTGTGCCTGTGCTCCATACAGGTTCTTCTACAGGCCTGTGGACATCCAAGACACCCGAAGGAATCTCCACTGAAGTGAAGGAGTCACTTCCCTGCACCTGCAGGCATTGCAATGAAGCTGACTGGTCTGCTGTCCCTGAACTCCTACGGACTCCGAAAGGTTCAGTAACACAGGTGGTGGTTCGGTAACACCCTCGAGGCCTGCACTGTCTTCACAGCAAGTTTGAAGCCAGTATCCGTTGTTGGAACCGCTGGAGCAGTACCCCTGTGCACCGCATTGACTTGCCATTGCCAAGGCTTGTTGACTCTCTTCACCAGAGATCATCCGGCTCCAAGAAGCTCCAGCCTCAAGCATCTCTTGCTATCAAGATCTTTGTCCTCACCGCATCCTCTGCACCGTGGGCCTTCATCATTGGTGAGCTGCTCGAGGTCCTCTTGCGACTCCTGTGCTTTCGGCTCGTGGGTCCTCTTGAGGGTCTTCTTTGTCTCCAGTGAGCTCCCCTGCTTGCTCGGGCCTGCTCTGCCTTACCTGCTCATGGTGAGTCACTTGGACCTTGCTGGTCCCGACCCTGCTTCTTTTTCATCTACTATGTTTGTTGCCGTTGCCAAGGCATGTTGGTGCTTCCGGCGGACACCGACCACATGGCTCTTGACGTCCGACGTGGGACACCTCGTGAACGGCCCCTGGTCTTCAACAGGGTCGCCTGGTCCGCACAGCTGCACTTTCAAGGGCACCGTCAACGCTCCTGAATCTACGACATCGGTAAGCATTCGTCTTTCGTGCCTCCTGGTCACTCCTGAGTGGCATAGACTCTGTACCCTCTGCTTGCAGGTATCTCACATCTTGAATCCACCTTTGGGTTCCACCGGACTCTTTAACTTTCTTCGCCAGCGGCATATTCACTGAAGTCATCCATTGTGGTCTACGGCGCTTTCCGACGTAACTTCGCACCCAGCGTCCCTGGTGTAGGTATCCTGGCTCCTGGGGTATCCACGGGTGGGGTGACTCTCCAACCTTCAATCTTCAATCCTCCACAGGGTTTCTTCAGGGTCCTCTGGGAAGAGTCCTTCCTCTTAAAAACTGCAACCGCGAGTTACCCATTGACTTGTATTGAGCATGCGGTAGTGTTCCCACTCTGCACACGGCCTCCATG
Source organism: Calotriton arnoldi (assembly GCA_963921515.1). NCBI lineage: Eukaryota > Metazoa > Chordata > Amphibia > Caudata > Salamandridae > Calotriton > Calotriton arnoldi. Next base: position 1,355,068 of record CAWUFW010002084.1, on the reverse strand, counting down.
GGGTTCCAGGTTACTTACCTTAGGTGGTTCCTTGGGTCCCAAGCTCTTCTACTTTTTCTGGGTCCAGTCTCGACTTAAGTCGTGGTTCGCATTCCACTTTATTGGTATATGGTTTGGTCTCCCCCTGGCGACCACTGTGTATTTGTGCTACTTACGTGTTCTATTATCAAAGTATTGTGTGTATTGTGATTATATCTCCAGGTAGGAGATTTTGCAATGTGTTAGTGAGTATTTATAATAAATACATATTCTTATAACTACACTGTGTGGTTATTTTTCACTTAACCTACACTATATGATTAGCACTGGTAAAACAAGCTGCTTTACACTCCCTCTGGACTAAGCCTGAAGGCTGCTCTCCACAGCTACCACTTAGAGAGTTTTCTTTGGTTGTCTTAGAACACTAAAATCACCATAAGGGTTGTCTGGATTAGTGCAGGGTGCTACACTTACATAAGTGAGCAACAAATACTAAGCCAGCCTCCTACTCAGCTTCTCTGCATATATAGGATTAGTAAGCAGACATGAAGTTATATCAGCCTAAATTGGGATGCACTGGGCATTAGGTATATGACTATACTTGTGAGTATGAAGCAATACCAGAATACTTATTGACTCCACTGGGCATGTGTCTACCTGCTCACATAACGCTGTATATTTGCTTATGAGGCATAAGCATATATGGGATATAAATACATACTTGTGCACCTAAGACTCCACTAGGCATATAAAGCTAGATATTGCCAAGATGATGCAGAACTAGGCACCAGTGGTCAGTGTCTTGCATGGCTCTGCGCTTCTGGCGTGGAAAGTCGTGTACAGAACTGACGTCAGCGCGCGAGGGCGGCGTCTATGTAGCTACAGCGACGTCATCCCGGCGACCACGACGCCGACGACGGACTCGGAGTCGACCGACGCCACCTTCCGACGCGCAGAGGTACTGCTGACGAAAAAACTTTCCAGATCCAGTCTGACGCCTGGGGGTAATTCTAAGGTAAGGAATCTATAACTAACGTGTTTCTTTCAGATTGTGCAGATAAAGGGGGGGTCTCAGTTGTGTCTCTGCTACCACCTTGCTTACAGGGACTTGACCCTGATAGGGTCAGGTCCCTGTATGCAAGGTGGTAGCAGGTGAAAGCTGATAGTGGATGGGGACTGAAACTTAACAACAGACCCTGGATTAGATAGATCAAGTACAGCAGACTTTGGTTCAGGTTCTGACTAAGGCAGTCTCAAAGATATAATGTCAGACTACTCTGTGGTGCATATATAGAACTATTACACTCTCAGGACAGACTCTACACTTTCCTATACTGTGCATATCGGACCAATGTACACTTTTATAACTTTCTGCTATCTCATAAAATACTCTAGTTACTCTATAAACAACTTTCCTATTTAGATGGAAATCTATAGCACATTGGTCTTCGCTTTTGAGTGCTCCCCTACATAGCTTGCTTTTAATGCACTTACATACCTCTGGCTATCCTAAGAAGAGGTGAAATTTAAACTTCAACTGCAATATTTTGTGCATTTCACACTTTGGAAAACTTTCCCTGAAAGAAAAAAAATCCCAGAAACAAAAGTTTGTGTGAAATACATTTCCAACAATTTTTTGTACTAACTGTATTCTGTTTTCCGAAATCTACTTGTACACATTTGTACCCTGCAATTAAAAGAAATTACAACTTTAATTACTTTTTTTAGGTCATTTTTTTAAAAAATCTCCAAGAAGTTTGCAGAGGAAATCGTGGCAACTTCACAAAGCGTTAGAGGGGAGCATATGGATGAAGGCATGTTAAGGAAGAGAAACCAAGAGTTTCAACCTCTGGTTTTAGTGCGCCAGCCCTCATCCCCCAGTTTCTGCTCCTTCCATTGGAGGAACATTCTTCGTAAGCAGTTAAAACAGATAGAAATTTGTAGATGTATACATAATTGTGGTATCCAACATGCACAGCCTGCAGAGGTACAAAATTAAGAATCCACAAAATATACAATCAATTAATTCAGGTTTATTTGTATACCAGGAGCCATGTCCAGAGCAACCGACCGGATTGAGGCAACAAGCTGTCTGTCAAAATTAGAACGCAGAATACAATAGCGACTCTCAAACATGGGATGTGATTAACATTCCAGTAAAGTAAGCCACCAATGCATAACGCTAAACAGAGCACCATAATGTGATAACAGACTACAAGTAAAGTACATACAATGCATTAGTGAGATACAACTGATGACCGGAGGCAGCTAAGTAATTGTACAGGCGGGGATTTGAAGTCTTCCAAGATGGCAGCTATTTGAGGCGCTCCGTCAGGACTGGGGAAAGAAAGGCAGCGTGCAGTGGATCCAGGAGGCTCAGACAGAAAAACATACAGAAATTTCAGCACTAGAGATGTGGACAATGAAGATATCCTGAAAGGAGAAGAGAACCAAGTCGAAGCACCGGAAAGTGGGATGATGTAGCATGGCCTCAAGTCTTCCAAGATGGCAGCTATTTGAGGCGCTCCGTCAGGACTGGGGAAAGAAAGGCAGCATGCAGTGGATCCAGGAGGCTCAGACAGAAAAACATACAGAAATTTCAGCAGTGGAGGTGTGGACAATGAAGATATCCTGAAAGGAGAAGAGAACCAAGTCGAAGCACCGGAAAGTGGGATGATGTAGCATGGCCTCACCATAGGGCCCATACACTCTCAGAGACCACAACTGGAGAAAGGGCAGCTCACACCACAGGTATGGGCAGGCACTAAGCAAGGGACGGAGAGTGCCATACCAGGGGGGGGGGAAGGCAAAGAATACAGTGCCCTGAACACAAAACACAGTAAGGAGGTCACATTGGGGCACAATTGAGCATTTGGTCAGGGCCCAGGCCAAAGACAGGGAAAGAGGGTGGGGAAGGGGGGAGGGGTAGACCAAGTGACTAGAGAAGTACTATTGACATCTAATAAATGCGCACATCTAAGAGGTCACCGCATAAGCTGGCCAAGACAGTGGCCATGTGACACTCAATGCTAAGGAATAAAGACTAAATACAGTGATCTGAAGGACGAGTGGACCACCACTTAAGTCCATTTGCCTAAATACTAACCTGGAGAGCACAAAGAGGAGTCGGGCGTGCAGGACAGACAACAGCCACAACAAGAACTTGGCTGGAAATCTAGGATGGACAGGGTAGGACTAACCAGGGGTGCACTGGATATGCATGGGACATAAACAGTGGACCACTTAGATTTAGCAATGAGAAATCAGAACCCAGACATGATAATTGTTGTGGGTTAGATCTAAGGCAGACCTATCTCATGTTCATATCGGTTATAGTTGCCAGACTGCTTAATGCATCTAGATGGAAAGACCCTGACCCCCCAACATTTCAAGCATGGCTGGCTCGATTCATCGTCATATACAACCTGGAGTGAACCGTATACAAATGTAAGGGGTGACAAGCTAGGAAGAGGGGAAACAGGCAGCGTGCACAAGAGCCCACGCTGTACATCAATAGAGAATGACAAGTAGGATGCAGTCATTTTATCCCCTCCCATCCCCTCAATCCAACCCCCCAAAACAAAAGGCAGACCGTGCAGAGCAGAATAGCACATTAGCTACACAATTAAGAGCAGAATAGATTAATAGATCTTACAAAAACCATACAACCTATGTAGACAGAATACCTACATGCGATTATGACATGTCCGGATGTTCCAACAGGTAAGTAGTCAGTGGAGTCCAGAAGTCCTTAGGCCTAGAGGACATTGACAAATATATACAGATACTGCAGCTGGCTATACGTTTAGCACCTCAATCATAGTGTCCACATAATACTAGAGTCCTGTGCAAGTAGCCTCCGAGACCTGCTGCAGTTGGGTCTCACTGGAAATCCAGAGACACAAATTGGAGAAAAATGGAGGCAGCACCAGGGATGAAGTCACACTTTAGTCAATATGGGGGCATATTAGCAATGCCTGGCGATAATTATCGCAAAGCGCAATTAGCGCTTGGATAATTATCGCCAGGCATCGCCGGTTTCTATCGCGGAGTTAGCGTGCAATCAGCAATGCTAATCTCCAAAGCGATAGAAACCTTGGAGAACAGTGTGAATATCGCCTGAAAACAGGCGATATTCACACTGTTCCCCAGTTCTGCTTGCTGATAGTGCGAGGGGACTTAGCCATGTAATCCACCTCTCATTGGATTACATGGCTAAGTCAGGTGGGACCAGGTGTTAGCAAACCAGCGCTAAACGTGTTTAGCGCTGGTTCGCTAATCACCGCCCCTGCTCGCTGATAGGCGTAGCACCTCAGCGACTGTTTCCAGTCGCTGTTAGGTGGGGAACGCTCACTTGCATACCATTAGCGATAAATATCGCTGGCATGCAAAGCGGCACCCAACCCGGTCGCTATCGCCTACAAACTGTCGCTAACAGCAGTTAGCGACAGCTTGTTGATAAGGCGATAATATTATCGCCGCTTTAGCGGGAAAAAGTCCAGCTAAAGTGGCGATAATCGCCTTGCTAATATGCCCCTCGGTCTTTTCAAATTTCTTTATTCTTCTTTGAGTAAAAGCAACAGGACAACAGCCAACGCGTTTCGTTCCTTTTATAGGAACTTCATCAGGGCAAAAAAGTTTCTGTGCGAACAACGTTCCACTCTGTATATCAAGAGGATAGTCAGCCCCACGATGCGGACAACGTTATATCAAGTTCCGGCCAGAGTAATCTAAACGATATCGGTACAATATTCCGACTGAATCAAATTGGCTGTAGAGGATCCCTCAAGAATATTTGGCGGGATTCTACGTAATTAATGGAACTAGCAAGTCCGGCCCAAACGCAAACGCAAATCAGGCGCTTCAAACCCCTCATGCTCAAACGGCAGCGCCAAAGTGTTCCAGCTGCATCTAGGCTGCTTGCCAGCCCAAACCAATGCCAGCAGGCAAGACTGCAAGGTTTTAAAAAGTGCTACATTCAGAGTTATTGGAATATTCACAAATAAATAGAGGAGTTTGGGAAGAATAGTCATCTTCACTACTGCAATTCTTTCTGCCAATTATAGTGGTAGGCGAGTCCAACGGGAGACTTGTTCTGTAATTTTGGTAATGACACACCCATAGTTCATACTGAGCACCGTGTCAGGGTCCCTGTGCACCCAGATCCCCAAGTACTTCACATGGTCAGCTGACCAGGAGAGCGGGTACTCCAGGACTGTCTCTTGGGTGCAGTCCGTCAGTAGGAAGACAGTAGACTTTGCCCAATTTATTCCCAAGCCCGAATGTCTTTCAAACAGAACGTATTCGCGTAGTAGGGATGCCAGATGCGTGGCCGGCTCACGGACGTATAACATCATATCGTCCGCATAAAGCGAAATAGCCAGCGGACGCTGCCGGAAACCCAGAGTGGCATCAGCATGCTTTAGTCGGATCTTAAATGCTAAAGGCTCGAGCGCCCATGAAAAGAGCATTGGGGAGAGGGGGCAACCCTGCCTGGTGCCCCTGCATATTGAGAATGCATCAGATACCCACTCATTAACGCGCAACCTGGCGACCGGGCCTGTATACAAGAGTCGTACCCATTTCAAGAAGAACGGCGGCATTCCCATTCTCTGCAAGACAACGAACATGTATCCCCATTGTAACGAATCAAAGGCTTTCGCCGCATCCAATGGCATCGCCACAGCTGGGAGCTCGGGGTCCAAGAGGTATCACAGCAAAAAATAGTCCGTAGGTTATGTACGGTTGATCGCTTGGGGACAAAACCCGACTAGTCAGGGAGGATCAAATTTGGGATCAGGGGTTGTAGTCTATTAGCAATGATTTTTGCCAAAATTTTTGTGTCAATATTTATGAAGGACAGTGGCCTATACGACTCGCACTTATTTGCAACTTTGTCCAGCTTTAGAAGTGTGACAATCAGAGCTTCCCTAAGGGTGGAGGGTAATGTACCAGTCTCGTAGGCCTGAGCAAAGACCTCCAGCAATCGCGGGGCCAGGACCTCAATATATGCCTTGTAAAATTCACTGGGCAGCCCATCTAGACCCGACGCCTTACAGGTCGGCAGGGCCATTATAGCTTAAATCTATGAATGTTTAAAAAAAAATTATTGTATTAATCATGGTATTGCCTATATATTGTATTTTGTGAATGGTATTTATTTGTACAGATCCTCTCTGGTTAGTAAAAAAAAAAGAGAGAAATCAGAACCCATGCCATCCACACCACAGTCAAAAGCAGAAAAGCAGCTATTACTCTCCAAGGAACTAGCAGGGGCGAGTAAGAAGTTACTGATGCAATAGCATTAAGAGCAGGAAATGACAGGTTACACTGACTACATTTTTAGAAGAACTAGCCTTGATCAAAACCACAACGGATGAAGTGGGTGAGAGCACTACCGGTACTGGTTCTGAAGTCAATGCAGTGTGCACAGAACTCTCGCTCTTTCAAACCAGCTTTGACACTTTTATGAGGAAAGAGTGGGTGGGTACATTTATCTATGCTTGTATTGTGGAAGGAGAGGGAGAGGGCACCAGATCTGGCACTTTCTACAAGAAAGGATGAGTGTCTGTGCTTTTCTGTAAATCCTTGCCCTATTGTATCCTGGAAATATGAAGACACACAAGTTGTAGATATGGGTTTGTCAAGATTCAGTCCCATTAAAAGATACCGTTATGTTAAAAAAAATTATAAAGCGCACGTACACTAGATTGGTTTCATGGCGCTACATAGAGAGGTGCCGGCTCTGAATGGCCTGAATGGTACCAAAGCCCTTCCAACCATAAACTTTCCAGGGTACCAATAGAAATAGGTAGGTGGAATCTGATAGTGGATAGGGACTGAAACTTAACAACAGGTCCTGGCTTAGATAGATCAAATACAGCAGACTTTGGTACAGGTTCTGACTAAGGCAATCTCAAAGATATAATGGCAGACCACTCTGTGGTGGATATATAGAAACTATTACACCCTCTGGACAGACTCTGCACTTTCCTATCCTGTGTATATCGGACCAGTACACACATAGATTACTTTCTGCTATCTCATAAAATACTACTCTTGTGCGATATCAGAGGGAGGAAAAACTGATCATGAGATTACATACAAATCTGAGACTGATAGGTCCACCATTAAGAATATGCAGAATGATCACAGGCAAGGACAAAACCCCCATTGAAAAGAAACATTTGTGGGGACTATTGACCGAATACATTGAGACAAATAAGGATACAGTGAAATCACCACAGACGCTGTGGGAGGCGGGCAAGACAGTAATTAATGGGGACTTGATGAGGGATGCTGCCATTTGTCGAAAGCAAAGGACTGAGAAACAAAAAAAGGCTTGAGGCTAGACTTACAACTCTCACAGAGCACTACAAACATAACCCAACATCAGAATCCCTGAGAGATCTGGTACCTACACAATAAAAGCTCAACACTCTTTTCAGAACATATACAGAAAAAGTCTTACCAAGAATATGATTTAAACAATACGAAGCAGGGGAAAAGGATGGATACCTGTTGGCATTGCAGTTAAGGCAACAAGGGGCATCTACCTTTATCTCAGTGACTAGGAATGAGCGGGGTGACTTGCTTCCACATCCTATAAAAATCTGCATTATCTCATACCACTCACAGTTTGCAGATACTATTAGATAGAACAAAACTTTGTAGCATTCTGTGTGACTCTCATGGCTGACGGAATACCTAAACATGAAATCAGAAGGGGAAATTACACCAGAGTAGGTAAGAGACCATTAAAAGCATGACATCCAGTGCCAAAGAGAAGATGACCTCCCTATAGACTTGTACAAAATAAATAGTGATGGGTACGCTTTACTACTGACTGATGTATTTTGAGAGGCTGAGTAGACAGGAAACCTTTGTTTGGAATTTAATAGCCCTGATAGCACTCATCCCAAAATCAGGTAAAGATCCCACCATTTGTTCTAATTGCAGGTGAATCTCATTACTCAATGCAGATGTCAAGATACCTGTAAAAGTGCTCACCAGCAGCTTTAAGTGATAAACCATCTTATTCACCCAACACAAGTGGGGTTCATTCTGGGATGGTCCTCCGGGGAGAACATTCACACGCTCTCTCACATCATCTGGCAAGTTCGTCACCATAAAGACTAGAAAGTTGCCCTGTCTGTAGACACAGAATAAGCATTTGATTGTGTAGAAGAACTAGTTACTTACCTTCGGTAACGATGTATCTGTAAGAGACATATGTCAGTTATAGATTCCTTACCTTAGAATTACCCCCAGGCGTTAGACTGTATCGGGAGAAATTTTTTCTTAGCAGTACCCCTGGTCGCAGGAATGACGTTGCGGTGCCTACTTAGACGCCGCCCCTGCGTGCCGACGTCAATTCTGACATGACTTTCCACGCCAGAAGTGCGAGCCATGAAAGACACTGACCACTGGTGCACAATAACTAGGGCCCTGCAAGGGAGTCCCTATCCCTAGACAGTTCGCAGAGCGGGGAGGATGGATAGGGCAGTAAGGAATCTATAACTAACATATGTCTCTTGCAGATACATCGTTACCGAAGGTAAGTAACTTGTTCATCTGAAAGAGACTGTTAGTTATAGATTCCTTACCTTAGAATAGATACCCCAGCAATACCAACCCCGGAGGAGGGTCTGCAAACTAAGTTCACACCAGAAAGTCCTGGAGGACTGAACGGGCGAAATAGTCATCCCTCCGAACTTGGCTATCCAGGCAGTAATGCCTGGTGAACGTGCGCAAGGATGCCCACGTTGCTGCCTGACAGATATCGAGAAGTGGGACTCCACGTGCCAACGCAGTGGTTGCTGTCGTAGCTCTAGTGGAATGAGCACGTAGCCCCACTGGAGGCTCCTCTTTCGCCGAAGCGTAGCAGATCTTTATGCAAAGGACAACCCATCGAGAGATGGTAGGCTTTTGAACAGCCCGACCTTTCTTGGCACCTACATAGCCAACGAAGAGTTGATCAACCACCCGGAAATCCTTTGTGCGATCAAGGTAGAAGGACAGTGCACGTTTAGGGTCCAGACGGTGGAGTCTCTCCTCCTCCTTGGAAGGGTGCGGAGGTGGGAAAAAGGTGGGCAAAGTGATTGTTTGTCCTATGTGAAAAGGTGTAACCACTTTAGGAAGGAACGAGGGCCTCGTCCTAAGCACCACTTTGTCCGGATGCACAGAGAAGAAAGGGGGCTTGGAAGATAGAGCCTGAAGCTCACTCACCCTGCGAGCAGAGGTGATAGCAACAAGGAAGGCAGTTTTCAGAGTGAGGAGCCTGAGAGGACAGTTGCGAAGGGGCTCAAAGGGAGCACACATGAGATAGGTTAAAATGAGGTTCAAGTCGCACTGGGGCATTATGAAGGGAGAGGGAGGAGAGATGAGTAACGCCCTTAAAAAATCTATGTACAATAGGGGACTTGAATAAAGAAGGCTGATCTAGTAGCCAAAGAAAAGCAGAAATTGAGGCACGGTAGCCTTTAAGAGTGCCCAGGGCAGAGCCCTGCTGGGCCAAAGACAGTATATACAGAAGGACTTCTGAAAGAGGAGCAGAGAGGGGATCCACAGCCTTTGCTGTGCACCATGCCACAAACTTGATCCATCGACAGGCGTATACCGTTTTCGTGGAGGGACGCCTGGCTGCCAAGATGACATTACAGAGTTCGGGTAGAAGGTCAAAAGCTGTCAACTGTTGCCGCTCAATCTCCACGCAAGGAGGTAAAGGCTGGACAGGTTCGGGTGAAGAACCGTCCCATGCTGCTGCGACAGAAGATCCTCCTGAAGGGGCAGTCTGGTCGGAGGATCGATGGCCATGCTCAAGAGCTCGGGGTACCAGACCCTTCGTGCCCAGTCCGGGGCCACAAGAATAACTTGGGCCCAGTCGCGCTTGATCTTCTTCAGCACTTGGGGCAAAAGTGGTACCGGCGGAAAGGCGTACAGGAGGCCGCAACTCAACTCGCTACAAAAAAACGTTGCTGAGCAAGAGCCGCCTTGGAAACTCCAACGCACAGAATTGCTGACATTGTGCGTTCTCTTCGGTGGCGAAAAGATCTAACAAAGGCTCTCCCCACCATTGAAAGAGACCTTGCACCACCTCCGAGTGAAGACGCCATTCGTGATCTACCAGGCACCGACGGCTGAGTTCGTCCGCCCTGGCGATCAGGGAACCTGGAAGGTGTTGAACCACCAGGGACATGCCCTGATGTTCCAGCCATGTCCAGAGGTGAAGAGCCTCTTGACATAGGGTCCACAACCCCACCCCACCATGTTTGTTGCAGTACCACATGGCGGTGGTGTTGTCTGTGAACACCTGCACCACCTTCCCCTTGAGAGAGAGAAGAAATGCAGATGCTGCGCCCACAGGAACTACAGATCCCACTGCAGAGCCTGCATATGCTATCTGGCATGAGCTACCAGCAGGATGCAGGAGGCCATGAGGCCCAGCAGCCTCAGGGTCATTCTCACAGAAACCCGGGATAGAGGCTGAAACATCGGTATCATAGCCCGAATATCCTGGACTCGCTGCTCGGGAGGATAAGCCCGAAACTGCACTGTCTCCAGAACAGCTCCGATAAAGGGGAGCGTCTGAGAGGGAGTCAGGTGTGACTTCAGCACGTTGAAAGTGTACCCCAGCGAATGCAGGAGGTCTGCCGTAGTCTGGAGGTGGGAGACGACAGCCTGGGGTGAGCCCGCCTTCAACAGCCAGTCGTTGAGATAGGGGAAGACTGGGACCCCTGATCTGCGCAGATGAGCTGCGGCCACCGCCATCACCTTCGTGAACACCCGAGGGGCACTGGTAAGGCCAAAGGGGAGCACGGTGAACTGATAATGCTTGTGGCCTACCACGAACCGTAGTTAGCGTCTGTGGGCTGGCAGGACGGGGATGTGGAAATAGGCGTCCTGCAAGTCCATCGCCACCATCCAGTCTCCAGGGTCGAGGGCAGACAGGACCTGAGCCAACGTGAGCATTTTGAACTTCTCCTACCGGAGGAAGCGGTTGAGGGCCCGGAGGTCTAGGATAGAACACAGGCCTTTGTCCTTCGTGGGCACCAGAAAGTAGCGGGAATAGCAACCACAACCTACTTCTGGCGCAGGGACCCTCTCGATAGCCCCCTTGCCAAGAGAGCTGAAACTTCCTGGCAGAGAAGTGCTAAATGATCCTCTGATATGCGATCGAAAGACGGTGGCATGGAGGGAGGGGTAGTCTCGAAGGGGAGGGAGTAGCCCCTTCGGACTATTTGCAAAACCCACCTGTCCGACGTGATGGATTGCCAGTGGGGGAGCTGATGGCGAATCCTGCCGCCCACTGGCCGATGATGGCGCTGAACGGTCGGACTAGGAAAGCTTGGAGGCTGCTGCAGGGGGGAAAGGGTGGACTGGCCCACCCCCTGGCTCCCAGACCCGAGAGGTTGGTGGGTCCCACGTCCGCGGCCACGTACAGGCTGGGCAGCTTGCGTGGACCGGTGGCTAGACTGGTCTGGACGTGGCTGGGCGCCCCTTTCGTGGCTGCTGGAGTGGACGAGATGGCGCAGCGAGGTCCAAAGATCTGGCCTTAGCTCGACAATCTTTAAAGCGCTCCAGCGCTGAGTCTGCTTTGTCACCAAAGAGGCAACGGCCATCAAAGGGCATGTCCATCAAGGTAGACTGGACATCCCCCGAAAAGGCAGATGTCCTCAACCAGGCGTAGCGCCGCGGGGCTACCGACGTGGCAATCGTTCTGTCTAGTGAGTCGGTGGTATCCAGTCCACATCGTATTGTGAATTTGGCTGCGTCTCTCCCATCCGCCACTGCCTGTGAGAGAACGGCCCAGGCCTCCTCCGGGCACTGAGGCAGCACTTGCACAACAGAGTCCCAGAAGGTATGGGAGTATCGGCCCAGGAGACACGCGGTACTCACAAACCGCAGTGCTAAGCTGGAGGAAGAGAACATGCGCTTCCCAAGGTGATCCAGCTTCTTGGATTCCCTATCTGGGGGAGCAGAAGGGAATGCGCCCTTGGACGAAGAGGCCTGGACCATCAGGCTCTCGGGGGAAGGGTGTTGGGTGAGGAAAACCGGGTCGCCCGCGGCCGGGCGATGGCTACGAGTGATCGTCCTTTCCACAGCAGCCCCTGTACTGGGCTTGGCCCATGTACCAAGAAGGACATCAGTGAGGGCTTCATTGAAGGGCAATAGGGGTTCGGAGGTGGATGCCGCAGGATGAAGCACCTCTGTCAGGAGGTTAGTCCTGACCACCATTGATGGGAGCTCAAGTCCCAAGACCACGGCTGCCCTTCTCACCACCACAGCGTAGGACGCTCCCTCCTCTGTAGCCACGGTAGAGGAAGAAAGCATGCCAAGGTCTGGGGAGGTGGCCAGACCACTGGCGTCACCCAGGTCCTCTCTCCAGTCCAGCGCTTCCAGCTGGTCTGCTAAAGGGTCCAGCGACCCCTCCCAATCCTCATCACCACCTTCTGGGCGATAGGGAACACCAGGGATAAACAGGGGAACAAAAGTACCCTCCGGCGTCGGGTTCAACGTCGACCGACATCGGTCCGGCTCCGGGTCCATCTCGGGGTGAGGATGTGGACTGCGTCGGCCGGGGGCACGGCCGGCGCCGGAGTCGTCGTCGTCGGATCGGCACCGGGGAAAGTCGGGTAAGATCGACCGGCGTCGATCCAGATCCAGGCCTGGATCCGCAGGGGCCCTTCGGCGCCTGGGCCGTAGCTGCCGGCATTGAAGGCCCAGGACCCCCGACCAGCTATGCGGGGCCCGAAGGCGCGCCAGCGGAGTCGGACTGCCCAAAGATGCGGTGGAGGGCTTCGTAAAACGTACGGAGTTGGGCAGGGGACGCCCCAGCTCCCGGAAACAGGGGGAGGTGCGGAGGCGTCTCTGAAGGAGGCAACGAAGACGGAGCCTTAGAGCGTCGACGCTCCCGATCCCGCGTTGCGTCGGCCGACTGGCGGGGAGAAGGCGAGGAGCGCCGGTGCTTCTTCGCCTTCTTCTTGTGCTTTGACTTACCCGAGGACTTTGAAGACTTAGAATGCGACGAGGTGTGGGGGCTCCGCGAGCGGCCTCGAGACGTTCCTCTCGAACGAGACCGGGAGCGACACGGAGCAGACTGCCGGGCCTCCAAGAGCTTTCGGGACTGCACCCGCAAAGACTTTGGATTCATGGCCCGGCATTCGGAGCACGACTTCGGGTCGTGATCGTGCTCCAGACACCAAAGGCACACGAGGTGCGGGTCCGTCACAGACATCAGCCTGTGACAGTCCTCGCAAGGCATGAACCCGGTCCGACGGTGGGACATCCCTCGCGCACCAGGAGTCGAAGACTCTACAAGAGGTTGACAGAACTTTGAAAAACGTTTAGTCAAAAAGTGACTAAAGGGGTAGCTCTCTCCGGGTCTGCGCTAGGCTGGCACGGAAAAAAAGAACTGACGTCAGCGCGCAGGGGCGGCGTCTAAGTAGGCACCGCAACTTCATCCCGGCGACCACAATGCCGACGACGGACGCAGAGTCGACCGACGCCACCCACCGACGCGCAGGGGTACTGCTAAGACGCCTGGGGGTAATTCTAAGGTAAGGAATCTATAACGAACAGTCTCTTTCAGATTGGTGCCACTTATTCAGGGTGATGTCAACCTTTGGAATAATCCCAATGTTTATCCTCTAGAGAACAGCCAGGATTAATTGTGGCATCTGTATACTCCTGTTTTCACGATGCACTCAAGAGGGCTGCCCCCACTCGCCATTATTATATCTGTTGGTTATCAAACCATTGACTACTGATATTGGGGAACATTCAAGGGTAAAGTGAGTGCAAACGCCTGCGGGAATATAAAAGCGTTTCCTTTAAGCAGACAATGCGTTGCATGCAATGGCAAACCCAAATGCTTCACTACTGGCCATATTTTCCTCACTGACTAAGGTTCAACGTTTTCAGGCTACAAAGTAAATTGGTCTAAAAGTGAAGCACTCACACTCACCTCTAGCACTGGTAAATACAGCATAGGTAATTATTCCCTGCCCCGAGTTCCCCAAAATCTTAAATACCTTGGTATCCTTGTAAATAGATAATTAAGTAACATGGTAAAAGCCAACTTAACACACCGTCTTTCGAAAATACTTAAGGATTTGGCTGATGGCCCGCAGTAGGTCTAACCTTTTGGGATGGAACCTAAATCATAAAAATGAATGTTACACCAAGATTCAACTATATTTTTGGAACATTAGCATTGACAATACCAAGATCATTGGGGAGAAAAATATATGCAGACATCAAAAGATTTATATGGGAAAGGGGGAAGCCCACAATCAATGACAAAAAGCTATAGGTGACTTCAACTGCTGGAGAATTTATACTAACTCATACTATTTGGCAAAGAGATTGCCCTCTTAGTTTGTGTCTATCATTATGAAGGTATAACACCAATATTTATAGCCTTTAAAAAACACCTTACATGTTCACGAGTATTGTGAGGTATTATAAACAGGGATGCCCTGACTCCAAAGGGATTACAGAATCCTATATTGAGAGTCATGGGACAGTGATGGAAGATAGTTCATAGACTGTTTACAATGTTGTCATACACACACAGTGAAACTCCCCTGTGAAACAATACTAAGATTCAGATAGGAGGGACATTGATCCTGTGGCAGGCATGGAAGGGAATAGAATCAAATACATCTCTATTGTACTCCAAGATGGAAGACTGAAAAGTTTTCAAGAGCTCAAGGAAGATTTCAACATACCAAGTAGCCAATGATGGAGATAAATACAACTAGGGCCACATATATCAAGCAATTTTGCGTTCGCAAACAGGCCAAATCGCAGAATCGGCCCGTTTGTGGACGCAAAAAAATGCTTTTCCCATGTATCAAACCCTATTTTGCGATTTGGCAACCTGTTACCGAATTGCAAAAAGAGTTTGCGATGCGGTATTTGGAAGGGACGTGTTTAGGCGTCCCTTCCAAATACTGAATCGTAACAGTATGTATGAATATTTTGTGACTGTGAATGCAGTCGCAAAACATTCGCATTTTACCACCAACTTCAAGTTGGTAGTAACCCATTCACAAATGGGAAGGAGTCCCCAAGGGTCCCACAGACCACTGTCTGTTCTTAAAAAATGAAAACTTCATTTTTCTTTTTGCAAAGCATCCGTTTTTCCTTAAAGGAAAACAGGCTGCTTCACAAAAAAAAAAGAAATTGCTTGATTTAAAAGCAATCACAGACATGGTGGTCTGCTGTCCTCAGCAGGCCAACATCCCTGTGATTTTTGTGATTCCTAATGGGTCGCAAGTTGCAACCTACCTCATTAATATGCATGAGGTGGGTCATTTGCGACCCACTGGGAATCGCAGAAAGTCTTCAACACACTTTCATACATTCTGTTTTGCAATTTCCAAATTGCCAATCGCAAGGATTCGCAATTCGGGAATCGCAAAATGGTTTCTTAATACATCTGACCCTTAGTTCTGTGCCTAAAATCAGTACTGGGGGGACAACCATACACACCGCCTATATCTAACATCGATTCTATCTTCAAAAAGTAATAC
The DNA here is from genome assembly GCA_963921515.1 of Calotriton arnoldi. Classification (NCBI taxonomy): domain Eukaryota; kingdom Metazoa; phylum Chordata; class Amphibia; order Caudata; family Salamandridae; genus Calotriton; species Calotriton arnoldi. The sequence goes on along the minus strand of CAWUFW010002084.1, from coordinate 1,339,550 downwards.
AAATACGGCAAAGCCATTTCTGTTGTATAGGTATCATTATAGATACACTGCACGCCACTAACTGACAAATAGCCAGGGTATAGAATACACGGACAAAGAATGGACACTCTTGAGACAGTATAGGGAAGGGATACACAAAGCAAGACTAAAACTAAGCAATTACATGATACTACACAGATTGGCATTGGACACCAGAAAAATTATATTGACAAACTAAGCCCAAATTATCAGTGCTGGAGATGTGAAAAGTGGGGGGGTATTGTGTACATATTTTGGTCCTGCCCAAAGCTTTCAAATTACTAGGTAGAGATGCAGTCTAAGCTGGCAAGTGTAGGAGGATATGATAAACAATTAGATGTTTGTAAGGTATTACTGCATGACTTTTTCAAATTTACAGCTCTCACAAATCACACATGTAGATGGTATGCAACATCCCTAGCAACAGCCATTTCATGTGTACTGTGACACTGGAAGCTGCCAATACAATTGGGTAGAGAGGAGTGGTACAAAGTACTGATAAGCAAAGCTCAGCATAAAAGACAGATTTATAAACTCAATGATCTACTCTCTGTATTTGGAGATATGTGCAGGCACATACTACCAGATGGGGGAATGTTACTGTAACAACTAGGTTAGTCTGAAGGAATGTAAATGTACACAATATGTAGAAAATAGATAACCTTTCTGATTCATGTTATAGTATGTGTAAATGTTAGATTTTGAAGCAGATTTTAGAAACAGGAATACAGACACTATAATATTAGACTTGTGTGCAGCTACAAGGAGTGATCTGTGTACAATGCTGTTATATGTTAATTGTACCATTTGAGAAAAAGACAAGATTTATTTTTTTTTGTTTAAATTAAATGTACCAAAATTACATTGTAGTTGAAAGTAATGGTATTTGGAAAAAGCAGGTCCGGTAGAGACATACTTATAGTAACACCAAAGGAGTAGTAGGTACACAGGACAGGTAGTGTTGCGATATTATAGACAACACCATGTGGGACGCCCGAGGAAGGGGGATTTTGGGACAATAACCAGAGGGCACGAAGTGTTGGGTTGGCCCAACTCTCGTGCCAGACTGGCAATAAATAGCCCACACAAAATGGGCGTGGTCAGCTTAGAGACCAAGACCAGATAACAACAGTGTGTGTCTCCATTTATTAAAGTTGTCACGCTGCCACGCCACTATACTGCCGACAAGGAGGCTGTATTGCCCCCACGTGCACTTGCTCTCTTGGCCTTCTGCTGGCTGCCCAACACACCTCCTACACGGGCACGCAAGCCTGCATGCTTTGCTGCAAACAGCAGCCCTCACTGCCAATCAGCGGCCGAGCTCATCGCTCTCACGCACGTCTGCCTGCTGTGCCCCAGCGGAGCTCACTGGCTCGTCGCAGCCACTCAAGTTCTTCTGACCGCTCCTACTGTGAGCACAACGCTCACAACTACGAATCACCTGCAGCCTGAGCTGCCACGAGGTTGGTAACCTCCCCCAGCGGCTACGACGACCCTTGCTGACTCCATCTGGCCTTTGGCCAATGAGGCGTCTTCTAAGCGGTGAGGCCCCCTTCCATGCGCACTGTCCTCGCAGCTGTCACGCCCTGCACGACACCGTCGGCCCTGTTGCCCGGTGAGGCATTGTGATAAAATGAAAACCTACATAACACAGGCTGCTCTCTGCCCACATGAGGCGTAAGACTTTGATTTGGTAGAACCCAGCCCGAGCTCATAAAAATGATCTCAGTGCAATTGGCTACACTTCTGCCTCAGTTTTGTAGTTCCACGAACAAATAAAAAGGACAGTGCTCTCCCTACACCACAAGCTCACAGTCTGTGCTCCCCACTGCTGATGGTCGCCCAGCATCATCTTCTCATGTTAGGAACGCCTAAAGCGTACCAGGGTGTCACATCTACCACCACTTCAGCGATGCGCAGCATAAGAGTCAGAACGGCATCCCTCCCACCTTTGTGATCACCCCACAATGTCCTCTATCCCTGTCTTAGAGCCCTTTAGAGTCACCGGGCCCCCACCATCGCAGGCCGCCCACTGGAAAGCTTAGGTGGAACGTCTAGAGACATACTTTGAGGCAGCAGAGATAACTGCTGACAGGAAATGAGCCATGCTTCTCCACCAGGTGGCGCTGAGGTTAAAAAAATCTCAAAAAACATTGTCAACGCAGGGCCTCCGCGCAATTACACTACTCTAACGAATGCCATTGCAGCACATTTCAAGCCCAAGCCAACCACGATTATCAAAGCTTTCTTATCTGCCAAGCACGGCAAATGCCTTACGAGTCGGTTGAAGTATTCTTCAACCGCCTGAAGGAGCTTGCAAGCACGTGCATGTTTCTGGATGAAGGGGATAAATTGAGAGCCCAGTTCATCCAAGGGTGGTGTCTCTTCCAAACTCCGGGAAAGGATCCTACAAGAACCCAACATGTCCATGCGAAATATCCTAGGTCTTGGGCGCTCCAAGGAACTCTCAAAAGCCTTTGCTGCCCACATGGAACTGAATCAACCACACCCATTAAATAGGAACCCGTAAACGCACTTCGGAGAGAGACTCGCAAATCAAAGCCAGAATCAGCCAAGCACAAGGCATCTACCCACACATATGGATGGTGAGGCGGCTCCTTCCCCCACTCAGGCAATTGCCCCGCCAAAGGGAAAGCCTGCAGTGCTTGTGGCAAGCTCAACCATTTCTCTAAGGTGTGCCACTCTACATCCTTCTCAAAGCGACATTCACTACCCCTGAGAAAACCGGTCAGCGCAGTAGATTCGCACCCAGCCACACTGACATATAGCAACATGGATGATCATGATGATACTGAAACTGTCCATATGGTGAGAGCAATCGACCCACTCCAACCCACGCGTCTGGCGGCCCCTACATGTCTCGTTAACATACAAGGCCAACCGGTCTCAGCTCTTATTGACACAGGTGGCTCTATAAACGTATTTACAGCAGATGTCTATCATAGCCTGGCTGGCCTCCTATACCACGCCGCACCAGAGTCCAGATGCATGCCTTCAGCAACTGCTCACCATTGCAGCATGAAGGCACATCTCACGATGACTCCACCTCTCGACAAGCCAAAGTATAAATGTCTCGTGAACGGAATGGATTCTTCCTCAGCTGTCAGACGGCCCAGGAACTCAAATTGGTCCAATTGGCTTTCAGTGTACACGCCAATGGCCTTGACCAGCGGCTAACTGACTTCGCTCCCCTCTTTGACAGCATTGGCTGCCTGGGCGGCTAACTGACTTCGCTCCCCTCTTTGATAGCATTGGCTGCCTGGTAGGCCCAGCAATCGGCCTGTACATTGATAACACGGTAGCCCCGGTGGCGCACCGACACCGCAGGATTGCTTCCACCTCCACCCCAAAGTGGAGAAAGTACTAAAACTCTTATAAAGGGCAGGCATCATTGAAAAAGTGTGAGACCCGACCCTGTGGGTATCTCCCATCGTGGTGGTGAAAAAATCTAAGCAGCCCGATGCTGCGACTAAGAGGACGCGGGACATATGCTTGATGCTCCTTAAACGAGGTGGGAACGAGCCTGACCGGGCAGCATACAGGCCCCTCACAATGATTAATATTGCCATGAAGGTACTCTGTAACCTACTAGCTACTTGACTGACAGCTCATATGACACAATGGTGCATGAAGATTAGTGTGGCTTCATACCGGGACGTAACACTGGGATTAATCTGAGACGATTGTCCCATGTGCTTCATGAGGTCCAGGGCCGAGACGAGGAGATGGCACTGGTCGCCGTCGACTTGGAGAAGGAGTTTGACAAAGTGTACTGGGGCTACTTGCTCAAAGTCTTGAGTGTCATGGGCTTCGGTCCTCAGTTTCGCAGGTGGGTTCGTCTGCTCTATACTGAGCCGAGAGCTAGAGTACGCGTGGGGCGCAGTCGCTCGGAAGCATGGACACTGGGACGGGGGACATGACAGGGTTGCCCTCTCTCGCTGCTCCTGTTTGCGCTCACGATGGAGCCCTTGGTGATATGGACGCGTGGGGCATACGCTCTGGAGATGCGGACACATTATTTCGCTCTACACAAAAGATGCTCTGTTTTACTTGTCCTTCCCCCATGTTTTAGTGCCAATATTACTTCGGCTGTTAGATTGTTTAGGGAATCTTCCCAGACTTCGGCTCAATCGTACCAAGTCCCTGTTGTTCCCACTTGCCTCGCTGGGTGGGTTTACAATGGAGTGCTTACCAAATATGGGTCTGCGTTGGGAGACGTCTCATTTTAGGTACTTGGGGATCAAAGTGGCATATACTAAGGGCTACAGCTCAGTCTTAATATCGACCGGGTCGTGAAGGTATTAAGGTTCTCCATTCTCTTTTGGAACACGTTGCCTCTCTCACTGGATGGTGTTGCTTCCAAGATGCCTGTATGTGTTACAGAACTCTCCTTGCCCCCTTCCAACGAGGATCTTCAGGCAATTGGATCCCTGCTCATTCCCCTTCTGTGGGCATAAAGACAAAGTAGGGGGCCCTGACGATTCTGACGAGAAAATATGAGGAGGGGAACTGGAAGCCCCACAACTCGCTTTATACTACTACGCTGCTCAATTACAACACACGGCTCTGTGGCTGGCTCCTGACGATAACTGGGAAAAAAGCCTACTGGCTGGGAGAGTCCCAGTGGAGAGCCTACCTGAGCTCCTGATGGAAGGTGCGGGGATTCCACATGATGCTCCACACATAGTTCGAAACACTGACACTATCTGGCAAAGATTTGTCCAAACTGTGCTGAAGTGGGCCCCGTTCCACTGTGAACTTCCGATCTAGATAGTGAACCCCATCAGACATATGATGAACAAAATGTCTTCCTAGGCATGGCGTGTGGGTGGGTGTGAAATCCTTGGTGACTTGTACCCTGGAGAGTCCTTAATTTCATTCAAGGACGCCTGTCTTACGTCTACACTTGGCCCTGGGCATTTTCTACACCATGCCGGCCTGGCAGACATAGCTAGGGAAACCTGGCCCTCTTTCCTGGCAGCACCAGGTCCCAGACATACTCTAGGCATACTCTTGTCCTGTGGCTCGGGCCACCACTTGATCACGCTATTATACAAGGCACTGCGAATGGACGCCATGGGGCCTCCCCCGCGGTCACGGGCAGCATGGGACGCTGACCTGGATGGCCAGCTGGGTGATGGAGATTGGACGAGAGCCAATGACGTTACATACTCGGTTACCTGTAAATCCCGCTTTGCGCTGGTTCACTATAATTTCGTATACCTACACTACATGACTTCTTCCCAACCGGACCATTTTCCTAGATGAGGGGATGGTGCAGCAGGCTTTTTGCATTTGGCATGGCAGGGTGGTGCAGTGCTTCTGGACCCAGGTGGTTGCAGATTTAAGGAGGTCTGTGCATCTGCACCTTGAGCTCACACCACAGTGTTGCCTATCGGATATCGTTAAACATCCAAAGGGCAGGAAGATGGTTTACAAATTTCTGCAACTGGCGCTAGTTTTGGCCAGACGCAAGATGGCCTGGATGGGACAAAGAGCACCAGACACTGACCGTTGGCATAGCGATCTCCAGGAATGAGCATCAGCGGAGGAATTTCACATAAAGCTCAGTAGGCGAGACAATAAGGTGGTTGAGGACCTCGCAGTCTGGAGGGACCTCTGTGATACGCTGCTAGACTTTGATGCCGCAGCGGCCTCTTCTGATATCTAGAGCATGGGTGATGATAGGCCGCATGAGGCTAGGGAGGTGGACTCCAATCAGGGGGTTGGCGCGTAGTGAAGTGCCTACGTATGGAGTGTGACTCTTCTGGTTGGGCTCTCAGAAATCGTGTACTGGATAGTTGCTTCTTGATGTACTTTCCTAGAAAATGCCCGCTAAGTTGCATGTCTTCTGATCTATCTACTGGTGTATCTTTGTTTAATATAAAACAGAAAAATAAAGATTTTAAAAAAAGAAAAGCAGCCCTATGGTATACACATTTGCGTGGATATGAAAATACCCAATCTAGTAATCAAATGGGAGCGTTGTCTAATACCAACCACTGATGAGATCATTGGTGAACTTTCAGGGTTAAAATGGTTCTCCAAAATGGTTCTTAGATACGGCTATCACCAGATAACGTTACACCCAGACTCCCGACCAATCACCGCGTTCTCACACATGCTGGCCTCTGGAGATCTACTTTTCGGAATCTCCAGCGCTGCAGAAGTCTTTTAGTACATTCTCAAGGAGGTCCTGCACGTCCTCTCAGGAGTGCTCAACGTGAGTGACGACATTCTAGTACATGCTCCAACCCTTGAAGAACACCTCACTCGCCTCAAAGCTGTATTTGCCAGGCTCAAAGAATGCGACCTAACCCTTGACAAGGAAAAATGTGACTTCCTAAGAAACAATATCAGTTTCTTCGGGTACTGCTTCATCGACCGAGGAATCGTCCCTGACAAAGTAAAAGACAACCAAAAGGCACCAGCCCCCTCCTCTGTGTTAGGGCTCTGCAGCTTTCTCGGTATAGTCACTGAAGGAAAGTGGGTTACTGTTGCAGTAACTCCCCATCACTTTTTGCCAAATTTCTGATGCACTTTGACTTGATGTGCCCTTGGTCCCTGCCAATCAGGTTCCCAGGGCCTGTGTTCTTTCCCAAACTATAAATTTGTACCCACAATTGGCACCTCTCTGGCCACATGTAAGTCCCTTGTAAAAGGTACGATGGGTACCAAGGGCACTGTGACCAAGGAAGGCCTCTAATGGCTGCAGCACATACTGTGCCACCCTTAGAGGTCCTGTACCTTACACACACACACTGCCATTGCAGGCTGCATGTTTTGGTGCAGGGAAAAGTGAAGAGTCGACATGGCACACAAACCTGTCTGCCATGCCTGCAACCCACTGCCTATGGTATAGAGGCTGCGACCTCCAAAACCCCTGGGAGGACTGAATGCCTGCAACAAAGATTGGATCTCCTGTGAACAGCAGCTCTGTTCAAAAGAAACTCCAAAGACATACTCTGAGCCTGCTGAGGACGAAGAAACCCAACGCCTGGAACCACCACTGCACCCGTCGCCTTCGGCCCGAGTCCAAGTGGCCCACCGGTCCCAGCGAGGTCCCCCAGCACTCCAGAGTCTGAGTACACCGTGGGTTGACCCCTCCAGGACTCCCCGACGCCGCCTGCAGCCTCTGCACGGAGTCCCCCCCCAAACTGCTAGTGGCCCGGTAAGGTGAAATCTGACCTTAAAGGGCACCCCTGCATCCGGCCGCCCTGCGCCCTGGAGAAGAGGACCTGAGGTGCACCTGCGTTCCCGAGCCCTCCAACTTAACTGCCCTGCTGTTGGCTCCTCCCGGGAGACTTCCTGGACCGAGCCTACAGTCAAAATCCATAGGATTGCATTGGGCTCCCGACCCCTCCTAAGCACCCTGCACCTGGCCGCCCCTGCCTACAGGTGGTGTCGACTTGGAGCTGACCTGGGACCCCCTTTGCCCTGACCTTAACCCTAGGAGCCTGGCTCCCGAGACTGAGTGGCCTGCCAGTGAGCAGCGCCCAACCAAGGTGCCCCTTAGCCCAACTGGCTAACATTGGGCCCCTGCACTCTGCACCCGGCCGCCCAGGTGCAGATGGTGGTGCAACTTGAGTGCCCATCTATACCTTGGGGATCCTTGGTCCTAATCCCAAAACGCACCCTCGTAAGTTGTGTACTTACCTAAGAAACTGCTAACACTTTTTCCCCATAGGAACCCATGTTAAGAGATTTTGGGCCTAAAAATGTCTAAGTGTTGAACTGTTGTTGTATGAAGAGAAGAGAACTCAATTGCAAAGTATAAAAATGTGTACTCACCTTGTATTGAGAGATCCTAAGGCATGGTATCTATGCATACCACCCCAGTACTCAAAGTAATCCAAGAGTAAATAAAAGTGCTTACTGTATAATTCAAACTGCATTTTAAAGTAATACAAACCTGTAACAATTGCAAATTCAACCACAACTGCAATTCCTTGAACAGTCTGCATTTGAGAGTATATTTTACTTACCTGTTCCAAGTCCTACTCTACCTGGTTCTAAAATAAAACATAAGTATACCTTTTTTTAAACTTACCTTATTGGTCTGGATTCTCTGAGTGTGTGTAATCAGTCCTTGATTGAGTGAATACAATAAATGCTCAACACACCCTCTGGATAAACCTAACTGCTCGCCCACACTACCACAAAGAGAGCTGTTGGTACTTACCTAATTTACCTCTGCTTTACCTCTGGGGACTCCCTGGACTCTGAGCACACCATACCTTACTTTGGAATAGTATATACAGAGCCAGCTTCCTACAGTCACATACTACGGACGCTTCATGCGAAATCTCTCCGACATCACCGGGCCCCTCAGAGAACTTACCAAGTCCACCAACCTCTGGGTCTGGGGCGAAGAGGAAGCATTCAAGCAAACAAAAGCTGCACTGTCTGCCAACACAACAATGGTGTATTTTGATCCTAAGAAAGACTCCTAACAGGTCTGAGATGCCAGCCCCACCGGGCTATGAGCCATGCTGGCCCAGCGTCAAGAGTGTGGTGAGTGACGCTACTCCCAGTTCGAGCGAGAAACAATGGCTTTTCTATGGGGGTGCCGGCACTTCTATATCTACTTATATGGGCACCCATTCACCACGAATCACAAGCCCCTGATCCCTCTATTCCGAGGGTCTTCATCCAAGCCCCCTTCAAGAATAGAGAAGCGGATCCTGCAGCTGCAGGAGTTCAATTTCAATGTGGAGTACCAGACAGGCACTCGCAGAATTGCAGACTTTCTAATCCACCATGCACGGCCAGTCACACCTTCAGAGTCAGCGGACGCCCAGAAGACAGAAGAGTACATTCGCCTAGTGGTAGAATGTCCCAGACCGATTCCCATGTCCCTTAAGGAAGTAGTGGAGGCCTCCACCCAGGGTGAGCGTCTACAACTTGCGATTCAGGCAACCCTATCAGGGGATCGGCAAGCCCTTTGATGTCCAGCCCCATTGTGCACCGCAGAAGCAAAGTAAACACTTCTATTGCTGCATAACGTCTGGCAAGAATTATCCATCACTGGGGAAGGCTAACTGATGAGAGGCCCATGGCTAGTGCTCCCCGACCGCCTACGACAAAAGGCTGTTCTTCTAGCCCATGGAGTGCACCAAGGCATTGTCAAGTCAAAGAACAAGCTTCGGAGCAAGGTCTGGTTTCCGGGTTTAGATCAGAGAGTGGAAGAAGTTGTACGCAATGCCCAGCCTGTTAGGCAACCAGTTAACCCGATACCACGGCTTCCGTCATCACAGAGGAAGGTCTGACCGCTCTGTGGCAGCGTGTCAGTGCAGACACTGCCAAGGCCGACTCTGCCAGATGCCAACAGAAATTCTGAAAATCCTAAGGAGGATCTTTATGACACCAATGGCAGTCCAGCAACAGGGGACATCATAAGGAGCACAACAACAATCACCATCAGACGAACACAAGTCACAACATATCTCCCCTCTCCCAATAGACAAACAAAAAAGCTAAACCAAAGACTGAACATGGCACAACACAAAACTAACATTCACGTCCATCAACACAAAACTCTCAAAATATAATAAACTGACGCCAACAAAGAAAGCTGCTACTTGCAGAAGACTTGTGGTGAGGTGCAAATCGCAATTTTAACTCTTGGCCACGACCCAAACAAGGAGAACCCCGACTCCCTTCTTCGCTTCATTCAGAACTGGAAACAGCCACACCTATTTCCATCCTCAGCTAATCACACCCTTGCCCTGCATGACACTACTCGGCATGATAAAGACTACACCCAGGCGCACAGCCTTCATGAACAGCCACAATCCCCAAGAAGCACAAATGAAAATGGAAGCACAGTGGAAATGCCAGCAGTGGCCTATTCGGCTAATCCCATCTCCCGAGTCTGCTTGATTTACAATTGGAGCACCGTGAAAGAGATAAGAAAAGCGAGATTCAATTATATCAAGAGATTGAGGTTCTGAACACTGGAGAGCTGTTAAAAACTCGTATTCTCAGCACTCATGTAAGGCCATGGCAACCGTTTAGGAGAAATATCACAAAAACTACAGTGCCTCAAATATTTAATATGAAGACATTTCCTTGTACCTGATAGGAACTAGTGTGACGGTGGGAATCACTGTTTTAAGGTGGGTTTAGCTCCTCCTCCCCGTTATGGGTTTACATTTCAAATTAAGCTTGGAGGTCAATAAAGATAGTACTATTTAATTTGTTAACTGCAAGATTTGTTATTGTGGCACTTACAGACCCCAGGAGCCCAGAGCATGATAGGAACAATAAACATATATTTTACCACTCTCTTTATAGTGTCTTGACTGCAAATCGCAAATTTTTCACATTTGCGTACGCCATGGAGCATTCTTTACTGCCCATTTGCTCTTTTTTTTAAAATTATATAGTATTTTTATTTCTCCCAATAATGTTATTCCACAGAAATGACGTGTTGACTAAAACACAACACACCATCCCATCATAAATTCCAAGTCTACCTCGGTTGCGTTTCAAGCCTGCCAATTTATGTTGTTTCATTTCTGCAACCACATGCCGTTTTAGTTACACCCTCATAAGCAGTTTTATTTATGCCATCGTGTGCTGTTTGTTCCTGTATTCATGATATTCCTTTTCATCAGTATGTGATATGTTTTGTATTATAATGTGCTTCGTTCCTGCCAAATTTCTGCTTCACAAATGTTCCATCCTCTCCTTTTTCGTTTCCACTATCCTATACTGTTTCGTTTTTAGGTCGAGCTTACCAAAAAATCCATTGTGGGCTTACCAAGAGCTTACAAAGGCCTGTAGCTTGACTAATACTTGCCCATTGATTGGCTTTACTGTCACTCCCACTTGCTTGTTTCTTATTCTTTGGCTTTCCTTGTGCCAGCCTATCTGTCTTGTATTTGTCTCTCCCCAGAAGCATAGCCTCTCCACCATCTCTTTGATTGGCTGGCTTTTATTCTTCCAATGTTCACTTTTAGGGAACTACTTTTTTGGGGCTTAGCACTGCACAAGAGTGCCTGTGTTTTCCAGTTCTCTCCCTCTTGTGCCTCTGCCCTCTTCCAAAATACGTGCCACTTCGCACTCTATCCCTCGTGTTGCAAGCTTGCTCTCATGTGCTTTTTCTCACGAAACACCCTAGTGTCTCTTGTTGCTTTCTTCCTCATGTGCTTCTCCCCCTGCCCCTTGTGTGCTGATTTCCCCTCCTCCACCCACACCACGTTGCTTCACACCCTCGCCCATTCCCGACTGCCCCGTTCTCATCGCCACCCACTCAGTTCTTTTCTTTTTAAATATTTTATTTACATTTTGTTTATTTTAGCTGGCCAGGCAGCAAAATGCTGCCCACCTCTCTGCCTTAAAAAAAACAAACCTTTTGCTTTACTGTCATATATTTTTTTTATTTACTGATCCATCACAGATAATTAAAAAATTGCGCCTGCATCATTTCATAAGCCCATTTGCATGGAGGTGTGTCACTGCGCCTTTATTTTTCAATTTTTGATCATGGTGCGTGACATCTTGCTGATGCTGTACAGCATCGCCGAAAGGCATTGGTAAAGCCAACAGGTCCCAAAACCGAGACCTATTGGCTTTGCCGATGTTGGGCTACCTTGTGCTCTTTCCTTTCAACTGCTTTCTTTTTTAGGTCGAAGCCTACCAGACAGCACAGCTGTCTGGTTTGCTAACGACATCTTGGGAACATTCTGAAAGCTTCCCTGGGAATGCATTCAGCCATCTGCTGACCATTGGCTTTGTGGTTTGTAACTCAAATGTTCTTGCTAAATACCGGCTTTATTTACTTTAGGCTGTCTAGCTTGAGTTTGTTCCTTCCGAGGCACAGATCTTATTTACACTATTCATCCGAGTGCTTGTTTTCTGTAAACAGGCCTTTAAATCTTGTTCTTATCTTGTCACATTTGCTGTGCATTCAAAGAAAGAGGTCAAATATCAGGCTCTGTCTTCCGAGGTAGCTTGGTGTTTACTTTACTTTCACTGACTTCAAAGTGAGAGGATTTATGTGACAATCATGTTGGCTACTGAGGGTAATTCTGGTCATTCTGAAGTGTGGTGGTCATAAATATTTTAATACGATCAAAACAAATCAGTACAATAGTTGATGACATTTCAACATATTATCGTTTGTGCGATGTATAGTTCTATCAGTAAAACTTTAAGTCTGTGCAAATGTAATGGTCATATTAGCTTAAGATGTGTTGCCTGTCATGGCAGTACGCTACCACACCATGCATACTCCACTCTACTCTGCACCACTCCACGTCACTGCACTCTATTCTGCACCACTCCACACAACGCCAATCCAACCTTCGTCAGTTCACTCTACTCTGCACCTTTCCACTCTAAGCCACTTCACTCTGCACCTCTTTTCTCTACTCTGCATCACTCTACTTCATGCCAGAGCACTCTACTTTACTATGCACCACTGCCCTCTACACCACTCCAGTCTAGACTACTCCAATCTACTCCAGTGCACTCTACACCACTACTATATGCCACTCCACTCTACCTTGCAACACTGCACTTTATGCCGCTTCACTCTACTCTGAAACAATCTAATCTACACCACCGCACTCTATGCCACTGTACTCTACGCCACTCTACTCTATGCTGCGCCACTCTACTCTGCACACTCTGCTCTACCCAATGTAATGTACACCACTTTATTCAAAATCAATTAACTCTACACCACTGCACTCTATGCAATTTACTCTGCACCACTGCACTCTACACCACTATACTCTAATCCACAACTCTATGCCACTGCATGCTACACCACTCTACACCATTGCGTTCTACGTCACTGCACTCTACACCACTCTAATCTACTCTGCACCATTAAACTGTACGTTACTGCTCTCTACACAACACTACTCTACACCAATGCACTCTACATCACTACACTCTACTCATGACTGCACTCTCTGCCACTGAACTCTATGCTACTCTACACCACTACATTCTATCCCACTGCACTCTACTTTGCACCACTCAACTCTACTGCACTCTACTACACTCTAGGCCAATGAACTCTATGCCACCACACTCTGCATCACTCCACTCTATGCCTCTGCACTCTATGCCACTCTAATCTACTCTGCACCACTGCACTCCATGCAACTACATTCTACACCAATCTACCACACCTCTGCACTCTAACCTGCACCACTCCACTTTACCCAGCACCACTTCACTCTACTCTGAAACAATCTCCTGCACCACTCCACTTTACCCAGCACCACTTCACTCTACTCCGAAACAATTTACTCTACACCACTGCATTCTCTGCCACTCTACTCCACACTGCCCCACTCCAACCTGCACTACTCCACTCTACGCCACTGCAATCTACACTGCGCCACTCTATTCTGCACCACTATACTTTACGCCACGCCACTCTAGGCCACTCCACTCTACAGCACTCCACCCTTCAACACTCCACTCCATTAAACTCTACTCCACTCTATGTTATGTCACTCTACAACACTTTACTCCACTCTATGCCATTCTACAACCCTACTCCACTCTACAACGCTCTATGCAACTCCCTTCTACGTCACTCAATGCCACTTTACTCCACTCTATTCTACGACACACTACTCCACTCCACTCTATGACACTCTACTTTATGACACTGCACTCTACTCCAGTCTACGCCTCTCTATTCTACAACACTCTACTCCACTCTATGCCATTCCACTCTACCACACTACTTCACTCTATGCCACTCCACTCTACGACAATCTACTCCGCTCTACGCCATTCTACATACTCTAGTCCACTCTACGCAACACCCTCTACTCTACACCACTCCCGAATATTCTATGCCACTCCACAATACTTCTCTCCATTCTACGCCCTTCCACTCTATGACACTCTAGTCAATCCACAACACTCTACGCCACTCCACTCCATGCTACCCCACTTTACACCACTCCACGCCTCTCTGCGCCACTGCATAACATTCTACTCTACTCCACACCACTCTCCTTTACACCAATTACTTTACTTTTAGCCATGCTGAACAGCCACGCTGGTGTACAACACGGCTAACATATTGGCAAAGCCTTTAGCTCTTGCATAGACGAGACCTAATGGCCTAGCCAATTCTTGTTTAACTATACTCAGTGTTGTTTAATTTCTGACAGCTCGTAGTTTCAGCCATTTACACGGATTCCTTTTTGACGTCCGTACCTTTTAATTCCTGCATCACATAGTATTTCATTTCTGCCATTATGTGCCGTTTCTTTTCTGTGCCTTTTCGTTTATGTCACCATATGCTGTATCATGGAAGTGGTCCTGTGCTGTTTCGTTTCTGCTACCACATGCGGGTTCATATTTCTTCTGTCGTGTGTAATTTTATTTATACCAACCTGTAATGTATCGCTCCCGCACTCAAATGCTTCTCTTTCACTAACTTCGGTTTTATTTCTGTCATCCCGTGCTTCATTTCTACCATTACATGCTGATCCATATCTGCCCTCCTCCGCGGTTTCTTTTCCGTTATCCTAAACCGTTTCATGCCTGCCACCCAGCGCTCTTTCCTTTCTGTCATGCTGTGCCATTTCAATTATTCTCTCGTGTTGTTTGTTTTCTGACAGCTTGTGGTGTTTCATTATAGCCACCATATTCTGTTTCCTTTCTGACATCCTCTGATTTTCATCTCTGCATTCCATGCCGTTTAATTTCTGCCATACTGTGCTGTTCCATTCCGGCTATCAGACCCTTCTTCATTTATTCCATACTGTGTCGTTTCATTTTTGTCTTTTAATGCTTTTAATTTATGCCCACCTTTGTTGTTTACTTACTGCGATCCCATGCTGCTCTATTTAGGCAAATCTGTGCTAATTCATTTCTTTCGTACGGTATTTATGCCTTTCTATGCTGCTTCATTTATGCTACCAGTTTCTGCTTTATTGGTGCCATCCCGTGTTGTTTCGTTCACATTCTCGTATACTGTTTCTTTTCACCAGCTTGTGATATTTTATTTTGGCCACATTGCGCTTCACATCTGCGGTGGTTTGCTCTTGGGGAACATCCTGAACAACGACTTGCCCGAACAACGATTTAGCCTGAACCACGCAGGCTAAGT
Organism: Calotriton arnoldi; assembly: GCA_963921515.1. Taxonomy (NCBI): domain Eukaryota; kingdom Metazoa; phylum Chordata; class Amphibia; order Caudata; family Salamandridae; genus Calotriton; species Calotriton arnoldi. The sequence continues at coordinate 1,324,417 of CAWUFW010002084.1, read as the reverse complement.
CCGTCTACTGTTGGGGATGGGCGGAGTTGACAGGAGCGTCGGAGGAACAGGATAGGTAAGGGGGGGGGTGGGGAGTGCTTAATGCAGCACACATATAAGTGGCAAAACGTCATTTTTTTGGGATTGTTTATGTGCAGGAAGGGTCACCTTTCTGCACATACACAATCGATGGCAATTTTGCTGTTTCTATGTGTGCTGCACAAGGCAGCACACATGGAAACAGCAAAACCGAGGAGAAATAAAGCATTTCTCCTCGTTGAGCCAGGGTGAGACCAGGTTTTCCCTGGTCTTAATTTTGGCGCTGCCTCCTATTTATGCCACCCTTGTAAAAAGGGGGCAGCGTCAAAATCAATGGGTGTTGCGGTGGAACGCCGACCGCAACACCCATTGCCATCCCCTTTCACGCTGAGTACAGCATGAAAGGGTGCCTTATTTACCAGGCAGCGTTAAGCCACGTTAAGTAGCTTAACGAGCTGCCTTATAAATAAGGCGAAGCCCCTATCGCCATCACAACGTCACTGAAAGTGATGTTGTGGTGGCAATAGTGGCTTGTAAATATGCCCCCTGGTCTAATGGGGAAACGCAGGGATTCACCGCATTCTTGGGAAAACGGCGCATCCCAGCGTTTTCAGAATGGAGAAGAGTGGCGTTAGCAATGTTTGCTTAACACCACGCTTCTCCATTGTAAATATGCCCCAAAAGTGTTTTAGCGCACCAATTCTAAACACACAGCAGCAGCCAACATACTTTAAAACAAAACCATAAACTTTATTCTTGATTATTACTAGAAGTAGCAGTATCCCCAAGCCCATTGTGGTTGATTTGCTTTAATTCTCCAGCCAATATAATCTACTTAGCTGTCTAGTCCATATGTAAAAAGGAGCACAAATGTAAATATGAGATGAATAGGAAAACCATTCTGGTTTTATCTGCCAAAAGAAGGTGACCTCCAAGATTTTTAACACTGTTCCTCTAGTGGAAAGTTGATCATCTCCACTTGCCAGTTCTCCGTCAGCACAGGAAAAAAGTGGTGTACTGCTTTTAAACACAGCAAATGGGGCTAGGAACTAACTTAAGAGAAGCCACTATATTATAGTTACCCCCCCCCCCCTCTTGGGAATTAATTTTTAATGCTGCCCAAACTCCATTTTCAGCCTTAAAATGAGCTGGGTCTGGTCTTGCTAAGGGCTTGTGAGTGAGTCCTCGGCTGGCTTCAGAGACCATCTGCTTGGTTCTTTCTTAAGCTAGGACCCTCTAACAATTCCAATGCGCCATTATCTATGCCATCCCCAGTGTTCAGAAACTGAATCCCCTGGAGGTCTTCACCCCTCTTTCCCATTATAGTTTACCAAAAACCTTGGTAATAGCTATGAAATGTTAGGAGTAGAGCAGTTAAGCTGAATGGGCTTTTCAGTTTGAGGTTAGTGTAATTGGAGACATGCATCCTGTTTGCCCACTTGATTTAACAAGGGCCATCAGTTAGTGAAATATTGGTGGCAATGCCTTGGTTATGGCCACTCTGTCTCAAACATGACAGAACAGTGCCAGCTCAAAGAGTAGGTCATTACTGGCAGAGAATGCCCACTGCTCCTTGAAACTCTGAAGCCAGCAGTTCTAAGCACTGGCTTGTAAGTGAAGAGAGAACAACTGTACCAAATTTTGCTCTAGACTGAGTCTGTTTCTGGACATTGCAATTTTTGCCGTAGGCGTCGCCAACTGGTGGAATTAGGCAGTTATTTTGACCCATGGCGGTTGAAAATCTAGGCATAAGAAAGCCAAGAAAGGGCCTATATGTGAAGTGCCACCTACAATTTGTCCATACTTAGAAAGAATTCTAAAAAACAACACTGACAACCTAGAACACATATTTCAAAGTGAGAAATATCAGTTTCTCCCTCTATGTTCAAACATGGAAACTTACTTAGAGTCAACACCTTTTTTTCAACACCAAAAACCCATTGCTATTACTTTGATGATATTTTATATATAAACAAAAGTTAGATAACTCTGTTCGAATAGGCCTTCCTGTGTTACTAATCGCTAGGTCCGCTCCCAACTTTGCTTAGATCAAGAGCTTTGTCTTGCTAAAGATTTCCATAGAGACACAGCCACTTTCAGACATTTAGCAGTCCACTGCTTTCAAATGCTGCCTAGAATACATATTCATTTTAGTGCCTTAACAATGAATTTGTTCCCTCTATGCATTTGAGGCTACGTCAGAGTAGGTTTGGTTTATTTGGAAAGTTAAATTTCTAGACTATATTTCTCTTCTTTACCAAATTTATTCTGGGCAAGGGGCTATGATTTATTCTTACGAAGGTATCCCTTCAATCTCTGGCTGTAGAATTAGAGCTCATATGGTCTGAGAGGTGTGTCTGGAATGCTGGCTCCCATGCAAGTGTCTTACCGGCCCAAGGAGACAAAGAGAGATCTTTAACTACTCCTGTAGCCCCATATTGAAAGCGCTCAAGATGTGCCTGCTAGAATTTTTTTTTACAAAACAGACAACCATTTGTTCTACGAAGGGTTCCCTAATGATAGTGGGGTCATGAGAAACAGAGAGGTCACACCAAAAGCCATGTTATGCCTTTGGAGGAGTTGGAAAATGGCTCTGCAAAAGTTAGGGAAGTGGTGAGGGCTCTTCCCCAGAGAAGAGGTGTGGTCAAGTTGAATGACACAAACATTTTTCCCAAAATAATGATCTGCAAGCATATTTTTGTCAAAAATGTAGAAGAACAGAATATAGAAGCTGAAAATATTCTTTATTTAAAAAATGTATATTATATTATTGTTTTACAATAGTGTTATATTTAATATTGCTTACTTTAATATGGTTTTGTTAAACACCGTTGTTAATTAATTTGATATATGTTAGCTATATTAAAGTTAGGTATTAGTATTATTAAAATAATTGTTTTATTATTTTAGTCAAGGTTGTAAGTTTTAATGTGTAATTATTTAATTACATTTAATTAGTAGTTTATAATTTAGTAGCAGATTGTTGGGTAGTAATGTAATATAGTTGACAGACAAAGAATGATGGTCTTACTGAATGATGGACAATTTGAATGTAATTTACTTTTTGCACTTTATGGAGTTTCTCAGTAAGCCGTAAGATAGCTGCTATATTTATACTTTCCATTAACAATGCTTTCAGGACTATGAGTGAATTCCTTACATGATTTTGAATAGAATGATTTTACTTATTATGATTTATGCAACGTTGAGGAATTAGGGATTATATTTAACACTGGAACAGGAGTATTTTTTCTATGTTTATGAATTTTGAGACGATTGAGCTGAAAACAATTTGAATATATTCTATGAATGGAGCTATAGCACACATTGCAGTTATTTGTGATTCTCTGGATCAGGCATGCAGGGATGAATGATGCTTGAATTTCAGTGTGAGCTTATGATCAAGGTGTTGAAAGAGTTGTGGACTTTAAAAACGCTGCAAACTAAGATGGCTGCCATTCGTGACCATGGCAAGTGGGTGTAGACATAATACGTTGAATCTGTGGAACTAATAAATATTTGAACTTGGCGAATGTGTGTGTGACTCTCCCTTTGTCGAGAAGGAATTTGTATTTGTATTACATGAGCGGGATGGAGTAATACCCGCTGTCTGAGTCACTCCGCCCATTTGGGAGCTTGCTGGTGTATTGCTCCCTGATTATGAGCAAGCTACCTGCTGTTGAACCGGAAAGACTGGGGAAGAACACTAGTTCTCACCGGTTGAGGTTCATGGAAGAACAAAACGTAGGGTCCATTCTCCTCAACAAGTTCCACAGGAATTGGTGAATATTCCCTATCTTTCATTTACAATAGAAACATACGAGCGGGTGAGGACTTAGGCAAAGTTGTCAAATTGTGGATTATTGTTTGAATACAGCAGACAAGACGCATATCACTTATTGGGACAGCACCAGCAGACTGTATCAATAAGAAAAGACAAGAGGCTGCTAAATCACTGCTCCCTAGAACCTGAATCAAAAACTAAGACAATTAAGGGCGGAGCTAGCCGCGCTGGGAAATGGCCGCGCTGTAGGCGAGCTCTCCCGATCGAGTCACGATCCTGCAATTATCCTGTGAGCACAGCCGCTAATTTTACATGAAACCAGGGCGACTACACTGAGGGAGGCTTCCGGTAACACACCAGCTAATCACCGGAGAGCTGAATGGCTTGTAGCTGAAAGGAAACAACACAGAAGTGAGAGCCGATACAAAACTGCTGCCCAGGGGCGCGCACGTCCCGCTACGTGCACCACGCAAGACCGAGGCGCACTAAAGAACTAGGGCCTGACGGAGTAAAAGCGGGAAGGGAAGAAACCCGATGTGACTCTGGTGGACGAGGCAGTGGGCCATGAGGACAGATCTGGCATCGTCAGCCGCGAGCGACCTGGGCCTGTGCTGCTGGGAACATCTTGACGGCTGAGAGTGATCGGAAATACGACGCGCAGCGAGGCCAGTAGCTACGAACAGGCACCATCTAAATACCGCCGCAGCGGGGGGACGAACGGACCCGCCGCAGTCGAGACGGAACAGGATAAAGGAATCCATTTGCCGCCATAAGGTACAGAGCGGGGTGCGCAGCAATAAAGCGGGCGATTTCGCACGTAGGAGGGTGCGGGGGGTCTGTGGCCCCAGCTGCGCAATGTGACCCTACATCATAAACCAGTGACTTTCGCCTTTACAATCAGTCGGTACGGCCAAACAGGGAGCGCTGCTGAGATCCTGCATCACGACCTTGCACCACCTTTGAGAATTATACCCTAGTGCCCACCTTATACCGATACATTCGAGTGCTGTGTGGCGTAGGAAACCTGTGTCAGTGATCCCTGTGTATACCCCGGAACGCCTGGAACTCTAGAGGGAACATGGACTAGTGAGGCCCACATTTAAACAACAAAGGCGCCATTTTGTCGACTTCAGCTGCCGGATTCACTCAGCCCCAGGTCTGGAAGAAATGTGAGGTTATGTAGTCTCACTGAGACACTGCCGGGGGACTACCACACGGGTACAACTGTATGTGCATTACTGTGTTCACATCACATATCCAGACGCGCCTGCAACCTCGATAGCACGATTACTGGCCCTGCATCTAACAATTGCGCAGACACAGGGACATAACAGGCACCATTGATCGTGGCCTCGACTATCACTAGGCCACAACTCCTTAGGATAGAGCACGCGGGTACTTCCTGCTACAGTGCACTACACATACAGAGTGCAGGCAAGATGGGGAAACCAGATAAAAATCAACCCAAACTGCAATTTGAGCAACCACGGAAAGCGATGGAGACCGGCACTGAACCCCCCGAGAATACACAGGCACAAACTACGCCACCGGGCTCTGACACGGCCGTGGATTTTCGCGCCATGTTTGCTACCATACAATCCACGCTATCCAACATAGATGGCAAGATCGACTCCCTGACATATCGGGTAGACCGTATGTCGGAGAGAATGGACAAACATACGGAACGAATCGACATGGTGGAACGCCGGGTATCGGACGCGGAGGATGCTCAGCAACAATTTGAACAAAAACATGTTAAAGCTGACAAGGCCCTACAATATCTCATGGCTAAAACTGAAGACCTTGAAGCCAGGTCCCGACGCTGTAATCTCCACCTTATGGGGGTGGCGGAAACGACAAGAACAGATACAATGGAGAAATATGTCGAAACTCTTCTCATCGCCCTACTCGGTAGAGAAACATTCTCTGAAATATTCGTTGTAGAGAGGGCACACAGATCGCTTGCACCCAGGCCTGCGCCAGGTACACGCCCACGCCCCATAATAGCCAAAATATTGAATTATAGAGACAGGGATGCAGCACTTCGCAAAGCACGGGAAATGGGATCTCTAAACCATGATGGAATGGATATATCCATATATCCAGACTTTACCTCCCAAGTGCAGGAGGCGAGAAAAAGTTCCTCGACGTAAAAAGAAACTAAGGGACAATCACATCTCCTATGCGATGATATACCCAGCTAGATTGAAGATCACGGATGGTGGAAAAAGTATACTCTGTAATGAACCCAAAGATGCCATTCAGTTCCTACAACATAACTACCCAAATGCCCTCAGGCGCAAATCCCCAAGAGGAACACAAGCTGAAAACGGACATACATCGGATATCGAATGATAACTTACGCCTCTCTCAAGCAGGCTCACTGCTGTCCATAATCAGCCGGTACCTTTACATATATTCGCTCCGGCGCTAAATGAACAAATATGTTGCGCTTCATGGGGACCTTTGCCCTGTGGGCAATGTTGAATAACCATTTGTTGGTGATAGTAATGTTAAGCTATTGCAATATTTGACTTTCTAATATGTAGTCAATGCATCTGCCCTTCATAGGTATGTGCGCACTTTAAATATAAATTAGTAATGATACAGGACTGTGACTTGATCCCCCAGCTCTTTGCTGTTGGGGTTGTAAGCCGGAGGCTGACGCCCCCCCTGTGTAAACCACAGCCTTCTATGTTAGTTAGGTGGGAAGTTTTGTTTGTTATTATGGGGCAGTGTCTTTACCATGATTGGGATGGTGAAGTGGGTGGGGGGAGGATTGGGACAATTGCACGGTACATAGGTAGTCACATACATGATGAGCTTAAATATCTAGGATTCTTAAACTTTAAAGTTAGGCAAAGTAATTGTGCCCGGAGATGGGCGGAAGATGGGAGGTATGTCCAGCATCCAATGTCCTACATTGTTAGTATAGCACTTAGGCAATATGGTTAGAAATGCACCATTGAAACTAGTTACTTGGAATGTCAGAGGTCTAAATAATCCCAGAAAGATCCGACAAGTATTTGCCTATTTAGACAGGCATGGCGTTGATATAGCTCTACTCCAAGAGATGCATCTGCTTCCACACAAAGCAAATAAACTGGGCAACAGATGGGCTGAATTAGCGATATCGGCGACTTACTCATCATATGCGAGAGGTGTGACAACCCTTATCCGTAAGGGTACACAATTTACACTGGACCAGAAAATCATTGACCCGCAGGGTCGTTATATCATACTTACAGGATTATTGCGAGGAACCCGAGTCGGAATTATAAATGTTTACGGTCCGAATACGGATGATCCGGCCTTTTTATGAATCTCTGGGCACAAGTACGAACCCTACCTGATATAGAACTGTTGTGGGGAGGCGACCTTAATGTTGCACTAAATTCTGCACAAGACAGGTCGTATCAAACTGCAGAACACCATCCGAATGCGGTCTCTGTTATTCAAAATGGGCTAATAGAATTCCGTATACATGATGTCTGGCGCCTAAAGAACCCAACCACACTAGAGAGCACACACTCCTCGACAGTCCATAACAGCTGGTCCAGACTTGACTACTGGCTTCTCACAGACCAAGCGTGTACGTGGGCCGCAGATATAACACACCTCCCTAAGACGCTCTCAGACCATAAACCAGTGATATTAACCTTACACATACCGACATACATTCCACCGCCATTTATATGGCGCTTTAATGCTAACGCGCTCTTGGACCCCCTATATAGAGAGGCAATTCATACGGCAATAGAAGATTACTTTGCAAACAATAAACAGCCAGATATTAGTGCAGGACTGCTTTGGGAGGCATTTAAGGCAACAGTTAGGGGTGTTTGTATAAGCACAAACACAGGTATTTTGCGTGATATTCGGACGCAACTGGAGAAAACCGAAACTTGCATAAAATTGCTTGAAGCCGAATATGACGCCAGCCACAGTCCACTTACGCTGGGCAAATTGAGGGACGAGATAAATAGATACAATCTGCTGGCAGATGAAGAGATAAAATACACTTACAAACGCTATACCGCACGCAGGATTGGGGAGGGAGGCAGACCGGGTCGCGTATTAGCACAAAAAATACGAATAGAAAACAAACAACACACTGTTCTGAAGATACAGGACGATAATGGAATACTGCATTCGGATACTCAGGGTATATTAAACGCGTTCACGACGACATACGGAGATTTTTATAAGACACAACATACGGTATTGGAACCTGAAATCATGCAATACCTTGATGACATAGCGCTGGTATGGCTGTCTGACACACACCGCGAGCACCTGTCTCAACCCATAATGAAGGACGAAGTCCAACTGGCTATAAAATCCCTACCCAATGGTAAATCACCGGGTCCTGATGGATTTACTGGCGAATTTTATAAAGCATACGCGGACTTATTAACTCCGCACCTGCTTGAGATGTATGACGAGGCCTATCATGACAAAACTTTACCTCCCACACTGCGCGAAGCCCTTATAGTTGCACTATTGAAGCCTGATAAAAACCCAGATAAAGCAGAATCATATAGGCCCCTCTCATTAATAAATACAGACGTTAAAATACTGGCAAAGATTATAGGTACTAGATTACGACCACTCATGACCACCATGGTCCTCCCTGACCAATCTGGGTTCATTCCAGATCGCTCAACGACACACAATTTACGAACCATATTTGCCCTTTTGCACCAACTCAATCCGGAAATTAAGGCTGTGGCGGTATTGTTAGATGCAGCTAAGGCCTTTGACTCTATTGAATGGACCTACATGTTCTCGATCCTAAAGAAAATGGGCTTGCCACCTACGTTTATAAACTGGATAGCCCTATTATACAATACATGAACCTACAGCCCGAATAAAAGTTAATAGACACGTATCAGGGGTAATCCCAATACAACGTGGGACCAGACAGGGATGCCCATTATCCCCATTACTGTTCGCAGTAGCATTAGAGCCACTAGCATGCAAAATACGCCAAAACTATGCATATACAGCGCTCCGATTTAATCTAAGACCCATCAGCATATCACTATATGCGGATGATATGGTGTTGTACTTAAGAGACCCAGAGGTTCATCTTTCGCCAGTGCTGAGAGAATACATAAAATTCGGGAGATACTCGGGCTTGCAGATCAATTGGAGTAAGTCAGCAGTGATCCCATTGACGGAAATTACGAGGGCGCCACAAATGGAGTTTCCCCTTATATGGCAGGAAGACCCCATTAAATATCTTGGAATCTGGATACATAGAGACCCTGCATTAGTCCTCAGATATAATTATGGACCTGCAATAGACCGTATAGAAACACAAATATCAAGATGGATCACTCTACCTCTATCTCTAGCTGACAGAATTTCCCTTATAAAGATGGTACTGTTACCTAAACTGTTATATCTCTTTATTAATATACCAATCACACCTCCTACACCAATCTTTCAGCGATTGCGCTCGAACCTGGTCAAGCTGATATGGGCAGGCAAGCAGGCGCGTATTAGTCTTCACACTATGTCACTTCCATACACTGCAGGTGGTTTCACGGTGCCTGATCTTTACTTATATTATCTCTGCGCCCAAGCGCAATACGCATATTTTTGGTATCACCCAGTAAAGTATCTACCACACCTTGCTATAGAGGATGGAGACGCTGACCCGGTGCCATTGCCTAGCATACTCACTCATATTAGGCCACATCTATCTCCACGAGAAATAAACACAATACGCACAACATCGCATGCATGGAGAAGCATTGGTCGCCTAGCGGACAAAACGCCCCTGTATGCCCGAACATGCCGTTGAATTGCCACCCGAACTTATCGGTCACACAAGAGCAGAATAGCATGATGATACTAGAAACAGTAGGTATAGTACAAATGGGGGACCTATACAGGAATGGCACCTTCATAACAGCTGATGACTTGTCATATATAAGTAATCAATCACTATTGTTTCGATTCATATATCATAGGTTGAAGGCTGCAATTAAGGAACTCTATCCTTCATATCCTAATGAGCCACCTACACTACAATCATTGCAATTTTTGATAGCCACACCCACTCACACTAACATAGTGTCCCGATTATATAAGCTGATACAATCAGATATAGGTGCACAGACTCTAAAAGCACGTGAAAAATGGAATAAATTATTAGACACTCCTTTGACAGACGACGACTGGTTGTCATGTTGTACGCTCACCACGCTACTTACACCTAATGGAAACTTACGCATTATTCATTATAAATTCCTTCATCAAGCTTATCATACACCAGCTAAATTATGTAAATATGGTTTACGAGACACTGCAGACTGTAAAAGGTGTGGATGTGCTAAGGCAGACTTTGTACATCTTGCATGGAATTGTGATAAGATACGATTATACTGGGAGAACGTAATTTACCATCTGAGTGCTCTGATATCATGTACATTGTGCTGCACACCGCAACTCTGTTTGTTAGGTTTACATATCCCTGTAAAGTCAATTAAGAAGAAACTGGTAGCGGTGATGCTGCTGTTGGCCAAGTGCAGGGTGGCAATGAAGTGGGATAGCAAGCAAACCCCTACGATTGCCCGCTGGATATTAGATGCTGTCTATTGTAGAGATAATTTTGTAACATACGCCGAAGAATTACCAACTGCTTCTAAACCAATGGATATCTGGATACCTCTTACTGATTATTTAAACGAGAACCCTGACTTGTTCCAGAATTGTCATTAACGTTAACATAAGTGCGTTAAATTGTGAACATTGCTACACAATATATCTAGAAATTATGTAGTATTTGAGGAGGCGCTGTATGTATATCTCCGTGATTTTTTTTGCTTAATCTTTATTATTTTCTTCATACTGCATTGTGACTGACAGGATTATTACAATGGTGACTACTGTTATGTACGTTTCATTGAAAATGTTCAATAAGAAAAAAGAAAAAAAAAAAAAACTAAGACAATTAAGAGAAGTTATCAAAACAAGACATATCAAAGTGGTGGGAAAGTATTTCTCTAAAGAGGTATCTGGATGTGGGTAGAATGTGAGTTAAGAATCTTAACCCTCCAGAACTAAAAAAAAAAAACCTGATCCAGACATGATGAAGGAATGGGGAAAAACAATGCTGATGATTCTGCAAACATGTTTGAGAACCTGATTAAATAAACAATTAAAGACTGCAAGAACTTCCTAAGATCTCAAAAAATGTAAAAAATTTTTTTTTAAAGGTAACAAATCAAGAGTATGCAGGTAAATATTTGAAAGGCATGAAATTAATGAAGAAACAAAAAAGTTGAAGAAATTTGCCAGACAAAAGAGATTACGCATTTTGCAGTGCATATACCTTTGTTCATAAATTTTACGGCGTAAGAAAATAAAGTGTGGAATTAAACGGACTGTGACAAGAATCTTTTGCCACAACAAATTGTAGTTCTGAAGCTAGCTCAGAAACGGACACTGAAATCTAGATTAACAATGCATCTGAAAAATGGATAAGAAAATCTCTTTTTGGACCTGGTCCAAATGATCAGACTGAACAAACCACCTCAAATCAAACAGAAAACAGTGCAACCATAAGGAACAAAAGCATAAGAAACCGTAGAGGAGGAAGGAACCAGAGGCAAACACAATGTATCAAAGACCAGAGCACAGGCAGACATGAAGATAAACTTGTACAATCAAGACTAAAAGGAACATATGATGGTAATAAATTTAAGTGAACAAGTGTTATCTGTTGTTGAAGAACAAATCTCATCATTAGGTTTCTCCTTCTGCCCAAAAACGAGTCTTAAACACTCCAAAACTAGATAGATGTTTACAAATTCATCAGAAACTCTAATTTAAGAGAAAAAAAAAACATGAAAGACTGACAGGACAGGTGGCGGGGTTAGTCGCTATAACCCGAGGAAGCAAACGGCCTAAGGTCCTCACCGCCCGTGAGCCCCCAGCCACTCGCAGACGCCACCAACATCCCGCTCCATCTGGAGAGACACTCCCAGGCAATCATGTTCCGAGTAGATCCCCCGGGTGCCTTCTGGACGACCTGGAGAGCAGGGGAGAACGATTGCACCCAGTTCTCAGCGCGGCTTAAGATGGCAGACCCGCTTTTCTAGCGGAGGCTGCACTGCTACCCGTCATGAGGTACATGCTGCTGCATTGTTGTCGCCCTGCCCCCCCTCCCCGGCCCAGAGAGGTGTGGTGGGTTCTTGGGCCCCAGCAAGGAGACTAAATTCGTAGGGGGCCAGAGTGCTGCATTGGGCGCCAGCATACCTCCCTCGGATGTTCGGTACGCATTAGCAAAGATGGCGGCCCCGCTGGTAGAGAGTGGGCTGCACTAATAGCGGAACCGGCCCCCATGCTGAGAACTGCTCCGGAGGACGGTCTCCACGAGGAACACGTCATGAGTACCCCTGCGAGAGGACCAGTGCACCTGTGGATTCTGTGTGGCGGCACTCGGACACCATTTGGCTGTCTTTTTCTCATACACCGTGCGGGGCTTGAGTTGCAGCCCCAGTGCCTTTCCCAAGGAGCGGGGGATAGCATGGGAGGCCCGCCCTGATTTTTTGCTTCTGGCTAATACAGTCACTCGGAGGGGCCCTGGGAGAGTGAGCCTACTGCAGTTCGCCCGGGGAGCTGAGTGCCATTTCCGGACCAAGTGAACACTAGCGCTGCTCTTCACGGCTATACATTACCTCTGCACTGCCCAGTGACTAGTCTGGCATATATGTACTGCTGAAGGCCCAGAGGATCACTGGCTTTAGGCTTATGCGCTCTTCTGATGTTTGTGTGATTTGATGGGCACCTGCTGAAATTGGTCGCCTTACAGGTAGTGGTTTTCTTTCTTCCGGCCTCTTCCCTCCTGCTTCCCGAGGTGCGGTATTGGCGGTGGTGGTGACTGGCCTGCTATTACCACATAGAACCTTGGGACGCTGGCTGGTGGACTGTGCTGAAATTTACTGGGGTCCTGATTGTTGGAGGGACGACATAGGTAGATTACGCTGGGACTGAGGTTGTGTGGTGTTGTCCGACTGATCCTCTGTCTTACATTCCCTCCACTACTACTGGAGTTGCCATAGGGCGCACACTGCGGACCAAGGTGGATGCGTCCACAAACGCCCCCAAGAGGGGATCAAGCAGGGCACTAGCGATGGTGACACGTCCTATATCAACAGTAAATTTGAGAGGCTTCTGGCCGCGATCGATGCTTCTGGGGAATGCTTGGAGGGGAAGATTGATTCCCTTGCGGTGGAACTTGGCCTTATCCGTGAGGATTCCCGGAAATATTTTTTAGAGGATCAATACTCTGGAAGGCACTGTGTAGTCCTTGGCTCCGGCTGTTCAGTCTGCTAACAACCGTCTTACAGTTTTGGAGGCCCAGACGCTGCACTTGTCCTCTTGGCTTGATGATCAGGAGGAGCGGGCCTGCCGGAATAATGTCCACATCGTGGGACTTCCTGAGCGAGTTGAAGGTGACGCTATGTTGTCTTTCCTGAAGGATTGGCCGCAAGAGGTAGTAGGCCCAGAGGGTCAATCCAGATTTTATGCCCTGGAGCGGGCGCACCAGGTGCCGGCACAGCTGCCTCGCCATGGGGCCCCACCTCGCCCAGTGGCTGCAGCCTCCTGCACTTTCGTGATAGAGACCATCTGCAACAGAAGGCTCGTGCACATGGCTGCTTTGTGGTGGACAATGCCAAGGTATCTTTATATCCTGACTTCACCCTCCAGGTTCAGACCCAGAGGACATTGTTGCTAGTGGTTAAGAAAAAACTACATGATCTGGGTTTACTTTACTCATTATTATTTCCTGCCCGATTGAGAGTCCAAACTTAGGATCAGGTGCACTTCTTCACAAACCCAGCTGCGGCATGAAATTGGCTCGAGCTGTATGACAAGAGAACTGGGTGGCCACAAGTGCCGGAGCAGCAGCAGCCACCGCGCCCACGGCAGTGAAGATCTCGGCGTAGGGGGGGCATCTCGGCCCACTAAGACTCAGGTGGCACTAGAGCAGACGAGAGCGAATGAGACCGCTGCCTCTCTTGGGGCAGGTGAGTGCTCTTCACAACAAACTTTCCTAGACTATCATAACCCTGAATCTGACTCAGAGGACTATGTGATACCGGGGCTGGAGAACACACTTCCGGGGGTTACTCCGGGCATGGCTGACGAACTTGTTTTATGACTATCTGGATGGTGATGAATATTGATGTCACTGTAGTCCTGACTGTACTGTGGGGGCGTGGTGGCTGCATTTGTTATAATGTTGTCGATTTCTCCTGTTTTTCCCCTTCTTTCTGAGTTGACTGGGCAGGGGGGCAGGGATGGGCGGGGGGGGGGCTCGTGTGGTAACTCCCACAGTATTTGAACGCTTTCCTGATTGTTTTTTTTTTCTCCTACTTTGACAGGTGGGTCTTTTCCCAATTGTATTTTTCCGTTATGGAACTAGTTGGTCATTCTTGGCATTTAGCTGGCTCCCTGGTGGGCCCTGTTTTGTTTGGACAGGATGATTCTATGTCACAGTCCTTGGGGGCGGGGGGTTGGGAATTTGTTGTTTAGTTTCGTTTTTTGTATTGTCTTTTTACTGGGGGGTGTATGGCTGTGGTATCTTCAGGTTATGAGTGGTGAGGAGGGACTGGATCAATTGGAAGGGGCTGTGCAGGGGGACTTCGTGGGTCTCTATTTGGTAGGGTGTCTGGCAGCCCAGGTTAAAATGATCACATGGAAGGTGCATGGTCTTTCCACCCCCTCTAAACGTTATAATGTGCTGTCGTACTTGAAGCGCAGGGGGCTGCAAATTGCGTTCCTTCACGAGACTCACCTCACGGAACCTGAGGGGCAGGCCATCTGTGAGTGCTGGAGGGGACAGTTATATTCCACTAATTACTCTGCTTTTTCATGGGGAACTCTCATTTGGGTTAGGCCTGGGGTTCCCTTTCATCTGCATGGGGCAGTTATCACCCGGATGGGCGGTACGTGTTGATGTTAGGTTGATTAGATGGCAGAGATGTTGCCCTGCTGAATGTTTATGCATCGAAGGTGGACCAGTCTGCCTTTCTGACAAGCCTAGCTCCTCTCCTCCGATTGATGGCTCCCTATCTGAGAATAGTGGGGGTAGACTTCAATTGTGTAGTGGACATGGGCTTGGATAGGTCACAATCTCCCTTGCGTTTCACGCCTGTGGGTAGGCTGGTGGAGGCTGCCTGCATCTGGGTTGCACTGTGGGGTATGGAACCCGACGTCCAGGGTGTATTCCTATTGCTCTGGATTGCATGATCTTGAGGTCCGGCTTCATAGAATTTACCTATAAGGCAATGTATAGGAGAGTGCTGAGCATAGAGTATTTGGTGAAAATGTATTCTGACCGCTCTCCTATACTGTGTTCCTTCCAGGGGTCCTCACCTAGATCGAGTGTCCCTACTTGGCGATTAGTCTCCATGATGCTTGAGGACCACTTTTTTTGGGTTTTGTTGGGTGAACATATCTCACAATCTTGGCTTGATAACACAGGATCAGCCTTGTCAGTGGGGGTGTAGTGGGAGGCCATGAAGGTGGTGATTCGTAGATATTGCATCTGTAACAAAGTGGGAGGGCGTGCCCAGTTGCACTCTGATATTCAGCTGCAGGAAGCAGTGCTTGATCGTCTTCCCCACAGGCTGGAGGGGAGCACGAACGGAATGGAGCGCATGCTGGATGAAAGGGAGAGACTGTTCGGCCTAGTCGAACGTTTGCGACAATTTGATTATAGAGTTTACGTGGACAGGGCCCACGGTGAGAGAGATTAATTGGTTAGAATGCTAGCTTGGCTCTTGCAGGGTAAGGGTCAGGGTCATACTATCCTCCAAGTACCGGATACCTCGGGACAGGATGTCTTTACACAGGAAGGGATCAATGCAGCTTTTTTTCCATTACCATTACAATTTGTATTCCGCAGGAGCAGGGAGTAGTGAAGCGGATATGTTAAACTACATTGTGGATTCTTGCCCAGTGACCCTCGATCCCGCGGTGGTAGATCAATTGGGTAGGATATTACTGAACAGGAAGTGCGGGGTGCAAATAAAGGGATGGTGAGGGGGAAAGTCCCTGGGTTAGATGGTTTGCCTATGGAATTTTACGCTATGTATGAAGCAGACTTGGCCCTAAACCCGTAGCCCTATTTAATGACTCCCAGAAGCGGGGTGTACTTCCTTCGTCGGTTCAAGAGGCCACTATTGTGTCCCTGCCATAGAAAGATAGGGGCTCACTTCTTGATTGGTATCACCCCCTCTCAATGCTCGATACCAACTACAAGATACTGAGCAAAGTCCTGGCAACCCATCTACTCCCCCATATGTGCCCCCTGGTTCATCCTGACCAAACTGGTTATATTCCCACGTGAAGCACCATGACTGATATTCGTCAATTGCTCTTTGCCTTAAACCAGCGAGAGCGACTACTGACGACTGCACTAGTCATTAGGAAAGCATTTGAATCGCTCTGCTGGGAGTTCTTACATGCTATGTTGTTTGGCATGGGAAATGGATTGCCCTTCGTCAAATGGACGAAACTACTCTACACTAGCCCATTAGCATTGGCTTGGTAATATCAGAGGCGTCCGAAGTGGAGCGGGGCACCAGGCAGAGGTGCCCTTTGCCCTGGTTATGGAGCCTTTCACTCAGACAATCCAGTGGGAGCTGCACTACTGGGGTTTGTAACTCTCTTCTGATTGTATCTATGTCTCCTTCTACACACATGATATGCTCCTGTATTTGAAAGGGGAAGACACCAATCTCCGGAGCGCTGTGACCTCTCTAACGGATTACTGCCATCACTCTGGTCTGGGGATGAACTGGGACAAGTCTTGTGTATACTCCCTCCAGGGCGATGACGAGGGGTACAGATCTATCCCGACTGCCCTAACGTTGCGATGGGAGTCAAGCACTATTCGGTATTTGGGGGGTGGCCATCTATCTAGATTTGCTGTAAGTAGGACATTTCTGTTGCGCACTTGCCGCATTGTGGCGTTCAGTGGCATTTTGGACCATACTACCGCTGTCAGTGAGTGGACGGGTGGCTATTTCGAAAATGGTTGTGCTGCCTCCCCTCCTTTATTTGTTTGTGGCCCTCCCAGTGGAAGTGCCGCAGAAGTTCTTTCATGAACTGGATGGTATCCTAATGACACTGTATTGGGGCACTTCGCGCCACAGACACGGTAACGGAGGGTGGCCTGGCTGTGCCCAATCTCCAGCTTTATCTGGCGGCACAACTGCAGTTGGTGGCTCGTTGGAGGTCTTACCTGTGGGATGGAGTGGGCACACACGAGTGTGGCTGGCCATCCAAAGGCTTCTTGACTAACGTTTTGCTGAGGCCTGCGACTGCTACCATGGTGCGAAATATGAATATCGTAATCAGAACGGCACGCTTTGTCTGAGCTAGGGCACTCCAGAGAATGCGCACTTAATTGCCATACATGTGCGAGCTCCCGTTACTGGCAGCCCGGCATTGGAAGCGAGCATGGGGTTGCTCGGGGTTCCACAGGTGGATGGCGGTGGGGATCTCTATACCTGGTGATTTATTTTTGGGGGCGAGATTTGTCCCTTCTCGGAACT
Organism: Calotriton arnoldi; assembly: GCA_963921515.1. Taxonomy (NCBI): domain Eukaryota; kingdom Metazoa; phylum Chordata; class Amphibia; order Caudata; family Salamandridae; genus Calotriton; species Calotriton arnoldi. The sequence continues at coordinate 1,307,032 of CAWUFW010002084.1, read as the reverse complement.
CCAGGAGACTTATGACCTCCGTGTAAGGCACTTTTTGCTTCACGGAGCTCTAGTGCATGAGATCCACGAATGGTGAGTCTGCGGAGTTGAGGAACTGCCAGAGCATAAAAGCTTGCAACACCTCTTTCGCATCACGGGACGGACAAGGGCGGTCAAACTCAAAATGACCCACACAAAAACTGCCCACAGCCTGCCATTACAGGATGCTTGAAATGGTGCAAACCATTTTCAAAACAAGACATGGCACACTCCTGGTGTGCCATGCCCATGGACACTGCATATACTATATATAAAAGTCTCCCCTACTGCAGGCCTTGGAGCCCTAAAGCAGGGTGCATTATATTATATCCGAGGACATATCTGCATGAGCGGATATGCCTTTGTAATGTCTGGTTCCATTGCCACAACATTGCAATTGATCAGGAAGCCATCTTAAACATATGTACCGGACACTGGTCATTACGAGCTACCCAGCTACATAATGGTTTCTCTAAAAATAATGGTGTTTGGTAGTTTGGTGTTGTCGTAGTAAATCCATGCTGATCCAGTGCTGGATTTATTATGACATGCACCCAGAGGGCACCTGAGAGGTACCCCTTGAAACCTACCAGTCATTTACTGTGCTGGCTGACTGGACTCTTCCAGCCTGCCACCACTATAGAGTTTCTGACCCCCCTGCTCGGGAGAGCCAACACTCTCAGAGGTCAGAAACAATGCCAGCTGTGGCAGGAGGTGTTTACACCTCCTCCAGCTGAATGGCTAGTGGTTTAGCATATCAAGGCCAGAGGCTTCAAAGCCTATGCCGCCTTTGATATGCGGCCCCAGCTTCCTCCAGACCTGGAGGATGCCACCCCTTGCCCTGGGGCTCATTTGGCACTAGAGCAGGAGGGAAAATTAACTAGTCAGTAGGCTTGTTGCACTATTAGAATAGGCACACCCCTAAGGTGGGCCACCTGAAGTGGACATTCGAAGAAGGGTTTCACCATCTTGTTTTTGGTGAAACTAAGAACTCTGGGTCAGGTTTATGCTCACTCTCCACAGGAAGCGGTCATATGGGGGTGTAGTCACCCCACGGGTAAGTAGACCATTGGCTACTTACTACCTTACACTCCTCTTAACGCCCCTAAATTCAGTATTTAGGTGGCCCCCTGACACGAGGAACTCAGATTCATCTACCTGGGAACCGAAGAAGGACAGAAGAAAGCAGTCACTGTGAGAACTGAGGACTTACCCTGAACTTGGCGCCAAACCCTACCTTGCTACTGGTACCTCAACAATTGCACCGACCTAGCTCGTCCAAAAGCTGTGCATCCTCTCAAGCCAGTGGAGGGCTATCCATCACTTCAACAACCAAGCAGCATCTCCCTTGGGGTGGAGGAGCCATCCCCCTGCAGCCGCAGGCACCGACAGCACTTACCCTGTACCTTAACTTGCCAACCATCGGGGCTACCGAAGGGGCTTCTCGCCAGGAATAAGTCTCTGCTGCTCCAGGAGGCCAGGTATGTCACCCTTCCGAGTTTGAAAACGCCAGGCCCTCCAGGAGTCGCTCAGCACCAATACCTTGGGTGCCTGAGAATTTGCCGCAACAAAGGCTTGTTATGTGTCCAGTCCGGACCCCACTGACGCTGTAGCCGACCTGCTGACAAGGAACTTTAGGATCACAGAGGCCAACACCGAGTGTCCCTGCTGACCTGTTTTCTCTCCCTCTCCAGGTCACCAAAGCCAGTGAGAGAAACTATTACACAGCGACCCCCCCCCCAGCCAAAACACCTCTGCACCCGAGCCCCCCAGCCCGAGTTCACGTAAAGCAGCTGTATCCCTGTACTCCATAAACCCGCAAGAGCTGAGCCCTTCCTTTGGGTTCTCCCGGACTTGTCCCCACTTGCAGCTTTTCTTTTGCATGTACCTTTATAGTTGACTTTACCGCGTAGCACTCAAGGTTACCAACGCAACCAGCACCTCTGCACCCGGACTCACCAGGGCAGGTAAACCCGAATTGCTGGTGATTTCTTGGACCCTGGCCCCTAAGCACCTTAAGTCCCTAAAGTTATTTTCCAAAACCGTTCGCAAGCGTACCTACGCATTATATGTTTCTCCCATAGGATACCATTACCGCGTTCAAGGCTCATACCTTAAAACCATTATTGACTATTTTCTTTTACTGTAAAAATTCATATCTCTGAAAGTACTTACCTGTTTCTGATGATCTCAGTGTCTAAAATCATATAAATATCTGTGTTATTTTTCTAAATTGGTCTTGTGAGTCTTCTTGAGTGCGAGTTTCATTTACTGCCTCTGTGGGTACAACAAATACTTAACACTACCAACTGATAAGCCTAAACTGATCGACCACACTACCCCAAATGGAGCACTTGGGATTATTAATATAAGCACTGTAAGTCAATAAGGGTCGTCTGGACTATTTGCATGGTGTACCCCTACATTGATACACTACATAAATAGCCATCTTCCTACAACTGTAAACTATTTTGTTGGATTTAAATGCAAATAAAGATATTTACAACAACAAAAAGGCTGGTAGGACAGTACTGTAGGTACAAACATTATTGATGATTTTGGGTATAACTTAAAAATATCTGATGTGGATTTACTGAGAGACTTGATTGAATTAGAAGAGGAAGGAAAAGTCCTGAGGAAAAGAATGGGGAACCTCTGGAAATTACATAATTGGGAACAACAACTGATGAAGATGTGGGAATTAATTTTAAGCCTGGGTCTAAATTTTTAACTCAGTTACCTCCAAATTCCACTGGTATACACCATGACTTTATTATTACTTACCTTAAGGAGTTGGATAAATCCTTTATCAAACATAGAAGGAACTATAAGAATGGTGATTACTTTAAGGCTATTAAAGAGCTGAAAAGAATCTAATTGGCATCACTAAAAAAATCTGATAATGTTGGCAATATAATTTTATGAGATGTATAAATGGAAAACACTATGTCAGTTATCTAATATTTCCTATTATGATGTAATCAGCAAAGAGAGGCTTACAGAATCTAGAACAGAATATACTAAAGAACTGACAGACTGGATACAACAAAATATATTATCTCTAGATTAATTTTAATTTCTTACAAATGACTATTCCATTATTCCTGTATTGTACTTATTGCTAAAATTGTACAAAGACCAAAAATATCCTCCAGGCCAACCTATCATATTTGCGAATAGGAGTTTCTTTGAAAACACTTTAAAATACATAGATCACTTTTTAAGACCATTAGTACAGGCATTACCATAATACTTACGAGATACAACAGATTTTTAGTTTACTGGAATGTCAACATAAAATTAGAGGATGACTATTGGTTTGCTACATGGGATGTAACTTTCCTCTATACAAGCATGAGGCATACAGTTGGTCTACATACTGCTGAACATTATTTGAGATCCAGAACAATACGGTTGCATGAACATAAACACATGTTAAAGATGATGGAGTTTAATATACCACTGAGTATTTTCCTATTTAATGATCTACTAAATTGCTAAAGACAAGGAACAGCGATGGGCACCCGTTATGCAATTGAACGGGACACACCAATGCATATTGGACCTCCCTAGTCCTTCATCAGGAGGGCTGTATCCTATTGCTTTTAACAATGTAAATGTAAACAAAACTATTTTTTTTACTAGTGGTTACATGTTGATTACTTAACATTAATCAATTTTCAAAACGTCAGGAAACAAATATCATACCCACCTTTACAACCTGCAACAATTGGTAATGACATCAATTTGATGCATTAATGTTGATATGTTTGGCATTACCAATTTTTGCATAGTGTGATGGTCAATAAGATATTTGTTTCCTGATGTTTCGTAAATTGTAAAACTGTAAATTCAAGATAAAGAAATTGTGATATCCATGTTTAGGAAAAGTAGAGCTAGGAACAGCATTTTACATGCTGATAGTTTTCAGTCAACTTTTGAGCAAGAGAGTATATAGCAAAGGACAACTAGATACGACTGCTTTACACCTGGAAAACATTAGGATAGAAGATTTACTCTTTGGGAGGACGAAGAAGGATGGTAATCCAACATATCTGATCATAATGTACAAAGTACTACATAGTGCGGTCAGACCGATCATGAGTAAAAATGGAGCTTATTCAAAAGTGATCCCACTTTTGGTGATGCAGTAACAAATAAACCCTTAATTACATGCAGAACAGTGGTATTGATACATGATAGATTAGTGAACAGTAACTTCTCAGACCGAAAACCAACAGGTTGTGAATAGCTACAAAACAAAATAACAGGCATCAAAGGGTGTAAGAAATGTAAAGCCTGTAGGTACAGTGAAGACTGTACTAACATTGTATTTCCTCAAACTAAAAAGAAAAAAAAACAGATTAACAAAATCTGAACTTGTAAATCTAACTTTGCAGTTTATATGATAAAATGCCTGTGTAGTAAGAAATGTATTGGGAGTACGATCCGTCCAGCAAACAAGTGTATTTTACAACACATACAAGCTATCGTAAACAAAGATGAGAATTATATAGTAGTACACCATTTTCAGAGGTTCCACAGGGGTGATGTGAGCATTCTATGCTATTCAGTCATTGACATCTCTATATTGCCAAAATGTGGTAAAAGGGAATTAAATGTGGGAAGGCCTTGTATCCATGTATACTTTAGATCTAGAATCAACTGAGCCAGCAAGCTTCAATATGGATGAGGAAATATATGTATATTTACTGTAATTGTGTTTTCTTTGTGTATTGGAAGAGGTAGTCAAAGACTACTTTGTGTTGATGTTATTATGTAGATTTAAGATATGTTTCACAGTGGAGCTTTTGTTTATTTGTTTGCAGGGTAATATCTCAGAAGAATATCACAAAAGTATGATAACAGAATTAAACGCCCACTAAGGCTTCATAGTATGTGACAATAACATATGCACTATTTTCAATCATTGAGGTTGGCTGTGATCAGAACTGAATTCTTTAATAAAAAATAAAAAATGGAATTTCCTGATCATGGAACAATGCCCACTGGGGCTAAACAAGATCGTAAAGATACTGGCAAAAACCATGGACATACGGTTGCTCCAAGCTTATACTCAATGGGATGTGATCATAATATATTTGACTGACAAAGAACAATGGTCTTCCTAAATGATTGACAATTGGAATATAATTAACTTTTTGCACTTTATGGACTTTTTCCCATTTATACTTCCTATTATCAAATCTTTTGGGACTAATGAGTGAATTCTTGATGTTATTTTCAAAAGAATGATTTTACTTAATGTGAACTATGTAGTGTTGAGGAAGTAAGGAGCATATATAACATTGAAAGAGAAGTAATTCTTCAATGATTATGAATTTTGATATCACTGTGCCAAAAACCATTTAAATGTATTCTATGAGCGATGCTATAAAGCACATATTGCTTTTATTTGTGATTCTCTAGATCAGGCATGCAGTGAGGAATTATGTTTGAATTTCAGTGTGAACATGGTGTTGAAAGGCTATGCACTTTAAAAACTCTGTAAGGTAAGATGGCTGCCATCCATAACCACGGCCAATGGTGTGGCCGAAACACATTGAATCTTGTTACTAATAAATATTTTAACTTGGTGGACTTGTGTGTGTTACTCTCCCTCTTGTCGGGAAGGAATTTGTATTTGTATTACATGACCAACTACCTCGGTCGTACCGCCTCATTTAGGAACGTGTTGGTGTAATGCTTGTTAAAATTGCAATCTTCTGATTCATACAATAATAACAATAGGGTATACTGTTCTGAAATCTAAGTTCCAGGTATACAATTAGAAATCTAGAACGTTTCTGGTCACCAGGAGTATTTGCTCGTAGAAGCAAGTGCCCTCACTCACCCAAAGGTGGCTTGCATCACCATCGGGCCTGCTCCTCGTTGGGGTGGCGCTGCATGCTCAACGAGCCCCTCTAGGGAGGTCTTTGCCAGAGAGCTTCTCAATCTGTCAAAGTAGTGCTGGGGGTATATTGCGTACCCCAGTATAATGATGGGAAGATTGGAATGAGGTGTGAACTAAAATTGACTATACATATTTCTTTATAGAGAAATTTAATTGAAGTGACAATATGTACATCAAGATTAAATAGCGAGGGAAGCCTATAGACAGAATGATCCTAGCTTCTCCTAGATGGAAAGTGTGATCAAATTAATTTTGTTAGATATGAGTACAAGGTCGACATGTTTCATGCTTATATCGTAAAAGGAGATCGAGTGGCATTTCTTCAGGAAAAAAGAATGTGTACCTAATCTTCACTTGTGGAGAGCAAGGGTACTCTACAATGAGTGATAGTCCACCTCTGTGTTAGATGTATCATATAATTATAAACAACTTACACTAGTATGTGTATATTCTTCGGTATTAGTGACCCTCCTATAGTAAGTTATAGGCCCCTTGAAGAGGCGGTCTATTAACCTACCCTCAGTTCATGATCCCGGAAGTAAAGGGATTCCTTTACGTTATGGCCAGAACTTCCAACTGGGAGCCATGCTCGAGTCTCGGCATTGGCTCAACATCCTGTGATTCTGGGTAAATCACTTAATCTCCCTGTGCTTAAAAAACTAAAATAAATCTGTTGTTGTGTAATGTAAGTGCTTATGTAAAGTGCTCAAATGCAACAAAAAAAAACCCAACAAGAGGGCGGAAGGGAAGGCGGCGGGGTCAGTGAGTTCAAGAGAAAGATGGAGGGGAGGGTGCTGAAACATAAGGAAAGAGTACCTGAAAAAGCCTGTTGCCAGAGAAAGGACAATGGCCACAGGCAGCAGTACTTGGTCCATACTCCACAGCAGGAACGAAGACTAAGGCCCAGGAGGAAGCCGCAGGCAAGGCGGAGCCACCGATCAATAGGAAGCAAGGAAAGGAGAGTGACCTGGAAGGCAACCACTAGTAAGGTAAGTAATAGACAAGCTTTAAGCTCTTTTTAAATGTATTTTTATGTTTTAATAATAGCTTTCGCTAACAGAGCCTGCGCGCTGTAGCGAAAGCCTAAAAAGGTAGAGTAAAAAAAGTGGAGAATTGAGCATTTTTTTATAACCAAATATCAGAAACAACTAAGCTACTCACAAAGGAGAAATATTCAGATAATGGTGTGTACTGTCACCCTTTTCATTTAATATCTTCATAAGAAGAATAGTGACAGCTCCAATGTCAGTCTGAATTGCTGAGGAAAGATGAAGACAAAATCGGTCAATTATCACTTTTTCCCTGCGATGCCATGATACAGGCCTTTTTTGCTGCAAAAAGGAAAAGTAATAAAAACAGTACAGACTAATAAGTAGAAAAGTTAAAAAAGTAGACTGCAAACAAAAGTACACAAATGAGAAAATGGCAGTGAAAATGTATTGTTGGTAATGGGATAAGAGAAGCTCAGGGTTATTTTTACGGGTCAGAGTAAGGTAAGGTATGCTGGGTGGTATATGGTAAGGTGTATGGGTTAGAGCTAAGGTAGGAGTAAAGAGTAGGGTTGGCATTTGGTAGAGTCAGGGATGAGAAAAGCATTGGGTTTGTGTTAGTGTAACTTTATGTGCTGGGTTAGGCTAGATATTACACTTATAGTCAGTGCATGGGTTAGGGTTAAGATTGGTGTATGGATTAGGGTTTATGTAAAGGATGGGGTTAAGGTTAGGGGTGAGACAGTTACGATTAGGGTTAGAATAATGGAAGATGTAAATTATTTTGTAAAACGGAGTGGGAGAAAGGTGGCAAAGGGCATAGTATGAGATATCCCTGTAAAATTGCCGAAACAACCTGGTGCAAGATTAAAAAAAGGTTCGGGTTAAAAAGGGAGTACCAGTTACAGATTAGGATGACGTTTATTGTATGCCAGTGGTAAATAAAGAAATGTACAGGTACAAATTATATTTTTACTTCTACATTTCTGATTTTACTGCTGACATACAACTTAACCATAACATTTTCACATTTTTACCACTGCCTTGTTGCCTCTTCAGTTTTGCACTCTCCTTTATTACATACAATCACTGGCCTGTTCTGAAATGGTTTCATCCAGACTACTAGTATGCCATGAAATAAAGCTTTCCAAACAAACACAGAACATAGTGAAGATATTAAAGATGCGCAGGCGAGAAAAAAATCAAAACTGTTTTTTGGTATATAGTCTTGGTGTTAAAAATGTTAGTTTTTGATTGCGTGGATATCAAAACGCCTCTGACGGAACTGAATTCAAACTGGCTAAAAGTATAAATAACTGAGCTCAAATAAAAAGGGCTGATAGCCAGGCAACACACACTTTCGTGATAACGGGCAACAGCAGCTTTGGAATTGTATAAAAGGAAGGTCCACCCTGTCCCTTAGAGGTCATAAAAGACTAAGGCTTTCCTGGATGTCACAGCCTGACAGCATTTGGGAAAAATATTTTAAACAATACCAAGCCATGCACCCAGATGATGAACGATCTTGTATAGCAAGGTTGATATGATGTGGAGTCAGTATTTAGGCACTAACCTGGTTGTTGCTTTACAAAGCCAATCGTGACCCCACACCTTACAGATTTCCATCGGCCTCCAGGCAGTGCAGATATACCAACTCACTATTCGGAGCAGAGAAAATTGACAGGAGCTCCTCCCCAGGCAACAGGTGAACCTCTCCCAATGTGTAAGGAAAGGATGCTTTCTAAGAAGAGACAACCCTGCCACAGACAACACATTTTCCTGGGTTCCCTCACTCTTGCCCCACAGCCAGCACACAGACAAGATAACCTGCACTAGTATTTTCAGTGGTTTTTTTTATTAGAAGACAAGTTAGCCCATGCAAAACAAATGGTAGTAAATACATCAGTGATGGTGGCAATAGAGAATATAAAGAATGTAAATATAATGAACATGATATTTTCGAACGTTCACTTTCATACTAAACCTTGTGGTACCTGTCCAATGGAATTCCAGATAGGATGTGACAGGCGCAGTCTGCCCTTTCCATTTTTACAGTAGCCTCCACTGGGCACCAGTGTTGATAGACAATTATATCACTCTCCATTCTTGGTACCCAAGGAGATCTGACAGATCACAATGTGCATGTGATAATGCAGACACAGTAGCCACTGACGGCCTTAGAATGGCTGCCTAGCACCAGTTCTCACACTTATTTGCACACTATCTTCTGGCGGCTCAGGTGTTCCACTGTGCTTGGGACACTGAATCCCTCTATAAGCTCTGTAAAGATCCATGGAATCGCTTTCCACGAGGCACCATTCGGTGCTCTGCCTGCCATAGTGCTTTAAACACAGAAAAACACAACGCTTCCAAGAAATATCATGCCCTGCCACCAAAAGCATTATTTGGCTACAGTACAGTTTTAGCACCACTTTGAATCAGGCTACAAAGTTTATGCAAATGGTCATCCATGTTATCATCAACAAAGGTGAAGCAAATGACTGCTTCAAAGAGACGCAGTCAAAAAGCTGTGCGACTACTCTACAAAGCAATAATTGGTGTTGGTGTTAAATTGAACCTTTATTTCAAATGCTCTGTCCCCATGGCCTTTGGCTGATAATAATTCTAATACTGATGACTTTTAAACATAAGTGTGTGCAAATATTTTACACATCTTCCTGTGCATAAAATAGTGATCAGCTGTGAGAAAGGGGATTATTAGTTTGGGTGTTTTTTCAGCAGTAGCGGCCGGCAACGTTAAAATATGGTAGGGCGCGATGCCTAAAAAACTCACCATATATGTTGCGTTTGAAGGCATGCAGGGTCTCGTTGCGGTCTCTCTCTTCTCCTGGTGCTCTCCTCGACGGTGAGCAGTAAGGGCAGAAAGGGAAGGACTTCCTGCCTTGTGCAAAGTGAAACCAACCAATCGCAGCTCCAGGATTGGTTGGAGCAGGCTAACCCAGTGCTTATTTTGAGGCTGGGGGCCTGTCGCTGCAATCCCTCGGCTGTTTCTCAGCCCTGTGATTGCTAGCTCTGAAGTGTGCATGTCAGATTGGCCGGCTCTAGATAGCCGGCCAATCTTACATGCGCACTGGCAGGGGCTGGAGCAATAGTGCAATTGCAATAATCAGCCCCACACCCTGCTGTAGCACTGTAACAGCGCGAAACTGCGACACATTATAATAAAATTCATTACCATTTTATTAATGTGTTTGCATGCTGCACTCGCAGCAGGCAGGGCGATGCTCCTCCACCATAACAGAGGAGCTGCCGCTGTTTGTGAGACCCCACCAAGTAATAATGTCACTATTCTGTATCCTTAGCTCAGTCCTGGGTAGCTGTGGCACACAGCAGTCAGGCATAACTCAAAAGAAACAACTGTAAAGCTTTTATCAGTACCAAAACATTTAACAAGTTGTAAACACAACACAATAAAGATCCCACTCCAAGTTATAAAAATAATTTACATTTTAATAAACAAATGGACATGCATTTCGCCTGATAAGGGAGATAGATGCCCTAGATGTGCCACAGAGAAAGCGGGCTTTTTACATTTAGCTTGGGATTGTCCACTGGTCAAGCAGTTCTGGGTGGAGGTGGTGGGCAGGATTGTTGCGGCTACAGGCATTCGGATGCAGCTTGAACCCTTGAATTGTTTACTTGCATTTGTCCGGAAGCCAAAGAATAGGAAACTCCCATATAAGCTCCTACAACTAATGCTAGTGCTCACTAGGCGAAGGGTAGCTATAACCTGGATGGGGCAGAGGGGCCCAGAAGTGCCCATCTGGCTTAAAGATGTCTGAGAGTGGTCCCTAGCTGAAGAAACACACATGCAACTCACCCGAAGGGATGAGAAGCTGCAAGAAGACCTAATGGTTTGGCGGGAGTTGTGTTCCTCTGGGTTGGCGGAGAGGGAGTCCTCCTCGCAGGATACAACTGATGGCGAGGAGAGTGGGTTGGATGGAGAAAGTGGGCCTCCCCTTGCCACGGAGTGAGAGGACTGACCCCAGTTATATGCACACTGGGAATCGGTGCTATGCCCCATGCTCCCTCCTCACTGTAATATGCTTCTGAATACTTATGTGACCCCATGGTATCTTTCCCCCCCGGATGTGACCATCTGTGCTACGTGCCATTGATACTATCAACAATATGTCTATGTACGCTGTATTGATGCCGATTTGTTTCTGTATTTGTATAATGCAAATTGAAAAATAAAGTTTAAAAAAACAAAAACAAAAGGACACTAAAATGACAAAAATCAGGATCAGGAGAACTGGAGATATGATTTTTAATTTTTTTAAAAGTTTTCCAGTGCCAAAAAGCTCAAAGCGCTAACCATGGGTATCTGATCGCACTAGACTGGGTCAAAAGTTAAGGCCAAGAGTGGGTTAGATACAGAGACCAGATTTGAATCGGTGAAAACTTTAGCTTCTGACTAAGTTTTCTGGAAGAATTTTCTCATCGGTGGGAAAGGGCTGCCCGCTGGATCAGACTGAGGGCTTGGCGATGGCGGGGTGCTACTCAGCTTTGGTCCCAGTGAAATCCTCCACGTTGAGACTTAAAACGTTTTCTGGAATTGGAGCTTCTTTCAGCGGGACAAATCAGCAAGCTGAATCTGACCGGCGATGCAATGACAGTGGCTTAGGTTCCGCAGCCGTCCCGTGGTAGCCTCTGGTTCGTTAATGAAAAAGTTTCTAAGTGTCTACTTTTGCAATCTTAAGGGGCAAGAGTACACTAACACCAGTCAAGGGTCCAGGACCTTTTGGGCACAACTTGGTGAGTTAGGTCTCGATCTCCATGAAGCCACCAGCTGGGTCCAGGGCAGATCCAGCTTGAACTGGTCAGCTCGGCTCTTCTTTGTTGTAGGCTTCTTGCAGCTTTTGTGTTCCTGGACCTGAAAAGAAGGCTAGCAATCTAGCCTTGGAGTCCACTTTTCTGTCTTGGGTTCAAGTGGGAGCAGGTCCAGCCCTTGAGGTTTCTCACCACAGGTAAAACAGCCAACTCAATCCTTCTTCTGAATTGCAGTCCTTTTAGTTCAGCAGGTGCAGTTCTTCTTTTTACCACAGGTCCAGAAGCGTTCCCGAGAAGGTATCCATAGGTGCCACTTCTATAAATTTCACATGAGCAACCCTACACACTTTGACTTAATTTCCTCGGAGGGTTGGCCCATAACAATCCCACAGTGCCCTGCTCTGCCAAACTCCAGCATGGCATGTATCTTTCTTCCCTTAGCCAAAGCTCTGTATGCACAACATAGGTATTTTTCTTATTTCACACCCCTGCAAAACCAGTTCTGGGTCAGATTTCTCCTCCCGCCCCCCACTGAGATTGCTGCCACTGTGGCTACTGAGACAATGGCAGGAGCATGCCTAGCTGTGAGCTACATCTGCCTGTAACAGTGGCTGTCACTTTGAATCTTGTACAGTTAGTGGGCACATTCCCCAGGTTTTGTCAGGAGGAGGTCACACCTCCTTCAAACCAAGGCCCTTTTGTTCCCTTTCTTTAGAACAATTCACACTTCCCAGCAGGCTGCCAGGTTACAGTTGAGGGATTATCTCAGAAAGGGCTACTAGAGGATTTAGGCATGAAAATGCCCATTTTTCAAATAGAATTTTAAAATCTAATTTTACCATCAGGTTGGTTTTTAAATTCCAATTGATTTGAGACCTTGAATCATGGGTCTAGCTATTCCCAAACCAGAATTATACATTATAAGGTGTTATAATGTAATCCGGTGCTTTTCTATGGGAGAGCCAACCTTGCCACAGTGAAAATTGACTTTGGTGATTTTTACTTGTAAGACATGTAAAATTTAAGAACACCTGCTCAACTTTTCAAATACCATACACCCTGCCGGTGGCCACTTAGGGCCTCCCTTATGGGTGACGTACCAATATTAAAATGGAAGGTTTAGGCATGGCAAAGGTGTATATTGACAGGTCGAAAATGCAGTTTAAAAACTGCACAGCTAGGCTGCAGTGGCAGGCCGAGAGTCATGGTATAACTTGTCACTTTAGTGGTGACATAATAGGTGCTGCAGTCCACAAGTGACATTTAACTTACAAGCCCTGGGTAAACAGATTACCATATACTAGAGACTTATAGGTAAGGTAAGCATACCAATCAGGTATTATTCAACTTCACATACTCTCTAGAAGTCAGAGCACATACACTGGGCTCTATACATCAGCACCCCTGTATTCAGCCAGTAAACCAGCATTACATCTAGCAAAAAGTGGGGGTGACCCTGCAAAAAAAAGGCATTTCCTCACACCTGCAGAGACCAAACATGTTTGAAAAACATTCCTTGAAAAGCAACCACATTGTACCCCCATATCTGCATTAGTTATGTGGCACAACGATCTGTAGCAACTGATGTTGAGAGGCACTGAGGGATGAAAATAGTAGACTGTGTAATCAGAATACTGCCCAACCCATTGCCTCCTCTGAATGAATGGCGCCTGTTGATGTAACACATATATGCGAAATGAGAAAACTCTACATGGGAGTAAATTTGTACAAATTTAAGTTGAACACACCCGTTAAACTAATATTACATTTATATTGCATGGGTAGGGATTTTTAGCAATACACACTTATTTCACACATTCCACCATACGTATGCTAGCTGAAGCAAAACCTGGTTATAGAAATGCCACTCCCTCTAATGAACAATAATCACATTAGTGAGGTTTATGCTTTTGTTGGTGGAGAGTGTTCGTCATGTAAGTGAATTTAAAACAATATTAGAATTGTATGCTTCAAGAGGAGACAAATGTGCACTTTGCCAAAGTTTCAATGAAAAATCACAAATACTTGGGGCCTGATTTTTAGTTTGGCAGAAAGGCTACTCAGTCGCAAACGTAATGGAGTACCCCATACGCCAAATCCTCGGTGTGCCCGCCTCATTTAAAGATGGGTGGACAATAAGTTTCCTCAGACAGATCAAAGGACTAGGAGCAATTAAAGAAGAACATTACACCATCCACTCTAATTAGGGTGGGCGGTGTAATGTCTTTTTGTTCTGTTAGTCACCACAAGGTAAAACCTGGGGTGAGGAATACAAAAAGAATGATGACCCCTCAATAATGAGAAAAGTCCCAGGATGAAGGGGTCATTACTTTTTAGTTTTTCAGGAACCAACTCCCACTTGGGGAGTTTGTTTCTGAAAAAACAATCTTTGGAAAAGTTTGGTGAACAGACATCAAAACCGACAGCGGCTGCCACCAAACATTTTGTCCGATGAAAGGAACCACTTTGACAGCGGTTCCTTTCAATGTACACAGATGATCACTGGTGGTCATCTCTAAATCTGGCAGTTGGTAGTCCATCAAGGTGGTGGTGGTAATGCCCTTCCCACCCTGAAGGATGGAGTACTGTCTGTCAAACCTTAAATCAGACCCTTATTGTCTTGGCCACATATTTACCTTAAAAGACTGTCACCGATGAATGAACTCCAATATCTAGGTGTTCTCTGAGACTTAACTGTGTGGTGAAAAGCCATTAATGAGACTGTTCTCTGTTTTCGATGGAGTAAAAATCTTATTTTTGAAAGTTGACATTCTAATATTAACAGGATAAAAGATTATTCCAAATCAAAGATTAGCTGGATAGTGATTACCTTAAAAAAGTGCAGGAAAATATTGCATTGAATACAAATAACAGTGACTTACATAAATCAGAAAAGAATCTATGAGGATATTGAAGATGTGTTTGATACCACTGACTACACTTTACAATACCTCAAGCAGCACAGACCGGGCTCCCTCAATAGATTATGCAGGGCTGCTATGCGGGAACACCTGGGCCCCTGTTTGCTTTGGGGTGGGCGAGGGATATATTATGTGCCAGCAAAGGAGTCACGCAAAGAAGATTACTATGCAGTTTAATCTGATAATTTCAGACTTGCATGAGGACTTACTGGAGACTGAGTTATATCTCAAAGCTGGTGATTTCCATTGTACAATACTATGTGACATGGACGATATGTTTAGACTGAGCTATACTTCTGTGAGCCTACAACAGCTTCCTGATAATCTAGGACACTACTGTCCTTCAATTTGCTTCATGTAAATTATTAATGAGCTTTTTGTAAAATATGCAAAATCTAATTTGAAATTCTGTGTTGTGAATGCAAACAGGATCTGGAGAATCTAGTGTCATCAGCTGGACTCCATCCTGGATTACAGCTACTTAGTTCACATTACTGATAGGTGACTTTCCTGGAAGACGGAAAGGATCACTGGCTAGCCTTAAAATGTGGAACGGGAGCTCCTATAATGTAAAAAATCTCTGGAAAATCAACTCTGCAGCCTTAACTCATAGTATAAAGGCCGGGTGATTCTTTGAACTACTTAAAACGATGAGTTTTTGGCAGGCCAGTAACATGAATATATCCAACAAAATGGAGGGAAAGTCCTGTGAGAAGCTCTTGGCCTGAGGAGTTCAACCCTGTAGAGACTATAAAGTGTAATTGTATTGAGGGAAGGGTTTCCAGAGTCTGTGGTTATGGAGAATGGGCAATTTGTGCTACAGGAGATGGTTATTCGTATAAAAGGAAATATGGTGCAGGGCACAGCCTTATCACCTGAGAGCAAAAGGGTTGGTTGAAAGATTTAATGTAATGCCCACTGCGTGTTCAGTTAGCAAAGGGGGCATTCAAGGTGGTAGAAAGAGCCAAAATCGTTGTAGAGCTATCAGACCATTCATCACTCCACCAGTGATGAATATCCATTTCTTTCATTTCCAAGTAGGTTACCTATGCAATACTGATGGAAGAGGTGACAAACCTAATGTAGGAAGGCTGTTCAAATGGAGTTGGTGCAAAGAATGGGATGTGTATGAAGAAGAATGATGGTGACAGATTGTCTATGGGGTAGTTTTCCCAAATGAAGCAGACCTCTGTTTGGTGGAATCACGGCCCAGTAAGATGGTGATCCTCATTACAGAACTGCCTTTCGGGGCCAGAAGTATGGTCTTTCAAGAGCTTCAAATATAAGTGGAAGCTGGAAGCAGGGATGTGCATTTAGAGTATGTTGCAAGGAGAAAAGTTACAGACATACACATATAGTACTGAAATGTCATAACTTGCTTTTAATGTAACACATCAAGCAACACTTCTGTCATTCCTAAGCTCTGTAAATAATAGGAGTTACTACTATCAAACTTAATTGTGTATAACTCACTGACCTTAAAAGGACGACCATGCCTTGCTTGGATGTGATTTTGTGACCTGCAGATAAAGGAAGATAGCAATGGGACGCGTTTAACTCATTTAGACATTTAAAGTGACTTGCTAACACTGATTGCCCTCGCTACATTTTCATTTTGGGCAACTGCTTTCTCCCTCCCACCATGTCATATTTTTTTAATGGGGAAACTCATCTACACCATTCTCCTCTCCTCCCCTCCACTTTACCTTTCTGCCCACATCACCCGCTGTGTGCTACTTTGAACATAACCACAACCAAAGAACAAGTCGCCCAGATACCAAACAAAGGAAATCTTGCTTGGAATTGACGAGTCATTCACACAAATGCATTTTTTATTTACTTAACAATTTTTTATGTCACTGCTGAGCCCTAGGGTGGAGAGAGCCTCACAACGGTAGTTAATTGAAAGGATAAAATTCTTGCACAACGATTGGAGGTAGCACAGATATGCAGAATATCCACAAGAATAAGACAAGTGAAAGGTAAATATATCTATAGCGAACATTCTTAAATCAGTGTGACATGTAAACAATACACATTTGTAGACAGTAACAGTACAGTAGCAGGGCACAATAAGAAATCTACATTTGTAGTCAGCAGCAGTAAAACAGTAGGACAACTAGATAGGCTTGTTGTCACCAGCAGTACAATATGAGGGAACTAGAAAAAATAGCTATTCGTGGATAACGAAAATATAGCAGCTAACGGTAAACACTTCTAACTGCTATGAGGTAATATGGACAGGATATGTTATGCAAAAAAGAAATGCCAGTAAGGGTCCGATTACGAGTTGCATGTTATTGGAGGGGTGCAATTCCTCTCCGCCTGACTCATAATCAAGGCCTTTAAGGTTTGCTAGAACTGCAGTCAACAGGAATACACACAAAGTAGGGCAGCAGTTGCGTATCTGAGAGTAGAGTAGCAGTGGGGTATTTGTACCATCAGAGCTTTAAGATAAGAGGCGTTAGTGCAGGTTTACTAGATCATCCTTTAGACGGATTTGATTGACAAACACCCTGCTCGTTCCACATTCAAGATGTGATAATTTTGGGGAAATTTAGCTTCCTCTTTTTGGCCATCAATAACACACTCCACCAATGCACAATTGGCGCTCTCTCACTCTGCTTTACACAGACCAATTTAAAGACTGGGTCTATATCTGAGCTGTCGTAAATTTCTTTGGGTTCACCCAATACATTCAAAAGAGGTCAACAGAGTCCGGAAGACAGTAAGAATAGGGCTACGCTCCGCATGTAATTCCCACAGGAGTGAAACAATGGCAAGAGAGAAGCTCCGTGCCCACATCAATCTGTTGCCTGTCGGCTAGGTTAGTGCTATACAAGTACCACGTACAACCATACACAGCACCCACAATTATAACCATACACTTATAGCAAGAAAGTAGAATTTACGGGCACGGGTTCATGGCATTACGTACAGAGAAGTGAATGAGCAAGTAAGTGACTACTATATCTGTAAAGCACCTTCCACTCAAGATAGAGTCTCTAGGCTCTGGTCTAAAAACTGCAATAACCGTACTGGTGGCGCATACACTTTTTTCTTAAGCTTCACTGCAGGCAGGGTAGTGAGCCTAGTATCTGGTGATAATAGGTTCGACAATTATGGTGCTTGAACATAAAAAGAGCAGCCATACCGTGGAAACAATGCACATGATATCTTCAATCTGCTGCATAGTCCTCAGCTCATGGACTGAAACTTGACATGTACCTGGGGGGCGGAGCTAGCCACGCCTGGAAATGGCCGCATTGTGAGCGAGCTCCTCCGGTCATGTTCCTATCCTGCATGAATCCTTAAAGCACAACGCAAAAATCGCCACAGAAATATCTGATCCGGCCTCTGGATAGCGGTGCGAACAGCCGTGCTCGAGATCGCCGCTGAAGACGGAGCCGAAAGCTCTCAAAACTGCCGAGAAATCTGGACCGGAGCGCGGCCTGCGCTGTGCGGACGTGCGCGCTCGGCGTGCATACTGCGTGAGCCCCGGTGGTGGTGACGTCCGGCTGCCACGCACTAGGCCGCATCCCAGGCGAGTGAGCCGGGCCGGTGTGGCCGAGCGAACTGCCTCCCCGGGGTGCCCCTTGCTGTCCGGTGCCTGCGCGGACGTCCCGGACAGTCGACAGAAGCAGAGAGACGGCTGGGACATTACCGAGACCGAGGTCAGTGAAACGAATGAGCACAGACCCGACGCTGCGCACTTAGTGAGTACCATTGTAAAAATACCCCGCATGTGGCCCCGAAGCCGGGACGACTAGATTGCACCTACGCTGCATTGGATGCTGCTACGCATGGCGCAGAAAGGACGGAGAGGCTATATGGCGCAGTTCATGCCATGCAAACGACACAACGCTGGCGCCTTTTAATATCTCCCGCTGAGTACTGGGGGCACCCCAAATGGACACCAAACTACTGAGGGAAATTCAATCTCGCCCCCCACCCCATAATACAGGGCGTGCTGCTGGTGCGTGCAGGGTGCAGGCCTTCACACATTGGCCTACACACAGAGAGACTGTGGCCATCCTTGAGAACTGGCTGTGGGGGATTAAACAACTGTGGCGGACAGCTGTGAAATATAAAGGGCACGGAGTTGACTGCCGCGAATCACAGCGCGTGGATTGTTATACTCACCGGCCGAAAACTGGGCACAGGCGGCACGTGGCGCGCATGAGACGTGTGTGAGACGACGTAATTCCATGGATGCGTGAAGTTGCAGATTCGCAATCTTGGAGCCATAGTCGTATGCAGTAGTCCCCTGCCCAGGGCTGCTTCTGGGGCCCTGAGACCTGGTGTTCCGTTATCCTAGAGGCGATTGGTGAAACACCCGAGGTGTGGCTGGGGACACACGAATGAGCAGTAGTGCTGCGTACTGCGGAGACACGGCCAACCACTTGCTCCCTCATTCGTTAAGAGCTGTAAGGAGAACATCAAACATGGGTAAACCAGACAAAAACCAACCCAAACTGCACTTTGAACAGTCCAAAAAAATAACTGAGAGCTCAACTGATGAAGTAGCTGGGAGCCAGACGCCTACATCAACAGGAACTGCGGACTCAGCGGTGGATTTTCACGACGATCCAATCAACACTGACAAAAATTGATGGGAAAATAGACTCTTTAACATACCGTGTTGACTGCATGTCAGAGCGGCTGGATAGACATACAGAAAGAATTGATATGGCGGAGCGCCGCATCTCGGATACGGAAGATGCTCAACACCAACTGGAAACAAAACAAACAACAACGGACAAGACCCTAACAGCGATACTGGCAAAGACCGAAGATTTGGAGGCGAGGTCGCGCCGCAACAACCTGCGCTTCATGGGCATTGCGGAGACAACAAACACAGGCAACATGGAACACTATATTGAATCTCTCCTAACCACGCTACTGGGCAGAGAAACCTTCTCGGACGTCTTTATTGTGGAGCGGGCACACAGATCGTTGGCACCTCCGCCGCCGTCGGGGGCGAGACCGCGCCCCACAATAGCCAAAATCCTCAACTACAGGGATCGGGATGCGGCGCTCCGTAAGGCTCGCGAACTAGGCACTTTGAATCATGAAGGTATGACTATCTCTATCTATCCAGATTTCACTACACAGGTCCAAGAAGCCCGGAAAAAATTCTTAGACGTAAAAGAAACTACGAGAAATGAGACATTCCTTATGCAATGATCTACCCGGCGCGACTGAGAATTACAGATGACGGTAAAGTGAGAGTCTACAATACGCCTACAGAAGTACTTAAATACTTGAAAACGAAATCGGCACAGCAGCCACGTCGGAGATCCCCTAGAGGCGCACAAGATGAATCAGGACATCAGATGTTGAATAATGTAGTATACACTAACTAAGATCGCCTTGGACTCTTCTAAAGTGGAACCCACAGGCGGCCTCCTATATCGATATACTGTGGACTCAGATAAGTAACAGTTATATTTGATTGGGCTGTGCAATATCCTACTCAAAGAAGTGCGTAGTGTTGATATTGTCTAACGTGTCACTGCCTGGACTATATATGTCACTGCCTCCTCTGGATCACATTAGGTTTATTTCTATTTACCGACATTGAGTTGTGTAGAAACATAACACTTAACAACTGCTAACATGACCCCCTGTATGACTTGTTCATCGGGGATTAGGGCTAGCTAATCCCGCCACCGATGTGTACACCACAACCTTGTATTTTTCGTTTTAGTAAGTAATGTTCAAGGGGAATGAGTATATTCATCAGTTTAAGGGGTTTGTCTTTGCCAAAATTGGGATGGTGAAGTGGGAGGGGGGAGGGAAGGGCGGAAAAACCAAAAAACTGGTCAGCACAGAGACAGCTGTTACTGTTTATCTTATGATATGCAGATCTAGACGAGGATATCCTGTTCATGTAATTACCGTAGGCAGAAATGAATAGCAGGTTGATAACCACGAGGAAACTAACATTTATGACGTGGAATGTAAGAGGCCTACACAATTAACAGAAAACACGGAAGGTCTTTGCATATTTAGATCGTCATAAGGTAGATGTCGCCTGTCTGCAAGAGACGCACCTTACTAACACAACAGAGTGCAGAGTGGGGGCTAGATGGGCCTCACACAGGTTTGCATCATCCTACTCCACTTATGCTAGAGGAGTCTTACTACTTATTAAAAAAAATGTTCCCTTTACTCTGCTCCAATCAATTCAAGATGATCAGGGGAGATATGTTATTGTACAAGGTAATTTTGGAGGAACTGTCATGACTATAGTCAATGTATATGGACCGAATGTGGATGACCCCTCTTTCTTCACGGGCATATGGGCCAAAATACACACGCTTCCGCCATCTGCAATATTATGGGGCGGAGATTTTAATACGTGCATTGACCCCACTATGGACAGGTCCACCTGTAATGATCGATATGGTAAACAATCCACCAAGGTACTCAAAGAAGGTATGGAAGACTACGCTATGTTAGATATATGGAGGATGCGCCACCCTTCTCGTAGAGAGGGCACTTGCATATCCACTACACATAACACCTGGTCGCGAATCGACTTCTGGTTAGCCACGGCAGATATAAACGCTTGGACGACTGCACTCACGCATATGCCCAAAACTCTTTCAGCTCACGCGCCGGTTAGATTAGAGCTAACCATCCCCACCCACACACCACATCAATATACATGGCGCCTAAATCCTAGCGCGCTACAAGACCAAGTATTTAGAGTAGAACTGCGGCAGGCTATTACTGAATACTTTACACATAACGTAGATTCAGTGGATAGTGCTAAAGTACTCTGGAAGGCTTTTAAGGTAACGATTAGGGGCTTCTGTATCGGTAAACATGCTGGTATACTCAAAGACATCCAAAGACAATTGTCCAAAATTGAAGAAGAAATTACGAACCTAGAAACTACATATATGACCACATCAGATCCTAAGTTATTGGCTGAAATTCGAAGACAAATAGATAGGTATCACGAGTTTGCAGATGACGAAATTAAATAGCTTTCCCGCAGGTACACGGCCAGAGCCTATGGAGAAGGTGGTAGGCCAGGTAGAACACTATCCAGTAGGTTATGGCCCGCCCACACTGCGTCGTACATAACTCAAATTATAGATAGCCAAGAAACACTTAAATATGACACCCCCTCTATCACATATTGCTTCGCGGACCACTACACTCACCTGAACACTGCCAGGACGAATGCAACTCAAACTGAGATAAATAAATACCTGGACGATATTGCCCTGGCGTGGCTCTCTGATGCTCATCGGGAATACTTTAGTCACCACATAACGGAAGATGAGATGAGGGCAGCTATAAATTCACTGCCAACTAACAAGGCACCAGGTATAGATGGCTTACCTGGAGAGTTCTACAAAGAATATAAAGATATATTACTCCCCCACCTAGCAGCAATGTATGAGGAAGCTTATGAAGAGGGCATATTACCCCCCTCGCTACGTGAGGCACTCCTAATCACACTCCTCAAACCTGACAAAGATCCGGCTAGATGCGACTCCTACCGCCCACTATCATTAATCAACACAGATGCTAAAATACTGGCCAAAATCATTGCCCTTAGACTCCAGCCGCTGATGCAAAACCTAGTCCTTCCAGATCAAGCTGGATTTATTCCAACACGCTCAACCACACAAAATATACGGACTATATTTGCCATGTTCCATCACTTACACCCGGACCTGCCGGCCTCTGCGACTCTACTTCATGCCGCTAAGGCATTTGATTCTGTGGAATGGCCTTTTATGTTTCAGGTTTTGAGACGAATGGGATTCCCAGAACCATTTCTGAAATGGATAGCCCTACTGTATACACAACCCAGCTCTCGAATACGTATAAATGGTAGTACGTCTGATCCTATTAATATATTCCATGGCACGCGTCAGGGCTGCCCATTATCCCCACTTTTATTCACACTGGCGCTAGAGCCCCTCGCGTGTAAGATTTGTCAAAAACATGCCGATACTGCCCTGCGATTTCACTTACGGCCCATAACAATATCACTGTATGCAGATGACATGGTCCTATATACGAGACACCCGGACATAAATTTAAACAAACTCATCCGAGAATATATCGGATTCTAATACTTTTCCGGCCTCAGTATAAACTGGGACAAATCAGTGGTGATCCCGCTTATCCCGGTGACAACCAAACCAACAATTGACTACCATTACAATGGCAAACAGAACCAATTAAATACTTAGGGGTCTGGATACACCGAGATCCAGACTTGGTTTTGAGAGAGAATTATGGGAAAGCGATAATTAGACTAGAAGAACAGGTTGACAGATGGATCCACCTCCCCCTATCACTCGCCGATAGAATAGCCATACAAAAAATGGTGGTGCTACCACGATTTCTTTATTTATTCGTGAATATACCTATATGGATTCCACAAGTGCTCTTTGCTAGACTCCATACAGCTCTACTTAGACTGACATGGGCTGGAAAGCACGCACGAGTGGGCTGGAAGGAACTTACTAGACCATACACGCAAGGAGGTTTCGGGGCCCCAGACCTTCAACTCTACTATTACTGTGCACAGGCACAATATGCCCACTACTGGCTACACCCACATGGACATATACCACATATAGCTGTGGAACATGAAAATATGCTTCCCACTCCACTAATTGCACTTATCTCATCTCCCCAACTAAATACTCAGTCTACGGGGATATACCCAGCGACCTGCACTTCTAAAGCATGGCATACATTAGCAAAACGAGCGCACAAACTCCCAACGTATGCACCAGCGCTCCCGTTGACTCACCATCCACAACTCACAGTGACGCAAGAAACCAAAATGCTACATTTACTAAACGAGATGGGGTTTCATAAAATGGGGGATGTTTTCCCACATGGGACATTTATATCGCAAAACGATGTCACCCTGTGCACACATCATACTCCACTGAAAATCTTTGCATATATGAGACTGCACGCAGCACTCAAAGCTTTATATCCCACATTCCCAGACGAACTGCTGACACATAATGCGCTGCAAACCCTGCTGGTGTCTCCGACGCAGCAGGGCCTTGTTACGAAATTATATAATACAGCCCAACTGGAACAATTCCATGCTCAGAATAGACCCAAAACAAGATGGGAAGACACATTAGGGGAAAGCATCACCACAGAACACTGGGATTACAGCTGCATGCAACTGCAGATACTGACTTCCAATTGCAACTTGAAAATAATACATTTCAAGTTTCTACATCAAGTGTATTACACACCCGCACAGCTCCATAAATATGGTTTGAGAGACGATGACAAATGCCGCAGATGCGGAGCTCCCACAGCGGATTTTTTGCATGTGGCCTGGTCATGCCCGCAACTACATTCCTACTGGGCAGAGGTAACCAACACGCTTACTACCATATTGGCAGAACTGATTACCAATACGCCCCAGATATGTCTACTAGGCATGTATAAGATCAAGTTAGCTCATAGACGCAAGTTCCTAGCAATAGCATTGTTGCTAGCAAAGAGACGTATAGCAATGAAATGGGGCAGCAAGGCTGCACCGAAATGCAAAGATTGGATAGTAGATATGATATACTGCAAGACACAGCTGGAAACATATGCAGAAGAGTTACCATAGGCTTCTCGGCCGAGGGATTTTTGGGAACCACTAGTACAATTTCTAGATTCTACGCAGACTGATGGTTGATGATGGACCGGAAAAAGGTGTGTAATTGCAGTATGCAGTATCTTGTTTGTACCCCAGCAAGATGTTGGGACGAGGAGGGAAGAGGTAGACTATGTGCTAAACAAGGCACGTGGGAGACTTTTGCATACTTGGCACCTGTTATCTTATGTTGACCCTCTCATGCTATGTATAAAGTGAACCTGTAATATCTTGGATACTATAGATTACTGCATAATTGAGTGAAACCATGATTACCCGGACATGTATTGTAACTGATCGTATGCATATCTGTAACATGATGTCTTCATTCTGTGCTTGACCGAGAAAAATAAATAAATAAAAATGAAAAAAAAAAAACAAACCTCACAAGTACCTTGGGCCTTGCTGATGTATGCACTTAAATGTGGTGTTAAGAATCCTGAATACATTATGGGCCTGGATTTAGAGCCATTGCAGAGTGAGAAGAGCTTCTGATGCTTGATTATTTTTCTATACTATAACAGCTACATTCTAAGTCCTTTGCAAACTGTCCCCTAGATATTTAGGTAAACCTGGAATATAGAGTACTGTAGTAATCCAGGTGAGTGTTCACAGCTGCCTCTACTACCAATGTACGGTTCTTTCGAAAAGGTAAAGGGAAATAGGTTTAAGCCTGTTGATGTTGTAATAGTAGCTTTTTGTAAGAGTGGATTTGGGGTCTAAGAGAGACTTCTGCATCAGATGTGAAACCCAAATTTTTCTTTATCTGAGGAGGTAAGCTTTAGTTCAAAACTATTACAGATCACATAACATTAAAAGGTGCACCAAGACGATCAGCAGAGCCTTAGACCCAAAAACTGAAGCCCAACCTGAACAGAAAGTGTTCTCATTATGAGCTAGTATAAGGAAAGTGAGCAGAATGCAATACCCTCATCATTATGGGTGAGAACATTATTTTGTGTCCACGAACAGTAGATGTGAACTGGGATCAAAGACTGTCATTACTGTATTTAAAGGTGTTAACCCAAAATAAAATATGTTGACTGGGTTGACGGACTGCCATTATTGAACAGTTTGCCTGCGCACCACCGTGCCCAAACAGTCTTTTCAATAGTAAAATAAAAACAGAAACAAGAACCTGCTCATTAACTACATTACTAAATTTCTGTATGTTTTTGTCTTTTAAAGGCACTAGCATAGTTCAAGTAGTTGCTTTTCAGCTCGATCTTTATCTTAGCCTCGTTGACAGGCGCAGGCGAAACCTGCTCAGTTGAATCTTGCACAAATCACATGATCATGTAGTGATACAGTGCATTCCAGTCCTGGCACAAACAGTGTTTTTTGCCCATGTTGGTGTATTTTTGACTTACAGCTCACCAGATTGGTTTTCTAAAAAAGAAACAGACCTGTTTCTAGTGTAGCCCTGCTCACAGTTATTTGATGAGCCAGAAAGAGGCCCCTCACCAGACAGCAGAGCACCTCTGGCACAAGGATCAGCTGAAGGAGCCAGCGCCAGACAGCAGCAGTATGCCCAGGTTTAATGGTTGCCCCTCATTTCACTTGCTATCCCTTCCTCCTGCACACCCCTTTAGACTACCAGACATTACCTCCTCGTCCGTCTTCCCTCACCCAGTCCTTACATGTGAGATGCATCTCCAAATTGCAGAACATATTCCTTAGCCAACACAAATAATTCCCCTAATATGGCCACCTGCAGTGCTAGAGGCACTCTTATGGTTTGACACCACGTGATGACCTTTGACTACCATCATTTTAATTGACTTTGGTGTTTCATTTTACCCTAGCCTGAATGTACGACATCCTGCATATCCCTTGTTTCTCTTGAAGATTTCTTCTTGTGGTTTTGAAGTGGGAGCTGTCACAGTAGAACAGCTTGCCAAGGACAGAACGTGTGGGATGTGCATTTGAAAGCATGAGAGAGAGAGGTATGTGGAATGTATTTTTTGGTCTTGAAGTGCAGTGTTATGAGCAGTGGTGCACAAATGTGCATTGTGTTGTACATTGAGAGATGAAGTATGTGATGCTATAGGCAGTGGTGCACAAATGTGCATTATGTTGTATATTGAGAGATGAAGTATGTGATGCTATAAGCAGTGGTGCACACGTTCATTGTGTTGTACATTGGGAAGTATTATGAAGTTCTTACTTTTGGCTTTGACATGGCCTCATGTCATCCTGAATTCTGACTCTGTCTTGCTTGAGCTCTTCTGAGCGCACAGTCAGGCCCCCAGAGTGTTTGCAAGTTGTTTGGGTTAATCACGTTCAAGGTTGCTTTGTTTTGAAGAGATTGTTTAATGTACCGAAGGCTTTTGTAAGCTTCGTTAAGATAAAGGCTGAAACATGTGAGAATGTAGAGGGAACGTGGGAACTCCTTTTGCCCTGGAATGCTTGCATGGAAGGTGGCCAATTCCAGTAAGTTTCCTTGGCGCAAAGGGAAGGACTCTCGAAACTTCTAGTGTGTTTTGAGACTATAAAGCCAGAGAATGTTGACAGGCAGCTTGGGAGCTCACTTGTGGAGTAGACGTACTGTCACAAGAAGAATCTGGATTTGAGTCCTGATCGCGAGTCCATGCCTAGCTGTCAACGGCTCCTCCAGCTTGAGTTGGCAAGGACTTCGAGTGAACGATCAGGTGAGGTGATTTGTTTCTGACTAGTGCCATTGTGATGCGTGGCTGATTGTGCGTGCATATTCAGTTTCCAGTGGCTATGATCATTTGAGGTGTTTTCTTTGTGATGTGTGTGTGAGTCACAGTGCACATCCAAAGTAATCATTTGATGTATTTTTAGTGTATATATCTTTCTGATTTCTTGCACGACGTCCAGTATTATTTGCTGCTTGTTTATTCATTATTATTATTCATGCATTTAACAGTTACATTTGCTAAGTGTGTTATTATTGCTTGCATATAAATATATATATATCTCTATATACATTTGAATATTGTTCATTTGACATCTGGGAAAGCCTTTCTGTCAGAGAGCATTGCATAAATAAAACCCCAAGCCTCATTTTAAAAAGAGTATGATGTGTTTCATTTTTGTAAAGTGAAACCCCTTTCTAGGTGTTGTTGTGTTTTATGTCTCCCGCTTGGTCGTGTTTGGGCCATCGCGTGGGAGTGGTATTCTTGAGGGCGAAGCAAGACACCACCATTTACCCAGCCATCTCACAAAGGGTTAACCGTAACATCACTTCCTGTTGTTTTTTTTTAATTCTGCTTATCTAACCTACCTGGCTCCACATCGCTATAAGAACAGTAAGTTCTTTTTTCTTACTTTTATATATATATACTGCTGTAGCAGCCTAATTAGTGTGGTCCAGACGCGCCCTGCTCAAGTGGGTGGGGCCATTTATGCCGTTCTCATGCTCGCGCTGCCAGGGATACACTTTAACAGTTCCTGGCGTGCTGTTGGTCACGTTTTACGGGCATTATTAAGCTGTTTTTCTGCTGTTTCTGCAACTTTTGGCATTTATCAGTTTAACGCGAAGTGTGGTTAGCTGTGTTTAGTGTAGGGGCGCCTCTTCTGAAATGGCACCCGTGTTTCCTTGATTCTGCTGCGATCCCACAGGATTACAGGGGTTTATTGCCGGCACTCCCGCTATTTCCTGGAGTGTCGGCAGTGGATTCTGTCTGTGATTTTTGGCTGTGCTTTTTAGGCATGGAGAAAGCAGGTCCCTCAAAAGAAGTTTCAGGCGATGATTGGTAATGCAGTGGAGTCTGCTTTACAGAAACGCGACTGTCCTGTTTCTCTTAAAGTTCCATTGGCTTGTGGATCCTGAAGAGGTGGATCCAGATAGGGATGATGCGGATGAGGGTAGGTGGGGGTGTTTTCTCTTTGGGGAAGAGCAGTCCATTTTGGGTCTTCCTGATCCTGCTCCACCTGGAGTTGAGGAGGAAGATTTTTTTGCATGTTATCAGCGGGCTGAGCCTGAATCAGTCCCACTCTGTTTGGCCATTCGTAAAGTGCTGACTCATGAATGGAGGGAGGTGGATTTGAAAACTTTCCCTCATTTTCTGTCTAAAAAATACCCTATGGAGAACTTTACAAAAGAATTTCCGCCAATTAAGGAGACATCATGGCTGGGCTTTCAACATAGGGTAATGTTATTTAGGAGGATGCCTTGCCTCCGAATGCAGTTGACAAGAAGGTGGAGACTTCTTTGAAGAGCTCATATGCAGCTTAAAATGTTGGTATTTGGGTGACTACCTATACTAATTATGCAGTGCCGTCATTGCCTAAAGATTTCCAATCCCTGGCTGATCTGATGAAGGGGGGGTGAGGATCCTTCTGCTCTGTTGAGCATGATGGAACAAGAGGTTTGCTTCTTGTCAGACCTGTCGTTTGACAATCTGTGTGTCTCAGCAGCTGCATCTGGGGCAGTGGTGCGGCATGGTGTAATCTTTGGATGCAGACTTGTAAGGCTGACGATGCCCAGAAGTCCACTTTAATGAAATTCTCCTTTGATGGTTCCAAGTTGTTTGTGCAGCAGTTGGAAGATCTGGCCAAAATTGCTGCCTCCTTTTCAGTCTGCTTTCCGGGGTCGGGGATTTGGTTACAAAAGTTCTTTCCCACTCCTGCTAAGAGCGCATTAAAGCCCTTTCGAGCCCGGGGTCGAGGCGGGGGTACCCCAGTTGATGATAAAGCCCGATTCCAGCCAGGAAGTTTGGCTTCCACTCTGCAGCCTCCTCCTAAAGCATGACTATCTGAATTCCCCTCCAGTGGGTGGTCGGCTGCTGTTTTTCAGGGAAGTTTGGCTGCATTCTGTACTAGATCAGTAGGCGGTCATGGTAGTTTTGGAGGGTTACCACCTAGAGTTTTCAGTCCTGCCTCCCAGTTTATTCAAGTCAACACATCTTCCAAGGGATCCTGTGAGGTGTCTGGCTTTGTTGGACTGTGTGCAGACTTTAGTGGAAAAGTCAGCAATGATTCCGGTTCCTGCACCAGAGAGAGAAGAAGGATTTTATTCTATTCTCTTTTTGATGCAGAAGCCATCAGGCAATTTTCGTCCAGCGTTGGATTTGAAAGACCTAAATCAGTTCCTTGTTCATCGACCATTCAAGATGATCACTTTGAGAACCATCTTTGCTTTCCTGACCAAGGGGGATTTTCCAGCCTCGCTAGACATGACGGATGACAATTTACGTTTGCCGATTGTTCCCACTCACCAACGTCACCTTCTATTTGCTGTAGACAGCAGGCATTTTCAATTCAGGGTTCTTCCCTTTGGCCTTATCGCCGCACCGAGGGTATTCACCAAGTTGGTGGCTCCATTGATGGGTATCTTGCATGGTAAGGGTTGTAGGAAGGTGGAATCTGACTATATGGTTGCCCCCACTTTTTTTATGGTGTTTTGCTGGTTTATGACTTAGTTGGACTGGGATCCTGCTATTCAGGGCCCCAGTCTATCTGCTTTTTCTCTAAAATGGTTTCCATGTGCCTTAGGCACATCACTGATTGGAATCTGGAGTGCCCACATAAGTCCCTAGTATATGGTATACTATGTACCAAGGGCATAGGTACCTCAGAGGCCTACCAGGGGCTGCAGCATTTATTATGCCACCCCTGGAAGGCCATCCAAACTGGCACCACAGGTCTGTACTGCAGCCTGGGTAGGGTGGTGCATGCACCCCTTACTGTGATATAGGTTACCTATATCACTAAATACATACACACATATAGACCTATAAGTCACTCCTAAGGCAGGCCTTATCAATCCTAAAGGCAGAGTGCATGGTTCCTATGTGAGAGGGTGCCCCTGCATGAGCAGGGCCCCTCTGCAGCGTTCGGAGACCCTTCTCTGATGCTGTTTGTAGTGCAGCCTGACCATATACTCTTAAGCGCATTATAACCTCGCGTTAAATGCTAACTTTGGAATGGCTGCACCTAAACATGTCGTGTTTGGTGTCAAACATCTTGGAATACTACCCCCCCGCCAATTCTGGCGGCGGGGGTAGCATTCCACCCTTCTAGAGGAAAAGACATGTTAACTCTGGCTAGCCCGGTAACTTCTTTCCAAAGCCCTGGCATCACAAAATGGATGCTGCTGCCACAGACACGAGTCTGGCCTCCTGCTGCTGGACGAAACTCCGGCAGGGGAGGCCTGGACAATAGGTTTCCTGTCCCAGGGAGGTGTGACCACCTCCCTAGACAGGATAATGTGTATTGGGGCTGGGCGGGAGCACTTTCGGGTGCTTTGAAGTCCTGCACTGGGGGCACACTTGGTGTCCCTGTGCATACCCCAGTTCAAACCGGATCAGGGCTTGCAGCCCCTGCTTTGGCGCGAACTGGACAAAGGGAAAGGGGTGTAGCCACCCCTCTGCCCTGACCCACCCATAGGTGGGGCCACAGAGTAGTCCAACCCCTATCCTTAGTATAAGTATAGGAACCCAGTCCTTAGGATTTTAGATTATCCCTGGACGAAACTCTGAAACAGAATCCTGGACCTTCGACGCTCTACTCAAGATTAGAGGACAGAAGAATCTCCCTTGGGGTCAAGGAGTGACTCCCCTGCTTGGCAGGCACCAAAGAAGCATCTGTCCGGTTCGCATTTCTGAAGCTCCCGTCGGACGCCGAAGTCATCGCATCACCAGAGGTGGATTCTCAGACTTCCCGAGGCTACCCTGAGTCCCCAGCAAAGCTGAGGCCCGTAGCTATCGTGGGTGACTTGAGACCGTGACCCCTGGACACCGAGCACATTTGCAAGTGCATCCTCTTCTGGGTCTCCCACGAAGTCGTGCTTTGGGCTCCGAGTAGCCCCAGCCTCCAGCACCAACTGCACCGAAGATCACTGGCCTCCACTCCACGAGTGTCCTGTGAGCCAGATCCACGTGCGACGTCTCGAGGCTCGTTCGCGGTCGCTAGCCCGTTGGCTAGTAGCCCTTAACGAAGGCCAATCTTTTTCTTACTTGGCATCCTGGTTGCTCCAGGCCTGCCCTCACTTACCCTCGCTGGGTGAGTTCCCCAGACCTTGCTGGTCTGCACCATCGACGATCTACATCTTCATCGAGACTTGCCGTTGCCAAGGTTTGTTGGGTCCAATCCGGTCGCCGACACCTCAGCACTCGACAGACATCGTGTACCAGCCCGAATCCTGCTCCTGGTTGCCGACAACGCCTCCTGGACCTCGTGGCTGAAGAGTCAAGACGACCGTCAACGCACCTGAAGCACTCGACATCGGTGGGCATCTGTCCATCGCCTTCCTGGTCACTGGCTAGTGACCCAGACTCTGTCCCCTCTGCTTTCAGGTTCTTCAGAACTCCGATCCCCTCTTGGATCCACCCGGACACTTTCCACTTGGTCGCCAGCAGCACTTTGCAGCAGATCGCCATTCAAATCGACGACGAAACCCGACCCCGAAAGGCACCTATGCACCCGGCTTCCCTGGGTGAGGTAACACGAGTACTCCGGTGCTCCCGTGGGTAGAGACTCTTCAAAGTCCTAGATCTCAAAGGGTTTGCTCCAAGTCCTCCTTTAAGTGTCCCTTTTCTCTAATTTCCCGATCACGACTTTCTCCATAGAAGTCAACGGCGTATCGCGGTTGTGTATTTACACTGCACGCGTCCCCGTGGGTCCCCTGTGTCACTACCTTGGGTGGTTCCTTGTGGTCCAAGCACTTCTAGAGGCTCTAGGCCTAGTGTCTAGTTCAGTCGTGGTTCTTATACCACTTTATTGGTATATGGTTTGGTACGCCCTAGGGCCCAAACGTGTATTTGTGCGATTACTGTGTTTAAATAACTTCTAACTTATGTACTTCGAACTCTAGCCTCATAAAGAGACTAGAGGGGTGTGTTTAGCAATAAATACATATATTTTGAATATATACCTGGTGTGGTGCTCTTTCATTTGATCACTCAAGAGATTATAGACTGGTAAAACAAGCTGCTTTACATTCCTTCAAGACTTAGCCTGAAGGCTGCTCTCCATAGCTACCACTAGGATAGCTTTCAATAAGGTTGTCTTTAACCTATCTCCAATAAGGGGTTGTTTGGACTGGTGCAAGGTGCCCACTATAATTAGTGGACAGCATATGCCAGGCCAACTTCTCACATTGGTGTGCAGCGTGTGGGATTCCAGCTTGCTATTGTTTTACCAGATAATCTCAATTGAATTGATCAACTGAAAACCACTAAAAGTACCTAAGGTACATATAATAAGCTTAGAATACAGTAAGTTCTACTGAACTTAGAGTTGTGTGTTAAGGGATAGCACAACCCTTTCTACAACTCAAGAGAGTTTAGTAGGCCACACTAGAGTAGGTAGTGCATACACCACACCACACTAGTAATGTCTTTAAGGGTAGGATCTAAAGAATCCTTGCAGGAAGCCACTGAGCTTCCACCCTCCAAGTATGATACACTCCCATTCTTGGAATTGAGAGCTTTATGCAACTTGAGAAAAATAAGGACAGGCCAAAGCCCCACCACCCAACACCTTAAAGAGTTGTTGGTGGCTTATGACCTTAGTAAGCCCTTGGGGACTGAAGGGGTAGGAGCTGAGGGTGGGGCAGATGATGAGGATGGGACCAGGGGTACCAATACCCCCAGCACCCCCTCTGAAACTGGCCAGGAGGGCGACAATGGCCCTGACCTGGATAATCCAATCCCTCCTGAGGAAGATGAAGAGGATGATCAGGATGATCCCCACTTTGTCCCCCCAGGAAGGATTATGAGTGTGCCCAGAAAGTCTAGATCTCCTTCTCAGGAGTCTAACCACTCTGGCACCTCAATAGGGAGCTCTGTCTTATCTCATAGGAGGGAATCCTCTCATGAGAGAAGAAAGAGGCTGGTTCAATATGAGGAAGCTCAGCTTGAAATCAGAAAACAGCAACTAGCTATAGACAGGGAGTCCCTAGATCTCTTTAGAGAGAGAAGAAAGTTGGGACTAGAGTCCCATGGTGGCAGCAATATCCCTAGAGATAGGGAAAGGTCTTATGACCATAGAAACCTAAACAAGATTGTCCCTCCCTACCAGAGTGGGGATGACATCCACAAATGGATAACTGCACTGGAGAGGGCCTGTAAAGTTCAGAAGGTCCCCCAGAGGCAGTGGGCAGCAATCTTGTGGCTCTCCTTTGCAGACAAAGGTAGAGACAAGCTCCTCACTGTAAGAGAAGAGGATGCTGACAATTACACAGTCTTGAAGAGTGCTCTGATAGATGGGTTTGGCCTAACCACTGAACAGTATAGGTTGAAGTTCAGAGACACCCAAAAAGCTCAGACTCAAGACTGGGTTGATTTTGTAGATTGTGCTACAAAGGCTCTGGAAGGTTGGATACATGGCAACAAAGTGCATGACTTTTTAGGATTGTACAATTTGATTATGAGGGAGCAGATCCTTAATAATTGTCAAAACCAGCTTTTGCACCAGTATCTGGTGGACTCTGATCTGACCTCTCCCCAAGAATTGGGAAAGAAGGCAGACAAATGGGTCAGAACCAGAGTAAAGACTAGAAATCAGGGTGGTGACCAGAAGAAAGATTCTACTAAGTCCCAAGAGAAAGGTGGGGATAAATCTAAGGATAAGTCCACTACAGGGCCCCAAAATTCCTCTTCTGGGGGTGAGTCCCAAACTCCTTCCTCTCCTGAAAAGAAACCATATTGCCATGTCTGTAAAAAGCCTGGGCACTGGAAATCTGATCCCAGTTGCCCCAGGCTTGGCAATAAAGAAAATGTTCCCCCAGCAACTACTACCCCCCTCCTGGTACTACCAGTAGTAATCCTCCAGTTGGGAGTAGTGCACCCAAAAAGTTAGGTGCTTTTGCAACAGGAACAGAGGTGGGCCCTGGTTCAGACAGGGACCCCTCAACAGACTCCTCTGACTCTGATGGTGGTGTAGGATTTGCCACCTTTACCATGGGTCCCACAGCAATGGGCAGGTACAGACTGGAGCCAATGATTAATGGTCAGAAAGCTGTGGCATTTAGGGACACAGGGGCTAGTGTCACCATGGTGTCAGGGAAACTAGTCCCCCCTCACCAGCTTTTACCTGAGTTTAAATACCAGGTGACCAACATTGATGGTGTCAGAACAGATCACCCCATGGCCATAGTCAATCTCAGCTGGGAGGGGGTCACAGGCCCAAAGAGAGTGGCAGTGTCCCCCACCTTACCTGTAGATTGCCTGATGGGCAATGATCTGGAAATTTCAGCCTGGGCTGAAGTTGAACACCAAACCCACCTTAGGATGTTGGGCGTCCATGTAAAGGTTAGTGGGGCTGTAATGGTCACAGCCCCAGCCCAAGAATTTGGAGAGAGGGAGCCTGAAAAAATGGCCCACTCTCCCCCAAAAGAGAGCACAAGGGTTGAAGAAAAGTCTTCTTCCCTCCAGACAGTAGGTAAGGGTCAGCCTCCTCAGGGAACTGACCCTACCCCTAGTGAAGGAACTGCCCCAGAGGTAGTCAGGCCTGGCCTGGCCACACCCCTGATGGCAGAGGACCCTTCCAAGGTGGTACCCAGTCTGGAGCAGGTAACCTGCCCCTCTCTACCCTGCCTCAGTCAGCCCAGGGCTGCAGAGGTCAGGGAGGTCAGTGGACCCCCAGGGCCCCCTGTCCAGAGGAACCCCCCATCAGCAGATTAGGGGCACCCAGTCTAGTAGCCCTAGCCAGGTGAAAACTCCTCTACACACTGAGGGATCCCCCATGCCTTTATGTAGGGACCTCCCCCAGAAGGTCTCTGGTAGGCAAGGGCAAACCTGGGACCTGAAGGTTCCAAACCTGCCATGTCCCTCCAGTAATCCATCCAAAGGGACCCAACCCCCAGCTGTAGGCAGCCAAAGGTTGACCCTTAGAGCAAAGTGCAACTCAGTCATGGAAAGACAGGCATGCATGGTGACCAGTGATCTGAGGAAGCTGAGGCCAACATTCCTAGGGCCTCACTTCCCTACTCAGACACCTCACCAGCCTTGTACTTTACCTAAGCACACCACAGGTAGTGATTCCCCATGGTGGAGACCCTCTCATACCCTTAGGGTGAGGGATTGCTTAGTGGACCATAAGACAGGGGGCAACCATGCTAGTGCAGGTGCTTCCTTATATGACCACTTAGTCAATGAAGGCTCAACTGGTCAAGGTTAGCCTTATCTCCTTTCGTTTGGGGGGGTTATGTAGGAAGGTGGAATCTGACTATATGGTTGCCCCCACTTTTTTATGGTGTTTTGCTGGTTTATGACTTAGTTGGACTGGGATCCTGCTATTCAGGGCCCCAGTCTATCTGCTTTTTCTCTAAAATGGTTTCCATGTGCCTTAGGCACATCACTGATTGGAATCTGGAGTGCCCTTATAAGTCCCTAGTATATGGTATACTATGTACCAAGGGCATAGGTACCTCAGAGGCCTACCAGGGGCTGCAGCATTTATTATGCCACCCCTGGAAGGCCATCCAAACTGGCACCACAGGTCTGCTACTGCAGCCTGGGTAAGGTGGTGCATGCACCCCTTACTGTGATATAGGTTACCTATATCACTAAATACATACACACATATAGACCTATAAGTCACTCCTAAGGCAGGCCTTATCAATCCTAAAGGCAGAGTGCATGGTTCCTATGTGAGAGGGTGCCCCTGCATGAGCAGGGCCCCTCTGCAGCGTTCGGAGACCCTTCTCTGATGCTGTTTGTAGTGCAGCCTGACCATATACTCTTAAGCGCATTATAACCTCGCGTTAAATGCTAACTTTGGAATGGCTGCACCTAAACATGTCGTCTTTGGTGTCAAACATCTTGGAATACTACCCCCCGCCAATTCTGGCGGCGGGGGTAGCATTCCACCCTTCTAGAGGGAAAGACATGTTAACTCTGGCTAGCCCGGTAACTTCTTTCCAAAGCCCTGGCATCACAAAATGGATGCTGCTGCCACAGACACGAGTCTGGCCTCCTGCTGCTGGACGAAACTCCGGCAGGGGAGGCCTGGACAATAGGTTTCCTGTCCCAGGGAGGTGTGACCACCTCCCCAGACAGGATAATGTGTATTGGGGCTGGGCGGGAGCACTTTCGGGTGCTTTGAAGTCCTGCACTGGGGGCACACTTGGTGTCCCTGTGCATACCCCAGTTCAAACCGGATCAGGGGCTTGCAGCCCCTGCTTTGGCGCGAACTGGACAAAGGGAAAGGGGTGTAGCCACCCCTCTGCCCTGACCCACCCATAGGTGGGGCCACAGAGTAGTCCAACCCCTATCCTTAGTATAAGTATAGGAACCCAGTCCTTAGGATTTTAGATTATCCCTGGACGAAACTCTGAAACAGAATCCTGGACCTTCGACGCTCTACTCAAGATTAGAGGACAGAAGAATCTCCCTTGGGGTCAAGGAGTGACTCCCCTGCTTGGCAGGCACCAAAGAAGCATCTGTCCGGTTCGCATTTCTGAAGCTCCCGTCGGACGCCGAAGTCATCGCATCACCAGAGGTGGATTCTCAGACTTCCCCGAGGCTACCCTGAGTCCCCAGCAAAGCTGAGGCCCGTAGCTATCGTGGGTGACTTGAGACCGTGACCCCTGGACACCGAGCACATTTGCAAGTGCATCCTCTTCTGGGTCTCCCACGAAGTCGTGCTTTGGGCTCCGAGTAGCCCCAGCCTCCAGCACCAACTGCACCGAAGATCACTGGCCTCCACTCCACGAGTGTCCTGTGAGCCAGATCCACGTGCGACTTCTCGAGGCTCCTTCGCGGTCGCTAGCCCGTTGGCTAGTAGCCCTTAACGAAGGCCAATCTTTTTTTACTTGGCATCCTGGTTGCTCCAGGCCTGTCCTCACTTACCCTCGCTGGGTGAGTTCCCCAGACCTTGCTGGTCTGCACCATCGACGATCTACATCTTCATCGAGACTTGCCGTTGCCAAGGTTTGTTGGGTCCAATCCGGTCGCCGACACCTCAGCACTCGACAGACATCGTGTACCAGCCCGAATCCTGCTCCTGGTCGCCGACAACGCCTCCTGGACCTCGTGGCTGAAGAGTCAAGACGACCGTCAACGCACCTGAAGCACTCGACATCGGTGGGCATCTGTCCATCGCCTTCCTGGTCACTGGCTAGTGACCCAGACTCTGTCCCCTCTGCTTTCAGGTTCTTCAGAACTCCGATCCACTCTTGGATCCACCCGGACACTTTCCACTTGGTCGCCAGCAGCACTTTGCAGCAGATCGCCATTCAAATCGACGACGAAACCCGACCCCGAAAGGCACCTATGCACCCGGCTTCCCTGGGTGAGGTAACACGAGTACTCCGGGGCTCCCGTGGGTAGAGACTCTTCAAAGTCCTAGATCTCAAAGGGTTTGCTCCAAGTCCTCCTTTAAGTGTCCCTTTTCTCTAATTTCCCGATCACGACTTTCTACATAGAAGTCAACGGCGTATCGCGGTTGTGTATTTACACTGCACGCGTCCCCCGTGGGTCCCCTGTGTCACTACCTTGGGTGGTTCCTTGTGGTCCAAGCACTTCTAGAGGCTCTAGGCCTAGTGTCTAGTTCAGTCGTGGTTCTTATACCACTTTATTGGTATATGGTTTGGTACGCCCCTAGGGCCCAAACGTGTATTTGTGCGATTACTGTATTTAAATAACTTCTAACTTATGTACTTCGAACTCTAGCCTCATAAAGAGACTAGAGGGGTGTGTTTAGCAATAAATACATATATTTTGAATATATACCTGGTGTGGTGCTCTTTCATTTGATCACTCAAGAGATTATAGACTGGTAAAACAAGCTGCTTTACATTCCTTCAAGACTTAGCCTGAAGGCTGCTCTCCATAGCTACCACTAGGATAGCTTTCAATAAGGTTGTCTTTAACCTATCTCCAATAAGGGGTTGTTTGGACTGGTGCAAGGTGCCCACTATAATTAGTGGACAGCATATGCCAGGCCAACTTCTCACAAGGGTATTAACCTTTATCCCTACCTCGATGATTGGCTAATTTCCTCTTCTTGTTCTTCCAAGGCACTAGTAGATGTCGAGGAGGTGTGCAATCTGCTTCAGACTTTCGGGTTCCTGTTGAATTATGCAAAGTCACATCTGCACTCTACTCAGACTCTGCCATTTCTAGGGGCTAGATTTTGCATGGAGAGCGGGGAGGTGTTCTTCTCGGTGGAGAGGCGCATTCTGTTAATTCAGCATCTACAGGATCAGTTGGCCTTGACTTCGGCTTCAGTCAGGCTGTGGTTGAGGAGTCATGGGAAAATGACGCCCATCTTGTACACTGTGCCTTGGAGCAGGGTGCATTTGTATCCTCTGGTGCACCATCTCTTGGCACATTGGCTCCCTGGACATTAGTTCCAGTGTCAGCAGAGATCCGACTGGCTTTCCAATGGTGGTTGCAACCAGACTCACTGCTCAAAGGGGTTGTCTTGGATCCTCCGGTCCTGGTGGTACTGTCAACGGATTCCAGCAAGTTGCGCTGTGGGGCAGTGTAAGGTACTGCTTCTGCTCAGGGGAGATGGGGCCCAGGGGGGTTCCACAGGTCCTCCAACTACCAGGACCTGGCAGCTGTTTAGAGGGCTTTACTGTTTTTCCTTCCTTTGATCCAGGGTCAGGTTGTCAAGTGTCCAAACGGACAATCAAGTGATGAGGTCCAACTTGAATCGGCAGGGGGGAATGGTGCCTGCTCGGTTTCTTCTGGCAAAGGAGATTTGTTTGTGGTCAGAGCTCAATCTCTGGTCCCTGAAGGCTGTTTATCTCCTGGGGAAGGAGAATGGGCCTGCGGACCACTTGAGCAGGAGGTTTCAGTCAACAGTGTCTCTATGTCTGAGTCCTGCAGTTTTTCAGGAGCTGATTCTCAGGTTTGGGTTTCAATGGTTGGATCTTTTTGCGACAGAGAGAATGCATGGCTGCCTCAGTTCTGTTCCCTGGTGCCCTCAACATTGGTATGGAGGGTGGGGAGGATGCTCCGTTGTTCAGATGGCCGGCCACCGGTCTCCTGTATTGTTTTCCACCAATTCCTCTCCTTTCAGCGGTCCTGCGGAAAATCAGGCTGGACGGGGCATATGTCAATGTGGTAGCTCCGAGATGGGTGAGGAGGCCTTGGTTCTCTCAGATCTTGATTCTGGCGGTCACTCCTATTTGGGTGTTTCCCCTTCCGCCCTCTCCGTTGTCCATACCCTTTCTCTCACCAGCTGCGCTCTGGTGTATGGAACTGGCAGCATGGTTGCTGAAAGGTTAGGTCTTCTTCTGCAGGGTTGTTCTAGGGAGGTGGCGGATGCAATTTACTTGGCCTGTCGTCCCTCTACACAGAGGTCTTATGCCTGGCATGGGAGCAATTTGAAGAAGTGGGGTGTGGCACAAGATTTGGATCCTATTCGTGGTGATCCCATGAAGGTTCTTGATTTCTTGTGTGAAGATTTTGTGTTGGGTCTTGCAGTGTCTAACATCAGAGCCCAGTGGGCTGCTATCCAGGGGGTTAGGGGTGGCTGGGCTGGATCTTTTTACTTATAAGCTGCCGCATATTTTTTTTCTTCAGCGCCCTCCTATTAAGTGCCCTATCCCTTCTTGGGATTTACAGTTGGTCCTTAAGGCTCTCACAATCCTGCCTTTTGAACCTTTATAGTTGGTGGACTTTAAGTTTCTCACTGAAAAGGTGTTTTTTCTGGTTGCTGTTTGCTCAGGCAGAAGAGTTTCTGAGATTAGTGCATTATGGTCTGTTGCTCCGCAGTTTCTTAGGTTTTTGGAGGATAAAGTGATTCTCCAGCCTAGTTCTGCTTTTTTACCCAAGGTTGTGTCTAGTTTTCACACTGATTTGGATATTGTCCTTCCTGTGTCTTTTCCTTCACCTTCCTCGGCTGAGGAAGTGGACTTGCACACTTTGGATCTGCATAGAGCTTTGTCAATTTACCTTGACCGGACATCATCCTTTCGGGAAGGCAGATGCTTTGTTTGTTACGTTTGGATTACCCAATAAGGGTTCCCGGCTTTCCACCTCTTCTTTTTCTAGGTGGATTAAACCTGTGATTGTGAAAGCTTGAGATTGCCCAGCTTCAGGTTCCTCCCCTGGTTCAGGGTCGGTCTACTCATGGCGTGTCTGCTTCGTGGGATATCTGTGCCGCATCTACCTGGAGTTCTCTGCATACTTTCCTTGATCATTACAGGGTCCAATTGGGGGGATATTTTTCTTCTAAGTTTGGTGAACATGTTTTGTCTTCTGTTTTGCAGCCTTGATTTCTGTATGTTCCCATTTGTCAAGCATGTATTAAATGTTCATTTGCTTGCATCAGTGCAGTGTGCTCCTTCTTTTGTTGGTTTGTATAATCAATATTGATGTTTGGACATGATCCCATGTGTAAGGACTGGGTCAAGGAAGACGGACTAGGAGGTAATTCCCTGGCTACTTACCGTAATCTTCATTATTCCGAGTCCTGGTCTTCCCTGACACAGTCCTGGTTCCCGCCCTCCCTCCCGGAGGTGTGATTGATTATATTTTGCTTTCTGTTGGGTTTTTATTATGCTTGGTATTTCAACATGAAGTGACGTAACGGCTTCCCCTTTATAGGATGGCTGGATAAATGGCGGCCATCTTATGGGAATTATTTTTGTTGGCTAGGGAATATGTTCTGCAGCTTGGAGACATCTCATGTCTAAGGACTGTATCGGGTAAAACGAGTACTTGGAGTAATGAAGATTACTGGTAAGTAACCGAGGCAATCCATCTTTACCTCAACGTCCCTATTTCGGCCTCAGTCCTTCCAAACCTCCAGTACTGACACTCCCCTTTCTTCTGCCCTTGCTTCCTACTTCCTCTATTTTTGTTTATTTTAAGCAGGCTATATGAAAGTGGTGCGTTCAGTTTTAAGTAGGATTAACGTCGCACCAGCAGCAAGAATTAATGACAACACAATAAGGGTTCATAAGGCTGAGGAGGAAACACCGAAGTCTCGTCGAGTGACACTGCACTGCATCAAGAGACATAATAGGGCATCTCAACAATCTAGTAAATCTCCTGCCTCTATTCACACCTCTGGCACAGTAGGCTTGACCAATTGAATACTGCTGTCAGTAACTGACCCGGCAGAGTGATGGTGAGACTTGGGGATACCACAGAGGAGGCTTGCACAAGCAACACCAGCAGCAACTAACGTTGTTTAGTACCGTCTGCTATTAAATGAAAATTATTGTTTTATCTTAACAGGTATGTCCTTTGAGAGTGTAGTATTTTAACTTCTATGTTTAATCATACATAAAAGATTTGCTGTTAATACGGCTATTGATCATATAACTATAAAAGAGATTAATCATATTATGAGAAATTGAAATTGGATTAGAAATATGGCTTCGAATTATAATTAGAAAACGTATGATTTTATTGCTTGTTATTTGATGAAGGATTCTACTGACAATTTTGAAGGATATACTGTAAAATAACATTCAATGTAAAAAACAAGTTACTTACCTGTACACTGTGGTTCTCCAGTATTGATATCTTTTATAGATTCACATGCTTGAATCTTCCCCGTCGTCATAGTGGGAGTCCCATCCTAACAGTAAAATAGCAGTATTAAAGCTTAACATTGAAAAGCCCATAAGAATTCCTTAACTTTAGTAACTAACAACCATTGTTATAAAACATCCAAACTCCAGCCAATCAGAGCTTAGACCACAGACTCTCCTTCCCCTGCAGGGCCACCATACCCTCAGATTTTGAGCACGAGTGCGCTAGGTAATGAAGAGGTATGGAAGGTAAACCTGAAGAGGGGAGGAGGGAGGGTCGCATGTGAATCTATTAAAGATATCAATACTGGAGAACCACAGTGTACAGGTAAGTAACTTGTTTTTTCTCCAGTATTGTATCTTTTATAGATTCACATGCTTGAATCAGAATAGCAAGCAGTACTTACAAAAACAAAAGGCCGAAGGCGGCGGGAAGGTGAACCATCCCACCATACGACCCAAAAAACGAATCATTTAACATGACCTCACAATAATGCATATGAATGCTAAAAGACATATATATATACATACAAAAATGGAAACTATTAGAGAATATCTGAAAAATGTTATCAAAACAAACAGTAAACTTATATAGTAGGGAACAGGCTTAAACATCAAACCTTATGCGAATAAACGCCTCAAAGTAGCTTGACCAACTGCCACATCCGCCTTCTGCCAGGCATCCAAGCAGTAATGCTTTGTGAAGGTATGGACATTCGCCCACGGCGCTGCCCTGCAGATATCAGGCAAGGACACTCCAGCGAACAGGGCGGAGGAAGCTGCCACCTTACGTGTTGAGTGCGCTGTGGCTTTGGCAACCAGAGGACGGCCAGCCCTCTCATGACAAAAGAGAATTACTGATGAGACCCAACGAGCGATAGACACCTGCGTCAAAGCCTGACCCTTCCTAGGGGCAGAAAAGGCAACAAGTAACTGAGTAGACTTTCTGAAAGGTTGAGTCTTTTGCAAGTAGAATTTCAGACATCTTTTAAATGTCCAGAGAATGGAGTGCCCTCTCAGCTGGTGAAGAAGGAGCTGCAAAGAAGGAGGGCCAAACCACTGGTTCATTTAGATGAAATGCCGAAGGCACTTTAGGAATGAAAGATGGTTTTGTCCGAAGAATCACCTTGTCTGGAAAGAATTGAAGGTAAGGCTCTATTGTCATGAAGGCTTGGATCTCACTAACACGTCTTACTGACGTGATAGCTAACAGGAAGGCAACCTTCCAAGAGAGACCAGCCTTGGCAAGAGATAATAGATAAGGCAAAACGTCCTCAGGTGACGAAGAAAGCGGATCAAGAGAGTTCGTGGCACACCATATACAGAATCTTTTCCACTTGGCCGAGTAACATTTTATCGTGGAGGGAGCACGAGCATTCTGTAGTATTGTTTGGTATTCCTTAGAAATCTTTAAACGGCCAAACTCTGTGTGATGAGGAGCCAGGCTTTCAAGTTGAGCGTGCGAACCTGGGGGTGAACTACTTGACCCTGGCTCATGGAAAGGAGATTTTCTTTTGGTTGCAAGTAAATCGGAGAACACCTTGATAGGCGAAACATCTCTGTGAACCAGTATTGTTGTGCCCACGCCGGGGCTATTAGAATGACACAGCAAGTTTCCCGTTTGATCTTTTGGAGAACTTTTGGAATGAGAGGAAACAGAGGGAATGCGTAGGCGAACGCTCCCTCCCATGAGAAGTGGAAGGCATTTCCCAGAGAGCCTGGTTGAGGGAACCTGCTGGCGAAGGATCTGCATTTTTTGTTGAGAGATGTAGCAAACAGATCTAGGGTTAAAAATCCCCAGCAGTGAAAAACCTTTTGCAACTGCTCGTTGTCTAATTCCCACTTGTGACACTGCCTTGTGTCTCTGCTGAGTGAAACTGCCAAATCGTTCTGGACTCCTGGCACATGCTGAACCTGAATCGATATCTCTTTGGCTATCAGCCATTCCCAAATCTGTTGAGCCAGGATTGAGAGGGTCTGAGATCTTGTCCCTCCCTGCTTTAACAGATAAAACATGGTGGTGGTGTGGTCCGTACGGATCAGGATCGATGATCTCCTGATTTTTGGTAGAAATGCTTGAAGACACAGAAAGACCGCTTTGAGTTCGAAGAAATTTATGCGACACTGAGCTTCCTGAACAGACCATTTTCCGTGGACCTGCAATACTGGCAGGTGAGCCCCCATCCATCCATGGAAGCATCTGATGTCATGACCAACCTTGGTTTCTTCATGAGGAAAGAGAGACCTTGTGAAAGATTTTCTTTGACCGTCCACCAGGACATTGCTGAGACCATCCTCGAAGTGATTGATATGAAGTCCTCGAATGAGCCTTGAGATTGCCTCCATTGAGCGTCGCTCTCCTCCTGGAGAGGCCTCATCCTTAAGCGGCAATTTGGAATCAGCGGGATACAGGATAACATCATTCCTAGCATTGACTTGTATGTCTTTACTGAAACGCACCTTTTTGCGGACAGACCCCTCACTGTCCTTTGCAGTCGTAGGATTCTTTCTTTTGTGGGAAAGGCTTTCGAGAGCGTAGTGTCCAGAGTTGCTCCTAGAAACACTATTGACCTGGAGGGATCCAGGGAGGGCTTCTCCCAGTTGATTCTGAGTCCCAGGGAGCGAAAGAGTTGGACACAGGCGGCCGTCGATCTCTTGGCGGCTTGAAGCGATGGGGCCTTGAGCAACCAGTCGTCTAGATAAGGGAATACTTGATGACCGGTTCGCCGTAGAAAGGCTGCTACCGGAGCCAAGCACTCGGTGAAGACTCTTGGAGCCGATTT
This sequence comes from Calotriton arnoldi, assembly GCA_963921515.1. Lineage (NCBI taxonomy): Eukaryota > Metazoa > Chordata > Amphibia > Caudata > Salamandridae > Calotriton > Calotriton arnoldi. The sequence goes on along the minus strand of CAWUFW010002084.1, from coordinate 1,262,551 downwards.
CAGCCCAAAAGGAAGTACTCGAATTTGGTAATGGCACCCTGCCACCTCGAACCTCAGAAATTGACGATGTTTTGGGTGAATGGGAACGTGAAAATAAGCGTCCAGAAGATCCAGTGAAGACATATAGTCTTCTGTATCCATTAGAAGCAGAATTTCCTGGAGCGATAACATTCTGAAAGGTTGAGATTTGATGAACTTGTTCAGTGATCTTAAGTTCATTATCTGCCTCTATTTTCCCGTTTTTCTTTTTATCAAAAAGAAGTGGGAATAGACCCCCCCGATTGTGTTGGACGGGCGTCACTTCTTCGATTGCCTGCTTGGATAAGAGCAACCGGACCTTCTTCTTGAGAATACGGAGATGGCGATGAGAAGTCCTTCGTGGAGGCATGTTCGGAGGCTGTTGAACAAATTCCAGGGTGTGACCGTGGAGAAATACGTCTAACACCCACTTATCTGAAGATATGTTTCCATTGTTTGAAGAATTTGGAGCAAATGAAGCCGAATTGAAGTGGGACTGCGGTAACAGGGGCCTGTGAAACCTCATTGTCTCTTGTTAGAGTCGTGAGCCCTACCTCCTGATGGTTGGCGTCGACGTGCTGCTGGTCTAGAGTAGGTCGATGATGAGGTTTGCCGAAAGGGCTGAGAAGAGTACTGTGTACGAAAACCCTGTTGGTGATAGGGCTGTCAACGCTGTTGAAGCTGAGGGCGAGAGAGATATTGACCTCTGCCCCGGAAAGAAGAAAATCTTCTCAAATAGCAATTCACCATCGAATGGCATGTCGAGAATTTTTGCCTGAACCTCCGGTCGAAAAGCAGTAGCCTTCAGCCACCCTTACCGTCTCAGTACCACTGCTCCTGCCATCTGTCTGAAGGCCGTTGAAGAAATGTCCATGGCTATGTCAATCATTTCCGAAGAAGTCTTTTCACCTTCCGACAGCACCTCACGTGCCTCCTTCTTCTTATCTTCTGGAAGGAATTCCAACAAAGCCGAGATGTCGGACCACATCTGGCGGTCATACCTCCCAAGGATAGCTAAGGCATTGGAGGCTCTGATGGCAGTGGCTGACAAAGCGGAGAACCTTTTGCCGATGTTATCCAAACGGCGCCCTTCCTTGTCAGGGGGAGCTGAACACGGAGAGGAAGGGTTCTTCGACCTCCTTTGAGCTGCCTGCATATTGACCGAATCAGGCCGGGGATGCCCGATCAGGCACACGGGAGAGTCTTCAGGTGCCTTGTACTTCTTGTCCAACATCGGTACTACAGCGGGAATAGAATCTGGCGTTTTCATTAATTTCAAGCCTTTTTGCCACAAGAAGTCCACAATAGGGATGTAACGAGAGGAGCGTTGTGTAGTAGGCTTAAAGTCATACAAAAAACACTTGGTTTGTTTAACGGGCATGGGAAGGTCAAAGCACCTGGAAGCGCGCTCTAGCAAATCGTGAAACCCGCCGATATCTGCGGGCGGAGAATCGGCAGAGGGTGGAGAAGGAGAAGGTGGAGTGGGGATCGCATAGTCATCCCACTCGTCGTGGATATCCTGGTCCAAACGTAATTCCCCTTCCTCCAACTGCTGTTCATCATCATCTTGACTTTGCGCAGGAACCTGAGCAGGAGTTGTTACAGTGCTGCTCTTCTGCAGCGGAGGTAGTACCCGCAATGCTGGAGTTATGTTAGGTTATGTTAATTTGCATTTGTAAAGCGCCAAATCACCAATGGTCTCTAAGCGCTATTGACCCAGAACCCCAAAGTTCCTTAATTAATTGCTGGTCACACAGAGATTGGGGTAGGTTTATCCAAATGACTCAGTAAACAAGATGGTTTTAAGTTTCTTCCTAATGGGAGTAGCCTGGCTTCCCCATGTAAGCTCTCCGGCAACTTGTTCCAGAGCTGGGGAATCACAACCGAGAAGGCACGCCCTCCCAGAGTGGCTCTATTGAATCGTGGGCAGGCCAGCCGGTTTGTCTCAGATGTACGGAGACACCGACCGGGCAAGTAAAGCTTCAGACGGTCTTTGATGTAGCAAGGCGCTGCTCCAAACTGGGCTATATGTGCAATGCACAGGCCTTTGAACCTAACTCTCTGCTTGATAGGGAGCCAGTGTAGTTGTTGTAGCAGGGGTATGGCGCGTGTTCTTCTAGGCAATTTGAAAATCAGTCTTGCCGCATCATTTAAGACCACCTGAAGTTTCCCCAAGAGTTTCTCAGGAAGCCCTATGTAAACTGCGTTGCCGTAATCCAGGCGTGACAGAATTAATGCCGACACAACGGTGCGCATGGTGGAAAAAGATAGCAGAGGTGCAAGTTTCCGGAGTTGTCTTATCAATCCCATGCAGCTCCCCACTACTGCAGTTACCTGATTGTTCATGGTTAATTTGGTATCTAACCTGATACCCAAGCTGGAGTGGTGACTTCCTGAGCGGGAGGTGGAGGAGGAGCAGAATTTGCTTCTGGAAATCTTTTATAATAGTCGCTGAGCATTAGCCGGAGGTCAGACACCAATGAAATGGGGACGTTAGTGTAGGGTTCTTGAGTTTGATCTTCCTGCTCCTCATACGGATAGTGCTCTTGGTAAGCGTCCAAACGATGAGAAGCGGGACGTTCCCTATCCGAAAAAGAATAGTCTCTTTCCAGATAAGTGGATGGATCCTCCATCATCTCTTCATCCTCGGAGTCTTGGCACTTAACTTGGAGTTGCGAAGGACTGTAAGCAGGACCGAAGGGTCCATCATCTTCAGACTCCTGAAAATCTAGAAGGCGGGCAGGAGGCAGAGGGGAAACCTTTGAAAAATCCTGCATCAGGGAAGGCGCCGGTTTCAGAAGCAGACCAATCTTCACCCTCGTCGATGGGGTCGTCGACGGAAGGATAGCTGTCGACGGTGAACAAACTTGCTGAGCCGACAACAGTGAAACTCTCGTCGACGGAGATGGCCTAACCGCGGTCGACGACGGTGATACCATCACCGCTGTCGTCGACGCGGCCGCCGCCGTCGTCTTGACAGTCGACGTAGTAGGTGTCGCTGACAAAACCGTCGCCGGAACGCCTACAGGAGCAGAGCCGGAGGTCGTAGACGGTGATTTCTTCGTCGACGGGCATTTTCTGTCACTTGAAGAATCCCTGGAAGGAGATAGAGGAGTCGACGTAGGGGCAGCACCTGACCTCTGACGTGATGAGGAGGGACTAGACTGGCTTTTTTTTACCTCCTTTCTCCTCAACTCTCTCCTTACCATGAGACCTGGACTTTTTGGGATCTTTAAGAGATTAAGAAAATCCTTCTTCTTTTCTCTTCTTGGAGGAGGTATGGGGCTTCTCCTCAGCCTCAGAATCAGAGTCCTTTGCTGCTTTCTTCCTTTGCAGCCAGAGAAGCAGCCTACCTTCACGGTCCTTAAGGGTTTTTGAGGAAAAAGTATGACAGTACTTGCATTCTCTGAGATTATGCTCTGGTAAAGACAGTAGAGGCATTCTTTATGTAGGTCCTCAGAATAGAGTCTGGACTTTCCACAAGTCTTACAGGGCCTAAACAACCCTTTTTTAGACTCTGACATAATGAAGAAAAAATGGGTACTCGCACTCCTGACTGGTACCTCAGATGAAAAATGAACGCAGAGATAATTCTTTAGCTGGAGTTCAAAAGGGCAACAGTTGAAACACTGTGACTGAGCAGAGCTCAGGGAGACTCCCTAGCACACAATGTGCGGTAAGAAATCTGAGGGTATGGTGGCCCTGCAGGGGAAGGAGATTTTATGGTCTAAGCTCTGATTGGCTGGATTTTGGATGTTTTATAACAATGGTTATTGGTTACTAAAGGTAAGGAATTCTTATGGGCTTTTCAATGTTAAGCTTTAATACTGCTATTTTACTGTTACCGTGGGACTCCCACCACGACGACGGGGAAGATTCAAGCATGTGAATCTATAAAAGATACAATACTGGAGAATATAGTATATCAATTTAAAATTTAACACAATATCTTTAACAGCCTTGAGGAAGCAGTAGGAGACAGCAAAAAACAGGTGTTCTGTTGGTGGTTTTAGATCAAAGACAGTGTCAAGCCTTGTTGAAAACTGACACGGAAGGAACAGTGGAAATGTATAATGTTTAGATTAGATTTAACATGGTATGCAAACAAACTGAATAGGTTTTAAAAAATATATATCTTTATAATTAAGTACGTTGTAGCAGTTATGAATTAATATAATTTTAAAAAATGAATGTGAGAGTCTTTAGGTTATGTAAAGAACGTCTGACACAGAATAACTTGTTTGGAAACCTTAAATTGTGCATATACTAATTGGTTGTGGAAACATATATCTTCAATTACAATACATGATCTCCCAATTGCAACAAAGTAATTTATATCAATGTAGTTCCAAGGAGGGTGCTTTGTTTGAATGGGTACGAGGAAAACAGTTCCCTTTATTGTCAGTAAAAAAAAAAAAAATACAGTTATGAATTAAGAGCCACATTACTTGTCATTTTGAGATTTTGGCAGAGCTCATAGAAAACAATGTGACTATTACCATTTACTAGGGTCTAAGTGAGCATTATCATAATTTTGGTACGAGTTTCGCTTAGGCTGCAGCAACGTCAGTGTACTGTAAAGATCCTTGCACTGAGGGGTTGGTGCAGGTTCCAGAGTAGGGACGATCTATCTTATCTAACTCGTTTGGAGGCTCTACTTCATTGTTCAGGTTCTTAGTTGTTGTTTCGGCATATATGGTTCTGATCTGTGCCATCTGCTCGCTTTTTTCTAGTTCATGTGTATTTCCCTGCCCCAGTGTTTCCTTTTCCAAATTTGTTTGCCTCATTAGCTTACCATCCTCACCACGCTAATTCCTAGGACGCTTTCACTGTAGACTCTCAGACCACGATTCTGAGTAGGTTGGAACAGAGGGCCGTTTTTACTGCAACTGGTAAAAAATCATTATCCATGGGCGGGATATTTACCTGGTATGATAAATACCTCCCATTCAGAGTTTACCAATAAGTATGAAGTTTGACATGAGGAATTTGTGTTTACTGCATCGATTTCAGAAAATGTGCTGTTTTTTTCCGGCAGTTGCCCCCAAATATATTTTATCCATGTTTTCCGGGTGAAATCTGTGGATAATTGAGTAAGATTTAGCAATACCTCAAGAAGTAATTATCCAACACTGGGGTGAATAATGCATGTGGTAATTACTGCAAAACGAGGAATTGCAATATCTACACAAAGTTCAACTTGAGAAGGGGTCTTAATTTTTCACACTGCTCATAACCAGGGCCTTGTTCTTATGATGCATACAGTTCTTCTGTTAGGTCCCTCCTATTGTCTTTGGTGAGTTTGCACCAGGGGTTGCCCAAATGAGCACAGTTACAGATGATATCCTATACCACCACATGGCAGCATGCCCTGGGTCATATGAGCATCTGTGTAACAACCAAGCAGGAGTTTGTGCTCGTCCTATCACTTGGATCTTAATTGCTAAGCTATCCGATGCACTGGCTAATACTGGCTCTGAGTCCACCTGATGCTATCTCCCCGGTTCCAGCTTCCTACCCCAGATGGCTATTATCAGGGAACTCTCTCTTCTGCCTCAGGATTATTTAGGGATGTCAAAATGAGGGAAGACTGAGTAGGCCTTGTCTGTATTTCCAATCAGGATTACCCTTATATGTTTTTCTATTCAGCTATTAAGTATGTTATGTCATTATATATCAACACACTTACCCAAAGACACAGATTGGGTAAAACCTATGTGATACATGTGGCCCGTAGTACAATACGGTCTATTATCCCTAGGATGCTGCAAGTAGCATTAGAGGGTAGGGTTCAGGTTTGGGATTTTTTTTAAAGTTTTGACTGATTAATCATCTGGATTTGATGTGAGAGCAACTGGCCTATTTTGCCAGAGTTCAATCAATCAGGGGTTTGTTCAATCAAGTTTCAGTGTTAAGGACACAAACTTAATGTAGAGAAGAAGCTTGCTGGCAAGTGTATGTGGAATGCTGGTAGCAGCATACAGTGTCACTGGTGAGATGTTGCAGGGTTCATTGTTGGGTTTTATTATTATTAATTTCCACTTACAAAGCAAAGTCCTCCATTAGTACGGCATTGCACCTTTTGGTAGTTGGAGGTATGATTTTCAAAATATTTCAATCACAGAATGAAATCTGATTTTGTGGAGATGAGTGGTCAGTGGACGAATATGTCAGTTTTAATGAGTTGTGAATTTGTTTGGTGGGTGAGGTCGTTTGGCTGGACCAAATTTCTTCCTTATTTTCTCAGTTGGTATGGGAACTGATTGCCCTAAAAATGTATGTGTTGTAAGTTTCTGATACTACAAAATGCTGTTTAGGCCTTAATAAAACATGCCCTAATAATTTTTGGCAAGGTGTTGACGGTTAGTCGTCTCGTGTTGGAATGACCATAATCTACTTCCAACTGGTATTTGTAGTCAGTTGTAGTGCAACGTTATGTGGCACATGGCATATTCTGTGTGTGCTGGTACTTACTCTCGAGGCTAGACTTGTAACAGTTATTGTAAAATGTAAGATATATTAGTGTGATTATGAAGTGAAATACTTAGTGTTGCCTGGTGAATTGGGGGTCATGTGTGGCATTGTCAAAGAAGGGTAGTAATGTGTGGCTTTACGGCTCAGCAGGTTTCCTGCAATGTTGTGGAGGATTTTTTTGTATGCATTTCTTTGCTGTTGTTAGTGTATAGCAGAGCAGTAGTGTAGATAGTGACATTCTTTTTTCTCTGTCTCTTTTTGTGGGTTTATCAATGGTCAGTCTACATGTGACTTTCTTCATGTAAGAAAATTATCTAGCACAAATACTACGCCACTTCATAGCACTAGCTATGAAGAAAAGTGGCAACTACTATGAATGCACCTGTTATCATAAGTATTTGTTGGTTGAGTAGTGTTATCTCCGTGAAGATCCATTGATCCCTTTGATGGCAAATACAGGATCCTGGTGAGTCACCGTCTGTTAATGGGTAGATGTTTACAGATTAAAATATGCTCCTCTCCATTGGGGTAGTGTTGGTGACACAAATGGCTATATTCGTCACATATTGTGCATAGTGTGGTCTCTGAGACAGAGCAGAAAAATGCCTCCTTGAAACAGTGGTTTACAGCTTTATGTGAACTTCTGGTGAAGTGGTTTGGATCACAATACTGGATCCATTTCATTCCAACCAAAGGGGGTTATGAGGGCCTTGAACCTTCTGCCCATGCTACTACCATCCACTTAATTTGGAACACTCTATAATTAGATCTCAGGTTCAAAGGCAGTAGGTAGTAAGAGGCCTGATTTTAGAGATAGGTAGCATGTGGGTCAGTGCACTGAGCAATAATTTGTTACTATCGGTTGCAGAGTACATCCACCATCTCAGTAATAAAATGTCCTTGGAAGTGCTCTGTTCTTCTCAGACACTATGCAATATTGTTGGCCAATCAATTAACCACAAATCCTACTCCAATATATACAATTTCACCAACGTCTGCTGAAATTAGTGAAATAATTTTGCATTGAAGGTGCATTTTGTACATGGTGCAATTAAGTTTCTCTTACATGGTGTCTGCTCTTGAGGTGTCTTTCGTCCATTGAGTTATGTAAAAGTAACATCTGTTACCACAGTGCCCGTTCTCCCTTAACCGCACATTTGCAAAAACATCTGCACTTCGGCAAATCTGCACACGCAGTTAGAAATTGAAATGTCACAACTATTTTTGTACTTTTTCTTCACATGCAATACATCTGCACTTTGCCACCCTGTCATTTACCCCTGCCACACTCAAGTGTAATTCAGTAGTAGAGATAAGTGTGGACAGGCAGTCAAATGTATCTTTGCTACTACAGACCATGTGAGCCAGGCATTTGTGAACAACTAAAATATTACGCCTTGGGTTCTAACGATTATGTATAGAATGATTTGTGCCACCTAAAGTCGCATCTAAGCACTGACTGACTTTCTTACCTCCTCACTACCAGTCAAATAGCCAAGGCCACCCACCTGTTTATGCAATGCATGCAACTAGTGCGTTACAAGCATTGTGGGGAAATCTCACTTCTTGAAGCAGAATGGGCTAGGCACCGATCTCGGACATTTTCCCCACTTCCCTAGTCCTGTCCTGAGGGAAACCGAACCATCAAGATTCGCTCTGTAAGCAAGTCAGACAGGTACAACGAGTGGGAGCCAGGCCGGATAACCTTCGAGGAGCTATCTTTAAAGAGAACAAGCAGATCTGAGTAATCCAATTTAAGAAAGATCAGTCCGCTGCTAGCATCCTCCCTTAACTGGACAAACGCCTTCGCTCAAGTGTCAACCCCAATCGTAGAGGTCACCGCGGTGGGCCTGCAGCCTAATGTACTCCTGAGCTGGTTGAGTGGATTTCCAGGCGAACACACCAGCTCGGCTGGATTGATTTTCGAGCAGCCTCGTATGGGTCTCTAACGTAATTACCCGGCAATGCATCAGTCGAGCAGAGCCCCTGCATTTGCAAACCGCTTGGTCAGCCGGGCAGAGTGTCCAGGCCGCCTTTTTCTTACCGAGACTGGCAAAAACTCTTCTAGTGCAAGAAGCTCTTTCCTCGGAGTTGTTGTTAGGAGTCCGACAAGTGTTTTTGTCATACTAGACTGTTCTGACGTATCAGGTGCACCTGTCCGTTGGATATTCTCCCGCCTCCCCCATAGGCCTCTGCGGCACGCACCACTGTGCCCCGTCAGAAGGCACGCGCCTTGTACGTCATAACCCAGCGGCGAAGGACGACCGGGCGCGGGTGGACAAATGTATATGCCGAACACGACGAAGTTGCCAATCCGAGGCGGCTGCGTATGCACAATGTACTTACAGAGAGCATCGTTTACCCCCGAACAGGCTGCTCTTCTTGGACGAGACCGCTATAATTATATGTCCAGATATCACGCTGCTCACCATGGAGGAGTCATACACGACAAACACCACTGATTTGTAAAGTTATAACTAGTTTAGCGTTCTCCCCCTAAAAACCTTCTATACTCCGATGCAATCAAGTGGAAAAAATACAATTCTCCCGATTTCTGTCAGTGAATATCCATCTTGGCATGAATAATTTTTTGTTTGTTGCAGTTTTATATAGCGCGAACTCGACCCTAACCTTTTTAAGCGCTTTACAGGAGCACCAGTTACATCACACAAGGACGCATTACTTTTGGTAGGCACAGGGAGATTCAGTGATATGCCCAAAATCACAGGATTTTCAGCCTTGACTCTAACCTGGAGGCCACATGTATCAACCTATTTTGAATTCGCAAACGGTGCGAATCGCTAAATGTGACCGTTTGCGAAAGCAAAATAGCCTTTCAAGAGTTATTAAAGGCTTTGACAGTGCATTTTAGGTAATCGTAATTTTTTGCGATTATCTAAAATTGCAACTGCAAATAGAGAATTGCACTTTGCGATTCTCTAAGCACACGTAACAAGCATTTTCTAAATGCAAAATGCATTTAGGAAATGCTAATACCATTGACTCCCAAGTCTATTATAACCATGTGCAATTATTGAAGATGCAAAAACAATGCATTTTTCATAGGAGCATGTGCGCTTTACATGTGCACATTATGTTTTTTTGTGGGGTGCTTCAGGTGGACCCCCTTGGTTTTGCATTACCTAATTTGCGAATACCAATTACGTAATCACAAATTAGGTAATGCAAAACCATTCACAACTATGCGCCTTTAGGCCAACATGAAACAAATGGAGTAGTATTACCTGATTGCGACTCTGTAGGAACCGCTATTTTCTTACGTACCATTTTGCATTCCTTAAATAGCAATTACATAAAATTCGCTATTTAGGGAATGCAAAATAGAGCTTAAATACATGTGGCCTCTGGTTCCCTAGTTCCAAAGTCAGCAGCCATGACCGTTACGCCACATCCTTGCGTAGTTCCTAATGCTTCGTTGTAAATCAGAAGCTGATGTATATTCACAGATTGCACATTTTTATTGTAGCATTTGTAAATCACTTAGTGCTCCTATTTGGGTCACTGAAGCAATTATCCACAAGGATGGGAGGCTATAGTATTTACATGTTGTGCGTGACCCTGACCACGAAGTGCAATTACCCTGCTAAGGGACGCAGAGCTTGACAATCTGATGGATGACGAAGTTTGAGAGGTAGGTGTGTTTTACAAGTGTATTCTCACAGATCACATTGCATTTCATTGAGGACCCTACACCATGCAACCTTGAGTTATCTGCCTTTCAGGTAGTAGACTACTGCATACATTAGGTCAACACTTTTTTAACGTACTCAGACACAGATAAGGGTTTTAAGGCACTTAGTAGAAAGAGTGCATGGTATTAAAGCCAGATAATTGGGTTTACCAAGTAAGCATTGCATTGAAGTGCTAAATCGTCACAGATCTGCAGAAGATAAAGAGATTATGCGTTTTCTGGAAAGTCAGGACCAAGTAGTTCTAGAGAGTAGATGCCAGCACCAACAGTCAGCGACCATCCAGACTAGTGGCAAAAGTGGGGAACCATAAGAAGTTCCAGGTCTACATGGATTGAAGGTCTCTCTTGTGATGGTTTACTGCTACAGTCTAATCCTTAAAAAATAAAGGCAGCTGACCCGAAGATACTACGGTGGTCCAGACATGTATTAAAAGCCACTATGACCTCTGTGGGTGGCCAATGTAAATATTTAAGTTATCACATAATCTTGCAGAATTGATCACTCCAACAGAGTACTACTGGTTGCTGCATTTTGGATGGACTGAAGTCCTTTCAGTAGTGCTCTAGGTAGCCTTAAATACATTAAGTTAGTATACTTGAGCCTACAACCTGTGGTGGCAGATACTGAAGCTCTACATTCCTCAAGTGAGGATGAAGCTCTTCAGGAAGGAGACACCCAGTGGCGTAACATTAGCCCGAGCTCCAGGGGCCCTCCTCCGTCACTTTGCACGAGCGGCGGGCCTCTGGCCTGAGAGCTCCTGACATGGGGGAAGGGGGGCGCTCCATGTACTTTGCAGGGGCCCCCCCTCAAGTTTCCTTATGCCACTGGAGGCAGCATACATCTCGAGAGCACTCTGCACTTCATGAAAGGGACCCAGTGTACCTCTAGATCAGAGGTCTTCAAACTGTGGGGTATGCCATCCTGGGGGTCTTTGACTGTATTACCGGGGGAAGGCACAGATGCCTCTGCATTTACTTGTAAATTAAGGTAGCCTGAAAGCGCCGTTGGCACATTTCCCGGCTGTCTTCATTTACATGCACAGGATGTAGTGTAAAAAAGAAGGTGTGGGGACTGTAATCCAATTGAGGCAGGGGTCAAAGAGGTGCTAAAAGGACAACATATTCTGCATTTTGTTGTTGTTTTCACAGTCAGTTAACTGTATATCATAACAGGCACACACCTTATATGAAAAATAAATGCAAGTTTAACTAATGGATGGGAAATGTACTCTTTTAAGTTACGAATGCTCAGTTGGATAATGTGATCACTACAGATGTCTTTGTGTGTGACCAGAGAGTCACAGAATTAAATCCTGATTGGTGCAGTGAGGCATAGTGACTTGTTTATTTATAGTGCTATGAGGTCAGTCTGTGACAAAAAGCACAGTAAATGTCATTATTTTTAAAATTGCATTACACAGTTTAAAATAGGCTGCCGCAAAATGTAGTGTTTAAGATAAAACAAGTGCTTTAAAAATATATACTTTTGTTACAAGCAATCAGACTTTAACCAATTGCACATATTTACATTTCTTTCAGGTAGCAGGCACCTTGGTGAGAAGGCATGTTTCTTCGTGAACTCTTTATCCCTCTCTCTGCTTCACATCACAGCAGCCTGTCCACCCTGCCCTACCAGGAAAAGGGGCATGGGGCCCATTTTCTTTTGTAGTATGAGGGTCACTCTTGCTGCTCATGGAACAAGGCCCAGTTAACGGGGGGAGAGGGAGGTGGGTGCTAGATGCGTTTTTTATTAACACAAAGCAGCAGAAAGCCTACTATGGGCATCTGACCTAGAAGTGATGTCCTCGGGCAATGGGCAGAGTAAACAGCCCGCTTCGCAGAGCTGTAGATATATTTGGTTCTGCAGCTGCACAAGTACAGCGGTTTTATTGACCTTTTTTTCTCGCATTAGGGGACAAGTGCATACTTCCTGTTCCAGTGTTACTTTGGGCCTTGGAGCAATATCCCATGGGAGGGAAAATTGAAGCATATGAAACACCTTGGTTTGACCGTCAGAGATATGGGAGCGAGAGGGATGGTGGAAACAACCTGCATTGCAAGCCAATAGCTATCATTAGTGAATCAGGTGCAGTGGCACGGGGCCCCAGGTGTCTGAGAGGCCAATTGCATCCCAATTATGAATGTAGTACTTTAAAAAAGGGGGCTGGGGGCTCATTTTCCTTGCTAGCATGATGACAGAGGACACCCTTGCTGCAAAAAGAGGGGGCAAATCCGGGAGCTCATTTCTTTTCAGAAAGGGACAGACAGCCTGCTTCAAGATTCAAGTGATGGTCTGGCATGGTGTGGAAGGGTTAAACGAAGAAGAGGAGATAGCACGCATCTCAGGGCTGCAGATATCATTAGTGTAGCAACTATCATTAGTGCAGCAGCTGCAGTTGCTTTAGGGCCAAGGACTATAATAGGCTCACAGCACCACAATTATGGGGAGTAGAGTTTTAGGTCAATTATTTTATTGTTTGATGCATTTGCTCTTTTATAAGTCTTACATTTAATATGGCTCATGAGCTACAGAAAAGCACACCTGAAATTATGTCTAATCCCTGCCCCCTGCAATCAGCCTTGCCTCTCCAACCAATGCATATCTAAGTATCTAGGGAGGAGACTACTGGGTATATATTCGTGACAGTCTGCCTCAAAAAGGAGACTGCTGAAGATCCCTAGAACACGTTGCACAAAAGAGGAAAGCAGTGAAAACCCAGAGAGCACCCTGCGCCTTCAGAGATCACTGTACATCCCCAGAGCACACTGCCCTTTCAGAGACCACAATATATCCCCAATCCAAGCGTACACTTCAAAGTGCACTGCACTCCCCAGAGTACGCTGCACTCCCAGAATAGACAGCTGTTTCTTTTACCACTCAGCACGTCCTGTGGAGATCACTGCTCCATCACAGCATGTTCTACTTCCGGCGAATAATACTGTATATCACCAGAGAACACTGCACTTCCAGAGGAGATCACTATATGGCTATAGAAGTCGCACAGTACTTCCAGAGATCAATGTATATTCTAAAAACCCTCAATTTCAGGGAAATTACCAGTATATATCTCAATGGCACACTACACTTCTAGAGTTGGTCCCTGTATATTCCCAGGGTGCACTGAACATCCAGAAGAGACTGCTTTTCATTCTCATCACATCCTACACTTTCAAAGCAAACCACTGTATATCCCCCAGCATTTACACATCTACAGATATGAACTCTTCAAAATAGTCAAGGAATTGTCCAACCCAGCAGCCACAAAGAACACCAGCCACCCCTCCCAAGAACTCTGTGACACCCTCTCGGACTACTTCCACAGCAAGATCGCCACCATACAACAACTTTGACCCTCAACCCACTGCCCTCAACCTCAACAGCCTCAACCAACCAGAACACACCAGCCGAATGATCACCACCTGTTCTCCGCTCGCCACCCAGACCACCACAGCCATAATGTCTTTCATCCACTCCGGGGAACCCCCAGACTCCTGCCCCCACTGTCTTTTCAACCTCAGAACCAACCCAAATCAGCATGGAACTCACCAGCATCATCAATACCTCCATCTCCACAGCAGACTTCCCGGAAAGTTGGAAACACGCAGAGATCAGACCCCTCCTAAAGAAACTGTCCACCGAGCACAGCAAACTAAAAAATTATCGACTGATCTCCTTGCTCACATACCCAGCCAAGGTACTCGGGAAGGCCATCAACCGACAGCTCACAGAATACCTGGAACAAAACCTCATACTCAACGCCTCCCAATCAGAATTCCGTGCCAACCACAGCACAGAGACTGCACTGATGGCCGCCACAGATGACATCAGAACCCTCCTTGACTGCGGAGAGACTCTGGCTCTGATCCTCCTTGACCTCTCTGTAGTGTACAACACCATTTCCCATCAAACCCCCATCAACAGACTCTACAACATCGGCATACGGATAAACACCCTCAAGTGGATCACCTCCTTCCTTTCAGGACGCACTCAGAGCATCCAGCTGCCTCCCTTCCCCTCTGAACCAAAAGACATCATTTGCAGCGTGCCCCAAGATTCATCCCTCAGCCCCACCTTGTTCAACACCTACATGATCCCCTCACAGACATCATCGGATCCCATGGCCTCAACATAATTTCATAAGCAGACAAGACTAACAAGTTACTTACCTTCGGTAACGCATTATCTGGTAGAGATATTATCTAGCTGCAGATTCCTTAACTTTGAATTTCCCAGGCGTCAGGCTGGATCCGGAAACTTTTGGTTGAGCAATACCCCTTGCGAGCGCTGTCGGGTGGCACCATTCGGCTCCGCGTGACGTCGTCGGTGTCGTTAGTGTCTGGTATGACGTTGCAGTCACCTATATAGGCACCACCCAGTTGCGCGGACGTCAGTACTTTTCGTTTTTTTCACACCAGAAGCGCAGAGCCATGAAGTAACTGACCTAAATGTGTGCAAAACTAGGGCCCTGAAAAAGGGAGTAACCCTAGCCCTAACAAAATCAGTACGCAAAGTGGGGAGGCATGGGTGGGCCTGTAAGGAATCTGCAGCTAGATATTGTCTCTACCAGATAATGGGTTATCAAAGGTAAATAACTTGTTCATCTGGTAGAGACTTCTAGCTGCAGATTCATTACCTTTGAATGAGATACCCAAGCCATACTCCCCCTACGGTGGTTTGCGGACCAATTCCTCACACTAGGAAGTCCTGCAGGACTGAACGAGCAAAATTCCCATTCGTGCGGGCCTGACTGTCCAGGCAGTAGTGCTTGGCAAATGTGTGCAAAGATGCCACGTTGCTGCCTGACAGATGTCCAGGATGGGGACACGCCGAGCCAAGGCCGTAGTCGCAGCCGTTCCCCTGGTGGAATGGGCCCTTAATCCCTCGGGGGGCTGCTTCTTAGCCAGGGCATGACAGATCTTAATGCAGAGAACGACCCGCCGAGAGATGGTCCTTTTCTGCACTGCCCGACCCTTCTTATCTCCCACGTACCCCACAAAGAGTTGGTTGTCCACCCGGATCTCTTTTGTGTGGTCAAGGTAGAACGACAACGTTCTTTTTGGGTCCAGATGGGGGAGACGCTCCTCTTCCTTAGAGGGATGCGGGGGAGCAAAGAAGGTGGGCAACGTGATAGACTGACCCAGATGGAATGGGGTCACCACCTTCGGCAAGAATGAAGCAAGGGTGCGCTGCACCACTTTATCTGGAAAAGACATCATGTAGGCGTACAAGATAGCGCTTGCAAATCACTCACCCTCCGGGCAGATGTTATCACTACTAGAAAGGCTGTCTTGCTGGTAAGCACCCGGAGGGGACAGTTGTGTAAAGGCTCGAAGGAAGCACACATAAGAAAACTGAGGATCAGATTAAGGTCCCACTGTGGCATAACAAAGGGCATGGGTGGAAACAAGTGAGCCAGCCCCTTCAAAAACCTATTTACAATTGGAAACCTAAAGAGAGAGGGTTGGTCTGGCAGCCGCAAAAAAGCAGATAGAGCAGAAAGATAACCCTTAAGAGTACCCAAAGCAAAGCCCTGCTGGGCAAGGGTTAGAATGAATAGAAGAACAGTGGAAAGAGAAGCAGAAAGAGGGTCAATAGACCTTTTTGTACAGTATAATACAAACGTCTACCAACGGCAGGCATATACCGTCTTAGGGGAGAACCGCCTGGCCTCCAAAATAACATTCCATACTTCAGGAGGAAGGTCAATAGCCACCAACTGCCGCCGCTTAATCTCCACGCATTGGAGGTGAAGAGTTGACAGATTTGGGTGGAGGACCGTCCCCTGCTGCTGCGACAGAAGATCCTCCCGAAGGGGTAGCCTGATCGGAGGATCGATGCACATTTTGAGAAGCTCTGGATACCAGATTTTCCTCGCCCACTCCAGAGCCACAAGAATGACTTGGGCCTGGTCGTTCCTGATCTTCTTCAGAACCCTGGGCAGGAGTGGTATGAGCGGAAAGGTGTACAGCAGGCCTGAGCTCCATTCGCGATGAAAGGCATCGCCGAGCGATAGCCGCCTTGGAAACTCCAGCGTGCAGTATTGCTGACACTGCGCATTCTTGTCGGAGGCGAACAGAACTAATCAAGGATCTCCCCAGTGCTAAGGTGGCCTTGCCCCACCTCTGACAGGAGACGCCATTCGTGATCCACTAGGCATCGACAGCTGAGTTCGTCCGCCCTTGCGTTCAGAGAACCTGCCAGGTGTTGAACCTGCTGTTCCAGCCATGTCCAAAGACACAGCGCCTCTTGACAAAGGGTCCACGACCCCACCCCGCCTTGCTTGTTGCAGTACCACATGGCTGTGGTGTTGTCTGTGAACACCTGCACCAACTTCCCCTTGACAGAGGGAAGAAATGCCTTCAATGCCAACCGAATCACTTGAGGCTCCAAAAAATTGATGTGGAGCCCCGACTCCGTCGGTGACCAGTGTCCCCTGAACTCTACCTCTCCCAGACGGCCACCCTATCACAGAAGTGATGCATCTGTCACAACTGTGAGATCTGGTTGGGGAAGGGAGTGGGGTCTGCCGTTGACCCAATCGCGGTTCGTCAACCACCCCTGCAGATCTCTCGCAGTTCCTTCCGAGATCTGGACCATGTTGGTGAGATTTCCCCGATGCTGCGCCCACTGGAACTTCAGGTCCCACTGCAGAGCCCGCATACGCCACCTGGCATGCTTTACCAACAGGATAAAAGAGGCCATGAAACCCAACCGCCTCAGAGTCAGTCTCACCGAAATCCAGGATAGAGGCTGAAACATCGGAATCATATCCTGAATATCCTGGAAAAACTGCACCATGTACAGAACAGCCCAGATGAAAGGGAGCGTCTGAGAAGGCGTCAGGTGTGACTTCAGCACGTTTATAGAGAACCCCAGCGAATGCAGGAGGTGCGCAAGAGTCTGAAGGTGGGAGACGACAGCCTGGTGCGAGGACGCCTTCAACAGCCAGTCATCGAGTTAGGGGAAGACTGGCACCCCTAACCTGCGCAGATGAGCTGCGACCACCGCCATCACCTTGGCGAACACCCGAGAGGCACTAATATGGCCGAAGGGGAGCACAGTAAACTGAAAGTGCTCGAGGCCTACCTTGAACCTCTGGTAACGCCTGTGGCCCGGCAGGATGGGGATGTGAAAATACGCATCCTGCAGGTCCAACGCTACCATCCAGTCTACTTGGTCTTGGGCAGACAAGACCTGAGCTAAAGTAAGCATCTTGAACTTCTCCTTCTTAAGGAAGAGATTGACGGTCCAAAGATCTAAAATGGGCCTCAACCCTTTTTTGTCGGAGTCAGAAAGTTGTGGGAATAACAGCCACTGCCTACTTCTGAATCCGGGACCCTATCTATAGCTCCCTTGGCCAGGAAAGCTGTAACTTCCTCTTGGAGCAATTTTAAATGATTCTCCGCCAGCCGTTCTTGATTTGGCAGAATGGGAGGAGGAAAAAAAAGGAAAGGCAGAGAATAGCCCTCCTGAATGATCTGCAAGACCCACTTGTGCGATGTTATGGACCTCCAGTGGGAGAGATGAAGATGGATTCTCCCACCAACTGGAGTGGTGTGGTCTTGCAGAGTCAGACTAGGAGTGCTTGGAGGCTGCGGCTGTCGAGGGCAGGGTGGCCGAAGACTTCTGGCTTTCATTCCTTGGACGGAATGAACCGCATCCACGTCCCCGCACAACTTGGGAAGTCTGCACAGGACGGTGGCTGGGATAGGGCTGACACGGCTGGAACCCCCTTCCGTTGCTACGAAAGGGGCAAAAGTTAGACTGGCCACAGGGTGTAGAAGAGAGGCCCAAAGATCTGGCCGTAGCTTGAGAGTCCTTGAACCTTACTAAAGCCGAGTCTTCCTTGTCCCCATAAAGACGGGATCCATCAAACGGCATGTCCATCAAGTTTGCCTGAACATCGCCATGGAAGCCAGTTGTTCTAAGCCAGGCTTGGCGCCGCAAGGCCAGTGTAGATGAAATCGCTCTGCCAGCGAATCAGTCGTGTCAAGGCCACACCGTATCATGAATTTTACTGCATCTCTCCCATACTTACTTCCTAAGAGAGCACAGCCCAGCTCAGCCCTCCTCCAGGACATGTGGCAGCACATGCACAACTATCTCCCTAAGGGAGTGGGAGAAACGGCCCAATAAGCATGTGATATTCACCGACCGCAATACAAGGCTGGAGGAAGAAAACATCTTCTTCCCAAGTGATTCCAGCCTCTTGGATTCCCTAGCCGGAGGGTCGGAAGGGAAAGCGCCCTGGGAGGTAGAAGCCTGCACCACCAAGCTTTCAGGGGTGGGGTGTTGGCTGGAGAACATTGGGTCGCCCAGAGCCGGGCGATGGTGGCGTGCAATTGTCCAATTCACAGAAGCCCCTGTGCTAGGCTTGGACCACGTGCCTAGAAGGACATCAGTAAGTGCCTCATTGAAGGGCAAAAGGGGTTCAGAGGTGGAAGCCCCAGCCTGAAGCACTTCGGTCAGGAGATTAGTCCTAACCTGCACAGAGTGCAACTCCCAGTGCTTAATTTGAGCTGGTGGTTTCCGGTGCTCGGCACTGGCACTTTATTGTCAACACCGGTACTTGTGACAGTCTGGCCAAGTTGGAGTTGACCACAACAACAGTTAAATAGTCATTCAATATCGAGTTTAAACAAAACAATTAGGAAATTGATTACAAACGTGGACCTAAATATTTACATAAACAATTTATAACCACCCATGTTTTAGATATCAAAAATATATTTTATTTATATAGACAATTTTATCTTGTTTATGAATAAAAAGAGAGAACAAAGGAGACGTTTTCTCCTTAAGTACAATTTCACAATGTGCACAATGATAATAGATTTAATACATTCGGCTACATTGAATATCCATGTTTCCTAGAGTAAATATTCAGACATGCTGATACATTCACACAGTGCCCATTAGTACACAATATTGTATGTGAAAATATCATACAAAATATATATATTTTTTGAAAAAGGAACATGGATTATGCAAAACAATTCACTTCATTTCATTGGAGGACAATCATATTTGGCATGGCTCTTGAAAATCTGTGACACATGGGAATCATGTTCCTTTTTTCAAAAAATATATATATTTTGTATGATATTTTCACATACAATATTGTGTACTAATGGGCACTGTGTGAATGTATCAGCATGTCTGAATATTTACTCTAGGAAACATGGATATTCAATGTAGCCGAATGTATTAAATCTATTATCATTGTGCACATTGTGAAATTGTACTTAAGGAGAAAACGTCTCCTTTGTTCTCTCTTTTTTATTCATAAACAAAATAAAATTGCCTATATAAATAAAATATATTTTTGATATCTAAAACATGGGTGGTTATAAATTGTTTATGTAAATATTTAGGTCCACGTTTGTAATCAATTTCCTAATTGTTTTGTTTACACTCGATATTTATACCCTGATTTAGGAAATTTTGTCAGGGGTACCCCTATTCTTACACACAGTCATTCAATATACATCAAAAATGACTAATACCTGTCGCCCAAGCCATTCTTATAGCTTATAGTTGTGGTCGCGCTCGAGACACCAAAGACAGACAAGGTGGGGGTCGGTTACCGACATTATGCGGTGACAGGCACGGCACGGTTTAAACCCTGTCTTCCTCAAAGACATCCTCGGACACGATGAAAAATGACGAAGTCAACAAAAGTAAAAAAAGGCCTGTCAAAAAGCTCTTCTATGGATTGGGGCTTGTGAGAAGCTGGCCTGGTATATGATGTCCACTTATGTAAGTGGGCACCTTGCACTAGTACAGACAGCCCTTATGGTGATTTAAGAGGTCTTAGACAACCTTAGAAAGCTCTCTAAGTGGTAGCTGTGGAAAGCAGCCTTCAGGCTTAGTCCAGAAGGAGTGTAAAGCAGCTTGTTTTACCAGAATGCAATCTTATAGTATAGATTAAGTGAAAAAGAACCACACAAGGTATTTATAAAAATATGTATTTATTATATAATACTCTCTAATACGTTTAGATATCTCCTACATGGAGATGAACACAATGCACACAATACTTTGCATAGAAATACAGTAAATAGCACAAAATACACAGTGGACCCCGGGGGGGGACCAAACCATATACTAAGAAAGTGGTATAAGAACCACGACCCAGGTCAAGACAATGTCGAGAGGACATAGAAATGCTGGAGACCCAAGGAACCACCCACGGTGAGTAGAGAGGGACCCCACGGAAAGCGTGTGCTGTGTGGGAACATGACCGCGTGCTCCGTACAGCTCTACGTCTAAGTCGCGGTTGGATTTTCAAAGATTAAGGACCCTTCTCAGTGGACGCTGAAGAAACCCTGTGGAAGACAGAAGGTTGGAGAGCCACCCCACCTGTGGATACCCTAGTACCCACGTTACCTACACCAAGGAAGCCGGGTGCATAGGTGTGAAGTGGTGTCGGAATCTGCTGTCGCACCCAATGGAGGACTTCAGGAAAGTGCCGCTGCTGAAGAAGGAGAAAGTGTCCGAAGGTGGATTCTAGATGAAAGGTACCTGCAAGCAGAGGGGACAGAGTCTATGTCACTCAAGAGTGACCAGGAGACTTGGAAGACAAATGCCCTCCGATGTCGGGTGTTGCAGGAGAGGTGACCATGACCATGACTCGCAGCTGTGAGGACCAGGCGACGCTGAGGAAGACCAGGAGCCATGCACAAGCAGTCCCACAAAATGTTGAGTGCTGAAGGGTCGGTGTCCGGCGGGAGCACCAACAAGCCTTGGCAAATGCAACCAAGGCAGGAGCTGAAGAAGGAGCAACGACGGGACCAGCAAGGTCCAGGGGACTCACCACAAGCAGGGGAGTCAGGGCAGGCCCGAGCACTCAGGGGAGCCCAAAAGAAACAAAGGCGACCCTCAAATGGACCCACAGGCTGGAGCCACTGAAGTCGCGAGAGAACCTCGAGCAGCTCACCAAAAGATGCAGGCCACGGTGCACACGATGCGATGTGGACGAAGACTTTGGTCACTGGAGGTGCTTAGGGTTGGGGCTACTTGGAGCCCGAAGATCTTCTTGGAAGGAAGCCAACAAGCCTTTGCAACTGTAAGTTGACGCGGTGCACAGGGGTTCAGTTATTGCAGCCCCCACGAGGGATACTGGCCTCAAACTTCGTGAGAGGGCAGGGCAGGCCTCGAGAGCTGTGGAAAACCACCACCTCTGTTGCAGAACCTTACGGAGTCCAGAGGAGCTGAGGATCAGCAGACCGGTCAACTTAGTTGCGGTGCCTGCAAATGCAGGGAAGTGTCTCCTTCACTTCAAGGGAGATTCCTTCAGGTGTCTTTGATGCCCACAGGCCTTGAAAGGTTCCTGTATGGTGCACAGGCACAGACGATGCAGCAGACTGGAAGGGAGATGAAGTCGAGCCCAAACAAAGTCCAGCGAAGTCCAGAGTGCCCAGATGGTAGAAGAAGAAGTGGTGTCTGATCTGAATCTTGTTCTACGACGAATCTAGGGACCTACACCCAGGTAAGCCCTTAAGTACCCTGAGGAAAGGGTTGGGACGACTAAGGGGACCCTCCCAGGGGAGGGTCTGGACAGGGGGGAGGTTACTCCCATGTCCTTTGTCCAGTTTCGCGCCAGAGTGGGAGCCAACGGCTCCCAGGACTGGTTTGAACTGGACTATGCATGGGGACACCAAATGTGCCCCTCATGCAGACTTAGTGGTGCTGGCAAGCGCACCCACCCGGCCCCAATACACTAAATCAATCCTGTCTGGGAGGTGATCACACCTCCCTGAGACAGGATGCCTATTGTTCTGTCTTCCCCTGCTCGAGCTTGGCTCAGCAGCGGGAGGGCAGAAATGTGTCTCTGGTCGGCAGCAACCATTTTGTGCTGTCTGGGTCTAGAAGGTTGGCACCGGGAACACTGAGAACCTAACGGAGGGCTCTTCCAGTGCTTGGAATAATACCTCCCACACCGTTTACTGTGTGAGGTATGATTCCAACATGTTTGATACCAAACATGATAGGATTCGTTGCAGCCAGTTTCGAGATGGTCATTGCGTAATTACTCGGTGGCCCTCTATAAGACATATGGCTGCTTCACTGAAAAGACCGGGGAATGGACTCCGTAGGATGTAGGGGTGTCCTGCTCATGCAGGGGCACCCTCTCACTTAGAACCAAACACCCTGCCTTCAGGATTGCAAAGGCCTGCTTTAGGGGTGACATAGGTTTTAAGTGCAGTGACCCTAGATATAGGAAACCTATATCTTTAGTAAGTGGTGCTAGCACAAGCTTATACAGGCTGCAATGGCAGGCCTGTAGTTCCAATTTGAATGGTCTCCCATGGGTGGCATAATGCATGCATCAGCCCATGGGGGACCTCTGGGGTACCTATGCCCTGAGTACCATATACTAGGGCCTTATAAGGGTACCCCAGTATCCAATCTGGGATGTACCTAAGTACTGAACATAACAATTTAGGGAGAAAGCAGATAGACTGGGGTTCTGATTAGCAGGATCCCAGTCAGACTAGTCAATAACAGCTTAGCACCAGGCAAAAAGAGCTGGTAACCATAGAAGCAGATCCTACTTTCCTACAGCGCTTAACTGGATGTCATGCGGTGCCGAATGGAGCCACCCGATGGCGCGCACAAGGGGTATTGCTCAACCATAAGTTTCCGTATCCAGTCTGACGCCTGGGAAATTCAGAGGTAAGGAATCTGCAGCTAGAAGTCTCTATCAGATGCAGTTTATCCTCTTGCTTACCGAAGCCCCTCCACCGCCAGAACCAACTTCTACAACACCATGACTAACATAGCCAACTGGATGACAGCCAACTGCCTTAAACTCAACCCCGACAAGACAGAAGTACTCATCTTCGGGAAGAACACTTCCGTATGGGACCACAGCTGGTGGCCAGCAGAACTCGGAGCCACACCCTCGCCAACAGCACCCTAGGCATCATCCTCAACAGCGAAATGACCATGAAACGACAAGTCGCCTCCTCCTGCTTCCACATCTTTCGCACGCTCCGCAAAACCTTCAGATGGATCCCAGTCAGCACCAGAAAGACCGTCATTCATGCCCTCGTCTTCAGCCGCCCGACTACTGTAACGTTCTCTACGTCTGCATCTCCACCCAGCTCCTCAGAAGACTCCAGACCATACAGAATGCCACAGGCAGACTCATACTGAACCTCCCCTTATGGACCCACATCACCCCCAACTCAGAAATCTCCACTGGCTCCACATCCAGAAGAGCTGCCAGTTCAAGATCCTCACGCACGCCAACAAAGCTCCACATGATCAAGGACCGGCCTACATCAACCATCGACTGAACTTCCATCTACCCGAAAGACATCTGCGCTCCTCCTCATTAGCCCTTACACGCATGCCTCGCATCCGTCACAGCCACCGCAGAGGACGCTCTTTCTCCTACATCGCCGCCAAGATCTGGAACGACCTGCCCCTCCATCTTCGAACAGCACCCTCCCTGGCGAACTTCAAAAAGCAGCTCAAGACCTGGCTTTTCAACTGAGACGTCGCACCCAGAGCGCCCAGATACCCCTAAGGGTGACAGTGTTGCGCTATACAAATGCTGATTGATTGATAGAGATGGCTACTGTGTATTCTTGAGCAAGCTATAGTTGGAGAAGTGATCCTCTGTTCTCAAAGTGCAAACCGCACTCCCGCAAGAGACTGCTGTCTTTCTTCCCCATATTTATGCTGCATGCACTTCAAATTTAGCTGCTGAACATTACCTGGTCACGCTGCACTTACCGACTAAGATGCTGCACCTCCAGAGGAGAACAGTGTGTATATGTAAGGTAAATCTGACTGAGGGCCAGCCCTAAATTGGTTTGACTGGGACAGCGCCCTGGGCGGAAATAATATTTGGTGTTTGTTGTGGGGTGCAGGGGGTCATTGCAGTGTGATGGCAGGAGGTGTGAGGAAGTTGGGAGAAGGTCTGGGTTTGATGGAGTGCCTTTAATTACTCTGAGCTACATTAAGAGCTGAATACAAAGTCTTTAACGGACCCGATTGCGACCAAGTGGGATGGACGAGCTGCTGTTTGCATGACATTAAATCAGGCGGCTCCCTGCTGCGCCCCTGGGAATATTTGGTGCCCCGACCCTGGGCCCAGCTCGCCCATGCCCAAAGCAAGCCCTGATCTGAATTATATAGGCAGGCAGTATTTTTCCAGAGCACCCTGCACTTCCATAGGAGCATTCCGCGAGGGTATGTGACATTCGTCCCACAGTGAAATATACACTAATCCTTCAGACATGCGCTGCATCGCATGGCTGGTTCAGAAAAGAAGCAGGGGTATGGGAGCATTACCCCACGTAAAGAAGAAAAAAAGAAGCAGAAGTACAATGGGGCACCCTCAGTGAAGAAAAAAAGAAGTGTATGCACCTCCCCCATCCCAAAGGGGAAAAAAGGAAGATACAGAATATCACATTCATACTGGGGTCACAGTTCGCCGAAAGAAAAAAAAAGTCATTTGCTACTTTTCCACAGCAACATGGAAAAGCAGAAAAAGAATACTTAGTGAAAGGAAGGAGGGGTCAAAAAACAAATAGAGAGATCACGTTGCGGCAAACACCTGTTCTTAGAGCGAAATAGCCTCAAATCTTCCGGCAGGAAAAGTACCCACAAAAAGAAGATTGTTATTGTTGTCAGGTGGCCGCATCAGAAAGCGCTTAGTATAGTATCAGATGCCAATATTTCCAAGCAGGAAATATTACATTTTGGGAAGGATGCCAGGATGGTGCCAAGCAGGTCCATCTTCCAAAACACTTCGAACAAGAGGGTACTGCTCTGGAGGGGTAGGGTCCAACTCCCCTTGAAAAGGATTCTCCCTGCAATGACAAAAACACACAATTTCTGTCTTGTTTCATAGGGCCACATATATGACCAATACTTATTTCATAAACGACTAAGTGCAGGGAAGAAAGTTTTTTTACAAGACCTAGGCCAGCCCTGCCAAATGCTGGTGTTGCTGAATACCAAGTTTTCATAGTCTTAATTCCAACTCATTCTTGCACCACCCTACACTTCCTACTTTCTTTATCGCTCTCTTGCAGGGTCCAGATTACACTAACCAACAATACTTTACATACAAATACTTCTCAGAAAACAACTACATCACCATCTCCTCTCACTACTCAAAATCAAACCATAATACACACACAAGCACAACAAAAACTCTAATATACACTACCTCATAATACTTTCCGTCACAAACTACAAACATACACCCACCCTCGAGACTACACACAAAATAAACATCTTAAACAAACTCTACTGCCAAGTTTTCTCGCTTACCCCGCACCTAACGCATATACTGCAACACAGCAACTCTCCTTCAACCGCCTCTAATCCATTGGGCAATTTAGAACCTTACAACATGACCCACATGCTGCACCACCACCCCTAACTCATACACCTCCCACCTTAAACAGAAGCAAATATAATAAACAACATGCCACTCTTTACAACTTCGCATCTCCATGTCTACTGCACAAAAAGGCTACTCTACAAAAACAACACAGCTCACCAACTCACTCTCAACCACCATCTCCACACCTACACACGCAGGCCCATCAAACTGACTTCTTAGCCTGCTGGACGAGGAATACGATACAGAAAAGCTTTACTATTGCTATCCTCCTCATACAGCTGATACCAGCACTAAGGACACACCTGCTACATGTCCACAAAATACTGCTCACTCTTCTACGAAACAAAGTAATTCCATCACCAAAACACATTCTCTAAACGGCCTACTAATAAATGCTCAATCACTCTCTAAAAACAAGCCAATTCAATTCAATTACGCTTTATTCGACAAATTTGTCATAAAAGCAATAAAATACATCTAATATTACTTAAAAAATATAAAAGTGAGACAGTAAAATATAATATAATAAATAAATAAAAATAAAAACACTGTCAAGATAAAGCCATTGCATGTCAACATACCTTGAAATAATAATAAACATTAAGACATTAGAATACTGATTTAGGGTGCTCCTTAGTACAACACTGGAAAAGAATACAACAAGAAAGGAACCCTAATTACAGCCAAAGATTAATTCTTATCTGCTGGGTGTCCAGTAGACCGTTAGGAAAAGGAATAAAAAATGGCTAGAAATCAATACTTCCCGTACTCAGATCAGCATAGTATACTAATAACTGTTAGCAGATAGAGACAATTGGTGTTATCAGGGAGGACCAACAGCTGTCATAGCCCTAGCTCTGATAACCCACATTTTACCCAGACACTTTGCAACTGCACAGGCATTGACCAAATTAAAATCCGATCTTAGGATTCTTAGGGCGACCAGGCTGCTTCATGTACCCAGTAGCCTGCAAACTGCTTTTTCCCATGTTTGATGTAGAGTGGCATAGCTAGTGCAGGCAAATAAAACATGGCCTAATGTTTCAGGGGAGATATTACAAGAAGGACATAGTACGTCCTTACCTGAAATCCAACGGGCAGTGAATGTTTTAAAGTGTAAGGTACCAAACCTAATGTTCCCTATTGAGGGGGTTCCAAAGCAGTGTTGCACTTAAAATCAAGGAATGATCCAATCAATGATGACCAGCACTTGTGCCTACTGCATTATCGGCAACCCAGTGCCAATAGCAATTCTTTATCAGATCAGCCGTAAGAGATGGGGTTGCATGGGGGTTGTCCCAGTATTCCCCAAGTCGTATAGCCGAAATTGACAACTGAACTTGCTTTAGCCATGACATTTTGAGAAGTCTATCTGTATTCATCATGCCCCGAAGGGCCAAAGCATACTGGGCTAATTCTGGTTGAAGCCATTGCCTCCTCCAGAAAAAGAGAGGGCGAAGTTTGGCTCAGTCTGCCACAGAACGCTTACCCATATCCATCAGCACGGGGCTAATTGGAGTGCTTTGGGGTAACCTAACCAAGAATCTGTTCTGTGATATAGACAATGAGTCCAGTTCAGAGAACCCCCACAGCTACGACATATAAAGGACAGAACTGACAGTCTTGCTGTCATATATCTAATGCCAGATCATCAGTTTTACCTGGGGTTTCCATGACAAATTCGAGGCCATGGTGGTCCAGATAACTAAAAACCTCAACAAGTTCATGCTGTGCACCACTCATTGATAGCCAGCCCCTAAACAATCTATGCTTATTAAAAGCCATAAGCTAGGTCTTTGAAGATTTCTGCACCGCCAGGGGTCTTAAAATAACTGCTGCAAAGTGGGTTAATGCTTGTTGAAGACCACTTGGAGTTTTCAAAATCTGCAGAGTGTCATCCGCATAAAGTAATATGGGGGGGGAGGGGTTCTCCAGCCAGGCATGGAGCATCAATTGAATAGGAGGAGAGGTGTGACGCACTACATCATTAAGGTATAATGAAAACAAGGTGGGCGCCAACATGCATCCTTGGCGAACACCTTTATTTATTAAAAAGTGCTTGGTCACCTGTCCCTTAGTTCCCCAGCGAACCTGGGCATAATTCCCTTCATGTAGGCAAATCAACAGATGCAGAAGGTTACTGGGAATACCCATATCGTCCAGAAATGTTCATAACCCGTTCCGTGGGACTAGGTCGAAGGCAGATTTGAGGTCAACGAAGGCAAAATACAAGTTGCCCTCGCCGACCACAACAATCTTCCAGTAGATTTAAAGAAAATGAAAGGCCTTATCTAACGTAGATATCTTTTTCCTAAATCCTGCATGGAAAGGAGATATAATGGCCTTGTCTGTAATCCATTCCTCTATCTTATTTATTTATTTAAAAAGTTTTCTATAGCGCAAACATGACCGCCGGGGGTATCAGAGCGCTTTACAGTATATGTCAGGGAAGGATACAAGGGGTAGAAAAATCTGATCAATCAAACAAACAAAAAAAAAACAGTCTTAAGAGTCTCATAAAGCAAGGTGCCCTAGGGAGCAATGGGAGCAATGAGTCCAGGCAAACGTTTCTTCGTCCATAACGTTATTACTTCCTTGAGAAAGGAAGTAGGGATAAATTCTATGTTGTGAGCATGGTCACAGGGGGTATAGCACATTACCATATATCAGTTGCAAGCTGACTGAAGCAGAGGTAATAGAGGACCAACAGATCAGCAAGCCAATTCTTCATATACTCCGACCGGCAAGGGTGTCATCTAGCGACTTGGAGGATCCATTACAGTGGTGAGAGTTTCTTCATCAGTATCAATTTGACTTCCTTTTTGAAATCTTACACAAAACCAGTCGAGCAAATATTTTTGGCGCACAATCTATCAGGCTGATTGGCCTATAGCTTAGTGGAAGCGCTCTGGCCCGCTTCTTGTATATTGGAATAACCTCCGCACCCTTCCATAAGTTGAGTATGGGGACACACCTAGCAATAGCATTAGATAATAGGACAATATACGTGGACCAGTTACCTCTGTCAGACAGAAAGATATCAGCCGGGATACCATCCAATCCTGGTGCTCTACCACTACTTATAGCATCCAAGGCTAAAGCCACATCCATCAGATAGATCAAAAAGGGTGTCAGAATCGGCTGGGGTATCATCAATGTGGTCGATCCCAATACAATCATTGGGAGGAAAGATAGAGGAATATAGGTGCGAAAAGTGGTCAACCCAAGACTGAGGGGTGATGTTGTTTTGAAGAGGTCCTGCTGAGGCCTCTCTCCTCTGTTTTACAAGTGACCACAATCTAATAGAATCCTTCAGAACACATGCCTGTTTAAGTTCCTGCCACCTTCTTTCACCCCAACCTTTATTTGCTCGGGCTTGGACCCTTTTATATGTTTCCCTTGCTAATCATATTTGGGGAATATCCTTAACATGAAGAGCCATAACCAATTGTCTACGTGCCAATCTACACTCCTTATTAAACCAGTTAGTTTCTTTGGGATAGCTCTTTTTATGTCCCTTGAGTGGAACTAGAAAGTAAGACAAATATTGTTTTTAAAGAATATTATGGGTGATGGTCATAGAAGCTCCGTGGTCAGAGGAAGGGGAACTGTGAGACAGATCCCTCAGACAGTCCTGTAGATCTATACTAATTTGCTGCGATTCTACAATTTTGGACAAATTGAGGTAACGCATTTCATTCAAAGGTGTAACTTCCCTTGTGCTTAATTTCTTATCCTGGGGCAAAGATGGGCCAAATGGAGACTTAAAGATTCATGATCACTTTCGATCCTGTTTATGATCTTCATATCCACAAGACAGGGTCATGAGCAAAGATCTAATAGAAAGTAGTCTATACGACTGGAATAGATAGAATTACTAAAATTATTGGCCCCCTGCCTGTCAGAGGGAGCTCTGCCATTCGTGGCTCTAAGAGAAAAATCCAGCGTAAAGGCCTTCAGCTGTAGAGCTGCCTCAACCACCTTTGTATAGGGGGAAATTAAGCTGAGGACCTCCTTTGATCTCATCTTCATCACATTTCCAGTGATGTCATTCTGCTCCAGGGTTCAGATGTGGTATTAAATTCGCCCCCTAATATTAATCCCGAATTGGAGTGATGTACAGACAGATATTCATCTAGGGTCGAGATGGTTGGAGATCTTAAGCCTCCCCATTCCCCTCTGGCATAGACATTAAATATATCTATGTCATAAGTCCTCCCCTTGGGTGCCCATACTCGAATAGCTAAACTATCCAATGTATATATATGCAGTATTTGAATGTTACAATCAAGGTCCAATCTAACCCATATGGTTAAGCCACCCACAGGCCTTCCAACGTGTCCATGAGTGGCAGGGATTAAATAATTTAAATAGCCCAATTTTAAAATAAGCTCTGTACTTCAAGTTTCCTGGATCAGGCATATATCATATAACTCAATAAAGGAATTCCAATCAGTAATGGCATTTATTCCAGGATAGAATAGATAATATGCCCTTTTTGACTGAAGCAGAGGGAGCAGATAGAGTCTGACTGACATTATTTATACAATATGGGTCCAAACTAGTCTTATTGAAAAATGGGGCAGGGCCATTTGGGGGCAAATGGGTCGAATTGTTAACATTGCTCACTGCAGAAGAGGATATGCTTATAGGAAGATACAAACTATCTGGGGATTTGCTACTCAAATATAATACACTACCTGCATCCGCTATATTAGGCGGTAGTTGTTGGTCTACCATTCGAGTGGGAGAATCAATGTGATAAGGTGGACTGGGATCACCTTGTTCAAGATGGGAGAGGTTACCCAAGGGGCTAAATTTGAGAGGAATATCAGCTTTTGACAATTAATATGTGTGCTGATCAAAAACCACCAAATTTTCCACTACAGCATTGCTAGTTAGGATAAGTTTGATGTTATCATACTTGGCGCCAACAGCAGAATGCCTAACAGCACCCAGAATGTCCTCTCTGATGACAGATCGACAACCACGCACTTTCATGATCCAATATATGGATTTGTTGATTAGAACTTCTTCTCCTTCATAAGTTCTCATTTGCCTATATTTTGGGACATTTGTTACAAAGACCGAACAATTCCGGGCTTGGTCCCGCTTCCTTGCATGGCGTTTCAGGGTTAAGAGTGGAGAAGGTAGTCCCCTGCCAACCAATGCCCTACATGGTCCCTGAGTATTGTGCTGCACTGGTGCAGATTGCACTAAGCTAGATAAGTCAATACCTCCCCCTCCCAGACCTCTTTGATAGGGCTCTCTATTTAATAGCTCCATCACTCTGGGTTTTGGTATGTGTGATTTGGGAAATGTAGGGCAGCTATTTCCTTTGCTGACCAGAGAAATCAGTAGCACTACTTCCCTCGCCCACACCTCTGCGACATATACTGTTTTTTTTAACAAATTTAAAAGATGACTCACCATATCCTTGAGACCCCCCACTTCCACTCAGAGTCATTTAACCTGCTGTGTAAGGTGTCCTAAATCAGACAACGGGCTGTATTCGCTAATCCTTGCAGGGTCAGAATCCTGGTTGTTACAGGGAGGGGATCTACCTGCACCTGTGTGAGTAGAAGGTCAAAATGATTACTGCAAGGAATGGTAAAAAAAAGAGTTTGGCATGTCTTGGGTCACTAGATTACAATCTGAGTCAGAGCTAGAAGAGTTGAGGTGTGCAATTTGTTTTCCAGTTTTTTTGGTGGATTTTTAAAGAAGCAAGAGATGGAGGGAGCCTCAGTTCTGCTTTTGACGGAAGTGTTAGCTCTCTGGCGAGTGGCTTGATTGCCTTTCTTCCTAAGTATCACACCCTGATTGGGTGCGGACAAATAGGGCTCAACACCAGAAGGAGCATTACACAGTCCCGCTTGATTTGGAGAATCTGTGCTAATCAAGGACTCAACCTCCTCTATCAGGAGGTCGATCTCCTTGAGTGCACAATCAGCTGACTTGCGGGAACTTTTGGAAAGTGAAGAAGTAACAAGATCAGAATCAGGAGCCTTGCGCTTTCCCATTTTAATGGGGAAAATTAATAGAAAAACAAACTGCTAAGCAACTCCCCACAATAGAAACCCAGGATCAATCCAGACTCTCGACTGGGGTTAATTCTTTATCGAGTCAATGATTAACATGACAGACAAAGTTTCTCTCCATACTGCAACAAAGGTTCAAGGGGGCTCCCACAAAGCTGATTGGAGCGTCCCGACCAAAAGGAGCGCAGTTCAAATTGCAATGGCCAGCATGGACAGAACATATTGCAGAGCCAAGAGAGTTTGCCCAGCCCGGCCTCCTCCGGTCTCTGAAGGGCACGGACGAGCCAGCCCTTGGGCCAGGCTTGGACCGGGTGTGGTCCGCTCGCGTCCCGCACAGTGGGACTGCAGCGCACTATTATAGGGCAATTGGGACACAGAGGAGGCTGATAGATGTAATGGCACAAGGGGGTATGTGGGACATGCAGGCCCCAGCGGCCGCAGGCGCAGGCGCAGCAGCTCACCACCCTGTGCGGTGTCCCAGCTTGTGGCCGTACGAGAGAGTTGCTCCCAGGCTCCATTGACAGGCGAGACGAGTGTCAGTTGCTCCAAGCGATGTCCAGTGAAGAGAATGTCAGCCCATCATGGAAGAAACGCAGCCCCCCCACTAAAAACAAGCATCACATCTACAACCTTCTTACTGACACACAACCTGACTTACTCTTCATAACTGAATCATGGTTGGGAGATGACATGGCTCCAGTGTTGCATGAAGCTGTTCCTCTAGGCTATCAAACTATCACACAAAATCGTATAAGGAAAAGAGGCGGTGGCCTAGCTGTTGTATTCAAGCAAACATTAAATAGCACTAATGCTGACAACGTCTCCTTACAAGGTTGTGAGGCCCTCTTCACCATATGCCACCCTACAATATCCTCCTCCTCTAACTTCCTACTCCTTTACAGACCGCCACCTAGCAATGCAACATTCTCAGACACACTTCTAGACACAGTTTCAAACCTGATAACATTACACTCCAACCTATGCATTCTTAGTAACCAAAACATTTGGTTTGACAAACCCAATATGCCCCACCCGAAAGCTATCATCACTGGCCTGGACACACTGAACTTACATCAGATCATCCACAAACCCACACACATTGCTGGGCACATCCTAGATGTCAGTTTTGCTAATACAGAACTAGCTACCTTTCAAACGATTACTCCAGTCACACGGTCAGACCACCGTTTGCTTGCTTTCCAACATAAAACAACACAAAGCAACACACCTAAAACTACCTTACATGCATCCACCTAAAGACTGTGCAACAAACTGAATTTTGAACACTTAGTAACACAACTAACATCCAATACAGATCTAGGCACAATAAATTCCATTCATAACTATATGACTGGCTACAGGAAGCTTTTAATATCCTAATACCACTAAGAACAACAAAACAGGACAAAAAAAACAGGCACCTTGGAGAAATACAGAGCTAAAAGAGACGAAACAGCAAATTAAAAAGCTGCAACACACCTGGCTAAAAACAAAAACAAATCAAGACAAACTTCACCTACAGAAACTTAACAGATTACACAAGTCAGCAATCAAAAAAGCTAAAAGAAAAGATACTATTCAGACAGAACTCAAAATGCTAAATGTGCAAATAAAGAATTCTATAATATTCTCACGGAATTTCATAAACCAAATTGCCTAGAAGGAACTCATCCCATTACTTAAGAATTCAAAGACAAACTGTCAAATTATTACACAACCAAAGCAGACATGTTGGACTCCTACTTAAAACAAAAGAAAAGCACCATCACCGACTCTTTTCCAAACAAACCCTCCAAGAGTAGGCTAATCCAGTCTCTGCATTCCTTCCAACAAATATCACACAATGAATTTATGGATGTGGTCAAAGCAAGCAGGCCTACCAGCAGCCCTTCTGACCCATGTCCACCACAAACCTTCAAGAAAATTCTTCTAACTACCTCTGCTGCCACACCAGTAAGAAGAATCATCAACAATTCCTTATCTACAGAAATATTTCCAGAAGACCTAAAAAAGTCATACATACGCCTATTACTAAAGAAAGCAAACCTGGACACACTTAACACCGACAATAACAGACCAATTACAAATGGACCTTTCCTGGGCAAACTGATTGAAAGAGCAGCATTCGCCCAGATGTTACAATTTATTGAAGATAATTCCATACTTTCAGACTTCCAAACAGGATTCCGTCCAAGAAGAGGCACAGAATCTGCCCTCATTGCCATCTAGGATGACCTTAAGAACACAGTTGACCCCAACGGGGCTGCTGCACTACTTCTCTTGGACCTCTCAGTTGCCTTTGACACAGTTGACCATGGCACTCAAATACAACGACTCTACGACACTGGCATAGAGGGGACTGCTCTCGACTGGATCACATCCTACCTTCAAAACAGAACAAATGTCATCCATACCCCCCTTTCTCATCCAAACCGTACTTCACAAAAGCAGGGGTCCCTCAAGGGTCTATCATCTCTCTCATGCTTTTCAACATCTACATGAAGTAATTACCTGCACTGATCGATCAATTTCACCTCACATGCTATAACTATGCAGATGACACACAAATACTCCTTAAACTGGAAAGCCCCAAAGACATTGCAACTCTGAAATTTGCAGTTGCCTCAGAGCCGTTGATTAGTGGATGACATGGAACCATCTCAAATTGAATTCTTCCAAAAAGAAAATACTCACATGTGACAAATAGAAAAATTATGACCCACTTGCTGCCTGGCCTGACGATCTGAGAACACCACCTAAAGTATCTCAGGAAGTAAGAAACCTCAGAATTACCATGGACTCCAGCTATCAATGAATGCCCAAGTGGACAAACTAGCAAGATCAAGCTTCGTTACTATAAAAACTATACGACGCATCTTCCCCCACCTGGGATTTCCACACAAGGTCCAGGCTGCTATCTCTCTTGTACTACCTAAACTCGATTATGCCAATTGTCTCTACCACGGATCATCTCTAACAACTATGAAAAGACTACAACGGATTCAGAACTCTGCTGCCAGACTACTCCTACATCTAAAGCCACAAGCCCACATATCCCCTGCCTTGAAGGCCCTACATTGGTGACTGGTTGCCAGAAAATCCACATTCAAGCTGCTTTGTATCACCCACAAAACGATACATGGAACAGGCTCACTCTTCATCAGGAATAAAATCACCAAATGCATTCATAAAGGAACTTCCGCTCTAGATTAGCACCTCACCTCAAAATCCGACCAGATAAGAAAAAAAGATAGGTGGCACATCCTTCTCTGTTCAAGCAGCCAAACTATGGAACGCTTTACCCCCAAACATAAGAT
The DNA here is from genome assembly GCA_963921515.1 of Calotriton arnoldi. Classification (NCBI taxonomy): domain Eukaryota; kingdom Metazoa; phylum Chordata; class Amphibia; order Caudata; family Salamandridae; genus Calotriton; species Calotriton arnoldi. The sequence continues at coordinate 1,227,621 of CAWUFW010002084.1, read as the reverse complement.
CTACGGATAACTATCTTATTTTCAGCAGACTACTCAAGAGTTGGCTCTTCCCCACATATCCACCATACTCAAACATAAATGTACAGCATATCCCTGTGTATATAAACATTTATTTGGATTATATGTATGTATCTAGATATGTGTATTCCTTTGTGTAAATGTGTATACTAAATATGTTGATAAATATATAGATATTCATTAGGTCTGCTTAACAAATTTACATATTACCTATGGTTATATTATTCTATGTTTAACTTGTATATAGGTCACTGCATAAATAAGTAAATTTTTATCATAACTGTTTATCTAAAATTGCTTCACTATTGAATTACTAAAAAGAAAAAAAATACATGAAAATTATAAAAACAAATAAATGAGCTTAAAGTACAGCAGCACTTGAAAGTCTGAGTTTATTAAATACAACTTAAATCTAGATATATTACCTTCCTTATACATCTATACCTTTCATGTACTTATGTATCTTTATATTTATTACTTTACTCCTAATTCCGCTTCTCCAATACACTACCCTATATCTCACTCTATACCTCTCTCAATATAACCTTTACGTCCACTCTCGGACTCATCCAAGACATCATTCTACTACTCTCTCCAATGCACTACCCAATTTCTCACCCATAGCTGTCTCAATATATCCTCTACTTCCACTCTCTGACTCCTCTCAAACCCCACTCTTCTACTATGATCCCCCAAATAACCCTTTCTAGACTCTTCCCTCCTCCACTGCTCCTTGCATCATCTCAAACCTTTTACTATTCACATCTCCCAAACAACCCTCTCTAAACCCTTCCCTCATATATCCCTCCTAGACTCATCCGATTCCTCATCTTTCTCCCTAATCCACCTTTAGAGACTCTTCCCCCCTCCATCACTCCTTTACCCATCCCAAACCTCCTCCTACTGCTATGATCTCCAAATAAACACTTTCTAGACCCTTCCCTCTTCTATCCTTTACAAGCCAAATAACAGACTCACATGTCGCCGCTCAAATTAATTTCATATTTCCCTATACTAATTCACCACTAATATTTTTTGGGTTCCGGGGTAGCGTCCTATTAGCCGAAAAGCGATTTGACGCCTCGTCAGGGGTAGTAAGTGCTACATAAATGCAATTAAAATTACAATATAGGTCCCTTACTCAATGTGCCACTGAAAGCAAGCTGCACGACTGAAGAGCTTAATCAAGCCGAAACCAGTCTTAGGTTGCTTGTGTTCGGGTTCAGAGAGGACCTGGCTTGGCATCTTGAGCTGGACTGTTCCTACTGGAGCAGGACCAAGACTCATTTGCATATGGCTGGGTCTAATCTGAGGTGACATGGTGAGCAGAAGAACAATGGGTTGTAATGCTACCCCGAGCGATTGCAAGCATTCCTCCCATCACCGTTTGTATGTTTGATATGATCTTTAAAGCCATCCAAGGACAGGGCTCCATCTATCTGGAAAACAAACCCATGCACCAATTAACCAGTAGAGGTCTGTGCAAGACAAAATCATGTACCAACCAATCAGCAGAGATCGGTGCAATGCAAAATAACAGACCGACCATCCAGGGGTGCTCTGCCCAAGAAAAAACATGCTTCAGTCAACCAGTAGAACTCAATGCAAGGCAAAATCATTGGCCAACAATCCAACAGAGTGTTGTGCAAGACAACACGATGTTTCAATCAACAAGCAGAGCTACATGCAAGGGAAAACTATGTGCCAACCTATCAGCAGTGCTCAGAAAAAGAGAAAAACAGGTATCAGTCAATCAGTGGAGCTCTGTAAAAGACAACACCATGCACTTGCCAACCAGTGACGTACTATGAAAGATAAAGTTATTTATGTATTTGGTGAAAGACAGAGAAAGCAGGAGGAAGAGAAAGATAGGTAAACTTTGAGAAAGGAGAATGTAGGAACGAAAAAGTACCCGAAAGAGTGAGCTAAAAAATCAGGATATGTAGGGCAAGGGAAGAATAGGCATGAGGTTGAATATGTACTAGTGGGAGAGGATGTGATATTACAGCGGAGCTGCCCACTTTGGAACTGGGGAACCAGGTTGGAGTCCTGGAGTCTCGACTCAACATCATGCGATTTTGGGCAAATCACTTAATCTTCCTTCCCACGCCTTAAAAATATAATAATCCGGCCCTGTGTAGTGTAACTGGTGCTCATGAAAACCACTCAAATGCACTTGGGGTGAGTTTGCACTATATAAAACTGCAAAAACGAAACTAGGCAGCCTAGGTATTTAGTGTCCAACATTCAGATGAACCAGAGGTGAGTTCCTAAGTAAAACTTTGGACACTTGCGCTTCGCTTTTACAAATATGGACGTGCTAGACCAGCGCCTTATCAAAAACCTAAAACATGCTACAAATAAATATATTAATACATCAGTTGTGAGGTGCTGTATCCACCACAGGAAAAGAAAAAAACAAGCAAGGTAGGGACATCAAAACAGAGCAGTTTGAAGGAACAGCGTGATATAGTCTAGGTGACGAGAAAACGATACTTATTAGAAATGTTTATGAAGCGAAGCGTGGTACTAGCTACCCTTCTGCCGGCTTGCAGTCTACTAAGAACAGCGCGTGCCATGTGCACAAAGCAGGCAGGAAGCAGCAGTCAAGACAGTTACAGGCATTAGTATGGTCTGTTAGCCAACAACAAAAACAAAAGAAAGTCTCAACACAGCTGACAAGCAGTGCATCCAGAGGATTAGAGAGAGCAAAACAACCAATGTTCTTCACTACACAGCCAGAGGGATGCAGATTTCTACCCAGTCAGACACGCCATATTAATGGATTTCTCCAGAGGAGCCCATCCATGCTGGACAAAGTTGAAAGCGGGGGGAAATGGCGCAGAATCATTACTACAACAGTTTTACTCTGTTGCGGACAGTGCTTTAAATGCAACTGTAGAAGTGCAGGTGCTCACTAATCCAGAGTAGATGTTTGCTACTGAGAAATGCTGGTGTTCTCCTGTTAAATGTCTTACAGCAGTGCTGAGAAGTACAGGTACTCTCCCTTTTAAATGAAAGAAGTGCAGGTACCCATATTGCCCATTTCGGGCATTGGTCATTGAGACGGTAACACTTCTCATAGACATGCAGAAAGAAACAGAAAGACACCTATATAGTCTGACAGATCTTGTTGGAGTTGGCTCATCTAAACTACACAGCGGTGCATTCATTTACCTCTCTCCAGGTACCATAGGCATAGACAGGGCTTTAAGTGGGACGGGTCCTGCCAGTGCTCAGCACCGGCAGCTCTAAAAAGCAGGTGCTGAGACGGGTCCCTATCGGGCTCTCCATTTTTACCCTCACCCTCAAAATGAAGAACAAAATCTTAACTCGGCAGCAGTACCACCTTTCACTGCCTTTGAAGTAACTTCAAAGAGCCACGTTATAATTCTTTCACAGTCCCATCATTTCAGAACTTTAGCATTTTCAATATTATATACAAGGATTGCATAGTTGTTGCGAATTTATCTTATGCAACTAACAATCATTGGCAAAACCAATAGACCTGGCTTGTTTTAGGTGTAATGTTACTTGCTATATTACATATCTGGATACAATGACAGAAGCAGCAAATTACCAGTCGGACAGCACACTATGCTAAGCACACGCCCTAATTACACCGGCCACGCCCCTTTGAGAGACCCCCACCAGTTTTAATCACCCACTTAAAGCCCTGGGCACAGAAGGGGTCTAAAGTTTTTATTTGGCAGCTCGCTGTTGGCAGTGCCGACCGCACGGGTTGCTGAAAACTAAAGCTGCATAGGCTTGATTCCTTCTCATTCCTCTTTCTGCTTTTCTTTCTCACTCTTACGGATTCTTTTTCATCCCTGCTTTCTCCCTGTGACTGCTTTTCTTTGTTTCACTTCCTCCTTCTTTCTCACTTTTTGCTCTGAGTAAAAGTGTCATGATAAAAAATAAGTCTTAGTCCCCAAAAACAAGTGCCGGTTCACCACCACATGTAACCACCGGCACAAATTAGGCACTGATTAAGGGTCTCATCCAGATTGCACCAGTTAAATGTTGCGCTAAAACCGCACGGGCAAAAATAAGAGTTCAATGTCAATCATTAACAATATGCTTTTTAGCCTTCTACTATAGGTACTGGGATGTCCATGACGGCCATGTAATTGATGTGCAGTTGAAGAATGCTGTGTTGATGTCTATATCTTACCATTGGGTAGAGCGTCAAAGGGTTCCTGTCTGGGATAACAAGTTTTGCCATGGGTGGGAAATAAACCAATATTTGTGGTGGTGTGTTTTCTGAGTCAGTGCTGAAAGATGCAATGTGACTATGTTGACCGTTACTATGTAGTGGGAATACACCTATCCCATTGAACCCATCTTCCCGCTGGAGACCATGCCCTACTCATAGACAAACTTTGGGCCTTTATCAGCCTCCGGCGAGCATGTTCCCCAGTCCCTATCCCCTTCACCTGCATCTGCATCTTCTCCCCAAAGCACACGGGCACAGAGCTGCTCTCCAGCCGTATTTTTCAACCTCCAATTAGCAGGCTCCAATTCATCACGCTGAGTATCTCCTGGCATCAGCGCTGAGATTCCCTCCTCACTCCTGCTAAATCGGCCTTCATTTAAAACCCTCGCTCTTAGCCCTAAATGGAAATCAATTCTGCAAGTTTAGCAAATAGTTAATTACTCCACAAAGAGGATTGATCGGCCTTTGATCACCAGAAAGCTCTGTAGCGCTATTAGTCTCTTTCATCTGTGATTAAACCACAGAGAGAAAGAAACAAAAACTAAATGAGGCTTCTCCCGTTATCCTACAAATATTTAATGATGGGATAATCTCCTAGAGGTATGTCTGAGGGATGTGGTTTCCAACAGGAAGTGGCTCGTTGGCTAGTATTACTCCTAAAGCTTGGCTCAGTGAAAGCGAACATGTCAGAGCGTCCAAGCTCCGCGGCTCTGTCTGCCTGAGTCCAGCAGTGTTTCAAATGGATCTACACATTTCATGTAGAGCTGCAGACATTGTTCATTCACGCGCTTACAAGCTACGCACATCACTCACAGGTTCTTTGGAGCACAAATTCAATGGCAAATATTGAGTTGGGTGGACTTCGATTCATTGACATACATTCGTGGTTACAAATGTCATAGAATGTGGAACTAAGCCAGAACGGTGGGTGTGTGAGTATATGCATTTGGGTAGGTGGCAGTAGGAGCGCGGTAGGCAATTTATCCAATATGGCCAATGGCGACTATTTTTTTATAATATGATGCACATGCTTAGAAAGTTGGCAGGGTTTATGAACTTATATCACCCCCACCTGAGATAAAGCGGGGTACAGATAAAATGACAGATGGAATAAGAACGACTTTATTGATATTATCTACAGGTGGAGGTTTTGGTCACAGGTGGAGTCAAATGCGCCAATTAAAACAAGGTTAGTATCTGTGAGGACATTTTCAAGTGTCCCAAGCAATCAAGAGTTATTGGGCTCGAATTGTTCAATGTAAGTCTTTTGCCACTGTTATCATCGAGGTTGACCTTACTACTGAGCACAAAACTGAGCACCAACTACACCACTTTGGCACTTGACCCAAAGGGTAACTACAGGGTAGTGAAGTTGAGCAGCCCAAGGCTTACTCACGGAGGTGGTGTGAGGTAGAAACTCAGAACTAAATAAGCAAATAATAACAACCAATACATCATTCTCCAGCCAGTGCTTTTATTAAAAGAAATAGTACTGCACTCTCAACATAATAGTGTACATAAACGTCAAAGGCTAGCAATACTCTATACAGTTATCAAGGGAGTAATCACTGTGTAGAAGAACCAGCTGATAATGAATTGGGTTGGTTCCCCAGGTAAAGTATCATACAGCTACAGTCAGTGCAGGATAGGACAAATAGCCCTCTGGGGAACAAGGTGGGCAGGAATCTCACAACACCCCTCTAGGTACACATCTAACATGTGTTGGTATGGCTAAGTTTCTGGCAGAGTGTAAGTTGTCCTAAAGTTATTTCTCCCTGCAATGTTGCGCTTTTGCATTGTACCTTTGATAGTCCTTGGCAGACGAGGTCCACTTCTGCCAGCTATGATGGGGACCATGCAAATCCCACTGGTTTGTGATCCTACACAGCACATGAGAAGAAGCCATGTTGATGCTGCCAAAGTCCCGCTGATGTTGTTGCTGTCTCCAGCAACCCTACCAGTATGCAGGCAGACACATCCAGTCAGTGAAGGTGGGGCTGCATGAATAGAGGAGAGAAGAGACTGTAGCTGGCTCTCTTCATTCAGGGTTGGGCTGATCTTTTATCAGGGATCTTCCACAGGCTGAAACATAAGCCCACCACCCACACAAAGGAAATAGCTTCCACACAGACTTCAACAGTTATTTAGAAAGAGGTAGGAGTAACCACTGAATGTAATTGCGATCTTGAAATAGCACCAGGTTTTCAGAGGTATTCACTGGTTTCATGGGTAGACCACCAAAAATAGTTGCAATTCCTCTTGGTGCCATGTCATTTAGGCACATTTGGTCTGATCTGACCACAGTCCACAATTATCCATGGATCAATCAGGCACATGCTCAAGTGTCCTGAGGCAGGCATAGAGCCAAGTAGCAAGCATTCGCACTTGGGGGCACAATGCAGGCTGATCCATGGTAACAAGGCTTCACCACACATGCTGGTGATGTAGATCCTTCCCTGGACAGAAGTGGGCTGGGCAGCTTTTTCTTTTTCCACAGATTCCTCCAGCCTCCTTCCTCACCAGTCAGTCATCTTCCTCCCTCAAGTAGTCCAAATAGGCTCTTCTAACGGCAGACTGCAGAACGTCCAAGTTTCTGATTCTGAACCTGTCAAAGGGGAGTTGGCTGTCAACAGCCCTAACCTTGGAAAACAGAAGAGTTTATCAGTCTTCACTGGTGTGGGACACCATGTACCCTTTGATGAGAAATCATGAAACACTGACTAATTGCTTATGCACCACACTCTTATCAAATTTGGAGACAGGGTTTATGTGTTCCACAGGTCCAGCTTTGGCATTTCAGGCGTGTCTTAACTTTTGGGTATTTCTCATAGACTGGTCAAGCTACCGTCTTTGTATGCTAGTGTCAACAGGAAGGTGGGGTATGGCTGGGAGCTCTATGTCAAGGAAGACCCAGAGTAAAGGCACAAATGAAAGAGAGGCTTCCCAAATCTCCTACTTCTCAACCTGTTGTATGTAACAACTCTAGGGAAGAATGGATCAGGTAGGGGTCAAGGACTGCACCAACACTTCAAAGAGACTATCTACTGTCCTTCACAGTGTACAGCCTGGTATCAGTCAAAGAACCTCATGAATGTTCAAAAAAAAAACCTTCAATTCATCCTGCCATATGGTATGCTCTCTTCCACCTCCATCTTAGGTACCACTCATGTGCAGGATACCGAAATGCATTCTCGGGCAGGGCCGTCTTAACAGCATTATAGGCCCCTGGGCAAAGCAGCGCACTGGACCCTGCCTATACAACCATTCACAGGAATAAAAATGTTTAACGGAAAAGTAGTGTTAAATTCTGGTCTGGATGGGACCCCTATGCTTGTGGGGCCCCCAGGCAACTACCCACTGTGCCCTTGCGTTAAGGCGGAATTGTTGTCAGGCTGCCACAGTCATGCACAGCACATAGCCCAATTGACATTCTGCTGCACATACAAATGTGACTCATGCATTTGCCATCCATGCCACATATTGATGGATCAAAGGGGCCAGTTACAGGGCACTGCCTCTGATTTAAAACAAGAAAGGCCAGTAGGCAACTCTCCGTGACAGGCAGCAGGTAAAATGGCCTGTCTTCAGACTATAATCTGTTGTTGCCAACACTGTCACTCATCAACCGCACGGTGAGCTGACAAATGTTAAGCTCAATTCAATAAAAAGAGATGCACATAGTGTGCTCCTCGATAACACCAAGAAGCCCAGGTCTGGACTGCCTTCCATGTCACGGTGGGCACTCCGCGTACACATGATTGTCATGTGTACAGAGGCCAAAAATCAAAATTGCCAGAAAACCGCTAATAAGAACTCAGTGCAAGGGGTACATGCTCTCCACAGCCACACAGGGGACTTTTTCCGCCTGAACAGTAAGTAAAAACATTCAAGAATTCATATTACCTTATGTGTGAAGAATAACTGACATGAGTTTATGAGTTAAAGGATATGGGATCAATCAATCAATCAATCAATCACAGAATTTGTAGAGCGCACTACTTACCCGCGAGGGTCTCAAGGCGCTGGGGGAGAAAAAAGGGGGGGGGTGCCGCTACTGGTCGAACAGCCAGGTCTTGAGTAGCCTCCTGAAGGTCAGCAGGTCTTGGGTCTGTCGTAGGCTGAGTGGAAGGGTGTTCCAGGTCTTGGCGGCGAGGTGGGAGAAGGATCTGCCGCCGGTGGTTGTTCTTCGAATGCGAGGGACGGTGGCGAGGGAGAGGTCGGCGGAGCGGAGCTGGCGGTTGGGGACGTAGAAGAAGAGTCGTCTGTTGAGGTAGGCTGGGCCGGTCTTGTGGAGTGCCTTGTGTGCGTGGATGAGGAGTTTGAAGGAGATTCTCCTGTCGACGGGGAGCCAGTGCAGGTTCCTCAGGTGGGGGGTGATGTGGCTGTGGCGTGGTACGTCGAGGATCAGGCGTGCGGAGGCGTTTTGTATGCGTTGCAGTCGCTTGATGAGCTTGGCCGGGGCTCCCGCGTAGAGGGCGTTCCCATAGTCGAGTCTGCTACTGACGAGGGCCTGGGTGACTGTTCTTCTTGTATCTGTCGGGATCCACCTGTAGATCTTGCGAAGCATGCGGAGGGTGTGAAGCAGGAGGAGGAGACCGCGTTGACTTGTTTGGCCATGGAGAGCGTTGAGTCGAGGATGACTCCCAGGTTGCGTGCGTGGTCGGTGGGTGTCGGGGCTGCCCCCAGTGTCGTTGGCCACCAGGAGTTGTCCCAGGCTCAGGGGTTGGAGCTGAGGATGAGGACCTCCGTCTTGTCCGTGTTCAGCTTTAGTCGACTGTTCTTCATCCATTCGGCGACGGCCTTCATTCCTTCGTGGAGGTTGGATTTGGCGGTGAGGGGGTCCTTGGTGAGGGAGAGGATCAGTTGAGTGTCGTCGGCGTAGGAGATTATGTTGAGGTCGTGCTGTCTGGCGATGCGTGCGAGCGGGGCCATGTAGATGTTGAACAGTGTCGGGCTGAGGGATGATCCCTGGGGTACGCCGCAGATGATCTCGGAGGCTTCGGATTGGAATGGTGGGAGGCGGACTCTCTGGGTTCTGCCGGCGAGGAAGGAGGTGGTCCATTCCAGGGCCTTGTCTCGGATCCCTGCGTCGTGGAGGCGTGCGCATAGAGTGCGGTGGCAGACAGTGTCGAAGGCGGCGGAGAGGTCCAGCAGGATGAGGGCTGCGGTCTCACCGTTGTCCAGCAGGGTCCTGATGTCGTCGGTGGCGGCGATGAGGGCAGTCTCAGTGCTGTGGTTGCTGCGGAACCCTGACTGGGATGGGTCCAGGATGCTGTTTTCTTCGAGGTATCGGGTTAGCTGTCTGTTGACGATCTTCTCGATGACCTTGGCTGGGAACGGAAGCAGGGAGATGGGCCGGAAGTTCTTGAGGTCTCTCGGGTCCGCCTTGGGTTTTTGAGTAGGGCGTTGATCTCGGCGTGTTTCCAGCTCTCTGGGAAGGTCGCGGTCTCGAAGGAGAGATTGATGACGTTGCGCAGGTGGGGTGTGATGGAGCTGCTGGCTTTGGTGAAGATGTGGTGCGGGAAAGGGTCTGACGGGGAGCCGGAGTGTATCGTGCTCATGGTCTTGATGGTGTCATCGATGTTCACGCTGGCCCAGGCTGGCAAGGGGTCGTGGTCGATGGTGTGCGGCGGGTCTGGTGCATCGGTCTCAGTTGGGGCTGTCTGGGTGTTGAAGCTGTCGTGGATGTCGGCGATCTTGCGGTGGAAGAAGGTGGCGAGGGAGTCGCACAGGGCTTGCGACGGCGGGATGTTGTTGGTGTTGGAGCTGTGGTTGGAGAGTTCCTTCACGATGTTGAAGAGCTCCTTGCTGTTGTGTGCGTTGTTGTCGAGGCGGTCTTTGAAGGAGATCCTCTTGGCAGACCTGATGCGGTGGTGGTGGTTACGGATGGCGTCTTTGTGGGCTGCGTGGCTGTCCGGTGTCTTTTCACTGTGCCATTTCTTCTCTAGTTTCCGGCAGGTACGCTTGGAAGCTAGGAGTTCCGGGGTGAACCAGCTGGCTCTTTTGGTGGTGTCACTGTAGGTGAGTTTTTTCAGTGGGGTGAGGGTGTTGGCACAGTCGTCTATCCATCGTCTGAGGTTGCAGGCAGCGTCGTCGGTGTTGGATGGGTCGGAGGGTGGGCTGAGAGCGAGGTTTGCCCGTAGTTGGTCTTCGGTGACTTTGCTCCAGCAGCGGCGTGGGATCTGTTGGGTGCGGTGGTGTGTGGTGGGTTTCTGGAAGGTGAAGTGGATGCAGCGGTGGTCGGTCCAGAGGAGTTCGGTGGTGTGGCTGAAGGAGACGTGGGAGCTTGAGGAGAAGACGGGGTCGAGCGTATGGCCGGCGTAATGGGTCGGTGTTGTGACGAGCTGTCTCAGTCTGAGGTTGGCGAGGTTGTCGATCAGGGTGGTGGAGTTGCTGTCGTTGTTGGTCTCCAGGTGAAAGTTCAGGTCTCCGAGGAGGATGTAGTCGGTGGAGGTCAGGGCGTGCGTGCTGATGAAGTCGGCGATGGAGTCGCTGAACTGGGGTCGGGGTCCAGGGGGTCTGTAGACGAGGTTGCCTCTAAGGGTGGTGTTGGGGTCCGTGTGGATCTGGAAGTGCATGTGTTCGGCGGTGCAGAGAGTGTCGTCGGTGCTGGTCGAGACCCTGATGGTGTTCTTGTGGACGATGGCGATTCCTCCTCCTACTCCGTTGATGCGGTCTCTGTGGGTGATCTTATAGCCGTCTGGGATGGCTATGGCGATGTCGGGTGCGGAGGAGTCGTTCATCCAGGTCTCTGTCAGGAAGGCGACGTCTGGTGATGATGTGTCGAGCAGGTCCCAGAGCTCGACGGCGTGTTTGTGTGCGGAGCGGGTGTTCAGTAGGATGCATCGGAGGTGGTTGAGGTTCTTCTTGGCGGGCGCTTCGGCGGCTCTGAGGCTGGTGTAGCTGCAGTTCCGGCAGGTGAAGGGACCATGAGTGCATTTCGGGGCGGCCTTGAAGCAGTTGTGTGTCCGTCCGGGGTTGAGAGCGTGGAGTGTGGTTGCATCGTATCGGCGTCGGTCGTCGAGGCTTGAGCGGGGGGCGCGAGGACCAGGGGTTCTGGCACTGGGCGCGGTCCAGGCGCGGACGGGCGCAGACGGGCTTGCCTTAGGCGCGCCTTCGGCGTAGCGGCCGCCATATATGGGGAGGTGGGAGGGAGGAGCAGCTGGGAGGCGGGAGGCAGGGGCAGCGAATGGTCAGTCAGGGGGCGGGGACGCAGCGGCTGGAGCGGGAGCGGAGAGAGGCAACGAGGGGTACAGAAGGCAAAAAGGACACAGAATACAGGGGCAACGAGGGGTACAGAAGGCAAAATGGACACAGATTACAGGGGCAACGAGGGGTACAGAAGGCAAAAAGGACACAGAATACAGGGGCAACGAGGGGTACAGAAGGCAAAATGGACACAGATTACAGGGGCAACGAGGGGTACATAAGGCAAAATGGACACAGATTACAGGGGCAACGAGGGGTACAGAAGGCAAAATGGACACAGAAAAACGCGGGCAACGAGGGGTACAGAAGGCAAAATGGACACAGAAAAACGGGGGCAGCAAGGGGTACAGAAGGCAAAAAGGACACAGAAAAACGGGGGCAACGAGGGGAACAAAAGGCAAAATGGACACAGATTACAGGGGCAACGAGGGGTACAGAAGGCAAAATGGACACAGAAAAACGGGGGCAACGAGGGGAACAAAAAGGCAAAACGGGCACAGAGGCAACAAGCAGAGGGGCGAGCTTACCAGCAGCGGGCAGGACAACATAGGCGGAGCTGTGTGGTGGGGGAGCGACCCACCTGGCAAGGTCAAGGGATGAGGTGATAACACAACTGTAACTCACATGCCAGAGTCTTGTTCCTCTCTGATGCATGCAGAATCCAGGGACTTCTTTCAAGGCTTCATACAGAGCACTGTAAAATGATAGCGTATTTTGAAACTTTCCTGTAGCTCTCCAAGTTACTACTTTTTCTGAGTGAGGTGGCAACTGAAGTGCTTGTCTGAAGGGGGTGGAAGAGAGTTTGAGATTAGTCTAATTTTAGTGACACTCAAAACATGGAAACCAATCACCAATGCTCAGAGGCCAATTCTGCTCATATAAGGAGATTGTGACTTTGAAAGTTATTCATATGTAGCCAAAATGTGATGACACACTGCCATGCAAGAAAAAGCACACTGGGACATTTGTTTCTGATGAGAGAGACAAACTCTGGAACTCACTGCTGGCAAGGGTAAAGAATAGTCAAAATCAACAAAATTCTGGAAGGCAGTAAAAGTTTGGCTTTTCCAAATAGGTGGCTCCTCTACTGTGAGCCCATGGAACCAATGCTAGAACGAGTCTAACCTCATAATATTTGAAGAATTAGTTGCTTTGTCAAAAATAATATAGATTAGCAATTTATGTATCTGCATGTCTCATTCTGCTTCACTGCATGAGTACCTCTTTGGTCCTCACGCATACCAGTAAAACTATTCCCACACAATCCACTTCATAAACCACACTCTACCAACCAAGCACAATGAACACAGTGGTCTCCTGCTCCTCCACTGAGAAGCACTTTGAACTCTCATCAGCGGCATGAAGCACTAAACAAATATTACTACAATACAAAGTAAAACAGTGGCAGAACGTGATCCAAAGCATGGTGGCATTCTGTCAATGTTACTGTCTCTCCCCTCACCAGAAGCTACCCCTTAAGTCCAGTCTATATCCATACTGATGTACTTGAAGATTCCTTCTGTGTCTTTTCCATCAAGAAAGCCAAGAAACCCACAGTGTTAGTCACAGTTTAGAAATGTTAATGCAACATGGTTCTCGAACATCCTCTCCTGTGGTGTTAGTCTCTCAGCCAGTGGCAACAATCAAGACAAACTTACTCAGAAGGTCCAGAGAGCAGATACTGTCTTACCGCAAGGTGCAGAAATATATCCCTTTCCTAAAAGTAACTAGCCTGAAGATGGTCCTGTCCCAAATGACCCTTTCATCGATTCAGGGATGGCAGTTAAGACCCGAGAGAAGTTTAAGAGATGCTCCTAAGTTTATTTTTTAAAAGAGGATCATCACTCCAAGCCAAGTTTACCAAATCAAACAGCAAAAGAGGCTTAGAACGTGGTTGTGCCCAGGATAAATCCATCTAAGAGCAACATGACCTTTCGTTTCTAGCTCATCTTTTGCCTTGCTGGTTCCTAAAGCCCTTCCCGACAGTGTTTCATTTGTAGAGTATGAAGCCCCTTCTCACCTCTGAAAATATTTAATGGCTGCTACACACTCATTTCTTCCCAGACCTTGCTCTAATGTGGAGGCCCTATGTCCACGTTCAGCAGGCATTCCAGTGAATTTGACCTCACTCCTTTCTATACCCCTTCCCAGTGCTCCCAACAAGCCATAGCGAGCATAAACAGCCACCATGGCTGCAGCAGAAGGCCCAAGGCTGTGCCTGTGAAACCCTGATTCCGTCAGGTCTAGTATGCCCACTGTTTACAGCCTGAGCATCCTATTTCCCAAAGCTCATCTTTATCACTTTCTATAACGTGTCAAAACTAACTTAGATGTGCTCCGAAAAGCACTTTTCATTAAAAAACACAACACACATGAAATGCCAATCCAAAGTATTAGAAAGAATATCTCACACACATCCACTACTGCACAAATATTTCAAATACAACGTGTAAGAAAGAATATCTCACACACAGCCAGCACCGCACAGACATACCACTTGGACATCAGTGTGGGCACAATAGCATTCAACATTACAGCAAACACTCACCATCATAAAACAGTATTCATCTTAAATGAAATCATAACATCCACCCGACCACGTCCACATAAGTAAGCAGATGAGTGAGTATCAGGACTCTGCAGCACCAACCAATCCTTCTAATTATTTCACACACATGCAAAGCTGACAGCCAATAAACAAACCAAATGACCCAGTTGGACATAAGCATATTTTTTTGATCTCTGACCACACACACAAAATATGTAACACATATAGTTATCAACAACATACATATCAAGTCTCTTCACACTACCTACTACTTATCATAGCTCACGAGCAACACCAAACTCCAGTCTGCAATGGGCTCCTCAAAACAAGAAGAGAAAGCACTGAACCCGAATAGCAGTACAAAGCCATACCTGTGCTAAACCATACAATCACGACATTTTCGATAGATTATGCAGCGACTGAATTTGTATATGGAATACTCTCAGCACCTGTTAACATTTGATGTACGAGCGATCTTTAAATAAATTAAATGAACACATAAAATAACATTGAATGCAGGTTTAGGACCCCTCTTTCCAAAACGTGCTGCCCTTAAAGATATGGAAATGTACTGTGAGCCCATGTATAACACTGTCCTTCCAGTGGGAACGCTTCTTCATGCGTTAACGTTTCCAGGGTTTTCTGCTAGTAACTCCACCCGGCCCCTCCCGGTGGCCCATTCCAGATTCCATGCTAAGTACAGTTCAGTCTGCTGAGCGGACGGTAGACGGGGCTGAGATGGGGCGGGGGTGGACCACTAGGCTCAGGTCAGATGAATCCCTCCGCCAGCCCCCTCCCAGTGGCCCATTCCAGATTCCATGCTAAGTACAGTTCAATCTGCTGAGCGGACGGTAGACGGGGCTGAGATGGGGCGGGGGTGGGGGTGGACCACTAGGCTCAGGTCAGATGAATCCCTCCGCCAGCCCCCTCCCAGTGGCCCATTCCAGATTCCATGCTAATTACAGTTCAATCTGCTGAGTGGACGGTAGACGGGGCTGAGATGGGGCGGGGGGTGGGGGTGGACCACTAGGCTCAGGTCAGATGAATCCCTCCGCCAGCCCCCTCCCAGTGGCCCATTCCAGATTCCATGCTAAGTACAGTTCAATCTGCTGAGCGGACGGTAGATGGGGCTGAGATGGGGCGGGGGGGGGTGGACCACTAGGCTGAGGTCAGATGAATCCCTCCGCAAGCCCCCTCCCAGTGGCCCATTCCAGATTCCATGCTAAGTACAGTTCAATCTGCTAATCGGAGGGTCACCAGTACTGAGGTGAGGGGAGGCACTAGGCTCAGGGCAGATGAGTCCCTCCAGCTAGCACCATTCCATAGGATATATGGCGACGACCTACTCTCTATTCTCATCCAGAATCAAGTTAGAGCCTTCTAGCCTCGGGGAGCATCACAAAACAGAATCGAAATTTGCCTAGCATAGTAACGGTAAGTTTCAATTCTATTAAGGACACGGAGGCGAGGATTATGCTTTTCTTCCTTCGCTTTATTTAAAATATAAAAAACCACAGCAGCCAGAAAAGCATATCAGAAAAAAAGAAAAAACCAACAAAGTCCGCTTTAGAGAACTACAAATCCCATGAGTCCATAGGAGAACATTACATCGGAAGTCCTTCTATAGTGTCCATGCAGGGTAAATAGTCCCTCCATTTTATGTGACCTTCCTCTTTCTTCGCGCGAGTCACGCCGATTCGTTACTGATCCTGTTTGGAACCGTCGTTTCCTGAAAGATAAAGAAACATCGTGAGGCTACCCGCTATCAAACATCGCAGAGTAATCTACAAGCATTGCGAATGAGCAATTGAACACTGCAATTAACCACAGGGTAATGCCCCAAAAACAAGTCTGAAACAAAAAAAAACCTAGCTACTTACGCAGGTACGGGTGGGTTCGCACAAACTGTGCCCCGGGAGGGATAATCCTCGCCTACGTGTCCTTAATAGAATTGAAACTTACCGTTACTATGCTAGGCAAATTTCGATTCTATGTCAGGACCGGAGGCTCCGATTATGCTAGTTCAAAGCTTACTTACCACCAACTGAGCCACGTCCACAACTGGTTTGAAATAAAACCGTTTAAAGGTGGAGTCCGAGGACCAATCCGCCGCTCGCATCAAATCTTCCAAGCGGGCTCCCAGGGAAAACGCTTTAGAAGCCATTGCACCCCTGGCTGAATGAGCTCCGAACTGTTTGGTGTCAATACCCGCCTCCTGCATGATCCACCGCACCCACCTTGCTACAGTGGGCGAGGAGACTGCTTTGTGCGGTTTTCTTAATGCAATAAGAAGCTGTTGCTCGCCCGGAGGACGGATGTCAAGCGTTATGTCCTCATATGCTTTTAGGCAGTTCACCACACACAGTTTGGGAGCATCCGAAAAAGCTGGATATGAAATCGATCTCGAAGATGATTTAGTACGGCGCCCCACCGTAAACGTCACCCCATCCGGAGAAAACGCTCTCGCAGAGATATCCAGCGCCCTGACGTCCAACACTCTGCGGCAAGAGACAAGGCATAATAGCATGGCCAATTTGGCCGATATTTCCTTCAATGAAAGGTACTTGTTGGGTTGCCAAGAGAGAAAAAGATTCAAAACCAAATTGACGTCCCACAGGACCGAATAGCGTGGCTCCGGAGGTAATGACAGCCGAATACCCCTCAGGAGCCTGCAGACAAAAGGATGTTCCCCAATAGGGGCTCCTTGCACCGGACAATGAGCCGCGGAGATTGCAGAACGTACCGCGTTAATGGAACGATATGCCAGACCTTCCGTGGCTAAGTCCGCCAGGAAATTCAGAACTGGTACGACGCCGGCGACCACGGGATCCAAATCCCGTCGAAGACACCAACGCAACCACTTAGTCCAGGCGGACCGATAACGTTTGGTAGTGCTGTCTGCCCAGGCTTTGGACAAAAGTGTTTCAGCCGATCCCGAAAGTCCTGGGAGCGACCAACGTCGCCGGAAAGCCGCCATGCCATGAGGCGGAGAGAACCCTGATTGATGAGGTGATGTTGTTCCTCGCTCGCATTCAGAAGGAGGTGAGGAAACAGGGGGAATAGGATTGGAGAATCCCAAGAAAGTTCCAGAAGAACTGGAAACCAAACTTGGGACCTCCAATACGGAGTCACCACCACCACCTCTGCCATCTGTTGCCGGATCCGGGCCGCAGTCCGCACCACCATTGAGAACGGGGGGAAAGCGTAACCCTTCTCCTGACTCCACTCCTGGAGGAACGCATCCGTTGCCTCTGCAAGCGGGTCCGGTCTCCAGCTGAAAAAACGTGGGAGCTGGTGATCGAGACGGGACGCGAACAGATCCACCGAAAACGGCCCCCATAGGTCGTGCAACCATCGGAAGACATGAGTGTCCAGTTTCCACTGGCTGGAGTCCCTCAGGTGTCTGGAGTGCCAATCCGCCACTTGGTTGGATTGACCCGGTAGATACTCCGCCGTCACCGAAACATGATGAGCCAGGCAATAATCCCAAAACTCCTTCGCCATATTCGCCAGGGCTCGGGAACGAGGGCCTCCTAGGTGGTTGACGTAGCGAACCGCGGAGACATTGTCCATTTTCAACAGAACGCATGAAAGCACCTTGTGCCTGGTCCAGCAACGAACTGCGAACGATCCCGCCAGGAGCTCTAAGCAATTGATGTGCAACTGCTGCTCGTCTAATGACCAGGCGCCTCCGGTGGAGAATTCCCCACAGCGGGCGCCCCACCCCGACCTGCTGGCGTCGGATTCTATAACTAGGTCCGGAACCGATCCGAAGATCGCCCGGCCATTCCAGGCTTCCATGTGGGTGAGCCACCAAGACATTTCCTCCTTTACCTCTTCTGAGAGGGGGAACCACGTGGTCGTATGACAGGCCTCTTCTGAGATAGTGAGCCTTTAGGCGCTGTAGAGCCCGGTAGTGAAGGGGCCCCGGAAAGATTGCCTGGATGGACGAGGAGAGAAGTCCTACCACCCGGGCAATCTGCCGGAGAGAGGTATGAGACTTTGATATGGTCTGCCGCAACTCGTGCCGAATCTTGGCCATCTTCCGGGACGGCAGACTTAGGGAAGAGCGGAGGGAATCCACCACGAACCCGAGGAACACCACCCTCTGCGCCGGGACGAGGACAGATTTGTCCTTGTTGATGACAAAACCTAACCCCTGCAGCAGAGACACCGCCCGTTGTAATTGTTGGATCAACTTCCTGGGACATTGCGCCATAAGCAAAATGTTGTCCAGGTAAACAATCATTCGAATACCCTGGCTTCTTAGAACCTCTACCACCGGGTGGAGCACCTTCGTGAAGCACCAAGGGGCCGATGAATTCGTACACCTGACCTCTCCAGGAAAACTGAAGGAACCGCCGATGCGGAGGGTGGATGGGAACCACCAGATAGGCATCCTTGAGGTCCAGGCGGACCATCCAATCGCCCGGGAGAAGAACGTCCCGGAGGAGGTGAATGCCCTCCATTTTGAAATGCCGATAAACCAACCACCCGTTGAATTCTTTGAGGTTGATTACCGGCCGTCGTCCCCCATCCGTCTTGTCTACCAAGAAAATGTTGCTGAGGAAGCCGTTGGGATGCAGAGTGGAACAACAAATGGCCTTTTTGCGAAGCAACTGGGCCACCTCTTCGTCGACCAACTGCGCATCCACCACGGAAAAAACGATGGGGCGCGGAAAGTTTTCCTGACGGGGAAGATCGTAAAATTCGATATGAAACCCCCGGATTGTTTGCAAAACCCAAGCGTCTGTTGTAATCTGCGCCCAGGCACCCTGGAAAGCCGCCAGACGGCCCCCGATACAGACCTGCGTTGCAGGGAGGACACTTACCGCTGGCTGCACCGCCTCCGGAGTTGTTTTTAAAACCTCCTCGGCCTCGGAACCTCTGGTTGGATAAAAATTGGTGTAATTCGCGGTGGTATTATATTGCCCCCGCCCGGAGCCTTGTCCCCTACCGGGATGTTGCTGTCCACCACGGCCGGTCGCGCGGCCCCTACCGCGACCGGCCCCTTGAGAGAAACGCGGATGGAAAACTCTCTTGATGTTGGACTGGGCCTTGTCCAACGAAGTGAATGTGCCCACAAATTTTCCTAGTTCTTTGACGAAGGGGTCGCCAAAAAGGCCCCCTTGCGCCACAGCTCCTGCCTCTGAAGATGCCAAATCGCCTAATTTAGGATCCAACTTAATGAGGAGAGAACGCCGTCGTTCTGTCGATAGGGCGCAATTGGCGTTTCCTAGAAAAATTATCGCCCGCTGTGCCCAATTTACGACAGAACCTCGGGGGATATGGCGGAACCCGAAGCCTTCGCCTCTTCCGCCATATCCAGAATTTTTGTTAAAGGCCCTATCGCATCAAGGAGTTTATCCTGACAGGAGCGCCAGGAACGGTCAATGCCCTTACGGGGATCTTTGATATACTTGGCCAGGAAGGTGGCCATCTTGGAATCAAGTTCCGGGGTAAAGGCTACCTTCCCTTCTAGCGTGGGGCGCGGACACTCCGCTCTCAAACACCCCCTTGCTTCTTTCTCGAGGGTTTTGCGGAGGCGGCCCGCCACAAACTTGGCCACCTTGTCCCCAGGAGTCCAGGCTGCGGACCGTGGATGAATTATTTCATCCGGATCCAGCATGCCCGTATCATCCTGCGGCAGAGCGACTGAAGAAGCGGCCGGGCGCCAAGACCGCGACGATCCTTCCTCATCATCTGTATCTGCCGGTGAACCCCCGCCCGGGGATGGAAAGGCCGATGGAGGGGAGGCAGTAGGTTCTGGATCCGGAAGAGGAGCCGGGGCGGGGACGGTCGCTTTGGCCAAAAAAGCGCATCTGAGGCGCTCAAAAGCGTCCTTGTCCACCCCATGCGCCTCCTCAGGGTTTCCCTCAGTGCAGCACTTCTTTGGGGGTGGGGGGCCCTCCCCAGGAGGGGGGGCGCTAGGAGGAACCGGGGACCAGCCATGGGCTTGCGCTAACTTTGCGCACTCAGCGACAATGCGGTTTGAAAGACGTTCCTCCATAGGCTCTACAACTTCCCTCACGCATCTATAAATGGAAGTATCAACTGCCTCCATGAAACCATCATCGACAGGTAAATACTGCTCCTCCTCCTCATAGTAACCCCCCTGCTCCATGTTACCAACTCCGGGTGAGAGATGTTCTCTATGCAGACAAAACCAGAGAGGTAAACTGGGGAAAATGTAGGGTGTGAAACCCTGAAATTGCTGTGTCTGGCGAGGCAGAGCAAGTACGGGCAGACCGGAGGACTGCAAAGTTATGGGCGGTTGAAAACCGCTATCGAGGTGGCACGGACCTCCGATGCGCGCATAGGCCCTCAGAAGACTGACCGGGCTCAACCGCCACCTGGCGCGCACTCACCCTTAGCGTTGATAACGCGTTGACAACCAACATGCACAATCCTGCCCGCAGACGATTCACGCGGCAGAGCCGCAGTACGGACCCCCAGCGGGGCGTGAAATAACAATTAGGGGCAAAATACAACCCCGTAGGGCGTCTAAGTGTGGCGGCGGGGGACAAGGCTCACGGCAACACCGAGTGCGCGGCGCGATTCCTCATCTGAGGGAACTGCGCCGCGAAACCAGCGAGACGCGCGAGCTCCCCCTAGTGGTGACAAAACACCTCAGGAACCAGGGAAAAAGCGGCCGCGTAAGGGGCAAAAACGCTCCCGCGGCCGCAAGGGATCTGTGAAAAAACGTGCAGCATAAACATACACTTTGAGCAATGACAGGCTAAACCCATGCAGATTCAGTACACACATTAACCCATTAAGGAAACAGAGTGACAAGAAGGGAACACTACTTAACTGGCTGCGAAGCAGCGAAGAAAGAGGAAGGTCACATAAAATGGAGGGACTATCTACCCTGCATGGACACTATAGAAGGACTTCCGATGTAATGTTCTCCTATGGACTCATGGGATTTGTAGTTCTCTAAAGCGGACTTTGTTGGTTTTTTCTTTTTTTCTGATATGCTTTTCTGGCTGCTGTGGTTTTTTATATTTTAAATAAAGCGAAGGAAGAAAAGTATAATCGGAGCCTCCGGTCCTGACATAGAATTAGAAAACCGGTGGTCTTGTCAAATTATCTGCCCCCAACTGGTCAAGACACAAACAAGGTGCCTCCCTTTCTGTGATTTTCCTTGTCTACCACAGCTTCCTACTCCACCAGGGAAACAGGAGGCAGTGTGATGTCATGATATCACTTGTGCATTTCAGAGTGTTACTCGGTTTCTTCAAAACAAGCAGGACAAAAGGCGACCTGAGGTTGCTTGATAAAATATCTGAATAAATAAGTGCATTATTATATAGGGGGACACGTCATTTGCACTCATCATATAACTAAAAAGGCTTCCTCGATTTTCTCATAACTTTGCCTCATGAATGAAAGGACTGATCTTGTAGATGAATCATAGGTCATTCTTGCGGGTGCATTACTAGGATCTGTATTATTGAATATTTTTATTTTCACCCTCAGCCCACTTCCTATGATTGTAGGATATTGTGCTGAATAATAGTAAAAAGTTGAACTTTATTGTGATCTAATGATTCGTGGTGGGTTTACAACTTCCCTCCCGTCATCCCATGTTGCACATGGCAGTTTTCCCCAGTGCTTCATTTTCATGTACAGGTGCTCACATCTCTCCTTTTCTATTTTGTTACAAGATCCATTTTGTAGGAATATTCATTTGGTATCTACTAAAAAGGTCTGTAAAGTATAGGAATACTCAAAAAACCCTGTAGATCCAGCAGAGGCGGCAGACAGCTTTCCCACTTTTCTTTTACACATCAGTGATGTCTATTCTTTTGTTCCATTTTGCACTGTGTAATGGCATAGGATGTGCACAGTGTATTTAGGGGAAATGAGCAGTGGGCACAAGCCACAGGCGTAAGCCACCCCTGCGCCTAGTAACCTCTTCACATGAGTAAGTAGCGGGTTCAGGGACATCACTAGACAGAAGGCAATGCCTCCCGCCAAGCCCTGTACCCAGTGCTTCGTGGACATCACAAAAGGTTGTGTACAGTGGATTTTAAGCCACAGTCTTCTCTGCGAAAAATGCTACCATATTCAATATTTCAGAACTGCAGTATCTTAAATCCTTGAATTCAATAACACAACCTTAGTTTACACATTTAAGGCAGATGAGGGGAGAATCGACATTGTGTCCAACACAAAACCTAAAAAGCAGGGAAATTCACCAGTTAAGCTAGTAGCCTAATCTTTTGGGCTTGGACAGATGTGGGATTGTCGTATAAACCTGTAAGATTGATATTATAAGCCTGTATAACCTTATGGCAGTGTTAGGGAATATGGAGACGAGGAGTAGGGTGGGGGTTCTATAGATCAAAAGGCGATTATGGTTTGAGAAAGGTGTAGATTGTGTCTGGTAATGGAGAGCTGCACAGAATAGGCAATTTATGTAGCTAATAAGATGGCACTGCGAGAATGGCTAGAGATATCAGTGGGTAGTGGTGAAGTGGAGAGCAGGCATTTACGTTGTGGGCAAGAGCTGTGCTGATGTGGTGGGTGATTATGGCCTATGCCGACATGAAGGTAGTGATGAGGACCTGTGAAGAGCAACGGTGGTCGGGAGGGATGATCAGTAGTAGCATGACTGTAGGGGGGGGAAGGGCTTGTGGTTGGTAAAGGAATTTTGTACAGACCGCATGGTGGTGGTAGAGGGCTTGCAAGACCGGAGGGAGATGACGGTGAAGGTCTGTGCATACCCAAGGGTGATGAAATGTTGCGCAAAACTTGTGGTAAACATTTTAGGCAGGCTTGAAGCGAGTGGTGAATAGCTGTGCAGAGCCAATGCTGGTGGGGATGTGTTGTACATACCTGATGTTGGTGATGAACTGGTGTGCAGCTGTGAGAATGATAGTAATGGGCTTGTGGTTTGTAAAGGAATTTTGTACAGACCACATGGTGGTGGTAGAGGGAGATGACGGTAGTGCAGGTCTGTGAATACCCAAGGGTGGTGAAATGTTGTGCAAACCTTGTGGTAAACATCAGGCAGGCTTGAAGCGAGTGGTGAACAGCTGTGCAGAGCCAATGCCGGTGGTGATGTGTTGTACATACCTGATGGTGGTGATGAACTGGTGTGCAGCTGTGAGAATGACAGTAAAGGGCTAGTGGTGGGAGACCGGGTAGATCTACTTGTGATGGTGAAAGATTGTGTTGACCAAATGGCGGAGGTGAAAGGTCATGTTGGGATGTGAGGATTTGCTGGCGGCTGTGTAAATCTAACAATGTATTTGGAGCAGTACATGCTGAGGGTAGGGATATGATCATAAAGAGGTGTGTATAACTGTTGATATATATATATTTTAGCAATATGGAGTCTGTGCAGTCCTAAGTCTGATGCTAGAGCTGATCGGGTCGTCTAGCAGCTTCAAGACATTTCATGCGCATGTGGTGCCTTACAAATCCCCAAAAATGAATACAAACAATTCATTACACATTACTTTCAGGTTCTTGTGTTACTCTTGATCTAAGGATAGCGGTGGGGTCACTGCAGTGTTGTGGCCTTCCATGGGGTGCTAGGCGTCCGCATTTGTATTTCTGACTATAGAGGGGCTGCTGTGTATAAACCAGGATGGAGACAGAGCTAGGCGATTCGGAAGTGGTTGTTCAGGTCTGTGGTCCCCCCATGCGTTACATGATTAATGTCTGTGAGTTTAATCCAGGGGGTTTGACAGGTGCTGGGTCTTCCCAGCTTCAGCTTTTTCCAATACTTGTTTGATCATTAAAGAAACCTCTGTCTAACAAGACCTGTCCCGTGATCAATACACATCCACACTGAATCTTTAATGCTCTGTCTTATCAAATTAGCAGACCCTGAAACAACTCTGTAGAATCGATCTTCACCTGACCTTAAACTGAACATGAGATTCAGGCCCACACGCACAGATACAGAGAGAGGGACGAACACACACCCAAACATACACAGACACGAATACACAGAAACTAGAAGAAATGCATATGCATAGATTGGGCAAACAGACAGAAAAACATACACAAGCATCAATATAAAAAACGGTGAAACACATGCATCAATACACAATGACGTCCAAATATATTGGCAATCATACAGAATTATAAAGACAACTATAAGGATCATTTCACACGCAAGCATACAAACACACACACAAACATATATTGACATTATTACACAGAAAAGACCAGAAATATACACATACACAGAGGGCAAACATACAGCTGAACCACTATACGAAGACAGTCAAACAAACACATGGATACACAATGTTGATCAAACATATGGCCAAACATACACATGCATGGACAAGGGCACATGTATCACCAAATATACATTGATGCAAAGATTGTCAAACGTTTGCCCATGCATACCATGACACAGAGATGGCAAAACGTGTGGTCAAACATACACACAAAGACAGGCAGCGTTGGGGAAACATACACACCACACACACACGCACACATGCTTGCACAAATATACACATGCACAAATACACAAAACATACACAGATAGACAGAAACAGCAATATATATATGTGTATTATGCGTGTGCATAAGTAAAGATTTACTATACTTAACTTCAAATATACATACCTTGACAATATACATATGTTCAAGCTACCTAGATGTAGAGTTAAGAACAGTAAATTCGAACTTACCTGTATACATTTACTTTCACAAAATGTTGGTTGTTGATATTTTACCTACAATATTTTTGTCGCATAACATTTATGTCCACGAATATCTGATATACAACCAATTTTAGGAACACACTGACAGAAATCACATTCAAGAACGTACTCACAGGAAGGAAGACTTAGCTAGCCTTTAGAAATCCGCTCTCAGGGTCTGTATCATGAACCTGAGCGCTCATGCAGAGCGCGGCTATGCGACTGCACTGTCAAAAGCACATACATTTAACAGCATGATTCAACAAGCATTTGCAATGCAATAAGTCTCGCATTTGCGAGAGTTTGAGCTATTGGCATTGTAAATGACAATGCCTTTTATTTATGTGTTGGATTTCAAAACAGATAAATAAAAGGCATTGTTATTCACAATGCCAATAGCTTAAACTCTGCAAATGTGAGACCTATTGCATTGCAAATTCTTGTTTATGAAGATTTCAGATTATTGTGTAATAAAATGCACTGTTTTGTATGGTTTCTCCCAAAATATACCCCCTTCTGTAAAGTGTTTTTATATCCTAGGATATTTGGCCAATGTTAATGGACTGCTTTCATCTAGATTTACTAGAACACCGTTTGGGGTAACCACCCAGCCCCCTCCAAGCTTCTACCATGCTGTGACAAAAGCTACTGGCATATTATGGTTTAAATGTATCCCTTAACCGCTAAAACCCTTCTTATGGGTGACCCAGAGAAGGGTCTGATATTTATTTAGCGCAACTGATGAAATGTGACACTGCAGAAGTCAAATTCATCAGGTGCATACAACTTTGGGAAATAACGTGTATTTTGGTGCAGTAAGCACGAAACTCTGCATGGTCCAGATCTTACTAGGCATTACATTCTGGCGCGTAAGACTACTAAAGAAGTTCTACTTTATGTACTGAAAAATGCTTTGTAAATTAGCCCCCAGATACCTCGATGTAGCGTTACGGCCAGAGGTGCAGACTTTGAACTAGGAAACCAAGTTCGAGTCATAGCGTCGGCTCAACTCAACATCCTGGGCACATCACTTCAAAAAAAATGTGACTTTGTGTAATAAAACTGGTTACTCATATAAAGCGCTCCAATAACCTCAGGTCAACATCGCAATGTATAAAGCTAAAAAAAAAAAAACAAGGGTTTATACGTGGACTAAACTGCTCCCATAACGCGCGAATTCATTCCCAAACTGATCAAATTCTTTACTAATGTCAAATTGAGAGTACAGGCACGACCCAGCCTGAAGACTGCATTCATGGGATATCTGTTTTTATTAATTTGTTTACTGAAGTGTAGTGGTACAATTCAAGACCAATAATCGCGCCATGTACGGTGTCTTTTTCTGCAGTTACATGCTTAGAGACAGTTGCGTATGTTGAAACCGTCTAGTCATTAAAGGTAGCGAGATTTTCTTTTAGGCATAGGAATATATGAGCGCTGCGGGCAATTATTCAAGTCATTTCACCCGCGCACACTATGTACAGTGAAGCCCAAACACCTGGTTTGTAAACTCTTCAGAAAGCAGTTACGCTAAATGTAAACAAACTAATACGGGGCTTCCGCAGAAAGCGAAACCAGATCGTAATACGTCAGGGACCCAATCCGTAAACCAGTGAGGAACGCACGAACAATGAACTTCTTTTTAATTCACCGTCATACAGAAAATAACGTACCTCGAAAGCTACAAAACCAACGTGCAGCTCCGTCTTCCAGGGAGATCTGTCGAAACGAAACACTTCCTGTTAACCACAGCAAGGCTGCACACATTGCTGGGCGTGTGGACTATATTTAAAGCGACAGGCACTCTGAACCAGCGCGCGCGGTGGGAGCGCACGAGACACCATGAGCGTGCACATCGGCTGTCCCGGCGAAAGCTGAGGATCGCCGGAGAAGACACGCTGTTTATTTGCTCTGAGGCTCCGAGTCTGAATCGGAGGCTGAACTGTCCTTGAGCCTGGCCACACCCTTCTGCTTACCGACTCCAGAGAGCCTGACCCCCACTCTGCTCGTTCACTTGGAAAGAAAGAACCACGATGTAAAATACAGTGACTTCTTTATTTTAGCAGTTCAAAAGCATAGAAAGCAATTCAATTTAAATGTTGCCCATCAACACATGAGCAGGATGAAAAATAAATGCATTGACAATATTATAAATCAGTTGTTCAAAATAAAGCAATTATATATCTATGTATTATACTATGAGCAGCTGCCTAAGGAGCAACCCTGACTTTAAAGAGGATGGGTAGGCTAGTGCCTAGAAGGCAAATCTCTTCTTAAGAAAGCAACACCATTCAAGACTACGCAGTTTAAGCTAAAATAAATGCAATGGCTTGGGTTTGGATGCGCTAAGTTAGATAGACTGACAAAGCCAAAAGGCAAATAATCAGATAGACTGATAAAGCCAAAAGGCAAAATAATCAGATAAGAGCATTACCACCTTGGAAGTAGAAGTTCTGGGCCCAGTCACGAGGACGATCGATCGGGAACCCTCACAATGCAGCAAGGCACTGGTGTGAAGAGAGTTCGGAGCCGCACCCTGGGCGCAGCTCTTTTATATGGTTAAATGCAGAACTTGCACCTACGTTTGACGTGAGTTCTGACGCGGGCCCTTGACCGCCCGCTTACAGTAACTGTGGAAAGTTTTATATAAAACCGAGAAGTGGTATCATGGTGAAACTAAGCTTTTAGCAGGTGGTCAGTGCTCTTGACCGCAAAAAGTAAACAAAGGATAACTTTTTCCGTAAAATGCTCAGAAAATAATATTTTATATATTAATTCTCGGTCACGTTGCCGCCTTTTCCAGTTTCAGTTAAGCAAGCGCGGAAAGTTTCATAACTAAAAATATTGCAAACCTTGCTTGTGAAACAGCCAGATGTACCAGCAGAATGTCACGTAGGTGGGGGCTAATCTTATTCTCGTAACTGTGGAAATTTACAAGGGGGGCTGGTGTGGTGTCGCGGTGGATGGCACAGGTCTCTGCTGTCAGCTTAGTGAAGCCTACGAGATCTGTTTTATTAAAAAGTGAAAGCAGGAGGCACTGGGCTTTTTGGGCCTATGTGTGTGTATCTAAAGTGGCATGTTTGGGCCTATGTATAGGTATCCAAGAAGGTGGGCTTGGGCCTATGTGAGATGTGCTAAGAGGATGAAGGAAAGTGGACAACTTAGGACATTTATCAGGGCTTCATTGTTGGGGCCTATCTAGGAGTGTCATGTTTGGTGGGTAGTGCAAAATCAGATATGGGTTTCTTGTTAGATGGTAAGATGGGACCCTCGGGACCCTCCTTCATCTCCCTCCTCTTGTTCATTGTTGAACACATCCCGGATATAATACTTTGCAGGACCCTCTGGGGTCTGGTGCATGCTGAGGGGGTCATTAACGTGCAGGCACCCAGCCGGGGGTGGCAATTCTGGTGTTATGGTAACATATTCTCCACCATCATCGCCAACTAACTGGTCATACTTGTGAGCGTCATGCTCCTCCCTCAAGGCGTATCTATATGGTGGAACTGGTGGAGCTGTCGGTGTGTTGGGAGAAGCATCAGGGGCAGCTTGTTCAATGTGTTGTACGTGGATCTGCCCATTCCCATCCCCAGGAACGCGGTGCATGTCCTGATAGTCTGCACTGTGGTAAATTCCTGTGTTAACGTAATTCATCCCTACTGCTTTGGTGCTACATCTGTTGACACACCTAATTATTACCTGTGCACCGCAACACATTAACATGATGACACAACAAATAGGTAACACAATTTTCAAGATAGCAGATAGCCATGAAGGCATCCAGTCCAAGTTGAACCAGTCCGTAATAGGATCTACAGCAGCACCGCCCTCGTCACGCATCTTTTTTCCCAGATTGTCCAGGTCCTCAATGGCCTTAGCAAGTGACCCGTTAGCGGCATCATTCTATGGTATGAACGTGCAGCAGCTTGTCCCGATGGAAGCGCATACCCCACCACGCATAGCTGTGAGCTGATCTAGAACATATCTATGCTCTAGAACCATAAGCCTTATAGGCCGTAATTCTTCCTGTATTGCGTTGAACCCATCTCGGGTGTTGTTCATCAGAGTCATTAGTTCGTAGCGTGTGACCTGCAGCCACCGGGCATTAGCAGATGTTTGCCAAATGGGCCACAGGCCTCCAAAGAATTCCTGGGCGCCATTGAACAGGCGAAACTCTTCAGGAACTTCCTTAAAGGCGTCGTTAGCAAAATATTGAGCACTCCTTCGGTGCCGGTGGAGCAGGGTGACATCACCTGTCATGGGGTGTTCAAGCACTTGGGAAATGTTGGATGCCGGGACAACGAGATGCAGTTCATGCATAGTGACCATGGTGCATAGGCCCTTCCATTGAGGAGGCAACTGGAGATAGATGCGTTCTCCGCATGCCCAAAAGATGTCCATGAGGCTGGCGGTGCCGTCTTGGAGGTCCAAATTAAAAATTGTTGTGTTACAGTTGGTGTTGCTGCCCACAGGAGTGTACCGTTACCTAGGAAGCAAAGGAGAGGATGTTTTAGTTTATATGCTCTCTTCCATTTGTATCCTGTCCCTTTACTAAAGGTGTACCTTCTAGCTTCCTGTGCCCACACCTCCTCACACTGTGTCTCAACATCCCAATCAACATTCTGTTGATGCTCTGTTTTTGCAAAGGGTTCTCCCAAGGAAGCTGCCTTACATACCAGGGCGTCTGGGCCGTGCCATTTGTTGTTGGAATAAACATGGGCCTGCAAGAGTAGCACAGACCTATACCGACAGGGGCATTGGGCAGCGTGTGAACTATTGTCGTTGTGTATCGGGGGCTTGTTGTGGAGTTGTTTGTCTGTTCTTTCTTTGCATACTGTCGGGGGTGATGTAAAAGTGAAAAACCCCGATGCCTTAAACTCATGCTCATAATTTAATAGGAGAGGTGTTTCCCACCTATACAAATTCTCATTATTTCTCTCAAATTGTGACACGTCAGTGACAACCGTGTGAGTAAGATAGTTAGAATTCCATGCTGTGGTGTTTACAAACACAGTGTCCATTTCTGCTGACAAAAGCTGTATTTGGCCGTATATACGGCAAAGGAACAGATGGAGGAGACATTTGGCGGTTGGGGGTGGTACTTCTTTTGGGAAAATCATTTTGTCTGCGCCTACTGCATGAGGGATGTGTGAGCACACAAAACATGCTTCTTTTGTTACCTTTTTCCCTATTTTGGACATATGCCGGTACCACATGTTATCTAACAGGGCATCATGGGCTCCATGATCCTGATCGAATTTGTCAGGACGTGTGGAATGGAAATTGCGCCTTGGATGATTGTGTGCAATGTGAACCATTGTGTCCTGAAGAGCGGTGGCCCAATCTTGTGTGGCCTCAGGCTTTGGTCTACGGGTCCTCCATAACCTTGGCCTACCTCGTTTAACTCTACGGTTATTGCGGGAAGGGGAACGGCGGGGCAATTGGGGACCTATTGTGAGATCCAGAATACCATCCCATGGAGTAGTAGCAATACTTGGGATCAGAGCAGCGGCTGTGGATGTGGGGTGTGTGCTAGTGTGTGCGCTATCAGTGGTACAATGTGGGAGTGGTGGATCTTCGGTGTTGTTTCTGTCTGGTGGCACAACTGACTGTCCTGAAAATGGTGTGGTAGCATCTGCAGAATAATACAGCCTAATAGTTGTAAGATAAAACATGTACCAGTTGAAAACTGCCAAAGTCACTGCAGCAATAAAACAAAACGTTAAGACAAGTGAAATACATAACTTGGCATCTCCATTATCGTCCTCGACTGTAAGCACGCGATGCTCATTGTCTTCTTCATCATAGGAGGATGGAAGCCCGCTGTCTTCGTGGAGTGGCACCAATTGTATGTCCTGTCCCTCCTCTAGTCCATTGGCTGAGGTGGTGGTGCGGGGTCTAAGCGGAGGTGGCTGCGATGGATCCATGCTTTTCTCTCAGTTATTCGTACTGCAGTTGGTGATGAGTCTATCACCTGGAAGGGACCTTCGAACTTGGGATCCTTCCAACGCCTGACGTTTTTCCGGACGAAGACCAGTGTCCCGGGACGGATTGGTGGGAGCTCAGGATCGGTGGGGCCCTTGTCTTTCCTCTTGGATACCTGGGTAGAAAGGAACTGCGCTGCGCTTGTTAGTTGGCACAGATATTGGTAAAGTACGGCCCTAACTATCTCTGAGGATGATTCACTATCTGTTTTAGGGCATGTGGACGGAACTGTTACATTTATGGATCGTCCAGTGACAAGCTGATGGGGCGTGAGGTGATGATCCGAACTTGGGGAGTTTCTTAGTGCAAAGAGTGCTATGGGTAGGCAATAAAGCCACTTCTTTCCTATTGTGGCGCTTATTTTGCTTATTTTATTTTTGAGCAAGCCGTTGAGGCGCTCACAAATGCCGTTGCTTTGTGGGTGATAAGCTGATGTCAGTTTGTGTTTAATGCCTAGCATTGTGGTCAGGGAGGAAAAGATGGCGTTTGAAAAATGACTTCCGTTGTCGGACCGGATGGCGTATGGAACGCCCCAGCAAGTAATGACATCATGGAGTAGGAATGTGGCAGCTGCTTTGGCATCGCAGTGGACGCAAGGTCCAGCTTCGATCCAGCGTGAAAATGGACACACTACTACAATGAGATAGCGGTAATTTTGGCAGCGGTCGATCATGTCGACATAGTCAATGTGTAGCTCTTTGAAGGGGCCTGATGGTCTAGGAATTGTGGAAGCAACAGTTTTGAGAGTCGGGTTTGGGGAATATTGTTGGCAAATGAGACATTTATTAACATACAATTGTATCTGTTCGTGGGCATTGGGAATGAACCAGTCTGTTTGCAAGGTGGTGGACATGTTATCTCGGGTGACATGCGTCGGGAGGTGGAGTTGATCCAACGCCACTTGCAATAAAGCCTGTGGCATCACAGGTTTCTCTGTTACTGTCTGTCTGTAAATGAAGTCGGCGGAGTCCTGTTGTACTTTCTTCTTCTTCCACAACTCTTTCTCTTGATCTGGTGCACTTTCTTGCATTTCTCTGAGGTGTAACTGTGCAGTGTGATCATATTGCTGTGTTGTGTCAATGTCAAATGGAGTTGGTAATTGGGATGGTGTTTTTGAAATACCTTCATTGCTGTTGTCATGCTCTGTTGGAGGTAGTGTTTGGGAAAGTAAAATGGGGGCAAATGGAACTTCTGGTGTTGTTTGAAGTGGGGGGCTTGTTGCTGGGGGACCTCTGGCTGCAGCCTTAGCTGCCCAATCTGCCAGGGCGTTACCTCTGGAGACAAAATCTTGGCCATTAGTGTGCGCTGCGCATTTGACTACGGCTACTTCAGCTGGTAGTGTAAGGGCCTCAATAAGTTCCTCTAGTAACGTTTTGTGAATGACAGGTGTACCATCTGATTTAAGGAAGCCGCGCCTTCTCCAGCGGAGGATGCTGGAGTGTGTTGTTGTGGTGACATATGCAGAATCGGAATAAATTTTAATGCGGTCATCAGCTCCAATGTTTAAGGCAGCTATGAGGGCTACCAGTTCAGCTGCCTGGGCAGAATAATGTGATGGTAATGTAAGCTGCTGTACAATGTCTAGGGAATCGGAGGAATCATTCTGTTGTGCTTTAACTACTGCGGCTCCTGTGTACCTGACTCCTGTTTCTTGATCAATGGTAGAGGAGCCATCAACAAAATATACAGTACTGTTTGGCAAGGGATCCTCTTTTGCTGCTCCTGACTCATCTGGTGAATATGTGGCACAATCATGGGTGTCATCATCTGAGGTGGCTATTGGATGGGCAAAAAATGTGGCAGGGTTTACTGTATGGCATTTGACAATTTTCAGAGAAGGTAATGACAGTATGACTTCGTAACCTGACACTCTTTGTGTTGTTAAAGTTGTCTTGGCTTTTGTATTATTGCAAAGACGGCATGTTCGGTGTACATAGTCAGTGGGGAACCCATTACAATGGGGGTGCTTTTCTCAACAGCAAATGCTGCGGCGGCAAGGGCCTGCTCGCAGGGGTAATGACCTTTCATGACAGCGTCCAGCATGCCGCTGAAGTAGGCAATGGGCTTATGGCCCATGGGGTATTTCTGAGTGAGTACTGCAGTCATGACTAGACCATCACAGTGAGTGAATAGGTAGAATTCTTTTGTGTAATCAGGTGATCCTAACACTGGTGCATTTGTTATCTCATCTTTGAGCTGGGTGTAGGCTGTTCTCATTTCAGGTGTCCACTCAATTTTATTGTGTCTGTCTTTGCCCATTTTCACAGCTTTCAGCAATGGGGCAGTTATTGTTGCGAAATCAAAGACCCACTGGCGGACATAGTTAACCAGGCCGAGGAATTTTTGCATGTCTTTAACTGTTTGGGGTTCAGAAGTGCCTTTTATTGCCTCAACTCGACCTGGAGTGACTCGTCTGCCTGATGCGGACAGTAGCTGACCTAGATAGTGTACCTCTTTCTGACAGTACTGTAACTTCTGCTTGTCAACTTTATATCCTCTTTGTGCTAGGGTGGTGAGTAAGAAGACGGTGTCTTTCCTGCATTGTTGTTCTGTGGGGCTGCAAAGCAGTATGTCATCGACATATTGCAGTAAGGTGCTGTCACATTGAAAATTGGACAGGTCTTCTTTGACAACCCTGTTGAAGACGCTAGGGGACTCACAGTACCCCTGGGCCAATCTTCGGTATGTTAATTGCACATTTCTGAATGTGAAAGCCAATAGGTATTGGCTGTCTGGGTGCAGGGAATGCTGAAAAAGCATTTTTCAGGTCGATGACAGAAAAGTACTGTGCATCGGGGGGGACATTCGTGAGGATGACAGAAGGGTCTGGGACAATGGGGAACTCGGGTACAACTATGTTGTTAACGGCGCGCAGATCATGAACTAGCCTCCATTGATTTGTCTTCCCCTTGCGCACAGGGAAAAGGGCCGTATTACAAGGAGAGATACAAGGATATATTACTCCTTGATCCAGCAATGCTTGTATGGTAGGGGCAATGCCCTCCTCCGCTGCTTTGGACAAGGGATACTGTTTTATTCTGGGCAGGATAGCGCCTTGTTTAAGAGTTATCTTAAATGGCGCGGCAGAGCTAATAAGGCCTACATCGTTTGAGCCTGTTGTCCAAAGATGTGCAGGTACTTGAGCCAGATCTGCCTCTCGGGCAGAGTCATAGCTAGGGGTGACTGTTGGTGTCCTAATCTCCACTGTTACTGAGATAGGCACATTGTTTTGATAGATAATCTCTGTCTTGGAGTAGTCTTCAGGGGATCTAAATAACTGGGCATCTGAAATGTCTCTAACCAACCCTTTAGGCTCAATGAAAATGACACAAGCCCAAGTATGAGCGTTGTCATCGCATGCCAGGAATGCGCCGTAGGTCGGTGTTACCTCAAGGGCGCAGATGTCAAAGGTCAAGTGTTTATCTAATACCTGTGAGTCTGGTACTTGGGGTCTGAAAAGGAACTCTTTTGGTAACTGAACAGTGCGGCCTTGTAATTCGGGAGTGGTGGCGACAATAGTGTGGACAGCTGCAGAGAAGGCGTGCTCATCCACTGGGCGTGCTCTGACCTGGCTATCTAAGGAAGACTGTGCAGTGACTGCCATTATCCTAGTTAGTGGGGTACCTGGTATGGAGCAAATCATTGTTCCGTTGTCATCAAAGTGGATGGTCATGTTTAGTTTGGCCATGAGGTCACGTCCTAAAAGATTGACTGGGGACCTGGGTGAATAGAGCAGAGGCTGTTCCACTACATGGCCTCCTAGCTCCATTGATACTGGCTTGGTGAAGGGGACCCTTGCTATTGCCCCAGAAAATCCCTGTGTGTCCGCTGTTTTGTTAGAAATGGGCAGAGGGCCACCTGTAATGCAGGAGTATGTGGCACCTGTGTCAACAAGAAAGCTATATGTTTTGTTATTTATCACAACACTTGCAATAGGGTCCTCTTCAGTATTGCTTGTGCATGACAAAATTGGGCACACAAGAGTTGTCTGTGGGCTGTCCTAGCCAGTGTATCCTCCAGCCTGATATTGCTGGATGGTGCCCTGGGTAAAGGGGTTGTTGGAGGCAACAATCGTTCCTCCTAGGGGTACATTGTTTTGTGTTTGGGGGACCACTTGATAAGCAGGTACTTGCTGTGGCTGTGGCTGTTGCATTGGAATCTGCACTTGTTGGACTGTTGGCTGAACCTGAGCCATTATGGGCGCTTGGAGCTGCACTTGTTGCTGCTGTGCTGGTTGTGCATAAGAGTATAGTATTTGGGGCTGCTGAAGGTGTTGTTGCGTGCGCTGCTGTTGTTGGAATGGTGCTTGTGCTTGGTAGCCAGGACCCATATATTGCTGACCCATATCACGCATTTTACTGTGGCAATCTCTCTGTATGTGGCCTGGTTTCTGACAATAGTAGCAGATGATCGGTGGTGTCCCTTGTCCTGGCTGTTGTGGAAACCTTTGTTGTCCCATCCCTCGCCCTCTTCCTTGTACACCTGTGTTCCTGTTCATATTTTGTCTGTTATTGTAGTAGGGCTGTGTGTTGGTACTGTAAGCAGGTGGTGCTGGCATGTATTGTACCATTGGCTGTGGTTGTGGCTGAACATACTGTATGGCAGGCTGGGGTTGGGCTTGTATGTATTGTACAGCAGGTGGTGCTTGAACCTGCTGTGGGGCAGGTTGGGCGTTGCCTGCAAGAGCATTCATGGCAGCCTGGGGGAAGGATGTTACTGCTGTCATTTGAGTGACCGGTGCTGCAAACATGACTGTGTCTGTATTGTCTTTTTTCTTATTGAGTTTCTGCTGCACCAATTTGGCAGCGGCATTCTCTATGGCCAGCTGTCTATTCTTCTCCTGTTCCTGTCTCTTCTTGCAGTAATGTATAATGTGATCTTGTATCTCAGCCCATGGCTTACATTCCATTGCTACAATGCCATCTAATTTCTCCTGCACTTCAGTGGGTAAACCTTTCTTTATTGTGTGATAAAATAATCTCCCATACCCTCCAGCTGCGTCCCATCGTTGCCCTAACTCCTGGTGCCATTTCTCTTTCATTCTGGAAAGATAGTTGGCAGGGTCTTCATTTGGTTGCATGGTCTGTGACAACAGAGCCCCAATGTCGGGAACATCAGGGAATTTCCTGCGCAACTCAGTCCATGCTAGTGTTCTAATCTCATTAAAGGACACACCATCATGTTTGGTGTTTGTTTTTGTAAGATTGGCATAGACACGTGTGAAGAGATCTTCTGCGTCTTCTCCCATGAGGGAGATCAGCAGGCTTTTTACATCTCCTATAGCTATGTTGTTACCTGTGGTGTAATTTTCAAAAGCTGCAATCCATTTTCCCGCGCCCTCAGTGAGGGGTGGGAGTTGCTTTTTGAGATTTTCTTTGTCTAATGTAGACCATGGGATATAGATCGGGGCGATCAGTGACATTTTTGTACAGCAGGGGCATCTGGCGCGTGACCCCTGTGCGTTGCACTGTAGGTCCTGTAGAGTCATGCTGGCGGGCATATTTTTGCCAGACCTTCAGGCTCTCCCTCATGTAGTCATAGTCCCAATCCTCATCTCCTACTCCTTTGAGGATACATTCAACTGCTGTTGCCATGTGCTGAGGCTCAAAGGAGCCTTCTCTTGGCCAAGGGAGCATTTGGGGGGCTAAGGGCTCTGACCAGCCTGCCAAATCGTCTGAGAAAGGGTTAACTGCATAGTCTGAGCCTTCCCCTAGTATCACTATCTCATTGGGCGTAAGATCATTGCTTGTTTTTAGTACGCTTGATCTGCTGAGATACATGTTGCGTCTATTCTTCATCCTAGTGGTACGCAAGGAAGCGGAGCCCGAGACGTCATATAGTATGTCGTCTGGGCATCCATGTGTTCCCAGGACTTTAAGTTTCTGTGCTTCGGTGGTCCTGACCTTCCTTCTTACCACTGGGTCTTGTTCCTGTGGGTGTTCACAATATATGGGGTGATCACCAAATAAGGGATTGTGGCCTTCTAGTACCAGTGGTTGTCTCCTTTCCGGCCCTAATGCTGTTGGGGATTGGTAGGCTTGGTGTGTGTTGGTGACTGTTTGTGTTATTCCAGAGGCGGCAGCGTCATAGTGGTGGGGGCGCTCATTATGGAGATATTGTATACTCCCTTCCCCATTCCTACTGATAATTGTCTGTGGGTGGTGCTGCACGAGGTGGTGCAGCGTGGGTGAGGGTGGTGCTGGAGAGTTGACCTTAGCGATCATGTCTGCAATGTTTTTGTTCATGTTCTCTAATTTAAACGACAAGCGTCTCATTGTGTGTACCTGTTCTGCGTGGCTAGGCGATTGATGCATGTGTGACTGTTCTTCTTCAAGGTGCTGTGGTGAAATACTTTCCAGGCTGGTGCTTTTGCTCAAGTCTGCATTTTGTCTATAATTGTCATATGAGGAGGGAAGACCTGTGAGGGGGCACGCTGTCCCTCCGTTATGCACAGCAATGGTGGGTTGGGGAACTCAATGAGCTGCCGCTGCTCTGTCATAAGGCCAGATCCTGGTCCCTCACCGAATGGTGCAGTAACAGTAAAGGGCACGCTAGTTTGAGGTGGGAGGCACGAACGTGGGAACAGGTGCGTGCCGGTGTCAAGGAAGGGGTTAGTGACAGTGTCGTCTTTAGTGCCGATATCACGGAAGACCTTGCTAGATGTACGTGAATGG
This sequence comes from Calotriton arnoldi, assembly GCA_963921515.1. NCBI lineage: Eukaryota > Metazoa > Chordata > Amphibia > Caudata > Salamandridae > Calotriton > Calotriton arnoldi. The sequence goes on along the minus strand of CAWUFW010002084.1, from coordinate 1,190,298 downwards.
CGAGATGATGCTTGAGAGGCAGAGGCAGAGTCTTCCTCATCCTGTTCACCTGGGCGGGGTTGTGCAGTATTGATAGTTGGTGTAAATGTCAGTGACAACTGTGCATCTATGAGGCCTGGGAGACCTGATACTGCTGTCTCCATTACTGTACCATGGGTAACAGGCATGTGTATGTTCTGACGTTCAGTCAGGCGTGGGTACACATCACCGGGGGGCATGGGTGGAGTCAGTGGTCGGTCCATGGGGTGATACGGGTGACTGGGTGATGTGTGGGAAATCTGGAATTCTTCAGTTTGTGTGATATGTATATCTGGACCGAGGTGTGGTGAGGAAGATGCCTCATTTGGTAGTGGTTGGAAGCCAGCAGCCGGAGAATCATTAGTGGTAACTGGTAGCTCTGGTTGTTCTTTGTGAGTGCGTTCGGTATACATACCGCTGAAGTGGTAAGGCGGTGGGGGCGGAGCATTGGGTATGGCTGGGTGTGTGGAGTCAGAGTGTGTTTGAGCCTTGTCTTTGAAAATGCGCCAGAGATCTAAAGTAGCCTTTCTCTTCTGTAACTTAGTGCCGGAGTACTTGGTGTCTAGAAAGGTAGTGGCATGCTCTAGTATGATTGGATCAAAGCTTCCCTCTGAGGGCCAAGGATGACTCATTTTGGCCGTACGCTTATGTAACTCATGGCAGTGCTTTAGTATATGGTGTTCTTGGCCTCCGAATGTTTTTAAAACATGTTGCAGTGGAGTAGCCATGTTGGTGTATCTAACACAGGGCGCTCTAGGCAAAGCCTGAATTACAGGAGCGCGTTTTCTCAGGTGCTAGGGACAATGTCTCTGATGAGTTCTTGCGCTACTGCCTGAATGACAATATCATACACCCCGTCCTGCAAGTCTCGCTCTTGTGCTAGAGTATAAAGAGGGAAGCGAAGCTGGCCGTCAAAGCAAGCTTCAGCAATATAACTTTGGAGAGGGTGCCTTGGCCACGTGCTAGATAGTATGGCAGTGAGTAGCGATCCAGGGGGACGTATGATAAAAAAGATGGGAAAGTGGGTGGACGTTTTATACACTGTAGAGCTCACTATGCCATTCATGAGTGTTATTTTAAAAGCACAATGCTTTGAGGGTGAATGTCGCTAGTTTAGAAAGGGATGTAATTAGGTGGCAGGCGAGGGTTCAGTGGCAGGAGAGTGTTGAGTGTCAGAAATAAGAGGAATGGCGTCTTTTACCAGTTCCTCTCCTATGGCACTACTAATAATGTGATATAATGCTCGTCTTAAGTCCAGTTCCTGTGGTCCGGTGTATATTCCGTTAGGGGAGAAGTCAGGGAATTGGAGCTGGTTACGAGAGAGACCAGCAATTATTTTACTTTGTAGCAGGTTGCGTGGATAGGATGTGATTAGTGTGGTAGGTATCTCCAAGCCTGGCGCTATTAGGCGAATGCGTATGTAAATGCAAGCCGGTGTTTTATGAACAGAGGTACCTATAATCCTGTTCATGGGGACCAGTAATAATTGAGGGACTAGAGTGTTCCCTAGAATGTCAGTGATTGCAATGTTTTTGTTCTTTGACTTTAGTGACAATGGGGTGCGGAAAGGATGGTGCTAGTGAAAGTGTTATCTGCTGTGCCTGGGTATAGTCAACCCCTAAAACTTGAAATATTGTGAGAAGGACAGTGCTTGCTAAGGGTGTAACGTGACAAAAGGAAGATGGGTGCCCAGTGGAAAGACCTACAACGTTATTATTGACTAAATATACAATAATGGGAGAAGCTGTACTATCAGGAGACGGGGCACTCATTCCCTACAGCGACTGGAAGTGCGGAGGTGGGCTTGCCGGGGGAGGCACAATGAGGACGTCTGGTGCAGAGTCCTCTAGATCCACTGAATAGTCCTGCAGGAGTGCCACGAGGAATGGGGACTCGTTAGCAGGAGACAGTGGTTGAGGGAGAGTAGTACTAGATGCTGATGCTGATACCGTGGGAGAGGCAGGGGCGGTTAGGTTAGGGAGTGTTGCCTCTTCAGAGGATGCCGTGGAGTGTGCGGAGTCACTATTGGACTGTCCGTCTATGGTAACGACAGTGGGAGAATTAGCAAAATAAACAGAAGAACTTAAAGAGGGTGGGGAGCGCGAAGAGGAATTAGAGGAGTGGGCAGGCCACAGCAGATCCGGGCGAGTGGTATCTGGTGGTGGAGGCTGGGAAGAAGTGGTGGCTGAGGGAGGTAAGTCTATGAGAGATAAGAGGGAAAGGCGTAGTTCGGTAGTGGGTGTAAAGGTAATCCCTAAAATGTTCCAAGCAACTGCAAGAACGTCACTTTGGTGGCGTGTAAGGGGGGTAAACCGATCAAGGGAGGTGTGGTAGACTGCAGTGGCAGTACCACGTACTGAATGAATAAGAAGGCTAATAATCTGCGGGGGGTCAAGGGACATAACGGGGAGGAGGGGGTTTAAGGGAACGGACAGGAGGAATGGAGATACAAGTCCACCCCCCCTTGGCCACCAATTGGCGTGGACAAGTGGTAGACAAAAAAAAGGTGTGAGAGACAGAAGAAAAAGAGGCGCAAAGTATGTGCAATGTGTAATGAAGGTAAGTCTAACTACTTAGCGGGATTGCGGCTACGTATTAAAGGCAAGGCAATCCAGACAACAGCTACCTGGCGCAGTTGCCGCTAATTGTGAGGAAGCAGTGGGGGGGCAACTGAGTCAACAACAATAACTAGCAGTATGCCACTCGGCTAGTGAGTGTAGAGCTGGCAGGACAGCAGCAGATGGGGACGGTGGTGGGAGATAACTGTGGTGGGACAGCAGGGCGAGCAAATGTTTAAGGAAATGAAGCACAAAAAACAGACACAATGGACAACAAATAGACAATAATTAAATAAATGAAATGCATCGTAAGAATAATAACGATCAATGTGACAGTGTTTGTTCAAGAGCAGACTGCGAAGACAGAGAAAGGAGGGGCGAGGGGGAGCTGCAGTGAAGCTGCGAAGGAGCGAGGCTCACTTCCTCGTTCTGCGATGGCAGAGAGCAGAAGAAGGCGGAGGGGATTTCAGACTGGGCCAGATGCTTCGAAGTAGCTAGTTCCTCAAGTTGGAGTGGCGCAGTTGACAAGCGAGAGAGACGCCTGTCAGAGAGCGATATGAACTTAAGAGACTGAAATAGAAAAGTACCCAAGCCATGCAAGAGTGAGTCAGAGAGGGACCGGGCAGAGAGTGCGAAGAATGAATGTGTGAATACACAGGAAAGAACCCTGAACAAAGAGAGGCGCATCGAAGACACTAAAGAAATAGAATGGAGTCGCGGGGCGTGGAGGAGCCACGGGGGAGAATAGAAACCACAATAGAAAGGCAATGTAGGGAGAAACACAGTAACGAAACAAATGATGCAAAGAACAACTGTATGAGAAGGCACTGTACGAGAAGGCACTGTATGAGAAGGCACTGTATGATAGAAAGCACAATAAAACAAAATGTTAGCAATAGAATACGAAAAAAGAAACTGTAAAATGTAAAACCCAATAATACAAAATGGCGCAAAGAGCATACAAAATGGCGCCGGGACCACACCTTAAATAGTACAATGCAGGAGGACCCCAAGTCCAAGTAAAACAACAATGGAGACACGCGTGCCACCTATGCACCGTGCCAAGGGCGCAACAGCCCTGTATGTGGGCAATATGAACGGCATCAAGGAATCCCAATCCTGTTAACAGAATTCGGCCAGCCACATGCTAGCGCAGGACTTCAAACCTTCAAAGGGGTGGAGACACTGTTAAGCAGCGTCAAGGACCCGTGGCCTCTATAGGAGTTCAGATAACCCTGTGCCCAGTACTAAAACATCAAAAACCGCAAACGCATGTATGCACCATGCCAGAATTCGGCCAGCCACGTACCATGTGGCGGCGCAGGACTCAAACCTCAAGCATCAATAAGCATGTCAAAACGTGAAAGCCAAATATACACTATTAACTTGGCAATAAAGAACGGCAACCTAAATGAAAGCACAATATACGTAAAAGGCAAATGCACTAGAAAGCTATAATAAGAGACGCCAAGAGAACCCAAGCAGAAGGAAACCAAGACGGAATTGATGACAGCAGAGGGGACAGCACCGAAGAGCCTCGGTAAGATGTGACCAGCCACAGAGGACGTCGTGGCATGACAGTCAACCACAGGTGGACAAAGGAGCATACACAAGGGAGACCCTGGATGGCAGAGGCAGCCAGACCTACCGCCCCACACACGCCACAACCTGAGGTAAATTCAAGGAAGAAAAAAGAAAACCATCCCTGACTTACCCAGGTGGATGTGAGGAGAGGAGAGCCTGAGAGGCAGCCACACAGGTGTAACCCCAGTGTGCGTCCCTGGACCGCACCGTAGGCGACTCGCCAACCGAGACCTTTTGTTCGTGGTCGCCAGCTGATGAGGGTAATTTTGGATGGCCACACCCTTCTGCTTACCGACTCCAGAGAGCCTGACCCCCACTCTGCTCGTTCTCTTGGAAAGAAAGAACCACGATGTAAAATACAGTGACTTCTTTATTTTAGCAGTTCAAAAGCATAGAAAGCAATTCAATTTAAATGTTGCCCATCAACACATGAGCAGGATGAAAAATAAATGCATTGACAATATTATAAATCAGTTGTTCAAAATAAAGCAATTATATATCTATGTATTATACTATGAGCAGCTGCCTAAGGAGCAACCCTGACTTTAAAGAGGATGGGTAGGCTAGTGCCTAGAAGGCAAATCTCTTCTTAAGAAAGCAACACCATTCAAGACTACGCAGTTTAAGCTAAAATAAATGCAATGGCTTGGGTTTGGATGCGCTAAGTTAGATAGACTGACAAAGCCAAAAGGCAAATAATCAGATAGACTGATAAAGCCAAAAGGCAAAATAATCAGATAAGAGCATTACCACCTTGGAAGTAAAAGTTCTGGGCCCAGTCACGAGGACGATCGATCGGGAACCCTCACAATGCAGCAAGGCACTGGTGTGAAGAGAGTTCGGAGCCGCACCCTGGGCGCAGCTCTTTTATATGGTTAAATGCAGAACTTGCACCCACGTCTGACGTGAGTTCTGACGCGGGCCCTTGACCGCCCGCTTACAGTAACTGTGGAAAGTTTTATATAAAACCGAGAAGTGGTATCATGGTGAAACTAAGCTTTTAGCAGGTGGTCAGTGCTCTTGACCGCAAAAAGTAAACAAAGGATAACTTTTACCGTAAAATGCTCAGAAATTAATATTTTATATATTAATTCTCGGTCACGTTGCCGCCTTTTCCAGTTTCAGTTAAGCAAGCGCGGAAAGTTTCATAACTAAAAATATTGCAAACCTTGCTTGTGAAACAGCCAGATGTACCAGCAGAATGTCACGTAGGTGGGGGCTAATCTTATTCTCGTAACTGTGGAAATTTACAAGGGGGCTGGTGTGGTGTCGCGGTGGATGGCACAGGTCTCTGCTGTCAGCTTAGTGAAGCCTACGAGATCTGTTTTATTAAAAAGTGATAGCAGGAAGCACTGGGCTTTTCGGGCCTATGTGTGTGTATCTAAAGTGGCATGTTTGGGCCTATGTATAGGTATCTAAGAAGGTGGGCTTGGGCCTATGTGAGATGTGCTAAGAGGATGAAGGAAAGTGGACAACTTGGGACATCTATCAGGGCCTCATTGTTGGGGCCTATCTAGGAGTGTCATGTTTGGTGGGTAGTGCAAAATCAGATATGGGTTTCTTGTTAGATGGTAAGATGGGACCCTCGGGACCCTCCTTCACTCGCAGCACGGCCAACGTGACGGCGGCCGCATGGGCTGCGAGGTACACCGAGCACCCTGTGAGCTCTGAGGACACGCTGCAGGGCATCGCGCTCAAGCATGGCGGAACGACGGTAAGGTGGGTGTGGGTGGGTGGTGGTGGTTGGCAGATGGCGCATGGCTGACTGACACTGGAGGGGGTGCAAGGACAGCTGGGGAGTGCGTGCACAGCTCATGTTTTGTGGCTGGAGAGGACGGAAGGGGGACAGGAGATGTGCACATCGCGTGTCTGTACGTGCGTGTTCACGGTTGCAGTCCGTCCTGCGCGTGCACATCTCCTGTCTCCCTTCCGAAGCAAGTCAGTAACAATAGATCTCGCTAGCGACAGCGCTTTCACGCTGCGTCGCTAGGCGAGACCTAAAAACAGAGAAAGGCAACCACTGCTCACTGCGCTGTGCTCTGCGCAAGTGGACATGTTGAAGATACAGCCTCAGATTTACTTTTCTCCCTCAGTACAGTTAAGGATGAGATATCAGAGCCTGGAGACAGGGGATGGGGAAGGCTTAGAATACACTAGAGCCTACAGAAGACTAAACACATTTGAAGATCATTAAAGGAAAGTATCCTCAAGACTTGAGTCAATATGGGCCAATCTATACACCTTCTGGCCTGGCTGGCATATAAAAATCATTCAAAGCATAATAATAACCTCCTTTTTTGTAAAGCACTTTATACCATACTTCTGCTGTTTTTAAGCACCGTAAATAACAGACGTTAATATTATCCAGGGCGAGTGGACTTATGGGGCGAGGAGCACCAAATTAGGTGGCAGGGTTGACTAAATCATGCATCAAGAGAGGGCAAATTATGCGGCATAATGCAGCACTTTTTAAAATTATATTTCTTCATTATTTTGCAATTTGTATACATGGTAATACTGTCTGTGAAAGATTTCACCTCATTAAAACCAGTTTAACAATCAAATACAGAAGTAAGCAACTGAAGGATGACTATTTATACTTTACGAAGGCCCTTCTAAGGGACATGAACACATGTTGTCACGTTTTCAGTAAAAATCTGCAATTTTAAGCAGCAAATTATAGTTTATATGCAAATGTGGCACATCCATAATTATGTGGGAAAAAATCCACAAAATTATATAAATCCAGAGGCCCTGATACTACCTGTATTGAAACTGCATTTATATAGCACTTACTATCCCAATGAAGCACTGAAGTGCTTTATTGCAAGTAGCACGCTACTAGGGAGCTCCAGAGTTAGTGGTCAGTCCATTGGTTATTGGAGTTAGTCTAGTATGCTAAAGCAAACCATTCCATGCATTTACTTCAGTTTCTTTGTGGTACGTTAATGGCTGTGGAGTGACCTTTAGCTGGGCCTATGTGAGAAGCAAATGCTTGCTGGAATTATTATTGCTAGGTTGCAAGGATATGGTTTCAAAAACCAGATTAAGACAGACAGACATGACCTTTAGAGGAGTCTATGTACAGAAAAGGCAGTCATATGGTAGATGGGGAGTAGAAAGAGGTGCATTCAAAATAAATAAGGGAGAAAAAAAGTTGAATTCAAGGTCAATTTGTCATGTAGGATTTTTTGATGGAATATCACAGGTGAAGATTTTTTGTGATAGCATGCAATCTGTGGATGTAAACCTGTAGAAAGAAACCGTTTCTGCTCTAAAGGAATGAGGCTTTTAACAGGTTTTCTAGAGGCACTTAACTTTGAAAGAAGTGGCAGATACTTGACTTACTGCAAAAAACAAAGCCCAGTGCTTGTTCAGACCCCTTAACGAGCAACTGTCAATCAGTGTGACATTTAAACATATCCCAATACCCATAATTACAATTTGACAACACCATCATCGCCCCACTGTACGTAATGCAACCAATACTTTCAAACCCAGAAAGACCCCTATGGGTACCTATTAGGCAATATATTCAATGCCATAAAGTAGTGTTACAGTTTATGCAAATCATTTTACATCATACATATACTACACATATAATATAAAAATATTTAGTTAAGTCCCCACCAATTTAAAATATAAATAACAACTGATTACACGGTGCAGCAATCACCATTAGTAAACTCAGTGCATGTTGTTTGTGACCGATTTACTACCTGGTTCAGAAGGTACTGCCTCCTGCGTCTACTTGAGGAGCACTGAGTCCCGCACTGCCAGCGCCTGGAAGCCCGTTATCGGGTAGCTGTGCGCTTTAGAAATATTTAGCAAAAATAGAAATAAAAATAACAACAGAACCAACACCACGTTCTGCAAAATGAATATTTTGTGTTCTCACCTTGACTCTCCAGCAATCGCCTTGCCTCTAATGTAATAGTATTCCATTTCCAAACCTCAGAATGTTGGCTAGTTGAGTTAATCTTCCTGGGACTCAAACTCGAGCCCTGCAGATAATAGCAGATATCAGCAGCAAGTGTTTAACTCATCGAGCCTCTTTATTGTTTCTTCATTTTAACCGCACCACTAGAAAGTAACATATTTTGACATTATACATGTGAACCTGCCCGATCTGCTGTCCAGACGATGGCCAAGCACACATCAGAGATGAGCAAGTCGCCGACTGAAGCAGCGGCGTCTTAACTGCACAAATATTTGAATTTCTTTTGTCACCCTATAAAAATGTTCACGCAGTAATTAATGTCTCTGGTTGTAATATAGTATTCACTCGATTAAAAAAACATGGGAAAAGTCATGTTTCTGCCAAGAAGAGGGTTGCATTAGATACTCTGCCCAAAATTCAGCTCCAATTTAATTTCCTCTGATTAGGGAACCTGAGGTTAAACGCCTGAGATCTGTGTCACATGCCCGCAGCTACTGTATGTTCAGAGCCTCTAATGCCGACTACCAGGCAGAAGGCACTAACTAACCCGACATCATAGGGGAAGTTTTAAGAAGATATTGTTTACTAGGAACTGTGATCAGCATGGCTTTCACTCCTAACGTACAGCGTGGTGTAACAAGGCCACGATTTAACTTTGAAGAGGCCATCCAGCGAATTATGCCACCATACATCTCAACCCCCGAGCTGACATCACTGTAGTGTCGTCACTGTGACGGAACACGTGCGACACGGGGCTGTCCATTGAAGTAATAGGACATCGGGGCGTTCCTGTTGAACCCCCTTCAATACTGCCTATAATGGAGTATTCCTGCATCACGTGACGGGAATAATAAATGGGAGCCCCGGCGGATGTGACGCCAGTATAGGCACATCGGCCGGAGCTCCACAAACTGTAAACCGGGCTCTGCGTTTTTTGTACTGCGCACGCTGCCCACTAGTGCGCCGCGCTCCGCGCAGGAGTCCGTTAAGTGTCCGACGCTGCAGCCGCGTCCAGGGCACTACATTGGCGACAGAGGGTGTGAGCAGAAGTGCCATCCCAGCTTCGTGGCGTCCGCGAGTGTGAGGCAGACGCACGCGGTGCTCGTGCCACGGAGCGTGCGTGTGAGAGACAGGCCCCGCAGCTCATGACGGCCGAATACGGAGACCCAGGAGGGCCCCATGACGAGTTGCCCCAGTGTGGCATAATCTGGGGAGCAACAGCAGTGGCGAGGTGAGCCAGGGCACATGGCTGAGCAGCAGTGAGGTTCTCACCGAGGCAAGGAGGTGGGCCCACTGTCAAATAGTCACAGCAGAAACTACCTGAGGCACAACAGGGAGGTCGCACACGGAGGTGGATGGTGTGAATAGCTGGTTGGGGGCACGTTACCACGCTGATAAAGGCCAAGGGAGACACACCACTTTGGGCTTGCAACACGTCCTGCTGGCACTGGGAGAGGCACTAGGAGGCGTACAACATGGCTACAATACCCCCCCATTGAACCATTTCTGGTGGAAGGACCGCCTTCTGCCCAAGCACCCAGATGGAAAGAATGGGTGGAGCGGCTTCTTTTATTCTTCGAAGCCACCAAGGTAGACAATGATCAAAAGAGGGCCATGCTCCTGCATCTAGGGGGAAAAGACATTTACAGGATTGCCAAATCATTGAATGAAGCAGCCCCCGCGACACATCTGACACTAATCACTGCCCTCTCAGCACACTTTGAGCCTATGGCAAACCAAGATTATGAGCGTTTCGTCTTCCGCCAAGCGCGCCAGCAGGTGGACGAGTCCATTGACACGTTCCACGCTCGCCTTAAGGACCTAGCGAGCACCTGTGGGTTTCACAATGAAACAGAAGAAATAAGGAGTCAGATTATACAAGGGTGCGCTTCCGCCAAGTTCCGGGAACAAATACTAGAGGAATCGGGAAAACCCCTGGCCGACATCCTCACCCTAGGGCAAACCAAAGAATTATCGCGGGCCAGAGCAGCTCACATGGAGGCAGCTCTACAAAGTCCAGTGAAAGTGGAACCGATAAATGCGGTGGTGACACGCCCAGCAGCCAAGCCGAGCAAGAGAGAGTACACAAATACTCGGAAATGTGGGTATTGCGGAGGAAGCCCCCACGGGGCGGCAGAATATCCAGCTTGTGGAAAGAGGTGCGCGGGATGCGGGAAAATGAACCATTTTGAGCGAGTGTGCCGGTCTCAAAAAAATTCAGGGCCCAGAACCACAGTCAATCTGATCCCTGAAGCACGTGGCAGCAACAGTGATATGGACGATGATGAAGGTGAAGAACACATGGTTCACTCCACATACATGATAGGCACCGCCACCCAGGCCTCACGCCGACTTCCACAATGTCAGTACAGGTCGGAGAGCAAGACATCACAGCTGTCATAGACACTGGGGCCACTATCAACATCATGTCCGTGGAAATGTACGAGGCGATGAAGCCAACTCAACCTTTGAGCTCCATGACTATCAATGTTTTGGCGTATGGACAAGACAAACCGCTGTTAATGCAGGGAAAGTTCAGGACCATCATCTAGCATGGCTCCAACTCCAAAAGATCCCAAATATACGTTGCAGAAGACGGACATGGCATGCTGCTAGGATGTCGGGCAGCGGAAGACCTGGGAGTGGTGACGTTCGCTTTTGGGATCCACCAGGAGGCCATTCAGCACATCTTGGCCGAATTCCCGGCGGTTTTTGACGGAATTGGGCGACTCAAAGGGAAGGAAATACACCTACACATAGATCCCACAGTGCAGCCGGTTGCGCTACGCCACAGACGCATCGCCTTCCATTTGAGGGCACTAGTTGGAAAGGAATTGGCGAAACTAGAATCCGCCAGAATAATTGAAAAGGTGACGGGGCCTACACCGTGGGTCTCACCTATTGTCGTCACGTGTAAGCCAAAGCAGCCGGGAGAGGTGCGGATCTGTGTCGACATGAGACTGCCCAACGCCGCCATAAAGAGAGAAAGACACCTCACTCCCACGATAGACGATCTCATTGGTGAACTGAGTGGAGCCAGCTGGTTCTCGAAGCTCGACCTCCGATCCGGATATCACCAGTTGGTGTTGGACGAAGAGTCGCGATACATCACCACCTTCTCCACCCACGTAGGTCTGAAGAGGTACACCCGCCTGAGCTTCAGGGTGTCGAGCGCGGCCGAGGTGTTTCAGAGCGTGATTCATGAACTGCTGACAGACCTTCCTGGAGTAGTGAATGTCAGTGACGACATTCTTATATACGCTAAAACCATCACGGAGAACAATGCCAGGCTGATCCAGGTGCTTCAGAGAATACAAGAGGCTGGCCTCACTCTTCATTGAAATAAATGCGAGTTCCTTAAACGTCAACTACAATTCTTTGGGTATGTGTTCTCGGCATCTGGAGTTACCCCGAACCGGACAAGGTCCGCAACATCAAGATGGCACCCACTCCCACTAACATTACTGAAGTGAGGGGCTTCCTCGTGATGGTGAACTATTGTGGCCGGTTTATTCGAGACCTTACCACTCTCACGCAGCCTCTCAGGGAGCTAACCAAGGGCTCAGTCCCCTGGACCTGGGGTCCGGAACACGACGCAGCATTCCAAGTCATAAAAGATGCGTTGTCCGCCAACACGACTTTGGCCTTCTTTGACCTGCGTAAACTGACTATGGTTGCTGTTGGTGCTGGCCCCCAAGGACTAGGAGCTGTCCTATTGCAACGGAGCCAGGCCGAAGAAGATTGGGCCCCTGTAGCTTTTGCCAGTTGGTCATTAACGGACACGGAGCAAAGATACTCCCAAATTGAAAAAGAAGCAATATCTATTCACTGGGGCTGTCGTCACTTTCACTTATATGTCTATGGACATCCGTTTGTCGTGGCCACTGACCACAAGCCCCTTCTTCCCCTCTTTGCGGGCACCGCCTCCAAACCGCCCCCTTGCATTGAAAAGTGGATGCTCCAGTTGCAGGAATTCAATTGTCCAGTGGAGTACCATCCTGGGGCTCTGAATCCGGCAGACTACCTCTCTCGTCTACCCAGGGCAGCTACCCCGGAAGAAGAGGCTGATGCTGATGACACGGAGGAATATGTTCGATGTATAACTGCCCAGTCGTGTCCCATTCCATTGTCCATGGAGGTGTTGAGGGAAGAAACCCGACGAGATGAATGTCTCCAACGAGCAATACAAATTGTGAAGCATGGTCGGTGGCAAAATGCGAAGAAAGAATGGAAGGTGCTCACCACGGAAGCCAAACGGATCATGGAGAGTTTATACCATGTCCGACATGAGTTGAATGAAGATTCTACAGGGTGTCTTCTACGAGGCCATCGCCTAGTTACCCCCACGGCTCTGACGACCAGAGTAATTCAATTGGCCCATGCTGGACATCAGGGGATGGTCAAAACCAAGACCCGGCTGAGAACCAAGGTGTGGTTCCCACTGATGGATGAAAAAGTGGAAGAAGCGGTGAGATCGTGTCAGTGGTGCCAGGCCACCGGAGAAACCAGTCTGCCGGCTCCGGTAATCACAGAACCCCAACCGAGTCGGCCGTGGGCATGTGTCAGCCTGGACTTCGGGAGTCTCCCGGACGGGAGGCACATGTTTGTATTAATTGACGATCACTCAAAACATGAAATGAAATGAAAAGACCATTTGTTAAGCGCGATAGCTACCCTGAGGCGTCCTAGCGCTGCGGACAAGCGCGTGCAGGAAGAAAGTTAGGAACTATACAGATTTGTTGAAGAGCAGAGTTTTTAGAAGCCTACGGAAGAGGAGCAGATTGGGCTCTGCCCGCAGGTGGAGGGGGAGAGAGTTCCAGAGTTTAGCCGAGTTATAAGCAAAGGAGCGGCCACCACTTCTAGTTCTCTTGATCTTGGGCACTAGGGCGAGGAAGGAAGATGCTGATCTGAGCTGTCTCTTCGGGTGGTAGTGAGTAATCAGCGATTGGCTAATGACAGGGCCCGTTTTTCAAAAGGCCCTATGGGCAATGCACAGGGCCTTGAATTCAATTCTTTCCCTAACTGGGAGCCAGTGGAGGCTCCTTAGTCCGGGATTGATTGGGAGTCGGCGGGGGATCTGAAGGAGTGTTCGGGCTGCGCAGTTTTGGATGACCTGGAGTTTGCGCAAGGTGGATTGAGGGGCCCCTAAATAGAGGGCGTTCCCAAAGTCCAGGCGTGAGAGAATGGGACCCTGGACCATAATCTGTCTTGCCTGGAATGGAAGCAGGTGAAGAATCTTCCGAAGCAGCCTTAGTAGACCATAGCAGGTGGCTGAGAGTTTAGCTGCTTGATGGTTAAAGTTGAGGGAGTTATCCAGCCAAATGCCCAGGCTCTTGATTGTGTCCTTTGGCACTGGGGCAGGACCTAGGCAGATGGGCCATAATAGAAGTAATTCCATCGTTGAGTGCGAGCGAGGTCATTCCCAAGTTGGAGAAAGTGATGGCCACTCATGGACTCATTCAGGAGCTGAGAACTGACAACGGTCCTCCGTTCCAGGGATAAGAGGTAGCACAATATCTCTCTTCTCTCGGCATCAAGCACAAGAAAATAACCCCAAGGTGGCCTCAGGCGAATGGAGAAGCCGAGAGGTTCATGCGAACTTTAAACAAAGTCATCCGCATTGCCCATGATCGCCACCAATCTTTGGAGTTAGCGATATTCTCATTCCTCAAAGTTTATCGGCAAACGCCACATTCCACGACGGAGATAGCTCCTGGGCATCTGTCTATGGGACGTGTGGTTACGGATTCCATCCCACATCATCCTCTATGGCGTCCGGAGGCCCTGAATGAAGGTCAGGTTCGAGTACGTCGCCAGCGACGAAATGATCAAGCGAGTCAACGACGAAGAGCCAGGCCATCTGACCTCACAATGGGCGACCTTGTTCTCCTGCAGAATCGTGCCACGGGCGGCAAATTCAGACTGCCCTATGAAAAAGAGCCGTGGGCCATCACTTACCGGACAGGCACAAAGATCACTGTGCAACGAGGTTCTGAGACTGTCACAAGGAATGTGTCATTCTTCAAGAGATTTTACCCGTCCGAGAGAGCCCCTGTGGTGGTGGCTGAACCTGGGCCTGCCGTGGCTGACACCCCTGACCAGGAAGAGTGGGGTGGTGTGGCCCCTGCTGTCCCTGCGGCTAGTACACCTGCTCCGGAGATGACTACGGCCAGTACTGACAGTCGAGAAAGTTCCCAGTCGGCGCTTCCTGTCAGTATGCCCGGCCGTTTGGGGTGCTCGCGGTACAATCTTCGAAGAAACCCAGAGCCATCCTGTAGACTGAGAGACCATTTCATGTAAGACTGTTCCATTTTATACTCTGAATGTGTATGCCATGTGTTTGGTTATATTTGTTCATGGCCACATAATTCTGATGTGTGTACAGGAGGGCCATTCGCCTGACTCCAGGTGTAGTGGTAGTTAATGATGATGAGTGTTACAGTTTTAGCATCTGTTTGGGGAGGAATGTAGTGTCGTCACTGTAACGGAACACGTGCGACACGGGGCTGTCCATTGAAGTAATAGGACAGCGGGGCGTTCATGTTGAACCCCCTTCAATACTGCCTATAATGGAGTATTCCCGCATCACGTGACGGGAATAATAAATGGGAGCCCCGGCGGATGTGACACCAGTCTAGGCACATCGGCCGGAGCTCCACAAACTGTAAACTGGACTCTGCGTTTTTTGTACTGCGCACGCTGCCCGCTAGTGCGCTGCGCTCCGCGCAGGAGTCCGTTAAGTGTCCGACGCTGCAGCCGCGTTCAGGACACTACAATCACCAAGAAGAGCAGCATTTTAGAACGCCCACTTTGGTGATTGTTAAGGAGGCAGGACTGGGAGATTTTTTTTTTCTCTACAATGGTGGCTCTTCGAAGTCAGTGCACACCAGGGCACGAGTCGGGGTACACGCGGGTGGACGACGTCCACCCACTTTTTCACAGGGTGGACACTGTCCACCCTGCCAAGAAGTTGGACCCCACTGAAAAAGATGCTGAATTTGTCCCGGTGTAATTTCCAAACACCAGGACACTTTCAGCAGCCGCCTGCACGTTGTTATCGGCTTTCGATCTGCAACAACGTGCAGGCGGGGACGGGATGGGGCTCTCTTATTTCTGACTCCTGCTGGGCCTATAACAAAGGCCGAATTTGAGGGGTCATCAGGCCTCCTTTTGTTCGAGTCTCCTGGCTGGCAGCAGTCAGGAGCCTCACACCTAGAAGCAAATGCAGCAGAGGGGAAACAAAGGCTCACACCTTGTTAGCACTTCACACATACTTAAGAGAGGCAGCTTTTCACTTTGTTCAGGCTCTGTTTAGGAGTTATGCATGCAATGTAAGAACGTCAGATGCGTTGATCTTTCCCAGTATTTGCACCAAATAAATAGCATTTACATAGCGCATACTACCCCTGAGGAGGCGTTGTAATAATTTAAATATCACTATTTTTTCTTTTAAAGCACTATGGGTAGAGGAAGCTTTACGCTGAAAAAAGGCAACATTGGTTTATGTGAAGCTTACAAAGGTGTGAATCTTCTGTCTAAATCAGGAGGGTTTGCAAGTATACTAAAAATGTGCTCATATGTACTCCTGATAGACCTGCTAAACATATATGTGAGGGCTTAAGATCTGATGTCACTTCTTGTGGAGCCACTTCCTGTGATGCCACGTGCTGTGATCTCACGCGCCGTGATGCCACGCGCCGTGATGCCACTTGCATACTGATTAATTAGGTTAGTCCCCCCCACTTCTTTTTTTAGGACTTGTGCCCTGGTGCACACCAAAGGTTCGATCTCAGCAGTGGTGTAAAAAAGGGCAAAGCATTTGCACCTTTTTTGCTGCCTGTCGAATGGAGCACAGAGTATTTGCTTTGATCCATATTTCAGAAAAATGTGAGCTCCAGATAAAATGGGGAAAACAGATTGTGAAACCATATGCAACTCTTGACTAGCGTATACATCATTTAAAGTAAGCCACAAAGATTAGAACAAATAAACCATAATTCATTTGTTAACCCTTTTCAAAAATATAAAGTACTGATTTTGCCTAAGGTTTGCTATTACTGTAATAAAAACAGATTTTGCCTCACACACAAACACTTATCTCACATTTGAAAACCAGATTTGCTCCTTGTTCCTCAATATTATGAGGCAGACCAATGCGACGCAGCTGCCTTTGTTTAACGATACACCATTCCTACTTTTAGTCGATCTATTCCTAACATCTCACGAATTTTCTACATTCTGGAGTTTTTGTGAGTTCACTTTGCTACGGGATCAATATACATTTTTTGATTAGCCTTGGTTTTCCTATATCTCCCTCACACGCCTCATATAACCTATCCCGGTTTTCGCACTGACCTGTACAGGAACATGTCCATATTTATTTTTGAGTGTGCTAGCCGAGTCCACCCTCGTACTTAAAGCCTCCATGTGGTTACAAGGGTCCAAGCGTCCTGTGTGTAGGCCATACTCATGTTCACCTGAGACCTATATGACCTCTGACCCACCACCTGTAACCTATGTTCTTTTGAATGTTCCTCTAGAAGGTTTTGTAAAGACATGCCAACGTTTATTAGCCATGTTGTTTAAAATGGTATATACCTGTACATACATAACAAGTCTGTTTCTTAAGGATACCAAGCTCACCCATTCCTATCACAAGGTACAAGAGACAAACACAATAAGCCGGTAGGCCCCACGTGGGAATATCCTTCCAGAATCATTTCACACGCCAATATTTTTACACACGTATTGAGGACGAGGGCACTTTCGCACACTTATTTTGACTAAGTGTCAACTGTTAAGAAAAAAGGGGGACGCAGAACGGAACCATCCACGGATTTAAGTTATAAGGTCACCTAGCATCTCCCCCCCAGGTGGAGGCCAGGGTTATCCGTGGGCTGTGCACTCCTTGGCTGTGTTCAGCCATAGTGTACATATGTCACATCTGGCTTCTCACAACAGCAGATTGTTAGCTACTAACGACTAGGAAGCAAGGCTATGTAGGGAGTGCCACTTTCTTCATATTCTCTATTGCAAATAATATAGTGATTTTTGTTACCATGTTGCTACATATTTTCTGTTCTAGGTTACTATATGTTAAAGATTAAACCATACAAATGTATATGTCTTGTGTATGTGTTGACTTCTGTAGGTTGGCTGAGGGGGATCTTACTATTAATTGTCTAGTCTCTGGCACTATTTAAATAATGTACTTGCTCCCACAAGAACAACTAATAGACAGCAAGTTGGGTGCAATACACTAGTAGTTTAGTTACAAATTCCCTGTTCCACCAGGGCAAAGGCATACAAGAACTATATGCATTACACGACCAACCAGAATAGCTGGCTAAACATAACCTCTCACATGAGAAATCACGATGGGGCCTATTCACAAACAGTATTTTAGAGGATGTTTAGCATCACTACAATAGTGCTACTCACATTCTACAAAATGGTATTTACATAGTTATATGCGGAGGTGTCCACCTCTCCTGTTTTTTCTTTGCGGACATCTCCACCCCAACCTCAAAGATCTCCCACATGTACACCTACCTTTTAGCAGTAATTAAAAGTTACTTACCTGCGGCAACAGTGTTTTTGGTGTATACTCTACCTACCTGCAGATTTCTCACCTGTAGAACATCCCCCAGGCGTCAGACTGGAGACGGAAAACTTCAAAGCCTCGATGCTGAGGGTGCTAGACTCAGTCAGCACCAGAAGGGATTTCAGGCGACGTCCCAGAGTCTATAAAGTGCCAGCACGAGCGCATCAACGTAATTTTCTCTCAATTTCTTTTTCAAGCCTTGGGAGGCAAGAGGGAGTGAAAAATCGTGAGAGTTTGAAGTACCAATGTATATAATTAGAATGGAGCCTTCCTAACTGTCCCTATGAGTCATCCATCAAAACGGGGAGGCAGGTGGGTCGGTGAGAAATCTGGAGGTAGATAAAGTATCCGCCTGAAACATTGTTACAGTAGCTAAGTAACTTTTCCTTCTGATGAATACTTCTACCTGCAGATTCCTCACCTATAGAAAAGATTTCACAACAATACCCTGCTCCGGAGGAGGATTGATGGATGATTTAGACCAGAAAGTCCTGCAAGATGGATCTAGTGCAGTGCCCATCCCTGCATATCTCAGCATCAAGGCAGTAGTGTTTCACAAAGCTGTGCAAGGAAGCCACGTCGCTGCTTTACATATTTCCGCAATCGGGAAATCCCGAGCCAGTACCAAAGTGGGACACTTAGCCCTGGTGAAACAGGCTCTGATTCCTTCTTGCAGTTCCTTCTGGGCAAGAGCATAGCAGATTTTAATGCAGAGGAAGATACATCGAGATAGAGTCCTCTTCTGAACTGCTTTCCCTTTCTTGGCTCCACAATAGCCCACGAAGAGCTGGTCATTGGTACAATAATCTCTGGTGCAGTTCAGACAGTAATTAACCACTCTCCTCGGATCAAACTGATGCAACCATTCCTTCTCCTTTGAAGGATGAGGTGGCAGGCAGAATGATGGGAGGGTAATGGATTGGGCTAAGTGAAAGGGAGTGAGTGATCACCTTGGGAAGGAAAGCAGCCACGGTTCATACACCAACTTGTCTGGGAAGAAAGTAGTGAACAGGGCACGATAGCTCAAGGCCTGTAACTCACTGACATGTCTAGCAGACGTAATGGCAACCAAAAATACCATCTTGAGAGTCAACATGCAGAGTGTACAACTGTGGAGAGCTTCAAATGGAGCCCCAATCAAAAATGTAAGAACCAAATTCAAATTTCACTAAGGAACTACAAATGGAGTGGGAGGATAAAGGTTAGTCAGTCCTTTGAGAAAATGTAAGACAACAGCACCCTTAAATAGGGATGGCTGATCTGGCAGACAGAGGAAATCATACAAGGCGACTAAATAACCCTTCACAGTGCCAACGGCACACCCTCTTTGAGCTAGGGACAGTGCGAACCGCAGCACTTGAGATAGCTTGGCCTGTAAGGAATCCACACCGTTGTCCGCCCACCAGGCAATGAAGTTGCTCCATCTGACGGGGGTACACCGACTTTGTGAGGGCACAAACAATATAAAGTCTACCACCTCTGGTGGCAACTGAAAGGAGCTCAATTGTCTCAGTTCAATCTCCAAGCATGAAGGTGGAGGCCTCAGAGAATGGGGTGCAGAACCAGTCCCTCCAACTGAGAGAGAAGGTCTGGCCTGAATGGCAGGCAAAGCGGAGGACATGTGGAGAAGCACAAGAGATCTGCATATCACACCTCTCTCGGCCAATCCAGGGTTAAAAGAATGACTTGGACCAGGTCTTGGTGAATCTTCCTCAGAACCCGAGGAATCAGGGGCATGGGAGAAAAAATGTAATGCAGCTAAAAGTTCCACCTCAACTGAAACGCGTACCCCAAGGCCCCCCTCGATGGATATCAGAGGGCTAATAATTGCTGGCACTGAGCATTTTCTGAAGAGGTGAATAAGTCCACATGAGGAATGCCCCACTGGGCAAAGATGTCCCAGACAACCTCTGGCAGAAGACGCCACTCGTGATCGGCAAGATAACGCCGGCTCAGGCTGTCAGCTCTGACATTCTGAGACCCCACTAGGTGATTGGCAGTGAACCTTAAGACTTGGCAGTGCGCCCAAGACCACAGTGAGACCATACTCTGCCTTGTTTGTTCACGTATCACATTGCAGTCGGGTTGTCTGTCAAGATTGGTATGGACCGACCTATGATGGCAGGGAGGAAGGCCTTGAATGCCAGCCTTATTGCCCCCAATTCTAGCAGGTTGAAGTGAAGAACCTGCTCCTTCGGAGACCAGAGCTCCCTGATCTTCAGATCCTCCAGATGATCTTCCCACCCCAGGGTGGAAGCATCCATCACAACCATAGTCACGGCTGGAAGAGGAGTAAAGCCCATCCCATATGTCAGGTTCACCTTGTTCCTCCAGCAAGCCACATCCGCGCAGCGCTGGGGGAGATCATGATGGAATGCGACAGGTCTCCCCCATACTGTAGTCACTGCCTGTGGAGGCACCACTGCAGGGCCCTCATGTGCCAATGTGCGTGTTTGACTAGGAGAATGCAGGAAGCCAGCGGACCTAGGAATCGCAAGATTCTCAGGACTGGAACCCTCATGCTGCACTGGAAAAGTGGAATCATCTTCTGGATTTCTTTTATCCTCTGAAGAGGAGGGACGGTGCGGAGAAGGGTGCTGACCAGTACAGACCCTTTGAACTAGAGTTGTTGGGTAGGGCCACAGGTGAGATTTGGACTGATTGATTGAAAAGCCCAGGTCGAGCAACAGTGACGTCATCAACCACAGGTGGCGCAATACCATCTCTAGCAAGTTGGCATTGAGGAGCCAGTCATCCAGGTAGGGGAAAATCGGTGCACCCGACCGTCTGAGATGGGCTGCAACCACTGCCATCACCTTGGTGAAGACTCAAGGTCCCGATGTCAATCCAAAGGGAAGTACAGCAAACTGGTAATGCATAGAATCTGCCAAAAAGTGCAAGTACTTCCGATGGGACCGCAGGATAGGGATGTGGAAGTACGCACCCTGCAGGTGTGGAGACAGCATCCAGTATCAAAGCTCCAATGCCAGTAGAACTTGAGCTAAGGTCAGCATCTTGAATTTCTCCTTTTTGAGGGAGAAATTTAGGCTCCTGAGATCTAGAATGGGATGTAGGCCATCGCCCTTCTTGGGCACCAGGAATTAAAGTGCATAAGTACTTAGTTTATTTTCTTGTCTGGCGCTAACTCCACAACTCCTTTTAGAAGGAGAGTCACTACTTCTTGCTGCAGAATGGTCAAATGATCATGAGGTAGGGAAAGGTGAGATGGAAAGCAGAACTTGAAGAAAGGGAAGGGTGTAGCCCTTTCTATAATCTGCAGGACCCACTGGTCTGAAGTAATGGCCTTCCAGGCAAGAAGAAAATGGGACACCCGCCCCCCAACAGGCTCTGTGTGGGGTTGGAGTGACAAACTAGACTTGCTTTTCTTGAGACGCAGGGGGAGGAAGAGGAGGAGGAAGAAGGTTGCAAGTTGGATCCACTGCCTCGTCCTCTAGCATAACCCATGTACTGCCAAACAAGGGAGTTAGGTTGTTGCTGGGGCAGCTGAAGGATCCTCTACCAAAGCCACAAAAGTGCCAAAAGGACCGTAAATCCTTAGTTGTTGGTGGCAGCTGAAGACCCAGTAAACATGCTATGTCGCTTGACGCTTTAAACCCTTCCAACGTCTAATTCGCCCTGTCACCGAAGAGGCTCACTTCATCGAAAGGAAGATCCATTAAACTGGACTGAACATCAGAAGAGAAATTAGAAGTCCGGAGCCATGTATGATGATGGATGGGGACACAGTTGCCAATGGCCCGGGTAACGGAATCAGCCGTGTCAAGACCCTATTTAATAATGTGGCAGGAAGTGTTCTGACCATCGGTGATGACCTCCTGAAAATGGTCTTTCATGTCTGGAGGGATATGCGGCAGCATCATCTGTGCCATGATCCATAACGCATGGTTATATCAAGCCAGATGACAATTGGCATTTAACGATTTCAAGGCCATACTTCCGGCTGAAAAGTATTTCTTGCCCCAAGCCTCTAGTCTTTTGAGCTCCCGGTCCGATGGTATCATGGGAAAATGCTCACCCAACTGCGTAATGGAGCAGGATGCCTGTATCACTAAACTCTCTGGTGAAGGATGTGCAGAAAAAAATAGCAGGTCACCCGGTGCTGAGCAGTAGGGCCGAGCAACAAACCTGTTGACTGCTGGTGTAGATGATGGCTTCTCGAAGACACCAGGCCAGGAGCCAGTAACACCTCATTAAAAGGCTACAAGGATTCTGATGTGGTCGAGGATGGCAATATGACCTCTGTGAGAACATTAGTTTTCATTTCAGCTGATAGGAGCTGTAGATACAAGACCGCTGCAACTCTCAACATAATTTTATGCACAGACATTACTTCAGGTGAGGGAGGACCAGCCCAGAATTCCATGTCCAAATCAGAGGAAGTATCCAGGCCACTAACCAATGATAAGCCCTGAAAATCCTGCAGGGGATCCTGCCATAGAGGAGACCCTGCACAGGTTCCGAGTTTGTGCTAAAAATGTCATGCAGGCATGCTCTGGAAGCCTCCTCTTCAAGAAGCCTCTGTGTCTCCCTATGGGAGTGAAGGTGCGGTTCGATGTCTGTCTATGGGGCCGGTGACTCCGCATCTGGTGCCAATGGAGGCGGCGGTGATGGTGGAGATGGAGGTCGTAGCGGAGGCGGCGGTGCTGGCCATGAGGATAGTTGCGGTGCAGAGTATCGGAGTGCTGGATCAAAGCAGAGCAGAGGTGCCGGATTTGAAGGTGCGATGCAGAACAGCTTTGGCTGAAATGGCATGAACAGCGGAAGGCGCGCTGAAGTCATCAAGCCCGAGGGGGATCCGTATAGCATTGATTACTTCACAAAGATGTTGTACATGGCATTGAGGATGCCGCTGGATCCGAGTCTGGGATTGGAAAGGAGGGGGAACTGTTGCATCGAAGGTTTAGGCGCAGGAGCCGGCACCGAAGGTTCTGGGTGCGATGGAGCTCCGTCTGGAGACGGTCCTAGTGGAGGAGCAGGGCTGCACAGAGGATCCTGAGCTGGGATTTCGACCAACTCCAGTACCGAGGATTTTTTGTGGCGTCTCCTCTGTTTGGTGGACGAGGAAGATGGAGAACGGGAACGGGGTCGAGAATGTTTCCAGCACTGATGGTCGTCCCTGGCCCGAGCCATAAAGAGCTTGGCCTTCCACTCCTTGATGGCCTTGGGATTCATGCTAAGACAGGAAGAGCAAGATTTGGTGTCATGATCTGTGCCCCAGCACCACAAACAGGTAGAATAGGGGTCCGCAATGGATATCTGTCCCTCACAATCCCTACAGGGTTTAAACCCCGAATTCTTAGGTTGAGACATTGGAACTGCTTAGAAATTGTTTATGTGTGATGAAACAAACTCCTCAGTATTCGAAGCTCTGGATCCACGTCGAAGGCACAGAAAAAGTGGAACTGATGTCAATGCGCTGGAGCGGGTGCCTTTATGGACTTGGGGACATCGCCTGACATCACTTCTGGCACCGACTGAGTCTAATGCCCTCTACTGGCGGCATCAAGGCCTTGAAGATTTCCGGATCCAGGCTGATGCCTGGGGGTTGTTCTACTCTGCAGTTAGAAGTATCCATCAGAAATGTGAAAGGGATGGGGGAGTGGCTGGAAAATGGGAGTAAAGGGGAAATGTTTTGGAGGGAGAAAGGTGGGATTAAGGGAGGTATAGGGAGGGGTTCAGCAATGGACATACACCCACCCATAAAGGAGTAAGCCCACTGCTATTCACAAACCACACTTCTAAAGTTACTACAGCCAAAAAGGACCCAAAACAGTAGTATAAGTACTCCAGCTCAGAGCTGGAGAAAGTTCAGCACCACAAATGGCCAACCATTGGTACTGCAATGCCCTCCCACAGAAAATAACTGAGGCAGGGTCTTAAAATAGAACCCCATATGAAATAATGTTAAGATGGATATATTTATTTAGACTTCTTAAAAATATATACACATTTTCTTAAATATATATATATATCTTATTTTATTTTAAATTATTTCAATAACCTTTTTCAATTTAAACATCTAATTCATTATTTTATATTATATTATTTATATTAATTCTATACATAACTTAATATTTTTAATACATATTAAATAAAATTGAATATTTTACCTCAGGTGGATCTTGTTGTTAATAAATCTTAGAAAAAATAATTACAATTGCATTTAATATATTTGAATTAAATATTTAATTCAATTAGGTTAATAGTGCTGTATCATTTTTATTTTGTTCTACGTTTAAAGTAAATATATAAAAATAATTTACACTCATATTTATCTTGAAATATTTTTTTAATTTACATTTTTTTAAACTTTTACCTATAATTTACTACAGGGAGAACTCTGTCCTCGGTGGGAGGTAGTAACTTTACACTCTCAATTTAAGCTCAACCCACTGGTTATACTGATACAAACATGTAAGCCTAGACTTTGTAGTACATTTACACTAGTAAATGACAAATAGCCTAAAGTAGTAAATGTACTACACAGGGTAAATGTAAACTTAGATTTACTCATGTGTAAGTTTACCTTTGCGAATAGTCTCAAAGAGTACTTTAAACCCTGAGTATTGTAGCACTCACTTACACAACCCACATTCCCAAATTCTCATCACCACCCTGACATTACATTGTCAGAAATGTTATAACCCTAATATTGAGTACTAGCACAACGTGCAATGATGTTGCATTTGAACATGTGAGTAAGTGTAAATAACCCATTCGGACCTTTCCTCCCTTCAGGGTCCACTAGTTAAATGGCTTTGCTCTAGGTTCCTTTCTGGAGAACATGAGGCATCTGTCATGGCTGTGGGCCAATATCTGTACCAGACCCTACCCCTCAGCAGTGAAGCTGTACCACAACGTATGGCATGTTTGGTATAGTTAACTTTGGTGACCAATAGAACATTACACACTTAGTGTCTACACAGTAATCAGTGGGTATGGATTCCCTTGACCCCTCTTGCTACTAAACAACACACATCTGTTGACGAGGAGCTCCAGTGCTTAGGTTCCTGAGGATCTGGTCTATCCCACAAGAGGAGGCCACACTCCAGACTGGGGTTTTCCCAAAAGATGAACCTCAGTTCCTTCTACCCTATGCCTTGCTAGGTACCGCCCCCTTGCCAGGCTAAGAGCCCACAGGGATTATCCGCTGGAAGCTCAGCTGTAAGAGCCTCGTTGTCGTCACTCTTGGACGTTGCTGTGCCCTACTGTATACGTGCAGGCTTTTTTTTGTTTTACATTTATTGGGGTTTTAGCAAAGTATACCACACAAACAAATGTCATCTACATCTCCGCACTGGATACAAATAGATAGATCATGACTCGTATATATCAAGGCATCTATATGGTGAGGTTGGTCTCATATAACAATGCAATAATGGGCTACATCTCATCGGGAGTGGTAACCAGGCAGCGGTCATCACTGTGGGTACAGTACTAGAAACTAGCATATATTTCCCATCAAATATATTGTATCATCAGTGATCAGGCCGGGTTGCCAATTACAATTAAAATGGCGCCCAGATATTTCTCAGTCTGCCCAAAGCTGGCATTAGGCACCAGTATTCCACCAGTTCCTTCTGGCAGAAGGTAACATCGGCTATCAAGCAGCAGGTGTTGGGCACAGAAGCGCACCCCCAGTGCATGGCGACTCTCCTCTTTGCTAGCAGCAGCAGCACAGCAGTAAGTTTATGCCGACCGGATGGGACATCTTTCACATACCCAAGAAGGCTGCTTGGGCACTACTGTCTGTCGTGGATATTTCCCCTACCATTATGAATATCTGGTCCCAATAGTCTTCTATTGTCAGGCAGAGCCAAGCCAGATGCAGAAAGTTGGCACCCTGTGCACTACATCTCAAGCAGACAGTGTCATTCGCAATGCCCATTCTGTGCAACTGGAGGGGCGTGCGGTACATCCTATATAGGAATTTGATGTGTTTAAGACATGTTTGTTAATCAATAAGGGGGAAACAAACGGACTAATCTTTATCCAGGTCCAGCATACATGTCCGTGAATGAACCTTAACACAATTGGTATGCAGTTCCTAATGTTAAAAGCAGGATGAAGTGTTTTTCAATATAGAGACTCCACATAGAGATATGGAGTGGTGAAAGGTGGGGAGAAGAATCCTCTCCTCTTGGAAAAGACCCTCACACACCCAGCCTGCTAGGTGTCATGCTTCATCATCGGGTCTGCTCCTTATCGGGTCGGCGCTGCAATCCCCGATCGGCACCCGTGATGGGGCCTCCTTGGCGGAGATCTTTATTCCATATGCCGGTGGGTGAAGTGCGTGTGAGAGCCCTAAAAAGGTGTAGGTGATAAAGATGTGTAGGAAAATAAAAAGGGGAGGTGGTCCACTCAGAATAATTTTATTAAATGTGGCCCCTACCCTGGTTAAAAAGAAAACAAGACGCTTATCTCCACTCTAAGGATGTAGAGATTTTTGCGTTTGTAAAAGAGGTCAACATGTTTCTTGCCTGACAATATATTAAATGGCAATTCTTCAGGACCAACGATGATCTACCTACACTTAATGGTAGTGGTCAACAATGAATTGAAATAAACTAGTGACCACCATTACAGCACCCTAAAAAGTGGTACCTGTAGATCAAAAAGACAACACAACCTGCAACGAGAACAGAGCAACAACATTAACATTAAATGTCACGGTATTCTGTTCTAAATAAAAACAAAGACAAAAAAGCACCACATGGTGTTATTGATGCAGCTCAAGCATGCTAGACATAAGTGACTCGTGGCATGCTAAAAGTGCGTATTCTGTATCACAACAACCAGCAATGCGTCTTCCAACTGAGCAGCTAAAAAAGAGAGAAAGGGAGAGCGAGAGCAATCCTCTAGAAACTCACCCTATTAGGGTCAAGGATGCACGGCATCAGTACCGGCTGGTGTAGACACTAAAATGTAGTGTCCTAATGAGGAGGGAAAAGGGACATAAATAATAATGTTCAAAATTATTGAAAAGAAACAACTGAACCCAGGTTCAATAGCCTGGAGGTGGAGCAAGCCAACCGCTGCACCAGGGCACCCAGCAGGACTGCCCTGTAAGCAGCTCAGTCATCCAATGAGGGGCACATTAATTGCTAGTGGTGCCCTGGGACTGTGTAGCAAGGCTGGGACTCTAATCAGCGCGCCCGCCAGTGTCCCCGACATTCACCAAAGTGGAAAACGGGGTCACCTGCAGCAACGTGACAAGACCAACCAGCCAATGCTGCATCAGGCATACTGGCAGAAACTAACCTTCCCCGTTTAATAAGTTAGAAACGAGGAGTCAAAGGCGGGAAACAAGGGAACCAGTGCTGCCTACGGAGCAAAGGCTCCAACACGTGTGTTTATCGGGAGAGGAGCACAAAGGACCACAAATATCGCCGCATCAACCAAGTTTCAACCCACAGCACCGGAAAGGTGCCGCTAGTGTAAGAAGCCCGGGCAGGGCTGAGAGGCAAAATCGCATCACTTACAGTTCATCAGGAACAAGGCGGCGGACGTCCTACCCTCACACAGCCGGTCCGGGCAATGTACCCGATTGTAAAGTAATCGCGTGTAAGTACTAGCGCCCGGCCGACGGTGAGGGGCGGGACTTCCGGGTAAACCACCGCCGAGTCAATTAACAACTAGAGCGTAAGCTTACTAGCGGGCGCCATCTTGGGTGACCCTCATGCACCGCAGACCAACCAACCACATCTAACGAAACCGAAGGGTTACCGCATTTCCCATAATAATGATGATGGTGAGTTCGAGTTCCATATTGCCCCAAAGGCATAAACTGACCCAATGACGGTGCTCATAGGGGCACAAAGTAGAGGGGTTGGGAGTGAGGTGATGGGTTTTATGATTAGTAGTAAAATATGCTGGTACCCTAAAGTGCTTCACAACCAGCTGGGGTAAGGTGAAACAGCAAAGCTGTTGCCATAAATACACCGACCATGCCGGTATTCAAGAAAGGCGCGTTACAATCGGATATGGTAGGGGAATAAAGATGTACTCCTGAAAACGCAAGCTGGTTCATACAAGTGTGTGCAAGTGGGCAGACCAAGGGGAGGTCCCCTATGTGTAATATATGCCGTGTTGCATACTACAACCAACCACAGTAGTTCTTAAATTGCTGGGATATCTCAGTGTAGGTGGAATTATCGCTAAATTCTTGATAACGATCAAGTCAAGAGACTCCAAGGGATATTTTCATTGAGCCCTGATTGGTCAGTAGCCAATCGTAGGACCCACCGTTGTTCAATCCGAAGCAGTGCATTCTGGGATATCCCCGGATGTGTCTCTAATACACCCCATTCAAAAGAGTCAGGTGAGTGTCGGACCTCTTTGAAATGGGTGGTCATTTTAGTATTATTCTTCAGACACCTAAAGTTACTCCTATGTTCCATTATCCTGATTTTAACCGGCCTTGAGGTCATGCCAATATACAACAAATCACATTTGCATTTCAATATATATATGCAATTATTGGTGTTGCAATTTGTGTGTGTACTTATCTTCCAGCTAAACCCATTAGGAAACCTCATTTCTTTAGTAACTTTAGTGAGGTGGCAAACGGAGCATGAACCGCACGGGTAATGCCCCATGACCGGGGTAAATCCCACAAAGTTCTTTGCACTTTGCTCTGTTGTTTCTTTGGTCTTGTGTGGATTAACAAATCCTTGATGTTACTAGATCGTTTAAACGCAAACCTTGGTATGGATAAGTTAAGAGTTCCTGTGTTGAGGATCCCCCAGTGTTTGCGAATTATTTTCTTTATCCTGTTAGAATCTGGGGTATATGTAGTGACACACGTGATGGTCGTATCAGGTTCTTTAATCCTGTCTTCTAACAGGGTCTCACGATTGTTGTTTCGAGCTCTTTTGTATGCAGTGTCGATAACCTGTCTAGGGTAATCCCGCTGGAGAAGGTGTTTCTTTAGTGTGTCTGACTCCTTTTGTAGTCAGTTAATGTGCTACAGTTCCTTCTAATACGTAGGAACTGTCCAAAGGGTAAGTTCTGTCTCAGGGCCCTAGGATGATGGCTACTAAAAAGTAGGAGGCTGTTCCTGTCGGTCGGTTTACGATAGAGGGTTGTGGAGATTTTATCCCCTCTAGTCTGACCAATAAGTCAAGAAAGGGGATTTCAGTCTCAGAGATCGTACTTGTGAATCGCAAATAAGGGTTCAAGGTATTAATCCATGTGCAGAACTCATCACATGTAGTTTGTTCTCCTTTCCACAAGATCAAGATATCATCAATAAATCTTTTCCACATGAGCACATTGGTCGTATATGGATTCCTGGGACTAAAGATCTCTCTTTCCTCGAATGCTGACATGTACATACATGCCAGACTTGGCGCAAATGTACTGCCCATCGAAGTGCCCTGTGTTTGATGATATAATTGAGTGTCATATTCAAAGAAATTCTCTGTAAGTGCCAAAGTGGCACATTCCAGTATGAAGGCCACCGGTGTCGGTGAGTCCCACTCACTGCTGACCAATGCATCTTCAATCACTTCAAGAGTAGCCCTTTGAGGGATATTGGTATATAGAGCCTCAACATCCAGTGTGACCAATAGGTCTACTGATTCTGGATGTTGAGTACCGTCGAGTAGACGTAGGACATCTGTGGTATCCCTGATGAAAGAGGGAGTTACCCTGACCAATGGTTGTATGAAGTGGTCAACAAATTTGGACAGAGGTTCCAAAATAGAGCCGATCCCTGACACGATGGGACGTCCCGGGACCGGAACAGTGTTCTTGTGGATTTTGGGAAGACAGTAGAAATAGGGGGTTATAGGTTCTTTTGTTACTAGGAAATCAGCTTCCTTCTTGGTGATCCACCCTTGTGATTCTGCAGTGAAAACCAAAGTGGAAATAATTCTACTCAATCTCGGGGTAGGATCTTCCCTTATAGGAGTGTAATATCTCCTGTCACTCAATTGTCTCTGGCATTCTGTATCGTAGTCCAATGTGGACATAATCACTATTGCCCCTCCTTTATCTGCCTGTTTAATGGTGATGCTGGCATCACTCGATAAAGTTTTTATGGCAGTAGTTTCGTCACAGGATAGGTTATGGAATGGAGCAGTAGTTGTCATGCTGTTTAGATCTTTCAACACTGCTTGCTCGAAAGTCAACACTTCGTGTGGAATCATACCACTATTTGGTGTAAAGGTGGAAGGTTTGTGTAAACCAGAGTCATTAGTAGGTAGTGGTGTTTGATCTTGGAAGTAGGCTTGTAAACGAATTTTGCGGAAGAACCCCTGTACTTCGCAAATGTCTCGAAATTTGTCATTTTTAGGGGTTGGAACATAGCCCAGACCTTTCTGTAGGACCCTCTCTTCTATGGGTGAGAGGGCTCTCAAGGAGAGGTTAATGATTAATTTCTCTTCCCCCTGGTTTGACTCCTGGTCTCTACTGATCGAGCTGGTTGATCCCGCCATTGGACTCTTTTTTGACCTCTTCTGCGCCCTCTTCCTCTGCCCCAACCTCTGTCTAAAAAGGTGGCTCAGCCCCGGTCTGGAAGAAGGGTGGGGGCCTTGTTGGTACATAGGAAACTGCCAGTAGGGTGGTCCCTGAAATGAGGGTAAGTTATAAGGGGGAAACATCTGATGTTGAGACGGTCGATATCTCCTATTATTCCAACTGCCAGTGCTGGAGTCACTGTTGGAAGAAGATCCCCTACGTGATGAAGCAGAACCCTCATCAGAGGAATAACCAATCTCTCCAGCAGTATAATCTGCTTTTAAATATGGATATACTTTCTCAGTAGAGAATTTCTGGATATCCTTCTGAAGTTTTGAAATTTTTTGTTTCATAAGATATTCCCGGTTATCTGCTATCTCTGCATTTATTTCAGCCAGCTTACTTTTAAATGCTGCTGTTTGTACAATGACCTTAATAGCCCCCTCTGCTGTTTGTATCCTGATAAGCAATGCATCTGCGATTCTCTTGGCCGTGTTAATTATGAGAATCAGCCAGTCCCTAGTGCATTTCCATGCTACTAGGGACCATTCTGTTTTAAAAATAGCATCTTCCAAGAACAAGCGGGGGACATTGTTAACAATCAGGCCATTAGGGGCTATGTTAGCTCTAAGATATTCTGTCATCATTGCCCCATGTAGAGTAACCTTAAGCCATTCGTGTTTCATATTGGCTAATGAGGTCCAGTCTTCTGACTGGCTCCCAGATGCTGAGCTGCCATCGGGCCCCAGTAGTGATGGTGCTCTCAGAATCTCAGTTGCTGCTTCGTCACCGAAGCTAAGTCCCTGATAGTCCTCCATCCTAATAGTAGGAGGTCCTAATGGACTAGAAATGCTGGTAGTGTAATAATGAGAATCACACTATCTTAAATGATGGACCAAAGGAAACATAAAGTATGTTCTTGGTAACCCAATAGAATCCCGCGGGCAACAACCCGTGCAATCAGTTAATCAATAAGGGGGAAACACACGGACTAATCTTTATCCAGGTCCAGCATACATGTCCGTGAATGAACCTTAACACAATTGGTATGCAGTTCCTAATGTTAAAAGCAGGATGAAGTGTTTTTCAATATAGAGACTCCACATAGAGATATGGAGTGGTGAAAGGTGGGGAGAAGAATCCTCTCCTCTTGGAAAAAGACCCTCACACACCCAGCCTGCTAGGTGTCATGCTTCATCATCGGGTCTGCTCCTTATCGGGTCGGCGCTGCAATCCCCGATCGGCACCCGTGATGGGGCCTCCTTGGCGGAGATCTTTATTCCATATGCCGGTGGGTGAAGTGCGTGTGAGAGCCCTAAAAAGGTGTAGGTGATAAAGATGTGTAGGAAAATAAAAAGGGGAGGTGGTCCACTCAGAATAATTTTATTAAATGTGGCCCCTACCCTGGTTAAAAAGAAAACAAGACGCTTATCTCCACTCTAAGGATGTAGAGATTTTTGCGTTTGTAAAAGAGGTCAACATGTTTCTTGCCTGACAATATATTAAATGGCAATTCTTCAGGACCAACGATGATCTACCTACACTTAATGGTAGTGGTCAACAATGAATTGAAATAAACTAGTGACCACCATTACAGCACCCTAAAAAGTGGTACCTGTAGATCAAAAAGACAACACAACCTGCAACGAGAACAGAGCAACAACATTAACATTAAATGTCACGGTATTCTGTTCTAAATAAAAACAAAGACAAAAAAGCACCACATGGTGTTATTGATGCAGCTCAAGCATGCTAGACATAAGTGACTCGTGGCATGCTAAAAGTGCGTATTCTGTATCACAACAACCAGCAATGCGTCTTCCAACTGAGCAGCTAAAAAGAGAGAAAGGGAGAGCGAGAGCAATCCTCTAGAAACTCACCCTATTAGGGTCAAGGATGCACGGCATCAGTACC
The DNA here is from genome assembly GCA_963921515.1 of Calotriton arnoldi. NCBI lineage: Eukaryota > Metazoa > Chordata > Amphibia > Caudata > Salamandridae > Calotriton > Calotriton arnoldi. Next base: position 1,158,197 of record CAWUFW010002084.1, on the reverse strand, counting down.
GGCTGGTGTAGACACTAAAATGTAGTGTCCTAATGAGGAGGGAAAAGGGACATAAATAATAATGTTCAAAATTATTGAAAAGAAACAACTGAACCCAGGTTCAATAGCCTGGAGGTGGAGCAAGCCAACCGCTGCACCAGGGCACCCAGCAGGACTGCCCTGTAAGCAGCTCAGTCATCCAATGAGGGGCACATTAATTGCTAGTGGTGCCCTGGGACTGTGTAGCAAGGCTGGGACTCTAATCAGCGCGCCCGCTAGTGTCCCCGACATTCACCAAAGTGGAAAACGGGGTCACCTGCAGCAACGTGACAAGACCAACCAGCCAATGCTGCATCAGGCATACTGGCAGAAACTAACCTTCCCCGTTTAATAAGTTAGAAACGAGGAGTCAAAGGCGGGAAACAAGGGAACCAGTGCTGCCTACGGAGCAAAGGCTCCAACACGTGTGTTTATCGGGAGAGGAGCACAAAGGACCACAAATATCGCCGCATCAACCAAGTTTCAACCCACAGCACCGGAAAGGTGCCGCTAGTGTAAGAAGCCCGGGCAGGGCTGAGAGGCAAAATCGCATCACTTACAGTTCATCAGGAACAAGGCGGCGGACGTCCTACCCTCACACAGCCGGTCCGGGCAATGTACCCGATTGTAAAGTAATCGCGTGTAAGTACTAGCGCCCGGCCGACGGTGAGGGGCGGGACTTCCGGGTAAACCACCGCCGAGTCAATTAACAACTAGAGCGTGAGCTTACTAGCGGGCGCCATCTTGGGTGACCCTCATGCACCGCAGACCAACCAACCACATCTAACGAAACCGAAGGGTTACCGCATTTCCCATAATAATGATGATGGTGAGTTCGAGTTCCATATTGCCCCAAAGGCATAAACTGACCCAATGACGGTGCTCATAGGGGCACAAAGTAGAGGGGTTGGGAGTGAGGTGATGGGTTTTATGATTAGTAGTAAAATATGCTGGTACCCTAAAGTGCTTCACAACCAGCTGGGGTAAGGTGAAACAGCAAAGCTGTTGCCATAAATACACCGACCATGCCGGTATTCAAGAAAGGCGCGTTACAATCGGATATGGTAGGGGAATAAAAATGTACTCCTGAAAACGCAAGCTGGTTCATACAAGTGTGTGCAAGTGGGCAGACCAAGGGAGGTCCCCTATGTGTAATATATGCCGTGTTGCATACTACAACCAACCACAGTAGTTCTTAAATTGCTGGGATATCTCAGTGTAGGTGGAATTATCGCTAAATTCTTGATAACGATCAAGTCAAGAGACTCCAAGGGATATTTTCATTGAGCCCTGATTGGTCAGTAGCCAATCGTAGGACCCACCGTTGTTCAATCCGAAGCAGTGCATTCTGGGATATCCCCGGATGTGTCTCTAATACACCCCATTCAAAAGAGTCAGGTGAGTGTCGGACCTCTTTGAAATGGGTGGTCATTTTAGTATTATTCTTCAGACACCTAAAGTTACTCCTATGTTCCATTATCCTGATTTTAACCGGCCTTGAGGTCATGCCAATATACAACAAATCACATTTGCATTTCAATATATATATGCAATTATTGGTGTTGCAATTTGTGTGTGTACTTATCTTCCAGCTAAACCCATTAGGAAACCTCATTTCTTTAGTAACTTTAGTGAGGTGGCAAACGGAGCATGAACCGCACGGGTAATGCCCCATGACCGGGGTAAATCCCACAAAGTTCTTTGCACTTTGCTCTGTTGTTTCTTTGGTCTTGTGTGGATTAACAAATCCTTGATGTTACTAGATCGTTTAAACGCAAACCTTGGTATGGATATGTTAAGAGTTCCTGTGTTGAGGATCCCCCAGTGTTTGCGAATTATTTTCTTTATCCTGTTAGAATCTGGGGTATATGTAGTGACACACGTGATGGTCGTATCAGGTTCTTTAATCCTGTCTTCTAACAGGGTCTCACGATTGTTGTTTCGAGCTCTTTTGTATGCAGTGTCGATAACCTGTCTAGGGTAATCCCGCTGGAGAAGGTGTTTCTTTAGTGTGTCTGACTCCTTTTGTAGTCAGTTAATGTGCTACAGTTCCTTCTAATACGTAGGAACTGTCCAAAGGGTAAGTTCTGTCTCAGGGCCCTAGGATGATGGCTACTAAAAAGTAGGAGGCTGTTCCTGTCGGTCGGTTTACGATAGAGGGTTGTGGAGATTTTATCCCCTCTAGTCTGACCAATAAGTCAAGAAAGGGGATTTCAGTCTCAGAGATCGTACTTGTGAATCGCAAATAAGGGTTCAAGGTATTAATCCATGTGCAGAACTCATCACATGTAGTTTGTTCTCCTTTCCACAAGATCAAGATATCATCAATAAATCTTTTCCACATGAGCACATTGGTCGTATATGGATTCCTGGGACTAAAGATCTCTCTTTCTCGAATGCTGACATGTACATACATGCCAGACTTGGCGCAAATGTACTGCCCATCGAAGTGCCCTGTGTTTGATGATATAATTGAGTGTCATATTCAAAGAAATTCTCTGTAAGTGCCAAAGTGGCACATTCCAGTATGAAGGCCACCGGTGTCGGTGAGTCCCACTCACTGCTGACCAATGCATCTTCAATCACTTCAAGAGTAGCCCTTTGAGGGATATTGGTATATAGAGCCTCAACATCCAGTGTGACCAATAGGTCTACTGATTCTGGATGTTGAGTACCGTCGAGTAGACGTAGGACATCTGTGGTATCCCTGATGAAAGAGGGAGTTACCCTGACCAATGGTTGTATGAAGTGGTCAACAAATTTGGACAGAGGTTCCAAAATAGAGCCGATCCCTGACACGATGGGACGTCCCGGGACCGGAACAGTGTTCTTGTGGATTTTGGGAAGACAGTAGAAATAGGGGGTTATAGGTTCTTTTGTTACTAGGAAATCAGCTTCCTTCTTGGTGATCCACCCTTGTGATTCTGCAGTGAAAACCAAAGTGGAAATAATTCTACTCAATCTCGGGGTAGGATCTTCCCTTATAGGAGTGTAATATCTCCTGTCACTCAATTGTCTCTGGCATTCTGTATCGTAGTCCAATGTGGACATAATCACTATTGCCCCTCCTTTATCTGCCTGTTTAATGGTGATGCTGGCATCACTCGATAAAGTTTTTATGGCAGTAGTTTCGTCACAGGATAGGTTATGGAATGGAGCAGTAGTTGTCATGCTGTTTAGATCTTTCAACACTGCTTGCTCGAAAGTCAACACTTTGTGTGGAATCATACCACTATTTGGTGTAAAGGTGGAAGGTTTGTGTAAACCAGAGTCATTAGTAGGTAGTGGTGTTTGATCTTGGAAGTAGGCTTGTAAACGAATTTTGCGGAAGAACCCCTGTACTTCGCAAATGTCTCGAAATTTGTCATTTTTAGGGGTTGGAACATAGCCCAGACCTTTTTGTAGGACCCTCTCTTCTATGGGTTCTAGAGGGCTCTCAAGGAGAGGTTAATGATTAATTTCTCTTCCCCCTGGTTTGACTCCTGGTCTCTACTGATCGAGCTGGTTGATCCCGCCATTGGACTCTTTTTTGACCTCTTCTGCGCCCTCTTCCTCTGCCCCAACCTCTGTCTAAAAAGGTGGCTCAGCCCCGGTCTGGAAGAAGGGTGGGGGGCCTTGTTGGTACATAGGAAACTGCCAGTAGGGTGGTCCCTGAAATGAGGGTAAGTTATAAGGGGGAAACATCTGATGTTGAGACGGTCGATATCTCCTATTATTCCAACTGCCAGTGCTGGAGTCACTGTTGGAAGAAGATCCCCTACGTGATGAAGCAGAACCCTCATCAGAGGAATAACCAATCTCTCCAGCAGTATAATCTGCTTTTAAATATGGATATACTTTCTCAGTAGAGAATTTCTGGATATCCTTCTGAAGTTTTGAAATTTTTTGTTTCATAAGATATTCCCGGTTATCTGCTATCTCTGCATTTATTTCAGCCAGCTTACTTTTAAATGCTGCTGTTTGTACAATGACCTTAATAGCCCCCTCTGCTGTTTGTATCCTGATAAGCAATGCATCTGCGATTCTCTTGGCCGTGTTAATTATGAGAATCAGCCAGTCCCTAGTGCATTTCCATGCTACTAGGGACCATTCTTTTTAAAAATAGCATCTTCCAAGAACAAGCGGGGACATTGTTAACAATCAGGCCATTAGGGGCTATGTTAGCTCTAAGATATTCTGTCATCATTGCCCCATGTAGAGTAACCTTAAGCCATTCGTGTTTCATATTGGCTAATGAGGTCCAGTCTTCTGACTGGCTCCCAGATGCTGAGCTGCCATCGGGCCCCAGTAGTGATGGTGCTCTCAGAATCTCAGTTGCTGCTTCGTCACCGAAGCTAAGTCCCTGATAGTCCTCCATCCTAATAGTAGGAGGTCCTAATGGACTAGAAATGCTGGTAGTGTAATAATGAGAATCACACTATCTTAAATGATGGACCAAAGGAAACATAAAGTATGTTCTTGGTAACCCAATAGAATCCCGCGGGCAACAACCCGTGCAATCAGTTAATCAATAAGGGGAAACAAACGGACTAATCTTTATCCAGGTCCAGCATACATGTCCGTGAATGAACCTTAACACAATTGGTATGCAGTTCCTAATGTTAAAAGCAGGATGAAGTGTTTTTCAATATAGAGACTCCACATAGAGATATGGAGTGGTGAAAGGTGGGGAGAAGAATCCTCTCCTCTTGGAAAAAGACCCTCACACACCCAGCCTGCTAGGTGTCATGCTTCATCATCGGGTCTGCTCCTTATCGGGTCGGCGCTGCAATCCCCGATCGGCACCCGTGATGGGGCCTCCTTGGCGGAGATCTTTATTCCATATGCCGGTGGGTGAAGTGCGTGTGAGAGCCCTAAAAGGTGTAGGTGATAAAGATGTGTAGGAAAATAAAAAGGGAGGTGGTCCACTCAGAATAATTTTATTAAATGTGGCCCCTACCCTGGTTAAAAGAAAACAAGACGCTTATCTCCACTCTAAGGATGTAGAGATTTTTGCGTTTGTAAAAGAGGTCAACATGTTTCTTGCCTGACAATATATTAAATGGCAATTCTTCAGGACCAACGATGATCTACCTACACTTAATGGTAGTGGTCAACAATGAATTGAAATAAACTAGTGACCACCATTACAGCACCCTAAAAAGTGGTACCTGTAGATCAAAAGACAACACAACCTGCAACGAGAACAGAGCAACAACATTAACATTAAATGTCACGGTATTCTGTTCTAAATAAAAACAAAGACAAAAAAGCACCACATGGTGTTATTGATGCAGCTCAAGCATGCTAGACATAAGTGACTCGTGGCATGCTAAAAGTGCGTATTCTGTATCACAACAACCAGCAATGCGTCTTCCAACTGAGCAGCTAAAAAGAGAGAAAGGGAGAGCGAGAGCAATCCTCTAGAAACTCACCCTATTAGGGTCAAGGATGCACGGCATCAGTACCGGCTGGTGTAGACACTAAAATGTAGTGTCCTAATGAGGAGGGAAAAGGGACATAAATAATAATGTTCAAAATTATTGAAAAGAAACAACTGAACCCAGGTTCAATAGCCTGGAGGTGGAGCAAGCCAACCGCTGCACCAGGGCACCCAGCAGGACTGCCCTGTAAGCAGCTCAGTCATCCAATGAGGGGCACATTAATTGCTAGTGGTGCCCTGGGACTGTGTAGCAAGGCTGGGACTCTAATCAGCGCGCCCGCTAGTGTCCCCGACATTCACCAAAGTGGAAAACGGGGTCACCTGCAGCAACGTGACAAGACCAACCAGCCAATGCTGCATCAGGCATACTGGCAGAAACTAACCTTCCCCGTTTAATAAGTTAGAAACGAGGAGTCAAAGGCGGGAAACAAGGGAACCAGTGCTGCCTACGGAGCAAAGGCTCCAACACGTGTGTTTATCGGGAGAGGAGCACAAAGGACCACAAATATCGCCGCATCAACCAAGTTTCAACCCACAGCACCGGAAAGGTGCCGCTAGTGTAAGAAGCCCGGGCAGGGCTGAGAGGCAAAATCGCATCACTTACAGTTCATCAGGAACAAGGCGGCGGACGTCCTACCCTCACACAGCCGGTCCGGGCAATGTACCCGATTGTAAAGTAATCGCGTGTAAGTACTAGCGCCCGGCCGACGGTGAGGGGCGGGACTTCCGGGTAAACCACCGCCGAGTCAATTAACAACTAGAGCGTAAGCTTACTAGCGGGCGCCATCTTGGGTGACCCTCATGCACCGCAGACCAACCAACCACATCTAACGAAACCGAAGGGTTACCGCATTTCCCATAATAATGATGATGGTGAGTTCGAGTTCCATATTGCCCCAAAGGCATAAACTGACCCAATGACGGTGCTCATAGGGGCACAAAGTAGAGGGGTTGGGAGTGAGGTGATGGGTTTTATGATTAGTAGTAAAATATGCTGGTACCCTAAAGTGCTTCACAACCAGCTGGGGTAAGGTGAAACAGCAAAGCTGTTGCCATAAATACACCGACCATGCCGGTATTCAAGAAAGGCGCGTTACAATCGGATATGGTAGGGGAATAAAAATGTACTCCTGAAAACGCAAGCTGGTTCATACAAGTGTGTGCAAGTGGGCAGACCAAGGGGAGGTCCCCTATGTGTAATATATGCCGTGTTGCATACTACAACCAACCACAGTAGTTCTTAAATTGCTGGGATATCTCAGTGTAGGTGGAATTATCGCTAAATTCTTGATAACGATCAAGTCAAGAGACTCCAAGGGATATTTTCATTGAGCCCTGATTGGTCAGTAGCCAATCGTAGGACCCACCGTTGTTCAATCCGAAGCAGTGCATTCTGGGATATCCCCGGATGTGTCTCTAATACACCCCATTCAAAAGAGTCAGGTGAGTGTCGGACCTCTTTGAAATGGGTGGTCATTTTAGTATTATTCTTCAGACACCTAAAGTTACTCCTATGTTCCATTATCCTGATTTTAACCGGCCTTGAGGTCATGCCAATATACAACAAATCACATTTGCATTTCAATATATATATGCAATTATTGGTGTTGCAATTTGTGTGTGTACTTATCTTCCAGCTAAACCCATTAGGAAACCTCATTTCTTTAGTAACTTTAGTGAGGTGGCAAACGGAGCATGAACCGCACGGGTAATGCCCCATGACCGGGGTAAATCCCACAAAGTTCTTTGCACTTTGCTCTGTTGTTTCTTTGGTCTTGTGTGGATTAACAAATCCTTGATGTTACTAGATCGTTTAAACGCAAACCTTGGTATGGATAAGTTAAGAGTTCCTGTGTTGAGGATCCCCCAGTGTTTGCGAATTATTTTCTTTATCCTGTTAGAATCTGGGGTATATGTAGTGACACACGTGATGGTCGTATCAGGTTCTTTAATCCTGTCTTCTAACAGGGTCTCACGATTGTTGTTTCGAGCTCTTTTGTATGCAGTGTCGATAACCTGTCTAGGGTAATCCCGCTGGAGAAGGTGTTTCTTTAGTGTGTCTGACTCCTTTTGTAGTCAGTTAATGTGCTACAGTTCCTTCTAATACGTAGGAACTGTCCAAAGGGTAAGTTCTGTCTCAGGGCCCTAGGATGATGGCTACTAAAAAGTAGGAGGCTGTTCCTGTCGGTCGGTTTACGATAGAGGGTTGTGGAGATTTTATCCCCTCTAGTCTGACCAATAAGTCAAGAAAGGGGATTTCAGTCTCAGAGATCGTACTTGTGAATCGCAAATAAGGGTTCAAGGTATTAATCCATGTGCAGAACTCATCACATGTAGTTTGTTCTCCTTTCCACAAGATCAAGATTTCATCAATAAATCTTTTCCACATGAGCACATTGGTCGTATATGGATTCCTGGGACTTATCGTTTGTTTCCCCCTTATTGATTAACTGATTGCACGGGTTGTTGCCCGCGGGATTCTATTGGGTTACCAAGAACATACTTTATGTTTCCTTTGGTCCATCATTTAAGATAGTGTGATTCTCATTATTACACTACCAGCATTTCTAGTCCATTAGGACCTCCTACTATTAGGATGGAGGACTATCAGGGACTTAGCTTCGGTGACGAAGCAGCAACTGAGATTCTGAGAGCACCATCACTACTGGGGCCCGATGGCAGCTCAGCATCTGGGAGCCAGTCAGAAGACTGGACCTCATTAGCCAATATGAAACACGAATGGCTTAAGGTTACTCTACATGGGGCAATGATGACAGAATATCTTAGAGCTAACATAGCCCTAATGGCCTGATTGTTAACAATGTCCCCCGCTTGTTCTTGGAAGATGCTATTTTTAAAAAGAATGGTCCCTAGTAGCATGGAAATGCACTAGGGACTGGCTGATTCTCATAATTAACACGGCCAAGAGAATCGCAGATGCATTGCTTATCAGGATACAAACAGCAGAGGGGGCTATTAAGGTCATTGTACTAACAGCAGCATTTAAAAGTAAGCTGGCTGAAATAAATGCAGAGATAGCAGATAACCGGGAATATCTTATGAAACAAAAAATTTCAAAACTTCAGAAGGATATCCAGAAATTCTCTACTGAGAAAGTATATCCATATTTAAAAGCAGATTATACTGCTGGAGAGATTGGTTATTCCTCTGATGAGGGTTCTGCTTCATCACGTAGGGGATCTTCTTCCAACAGTGACTCCAGCACTGGCAGTTGGAATAATAGGAGATATCGACCGTCTCAACATCAGATGTTTCCCCCTTATAACTTACCCTCATTTCAGGGACCACCCTACTGGCAGTTTCCTATGTACCAACAAGGCCCCCACCCTTCTTCCAGACCGGGGCTGAGCCACCTTTTTAGACAGAGGTTGGGGCAGAGGAAGAGGGCGCAGAAGAGGTCAAAAAAGAGTCCAATGGCGGGATCAACCAGCTCGATCAGTAGAGACCAGGAGTCAAACCAGGGGAAGAGAAATTAATCATTAACCTCTCCTTGAGAGCCCTCTCACCCATAGAAGAGAGGGTCCTACAGAAAGGTCTGGGCTATGTTCCAACCCCTAAAAATGACAAATTTCGAGACATTTGCGAAGTACAGGGGTTCTTCCGCAAAATTCGTTTACAAGCCTACTTCCAAGATCAAACACCACTACCTACTAATGACTCTGGTTTACACAAACCTTCCACCTTTACACCAAATAGTGGTATGATTCCACACGAAGTGTTGACTTTCGAGCAAGCAGTGTTGAAAGATCTAAACAGCATGACAACTACTGCTCCATTCCATAACCTATCCTGTGACGAAACTACTGCCATAAAAACTTTATCGAGTGATGCCAGCATCACCATTAAACAGGCAGATAAAGGAGGGGCAATAGTGATTATGTCCACATTGGACTACGATACAGAATGCCAGAGACAATTGAGTGACAGGAGATATTACACTCCTATAAGGGAAGATCCTACCCCGAGATTGAGTAGAATTATTTCCACTTTGGTTTTCACTGCAGAATCACAAGGGTGGATCACCAAGAAGGAAGCTGATTTCCTAGTAACAAAAGAACCTATAACCCCTATTTCTACTGTCTTCCCAAAATCCACAAGAACACTGTTCCGGTCCCGGGACGTCCCATCGTGTCAGGGATCGGCTCTATTTTGGAACCTCTGTCCAAATTTGTTGACCACTTCATACAACCATTGGTCAGGGTAACTCCCTCTTTCATCAGGGATACCACAGATGTCCTACGTCTACTCGACGGTACTCAACATCCAGAATCAGTAGACCTATTGGTCACACTGGATGTTGAGGCTCTATATACCAATATCCCTCAAAGGGCTACTCTTGAAGTGATTGAAGATGCATTGGTCAGCAGTGAGTGGGACTCACCGACACCGGTGGCCTTCATACTGGAATGTGCCACTTTGGCACTTACAGAGAATTTCTTTGAATATGACACTCAATTATATCATCAAACACAGGGCACTTCGATGGGCAGTACATTTGCGCCAAGTCTGGCATGTATGTACATGTCAGCATTCGAGGAAAGAGAGATCTTTAGTCCCAGGAATCCATATACGACCAATGTGCTCATGTGGAAAAGATTTATTGATGATATCTTGATCTTGTGGAAAGGAGAACAAACTACATGTGATGAGTTCTGCACATGGATTAATACCTTGAACCCTTATTTGCGATTCACAAGTACGATCTCTGAGACTGAAATCCCCTTTCTTGACTTATTGGTCAGACTAGAGGGGGATAAAATCTCCACAACCCTCTATCGTAAACCGACCGACAGGAACAGCCTCCTACTTTTTAGTAGCCATCATCCTAGGGCCCTGAGACAGAACTTACCCTTTGGACAGTTCCTACGTATTAGAAGGAACTGTAGCACATTAACTGACTACAAAAAGGAGTCAGAGAACTAAAGAAACACCTTCTCCAGCGGGATTACCCTAGACAGGTTATCGACACTGCATACAAAAGAGCTCGAAACAACAATCGTGAGACCCTGTTAGAAGACAGGATTAAAGAACCTGATACGACCATCACGTGTGTCACTACATATACCCCAGATTCTAACAGGATAAAGAAAATAATTCGCAAACACTGGGGATCCTCAACACAGGAACTCTTAACTTATCCATACCAAGGTTTGCGTTTAAACGATCTAGTAACATCAAGGATTTGTTAATCCACACAAGACCAAAGAAACAACAGAGCAAAGTGCAAAGAACTTTGTGGGATTTACCCCCGGTCATGGGGCATTACCCGTGCGGTTCATGCTCCGTTTGCCACCTCACTAAAGTTACTAAAGAAATGAGGTTTCCTAATGGGTTTAGCTGGAAGATAAGTACACACACAAATTGCAACACCAATAATTGCATATATATATTGAAATGCAAATGTGATTTGTTGTATATTGGCATGACCTCAAGGCCGGTTAAAATCAGGATAATGGAACATAGGAGTAACTTTAGGTGTCTGAAGAATAATACTAAAATGACCACCCATTTCAAAGAGGTCCGACACTCACCTGACTCTTTTGAATGGGGTGTATTAGAGACACATCCGGGGATATCCCAGAATGCACTGCTTCGGATTGAACAACGGTGGGTCCTACGATTGGCTACTGACCAATCAGGGCTCAATGAAAATATCCCTTGGAGTCTCTTGACTTGATCGTTATCAAGAATTTAGCGATAATTCCACCTACACTGAGATATCCCAGCAATTTAAGAACTACTGTGGTTGGTTGTAGTATGCAACACGGCATATATTACACATAGGGGACCTCCCCTTGGTCTGCCCACTTGCACACACTTGTATGAACCAGCTTGCGTTTTCAGGAGTACATTTTTATTCCCCTACCATATCCGATTGTAACGCGCCTTTCTTGAATTCCGGCATGGTCGGTGTATTTATGGCAACAGCTTTGCTGTTTCACCTTACCCCAGCTGGTTGTGAAGCACTTTAGGGTACCAGCATATTTTACTACTAATCATAAAACCCATCACCTCACTCCCAACCCTCTACTTTGTGCCCCTATGAGCACCGTCATTGGGTCAGTTTATGCCTTTGGGGCAATATGGAACTCGAACTCACCATCATCATTATTATGGGAAATGCGGTAACCCTTCGGTTTCGTTAGATGTGGTTGGTTGGTCTGCGGTGCATGAGGGTCACCCAAGATGGCGCCCGCTAGTAAGCTTACGCTCTAGTTGTTAATTGACTCGGCGGTGGTTTACCCGGAAGTCCCGCCCCTCACCGTCGGCCGGGCGCTAGTACTTACACGCGATTACTTTACAATCGGGTACATTGCCCGGACCGGCTGTGTGAGGGTAGGACGTCCGCCGCCTTGTTCCTGATGAACTGTAAGTGATGCGATTTTGCCTCTCAGCCCTGCCCGGGCTTCTTACACTAGCGGCACCTTTCCGGTGCTGTGGGTTGAAACTTGGTTGATGCGGCGATATTTGTGGTCCTTTGTGCTCCTCTCCCGATAAACACACGTGTTGGAGCCTTTGCTCCGTAGGCAGCACTGGTTCCCTTGTTTCCCGCCTTTGACTCCTCGTTTCTAACTTATTAAACGGGGAAGGTTAGTTTCTGCCAGTATGCCTGATGCAGCATTGGCTGGTTGGTCTTGTCACGTTGCTGCAGGTGACCCCGTTTTCCACTTTGGTGAATGTCGGGGACACTAGCGGGCGCGCTGATTAGAGTCCCAGCCTTGCTACACAGTCCCAGGGCACCACTAGCAATTAATGTGCCCCTCATTGGATGACTGAGCTGCTTACAGGGCAGTCCTGCTGGGTGCCCTGGTGCAGCGGTTGGCTTGCTCCACCTCCAGGCTATTGAACCTGGGTTCAGTTGTTTCTTTTCAATAATTTTGAACATTATTATTTATGTCCCTTTTCCCTCCTCATTAGGACACTACATTTTAGTGTCTACACCAGCCGGTACTGATGCCGTGCATCCTTGACCCTAATAGGGTGAGTTTCTAGAGGATTGCTCTCGCTCTCCCTTTCTCTCTTTTTAGCTGCTCAGTTGGAAGACGCATTGCTGGTTGTTGTGATACAGAATACGCACTTTTAGCATGCCACGAGTCACTTATGTCTAGCATGCTTGAGCTGCATCAATAACACCATGTGGTGCTTTTTTGTCTTTGTTTTTATTTAGAACAGAATACCGTGACATTTAATGTTAATGTTGTTGCTCTGTTCTCGTTGCAGGTTGTGTTGTCTTTTTGATCTACAGGTACCACTTTTTAGGGTGCTGTAATGGTGGTCACTAGTTTATTTCAATTCATTGTTGACCACTACCATTAAGTGTAGGTAGATCATCGTTGGTCCTGAAGAATTGCCATTTAATATATTGTCAGGCAAGAAACATGTTGACCTCTTTTACAAACGCAAAAATCTCTACATCCTTAGAGTGGAGATAAGCGTCTTGTTTTCTTTTTAACCAGGGTAGGGGCCACATTTAATAAAATTATTCTGAGTGGACCACCTCCCCTTTTTATTTTCCTACACATCTTTATCACCTACACCTTTTTAGGGCTCTCACACGCACTTCACCCACCGGCATATGGAATAAAGATCTCCGCCAAGGAGGCCCCATCACGGGTGCCGATCGGGGATTGCAGCGCCGACCCGATAAGGAGCAGACCCGATGATGAAGCATGACACCTAGCAGGCTGGGTGTGTGAGGGTCTTTTTCCAAGAGGAGAGGATTCTTCTCCCCACCTTTCACCACTCCATATCTCTATGTGGAGTCTCTATATTGAAAAACACTTCATCCTGCTTTTAACATTAGGAACTGCATACCAATTGTGTTAAGGTTCATTCACGGACATGTATGCTGGACCTGGATAAAGATTAGTCCGTTTGTTTCCCCCTTATTGATTAACTGATTGCACGGGTTGTTGCCCGCGGGATTCTATTGGGTTACCAAGAACATACTTTATGTTTCCTTTGGTCCATCATTTAAGATAGTGTGATTCTCATTATTACACTACCAGCATTTCTAGTCCATTAGGACCTCCTACTATTAGGATGGAGGACTATCAGGGACTTAGCTTCGGTGACGAAGCAGCAACTGAGATTCTGAGAGCACCATCACTACTGGGGCCCGATGGCAGCTCAGCATCTGGGAGCCAGTCAGAAGACTGGACCTCATTAGCCAATATGAAACACGAATGGCTTAAGGTTACTCTACATGGGGCAATGATGACAGAATATCTTAGAGCTAACATAGCCCCTAATGGCCTGATTGTTAACAATGTCCCCCGCTTGTTCTTGGAAGATGCTATTTTTAAAAGAATGGTCCCTAGTAGCATGGAAATGCACTAGGGACTGGCTGATTCTCATAATTAACACGGCCAAGAGAATCGCAGATGCATTGCTTATCAGGATACAAACAGCAGAGGGGCTATTAAGGTCATTGTACAAACAGCAGCATTTAAAAGTAAGCTGGCTGAAATAAATGCAGAGATAGCAGATAACCGGGAATATCTTATGAAACAAAAATTTCAAAACTTCAGAAGGATATCCAGAAATTCTCTACTGAGAAAGTATATCCATATTTAAAAGCAGATTATACTGCTGGAGAGATTGGTTATTCCTCTGATGAGGGTTCTGCTTCATCACGTAGGGGATCTTCTTCCAACAGTGACTCCAGCACTGGCAGTTGGAATAATAGGAGATATCGACCGTCTCAACATCAGATGTTTCCCCCTTATAACTTACCCTCATTTCAGGGACCACCCTACTGGCAGTTTCCTATGTACCAACAAGGCCCCCACCCTTCTTCCAGACCGGGGCTGAGCCACCTTTTTTAGACAGAGGTTGGGGCAGAGGAAGAGGGCGCAGAAGAGGTCAAAAAGAGTCCAATGGCGGGATCAACCAGCTCGATCAGTAGAGACCAGGAGTCAAACCAGGGGAAGAGAAATTAATCATTAACCTCTCCTTGAGAGCCCTCTCACCCATAGAAGAGAGGGTCCTACAGAAAGGTCTGGGCTATGTTCCAACCCCTAAAAATGACAAATTTCGAGACATTTGCGAAGTACAGGGTTCTTCCGCAAAATTCGTTTACAAGCCTACTTCCAAGATCAAACACCACTACCTACTAATGACTCTGGTTTACACAAACCTTCCACCTTTACACCAAATAGTGGTATGATTCCACACGAAGTGTTGACTTTCGAGCAAGCAGTGTTGAAAGATCTAAACAGCATGACAACTACTGCTCCATTCCATAACCTATCCTGTGACGAAACTACTGCCATAAAAACTTTATCGAGTGATGCCAGCATCACCATTAAACAGGCAGATAAAGGAGGGGCAATAGTGATTATGTCCACATTGGACTACGATACAGAATGCCAGAGACAATTGAGTGACAGGAGATATTACACTCCTATAAGGGAAGATCCTACCCCGAGATTGAGTAGAATTATTTCCACTTTGGTTTTCACTGCAGAATCACAAGGGTGGATCACCAAGAAGGAAGCTGATTTCCTAGTAACAAAAGAACCTATAACCCCCTATTTCTACTGTCTTCCCAAAATCCACAAGAACACTGTTCCGGTCCCGGGACGTCCCATCGTGTCAGGGATCGGCTCTATTTTGGAACCTCTGTCCAAATTTGTTGACCACTTCATACAACCATTGGTCAGGGTAACTCCCTCTTTCATCAGGGATACCACAGATGTCCTACGTCTACTCGACGGTACTCAACATCCAGAATCAGTAGACCTATTGGTCACACTGGATGTTGAGGCTCTATATACCAATATCCCTCAAAGGGCTACTCTTGAAGTGATTGAAGATGCATTGGTCAGCAGTGAGTGGGACTCACCGACACCGGTGGCCTTCATACTGGAATGTGCCACTTTGGCACTTACAGAGAATTTCTTTGAATATGACACTCAATTATATCATCAAACACAGGGCACTTCGATGGGCAGTACATTTGCGCCAAGTCTGGCATGTATGTACATGTCAGCATTCGAGGAAAGAGAGATCTTTAGTCCCAGGAATCCATATACGACCAATGTGCTCATGTGGAAAAGATTTATTGATGATATCTTGATCTTGTGGAAAGGAGAACAAACTACATGTGATGAGTTCTGCACATGGATTAATACCTTGAACCCTTATTTGCGATTCACAAGTACGATCTCTGAGACTGAAATCCCCTTTCTTGACTTATTGGTCAGACTAGAGGGGGATAAAATCTCCACAACCCTCTATCGTAAACCGACCGACAGGAACAGCCTCCTACTTTTTAGTAGCCATCATCCTAGGGCCCTGAGACAGAACTTACCCTTTGGACAGTTCCTACGTATTAGAAGGAACTGTAGCACATTAACTGACTACAAAAAGGAGTCAGACACACTAAAGAAACACCTTCTCCAGCGGGATTACCCTAGACAGGTTATCGACACTGCATACAAAAGAGCTCGAAACAACAATCGTGAGACCCTGTTAGAAGACAGGATTAAAGAACCTGATACGACCATCACGTGTGTCACTACATATACCCCAGATTCTAACAGGATAAAGAAAATAATTCGCAAACACTGGGGGATCCTCAACACAGGAACTCTTAACTTATCCATACCAAGGTTTGCGTTTAAACGATCTAGTAACATCAAGGATTTGTTAATCCACACAAGACCAAAGAAACAACAGAGCAAAGTGCAAAGAACTTTGTGGGATTTACCCCGGTCATGGGGCATTACCCGTGCGGTTCATGCTCCGTTTGCCACCTCACTAAAGTTACTAAAGAAATGAGGTTTCCTAATGGGTTTAGCTGGAAGATAAGTACACACACAAATTGCAACACCAATAATTGCATATATATATTGAAATGCAAATGTGATTTGTTGTATATTGGCATGACCTCAAGGCCGGTTAAAATCAGGATAATGGAACATAGGAGTAACTTTAGGTGTCTGAAGAATAATACTAAAATGACCACCCATTTCAAAGAGGTCCGACACTCACCTGACTCTTTTGAATGGGGTGTATTAGAGACACATCCGGGGATATCCCAGAATGCACTGCTTCGGATTGAACAACGGTGGGTCCTACGATTGGCTACTGACCAATCAGGGCTCAATGAAAATATCCCTTGGAGTCTCTTGACTTGATCGTTATCAAGAATTTAGCGATAATTCCACCTACACTGAGATATCCCAGCAATTTAAGAACTACTGTGGTTGGTTGTAGTATGCAACACGGCATATATTACACATAGGGGACCTCCCTTGGTCTGCCCACTTGCACACACTTGTATGAACCAGCTTGCGTTTTCAGGAGTACATTTTTATTCCCCTACCATATCCGATTGTAACGCGCCTTTCTTGAATACCGGCATGGTCGGTGTATTTATGGCAACAGCTTTGCTGTTTCACCTTACCCCAGCTGGTTGTGAAGCACTTTAGGGTACCAGCATATTTTACTACTAATCATAAAACCCATCACCTCACTCCCAACCCCTCTACTTTGTGCCCCTATGAGCACCGTCATTGGGTCAGTTTATGCCTTTGGGGCAATATGGAACTCGAACTCACCATCATCATTATTATGGGAAATGCGGTAACCCTTCGGTTTCGTTAGATGTGGTTGGTTGGTCTGCGGTGCATGAGGGTCACCCAAGATGGCGCCCGCTAGTAAGCTTACGCTCTAGTTGTTAATTGACTCGGCGGTGGTTTACCCGGAAGTCCCGCCCCTCACCGTCGGCCGGGCGCTAGTACTTACACGCGATTACTTTACAATCGGGTACATTGCCCGGACCGGCTGTGTGAGGGTAGGACGTCCGCCGCCTTGTTCCTGATGAACTGTAAGTGATGCGATTTTGCCTCTCAGCCCTGCCTGGGCTTCTTACACTAGCGGCACCTTTCCGGTGCTGTGGGTTGAAACTTGGTTGATGCGGCGATATTTGTGGTCCTTTGTGCTCCTCTCCCGATAAACACACGTGTTGGAGCCTTTGCTCCGTAGGCAGCACTGGTTCCCTTGTTTCCCGCCTTTGACTCCTCGTTTCTAACTTATTAAACGGGGAAGGTTAGTTTCTGCCAGTATGCCTGATGCAGCATTGGCTGGTTGGTCTTGTCACGTTGCTGCAGGTGACCCCGTTTTCCACTTTGGTGAATGTCGGGGACACTAGCGGGCGCGCTGATTAGAGTCCCAGCCTTGCTACACAGTCCCAGGGCACCACTAGCAATTAATGTGCCCCTCATTGGATGACTGAGCTGCTTACAGGGCAGTCCTGCTGGGTGCCCTGGTGCAGCGGTTGGCTTGCTCCACCTCCAGGCTATTGAACCTGGGTTCAGTTGTTTCTTTTCAATAATTTTGAACATTATTATTTATGTCCCTTTTCCCTCCTCATTAGGACACTACATTTTAGTGTCTACACCAGCCGGTACTGATGCCGTGCATCCTTGACCCTAATAGGGTGAGTTTCTAGAGGATTGCTCTCGCTCTCCCTTTCTCTCTTTTTAGCTGCTCAGTTGGAAGACGCATTGCTGGTTGTTGTGATACAGAATACGCACTTTTAGCATGCCACGAGTCACTTATGTCTAGCATGCTTGAGCTGCATCAATAACACCATGTGGTGCTTTTTTGTCTTTGTTTTTATTTAGAACAGAATACCGTGACATTTAATGTTAATGTTGTTGCTCTGTTCTCGTTGCAGGTTGTGTTGTCTTTTTGATCTACAGGTACCACTTTTTAGGGTGCTGTAATGGTGGTCACTAGTTTATTTCAATTCATTGTTGACCACTACCATTAAGTGTAGGTAGATCATCGTTGGTCCTGAAGAATTGCCATTTAATATATTGTCAGGCAAGAAACATGTTGACCTCTTTTACAAACGCAAAAATCTCTACATCCTTAGAGTGGAGATAAGCGTCTTGTTTTCTTTTTAACCAGGGTAGGGGCCACATTTAATAAAATTATTCTGAGTGGACCACCTCCCCTTTTTATTTTCCTACACATCTTTATCACCTACACCTTTTTAGGGCTCTCACACGCACTTCACCCACCGGCATATGGAATAAAGATCTCCGCCAAGGAGGCCCCATCACGGGTGCCGATCGGGGATTGCAGCGCCGACCCGATAAGGAGCAGACCCGATGATGAAGCATGACACCTAGCAGGCTGGGTGTGTGAGGGTCTTTTCCAAGAGGAGAGGATTCTTCTCCCCACCTTTCACCACTCCATATCTCTATGTGGAGTCTCTATATTGAAAAACACTTCATCCTGCTTTTAACATTAGGAACTGCATACCAATTGTGTTAAAGTGTTTAAGACATGGTCTGTACTTTGGGGATAGCGCATCAGTTTGGGCGCAGCAGTCGTGCCACTGGTGATCCGGTATGTCAATGCCTAGCTTGCATTGCCCCTCCATTTGTACCCTGGGCTCGGTGACTGGAGCGGCGGTCTACATAGTAAAGTCTCGTGATCAGACGTTAAGGGGAGGGAGATGGCAGTATCAAGTCCAGCACTTGGAGACCGATGGGCTTCTGAGGGAAAGTGAGATGTACCTGTTGACAAGCGGCCCACAGCCAAAACAAGAAGATATCCAGGGCGTGCAAGTAACTACTGCCTGTAGATTATGCAGCTCAACAAAAGAACCACCTGAGTAGAGATCGCCCATTACCCACAGCCACAAATGATGCAGCTGCTGGCAGGCTTGCTTGTCCAGCAATGGGGGCAAGGTTGGATTTCATGCCAATGGCAGCACCTTTGAATAGAGAACAGGCAGACGGGCTCTGCAGTGAATCTCTCCATGCCCACACAGTGCATCCCACTGTATCCAATCAGCTCCTGGCCCGCCCCGGACTGATGCAGACAGCAGTGAAAAAGGGACAGGAGGGCAGCGTTATCCAACTCAACAGCAACATGTGGTATGAAAGGTAATGGGTGGATCCACTGAGCAAATTGCGTGTGTGTGCAGTAATTATAGAGTTCTAAATCAGAAGCACAGATGCCTCCTTGGTCAAATGGGAGGGTCAACCCCTCTCATGCCAATTGCAGATGCCCCCTCCCCAGGTCAGCGTAATCAGGAGGGACATGAGATGATTAAGAAAGGCTATCGTCAGTGGCATAGGAATGTTAACAAAGAGATAGAGAAACTTAGGAAGGATCTCCATTTCTGCAATAGCCACTCTCCGGCCATCAAAAAGGGTATTCCAATTCATCACAGGATCTGCTCCTCCAGCCAAGTGACAGCCCTGCCAGAATTCTCCTGCCAGAGCCCAAGGTACTAGGAAGACAGCCACGGTCTGAAGGTTAGGAGACAGTGAGTGGGGCACTATGGTGTTTAGTATTCTGCTGAGGTTATATTACAAGTAGTGTTATGGAATGCATATTGTAGAATGTTATGATAAGAGGGAAAGAACCTTGGAGTGAGTTGGTGCTAATCTCCTGGGCCCTTCAGACCTTCTACTTGCTCTCTTCATTTACTTCAATAAAAGTATACGTTTGGGTATCATAACAATGGCTGGACTATTTGTCTTCACAAGATCTGCAGAGAGGGCATGCGAGTTATGCATGGTTGATCTTCCAGGGACAAAACCAGATTGGTCCGGTCGGACAATATAGGGAAGGAGTGGGAGCAGTCTATCAGTGATGAGCTTGGCCTGGATTTTATTGTAGATGTTAATAATCTACAACGGATGATAAGAGTCGCAGTGGCTAGACGGTTTACCAGGCTTAATGACAGTGACCAGGAGCACCTCCTTCACAGTTGGAGGGAGAACTCCAGTGGTTCTGGCCTCTTCAAACATAGACTGTAGGCGTAGGACCAGAAGCTCAGCATATTTTTTTATAAAACTGAGTGATGAGGCCATCCAATCCAGGGGCTTTGCTGCTAGGCATGCTCTGAATCACACGGATAATATCCTCCACTTCAAACGGTACATCGAGGTATTGCCTGTATGCATTATCTAGCCACAACAACTATAGAATCAAAGTAGTCCTGTACCTCAAAGGATGCGACGTTTACATTGGACCTGTATAGCTCAGCATAGTTTGTACCATCACCTGGATAAACTTTCTGGTAGATTGGCAGTGCTGGCCTCACCATCAGTAATGTAGGAGCTGCATTGATTATTCCTAAGTAAGGACGCAAGGGTTTTGCCTGCCCTGTCATCCTCCCCATAATTCTAGAGATGGTTTTCCTCTGCAGTTAGAGGCTTTCTCGCTCAGCAGCATCCTGATACTCAGAGAGTTTGTTACATAGCTAGCGAGTATCTGTACGTCATTTGAGACAAACTATCAAGTCTCCAGTTCTTGTAGCTCACGCTCAAGGCAGGTTAAGCATGTCCTAAAATCTTGCAGAACTCCTACCTGTTACGACCAATGTGCTCATGTGGAAAAGATTTATTGATGATATCTTGATCTTGTGGAAAGGAGAACAAACTACATGTGATGAGTTCTGCACATGGATTAATACCTTGAACCCTTATTTGCGATTCACAAGTACGATCTCTGAGACTGAAATCCCCTTTCTTGACTTATTGGTCAGACTAGAGGGGGATAAAATCTCCACAACCCTCTATCGTAAACCGACCGACAGGAACAGCCTCCTACTTTTTAGTAGCCATCATCCTAGGGCCCTGAGACAGAACTTACCCTTTGGACAGTTCCTACGTATTAGAAGGAACTGTAGCACATTAACTGACTACAAAAAGGAGTCAGACACACTAAAGAAACACCTTCTCCAGCGGGATTACCCTAGACAGGTTATCGACACTGCATACAAAAGAGCTCGAAACAACAATCGTGAGACCCTGTTAGAAGACAGGATTAAAGAACCTGATACGACCATCACGTGTGTCACTACATATACCCCAGATTCTAACAGGATAAAGAAAATAATTCGCAAACACTGGGGGATCCTCAACACAGGAACTCTTAACTTATCCATACCAAGGTTTGCGTTTAAACGATCTAGTAACATCAAGGATTTGTTAATCCACACAAGACCAAAGAAACAACAGAGCAAAGTGCAAAGAACTTTGTGGGATTTACCCCGGTCATGGGGCATTACCCGTGCGGTTCATGCTCCGTTTGCCACCTCACTAAAGTTACTAAAGAAATGAGGTTTCCTAATGGGTTTAGCTGGAAGATAAGTACACACACAAATTGCAACACCAATAATTGCATATATATATTGAAATGCAAATGTGATTTGTTGTATATTGGCATGACCTCAAGGCCGGTTAAAATCAGGATAATGGAACATAGGAGTAACTTTAGGTGTCTGAAGAATAATACTAAAATGACCACCCATTTCAAAGAGGTCCGACACTCACCTGACTCTTTTGAATGGGGTGTATTAGAGACACATCCGGGGATATCCCAGAATGCACTGCTTCGGATTGAACAACGGTGGGTCCTACGATTGGCTACTGACCAATCAGGGCTCAATGAAAATATCCCTTGGAGTCTCTTGACTTGATCGTTATCAAGAATTTAGCGATAATTCCACCTACACTGAGATATCCCAGCAATTTAAGAACTACTGTGGTTGGTTGTAGTATGCAACACAGCATATATTACACATAGGGGACCTCCCCTTGGTCTGCCCACTTGCACACACTTGTATGAACCAGCTTGCGTTTTCAGGAGTACATTTTTATTCCCCTACCATATCCGATTGTAACGCGCCTTTCTTGAATACCGGCATGGTCGGTGTATTTATGGCAACAGCTTTTCTGTTTCACCTTACCCCAGCTGGTTGTGAAGCACTTTAGGGTACCAGCATATTTTACTACTAATCATAAAACCCATCACCTCACTCCCAACCCCTCTACTTTGTGCCCCTATGAGCACCGTCATTGGGTCAGTTTATGCCTTTGGGGCAATATGGAACTCGAACTCACCATCATCATTATTATGGGAAATGCGGTAACCCTTCGGTTTCGTTAGATGTGGTTGGTTGGTCTGCGGTGCATGAGGGTCACCCAAGATGGCGCCCGCTAGTAAGCTTACGCTCTAGTTGTTAATTGACTCGGCGGTGGTTTACCCGGAAGTCCCGCCCCTCACCGTCGGCCGGGCGCTAGTACTTACACGCGATTACTTTACAATCGGGTACATTGCCCGGACCGGCTGTGTGAGGGTAGGACGTCCGCCGCCTTGTTCCTGATGAACTGTAAGTGATGCGATTTTGCCTCTCAGCCCTGCCCGGGCTTCTACACTAGCGGCACCTTTCCGGTGCTGTGGGTTGAAACTTGGTTGATGCGGCGATATTTGTGGTCCTTTGTGCTCCTCTCCCGATAAACACACGTGTTGGAGCCTTTGCTCCGTAGGCAGCACTGGTTCCCTTGTTTCCCGCCTTGACTCCTCGTTTCTAACTTATTAAACGGGGAAGGTTAGTTTCTGCCAGTATGCCTGATGCAGCATTGGCTGGTTGGTCTTGTCACGTTGCTGCAGGTGACCCCGTTTTCCACTTTGGTGAATGTCTGGGACACTAGCGGGCGCGCTGATTAGAGTCCCAGCCTTGCTACACAGTCCCAGGGCACCACTAGCAATTAATGTGCCCCTCATTGGATGACTGAGCTGCTTACAGGGCAGTCCTGCTGGGTGCCCTGGTGCAGCGGTTGGCTTGCTCCACCTCCAGGCTATTGAACCTGGGTTCAGTTGTTTCTTTTCAATAATTTTGAACATTATTATTTATGTCCCTTTTCCCTCCTCATTAGGACACTACATTTTAGTGTCTACACCAGCCGGTACTGATGCCGTGCATCCTTGACCCTAATAGGGTGAGTTTCTAGAGGATTGCTCTCGCTCTCCCTTTCTCTCTTTTTTAGCTGCTCAGTTGGAAGACGCATTGCTGGTTGTTGTGATACAGAATACGCACTTTTAGCATGCCACGAGTCACTTATGTCTAGCATGCTTGAGCTGCATCAATAACACCATGTGGTGCTTTTTTGTCTTTGTTTTTATTTAGAACAGAATACCGTGACATTTAATGTTAATGTTGTTGCTCTGTTCTCGTTGCAGGTTGTGTTGTCTTTTTGATCTACAGGTACCACTTTTTAGGGTGCTGTAATGGTGGTCACTAGTTTATTTCAATTCATTGTTGACCACTACCATTAAGTGTAGGTAGATCATCGTTGGTCCTGAAGAATTGCCATTTAATATATTGTCAGGCAAGAAACATGTTGACCTCTTTTACAAACGCAAAAATCTCTACATCCTTAGAGTGGAGATAAGCGTCTTGTTTTCTTTTTAACCAGGGTAGGGGCCACATTTAATAAAATTATTCTGAGTGGACCACCTCCCCTTTTTATTTTCCTACACATCTTTATCACCTACACCTTTTAGGGCTCTCACACGCACTTCACCCACCGGCATATGGAATAAAGATCTCCGCCAAGGAGGCCCCATCACGGGTGCCGATCGGGGATTGCAGCGCCGACCCGATAAGGAGCAGACCCGATGATGAAGCATGACACCTAGCAGGCTGGGTGTGTGAGGGTCTTTTTCCAAGAGGAGAGGATTCTTCTCCCCACCTTTCACCACTCCATATCTCTATGTGGAGTCTCTATATTGAAAAACACTTCATCCTGCTTTTAACATTAGGAACTGCATACCAATTGTGTTAAAGTGTTTAAGACATGGTCTGTACTTTGGGGATAGCGCATCAGTTTGGGCGCAGCAGTCGTGCCACTGGTGATCCGGTATGTCAATGCCTAGCTTGCATTGCCCCTCCATTTGTACCCTGGGCTCGGTGACTGGAGCGGCGGTCTACATAGTAAAGTCTCGTGATCAGACGTTAAGGGAGGGAGATGGCAGTATCAAGTCCAGCACTTGGAGACCGATGGGCTTCTGAGGGAAAGTGAGATGTACCTGTTGACAAGCGGCCCACAGCCAAAACAAGAAGATATCCAGGGCGTGCAAGTAACTACTGCCTGTAGATTATGCAGCTCAACAAAAGAACCACCTGAGTAGAGATCGCCCATTACCCACAGCCACAAATGATGCAGCTGCTGGCAGGCTTGCTTGTCCAGCAATGGGGGCAAGGTTGGATTTCATGCCAATGGCAGCACCTTTGAATAGAGAACAGGCAGACGGGCTCTGCAGTGAATCTCTCCATGCCCACACAGTGCATCCCACTGTATCCAATCAGCTCCTGGCCCGCCCCGGACTGATGCAGACAGCAGTGAAAAAGGGACAGGAGGGCAGCGTTATCCAACTCAACAGCAACATGTGGTATGAAAGGTAATGGGTGGATCCACTGAGCAAATTGCGTGTGTGTGCAGTAATTATAGAGTTCTAAATCAGAAGCACAGATGCCTCCTTGGTCAAATGGGAGGGTCAACCCCTCTCATGCCAATTGCAGATGCCCCCTCCCCAGGTCAGCGTAATCAGGAGGGACATGAGATGATTAAGAAAGGCTATCGTCAGTGGCATAGGAATGTTAACAAAGAGATAGAGAAACTTAGGAAGGATCTCCATTTCTGCAATAGCCACTCTCCGGCCATCAAAAAGGGTATTCCAATTCATCACAGGATCTGCTCCTCCAGCCAAGTGACAGCCCTGCCAGAATTCTCCTGCCAGAGCCCAAGGTACTAGGAAGACAGCCACGGTCTGAAGGTTAGGAGACAGTGAGTGGGGCACTATGGTGTTTAGTATTCTGCTGAGGTTATATTACAAGTAGTGTTATGGAATGCATATTGTAGAATGTTATGATAAGAGGGAAAGAACCTTGGAGTGAGTTGGTGCTAATCTCCTGGGCCCTTCAGACCTTCTACTTGCTCTCTTCATTTACTTCAATAAAAGTATACGTTTGGGTATCATAACAATGGCTGGACTATTTGTCTTCACAAGATCTGCAGAGAGGGCATGCGAGTTATGCATGGTTGATCTTCCAGGGACAAAACCAGATTGGTCCGGTCGGACAATATAGGGAAGGAGTGGGAGCAGTCTATCAGTGATGAGCTTGGCCTGGATTTTATTGTAGATGTTAATAATCTACAACGGATGATAAGAGTCGCAGTGGCTAGACGGTTTACCAGGCTTAATGACAGTGACCAGGAGCACCTCCTTCACAGTTGGAGGCAGAACTCCAGTGGTTCTGGCCTCTTCAAACATAGACTGTAGGCGTAGGACCAGAAGCTCAGCATATTTTTTAATAAAACTGAGTGATGAGGCCATCCAATCCAGGGGCTTTGCTGCTAGGCATGCTCTGAATCACACGGATAATATCCTCCACTTCAAACGGTACATCGAGGTATTGCCTGTATGCATTATCTAGCCACAACAACTATAGAATCAAAGTAGTCCTGTACCTCAAAGGATGCGACGTTTACATTGGACCTGTATAGCTCAGCATAGTTTGTACCATCACCTGGATAAACTTTCTGGTAGATTGGCAGTGCTGGCCTCACCATCAGTAATGTAGGAGCTGCATTGATTATTCCTAAGTAAGGACGCAAGGGTTTTGCCTGCCCTGTCATCCTCCCCATAATTCTAGAGATGGTTTTCCTCTGCAGTTAGAGGCTTTCTCGCTCAGCAGCATCCTGATACTCAGAGAGTTTGTTACATAGCTAGCGAGTATCTGTACGTCATTTGAGACAAACTATCAAGTCTCCAGTTCTTGTAGCTCACGCTCAAGGCAGGTTAAGCATGTCCTAAAATCTTGCAGAACTCCTACCTGTTTGGACATGCAGTCCCCACGAACATAGGCCTTAAAAGCTTCCCATAGTACATCCGAGGACTCAACAGAGTTAACATTGTGGGAGAAGAGCTAGACATTTTCTGATTTTATTTCAGACATAAAGATTAGATCTCTGAGTGAATTCGGTGGGAGCCTCCATGAGAAGGCGTGTCCGGCTGCGTCCGCAATGTCCAGCACTACTGGTGCATGATCCAGAAGCATATATGCTTTTTGGGCCCAGGCAGCTACATCTTCCGTAACCAGCCAGTAGTCGATACGCAACCATGCATTGTGGGAGGTTGTGACACAAGTACCTCAATAATCCATTGGTGTCTCTTGTGCCGTATGTTGAGCAGGTCGTGGTCCCCCTATTACCGTGAGCCATCCTAAGCTAAGGACTTTATGCTTTAGAGAGAGGAAAAATTCAGGGCAATTAAAATTAGGGTGATAAGCACACACCAGAGTGACCGCTTTACCCGCCAGGATGCCAGGCAGGATGAGATATCACCGCTCACGGTCCAATATTTCTTTAAGTAGACGCCACCTCACCCCTTTCCTGATCACAATCGCTACCCCTCTGGTGTAGGTTGAGTATGTGGAAACATGCACCTCACCAATCCAGCCAGCATACAGTCTATTCCGGGACTGCCCTGTAAGATGGTACTCTTGGAGGAAGCCAATATCAACTTTGTGGCATCTGAAGTAAGCAAAGAGCTGTCTGACCTTGCACGGATCACCCACACCCTGGATATTCCATCACATTAGGGTGATACTTATACTTGTCACCCTATTTAGCACAGCACAGGGGGCTGAGGGGAATGGCCAAGGGGAGATCCAGACCAATAGTGTGACTAAGGCCATATGTGTAGAGCATGGGGGTACAGGCTAAGTGTTCTCTGTCCAGGGAAGGAGATGCATGATAACAACCATAACAAAAGAACAACCCCTTCCACCTACACCCACTTCAACTCCCCCGACCTGTTGAAGAGACATCTCTCCGAGAAAAAAAAAACTGAAGAGGAAAGAGAACTAGCCCCTCAAGGGAACAAAGGAAACACAAGTGGGATCCATCCCGGGGGTGGAGCTCAGAGTCTGGTGGGACTCCGGTCTCACAGGGAACAGGTGGCCAAGATAATCAAGCACTGCCAAACATGCCTATCCAGTGTGCAGAAGAGTTTCCTCTAGAAGTCAGCCAGGCCATCACTAAGAGTGGGCGGCACCATTTTTAGGTTGTCCCATCATAGGGGGGCAAAGGGAGGAGCAAACGTGTCAACTGAAATAGGGGTCTCAGGAAAATCGTAACTGCAAAGAGTATCTCCATCAAACATAGGGGGCAGGGGGAGCACCAATGAGGGCCAGCAATCAGATTCACATAGCAAGGGCCACCGGAGATCCAGTCACAAACCCTAAGTGGGGACAGTGAACGGGTGACAAGAGAGGGGGAGAGATCGCACAGGAGTGCCATCATAACTAATCATTATCACTGAGGTGGTCATCTGGGTCGTGCGCTGTCACCTGACCACCATAGACTTTAGGATCTGCTTTCAACTGAATTTCGAAGCCTGCTTGGGGTCAGTAAAAAAAAAGTGCATTTTTCAATGAGCAGTTACTCTCAGTTTGGCTGGGTACATAAGAGCATAGGGCAAACCCGCTTTCATAAGCAGTCTCTTTGTCAGAAAAAAAAGTCTCTGCAAGCACTCTGGATGGCCAACATGAAATCCGGGTAGATGGAGAGCTTGCTCCCCTGATACTGTATGTCTCCTAAGTCTCTATAGATTTGCAGGATTGTGTCACAGTAATTGAGGAGGCAGGCAATGAACGCCCATGCCAGCCCGCCTGGCGGTTGGCCCGGGCCCAGCGAGCAATGGGTACGCTTCATGGAGAACAGGCTGGTAAGCTGCTTGCCAAAGAGGGTTGTTAGCATATCCTCAATATAGAATTTACTTTTCCCCATACCTGTAAACTCGGGCTGCCCAGATTCTAGATGTTATTTCTCCGGGAGCGGAACTACAGGTCCTCGTTCTAGGCCTTGATCAGCTCCAATACCTTCTCCATCCGCAGCATTTGTTCATTACGAGTTGTGCCATCATCTTCAGCATAGGATATTTGTCGATCAAGCTGGTCAAGTCGGCCGTCATGTTTGTTCAGCTAATCATTCATGTGGGCCTGTTAGGGGGGAGTCTATTTTGGAGTCAATCGTGCGCAGGCTATGTCTCACCTCAGTCAGCAGGGTCTTTATGTCTAGGTTCGAGTCAGCTCCAGTGGGATATCTATCCGGTGGGCCGAACCCCATCTCCACACCAGCCTATGGGGGGGAGGGGGCTTTTTCTTCTCGAATGAGAGCTTTTACAGACCCCCATTGTGCTTTCCCATGTTGGGGCCAAGTTCAGCCAGCAGTCCAGTACCCCAATCAGAGACAGCTCCTGGCCCTACCAACAGACATGGGGGCTAGAATTATCTTGCAGGGTTGTAGTAGAAGTCAGCTATCTCCAGGACGCTGGTGACCCTCCAGCTGATCCAGCAGAGATTGAGGGTCTCAACCCCCCACTCAAGAGAGAGGGTTCAAGGAAAGGGAGCACAAAGCTGGCATGAGTGGGCACATCAATGGTAGTGCAAGGCATCCAGGGCCGTCATGTTCAGTTCAGGAGTCCCCTCACGTGAGGGGTCCTCAGTCCTCCACTGCAGTCAGCTCCAAGTGGTCCCTCCTTGCCCCAGGATTCCAGGGGACATGAGCAGACCAGGCTCTTCAAGAACTATGTCCCAATGAGTCCTAGCTGGCAGGCTCCACCAGTTCAAGTAGTGAGGGGGGGCTCAAACAAGGGGGACCTCCCGCCACTGTGGCTCTATCTCGGTTGGTAATTCATCGTGCCATCGAATCCGGTGCCACAGTCAGATGAGTCACACCATGGGAGAGTGGGAAGTTACAAAACAAATAAGCCAGAGGGCCCCACTACCCTTAGCAGGGTCAGGAATCTGCCTCGGGCCCCCTCACTAATCCTCCGCACAACTCACAGCCCAGCCGATCAGCCTAGTGCAGCCGTCATGCAGCCGCCTGAGGGGGAAATACACACCTTCACAGGCCGGGCAGCAGCAGATAATGAGCCGTGGAGCGAGCACCCTCACAGAGACCCTCCTTCAGGACTGAAGCCAGGTGAAGGAGTCCTCCAATACTCAAACCAGGCCGCACCTCACAGCCGGGTATCTAGGCCGCAAGGGTGCTGGCTTGTCTCTCTCAGCCCAAGCTGTAGCCAAGGAAAGGGCAACGTTTAAATTGTCCGGCCTCCCAAAGAAATAGTCCAATCCACAGCATCCTGGTGATGTTGGCAAGATGAGCGGATTTCTGCCAGATAATCCGGCACAGTCTCCCTAGTTGGCGGCCATCTTGCAGCCTGGCTCTCGAGCGCTCCCGTACATCCAGACTTTATGTACACACTCTAATACCCACTCCTAAGCATGAAACACAGTGATTGTATCACTGCAGTCATTGTCACCTACTCCTGAAGCAGCTGCTGCAATACCAGATTATCTCCTCCTTCCTTCCCATCAAGTGAGGCAAAACCTCCAAATTGCTGCTTTTCCAGGCTTCGTAAAACAGTGCACCTGCTGCAATGATTCTCTGGACATTTCACTGTCACCTCACATACACAGTGGGGAAGACTGCACATTATACTTTCGGGTTACTATATCAATTTATGTAATGTAGTGCTGATATAACTACCCTTACTTAAAAACATACTAACATTTATGGTCCTCTTTAAACTATTGCGGTCTCCCTTATTTCTCTGTGCGTAACATTGATTTGTTTTACATTATACTTGTCTTACTTAATGATCACCGGTTGAGACATTGTTGCTTTGTTAAACGTAACTACCCGGTCTCGACTGGACTAACGGGTTTTCTCCTGTCTTTTGTTTTTTATTTTAATAGCTCAGACATGTCAACACAATGGATCTAGTTAGCTCAAAGGTTTGTGTTAAAGTGGGAGAATACAGCTATAAATTGATGGCCAGACCGTGGCGTTGATCTATGGTACAAATAGTTGCGGAGAGAGAGCTAAAAGCAGCCCTGGGAAAAATATTTATAACAATCTCCCTAAATGTAGTGAGGGAGTCCAACCATCACCAGGAGAATTCTGGGGGCAAATTATATATATGTCTAGTAGAAAATCTTGTGGGTTTCCTCAAGGCTGCTTGCCAGGCTGGATAGCTTATTATCCTTCCATCTCCTCGCCAATAACATAACAGCAGCCCGGAGTTTTCACTGTGTTCCATAAGGAGATCACGTCCTGGTTGCAAAGGTGAGATCTGCATTGAAAATATACACACATACAGCAAAAACATAAGGGAAATTATAAGCATGCCTATTTGCATGCTTTTCAACACATAAATGGTTCCAAGAGTTTTATTTGGCATTTTTAGATCATGTCTAAATGATTAGGGAACCAATGGCTCGATTTAGAGTTTGGCCAAAGAGGTACTCCACCACATACAAGGTACAATACCCTGTCCGCCAAACTGATGGTCCACCATCTCTATTTAGAGTTGGGCAGACCGTCATATTTATGCCAGAAGTGCTCCTGCTGGCTCTGCCAGCAGATACCTTACACCGACGGCCCGATAAACTTGGGCACATCAGCAAAAGTACATCAGACCGCCCACCTAATTTAGAGCTGACGGTCTGATGCACTGTTTTCTCTCTTCGGGCCCACTGGGAAAAGCCAGGTGGTCCCAAGAGAAATAAGAACAAGCATTTGCAATGCAATAGGTCTCGCATTTGTGAGAGTTTAAGCTATTGGCATTGTAAATGACAATGCCTTTTATTAATCGGTTTTGATAATTGACACATAAATAAAAGGTATTGTCATTTACAATGCCAATAGCTCAAACTCTTGTAAATGCGAGACCTATTTCTTTTCAAAGAAGAGGCCGCCATTGTCCTGGGCTGCTTTGAAAGTGAAAGCCCCTACTTCAGCAGATGGGACAGAGGACGCGCAGCGGGCGCGCCACTGGCGCGCCAAAGGCGCGCCTAAGGCAAGCCCGTCTGCGCCCGTCCGCGTCCGGCCCGCGTCCAGCGCCAGCCAAACTGCCATTTCTCGCCCAGATACTAAAATATTGTGGTCCAGGGAACAGCTACTTGAATTAAGTTCAAATAGCTGCCAAAATCCTACATGTTTGGATCCCGACACCATTGGACACTTACAATTTGACCAATGCCTACATTGTCCCACATGCCTTTTTAAGTTCAACAGAGAATGGTTTGGAAAGAAGTGTTTGGCTACAGCTGCGGCCTCCCCCTCTAGTACACTGCCTATCAACTCCAAAACTACTATTGACGCCTGCTTAATTAATTGTAGGTCCCTCCCCAAACATGCGGATGATGTCTGGCTTATACTTGAATCTCGTGACTGGGATCTTATATTTCTTACAGAAACCTGGCTGAGAGAAAGCTCTAACCCGGACATCAAGATGGCCATCCCTATTGGCTACAAAATTACCATGGTCAATCGAGCTGGCAATAGATTGGGGGGTGGGGTGGCAGTAATTACACGAGATAACTGGAAGATCTCACACAAGAGAATTGAACTTACAGGGCTGATAGAAGCTATGTCCTTTAGTATTATAATCTCCCCCACGCTGTCTATTGCAGGAGTATTAGTCTACAGACCCCCTGACTCAAAACCTCCTGCGATATGGGAACTTTGCGATGTCATCGCAGATCTTTCATTGAAATACGCTAATTTTATAGTTTTGGGCGACTTTAATGTCCATATGGACAGCGAACAGTGTACTTTAGCCTCTCAATTAGCTAATATTCTTAAAGGACAAAATCTTATCCAAAAGATCTCCATGCCTACACACGTAGCAGGCCATATGTTAGATCTTATTTTTACTAATATCCCAACCCTTACCACCATGGACCCCATTCCTCTCACATGGTCTGACCATAGTCTGATACCATTCAATTTATCCGTGACTAAGTGTAAGAACCTGGTGAAACCCGTCTATGAAAACAGAAGGAACTGGAGGATAGTTACACCTGATACCTTTGGTCTGGTTCTACAAAATACTTCCATTGAACTGACCGGTGAACCTAACCAGGATGCTATCATATTCAATGACTAGGTCACATCTTCCTTAGACTCTATAGCCCCTTTAAAATTTATGAAACAGACTAGAAATAAACCTACGGCCCCCTGGTTTACGCCAGAACTCTGCATTGAAAAGAGTCTCTGTAAGAAGCTCGAGAGGATCTGGCGGAAAACCTATAATACTGAGTCTAAAAATGCTTAAGATTAGCATTAAAACATTTTCATAGATCAAAACGTAAGTCCATCAAGGACTACTTCGCAGCTCAAATTAATTCTGCCAATAACTCAGCAAAAGAAATTTTTAAGATCGTCCAAGATTTACTAAACCCGATTCTACGCATAGCAAAATAGTCCCCTCTGCCACCCTCTGCGAAGATCTATCAGCCTTCTTTCAAGATAAAATACAAGTTATCTACTCCGCATTTACCACAAGGTAACTAACTACCTCACCTCTTTCCTCCTCTCCCCTTCCTTATACCTGGTCTGAATTTAGTCCGTTTAGTCTGGAGGATTCTTTAAGTCACCTGGAAAAAACAAAATCTGGATCTCCACTTGACCCTTGTCCAGCTAGGCTTTTTAAACTTTTGGCCCCTCTATTAAATCCTCACCTTAATCTTCTGTGGAATTCTTCTTTGCATACTGGCATCTATCCGTCAGTTTGGAAAACTGCACTTGTTCAACCTATCCTCAAGAAAGTTGATGCAGATCCGGCTGAACTGAAAAACTATAGGCCCATCTCTCTCCTGCCAGCACCTGCCAAAATTCTGGAACAGGAAGTACAAAAACAGCTTTCCGAATACCTAGAATCCAATAAACTTCTCCATGACTCCCAGTCTGGCTTCAGGTCAGGACACAGCACATAGACAGCGTTGTTGGAAATAACTGAGAATGTCCGGGAGACCTTGGACAATGGTCATTGTGCTATGCTCGTGCTGCTGCATCCTCACACCTCATCATCACGCCCTACAGTTTGCGGAGTCCCTCAAGGCTCAGCCCTGAGCCCGACTCTTTTTAATGTCTACCTCTCCCCGTTAGCCCCGCTCATTGAACAACATGGGGTGAGTGTTATCTCGTATGCTGACGATACTCAGCTTGTGTTTTCCTTCAGGGACATATCCGAGGCTGCTTTCTCTAACCTTAGACATTGTCTAGTTGACATCTCAGCATGGATGACTGAGAACTGTCTGAGATTGAATGCCGACAAAACGGAGGTTCTATTTTTCAATCAGCCAGCTCCACCCCATTCGGACATATGGTGGCCACCTGAGCTCAATCCTCCACCCCACCCTGTGCCCTCGGCCAGAAACCTAGGATTCAAGTTTGACTCTGCCCTCTCTTGTAAGACTCAGATCAGTCATGTATCCTCTCTATGCTTCTGGAAGATGAAGTCCCTACGGAGATTCCTCCACTTATTACCCATGGACTGCAGAAGGACTGTAGTTCATGCACTCATTACGTCTCAGTTAGATTATGCCAACAGTCTGTACCTGGGTCTGCCTGACTACCTGATAAGAAAGCTACAGACTATACAAAATGCGGCCGCTAGGCTCATTAGAAATATCCCAACACGACACCACATCTCACCCCATTTACGGAGCCTACATTGGCTGCCAGTAAAAAGGAGGGTAGAATTCAAGGCGCTAACCCTCGCCTACAGGGTAATTAAAGAAACGGGCCCCCTCTACCTGAGAAAAAGACTCCGCACATATCATCAGATGAGGGTTCTGAGATCTAATCACCAAGTACTTCTTGCCACTCCCCGCTTCAAAAAAGCCAGACTAGGTGGCCGGTCTTTTACGGTAAGAACTGCCCATCTCTGGAACTCCCTACCCGAGTTCATAAGGAAGGCCAATTCAGAATCTGTCTTCCGCAAACTTCTAAAAACTTGGTTTTTCAACCTTCCCTAGCACCTGTAACTCCTGGCAGTTCTCCCCCTCCTTCTGCTCTCCGCAATTAGCGCCGGGACACCTCCGTTGGAGGTAGCTGTGCGCTCTACAAACTTCAAATAAAAATAAAGCGCGCATGGCGCGCTGAATGTTACGGGAAAGCATGTCTTGCCTGCAGTAGGAGAAACTCAGTAAACGAAATAATGCTTACAGACTAAATAAGATATACCGTGTAACAACAGAAGTAAAAGGGCCACTCCTCATGGGAGGTTACAAATGAAGACAAGGCAGTACTAAGGAGTGACTAACAAGCCTATTAATGAATCAGAAGCCAGCATTTACAAAGGACAATGACACAAGCCAATGAAAAATATGGGCGAGATTGGGCGGAGCTTCAAGTCCATACTCGAATACAGCATGCCTCGCAGAGCAGCGCATGCCCTGCCTAGGCTCGACCTAAAAACTGAACTCCGCACAGTGAAAGGTTAATTTTTTTTCTTTACAAAAACAAACTCCCGCTGCGTGAGTATGTTTCTGTAAAACAAAATAGTTTTCTGAGCGTCCACATGAAACCTGGAAGCCGCTCAGCAAAGGAATAGGAATTTCCGTCAGGCAGGCGGAGCTCTTTAAACAGGGCGGGCAGCAGAGGTTATTGGTCTCTTGGCAGTTGGCAGGCCGCACACAAAACCCTAAACGAGTGCCCGCGTCCTCTGGGATAAGGAGTTTTTGTTATTCCATTAGTCCTTTCAAAGTTTCACACAAACCTTGTGATTCTTCTATAACTATGTGCTTTTTTTTTACACCTCACCACAGCAGATCTGAAGCCGTCGTGCACAATGTGACTGTGAGGAGAGCATTAAGGTTTCACAGGGACAGGAGGGCCCTGACCTACTCCTGTGGGAATACACAGGGTAAAAGATGCTTTAAGGTTTGCATTGTTCTTATGAGTATTACTTTTGTCTTGCAGCGTTATGAGATTTAGGCAGTTTAAATGCTTGTAGATGGCCAGGCATATTCTACTAGAACTAAGGCAGTGTTGGTTTATTTCCAAAAGCAGGTCCCATTCAGAAAAATATGCAGGGCAGCCACGCGGGCATCTGCATATTCATTCTGTGAGCATTTCTTCCTGGCTACTTCACCCAGGAGGGATAAATCTGTTGCCTGCGCTGTTGTTTACAATCTGTTTGGTTGAAGCGTGGCCTCATTTTGCACAATTATTGTACTTGCTAGAGTCCTCTGCTTGGAAATCTGTTCCCATGTGCGGATGAAGCCTGCCTTTCAGCCTACTGACAAGTGTCCTTTGAAGTAGTTCCCTTTCAAGATCCCTTCCCTGTAGTCTATTATTTGTGGAAAGTGGATCAGTGAGATTGTTACTTCTTCTGCTGACGCCCATGTACTGTCTTCCATTGTGGCAAGGGGAGTCAGTAGTGCAGAAGCAGAGCAGTGCTGGATGATCGGAAGAGTTCATGAAAATGCGACATGTAGGGAAATGGGCAGACTAGATGTGCCTGATACTTCATAAGCACAGTGTAGATCTATATATCTTTGAGCTGGGTTAGTGTTAGAGCCGACGTCTGTATGACTGTCGCGGAGCAGGCGTTGTGTAACAGAGCACACAGAGAAGGGACAGCTGGATGGCCAATGGAACGGGTTTGCAATCACTACCCGTCAAAAACAGGCACTGGCAAATCCACTCATTTTGGTTTGTATAGTGAAAAGGTGTGCTCCCTATTATGTTCTGCCAAAATACTGCGTTTTTATATTGACTTGCATTTACAGCGACTGCGCAATATCGACTACCAACATATGATCAAGGTAAGTAGATGTGGAGTTAAGAATATTAAATCTATATTTTCCTTGTCAGCTTAATTTGAAACTATGGGGCTTATTACGATAGCAGGCGGACACACCGTCATGGAAACGTGACCGACCGACCTCCGGTTGGCAGTCCCGACCGCCTAATTATGATGTGACCGCACACTGTGCGGTCACATACTCCCATTTCTCTATGGGAGCTTGTGCTATGGCCGTAAACCGGCTGTAGCACAAGCTCCCATAGAGAAAGGGGAGTTTGTGTAAATCCCTGCATCCTGTGGCTGCCACACGGTGCAGGGTTTTACAGGGGGGCCACAACCGTAGGCCGCGGATGCAAGGAGGCCCTGCTAGGGGCTCCCAAAGTCGCTTTCCGACAGCCTTTCCGTGTCGGAAAGGCCGGCATAGAAAAGCTGTCAGAAACCAACATCGTAAACCCAATGGCAGAAACGGCGTCCTATTGGGATTACGGGCCGGTCTCTTTGAGCCCGTTGGAAGCAAGCCGGAATGACCAGTCGGTTTCAATTCCGACCACCTAGATTGTAATTAGGTGGTCGGAATTCAAACCGACGATGTCGGTCGGGAAGCCTCCGACCGGTAGTCCACATTCTGGTGACATACAAGTTCAGGACGATGCTAGAACCTTGATATTTTGACATCCAACCATTCATGATATGGTAAGCAGTCTATGCCCAGTTGCCACATGGGAAGAAGCAGTGCAAGCTTTTTCTCACAAAACAGCAAGTGCGCCAAAAACAGCAGCAGTGCAAATTTTTACACAGAAGTACCCTACAGCATGTGAAGAAGAGCAAACTTCACTCACAGCAAAGTGCTGCATGGGACAACTGCTTCAGGTCTTATTGTCAGATTACGTGACTTTCACAAGGGGCACCAGGTCAAAAAGACTCAGTGGAGCTCATGAGAAAGAAAGCACATGGGGCAGAGTCAAGGGGCATGGGTAGCGCAAGAAATGGAATGCATAGGGGGGGCACAGGTAAGGAGATGAACGGGGTTGGGCAATGAGATACAGTGGCAAGAAAGTGCAGGAGTCAGAGGTACAGCGGTGCTGGGGCAGGTTCAACAACGCCAGGGGAAAAAGTGGCATAGATATCAGGGGCAAAGAGACATGTGGGATCAATTATGGGGCATGGACAGAACAATCTTAGAGGCAAGAAGGCAGAGAGGCAAAGATGTGCTGCAGGCAGCACAGAGACTCAGTAGGTAATGCTGGGCGAGGCGGCCAGTATAGGGGGTGAGGAGATAGGGAACAGGAAGTGGTCTGCATGGCTGGAAGACATTGTGAGAGTGGCAGGGACTTGAGGGTGGTGGGAAGGAACAGGGGGGGGAGTGTGGTAGGGAAGTGCGGGGGCAAGGCTGGCAAGAAGACAGGGAGGCACTGGGAAGCGCAGTGTGCATAGGAATCTTAACAGAGTGGGATGCATGAGACGAGAGCCATAGAGAAGCAAGGTCAGAAGTGATAACTCTAAGAAGTTACAGGGCCAGGAAGGGTTTGAGTCAGGAAGGCACTAGGCTAAAGAGGCATGGGAGATGATAGAGCGGGAAAGCATGGGAGACACTGGCATCGATGCTCACCTGAAGTATCGAGAGAGAGATAAGGGAAAAGAGGCATGGGGAAATAGATATAAAAGCACAAAGTGATTTAGGGAAAGAGGAATGTAGGCGAATACACAGAGGAGAAAGACGACGAGGCCATGTGAAGGAGACAGAAGGAGGAACGGACAAGTAACTAGTCAGCTAAAGGGCATGGAGAAATTGTCAGAGGTTCAGTAGGGTCATAGGTAGGGAGGCACCGGCCAATAGGCACAGTAGAGGTATAAGTAGGGAGGATCACAAGGGACATAAGCAGGCAGACACAAGAGAAAATTATGCAGTAAGGTGCATGGTAGTATGGGAAAGGAGGCATGTCGTGGCATGGACAAGGAGTCACTGTGGGAGAAGGTATGGGATTCACACTCAAGGAGGTGCAGGGGCACAGCAGGGAGTCACGGGATATGCGGATAGACACACAAGCAGCACAGGCAGAGGGTGGCACTGACAGGAAGGCACGAAGGAACAATGCATGGAAGCACACGGGCCATGAAGGTTCAGTGGTCCATGGGAAGTAAAGGGTCACAGGAAATTCATAGCTAGGTAAGTAGAGACAAGCCAGATAAGACAGGCAGGACAGAAGGATGCAGTGTGTAACATGGGGTGATAGGAATGGGGCACATTAGGCACAAGGGGAGGGGAAGGGCAGAGGCACAGGAGGTGGAGAGCAGCATGGGAATTCCAGATTGCATCAAAGGCATGGCGACACAAAAGGATAATGTGCATGGGTGGCATGGAGAGCATGGGAGGCAGAGTGTGCATGGGCATAGGGAGGAAGGGTTAGGGGAGACACCGATGGGTATGGATGATGGTATTAGTCACAGAAGACAAAGGCAAGCAGGATTAGGGGGTATGGTGAGGATGGCACATGCAGGATGCTACGAGTGAATCTGGCACTGGCAATGGTTGCACAGCCAATGGTTAAAAGGGGACCATGTGGGAAACAGGGAGTGTGCAATTGCGGTGAGGACGTGGCTAGGCTTAGGGAGCTGCAGACATTCTCCTGCCACAGAAGCCATGCTCAACCTTAGTCCTCGATTCTAGCGGAGGTTCGTCTTTTTGGACTAAAATCCGTGTGACACCCAGCCTTTTCTCCAGTGCACCTGTTGAATGCCTTTCCCGGAAGGTTTCACATTCAGGTGCTCTTTGTCCATCCCTGAGACCTGCTCTCACTGGCCCCTATGGCAATCCCTCATATGTCCAACATGACCCATTTCCCACTTCGGGCTCATTCCGGCTGACTGATCTGGTTTCTGACCCCTTGACCCCATAAGGCAGGCTAGATGGAGACCTAACCAGCTTTGGTCCCAAACGTATTTTCTCACAGAAAATACTTCCCCTTTCTTCAAGTTCTTCTTAAACGTTTTGAATCCTAAAGAAGGCCATGAATTGATACTTGAATAGGATTTTTTAACATGGCAATTCTGTCTCTAATTCCTTTAATAATCGTATCAAAATAATCTTCTAGACGGCTCCAAAGAATGTCTGAAGAGATTTCATCTTGTATTTGCTGTTTTGAATTTATATTTGAAAGGAGGTGTGGCTTTTGATGATTTTGCTAATTATTTATTGCCCGTGAAATAAAAATTCCTGCAATGGAAGTAAAATACAGTTTGGGCTTCAAACCTCCAGTGGTGCATGGTAGTCTATAAACAGCTGGAACTTTAAAACACATTTGAGATTGTCATACTGTGTTAATTCTTCATTCATGAGTCCCAGTGATCCAATTGATATCCAGTTTTCTCCCACTCTTTCCTTGAACTATTCCAAAGTGGCCAGAGAAGGTATGGTTGCTTTCCAAAAATCTTCAAGTAGACAAACGAATGATGTCATCTAGCCATCTGCTGATATGGAGGCAATGTTTGGTGCATGGAAGGGCCTTTTGGTAGTACCATTTTAGTAGCACCCTAGACCCCTGCATATTATAGTTTTGCCCTAGATCTCACATTCCTTCTTTAAAATTCCATGATCGATTCCCACCCATTACCTACATTAGAAAATTAGTGGTCCCACATTAATTCTCCATCCTTTTGTATTTTTAGCAAAACGGAAACACTCAATAAAAAGTTGGACAAACTTGCAAAGGATATACGGAATTACGATAAGAAGGTGACATATCCCTACTTGGCTGACGATTACTATCAGCAGGATAGCCAGGGCTTCTTTTCAAACAGAAGCAGACAGGGCCCCAGGAGGTTTGCTACTTTTTCGGACTCCCTCTTTGGCAGCGGTTCTGACTCTGAATCTGACAGACCTTCCACGAGTCGACAAGCCAATTCAGTTCAGAGATATCCAGACGCCCAGAATTTTTTAGGGGACGGCAACAGACCACCCAACAGAGGGAGGGGTCAGGAACAGAATTGGGACAGACCGAGGGGATGGAACAGGGGCAACTTCAACCGGAGAGGCAATACCAGAGTAAGGTTCTACCCACAAGAATCACACGGCGAGATTCAGACACGCAGACAAACATACAGATGGTAACCAACCCCACTAGCAGCCTACAGATGGATATGGCTGCCCCCCTAGTCCAGACGATTGATCATCTAACCACCTCTGCCATTCTTGAAGAAATACCATCAGCAGGGAATACACACACACCTGACAATTTGTCTAACAACGGCACTGGAACGGATCTCAAAACAGACGCAATTATAAATCTTTCTGATTATAATCTTTCTATGGCAGAAAAACAAGTACTTAGCAAAGGCCTCACTTTCATTCCCACAGTCCCTCCTGATTCATTCAATATCAAGCTGGAATTGCAAAAATTCTTTAGAAAGATCCGACTCAAATATTATTTTGCTAATAAAGAATACAGCCCCCCATCTTCAGCTACCCCATGTAGACCACCTTCTAAGTTCACTCCGCCGGCACACCTAATGAGCTCTCGCATCCTTGCTAATGAACAAATTGTACTTAAAGAAACGATGGATCTCCTGACCAACAGGAAATACATCAAGTACAATGTGACCAAGGACGAAAGAATGGCTCTTGATTCTCTTCGAACCAACAACACTATTGTGATTAAGGCAGCGGACAAGGGTAGAGCTGTAGTGGTTCAGAATACTACTGACTACATGGATGAGATATTGCAACAACTGGGTGACCGTGAAAGTTACACTCCAATCCCAAGGGACCCCACGCCTGAAGTCAGGAAGTTGATAAAGGACCTCACCCAGATTGGCCTGATGGAGGGTTACTTGAGTGAACTGGAACATGAGTTCCTCAACAAGAAAGATCCTAGAATCCCTACAATATACACACTACCAAAGATCCACAAAAGCCTGAATAAACCACCAGGAAGACCCATTGTCTCGGGCTGTGGCTCAATTCTGGAACCACAACCAGTACATCGACAACTTCCTTCAGCCGTGGGTAATTGAAACTAAGTCATTTGTGAGAGACAGTATGCACATCATCAAGCTGGTGGAGGGCCAACCGTTTGATACAAATACACAACTTATGGTGACCCTTGACGTATCATCTCTTTACACCAGCATCCCATAAGATCAGGCGCTAGAAGCAATCAAGGATGTATTGGAGAGGAGAGCGATGCCACAATCGGTGCCCACACAATTCTTGTTGGCCATGCTGGAGATTGCTTTATCAAAAAACTACTTTGTCTTTCGAAATCAGTACTTTTATCAGTGTAAAGGTGTGGCGATGGGAGCCGGATTCCCTCCTAGTCTGGCCAATCTTTACATGAACCACTATGAAGAGGAACATCTGTATGATCTCAATAATCCTTTCATAGAAAACATCTCAATGTGGAATAGATATATTGATGATGTGATAATGATCTGGTCCGGGACTGAAATGAACCTGATTGCCTTTAAGGATTGGCTTAACTGTAGGTCCAACGACATCCAGTTCACCATTGCCTATAGTAACGAGGCTATAAACTTCCTGGATCTCACCTTCAAAGTGGAAGATGTAATGATTTTCGCCTCCCTATTTAGGAAACCAACGGAACGAAATACCTTATTTTTTTTATATAATTCTTTTTATTAAACAGACATCGGTGTAAATAGGACAATACAGAGGATCAGACAATGTATACATTACAGTAGGTACAAAAGGAGAGTTCGACAATCATTACATAAGAGAGGAAGGTCACGGGGAAGGTAGGTCATCTCGATCGTTGCATCGAGGCGGCGTACAAATCTCACCTCGGTAGGTATTCCACGGGCCCCATATACGAGACCACTTTTTAGGGCATCCCCTTGCCAGGTACACTGTCTTTTCCCTAAACATGCACCAATCAAGGTTCCTTTCCCAGGCCTCTAGTGTGGGTGCGTGATTTGCCCCCCATAATTGGGCAATATTTATTTTTGCCAGCATGAACCCTAGTGTGGCCCACTGTGTCTGGTGAGTGTTGAGATCCGTGGGTTCCCAAATATTCAAGAGGCAACGCCTCGCCTCCCGGCGGAGAGAGACATTCAGCACCTCATTAATTGTGGCATGTACTTTAAGCCAGAAGGAGTTAATGTGTTCACACTCCCAAATAATGTGTAGGAACGTGCCCAGGAGGCCACAGCGTCTTTTGCACTCTCCAGTGTCAGACCACCCCATGTGTACCAATCGGGGTCCAGTAATGTATATCCTGTGAAGGATCTTCAGCTGTACCAGTCGCAGGCGCGCTGGAATAGCCACAACTCTTGGAGAGGACACTGCTACCTGCCAGTCCTCGTCATCTAGCTCGAACTCATCTTTCACCCACTTATCCCGTAATAACTGGAGGGGGTCTATCATGTGGTTGATTAACTTTTTATAAATTAGGGAGATAGTTTTATCAGGAAGGTGACCATCCAAGATTCTGTCTTCCAGGGGGGAGGCCTCCGGGGGAGCGGTCCCCTTAGGTAGAGAGGATTGGAGGGAGTGCAGGACCTGTGCATAGCGAAAGTATTCTGTGTCTGCGAGCTCATATTCAATCTGAAGCGTCTCAAAGGACTTGATCCCTCCACCCCCCCAAACATCCTTAATGTGTGAAATGCCAATAAGGTCCCACCGTCAAAACCCTTCGTGGTCCACAAATCGCCGAGTTGTTCAGAATCCCAGAGGGGGGTAGCTAATGTCAGCCTCTGCCTCCAACCAAGAGAGTTACTGGCGTCATGCCAGATTTGGACCGAGTGTTTAGTAGGGCCAGTTAGGGCAAATCGTTTAGGTTGGGAGTACAACGCTCTATTGTAGTTGCCACCTGGTAGAAGCCATCTATCCATGGCGTAGCCGGGATCATCAGGTCTACCATACGTGCCATGATTGACCGCTGCTAGATGGGATGCCCAGTAGTATTTTTTGATATCCGGGAGGCTAATGCCTCCATCATACCAATTTAGCGTTAGTTTACTCAGGGAAATCCGAGGTTTACCATCCCAGAGCAGGTCTCTCTGTAGGCCCTCAATCTCCTTGAAATAGCGTGCCGGAACTGGATCGAGGGTGTTTTGCAGGGCGTAGAGGAATCTTGGCAGGGACATCATCTTGAATAGGGCAGCTCTGCCCAAGAGGAAGAGGGGAAGTGATTTCCAGCTGGCAATATCCTTTTTTAAGTTTGTGAAGAGGTGGAAGGAGGTTTTGGGCATAGCGAGCAGAGGGTTCAAGTGAGAGGAAAATCCCTAAATACCTAAACCCAGTGGTATTGATTTGTATTGGGCAGTTTCTAGGAGGGATGGGTGGGTCGCCCCTCAGAACAAATAGCAGGGACTTTCCCCAATTGACGGAGAATCCAGAGAATCTGCCAAACACTGCAAGTATGTCCAGAACCACTACAAGAGATTTATTGGGGGCGGCCAAATAAAGTAAAATGTCATCTGCATAGAGGGAAATGCGATCCTCCCAGTCGGGGGACCACCGCAACCCTCGTATCCTTGGGTCCCAACGGATCCAGGCTGCCAGTGGTTCCAGGGCCAGGGAGAAAAGCAGAGGAGACAGCGGACAACCCTGACGGGTTCCCCGACTAAGCAGGAATGGAGCTGACAATTTGTTGTTTACCACCACTTGGGCCAGGGGTTCAGCGTATAGAAGACGCACCCATTGGATGTACTTCGGGCCGAATCCCATCTTTGCCAGAACCGCCCAAAGGTAAGGCCACTCAATGGTATCAAAGGCCATGGTCGCGTCCAATGACACGATCACTGCTGGTTCCTGGAGGGTATGAGCTCTGTCCAGTACTCCATGTACTCTGCGTAAATTCAGGGCCGTGTTTCTGTGTGGCATAAAGCCGGACTGATCTGGATGTATTAAGCCACTAATCACTTTAATCAAACGGTTGGCTAAAAGTTTAGCGAGTGTTTTGGGCTCAGCGTTAAGGAGGGAAATTCGCCTATACGAGGCACATTCCGTTTTAGGTTTTCCTTCTTTAGGAATAGCGACAATGGTGGCTATCCTCTGTTCCCTGGGCAATACCCCTACCTCTACGGACTCTTCAAACATAGATTTCAAATATGGGGCGAGTTTATCCGGTCGTAGTTTATATAATTCAATGGGAAGGCCATTAGGGCCCAGAGCTTTTCCAGAGTTTAGGGAGCGAATTGCTAACGCTATCTCATCCGCTGTCAAGGCACTGTCCATATATTCTCGGTCTTCAGGAGAGAGGCAGGGGAGCCTAAGATCCCGCAGCAATTCCTGCAAATCCACCTCTGTGTGGGGAGCCACTGTCTTGTACACAGTCTGGAAATATCCGGCAAACCTGTCAACTATTTCCTGTGGTTCCGTTATTGGGTTGCCTCCCTCCACCCCAAGCTCCGGCACCAGCCTGCTCGCCCATTCCCTCCTGTCCAGCCACGCTACAAGTTTCCCGGCTTTATCACCCAGGTCGTAAATCCTACCTTGTTGTTCTCTACTTAAGGTCTTGGCCCTATCAGAGACCAGAGCCTTGTAGTCGTGCTGTTTGAGGCTCAGCAAATGGAGCTTCTCGGGTGTAACCCCAGCTTCTAGGTCACTCTCCAATCTATAAATTTCGGTTTCGATTTCTAGAACATCTTTTTGTTTTTCTCTTTTGGAGCCAGAAATCATTGATAAAGCCTGCCCCCGAATAACAGTCTTGAAGGCTTCCCATAGGGTCTGGAAAGAGGATACAGACCCCACATTCTCGGAGAAATATTCATCTATGGCTTTGATAAGGTCCTTACGGATTTTAGGATTATGGAGGTGCCAGGGGTTGATTGGGGCGAGTCTGCCTACTTTGCTCTGGTTAAGGAGAATGTGAACCCACAGTGGCAAGTGGTCTGAGATGCCTCTAGCCAAGTGTTTGATTT
Source organism: Calotriton arnoldi (assembly GCA_963921515.1). Classification (NCBI taxonomy): domain Eukaryota; kingdom Metazoa; phylum Chordata; class Amphibia; order Caudata; family Salamandridae; genus Calotriton; species Calotriton arnoldi. The sequence goes on along the minus strand of CAWUFW010002084.1, from coordinate 1,113,424 downwards.
CACTTATGTAGGTCACTTGGCCTGCTGGTACAAGACAATAGTCTAAGCGGGAAAGGCTGTGGTGCGCCCCAGAGTGAAAGGTGTGTTGTATCTGGTCTGGATGATAAGTTCTCCATCCATCAACCAGTCCCATAGCTTCGAGAAAGTCCGGCAGCCTGCGAGCTGCGGGCCCCACCTCCCGCGGGGGATATTGATCTAATGTGCCCGAGACCACGGCATTAAAGTCACCCCCAAGGAGTAATATGCCATCCGGAATAGTGAGAAGGATCGCACCCAGATCAGCAAAAGTAGTGCCCTGCAAGCCCGGGGGGACGTATATTGACATAAAGGTGACAGAGCGACCCTCCCACATCCCGGAAACACCGACATATCTACCTCGATCATCTACCCATGTGGAACTTATGACAAGTGGGAGCGTGTTTTTCACCATGATGCCCACACCCCTGGAGCCAGAGGTGAACCCTGCATGTGCGACCATCTTATAACCCCCTCTATGCATTGCTTTACACAAATTTCCGATCAGGTGCGTCTCTTGGAGCAGGAACACATCTGGCGCCTGCCTCTTGATGTACTGGAGGACCACACTGCGTTTAATTTTGTCCCCAAGCCCGTTGACATTCCAACTCAAAATTTTAATATTTTTATCCCCCAGTGTACTTGTCATTCAGTTCGCAGGTCTCAAAAACCTCCATATTGACACATACTGCATCCCTTTTATAGGTGAACCCAAATATAGCACCGATGCAACAAACACAACAATAAACCAGCAAATTGTCCCCCTCCCAACAACCCCCCACCCCGCTGCCCTGCACTCTGGGCGTGGAACTGCCCATTCTTAACTTGCAGAGTGCCTGTCGCCCTAGCGATAAACTAAAAGAAGGACAAAGAGGGGTGGTGCAGTTCGCCGCTCTCCAGCCCCCTTTCCAAAGTAAACTGTAGCACCCTAAGGGAGGAAAACACACAGCAAAGTCTCGGATTACGACAGTCTTGGAGAAGAGCCTCCCTGATCTTGAGCAGCATGATCAACCAATACCTGACGCGGTCCCTTTCTGGCCCAGGAAAGCCTTGGCTGGCATCACCTCAGTCCCGCGGTGCCTTCATCCAGTAGGCTGGAGTACTTCGTTGCTCCCGGGGTGACGATCTCGTGGGCTCCGAGTTTTCCTGCTCTCGATCCAGTCTGCTGCCTCCTCAGGATGTTCAAAGAACCAAGTTCTCCCCTCCGCCTCAACCCGGAGACGCGCAGGGAACAGCATAGAATACTTCAGGCCTTGTTCCCTAAGCACTCTCTTCCTGCGATGAAAGTCCGTCTCTGTTTCTGCACCTTTTGTGTGAAATCTGGGAAGAAGGAGATATCTGCATTTTCATATCTGAGCGGGGCCCCTGTCCTAGCATTTTGAAGAATCACATCCCTGTCTCGGAAATTCAACACTCGTGCTAGCATCGGCCGTGGAGGGGCTCCGGGTTTCGGGCGCCCCCACGGTACTCTGTGGGCCCGCTCAATGACAAAGAATTTGCTGAGTCCCTTAGGTTTGAGGTGCTTTAGGATCAGGTCTTCAACAAAGAGGTCAGGCGACTGTCCTTCCGTCCCCGCTCCGGAACTCCTAAGATGCGGAGGTTGTTGCGCCGAAGGCGTCCTTCATAGTCATCGAGCTTCAATTCAGTGAATTTGCGAAAGTTTTGTAGGTCCAAGACCTCCCCTTGGAGCTGCGTGACATCTCCCGTCAGACTGGCGGTGACGATTTCGGCCTGCATGACTTTCTCGTTCAATTTGGTAAGGTCCGTTCTCATCAAGTTGACGTCAATAGAGATAGTATCCATCTTGTGCTCAAGGGAAGTTTTCACACTTGTAATAGCGTCCATGACGTCTTTTAGTGAGAGTTCCTGTTCGTCGTCCCTTTGTTCCCCCAGAGAAGCACCTCTAGACTGGCGGTTCTGAATCATGTCTTTGGGCTGTGTGTATCGGTCCAATTTGTTAGTCTGCGTTGGTTTGGGCCCTCTGGAACCTGAGGACTTATTTCTCTCCATGGCAGCCATTCCTCACTTTGCAGGCTGTCGATAGTGCTGCGGTCTGATCGCAACCGGGGAGCCACGAGGGAGAAGGGCTGCACCCTTCCCAGGCAGTCTGGGGAGATTAGCAAGTACGGGAGTGCGGGGGGGAGGGGGACGTTGGGTAAGCACGTCTTAGATGGCGTAGAGGGGTTGGGTAGAGAGTCAATGGACTTGGATGCCAGGGACACGTTAAAGCACCCAGGAGGGTCCGGATATCTGTACTTTCAGAGCAAAAGGGAGGCTAATACACCAGCCATCCCAGTCTGCTGGGATTTCAATGTTCAGAGGGGGCCCCCAAATTCACACCGTTAATGTTCAAAATGTGCGGGGGAGGGGGAGGGGGACCCCAGCCTGGGCGTGAGTCACTTAGCAAGGTCTGGACCCTGGAAGTGCCTGACCTCTCCTCCTGGTTTACGTCGCTGTTTAGGGCCCCGGCAATGTGAGGTAATGGCGCCCCGTCCAGGCGCTGTGCACTTAGCTCCGGTCCCAACCTCCAGCCGCGGTATGCCTCTCCCCCCAGGCCCAGCCGTGTGCACAGAGTCCTCACCCTCGCCGCTGGTGCAGGCAAATGAATCCGAGAGGCCGCTGCCCAGATCCCGGGAACGTAGCAGGATCGAGCGTGTCTACCTCTCCGCAGCCGCGGCACCCAAAACTACTGTGGGTCCCGGCTTCAGGGCGGATTACAGGCCACAGGCGGCTGGTTTTGATATCTCCGGTCGTAGGCGTCTGCTGCGAGCGGGAGTTGCGGGAGGCTGCTCCGCAGGATCTCCGGTGTGCCTTCCACCCCTCGGGGATGACGGATCAGGGCAACGGATAGACGTGGGGCATGAGTGGATCAAGGAGCTGCGAGGTTAGGCAGCAATCACGGCTCGCTGCTAGCACGAAATACCTTATTGAAGTACGATTCACATCATCCCAGAAGCCTCAAAGATAATCTGCCATATGGGCAGTTTCTGAGGTTAAGAAGAAATTGTACCCATACACAAGATTTTTTCAAGGAAACTGAGACCCTTACACAACGCTTGAAGGAAAGAGGATATCCCATGGGACTACTCAAACGTGCCAGGAAACGAGCCTGGTATTGCCCCAGGGATACTCTTTTGGAGGTCAAACCTAAAGACCCAGGCAAGGACAACATTGTGTGTGTAACCACCTTTAATCCCTGAAGCAATGAAATCAAAAAGATTGTGATGAGATACTGGAATTTGGTCGCTGACTCCAAAGTAAAGAGGACCCCATATTTGCTTTCAAGAGGGGCAAGAATGTGAAGGACTTTGTTGTCAAAGCCTACTTAAAAACCTCACGACCACCAGACATCAGAAGTCAGTTGAGTCTCCACCACTTCAGGGACACTATAAATGCGGCAAATGTAAGGCCTGCCCTCTAACGATTGAAGGCAATTCATTCACACATGATAACAGGACATATAAGACCAAACACCACACTAATTGTAACAGCACACATGTAATATATGCCATCAGGTGTCCATGTGATGAAGTGTATGTGGGGCAAACAACACAGAAGGTTAAGACCAGAATACTGCAACATTACAGTAGGATTAAATGCAAGGTGCATGGTGCCCCTCTTGTGGAACATTTCAGCTGTAACAATCACTCGCCAGACACTCTGAAATGGTGGGTACTGGAAAAAATACACCAACACCCTAGAGGTGGGAACATCGGCACCACATTAAACTTTAAAGAATGCAGATGGATACATTCTCTGGACACTGTTACCAGTGGGTTGAACGAGATGGAGGAAACCTTCAGACAAACCAGCCAACTATTATATAACTGATATTTCACTACCCATTCGTTACACTGTAGGTCAGTTTCATGAGGTGCTAGGCCTACGGCGTATGACACAGACTAGGGCTCCTTTTTGGTTACTAGTAGCCACTAACATTCATCCGTGTCATTACACTCTCTGGATGGTTCAGGGGAGGTCCCTAGACATTTGAGTAAATTAACAACCACTTTATTACTACCACTGTTACAAAATGTCGCAATGTGGGTCTTACACTTATTTATCATTGCACCATAACAACGTTTCTGTAATTGACAATCACCTTAATACTTTCACTGTTAACCAAAATGTCGTAATGTGGGCCCCACATTTATTTGTTATCATTGCATCAAAACAACATTGTGATTTGACGGGTTTCAAACTCTATCTACTATATGCCACAGAATATCCATGTTAGATATATGGTTTACCATGCCTTTACAATTGCAGCGGCATGCTTTGGTACAAGGCATCAGGTTGCACCTGAACTTTGAGTTGTAATTTTCATGCCGCCCTGTTTGAAATTGTTTATGTTAACTATATCAGGCCCTTTGTAAATATTGAAAGCCAGAAAGGTTTACACATCACGGTACTCTTTCAGACAGCTACATCTAGCTGCTGCAAGCACCCGTGCATGCCGCCGCACGTCCTCCTGACGTCGGACGTACCGATTGATTCCCTTCTTGTACCGGCATTCGCGTATTCACACTCGAGTATGCCGGCGAGTTTACTGGACCGCTCCCCCCATATCAGGTACATTTACTTTTCATTATTCACTAGCTCAATGCTCTTTGCCAAACCATTTAGCTCAGGTCGCATTTACAATGCCGTACTTTCTTTCCTACCCATTAGGAAAACGACAATGCGTTTCCCTTGGGTGACTGAACACTCCCTGAAATAAATTGAGGTAAATCTTTTACTTCATTTATGACACAAGTCACTACGAGTATCGTACTTGTTCACTCTAGTAATTTCTGGTATTTTTGTTCAGTCACAGCCGATTTCGCAGATTGCATCGCTGTTTACACATTCTAGTTATTGCGGGCAATTACTGGGTGCCGCCAGTCCTCCACCCATCTCTGAAATTAAATAGGTAAGAGCTTTCTTCCATAGCTCGAGTCTAGGAGACGAGCCACTGTGAGTTTTTAACTGATTCACTTGAGTAATTCTTGGCACGTTTTTGTTCAGTTTCGCCCGAATCTGCAGATTTTTCGCTTCATCACCACTATCTATCTAAGCGGGCCACTGCTGGGTGCCGCCAGACGTCCACCCTTCTCCTAATTAATTAGGTAAGAGCTCTGTCACCCCTCCATAGCTCTAATCCGGTACTATTGAGATCATATTGTGTCACCGGCTATCTCATTAGTTACTAACATAATCACTCATCTTTAATTATTTTAGGTGCTTGATATAAACCACGCGGTGCCCCATTCCTTGGTCCAACTATTCACGACCAACTGGGTGAGTACCTTCGCTTAGGTACCCTTGTCGATTTTTTGACGCTTTTAGCTGAGACATGCCTGACACATTTGAATTAATTCCTTCATAGGCTGTTTTCCTGTCCTGAAGAAGACCCGCCATGACGCCTCACTAGCTGCGCTTATTTCAGGGTCGAAACGTCGACGATCAATATGGGGCCAGTCCCTTCGGGTCTCTAGGCTGAAATTATAAAAGACATTGATACCCTTATAGAGACATTTATATACCAGTATACTGGCCATATTAAGGAAACACGTCTTCTTTTTAAAGTTTTGTATATATAACGTTGTCTTGTCTTCACCTGTGTATATATAGCACCTATTCACCAATGTCACTTGAGCACTGATGTCACTTGTACATAATGCCACTTCAAAAATTTGTTTTTCGAATCATAAAACAGCCATATGAATTATTCTAAAATTCTTTTGAGAAAGTAAAAGATTTATGACTTTGCATATACCATTGCCTCTTGGTGTGTTTCAGCTGTTTTTCTTTGCAATTTTGTTGTTTAAATTATTCTATGGATTAATTCAGTAAAATGTAAAGCAATTATTTTTACCCGACAGAACCATTGTAGCTTTTTTGTATATTTACCCAGGTTCTGAGGGACACAGGGTTACCCCATTGTTATTCACATTACCTAATCGTAGATGAACAGGTAAAAAAACATGGGCTCAAACTTATATTTGGGAGAGCACCATGTAACATTGCGATGTATAATGCTCGTATGCCACAGCATAGTGAGGGTGCACGAAGGTAGATTAAAGAGTTCTAATAGAAATAGTCAAGGGACTAATATGGGATAGGGCTAAACACTGGTTCCTTAACTCACATAAAGGGTGAACTGGACAACACTGAGAGGGTTTTAGGCCTTTGTGACTCTTCGACAGTGCTAAGAGGAGGGAAATCCAGGAAGTCACGCTGGGAGTACAAAACGTATCTTGACCATCTTCAGTTGTTTCATTGGGGAACAACCAGCACTACATAACAACACAACCAATGCACACAATCAATTAATTACTATTGCTTAGGACAATTTATATATAGAAATGACAAATTCTACAGAGATTGTAAATGTGATTCAACACAAATATTAAGGCACAAAATTAAGCACAAATATTACACCTATAATGTTTAGTTTTCATGCCTTACATAAACTGGAAAAAATCAAAATGGAAAAATGTTCTGTTACATAAAATATTCATAACAGCTAAGACACAAATATTACCGAAATCGACTACTAAAAAGACGCCCACAATGTCAGAGGTGATTGTAGAGCTTATCGAATGTATGCATTATGAAACCGGATATGGGCCAAAATGCAAAAGAAGATAAATGGGCAAAGCTTAAAAACCATTTAGAGAAAGGATATGGTTCAGTAGGGAAGTACAGAGAGTTAATTATTGTGTGAACGAATGAGATATGCAAATAGTCATGAATGCCCACCAACGCATAGTAGGGAGCCAAACATGAATTCAATGTTATAGATAGGTGTATTTTCTTCTCTATTTGTAAATAAAGAGGTAATGCTGGTAATGGTGTAATAAGCAGGAATATTGTGTGTAAAACTGTATGATTGGGATTTTTATGAAAGGGATAAATTATCATTAATTGTTCATGAAGTGTAGCTATGTATTATAAATTATTTCTGATGAAATGTAGGAGTGTAATTAAAAATATATATATATTTTCTATAGAGAAAAACCAGCACAGCACTTTACAGGGAATATTTTTCTGGTGACAAGAGAATCTCAAAGGAGAGGAGCTGTACATAGAACATTATGGGATGTGGGTATGGAGCAGGCCCGATTCCAGAAGCCAGAATGAGACGTGAATGGGTGGCATTCACAAGGAATTTGGAAAGTGCACCTTATAACTGACATTAACATTACACTTACATTAGCATATCCATTATACAATTGCATGTAATTAATTACTTTACTCTTTGCATATATACAATTTCAGGCGCAGTGACTTGCCAAGACGTTTGTCCATTTATCAATCAATCAATCATGTTTATTTCAATTAATTAATGCAATTTACAATAAAACTAACTAAGCATTACGTAGAAAAAACAAATATGACTCTTAATACAAACAAAACTTTAAAAACCGCCTATTATATGTCCAGCCTAAGTGCATGAAAATTGCAAAAAGCAGTATAGTGCCAGTTAACAAATGATTTTGTAAGTGCATTATGCATTAATAGCCATCCTTGGTATACATTCGTAAAATCACACACTGCTCTTTGTGTAAATCTAAAACGTGTGTACAAGACCTAGTCACCACTTGAGGATGGTCGCCTTGTAAACAAAAGGTGACAGCATAGCGACACGTTCGAATGTTAGATCTATTGAAGGCAGTGCTTTAAATGGGCCGGAACTCACCGGTACTAAGTACCGGCACTTCTAAAATTTCTGGGCTTGAGTACTGGAACTTCTTCTTGTCCAAAGAGAGTACCGGTACTAATGGGGCAGCAAGCCAACTCAGTGCAATTTGGCATGTAAAAAAAGAAGAGTGACACAGCTGACGAGTTGGTCGGTTTTTGTGAAGCACTCGAGTGCTAATCTCCCCTTACAATCTGCTAATTGAGCAACGTCCATATGCATTCATTCAGAGCTGGCAGGGAGTTTGGGAGGGGCCCGAGTTACACGGTGATTATTGACACAGTGTCAACGCAGGCTCTGTGGAGACAAACGCACTGTAGGTGTGTGAGAAGGGCCTGCTAACAGGCACGAATGTATGACGTTACTACGCATACATTTACAGCGCAGTATTTTACATCGTGTTCGTTACAACGACTTGCGCTGGAGGGCGCTGGACTTAGGAATAGTATGATTTACTATTCCAACTCCAGTCTACGTACAGTAGGGAAGGTGTTGGAATAGTAAATCATACTATTCCTTAGGTTAGAGCGCCATCCAGCGCAAGTCGTTGTAACGACTTGCGTTGTAATGACCGCGATGTAAAGGCATTGCGATGCAATGCCCACGTTGTGATGGATGTTTCCCAACAGGCACATCTCGTGACTCGGGGAAACCTAAGAGAAGGCTTCCTGCTGGCATAGCAGTGGTAATGGTGCCATTGTAGCACAGTGGGGGAGGGGCGTGTGAGGGGGGAATCAAGGTTTAATGATGTGGACAACAGAGAATATGCGTTTCTAAAACACATGAACTAAATACCCTGTCTGCGTGCACGAGTGCTTCTATGTCCCAGTGCGTGTTCTTGTATGAGTGTTGTTTGTCTGCAGTGGCATATCTGCACACCAATTAAATCTCAATCAAATTAAATGTGTGCCTCTGGCCCCGTCCCTTAGCACTGCCCGTAGCCCCGCACCCATAGCCCTGCCCCCCTAACTCCGCCCCCTAGTCCACATCTCAATTTGGTGAGTACCTGCACTTATTTTTTTCCATTTAAAGTACTGATTGAAGGAAAGGCTTAATCACATCCTGCACTCAAAAAGTGAAGCAGGACAAGTACATAAAATACGAGCTTGTGTTTCCGGTTGTCCTTTAGAGAGCCTGCATTTTTTGTGGCCGGATGCTCAGCCCATTTCGGTCAAAAATCAAGGGAGGGGAGAACAAAACATAGCTGCATCAGTCTTATTTTGTAGAACGCTTGGTAGATGTCGGCTAGGTATTTCTATGGGCGAAGGACTTTGTAGGTATTAATGACTGTGTGATTTATTTTACTGACAGTGTAGTTTCTTTTACTGAATGTTAATTTATCTGTAGAAAAAGATGTTTGTTTCACCATTTTCTTGGGCACGCTCTGGAATGAGGCAAATAGGAACTTAGAATCTCACATATCTTCGGCCCTTAGGGCTGTCAAGGTGAAGTTCAGAGAAATCGTCCATGAATTTGTTGGACTGTCAGGCCCTGCCTTCATTTCTTCCCAGGTGTAATATTTGAGGGAGTATCTGAGTCTTTTGACTTTAAGGCCCTTTGCATCGCCTTCAAAGCCCTTAATGGAACAGGCCCTGACCATTTGAGGCAAAGGTTTAAATGGTATATTCCTGGTAGGACTCTTCGGTCCACAGGAGCAAAAAACGTCCAAATCCCTACATTTAAAAAGGCTAGTTGGGGAGGTAGGAGTTTCATCACATGCACATCCAAGGCCTGGAACGATTTGCCGTTCCACCTGAGGAATGTAGCAGATCTCCTTTCTTTTAGAAAGGGACTGAAGACTTGGCTGTTCACTCATTGACCATATTTCTCCGTTAGCTGCAGGCAGTGCATAGCGCCAGGACACCTCAGGGTAACCGCTGCGCCCTAGAAATCTAATTAACATAACATAACATGTGTTGAGGGTAAGATTCAAACTAAGGGGTACAAAGTTTGTTCCACCTACGGTGTTTTGCAAAATTCCTAATGTTCACCTTTTGCCAAGTTTGCGGCAATTCCCAGTTTAACTTCACCTTCTCGCATGTAAAATGTTTCTACTTATTTGAAGATAACTTTCAACACATTATGAGACAATTATTTCCCTCTAACTGAACCTAGCCTTTAAAAAAATTATATATATATATAGTGTTAGTTTTCATTAATGCACAGTCCCGCAGTGGTTCACAAGTCATATGTTGTACTGTTGTCATGCATGTAGTCAGTTACCGCACATAGCATTGGGCTTCCCGTGCTTAATCTTCAATTCTAGCATCTTTGTACATACAACAGAAGATTATGGTCATTGGCAGCAATAAACGTGTTTCTTTCGAATGATAAAACAAACATCAGTAATCTTTTTCCTGGTCCAGTGTAGGTGGGTTGTGTGTCATGAGTGAGTCAAGTGTGTAATTTACGACGCTCAAAAAAATACAGCCTAGGCCCCACCTTTCTGCAGCTGACCCGACTACTCTACACTGAGCCGGTCGTCAGAGTCAAAATGGGCCCATATATATAGGAAGCAATTCCAGTGCGGAGAGGGAAGAGGCAGGGTTGTCCACTGTCCCCCCTCCTCTTCGCGCTGGCGATAGAGCCCCTAGCGGAGACGATACGCACACAGCTGAGTGATGATATTCCTCTAGGTGATGGCACGCATAAGGTGTCGTTATACGCAGATGACCTCTTAGTCTACCTTAGTGACATTGAAAATGTACCCTGGCAGCTAGCTCAGATCCTGCGTGATTTCGCAGCAGTCTCGGGCTTGAGGGTAAATGCTGATAAATCTAGCATATACTCATTCAGGGTGGGGAATCGTGACCTGGGTCTCATCCTTAATGGCGGAAAGGTGCAGTGGAGAGCAGATACGTTCTGCTACCTGGGCATAAGAATATATCGTCAGCCAACGGATCTATTTGACGGAAACCTGGGCAGGGCACTAACAACCACTAGATCCCAGATGCAGTTTTGGAGCACACTTCCGCTCACCGTAACAGGCAGAGTAGCACTCACAAAAATGGTGACCCTTCCGAGACTCTTAAACTATTTTACGAACCTGCCATTATACGTTCCCGTTCCCTTTTTTAACACCCTGGAGAAAATGGTCAGGGATTCTATATGGGGTAGTGCCCGGCACAGGGTAGCAATAAAAAAGTTATACTTGTCCACGGACCAGGGAGGCTTAGCAGCTCCATGCTTTGAACATTACTATTTGGCTGCCCTGCTGCAGTGGATAGCCAGATGGATGGTTGATCGGCAGCGCGATGATACAGCAACACTAGTCCGCATTACCACAGCTGATCAGGCTCTTTCACCCTGGTGCGAAAGCAAGGCCCCGAGAGCCCCTGCTGCTTAACGTGGCGTATAGGTGCTTCCGTAGGAGCCTCTACATAACCCGACGCATAACACCCTACTCGCCTGCGCTGCCCCTAGAGGGATCCCCCAGAGGTCAGTCAGTACTCACAGCTGCTGAACTACGGGACTGGCACGAGGCGGGCATACAATCCCTTGGACACCTGTATCGTGATGGGACGCTTATCCCTTACATGGCATTGGTAGAGGAGGAAGGACTCCCCCGGGCCAATTCCTTCTACATTGCTCGCTAGTGACTACACTTACTGCGAAGTGGGGTGACCTCGCAACTGAACCACAGACGAACCTCACCATGCAATATATACATGTCATGGGACAGGGTAGACATCTCACGCGCTGGTTTGCGGCCTTGCTTAGGCAACAGGCAGCGATTAGTCTGGACTCACTCCGGTGCAGGTGGGAGCAAGATCTGGGACGACAATTTTCAGATGCAGAGTGGGCACAGGTGTTGGAAAGTCCAGTGCGCATCTCTAGAAACATGCAGTTCCGGCAAATACAGTACTATATTACTCAGAGAGCGTATCTCACACCCGCCAAAATTAACTGATACTCTAGCCGCACTGACTCCACCTGCCCAAGATGCGCCACCCTCGATGCCGACCTAATACATATGCTTTCGGGCTGTACCCACCTTTACACATACTGGAGGGAGGTGGCAAATGCGCTGTATGTCTGTACTGAGTGTGAGATACCCTTTGAATGGCTGACATACCTTCTACACAAGTTCCGCAGAACCCGCAATACCAAACTAACCTCCAGATTCCTAGATCTAGGCATAGTGGCAGCCAAGAGGCTAATTACCAAGAAATGGAAGGCACCAGACCCTCCACGTATACAGGCATGTCGCCACTCTGTACTCGCATGGGCCAAATAGGAAAGTATCGCAATCAAAAGCGAAGAAACCATAGGCCTACGTAAGATCCCTATCTCCACAAGTTGGGATACAATGCTAACGGCACTGCAGCAAAGCATAGGTGAAGCAGGGATGACCTACCCGGAGGCTAACCTGGCAGACTGAAAACGTACACACACGTCACAGTTCTAGACTAATTAAGACACTTGGTCAGTGGTCACACATATCATATACGCACTTATATGATACCGTAGGGGACTTAACATGCAGGCAGAAGGCGTAGGAAGAATATGCGAGATCCTAACAGGGAGGTGGGCAAGATGCTCCGGTTTAGCTTATAATTTCTTTTTCTGTTCTAAGTTGTCAGCTGTATTAATTAGTTGCTTTTACTCAAATGCTGTTGGACATCATGTTACACACAATGCAGTAACAGCATTTGGTAGTCCAGAGGCAGCCCACCTGCGCTCACACAGGCATGGTGGTATACTATGAAAAGATCCTGCATATTACAATTCGGTGCCACCTGCTATGTGAGTAGCTGCAACTCTGTAATATTTAAAATATAACTGATGTAACGAAAGTGATACCACTGCATGACATTATATGTATTGTCAACTGTTGATAAAATTGAAAAATCAATAAAATATATATTTTTTAAAAATGAGTGAGTCAAGTGTGTTGATGTCAGATACCCATGTGGCTGGTCTTCTGAGGGCAGTAGTGATTCTCGCCAAGGGGCGTGCCATGTAGGTTTGTGGCTGTTTACCAAATTCCACACAATGACGTTGCGTCGTGATTTTGATATGGGGCCTTCAAAGGTGTCCGCCAATTTGTTCCAGAGGTCCGCTATTGGGTGCTTGCTGAGCCCTCTGTGTTTTTCGTCTAGCAGGGCCGGTCCCTCGGCTTTCGCCTATCTACAATCCTTGCCCCTCCAATGGCAGTGAGGAGGTCCTTCAGGGGACTTCCAATGCACCATCACAGCCCGTCGGGCCAAGACCAACCTCAAGTCCATGAATTAGTTTGTACCCATTGGGACTGCGGTCGGGCATAAAGGCCTACAATAGGCTTCCATCATTAGCTCGTGTGAAATTTCAGTCACTCTCTCTAGGTCCGTGATGACCCCTCACCAAAACCTGGCCACAGTCGTGCACGTTTAGGTCATATGTAAGAAGTTCGCATCCGGTGTTTATCACCTGGGGCATGGTTTGTCTGCCGTCATGAAGACAGTATTTAAGCGATGAAGTGTGAGGTGGGTAGTGTGCATATAATGGAATTGGGTGTAACGGAACCTAGTGGTTCTGTATACCCTATGCGGGTGAGATAGTACAGGAGTCCACTCCTTGTCCGGCAGCTCCCATCCTATTGCAGTCTCCCAGTACATTCTTTGATTTGTCAGGGGGGCAGCGGTCACTGCCAGAAGTGATTTGTACAACCAGGAGATAAATTTACATCCGCTGCCAAAGATCAGCATGACCTGCAACACTTCATGGGTTTTGGGTTCAATGTGGGTATCCCCCCACAAAGCGCCCAGGGAGGGCATAAGATCCCCATAAGTCAGGAACTGTGATTCCGGAAGTCTGTCCTCGTCCACTAAGGAGCGTAGCTCTCTCATACCGCCCTACTGTGCAACTGTCGTCCACTGTGGTCAGCACCGCGGCTGTCCATTATCGCATTCGCGGAGCGTAAGTAAGTAATCTTTATTGCTTGATTATTAAAACCTTTGCAATACACTACAAATAAATACAATATCATAATATCAAAAAATTACATCTTAAAAGGGTTTATAAAACAGACACATGGTCCCTGTTTGTTTTTTAAAAGGCAGAACTTTTAAGAGAGTCTTAGTACCTACCCTATTGATCAAAGTGAAACTGCCCCAAGCCTGGTTGTACCCTTGGTCTCACCAAAAAAGGGAGATGCGCAAAAAATTAAAACAAGCTTATAGAGGGTGGCCAGATTTTTGGATGAACTCCTCCAGCCCCAAAGCATTGCTCGTTCACATGTGCAGCTAAATGTAAACAATGAGCCTAAAAAAACATGCGGGTAAGGCAGATAAAATCACAAAAAAACTGTTGTCGTTAAAAGGTACATATACAAAAGCTCTGGACAACTGGAGACTAGCTGATTGGGGTACCTGAGCAAAAAGATAAACTGCAATGTGTTTAAACTAGAATTATTAAAATGGCTTGCGCTGTTAACACTAAAAACAAATAAAGTGCAAAGTGCTTAGACTAAAATAGTTTAAAGCTTAAGCCATTAGCACTAAAACAGGAGTTTGTGCTAGGTCTAGATGTCTGGGGGCTATAGTCAGATGATATATCTATGTGCACCTGTTTAAGCTTTAGGGGGAAGAGCTTTTAAAAGTGATCCTAGAGATGTACATTTAGGGGACCAAAACCAAGCTGTAAGATGTCTAATCGCACCCTGTCCATTCAGGTGCTGGAGCCAAGGACTCCATCTTTTTTTAAGAAGCGTTGAAACTACTTTACCAGTGAACAGTTTAAATTAGTGTCCGATAGATTAAAGCAAGTCAGCACTGCCTCCCTGCAGGACCTTGAGTCCCGGGCAATCCACCCTATTCGTAGTAGCTCCCTCCTGTCCTCCATAAGGGTGGGGCAGAAGCATAGTACATGAATTATATCTTCCTTATTCTGTTTGCATAGCCAACACTTTGCCTGTTCCTCACCTCTTTTCCATGCTGGATAATAAATTAGGACCGGAATTACACCATCCTAAGTTTCATAAGCTGTGCCTTTGACCAATCATTATAAAGTTTGCTTAGATAACACTGCGGTTTCAAACATCTATAGGTGTGCAGTGTCATCCAGCCCTGTTTACATTGAGAGAGGCAGGACGTGTCCTCTAGTAATGGGAGGTGCTTTGTGCTAGTTTTTGTCACTCTTTTAAATTCCTGATGGCTAATGGTCAAGTCCCAGACATTTGTTAAACCAAACATGCTCAAGGCATGGGACAGGTAGGACCTTGTCAAAGACCTTTGCTACGTTCCAGTTCTGACCAAAGATAGTAGCCCAGTGAATCTTCTTTTGCTGACCTGAGTTTGTGACAACATATCCAAAAGAAATCTTTCTGTGCCAGTGCCTGCCTAGATTTTCCAAACTCCAGCATTATTAGGGCTGGAGATGTGTGAGAAGGAAGCTGAAACGTTGTTCTATAGATCTTAAGGAGCATTCTATGAAGAGTTGAACTGTCCTGCCCCTTGAGAGCCTCGCTTCCATAAGCTTAGGTCGGAAGAATCCTTGCTTGGGTCACCTGAAGGATTGGCGTAAGCATAGGGCCTTTTAATTTTGTGTAAAGAGATCTAAGGGCAAAGGATAGTGCAATGCACTTCTTCATGATTTCATTCAATTGGTCACTATATCTCCCATTGTCATTGAAGTGGACTCCGAGATACTTGAAGCTTTTGATTGACCCAAGCTTTTCTTGATCCAGAAACCACGTCAATTTTTGAGTTTTAATACTGCGGACCACGAGGATCTTAGTTTTCTTTTTGCTGCTCATCAGGCCATTCCTAGTTGAGAAAGCTGAGGTGGCATCCAGAAGCTGTTGCAGGCTGACCTTTGTTTTGCTGATAATTACTAGGTCGTCCACATACAGCAAGTTTTAAAGGTGGAAGCCCCCCAGTTTGGGCCGATGGAAATTAACTGAGTTCAGAGCCAGGGTCAGATCAGATAAGAACAGATGAAATAGTATTGGTGCAAGGATGCAGCCCTGCTTGATTCCATTCAAGGTGTTAATTGGCCTAGACATGCGTGACCCATCTCCATTTTTTATTCTGGCCCATGTTTCTTGGTGCAGCAATTGCAAGGCCCTGAGCAGGCCACCCGGAATGTTGAAGTGAGCCAATTTCTGTCAAAGCTTCTCCCTATTGATCCTATAGATTGCAGATTTGTAAGCGATGAAGCCCAGGTAGACTGGTCGGCTGTTTGATTTCGCCTGATCAAATAAAAGGGAGAGTGCCATAAGGTTCACTGAGGTCACTGCATGCTTAGTGAACCCTGTTTGGTTTGGCGGGATGACCTTATTTGTCTTGTCCCATAACTGTAGCATGTCTAGTGACACCTGCAAAATATTTAGTGTCACTGTCAATTAGTGCTAACAAGCGATAGCTTCCAGGGACCCTTTTGTCAGCCCCCTTAAATATTGGAGCAAGTATCGAGCCACGCCATGAAGGGGGAATACAATGCTGCTGCAGTATGGTCGAGAAGAGCGGGGTTAGTTGAGTGGCCCAAAATGTTGGATCTTCCTTGTAAATGGCTGGTGGTATTCCACCTAGGCCTTGCGCCCCCTATCTGCGGCCCGTGACAATTTGTTTCTGGACTAAAGCATCGGTAATAGAGCACCAAGATGTTTCCAGATCACTGCTCTTAAGAATAAATTCTGGGGATTGGTTAGCCTCCAGACCCTCCCCCTGTACAAGGAGCCGGTCCAGTTGAGCCAACTGGTTGAAGTGGTCATACAGAAAATGATACCACGTTGGCTGTGAGATGTCAGAAGAGGTCACATTTGGGAGAGTTCTGCCCACTCCGTTAACAGTCCGCCAGAAGTTCGCAGAGTTGGACCTGATGTCATACAGTAATTTAGTCCAAAGGGAGTTGCATTTCTCCCTTTGATTTTTCATTTTCTCCACCTTTAGGTTTCTTATTGCCACCCTTAGTTTGCATATTATTTTTGGGTCCATTGGTGACCTTTTAAGGCTTCTCCACAGCTGATTGATTCCTCTTTTGGCGCTCCTTATCAGGTGATTTGTTCCCCATCCTTATGGCGTAGGTCAGCTTTTGGATATTAGAGTTCTTTTCTTTACTGGAACAGGCTTTGTGTGTTGACTTGCACATTTATCAGTAAACCTTACCGAGCAGGACAAAGAGTCTCCCTCCAATTTATGAGTGGTAGCTAATAGTTGTTTAGCTTCTGAAGCCAGACTTGAAACGGAGTCAGTAGTGTCCTTGATGCGTTTGAAGTTAACTGTATGCCCTTCAAACCCTAGATCTACTGCACAGTTGTAGACATCCATCCCAATGTTGAGGGTTAACTCTTGAGGCCGGTGGTCACTATCCATTTTTTCTTCAAAGCCAAAGGAGGTAATGGTATTTAATAGGGGGAGACTAACAAAAGTATAATCAATTAAATAAGCCCTGGTGCTTATTAAGTATCAGAAACCAGGTGGTTAGTCAGGGAGTATTCGGTCATTCAAGATTACCTTGTAAGGACTATCCTCTCTTATCATCTTTATGCCACCCGGGGGGGTGGAGGGGGTCTTGAGGTAGAGTTGCCCAATTGCCATCTTGCGCCTCTTTAATATCATTTGCAGGTAGCGCACTCATTAACCACATATTGAAGTCGCCTGATATCATAATGTCCTTGCTGGGCTTCTAGGATCTGAGGCCTAAAGTAATGTCGATCAGCTTGTTAGAGACCTCTGTCCTTGAACTGGAGTTTGGGTGGATATAAATGTTTAACAAGGTGATTCTCTTGGATTGGCCGTTGGGAGTTTTGAGGGATAGACCCACTACCTGTATCCCTGCGTCATCACTGACTTGTACCCAGGACTCATTTGCACAGGTAGTCGATACATATATAGCCATACCTCATTCGCTGAGCGGTGAAGGAGCCTCCTCTTCTTGTGGGAATGCTCACGAGGAGGAGCGCAGAAGCATATGCCGGGTGCTGAGCCATCTGTTGCAATGACCTTTGCAAGCAATGGAGGGCGACAGTCATTAGTCTGCTAGGTTTGGGCTCCAGCAGTTTAATTCCCAGCAACTGAGCCACCAAAGCGCCCTCTAACTGCATGTCGCCCAGCTGTCCTGAGCCTGTCCAGCCATCCACTGGAGCTTGGCAGCCAAGTAGTATAGTTAACAAGCATTGGCATAGCCAATAGGTCTCGCTTTTGGGACCTTATAAGTATTTAGTTATGCAGCACAATCCTTATAAGGTCCCAAACGCGAGACCTATTGGCTATGCCAATGCTTGTTTCTTTAGCGCCTAGACACTTCACACGTTTGAAGTGTGCCTTCGCAAGGCAGGTCACGGGTCAGTCGCTCAAAACAACGTGATCTGCCACTCGAGGATACAGATTGTCAGGTACAAAGAATGCTGCCGCCTTCAAGTTACGAACAACCTGATTGGATGAAGAGAACATAAACACTAAGGTCTGACCAATCCGAATTCAGGCATTCGAGAATAATGACTGTCGGAAAGAGCAACTGTCATTTTGTGCGGTCTTCGAGCTGTCTGCTGGTGAAGATTGTGGCACCCCTGTAGGTAAAGGGCGTTGGGGGTCTGGAGAAACCGTGGACACCCTGTCAGCTAGAGAGAGCGTTTAGAAAGTCGTTGAAGGATTCGTCTGAAAAGGGACTTCAAACAAACTTAGTGTTTAAAAGGGCATGACTTGTAAACGGAAGCAGAGTTCCATCCGTCTGAAAGGCACTGCCTGCCAGAGAAAGAGTAGTCTTGAGAGGGCTCTCTCTAGGAGATCTCGCACAAGGACGTCTCTCGCCAAGAGACGCCTTATCAAAGCTTCGATCCGAAGACATGGCCAGAGAAGGTGGAGCTTGAGGGCTGACAACTGTGATGGCCTCCGAGAGCCTTACAGCAGCGAGTGTACCTGTGAATGCACAATGGCGGATGACAGTAGCGGGTGTAGCTGGTGGACTGACAACAGAGACTGCAGTATGGTGACTGACAGCAGGGACTGCAGTCCGAGGTCTGACAGTATTGACTCTACCGAGAGGCCTGAAACCGTAAGGTCGAACAGTGGTGAGCGCAGCATGGGGCACGACAGTAAGGACTTGTGTGTGGCGCCTAAGAGCGAGCACAGCAAGCGTCCTGACAAAAATGGCTGCAGCACGAGACATGGTGGCCATCCCAGTGTCAGCAGGCCTAACAACACTACCATTGCCAATAGGTCTGAAATCGGTGCCATTATCTGTAGTGGTGGTAGGAAGAGGCCTGACAACAGTGGCAACAACTTCCTGTCTGCTGAAAACGACTCTATCGAAATGTCTGGCAATAGTGACTTTAGCTACAGTGGCTCTCGTAGGACACTTGACGACACTACACGGGGAGGAAGGTCTGACAAAACGGATTCTATTGGGAGCCCTGGCAATATCGGCTGTGGCTGGAAGCCTGAGAAAAACGAGCGAGCGCGGCAGCCTGGGCTTTGAAAGCTGACCAGACGCTCGTGCGTCGTGGCCTTTCCCCGCGATTACCCGCACGGCCGGCATGTGTTTCCAATTATCGCGCCCGCGTCTTGGCACGATAATTGGAAACAGATGTCGGCCCTGCGGGTAACCGCAGGGAAAAGGCCATGACGCACGAGCGTCTGGTCAGCTTTCAAATGCCCCTAACATAAAGTCTTGCCAGAGCAGCGCTTGCGCGCTACTCGAGGCTCGACCTAAAAATCGGGATCCCGAGGCCTCCCATGTCAGTAGAATGCTGCAAAGTAGTCAGGGGCACCCTACGTCTGCCCCCATCAGCTCTCTGTTTTGAACCAGGTCTGTTGTATCTGGACGGTGAGATTAGCGAAATGATGAATCATATGCGGAAGCATCACCATTTTGGATAGAGCGAGTCTCACCATCAAGGGCTGTTGCATGCTTGCGTAAGACGTGCACGCTGCCCCTGAGGGCTCTTAAGGTGCCCCCCAGATTCCCCTCCCAAATCGCTGCCTCGTTATAATATATTTGCACCCCTAGGAACCTGAAGGAGTTCGGTTCCCACTGCAAGCATGTGCGATCAACTCCTGGGGGAGGCCACTGACGATGTGGAGGGCACCGTAGGCGTTTCACGGTGAGCGCACCGCCTTCCCTCCAGCCGCCGACATGAGTACTGGGCCTCATCGCAGTCTCGCCTGGTAGTTCTCCGCTATAGCAGACAAGGTCACAGGGGCTGGATCCAGTCCTCGGCAACAGTACGCGTATGCAGCAGGCGGAAGGCACCTCTCAGTTAAGCCCCGACCTCGGCCTGTGTGGTTTGCAGCGGGCTTGGTAGACCCCCTCTGCCACAGGGCATTCATCATCAGGCATCCATTGTCAGCCGCGGGGAGCCCCTTTAAGCAGGATGAATGGTGATTTAGGGCAATCGGCCTTGGAGCTCCTTAGTGTGCTGCCATCTTCAAGCGTGGCCGGCCACGCTCCCTCTAACTGAACCTAGTCAACATGGAAAATGTTTGTGGCCTCTTTCTCTGCAAGTTTATCTTTTGCTGACACTCTCTATGCACAGTGATAAATGTATGCAATTTTTATCTCTAAAGGTTAGCCTTTTTGTGCCTACACTGTTGCAAAGGTCATGATGTGCACACAAATATTGCAAAAAGTAAAACTTCTCAACATTTACTTGTTACCAGTGCCAAGGCCCAAACCAATCAATCTATGTCCTCTGTCACCATTTTATCTTCAAGCGAGTTCCCCCACTCGCAATGGACTACTTCTATTCTATTGCCATTTTTCCAGTGGGCCGAGCTGATTGTTTAACAGAAAGACAAACATGGATATGTCGGCATAGAAGACTTGTACCAGCCATTATGTGCCTCCCGACTTCATTGTCCTCAACGAGGCTCCCAGCTTTTCAAGGTTTTTTTAATATCCTTGAACGCATATACTGTTTTAACCATTCTCAACCGCTTTGAACAATTAATCTCAAACTTATGTTTGTCTCTTTATCAAAAACGTTCGTAAAGTGATTTCATGATTATTTAAAATGACAATTTGTGGGCCGCACCTTACACTCAACAACACATGCTTACTGTTTAAACTTCGTACAGTTTGCTCGTGGAATATACAAATTAGTTACACAATTTTATTCTTTCTTGCTCTTAAGCTCCATATTTATTTCACCCATCAGGATGAAACAGTATCCTAAATGAGATAAAAGTCCAATTTTATTCGTAAGATTGTTTAGATCCTGAAAACAGTTAATATTAATTCATTTCTAATAAAATCATACAGTTGTTTTTTTCTACAGCACATAGACTATAATCCCCTTTTCCTCACATCTCATCAGATATAATCCACATTCTTTCCTAGCTCAACAGCTTTCATGATATTTTTATTTTTCTCACTTGCACAATCCAATATCAGTAATTAACAGCTATAAAATATCTTCCTCTCTAGGTGCTTTGAAAGGGTTTCTCTGAGGCGTGTGACTTATAGCAGCAACCAAGAGTAGGACAGGAGGGCAGTTGGCCCATCCTGAGATGCTGGTGGCTGGTCTGTGACTACTGATACCCACCACTTCGAAGACTGGATTGGTTCAGACCAGTTAACAACAAAGCCCCTAGGATTTTACAGAAAGAGTCATTAATGGGCTGCAGGCAAGCCTGATAATAAAGGGCCAATAACCGTGTGAGTGGGTCTGGGCGCCAGGCAAATCTTCTACCAAGCCTTTAGTGAGTGCTGACCTCTAGTCCCAGTGGTGTCCCAACTATAGATCTAAATCAAATATGGAATGGGAGTCTTGGCAGCCTAGTCATTTACTGTCTTTTTATAGACAGTTACTTCTCAATATTAACCCACAGGTATAGCCTTTATCGTATCTAAGACTATTCTTTATGTGCCTAGCATTGGTGAATAGAGCTCAAAGGAAAGCTGCCTGAACCATGAGTTGGACTAGTCTGGATTGTCCAGCATGAAAAAACATTAGGAATCCACAGGCCCACAATGGTGTCTCAAATATATGAAAGCATCCAAGATCTAGATGGGGTTTAGTGCTTCTGGGTGTGCTTCATCACCCTGAAGGTCACTGTTCTCATGTTAGCAATACACGTCCATTTCTGTAACTCCCAAAACAAAGAGGTGTTTTTCCACAGAGTAACCATGTGCACATTGTGGAGAATAATATTGCAGTTCTTTACTTTCTAAACCCCAGCTGGAAGAAACGCTAGAATTGTGTTTGTTTACCTGTGACGCAGCAAAATTGGCATAGTGCATGCTGTAGCCCACGCTTAGTCATGGGAAGAGAATTTCTATTTGTTAGCACAGGCTGTACCACTTTCAGTCCATCTATCGAGAACAGGGAACTATGCCGTGGGTTCTGGCTCTCATTCAGCAAAGAAGTCATATGGCAGGAGCTAATAAGTGGCTACACATGAATTTATAGAAGACTAAAATTACAATAGCACCACATGAATGCACGTGTAATGCACAGTAGTAGGAAGCAATTTAACAACTTGCTTTCAATTTGCCATGACAGGAAAGGTAATTTTCATAATTATAATACGCTTGTGGGCATATAAAGGTCGCCTGCATTCTTTTTTCTCTGACTGGTTTCCAGAAGCTGGGTCTTGTGGCGCAGGGGACTGGTGCACTACTCTACTAAGGATCCCTGTTTCACTCTATAGTGACAGGTGTGTATCCTGGTAGGTCAACACAATTTAACCGTCTAACATCCTCAAATGAGTATAATTGAGCTGGGAGACAACATACAATGTCATAAGAACAGTGACAAGAATGTGGATTCTGGAAATGCGCCTGTTCTATTACTGTATGCCAGGGGTCTTCAAACTTTTTTCTCGGAGTCCTCCTAAGTAAAATGTTTTGAAAGCAGTCCCCCCCCAACAGTTTTGAAAAGAATTACCGGTGCGGGAGAGGCAAACCTGAGTGCAAGGGGTGGGGCTTATGGGATCATTTGAGGGTAACCTTTTGTGTAGCTCATCATAATCCACACTAAATGTAAGACTTATCCACCATGACTGCCTGTCACTACAATCTTGAAACAGGCTCTCTGTTACTTTCAGAAAAATATGAGCTCCCATGTGTCACGCTCCCCCCCCCCCCTTGCACTAAGGATGTCATCAGCCCTAGCATGAAAAATAAGACCCATGCCCCTTTTGTGAAGTGGGACAGTCATAACTGTGATAATTGTGATGCAATGAGTGTCTCACAACTCTGGGTCCCAATGCCACTGTGCCTGCTTCACTAATGATAGGTACTTATTTGCAAAGCAGGCAGTCTCATCTGCCCTTTGTTAAGAACAAGGAGTGCCATTTTGCTTCAACCTCCTCTCTGCCAGCTAAGGCCCAGCTAAGGTGTCACCTCAGTTTCAATTTTACCCTCCCTTGTGCCATTGGCCGAAGGCCCAAAACAACACTGGCACAGCAAGGGTGCATTAGGCCATGATGCAAGCAAGGAAGATTAGTAAAACAGCGATAAATCATCACACCCTGGGATCCGGTGTCACTGCACCAGCAGAGCCAATCATAACTACGGTTCTGCAAAGCCGGCTGCCTCCACTGGCCATTCCACTGGGCCACTGCTCCTAGGCCTGAGACCCAAGTCAGGCTATCTGCTCCTTTGCGTGAAAGAAATGAGGAAAACCCACATTTTACCCCCTGTTGCTTAGGCATTGTTGGCTGCACAGCAAGAGTGACCAGGGCTCCAACGCAAGCAAGCAAAATGGGTGTCCACCTCCCTTTTGCTAATAAGACAGCCTTAATTTGGGTAGAGTGGCCCCTTACACTCCAGGCCCCAATGCTACTGCACCTGGTGCACTAATAGCATCAGGTGAAAACATATGAGCACCAATATTTCCCCACCTTCTTCAGGGCATTCCCTCTGAGGAAACTGAATCTGTCCATTTATAAATGAAAAATTAGCCCCACACAGCACCGTCTCCTCTCAGCCATCTCTGTGGTGCTATGCGTAGATTTTGCTCTTTTCCTCTTTCTCCTGGGACATTACTCTGAGGCTGCAGGAGTCCAGCTGTTCAGGGATCTAGATCTAAATGCGACCCTGCTGGTCTCCTCCCTGCTACTATCCCCCTCGACATGCCTGAAAGAGCACCTGAACTGGAATCAAAGTTTATGATATCTATGGGGACTGACTTGCCCATGCTTTTTTAATTTTACATAAATAGTTCCCTTACTTTTTGTTGAAAAGCAACTGTCGCTCAACAGTTAATGTGGTCCTTGAGATGCCGCTGGGTGAAAGTGAAGAGAGGGTTGGGGGAGAGAGTTTGGGGGTCTCCTGTGCTGTGAAGCCAAAGAAGGGACAGAGAGATAAAGAACAAACAGGCCTTCTCTCACTGGGTACCTGCTACCTGAAAGAAATGCAAATATGTACATTTGGATTGTCACAAAATATTAAGACTGCCTAGGAGCCAGTATAGGCTTTAATCAATGGGGTCCCTTGAATTTTTATGGCTACAAAGATTTATTCTTTTTGAGAGGTAATGTAAGGATGCTATCAGCTGAGTTCTATAGGGAAAACTTTTAATGGACACTTATAAAAATGTTTGCGCTGGGTAAAGTCTATTTATTACCAAAATGTATAATTTGGAAGCACTTGTTTTATCTTAAGAACGAAATAATTTAGCAGCAGCTTATTTTAAAATAGTGGCTTGTATACTCACAGTGCTTTTTGTTGTAGGGTGGGACATCCCTCATCTATATATACATAAAAGTCACTATTCCACACAATTTTGCAACCCTGAGCACACACATTAATCTGCAGCAAGCACATTAACCATCTGAGGTTTCATAACATAAAATATATATTATCCACTGATTAGTTTAACTCGCATTTATTTTGAATTTAAGGTCTGTGCTTTTTTTATTTGCAGTTCCTGAAGGTGAAAAAAACAAGACACATTTAAAGGGAAGTACCACATGACACCAAGTACGTTTCCACTCCTTTATTCCAGGTTCACTCAAGTGCATGGAAACACGACCAATTGGGAAGGACAACAGCTTCAACTGCCCGTTTGTTCTAAACATAACTTTTCATGAACAGTAATGGATTCTGGTAACAGAATCCAGTCCCAACACATCTATCCCCATATACTTATTTCACCTAAACTAACAAGAAAGAAAGGAAAATAAATAAAAACATAATAGAAGAATATAAAAATTAAAACACACAAAAAGAGGATGGATGTCACCATTGGTTATGTAATTGCCGGTTGCACATAGTCCTGAAATCTTGGTAAGGGTTATATGATGACAGGTTACACATAGTCCTGAAATATTGTGGGAGGTCTCCTCATACAGGACGGTCTTAAGGTACGTGTACTCTCAGTGCATACACCACCCCATCACCACTCACATTTACATTCCCACCCCACTGAGGTGATAGCCTCTCCTTGTTCCATCATTTGTTATTCTCCAACATGACCACGCAATCCTTTACCCTAATGACTTTCCTTGGTTGGGAAAACTTGAATCGACCTCTCACCCCTATACCTGGAAGCCAAATTCCGACCAAATCACCAGGCTTAATGGACGAGGTATGGGACCTTTCCAGCCTCACACCATCAGCATACTTCCTGTGAGAAATTTCACATCTTAACTTTACAGATGCTAGGCCCTTCTCCTTAATGGAACCCCCCATCCAAGGACCAGCCAACTTGGTCGCAGGTTGGCGGCCTTTGAGGAGGGTGAAAGGAGACACCCCAGTGCAGGCACGGCCCAACGTAGGAGTGCCGGTCGGGCGGTGACGTGGGGAGGGGCAGGGTGGGGGGTAGTAAACTACGGATTAAGGCCGAATACAGGTAAGTGAACATTTAAATAAATAAAACGAATTTCGTTGTGAGCGCTGCATCGCCAAATGCGATGCAGTGTGCGCAACGAAATTCGTTTTATTTATTTAAATGTTCACTTACCTGTATTCGGCCTTAATCCATAGTTTACTACCCCCCACCCTGCCCCTCCCCCGCCCCACGTCACCGCCCGACCGGCACTCCTACCACGGGCCGCGCCTGCCCCAGTGGCCGCATTGGGAGTAGTGCAATTTGCTCATAGGAAATCCTTAATTTCCTTGCCCTTATCCAATCCACTAGCGTTAGACAACTGAATGTTGTCCTTGATGACCCTGTTTCACCTCTTAACAAGGCCATTACTGCGAGGGTGGCACAGCAACGTTTTGGTGTGTATCACACCCCAATGAGACAACAATTGTTCAAACTCACCAGACATAAATTGAACTCCGTTGTCCGTCACAAGCTCATCCGGCATGCCTTAACTCATGAACACTGTTAGCAGAAATTCCACAATCCTAGAAGAATCAGCTGACCTCACAAATTCTACCTCAGGCCACTGTGAAAAATGATCAATAAGCACAATTTCATACCTACAGATCTCCTTCACCACATTAATGGGTCCAAAAATGTTGATCCCAAATCTGGACCACGCTCTGTCAGGAATAGGTAGAGCCTCCACCAGACTAGGCACAGTGACTTGTGACTTGTCACTAATGGCACATGCCATGCATTCCCTCACGAAATGCTCCACCTCCTTGTCCAAACCTGGTCACCAAAATCTATCTCTAATCCTTCTTTTCATTTCTCTCATCCCTACATGGCCTTTGTGTGCTAGCTCTATTGGGCACAATCAAAGTATCTCCTCTTCTAGGCAACCCGCCTACAATATTTTATTTCATTTATTTCATTTAATTTAAGCTTGTAAGCGTCAACATGCACAAAAGACTTGTCCTTGGGCCAGTCTTCTGCAACAAGATTTCTGATATCCAGCAAATATTTGTCACCCTCCAGAGCAGATCTCCACTCAACGTCTGAAATGCACCCATCAGTAATGCTAGCTATGGCACCAACCATGCCAAAATCATCAATATCAGTGTCCGCAGCTTCCTTCACATCACTCAAAGGCAAACAGGACAGACAGTCTGCAAAAATGTTCCTCACCCTGGAATGTACTTCAACCAGTACTGAAACGCTGAAAGACTAAACTGACATTTGGCTATGCGTGACCTGGCATTACAGGGACCTTTGGTAGAAAAAAGGTTGATTAAGGGCTTGTGGTCCACCTGATATTGAATTCCACACCCCATAAGTAATTCCTGAAGTGGTTAATAACCCACCCTCCCCCCCAACAACAGGCCAGGCTCTCGTGCTCGATAACAGAGTGTGTACTCTCGGCCCCTCTCTAAGCACGAGATGCGAAAGCCACAACTTTATCCTTACCTTCACGCGTTTGCAACAACACAGCCCCTAACCCATATTGGCTGGCGTGAGTGACAATGATAGAGGAATTTTGTGTGTCAAAAGGCTTCAATGGAATAGCTTTGGCAACTTCCTTTTTGATTACCTCAAATTCACGATCTACCTCCTTACTCCATACAAATTTCTCATTTCTCCTGAGCAAACTCCTCAGATTACAGATTCTCTCTGCACATTTGGGTATAAAACAGGAATTGAATTCCAAAATGCCAAAAAACGATCGCACCTGATCCTTGTTACTGTGAGCTGGGAATTCAGAAATTGCCCTCACTAAACTCTCCTTCAGTTCTACCTCTTTTCCAGAAATGTTGTAGCCCGGATAGTCTACGCTCTACACTGCAAATCTCGACTTATCTTCTCTCAATGTCATACCTTTATCTCTCAAGGCTGATAGAACCATTGCCAACGGCTTGTCATGGGAGGACATATCTTGTTCGAAAACCAGGATGTCGTCCTGAAAACATTGGACATTAGGTATGCCCTTACACAGTGCCTCCACAACTCTCTGATAAACAGAGGATGCCAAAGCCAAACCAAATGGCATGTGTTTAAATCTGAACGCACCTTCTAGTGCGCTAAAAGATGTTACATGCCTCGATTCATGTTTCAGTGCAATCTGGTGATGAGTGGCTGTCATATCAAAGCTCTGCTTACCTTGGCACCCTTAAGAGAAGCCAAGATCTCAGTTATATTAGGGGGAGGATGCCTACCTACCCAAATTCTATTGTTAAGGTCCCTTCAGTTGATGCACATTCTCAACGACCCATTGTAGGAAGCTGGCTCTGTATATACTATACCAAAGTAAGGTATCGTGTGCACAGAGTCCAGGGATCTCCAAAGGCTTACAGAGGTTAAAGTAGATAATACCTTACTCTCTATTTGTGGTAGTGTGGATGAGCAGTAAGGCATTATCGGAGGGTAGTGTTAAGCATTTATTGTGCACACTCAGGCAAGAAATGATTTCACACACTCAAAGACTGAACTCTGACCAATTTGTTTTGTATACAAAATATTATTTATTGTATTTTATTTCTAGAACCAAGCAAGGCGTGGCACAGATAAGTGTAATAGTACTTTGTAAGAATAATGCATTTGAATGCAATTGGTTTGGTTACAGGTAAGTCAAATGTTCATAAAAAGTTGGAATTACTATACAGTTACTTTATAGTTACTTTGTGAGTAGTTGTTGGATTACTTTTCAGATTACTTTCCTTACTCAGTGTGGTATACCTAGATACCACACTGTGACATTTCCTGGATAAAGGTAAGTAATGTAATTTGTTATAAAAACAATCTTGTATGACTTTTCATAGAATTTTCAACTCCACACAGAACTTTTTTCACACTAAAGCAGTCAATGCAATCCTATGGGAGGAAATGAAGTTATCGGTTTACAGGTAAGTACTTGGTTTTGGGAGTTGGGTTTCTGTGGTTAGAACAAGGGTTCCCCCAGGGTCAAGGGTGCACTCCAAAAGCACCCTCGGCAGCACTAGGGCGGCTGGGTGCAGAGTGCTGAGGCCCAATGTTATCCAATAGGGGATGGGGGTCTCCGGTTGGTGGCTGCTCACGAGCAGGCCACAAGGTTGAGGGAGCAAAGCTCCTAGCGTTAAGCTCAGAGCAAAGGCGGGTTCAAGTTAGCACACAAAGTGCACCCACAGCGGTACAGGGGCGGCCGGGTGCATGTTGCTGTTTTGGTGTCGGGTGCCCTGTTGTTTTCAATGGGGATTCTCTGGTTTCAACAAACACTGCAGGCTTGGGGAAGAAGATCTTCTGGAGGCGACCACCGGTTGGAGAGGTAAGTTGGAATGTCGTGGGATGCCGGGACACCGTCAGTTGGGCCATCCAAGTCTGTGGGGCGTCGGGTGTCTTTTGGCATCGGGGTTTCCTTACCGGCTCCGGTCACGATCAGGGGGATCCTCCAGAAAGGGGCTGCAGGCGTCGTCAGGCAACTTGAGGTAGGTCAGGGATCACCAGATCCCAGGTCAGGATCGCCGGGGAGACCTCCTCATGGTGTTGGGCCACTCGAACTCGGGCCATGGGCGTCAGGCGCAGAGTGGTGCAGGCTCGTGGATTTGGCCGGAGCCTGAGTCTGTTGGTGAGCGAGTCCAGTGCTCACAGGCGACAAAGTCTTTTCAGTGAAGGCAGGGCAGGTCCTCCAGGTTCTGGGGGGCTGCTTGCTGCAGGACACACCAGCATTCCGCTGGAGCAGGTCGAGGTCGGGACAGGCCGGTGGGGCTGGGGCTGGGGCCAAGTCAGTTGGTGTCCTCCTCTTCTTCCATCAGCACGGCTCTTCGGTCCTTCTTCTTCTTGCTATTCTGCGCCTAAATACTAGGTTTAGGGGTGTTTCAGGTCGGTACAGGTTGGGACCAAGGGGTCCCTTCCTTGGGGTGGGTACACCCCCTATTATGCCATCCGCCAGTGGGAGGGGGGCATAAGCCTCACTCTGGTTGGCTGGGCCCCTGCATCTTCAAGATGGCGGGGACTGAGAGTTGTGCTTCACCTTGCCTCCCCCACCTGAGGGGTGGGGTTGGCAAAGGTGGACACACCTCTCCTCCTATCTTGGTTTTCCCGCTGATTCTCCTGTCCAAAGTGGGGCTCAGAAGCGGTGGGGGGCAGTTGCTGGGAGCAGCAAATGGCTGGGTCAGCTCACATAGGGGGCAAGCCTTTGAAGCTTCCCCTTCGTGGACCCTGCCCATCCTGGGGGAGTAGGCTTGGCACCTCAGCCCAGGATGTGCTTTGTTTCCAGACCCCAAGAGTGGGAGGCTCTCGACCCAGGCATCCAGAAACATGTCTGGGGGTGGCAGCTGGCGAGCAGCCAGTCAGCTAGGACACTAGAGTTAGGTCATTTTTCAGGGGACATCTCTAAGATGCCGTCTGAGTGCATTTTTCATTAAATCCAACACTGGCATCAGTGTGGGTTTTAAGTGCTGGGAAGTTTGATACCAAACTTCCCAGATTTCAGTAAAGACATTATGGTGCTGTGGAGTTCGTAATGACAAACTCCCAGACCATATACTCTTTATAGCTTTACTGCACTTACAATGTCTAAGAATAGACTTAGACACTGTGGGGGTACAGAGCTCATGCACCTGTACCCTCGCCAGTGACATAGTACACTCAGTTAGAGGGGTGGCTGACCTATGCCATAGGCAGTGGGTTGGAGGCATGGCACACAGGGATGTGTGCCATGTCGACTCCTCACATTTCTCTGCACCAAAACACGCAGCCTGCAATGGCAGTGTGTGTGTGTTAAGGTACAGGACCTCTAAGGGTGGCACAGTAAGTGCTGCAGCCCTTAGAGGCCTTCTCAGGTCACAGGGCCCTCGGTACCTAGGGTGCAATTTACAGGGGACTTACATGTGCCCAGAGAGGTGCCAATTTGGGGGTACACAGTACAGTTTTAGGGAAAGAACATAGGCCCCGGGTACCTGGTTGGCAGGAACCCAGGGCACACTTAGTCAAAGATCATCAACATCAGGCAAAAAGTGGGGGGCAACCATGCAAAAAAGGGCACCTTCCTACACCCATCTGCCTTCCTTGCTAGCACAATTGGGGGTAACCATTCTGAACTCTGAATGGCCTCAATAATACCCTGATCACACATACTATTTAGTTCCTTCCAGAGCTCCTACCTCATGGTTAATGGCATGCACCTCACTTTGTGTACCACCAGAACAGCCCCAGACTTTAATATAATAATTTGATGGGAGAAACCCTTACGTTTTCCCAGTTTCACTTGGAAAATTTTCGGAAATGCTTTTACCCACGGGCACTCACTCACAGCTGCCACATACTCTTTCTTCACCAACACCTGCTCCGAACCATTGGGGTCGAGAATTATTCCTAACTTCCTTTGCTCCAGTCACCCTAATAGGCATGATCCATCTATGGCCTGCACTTTGTTCCCTTTAAAATCCAACACAGTATCAAATTAACCCACGACCCCTACAGACTTCCCTCCATATACAACTGGTCGTACGTTAGACTTTTTTAAACTAGTGTTTTTAAATCTTTCTCACTCTTTAGTGCCAATAAGAGTGAATAACAATCCCAAGCACGCCATCATATTGACAGGAACATCTGCTACATTCACAAGACAAAACTGTCTTTTGACATTCTCAGATCCAATTTGCATCAAATTATTGTCTAGACCACTGTCCACCTTTTCTCCTGCATATTGTACATAAAACACTAATTCTCATCATCAGATTCAGAGCTGTTTCCCTTGTTGGTATTGTTTTCAACCACAATAATCTGTTTGGGAACACTCTTCTCATTACCAGATTTACACACCTTAGCAAAATGCCCCTTTTTCCTGCACTTTGCACACTTTTTATCTACAGCAGGACATACAGGAGAAACCCCTAAATGATTCCTATTTCCGTACCTGTAGCATTCAGGGACTCTTTTCTTAGTTTACAATTTCTTTTCCTAATGCTTCACTGAGTCCCCTCCCTGAAAAGCATGTACATGTGAACCAAGAGACATCTGTTCCATGTAAATTGTCGTAAACTCAATGCTACTAGCGAGCTCAATAGCTTTGTCCGAGGTCAGGGCATCCGTGGTCAGCAACTTTTCCTGAAACTTAATATTATTGTTTTGTTCCACAATTTGATCCCTGATAATCTCTTCCTCAAACTCCCATAACTACAAGTAGCAGCTAAGATTGGTAATGCGCTAACATACGATTCAATGGATTCACCAGACAACTTTTGTCTAGCATAAAATGTATGCCTTTCCATAATAATATTTTTCTTTTGTCTTGAACCGGGCATCAAAAGTTTTGATGGCCATTGCATATTCAACCAAGACATCCCACTCCCCCAACATGCTAACACTAGATAGATGTTTTAACACTTTCCTGCCCTCAGGATGCAAGGAATGCTTTAAAATAGCGTATTTCTTCTTTTGCGTAAAAACGTACCCTTCTATGGCCTCTAAGTACGCTTCAAAACCCTCCTTCCATTGTTTCCATTCGGTTTGAGGATACCCTGGGGTGCCCAAAAAGGCAAGAGGAGGAATTATGCCCTGCTGCATGCTATCCTGAACACTACTAATAATAACCTATAGGAAACACATGTAAATTTATATATAGAGAGTTTAACTAAGAAAATATCACAGTAAAAAAAACAAAATATGCTTTGCTGCACAAATGCCCTAATGTGCGAGGTGTGGGAATCACTGTTGTCTGCCGGATACACACATCAGGAACATGTGGTGTGCGAATCACCGCATACTATAGATTACATATGACCATGCACAACTTCTCCCAGTCACAAGGTGTGCGAATCACTGTGATTCGCTGATAAGTATCAGAAAGTACATTGCAGTTGAACTTATAGTTAAATGGTGTGCGGATAACCGTGGTCCGCAAATTAGGGGTATGCAATGTTTAGAGAATCTTATGGATCACCACGAGATGCCGCATAAAGTTACCTTTTGCCTCTTGCAGCGTTGTAGATTTCAGCAGTGGTGTGCAGATTACCGCGATCCGCTGTTAGAAGCTAATGCAGCGATGCGTCTCTGCCAATGCGTCTCCTGCATGCCACATTGTCAGGCAACTGAAGAGCGCATCAGGAAGCGTCGCCATTGTCCTCGAAATGGTTGCTTCCGAAGTCGTGTGAAACAAGTCACGCATGTGCACACACCTTCGGGCACTGATAGGAAGCGTGAGCACTGCACATTTTGTTGGGCTCCGGTTGAGCTAAAATCCCAGATTAAGGCCATAGGGAAATTATGGCGGGATCAGTAATTACAAACAGGATGCTCCCCATCTCACATCACACAGATCGTTCCAAGTGGTCGAAATCCCAAAAAGTGCCAACATGCACTCGATCCCTGTGCCTCAGCCAGTGTCTGGATCAGTCATGAACACCGCTTCTCCCCCTCGTCACCACTAAAGGGAAGTACCACACAACAGCAGGTAAGTTTCCACTCCTTGTTTCCAAGTTCACTCAAGTGCATGGTAACACGACCAACTGGGCAGGACAACAGCTGCATCTGCCCGTTTGTTTTGAACATAACATTCCAAGAACAGTAATGGATTCTGGTAACAGAATCCAGTCCCAACAACCATTTTGGTTCTTTTTAGCTTCATCTTTGACCCCACCACTGTGTGTTTTGCATTGCAAACTCTGCATGTAAATGAAGACAGCCTGGAAGCACACCAGATAAACAAGGTCACGCTTTCAGGCCATCTTCATTTACACCTACTTGAATACACATATGCGCCCCCTGGGAATGCAGCCATGGACCCTCCAAAGGGAGTGCTCCCCACAGTTTGAAGACCTCTGCTCTAAGCCATTTCATGAACTGTTGCATAATGAGGTTCCAGTCACCCATAATGCAGTATAGCATAATGTAACTGTTGTAGTAAACAAGACCAGGACCATCAGGTAAGTTGAATATATGCTGCTTTAATCTTCCTAATCACATCCAAGAGCAACAAAAATTCAATTGATTCATAACACTGAGGCTGATCATCACAGTAACGTAATGTCATGAACAAGTTATCAACCTTCAGTAAAACGCTTTCTAGTTAATATGCTATCCAGCTGCAGATTCCTCACTTTAGAATACTTCTCAGGCGCCAGACTGAATTCTGAAACTTATCTTCTGTAGTGCACCATTAGGTGGCACCCTGCAGCTTTGAGTACACACTGTATCATTCCTGAAGTGACAGAGTAGATAGAGCTGCATATAAGTGCTACCCCTGCACTCTGACATTTTTTTTTCTCTCCACACCCTCAGACATGGAGTGTGAACAAATGTTGGTACCAGTGTGCTGAATGCTAACTTGGAACCTTCGCAGATGTTAATAAGAGACCAGTCCACAAAATGGGGAGGTGGACGGGCAGTGAGGAATCTGCGGATAGCGAGATTATCCATCAGAAAAAGCATCACCGAAGGTAAGTAACTTGTTCATATAATGGATACTTCTATCTCCAGGTTCCTTACCTTAGAATAGATTCCCCAGTTGAGGGGTCTGAAGAGTGGACTCAGACCAAAAGTCCTGAAGGACCAGGTGGTCAAAATGCCCTTCCTGCTAGACCTGGCTGTCAAAGCAATAGTGCTTTTTTAGTTTACGCACTGATGCTCACATTGCAGCTTGGCAGATGTTAAGTATGGGCTCAACACAAAGTAACACAATGGTATCAGCCTTAGTGAAATGAACTCTGAGACCTTCTGGGGGCTGCTTCTTGGCCAGGGTGTAGCAGTTCTTGATGCAGAGGACAATCCACCTCAACAGTTCATTTTCTGCACAACCTTCCCTTTCTTCACCTGGAGTGCCCCACAAAAAGCTGATCTTCCACACAGCATTCCTTGGTAGGATTAATTTAAAACCTTAAAGCCTCTCCTCCTCTTTCGAGGGGCAAGGGAGCACAAAGTAAGTTGGTACAGTGAAGGATTTCCCAACATGAAAGGGGATCAAGACTTTTGGCAAGAAGATCCCGGAGTCCTCAGCACCAACTTTTCTGTGAAAAAGGTGGTGTATGGCGGTAGTATTCAAAGTGCCTACAGTTCATTTACACAATGAGCTGACTTTTTTTTATCTGTTCTTTTTGATACAAATACCAGAAGCAGAAAAAAATCACACAGATAGGACAAACAAATATGGGAACTAAAACAATTCCAAATGCTACCGTCTCATCTCTCAGTCACCCCAGTCAGAAGTGACATTCAATCATGCCACTCAGACATCACACAGGCAGACAAGTTTTAAGTCACTCGGCGCTAATCCACAAGGGCAACAGGAGTTCTAGCCGCAGTAGAGATGTTAGTGGAATATACAGATGCACCGGGTGTCAAGGAGATGTAGGAGATAACGCCTCTGTGTCTCTAATCCTCCCCTGTCTATCCAAATGAGGGTGAGCCACCAGAATCGCATCCCAGGAGGGCAACAAAGGGACTCTCCGGATTCCCCGGGCTTCTTCCTTCAGCAACGCTTCCCTCTTGCAGTCCGCCCACTTTGTCAACTTCCTGCTCCAGCCACCCAGGTCAGGGCCAGAGGTGGATTTTCAATTCATCGTTAGCTGACTCCTGGCAAGTAATAAGGCAAAGTCTGTAAATCGGTCTGTCACTTAACGAGCTGTGCTACGAGCATGCAAGCACAGTAGGCAGAATTGTGGAGTACAATCAAATGACCTATCAGTGACCCTCTGTATCACCTGTATGACGGAAGCACCGAATGAGCTGACATAATTGCGATAAGGAAAGCAGTCTTCAAAGTCAGGAGACGCTGTGAGCAAATATGCATCAGTTCGAAGAGCGTACATGAGAAACGCTTCATTGTGGCATCATAAACAGCTTGGGAGAGAACATGTGTGTCAAACCTTTACAAAATCTCATCACAATAGGTGATTTAAACAAGGACGGTTGGTCCTGTAACTGTAGGAAGGTTGAAAGACTGACAAATAACCTTTAGTAGGTCCAACTGCAAGGGTTTGCTGTGCCAAAGGGAACAAGCATTGGCATAGCCAATAGGTCTCGCCTTTGGGACCTTATAAGTATTTAGCCATGCAACAGTTGATGTTGTTGCACCAAGGATATTGTGCTGCATAACTAAATACTTATAAGGTCCCAAAGCGAGACCTATTGGCTATGCCAATGCTTGTTCCTCATTCTGTGAAGGTTCAGCTACAATACTGTTGTACAGCCACCATGGACAGAACAAATCTAGAAATTCTTTGTTCACTATGTACGTCCCCAAAATGTTGTTTTGAGTTATTTTATTCATGTGTGCAAGGGCTTTTTACACATATAAGCTCAGATGCAGAATTTAGAGACCCATTGGAGAGACGCACGTTTTAAGTACGTGTTGCTTTTTCATGTCACAATTACCTGGAGCAGAATGCTTTTACTGGCAAGTTTCATTGTTTTGCAAGGGAGCACGAATTTGGGATCAATGACCTTGGTCACTTACCTTACTGTCCTGAAAATGAATTATTTTCCAACGTGGAGCTAGGATTGAAGTGGCATGCTGTTTCAAGCGGAAAATAAATGCTGTGCTTCTTTTGTAATCAACGTCGTCATGGTTTTCTAATTGAGAACTGTATAAACCCAAACAATGAAGACTACACAGGACTAACAAAAGTCTTATGATTCAGAACAGTAACCTTTTAACTATGTCAAACTGTAGAAAGATGTTAGTGCCTCGGACCTCGGCAATGTATTGAACAGTTTGTGGGCATGAGGAGAAAGCAAGCTTAGCCCCTGTTCGCACTCTGTTCATTGATTGAAAGTCAAACAGAAGACTTCCATAAAAGCTTAGATTCAACAGGACAGTAAGGATTTTAAATCTGCTCATTAAGCATTTGCGAGCTTAACCAGTGAGCTGTCAATGCTTTGCAATCATTGTAGGCCTGTACGACCAACCAATGCACTTTTGAGATCAGAATGGTTAGGGGATCCCTTTTGCTAGTAGTTACCACGGCACTTTGAACTTTCTGAATACTTTGCCTTAATATACCAACAATTGAGAATTTCAGTAATCTTCGAACCCACGATCCTTGTTATGATAGACTGAACTGTCTCTGATTGGAAAGGAAGAATGCTTCAGAATAGTTTCAAGTAATAATCAGGGGTAGCCATAACCTAGCCTGTTAGCCTGGTTGTCCTCTAACTATCGTACACCGAATCGAATTTGAATTTGACGTTGGCCCAGTGATTTTATTAAAGCGCAATTTGGAGTCCCGAAGAATAAAACTGATAACCTCCAAAGACTGACACATTTGACAACCTGTGAGTACCTTCTGCTGACAAATAAGGCACGTGAATGTCCATTTCCGACGGCTGAATTTGAACCGCTGATTTCCACTAGAGGCAGAAAAACAATCTCAGCTTCATTAGGCACAGTTGGTAGTGTCGTACCATTCCGATATGGCAGCACTCTAAAAGAGCGCCTGAACCACCCGCACTGACAGCAGGCACACTATTGTCGCGGGAGCATGGGTTCCGCGGATGATATAGAGGGCATGGCCGGCTTCCTTCTCACTGGCACTGTGCAGTACACAAACAGATGAAGCCCAGTACAGGTTGACATATTCTTTCATTAGCAGGGATGCTGCGATAGGTCAGCCAGTTTCCCTCTATAGCTGTGAAAGGTTGCTGCGACACTGGGAATTTGCTGTGCTGCTTTCGGAGATTAAGGGGATATGATTTGGCAACATGAAAAGTCACAAATAAAAAAAACTATAAGAAAAGAACAGCTGAACCCTTTGCGGAACTAGTGCCAGCATTTTCATTCGCGACTAGCTTTGCCATTTCCTGTTTTTCATTGCCGAAGCACCGTACAGTGTGATTTTTAGGCCAAAGTTATTTCTCACGCTAATTTCTTGAAGTTCCTGGGCTAAGCAGGTGAGTCCGATGGGCACGCATAAGAGGTCAGCTTGTGCCAGACTTAAGGGAAACCAGCACAAGCGCGCGCCTCGCGCGGCGGGAGGGGCCTGCGCGATTCCCTTGCGGGAGCGTGCAGCAAGGCGCGATGATTGCGACCATATGGCGCCACCATATGGCGCCGCGCGCTCCCGCAAGGGAATCGCCAGACGTGCACGCGTTGCCATTGCAAGCAATGCAACGCGTGCACGTTTTTGCCCCGAAAGCTGTGCCGATCGCTAAAGGTCTCTCCTATGCAGCGCATGCGCGCTGCGTAGGCGAGACCTAAAAAAAGGGTGTCTGACAACTTTGATTGTAAGGGATCAGTTTCACAAGTGCCACACCAGGCCACAAATTTGTCCAAGTGCCCGGCATAAATGTATACCGTAGAACAGTGCCTGGTGGCAAGGATGACACCCACCACCTCTGGCGGGAGATCAAACAGAGTCAGTTGCTCTCACTCAGTCTCCACGCATTTGGGTGCAGAGTACACAGATTCGGGTGGAGGAGTTTGACGTGCCATAACAGAAAATCTTTGTGAAGTAGTAGCCTAAGCGGAAGACAGGTGTTTATGCCCAGAAGTTCCTGGTATCACATTCTCCAGGCACAATCCAGAACCACTAGGGTGACTGGGTCTAGGTCCTATTTAATCTTTTTCTGGACTCAATGTAGAGGTGGGAAGGCTTACCAGAGTGCTGTGTTCCAATCGAACTGGCATGCATCTCCTAATGAGTGTTTTTGTGGAAACTCCAACACACAAAACTTTCAACACTGCACGTTTTTGACACTGGAGAAAAGATCTCTCCAGGGTTCTCCCCACTGCTGGAAGATGTCCATGCCACCTCAGGATGTAGACACCACTTGTGATTTGCCAGAAGCTGTCCACTCAGTTAGCCGCTCTGGCATTCAGGGACCCTGCCAGGTTTATCGCGATCAGGGAAATGACTTGGCCCTCCAAGCAATCCCAGAATTGCTGATACACATGGCATTGGACCCAGGACACCACTCAACACACAGTGGTAGTGTTGTCTACCCTTAATGGATGGCAGGAAGGCCTTCAGAGCCAAACGAATGACCTGCAACTCCAACAGACTGATGTAGAGTTGGGCTTCCGTCAGAGACTAGAGTCAAATGCATTAGAGCAGCCACCACTGCAGATCATGAGCCTTTTCCTCTGAGATTTTGATGACATCTGTCAGATTTTCTTGATGAGGACTGGGACTTACATTGTATCACCCGCATGTGCCACCTGGCATACCTGACAAGGAGGATGCCGGAGACTCCAAGATTGAGACTGAATCCTCAGGATTAAAGCCAGATTGTCCTTAACTCGTTGCAGCAGAGGGAAGGACCTGAACTTCACTGTGTCCAGGATAGCTCCAATGCCTCTGCGAAGGAAACAGATGCAACCTCTGCTTGAAGATGTAAATCCTAATAGTGTCAGGAGGTTCGCCATCGTCTGGAGGAGGTCTATGAATTATTGTGGCAAGCCTGCCTTCAAAAGCCTGTCATATAGGTAGCGGAAGGCTGGTATCGCCAACCCAAGAAGTTGGGCAGCGACCACCACCGTCATTTTTGTGAAAACCTGAGGGCGGCTGCTGAGGTCAAAGGGGAGCACATCTAACTGAAAATGCTCATGGCCTACTTTGAACTACAGCGTCTGTGGGACTACAGGATTGATATGAAAATACATATCCTGCAGGTCCAAGGATACCATCTAGTCACCTGGTTCCAGGGCGAGCAGGATCTAGGCCAGTCTGAGCATTTTGAATTTGTCCCTCTATAAGAAGGCATTCAGGGTCCGAAGGTCCAAAATTGACCTAAGACCCCATAACTCTTCGGAACAAGCAAATAGCATGAGTAACAACTCTCCCCTATCTCTAAGTCTGGTACCCTCTTGATAGCACCCTTGGACAGAAACACTCGCACCTCTTGTAGTAGAATGAATAGGCCATAGTCTGAAATTCACTCCAATGCAGGGGGAATATTTGACGGGGTATAAAGCAAAGGCAGGGCATAGCAATGTTGAACGTTTCATAAGACCCGACTGTAGGATGTGATGGATTGCCACACTAGGATGAAATTATGGATCCGGCCCAACCTCTGGATGGGCATGCATTCCTAAAGGAAAACTAAAGTGGTCTATTGGCTGTAGCAGCAGGGGAAAATGAATGAAAGGACTGATGCCCCTGCTGCCCTGTATACGGGGTCTCGAAAGAACTGGTTGGGGAGAATGTCTCTGCCTATACGCCAGCCATCTGGAACAGACTCTGAACTTTTCGAATTGGAATGAAAACAATTTGGTAGGGGTTACTAGACCCAAGGAACTCGGTAGAGCTCTACCTTCTTTAAAGCACCCCAATGAAGATTATGCCTTCTCACTGAAAAGGTATGACGCATCAAATGGTAGATCTAGGAGGGAGGCTTGCATTTGGGTGGAACGCATCCACGCCTGTCAATGACAGTGTTAGTACCGACTACCTCCCGAGGCAATCTGCAGTATCCAGACCTACACAGATAACATATTGGGTCGCATCCTGTCCATCATGAATTGTCTGGGCCAAAGAGGCCCTAAGGTTTGCAGAACTGCTGGCAAGATCTCACTGGCTATGTCCCATAGATCAGTAAAAGAACAGCATTTACTGACCGCAATGTAGACTGGAGGCGGAAAACATGTGGTTGCCAAAAGCCTCAATCCTCAGATTCCCTATCCGGAGGAGAGGTTTGGAATGACTTGGGATTCACTTTACTGATGAGGCATGTACAACCAGGCTCTCCGGATAGGATGTTTGGTTAGTAAATAAATGTCACCAGGAGCCAATCTGTGACTCCCACGCTACCTTCCTTTTCGAGGCTGGGCAGGAACAGGGTTCTGACGAAGTGGCCAGCAAAGAATCAGTGAGTTCCTCGTTAAAAGGGATCAAAGGCTCAGAAGTAGCTGACCCAGGCTATAAAATCTGTGTCAGGACGTTTGTTTTGGTCTCAACTGAAGGCAGCTGTAAATCCTGTACCTCAGGTGCCCTCCAGATCACCAATGCAAATGAGGCCTTTCTTCTGCTGGTGGCCCAAGTAGCGAGCTAAGCCCTACCTCAGAAGTGGTGTCAAGCCTATTGGCATCCTGCAGATCTATGTAGAAGGCATCATCTGTGCAGCGAAGGGGGAGAAAGCCATTCCCATCACCACCATCATTATCATCCACATCCCGGGGTGTCCCTTGTTCTTTCATGGGGTCAGAGTCAGAGTCTAAAAGAGAATGGAACCTCTGCTAGCATGTACGACGAGGCATTCAGCTCGGTGTCCAACATCGGTATCAATACTAGATGCTCTTCCAACGCCATTGGTATCTGCGTTGCTGTGAATGGGACCGACACAGGTCTCGGAGCCAGGGTGGAAGTCTGTACCAATGTTGGTATGGGGCCTGTAACAGATCCCTAGGGGTCTAAAGGACCAAGGTAACCTGACAGGGTTGGCCTGTGATTCCTTGGGGCCCCGACGTGCACCAGAAGAAGCCTGAACCACACCAAAAAATGTACAGCATGGCCTCCCTTGGAAGCTTTAATCTGCTGCAGTGTCGCTAATGGCCTAGGAAACTCAGGGCACACTGGGATCAGCTGAGGAATCGGCCCACGACCAAAGACCTCGAAGGTGTACGACTGACATTGTGATGCCCTTGCTTCTGCTCTTTAGATACAGAGTGGCGGGATAGGATAGAATCCTGCTTTTTTATGTTTGCGCTTGGACTTCAATTTCAACTTAGTGGAAGCCTTACCGTGTGAAGATGACCACTTGCAGAAGTGGACCCAGGAACAGGACCAAGTTAATTCCTTGCAGCGAGACTTGCACAAAGGCTGCAATTTCTTGTGTTCTGTGATATACAGCTTTATCTCCCAGTCCCGGATCGCCTTCGAGTGTATGAGGGCACATTTATCACAAAACTTCGAGTCATGGACCGAGACCAGATACGCCAGGCGGGTCTGTGACCAAAATCTTTTTTCTGAAGCTGCAAGATGGATAGAAACCAATCTTTTAGGTTGGGGACATCGTTCTCTAGCACACTAGAATTCATTTTAGGAGTCATCAAAAAACCAGCAAGATTTGGAGCAGAGCTCCGTATCCGCATAGGAAGGTGAGGGAAAGAAAGGAACTGATGACCGAGTGCATGAGTAGTGCTTTTATGCAGTTCTGCTCCGTCAATTTCGGGGCAGTATGGATCCAACACAGAGCTGCACTGCGCCACAAAGCAGTGCAGAGGAGTGCTGATAAAGAAAAGTTTACAGATCCAGTCTGGCACCTGGGAAGTGTTCTAAGGTGAGGAATCTGCTCCTTGAAGTATCCATCAAATGCATGTATATGTATTGTTATATGTGTTGCACAAAAGTAGCTGGAAAGTAACAGAGTTCTGAACATAGTGCGTGAAATCTAGGATACAAAAGATGATGCTATGCAAAGGGACAAGTTAACATAGGCTCCTATGTGCATAACATTACGATATGTATACAAGTAGTGCTGCAGTTTTCACAAGATATACAGCAAGGAGATATATAGATCTGGTCAGTTTATACATACTGCTGGTAAGTCGTTGCAGCACTGCCAAATCTTGATGATGAGCCTCCACCAAACTTGGTGGCCTAGGCATCCTTTATGATAGGCCGGTAGGTCTGCAACTGTAGCACAAGAAGGACAACATCTACACCCATGCTTGGCAGGAAACAAAGCTATCATACGCTGCTGTACAAAAGGCCATCTGAGACTGTTAGACCACTGGATTTATGCACCAATTGTCTTATCCATAGTGTTAGCAAGATGAAGCCACAATGCCTTTGGTGTGGCACGGCGTAGAATGAGAGACAGGGGTTTGCCAGGCCTTTAAGGGGTGTTCAGAGATCCAGCCAGATTCCTTTGAAACCTGACCCACACCTGACTCTGCACCGAAATATCTCATTCTGGCTAATGTAACTGGGAATTATGGGAGTGTGAATGCCTCAGTAAGTGAGCGTTTGCTTACTCAGGGTGTACTGTCAGTCTTCCACCCTCCCCTTCTACGTGAATCTTCTCTCCCCATCTAACAGACTACCCTCTCTCTTCACTAAACTGCGTCAGGGCTGTTGGAATGTTTCCTGCTGTAAATTACTCCCCCATCTTTCTGACACTCACCCCGCCAATCGCTGAAACTTCCAATTAGAAGCACAGACTGATAGAAAGAATGGCAGCCAGTCGCTGACCTCCACCACACCC
Source organism: Calotriton arnoldi (assembly GCA_963921515.1). Lineage (NCBI taxonomy): Eukaryota > Metazoa > Chordata > Amphibia > Caudata > Salamandridae > Calotriton > Calotriton arnoldi. The sequence continues at coordinate 1,070,936 of CAWUFW010002084.1, read as the reverse complement.
TCCTCCTACTGGCAGTTGATGATGCATGGGGGGGGCAACCCTGCGCAAAACTCACTGCTGCAAACGTTGGTGCAGGCCTATATACAAAAGGACAGCGGGTGAAGCACCGAGGAGGTCGAGCGGTGGCGGAGTTCTCCAGAAAGCACGCCCAACGCGTCCGCTCCTCTGTAATTGGCTTGTCTGTGTGGAGAGAGGCAGTCGGGAGATGCAAGGGAAGGGGTGGGGGGGAAGTGATGGTGTGAAACAGCCCGAGCTGCAATTCTTCGGCCTGATGACTTGGAGAGAAATTGTTAGTAGCCGCGGCGGGTCCCTCGGGGGTTCATTAAGCGAATGGCCCTCCACCATCGCCTCTCAGCAATGACCCGGAAGCCTCGCCATTACTGAGCGCGCGACGGCCTTGTCGTCTTCTCTCGCGGGCGCCTTTGTCATAGATTAAAGACACACACAATATACAGATGCATTCAATTAACGTGAATTGGCCACAATAACACAAATGGCCACCCCAACCACAGAACCTGCACAACAGACCGAACAAACCAGCTTTTTAAAACCAGCATGATTAAATAAAAATGTTTTCCAGTTCAAATACAATAGAAAACCTGCTACGGAAATTAAGTCAACATAAATTGCTGCACTAGATAAAATCCCAAACGATGCTCGTACACTGAAATAACGGAAAGAGGCCATACTGCACTTTATGCAACTTTCAAATAAATAAATAAATACATACATTGTACTTACACACTTTTTTGGGCTTTTCAGGTGGCATTCCCTTGTGAGCTATGTATAACCAATCCATGTCGTATGGCGCGCGTATTATGTAAAGCATTCCTGTGCAATTAACATTTGCACTCGGTTTCCTAACACTATGGCCATATTGCAGATATTTTACACTCGAGATGCACAATACCTCCTCCCACAAACATTCGGGGAAATAACAGGAGCAATAGGCCAGTTTCCTTAATTTTGTGCACCATTTACGCCAAATTAATTTAGCTGAAAGTTTGTTTGTGAAAATCCGAAAAAGTGACCAATTCAATTCAGTTTATTTTTATCCGATCACTTAAAAAGAGCATAAAAGATTACATATACAGACGCATACATATAAAAACACTGAATAAAAAACACAAAGTTTAGTTGGTTCAAGTCTAATAAAACCCATAAAAAACAAATAACATCAATCCATGCATGCAATATCTGCTGCCAAATCAAAAGACGGAGGAAAAGTTAACATCAATAGGTCCGTATGAGCTGTCGAAAAATAAAAACAGGTTAAAAGATCATTAGGCAAATGTACATTGATTAAAAAAAAAAAAAAATGAATGCTAGTGAGAGGCAGTGCTGGAGCTTTAGCACTGCTGCTGCTTTTGTTACAGGGGGCTGATATTGCAGCACTGTTGCAAAACCTGCCCCCACTGCTCAAAAAACTGGACCCCACCCTTCCGGCCCACCGGGAAAACGCCTGGGGCCCGTAACGGCCAGTACGGCCCTGGGAAAGCAAAGTATCTACCTAATAGATCCAGTGGCGGCTCGCATAGGGCATGCTGCGGGGCGGGGGAGGGGGGTAGTAAACTCGGACATACGACGGAACGTAATAATTACTTTCCTCCGTTCCGTCGTATGTCAGAGTTTACTACCCCCCACCCTGCCCCTCCCCCGCCCTGCAGCACGCCCTATGCGAGGCACCACTGAATAGATCCCAGCCTAAACCGGGTCAATAACATCCACTCCCATGTGCCCAGGACCATGTCCAAGTACGGCTCCCCCCAGTGCTATTTGTAAAATACAGTGTTCTCTCAAAGAAGGCTTCATAATTTCTTTACAAAGTGACTATTTTGAGGGTGGTCACCATGATTCTTTTGCTTTTACCTGCTTTAATCTAGGTCTACTCTCTACCCGCAGCTCCGCTGTGCCGTCTCTTGCCTTAAGACCCCGACCTCCTCCTTGGGAGGTTCGAGCCTGCTGCCCGCTCCTGTGCCTGCTGCCCGCTCCAACTGGGACCAGACTGCCTGCAACCACCGTAACCTTTCTCAGCCGTTTTTTTTCTTAATTTTTTCCGTTGTGCCACTGTTATTGTGCCCATCTGTGTCTTGCTCTAATTCCACCACTGTTTTTATTTTCTCGTGCCTGCCTGTTCCTTTCGCCTTTCGCCGCTGCTGCCCCTGCAGCCCCTCCCCCCCGGAATTCCCCTGCTCCCGCCTCCCAGCCTCTCCTGTCAAAAACTACAGTCAGATTTAGTAATCAGAAAGGTATGCAATGGACAGAAAGCTAATGGAATAAATAAATATTTTGAACAAAGAACTAAAAATCTGTGAAATTAACACTTGTGTGTGCAATACATTCATCAGTCATAAAAAAGCACAGTCAATGCTAATATGAGTAAAGAAACTGGAGAAACCACCCACTTTAACTGCAAAAGAAAACGGAGTCCTTAAGACAGAGTACTCCGTGTAGCCCCTGCAGGCCTACATTGAGAGGTTTCACCCTAAAATCGAAGCTCAAACAGACGCTGCAGGTATGCCCCATGTATTCTATTCAAAAGCTAAGAATAAGCTAAAATCTATAGGCTGAGGCACATGATATGTTACACCGTCAGCCTGGACAGACATCTTTTACAGATGTTCAACAATAACAGATGCATTTGCCCTCTTTGGGGCTCATCAAAGAGATGTCGTTGACATGGTTTAGCAGAAGCGAGACAACATACCCTTTAATTATAACAATACACTGCAAAATGGAGACAGGAAGTTGGCAGGAAGGACAACTGTATATGAACTCAGTTAGAATACACCACCCTGATTTGTACTGGGTAAAACACTATGTCATGACCAAAGGAGAGGATTGCGGAGATTGCACACCAGCCTCTCAATTTCCCAATGCCGTCAATCCTAATCATACTGCAGGTGTTTGGGATCTAGGAGCAGGGGAAACAGGATTATGGCAAGCAGAGAAAACAACGTTGGTCAAGCATCCAGCATAAATAGCATACCACTTCCACTATTAGTCATGAGGATAACTTGGACCAGGTGAAATCCGGCGAATGGCTCCTACTTGTATGATGTCAAGAATAACCGGAGAGAATTAAGAATCATGTATATACACAAGAACCCGAAAACACCAAAAGGTGCACAAAAAGGAAGGGGGATGGGTGAGCAAACTAGTCAGCTGTGGAAGAACCCACCAACTATAGTTGTTACAGGCAGTAGAGATTACAAGACACCACTGGCTTACACACTGTCAGTACCTCTTTTAATCCACAAGTGAAGGATCATCAACCCAGAAGTCAATGACATCTATCTTGGAGTGGGAAATCAATCATTAACAAAATAGAGGCAATTAAAAAGGCAGTGGCCATTTAGAATCAAGCAGCTCTCTAAAAATGCAGAAGGCAGAGAGTGCGATGGGCAATCAATTTCCATAGTTGTCCAGGTGACCATCACCACCATCCCCCAAAGACTGGTAAGCGGGGATTGCTAAATCCCTGTGATGAAGACGGAGAAGCAGGGTGCAACTTTCTGCCAACCCTGGAATCCCCAGGAGCCCCTAACGCACCATGGGAAAAACATCGGGTCAAAATATTCTGTTATGCACAGGCTCCTTACCTAGATCTGATATTAGTAAACCCTCTGCAAAAGAATCGAATTCCTTCCTATCGCAATCATTTTATGCATAGCGATGGAGATCTTGATGAAATGCACATTGGAAGATTAAGAACCTCCCTCCGTACTGGCTTCTATTTCCATTTCACATCTATGAACGGTTGATGGACACGACCAGTCAGCCCATCTTGTGATCTACCCCACATTTCAGAAGCCATTGTCTTACACTTAACTCTACAATTCCTCCTGTTTTTGATTGTGTGCTGCATTTCGTTTTTGCGGGTGTTAGGACTCCGGGCACTTTACCACTACTGACCAGTGCTAAAGTGCAAGTGCTCCCTGTCTAAAACATAATGGTATTTGGTTTGACCATGATTTGCCTATTTGATTTACTAGTAGGTCCCTGTACAGTGCACCTGGTGTGCCCAGGCCTGTAAGTCAAATGCTAATAGTGGGCCTGTGTGTGCAGTTTTAAAATGCCTCTTCGACCTGGCAAGTGCACCCACTTGCCAGGCCCAAACCTTTCCTTTTATTACATGTAAGGCACCCCTAAGGTAGGCCCAGGGTAGCCCAATGGGCAGGGTTCACTGTATTTAAAAGGTAGGACATGCATTGCTGTGTTTTACATGTCCTGAAAGTAAAAAAAATGCTAAATTCGTTTTTCACTACCGCAGGGCCTATCTCTCCCATAGGTTAGCATTAGAGCTGCCTTGTACCATTTTACAAGTGTATCTACCACCTGGGAGCTGATAGAAAATTGGAGTTTGATGTCACTGGACTCACAATTTAAAAAGACCTCTTTTAGTGAAGTTGTTTTTTAAATTGCAGGTCTGAAAATGTCACTTTTAGAAAGTTGGCATTTTCTTACTTTAACCATTCTGTGCCTCTGCCTGTCTCTGAATACACATCTGGGTCAGGATGACAGTTGGGCTGTTTGTGTATTCAGTCTAGACAGTCACTCAAAGGGAGCTGATGTATGCCCTGAATATCCTGATGGCCCATCACCAGGCTGATGGGCCTTCCTGAGCTAGAGTGGTGAGAGGAGTTGACACTGACACCTGAATAGGGCTGTGCCTGTCCTCACACAAATAAAGTCTCCACCCCCCGTAGTGTGTCTGGAGCCAGGGCAGGGAAAGGCAAGGTATTGTGCAACTCAAATAATTTTCTTTGAAGTTTGCCTACTTCAAAGTCTGAAATGGGTATAAGTACTTGACCTGTGACACCATATACTCAAAACACTTCTGGGTTGAGGACATTATGCCAGGAAGAAGAGCTGGGTTGCTGTCAGGAGGGACTGCTGCTTTGCTGTTTGCTTTACAGTGTTGGCCTGCTGCTTGCTGCTTCTATCCTGGGAGTGAAAGGACTGGACTTTGCTTTCTACATCCTGCTCCAATTTCTCCAAGGGCTTGCGTTGAGCTTGCCTCCTATTAAGAAGTCTCTGGGCCATCAAAGACTTCACCTGCAATCACCTGGACTCTGCTGCTGTGAGTCCTACTCTGCCAAGTGGTGCCAAATCCAGTTCCTGGGCCCGTGGAAGTGAATTCTGGTGATACAAAGAAGAAAATCCACGCATCAACCCCAAGTGTCGCTCGGAACTGGTGCATCAGCGCCAAACCTCGACGCATCCCCGCTTCCTGCACCGGAGCGTGATCCTCGCTGGATGCAACGACCGCGGCTTATAACGAAGGCCCCAGCATTTCGTCGCAACACCTCAGAAGAACTGCAGCTGCGTGAGTCTTGAGCACCGCATCACTAAAGTCCATGATGCATCGCCCCGACTGCGGCGCAGTGTCTGCTTCAATTCTGTGGAATCAACACAGCACGACTTCACTTTCGACTCATTGTCCCTGGGCACAGATTTCTTCATTGACACCTCTCCACAGTAAGAAACTGAGTATGCCTGCAAACAACGCATCACCTCCCCTGCCTAGCAGTAAAGGACTGATGCATCACCTGCTTTTTCGACACCTCACCTGCCCTGCGCCTCGCATCATCTTTGATTTTTGACGCATCTAAGGTACTTTGTCCTGATAAAGTGCAACCATTGATTTTTAAGAACTGCAACTTTATTTAATCTTTGAAAATTTATATATTGACTTGTGTATGTTGGATCTTTGTCGTTTTGGTCTTGTTTTAATCAGATAAATATTGGCTATTTTTCTAAACTGGTGTGGAGTCCTTTTGTAGTGTTTTCACTGTGTTACTGTGTATGTGTGTGTGTGTGTGTGTGTGTACAAATACTTACACATTGCCTCCTGTATAAGCCTGACTGCTCTGTGCCAAGCTACCAAGGGGGTGAGCGGGGGTTATCTTAGGTGTGTAACTTACTTACCCTGACTAGAGTGAGTGTCCCTAATTGGACAGGGTACAAACCACTGCCAACAAAAGACCCCGTTTCTAACAGGCTGCAAGGGCTGGGCCTGCTCCAAATTGTGCCAAGGACCAGTAAGTGGACTCCAAGGGCTAGTTTGCTAGCCTCCTGTTAAGCTTCAGGGACACAAAAGCTAAAGAAGCCCTACACCTGCAAAATGCTCACCTGACCAGTTTGCCCTGGACTTCGCTGGTGTAGCTTGGGAGATTGCATTCTAGCCACCAAGAGGTCCCTCTCAGGTACTGGACCCTTGACTACTGCTGGACTGTACTCTCTCTTGCCACAGAACTGTAACTTACCAACTTAAAGCCAAAGATCACAAATAGATGCATGTTTACAGGTATAGATTTAGGAACAGACTCATGGATGTGCCCCAGTAGAAGCAGGAAGGACCTTTCTAGCTGACAGTCCAGGGAACACAGCAGGGATGTAACAGAAAGTTCTGGAAATCGAGGACTTTGGATACCTGGATGATGGTGTTGAGATATCTGATTGCCCGGACGTGTGTCTGGGAACTCCAATTAACTTCTGCAAGTTTCTTCATATGTAATGATCTCTAATTCACACATGTTCCTAAACCTGCAAACTAACCCTCCTTTGGGAATAACAGGTGGGTGGAAGAGGAAGCAGTCATCTGTCAGCACCGGATGCAACACTTGGTTGTAAGATCAAGAATAGTGACTGGGCCAGGCAGTCTTTCTTGTTTGTCAGCAAAGTAAAGTGGTTGTTAAAATAGGAAGGTAAATGGAGATGGGATGTTGCCCATAATCTAAAATACATTGGGGGTTTTATAGAACCTCTGTACTCCACATCAGTTTTTATGGAGCTTGATACTGACAGTTTGTTACTACTTTGGCCCCATTATGAGTTCTAGGTGAAAAAAATGGCTTGGATGTAATCCCAAGGTCGAAATTCCAGAGGAATTGCAAATTTTGACTGGTAATAACAGCAGGAAGCGGTGTTTGCACACCGACCAGTTCTCGCATATTTTTCTTCTCCCTTTTGGGTTGTTTCATGCACACACTTTATACGTTTTTCCTGCCAAAATGTGCAAGGAGAAAAACAAATGGGCACAGGGCAGGGTTCAAACACAAAACTCGTAATTCAAATGCAGAAACACCGGTATCGGCCTCACTGAAATTACAAGGCACCCCGGATCATCTTTTTTCTTTGTCGGGTGACTGACTGTTTATTACATGTGGCCGAAGGACGATGCTTTTTGCCTATTTCCTGAAAATGTGACTTATGTGGAAAAAGGATTGTGTTCCATGCATGTTACTGACTCTTCCACAGTCTTCCAGAGACTACAACCTGTTGGGCTTTCTCTTCCTGGTTTCCCCGTGATCTAGTCTGTGTATGCTAAAGGCTTCCCCCACCGCCAAGTCTAAAACTATACAGTCAGTCGCCAGCCACAGCGCAGCGCCTGCGCGGGATTATTCGGCGGGGCAGATTTTCCCTTTGTAGGCTAAACACGGCGAGGCTGTCTAGCTGCTGGCGAGCCGCCTCGCTTGCCCCCAGCTAAGGCCGCAGGCGGTCTCAACCTCAGGCCGGCGGGCCGCACAGCTCGTTGCTTTCAATTAGGATTTATTAGAACCGCCGTCCTGTTGCCAGGCCATGTTAGGAGAGGAAAAGGGAGGGAAAAACAAAACAAAATGCAGGTTAAACTGCCTCTGATCTTTAATTCATACACGAGGACACGTGCGCGAGGACCAGAGGCAGCAGCAGATGTAGGGCCTGCTCTACTCCCATTGAAAGGCACAGCCTGGGGACACACAGACCTGCCATCTCTCCACCTCTTACTTCCTTCACCGAGAGAAAAGGGTTTACTGCTGCTGTGCCAGTTCAAGAAAGAAGCGTGGCTTCTGAGGTCTAAAAAAAACAAATGTACAATATACAGAAGTGTCAAGTCAGAGCAGTTCATGATGTCACCTGGAACACCCAGCTTGGTGATAGCTGGGTGTACACCTCTCGGCTCTGAATAGCATATCTGTGTGCGCTCTCACCTGCTCAGCTAGGGTGGCTTCCCCACTCCACACAATCACAGACACCGTATTTCCATTCCTGGGATTTAGTGACAATTGAATGCATTCTAGGAGTTGTAGTCCCAGTGTGGTTCCATTGTACCAGCTAGACTATCACGCCAGATTGGGTTTATTAGCAAGTCAAAAGCCCAGGACTGGAAACACAATGTGGTGTGATGACAATGAGTGAGGTGGCCAACGCCTGTGTAACTAAGGCAAGGCTGCTGATACCTTCTACTAAAACCAGGGCTTTAAGTGGGCCGGGTCTCACGGGTGCTGAGCACCGGCAGTTCTTTAAAGCAGGCCTCGAAACGGGTCCCTATCGGGCTCTGTTTTGTGCCCTGGCACAGGCGGTCCCGGACTGCAGTGACAGCAGGCACATCCATGTGCGCTGCTCACACTTCTCACTAGTGGAGAAGTTACAGCATGACGTCATGCCAGGTGAGCCTTGTAGGGGAAGGGAAATCCTTTAAAGAGAGTAATTTTCTCTCTGGATTTCCCTTCTCTTTTTAAAACTCAAGAGAAGCAACATTGTCGTTTTGACACCAGGGCTTTAAGTGGAAGCTTTTTCAATCTCGTATACAAACCATAGTTGCTGCTTATTTATCTTGTGCAACAAACAACCATTGACAAAGCCAATAGTCCTGACTTGTTGTAGGTATGATGTTACTTGTTGTGCATATATCTGGATGCAATGACAGAAACAGCAAATTACAAGTCTGGCGACACACTATGCTAAGAACAGAGTTTTAGCTTAGGTGTTTTTATGCCACGCCCTTAATTACATTGGTCACGCCCCTTTGAGAGACCCCCCCAGTTTGCTCATCCCACTTAAAGCCCTGACTAAAACTGTTTATTCCAATAACACCAATAATAGTATATGCATCAGTCACTACTTCTGACAATAATGTGCATTCATATAGCACACACCCCAAACTCATGTCTCTTTGGTATTTAAAAACAGCTGTTAGTGTCATCCAACTTATTCATGCTTACCTTTTCGACTTCCGAAATGTGAAGTTGGCCAACCACAAATCAAACTTATGACATTCAAGTTACACAGCGATCTCTGAAGCAGGCTGCTCTCAACCCGTTGAGCTTCATTCGACCTACTTATGGCAGTACTAACAGTGGTAACTGTAGAAGTGGGTCTACTAGGAGGACTACTCAAATGGCTGCTACTAGGTGAAATCCGTCTGGTGTTACCAGGGCTACCAATAGCAGTTCTGTCTCTGCAAACACTAATAATATTACTGTTAATGATTATTCTACTACTTCTAGGTCTACCACTGTTGATACCTAGATTAGTACTTCTTTTGGTACTATTACTACTACCATTATACGAGAAATCAACCAACCATTCCATGGACGTTGCCTCCATAATACTAGAATACTGCGGGACTATTATGGTTTCACAAGGATAACCATTTCAGAAGCTGGACAGGCGTCCATTGTCTTTTCTGTGTTCCATGGATTACCACTGATCAAGTAAATAGTGAATTCAAACTACACGTTTACAAACAGTGAAGACAAACAAACAGGACCTGCTTAGAATACGCAGCAGCAAATGTGTTTCTCTAAAAGGAGAAAGGGATCCTTAAAAACACCTCATCCCTATTTTATTGTGAGGAAAGTGGTTCTGGAGCAGGCAGACACAGGTAATGGGAATATTGTGTAGTACATTTTACAATTTGTATTAAGAATATAATGGTGAAGGGGCGGTGAATCATAAGTGGTGGAACATATACCAGCGATCACAGGATATGAAGAACAGTGCAACCAGGTACTTATTGCTTGTGTAAGTAGACCATATGAAATAATTTCTACAATATTAAAGGGGAAACTGTAGGTATAAAGGGCTCTTCAGATCAGAAGAAGGGAATTGCATTTTAACTAAATTTATTAATGGTACTTCAATACCACAGACATAGCCACATCAGCAGCGGAGCGCTTTACAGAGAATGGAAGGAGAAAGAACAGTGGAAGAATGTACAACTCTGGTATTCAGCCAGGGAATGAAATCAGAGAGAGGAGGATAAGAAAGAAAAAGTTGAAAATGGGATTTATGGAAAGTTAAAAGGTTAGGTGATAGTTGTGGCTTTTCAGGTAGATGATTCTAGGGTTGTGATTTACATTTCTTGGTCTTTTGACACTCAAGTGAGTTGTGATTCACTTTAAGGTTTATGTTGACCTCCTATGATGCTAAATGTGTCTTATAGGTAGGAAGAAAGGCTGAGGTAGATGGATGGTCTTGGAAGTTAAGCAACAGACATAAAGGATGATTCTTGATTTGAGGGGAAATCAGCGGAGCTTTTTAATAATGGTATTGATGAGGTCTAGCTTCTTGACTTCTTCAGTTGTGAGTCCCAGTGGCATGAGCTTCAAGAGTGCCTATAGGGCTTTTAGCAGCTTCCCATGAAGAACAAGTTACTTACCATTGGTAACACTCTATCTGGTGGATACTCTATTTAATAGCAGATTCCTCACTTTATAAATACCACCAGGTGCCAGACTGGATCTGCTGAATTTTTTCAGTAATTCCATCGCTCTCCAGTAGGTGGTGTTGTGCGTCTCTGCACTGACTCTGTCCTGCACTGGAAGTGATGCCAGACCTACATATAATCACAACCCCTGCACGCTGATGTCAGTTTCTGTCTGAACCTTGTCAGCGCTGTCAGACGCAGAACCATAGGCAGATCAGAGTTGAAGTGTGCTGATCTCTAAACTAGAACCTTTTTAAGATGGAGAAAATAATCCATTCCACAGAACAGGCAGGTGCGAGGGTGGGTGAAGAATCTGCAGTTAGAAAGAATGTCCATCAGAAAGAGCATTACTGAAATTAAGTAACTTGTTTTTCTGATGTGTACTTCTAACCACAGATTCTTCACATGAATAGATACAAAAGCAGTACCTCCCAAGGTGGTGGATCTGAGGAAAGCCTAGACCAAAAAGTAATGCAGGATCGACCAAGAAAAGAGTCCCTCCCGATAGACCTGGCTATCATGGCAGTAGTGCTTCATGAACATGTGAACTGATGCCCATGGTGCAGCCTGATGGATGTCCAAGACAGACACTCCATATGGTAATGCAGTGGCAGCAACCATGGCCCTGGTGGAATAACCCTCAAACCTTCTGGGGGATGTTTCTTAGCCAGTGCATAACAGATTTTGACACAGAGGACTACCTATATTGAAACTGTTCTATTTTGTATGGCCTAGTCCTTTGCCCCTGTGAACTCCACAAAGAGCTGATTTTCCACCCAATGTTCTTTTGTGCTATTTTGAGACCCAAACAATGTGGTCTTTCTTCCTCTATCATGGGACGAGGTGGCACTGAGCATGACGGAACAGGTAATGGATTGCCTAACATGGAAACGTATGCAGAACAGGGGTTCCATGCAGTAAAAAGATTCAGTTTCAACAATAGATGTCATACTATAATGCACCAATAAAAAAGACAAACAATGCTATGAAAAATAGTTACTACTTTGTGAAGTGCTGGCTGCTCAAGGAATTACACAGTGAAAATAAAAAATATTATGTACAGTGTACGTTTCAAAAAAGAGACAATGGAACAAAAATAATGTATTTGTTATTGGCACTGTATGTATACATACTGAGGCAGTGAATGGAGTAATCCAAAAACAAAAGGGTACACAAGTAAAGGGTATGGGTATGGCTCAAGGTCTGAGAAAACAATGGCGTCCAAAGATCGCCTTGGAGACAGATGCCGTTATCAGCAATCAGAGAAGGAGTGAGACAGTGATTCTCATTGAAAAGAGTGAAAATAGTAGCCCGTAACAAATTAATTGTGAACTCAGAAAAGTGCCGCCTATTCATAAAGGAGACTGCGGAAGACAGCGTCATGTTGGAGCAGCCTAGATTGTTGTTGCACCTCAGGGCTGCAATGCCGTCTCACGCGAAGCGCTGATGTTATCCCTTTAAGAAAGATTGTTTTCAGAGTCAGAAGATGCAGATGGCTGTTGTGCATTGATTCGAATCAGGTGCACTTCAGATATGTGAGAACCAGATTAAGGACCTACTGAGGCACCACAAATATTGTGGGTGGAAACGTGTGTTAATCCTTTGAGAAAAAACATCACAACAGGTGATTTGAACAATGAAGGTTGATATGGTAAATGTAAAAAGGCAGACAAATAACATTTAACAGTGGCCACAGCAAGTCATTACTGGGCTAAAGATAACACAAAAAAAGCAGCACATCTGATAATTTGGCACGCAACAGTTTTAACGAGAAGTAAACCAAGCCACAAACTTCTCCCAACGTCCATCATTGATGTTTTTTTGTGGATGGCCGCCTGGCTGTCAAGATGCTATCCACTACCTCAAGAGGGAGATCGAACATAGTTAGTTGTTGACACTCAATCTGAACACATGGAGGTATAGATTACGCAGGCCAAGGTGGAGACCCATACCCTGTTTCTGTCACAGCAGATGCTCCCGAAGCAGCAGCCTGATAAGGGGACAGATGCTCATGCCCAGATGTTCCGGGTACCACAGTCTCCCTGCCCAATCCAGAGCCCCTAATATGACTTGAATCCAATCATTTCTGATATGCTTCAGAACTCTGGGCAACAGAGGAAGAGCAGGAAGGCATATTGCAGCCCCAAACTATACTCCAGGTAGAAGGCATCTCTGAGGGAGGATCACTGACAAAAATATCGGTCCAAAAATATTGTGTGGACACAATATATTATTTCAAAAATATGAAAGACAAAAATATCAAAAAGGTAAGTGCAAACAGGTAAGTATAAATTTACAATTTGAACTCCACTTCTACGTACCTTAAAGATATATATATCTTCAAGGTACATATATGAGGAGTTATATAGCATAAACTTTGCTTATCCATAATATTAAGACATTTAAATTATTATTAAGACTTTTTATATAGCGTTTCAGCTACCCATTTGAGGTTCCCTGGCGCTTAGACATCAGGTCAGGTCTATCCAGGTCTTGCTAACTCAAAACAACCAGGTCTTCAGCTGGCTTCTATAGGTCGTAAGCGAGGGACAGCTTCTCAGAGGTTCTGAAAGGGCGTTCCACAGCTTGGAACCTTGATACTCAAAAGATCGGCCACCCATATGAGTGTGTTTAACTCTGGGGGCAACGCATAGGGAAAGTTCACTGGAGCGGAGGGGACGGACAGGTTGGTGAGATCTAACAAATTTATGAAGATGTCAATGGCCAACCCCTGATATTACTCTGTGTACATAGCACAAGGTAAGGTTTTAAGAGAATTTGCTTCTCTATCGTAAGGCAATGGAGCTCCTGTAGGAGACAAGAGGCCAAGGCACTTTTCGTGAGTCTATAGTGCATCCTAGCTGCCGAGTCTGGACCACTTGCAACTGTCTAATAGAGGCCTTGTCTGCCCCCAGATAAAGCACGGTGCCGTAATCAAGTCTTGATACAATTAGTGCCTGAACAACCATCCTTTGAACTAGGAATCGGAGTAGCCAGATGATTTTCCGCAGCCATTTCTGGACGACGAAGCAGGTGGAGGCCACCTTCGTCACCTGGGGCTTCATGGGCAACTTGTCGTCCAGCAGGAAACCAAGGTTCTTGATCTTGGGAGCTAGATCTGGAAGAGGGACCAGGATTTCTGGCCAGTGTCGGGAACACCAAAGGAACAGGTTCTTTCCCAGCACCACTACCTCGGTCTTGTCTCTATTAAAGTTAAGTGAATAGTTGTTCATCCATGCTGCGAGCAAGCCCACACTGGAGTTCAAGGCCTCAGAGTTGTGGTATTGAGCAGATAACAGGGAGAAGACGATTTGCGTTTCGTCTGCGTATGAAAATAAAGTAAGGTCGCAACTTTCAGCCAGTGGGTGCACATTGATGTTAAATAGTGCCTAACTTAGGTAAGATCCTTGGGGATCTCATGAGGTAACGGCATGCCTCTCAGAGGAGGCAGTGGCTGAGTTCACCTGAAAAGACAGGTCCTTTAAAAAGGATGTCATCCAAGAAAGGGCTTTCTCTTGTAGACCCAAATCAACTAACCTCTCTAAGAGAAACACACTGTTGGAGGCCGCGCTGAGATCAAGTAGGATCAGCTTGGCCGTCTCGACCCCATCCAAGAACCGTCTAAGATGTTCTGTGTCTCCTAAAAGGGCAGATTCTGCACTGTGTCCAATCCTAAACCCAGATTGAGAGGAGTGAGGGGAAATATTGGGACTCCATAACACTGGAGAGTTGTCTGTTAACATGTTTCTCCATGATTTTGGCCATGATGAGAAGCATAGAAACTGGTCTATAATTAGACCACTTGTCAGGGTCCAGATTAGATTTCTTCAGGAGGGGCTGGACCATGGCATGTTTCCATGCCTGTGGAATATGCCCCTGCATTAGGGAAGAGTTAAGGAGTCCCACCAGAAGATGCAGAATGTCTGGGTCTAGGGAACTAAGCTTCGCAGAGGGGAGAGGATCTCCAGGAGAGCCAGACTTTATTGATGTCAGTAATGACAGGAACAATGGCAGATCCAAAGTGTTCCAAAAGTTCAATTTATGACGAACTTGTGTAGAGGCTGGACTAGTCTGGTCCTCGGAGACTGGAGGCCCCGTGCTGGTACTTGGCGGGGAGGCGTCCTTCCATCCAGTCTTTAATGAAAGCTGGATATCTAACATCTATTTAACAAAGAAACACGCCTGTTCCTCGCACTGAGGCTGAGAAAGTACAGGCGCCGGTGAAATCCTGTTCCTTAATCACTCTAAAAAGAGTTTTTGAACAATTTTGGGCAGAGGTAATTTGGTCTGAATTAAAGGTGGCCCGGGCCGCTCTACAGAGACTGTGATAGTTTCTCAAAGCTGTTTTGTATATGAGCTTACTATTCTCATCATAGGCAAGTCGACAGGACCTCTACAGGCCCCTACATCTTGATTTCTCCACCTGTAATGCCTCGGTGAACCAAGGAGCTGGAGGGTGGGATCTGACTGGGCGATTGATTTTAGCTGGCAACACTATATCCAGTGAATCCCTCAGCCAGTCATCAATCCTAGACTGCTCTAGCTCAGCCACTTGAGTTAATCTGGACAGTGTGTTCCTCAGTTGACTGTCAAGGCCTGGGATGTCTAGTTGCGACCATGCCCTAGACATGATCTGCGGCCCACCCCTTGCTCTGGCCGAAATGTGACATGTCCCTTCCGAAAAAGGTACAGTGTATTCGACCACAGTAATGGCATAGGAGTGTCCGAATCCAACAATTTTATATTGGCAAAAATTGGGCTGAAAAGATGTCCTGCTTTATGCGTAGGTGCAGAGTTAGTTAGATCCAGGCTCAGAGCTCTGAGGTCCTCAATCAGCGTCTGGCCAAAACAGCAGAGACTGTCCTCAAAATGGATGTTCAAGTACCCCAATAGTACGAAATTGGAGGATCTGAGGATCTGCGGGGTGAGTAGGTCAGGGAGCAGCGTGCACCAATTTCCAGCATAACCCGGTGGGCAATATATTAAGGTGCCCAATAATGTGAAGTTATGTGTAAGTTCCAACGAGAAAGACATTGCTTCACAGGCTGGTATTGGTAGTTCATAAGTATTGCACTTAAAATTGTTTTTAAACGCAATGGCGATCCCGCCGTCCGGCTTGCCAATCCTATCCCTCCTCACTACACAGTAGTTTGGTGGCATAGCCACAATAACAGTAGGGACAGAGGCATCATGTAACCACGTCTCCATTAAGAACATGGCATCAGGGGTGTGGTCCACCAAAAAGTTACGGAGATATTGTTGGTGGCTAGGTAACGAGGGTATATTAATGCAAAAGAAGTGAAACTTACTTTCGCGCCCGTTACTTGAAATGGTGGTCGCTCTGCTCCCTGGGCCATTGAACTAGCTACATTGCCTGTAGCAGCTTGCAGGCGGTTATTGTGCGCATTAGGGGAGAAGTTGCAGAAAATACAGGCTTGTAGGTTTTCAGATGGATTGAGGGACGCATGACAGGTATCTGAACAAATGGGGTGCAGTGCCCTTAGTTGTTCAGCATAAAAAAAACTTGAAATCAGGCCCAATTTCGGGCAGGGTTCCTGGCCCTATTCGGGCCCGGACAGGCACCATGCCTAAATAGGGGTGTGTACCTTAAACAAAGAGGAACTAGCCTGCTAACCAAGCAAAGCAACCGTCCCTGTAATGGCCACCTAAAATGTATCACAAGTGGGGCACTTAAACTTGTGCAACCACGCTCCTAAAAATGCCAGTTTTAAAAGCTCTCAGATTCCCCCAAACACAAGAACAAACAGTATATTTACAGCAATTTTAAAAGAAATTTTGTTATAAAAGACCGTTCTCAAGGAGTAGCAGTGCTCAAATAGACACCCTACCTGATGCTGCACGTCCGCAACTGTGCCATGCCTAAATAGGGGCGTTCACCATAAACAATGAGGAACTAGTCCGATAAGCGAGCAAAGCATACGTCCCTGTAATGGCCGCCTATAAAGCATCACAAGCAGGGCACTTAAACTCGTGCAACTACGCTCCTAAAAAAATGGCAGCTTTAAAAGAACCTTACCTTCACAATATTTTTTTCCTCGATATTCTTGGTATGATATTTTTTCCTGATACTTTGTCTAAACATCCCGAGGGAGAATCGCCTTGGGAAAATCAAACCAGGCTTCTCCTCATTGCCGGAAGATGACCTGTGCTATCTCAGGGTGTAATTACCATTCCTGATCCGCTAGGCATCTGCCCTGGTGTTCAAAGATCCTGCCAGATGGTTGGCCACCAGAGAAATGAACTAGCGACTTCAAGTATTTACACAGGGTCTACTATACGCGAGTGCGCCTGTGGAGGGCAGGGCTGATTGCCACCCCTGTGTGTCTTCGCTGTGGGAGTGGGGAGGGCACATTCATTCACACGGTCTGGGGCTGTCTCTCCCTGGACCGCTTCTGGAGGGGGGTATTTGACAGAGGCACAGAGCCTTCTGGCACAGGACGCAGAACCCAGGACCCCACTCTGCCCTGTTTGTTGCAGTACTACATGGCGGTGGCGTTGTCCATGAGAACCTGAACCACCCTCCCCTTGATGGATGGAAGGAAAATCTTCAGTGCCATTCTGGTCACCTGCAACTCCAATGAACTGATGTGCAGCCCGATCTCCGCTGGAGACCAGAGTCCTCTGATCTCCACCTTCCCCAGAGGACCTCCATAGCCCAGCAATATTGCATCTGTGCCAACCGTCAAATCTGGGTGGGGTATAGACATCCAGTCCCTATTTTCAGCGATGCTCTGCGACCCCCCGAGAAAATTTTGTATCTTGCCTCGAACTTGGTGGTCTCTTGCCGAATGAGGCAAGTTAAAGTGGCTATGTGACTGTGGTGGAGGGGCAGTGCACTGTCCCTGATGACCTGGACGTTGTTGGCTTGATCTCCGACCCTGGCCTTAAAAAGCTTGAAGGTCTGCTGTTGTGGTGGTTCTTGATGTTGCTGATAACTCCTGCTGAAACCTCAAAAGGAGGAAACACTTGCGGATACTGCTTCATGGGTGCAGAGAGGCCAAAAGAGTGTGCCGTCACACTGCTATCCTTAAAGCGTTCTAGAGCAGAGTCTGCTTTGTCTCCAAAAATCCAAGTGCCATCAAATGGCATGTCCATCAGGGACATCACCTGAAAAAAAGCAGTGGATCTCATCCAAGCATGACGTCTAAGTACCATGCTGGTACCGAGTGTCCTGTCCAAATAGATGGTAGGGTCCAGTCCTGTCTGGTTGATGTATTCCCTTGCATCCTGCCCATCTTGGATAATTTGCGCCAGGTTCAGTCTGTATTCTTCCGAGACGGTTGGCAAATTCTCGCCAATCATGTCCCACAGTGCGTGCTAGTAACGTCCCAGGACTCAGCTGAGATTGACAGATCTTAAGGCCAAAAGCCTCCATACATTTGGACTCCCTATCCAGATACGTAGTCGGAAATGAGTTTGGGTATAGTCTGCTGGTGGGCACTGACCCCAAACTTTCAAGAGTAATTTGTTGCAAAAGAAATGTCAGGTCTCCTGGCACGGGCCTATGACCAATGTCCACTTGCCTATTTGATGGCTGACAATAACAGGTTTTAGCCCATGTAGCCAACAAGGTATCAGTCAGTTCTTCATTAAAAGGCAAGAGTGATTCAGAGGAAGGCTGTCTAGGCTGCAGTACATCTGTAAGCACATTGGTTTTCACCTCAATAGAGGGTAATTGAAAGTTGAGAATGTCAGCAATGCGTCAAATAACCACTGCACAAGAGCCCAATTCTTCAGTAGCAGGACCCAGGTGTGAATTCAAACCAGTGTCCAGGGAAGTATCCAGCTCACTGGTTTTCTACAGGACCATTTAAAATTCATCATCATCATACATTTGACTATTATCTGGGTTATCATCTAGGCTATTTTGGCTATGATCTGAGTCTGAGCCTAAGCAATTGTGAAGTGAATGCCAATACTGAGGCAAAGGCAGAGTTCTAAATTAGTTAAATCAAAATTGGAGGAGGAAGGGACGTCAGCTGAGGTTGTTTTGGGTTCTGTTGTAAATCAGGAAGAACTAAAGGTTTTTCCTCCAGTATCAGCGGCGTCTGGACTGGACGAGGTGGGACTGTAGTGGGTTGTGACACCGGAGTGGTAATCAGTACAGGCGTTGGCCATGGAGTTGGGCTGGATCCTGCTGTGGGGTAGAGAGGCACAGACGGCATCAGGGACAGATTCACCTGCAGTAATCCAGCAGGAAGCCCTCTCATATCCTTGGGGCCCAAAGGAACACCAGAGAGAACCACGTCAAAAAGCCTGGAAAGAAAGGAACTGACATCAGCAAGCACGGGTGGTGATTGTATGTGGTTTCTGTGTCACTTAAAGGGTGGGATGGAGTCAACGTGGAGTCGCATGATGCCACCTACTGGGGGACAAAGGAATTGCTGAAAACAATTCTGGATCCATTCTGGGACTTGAGGGTATTCACAAGGTGAAGAATGTATGGTTAGAAGTATTCATCAGAAAGACATTGCAGGTGAAACATCTGCAGCGATCCCTTAAGGCAACCAATGGATGGCATTGCTTATAAGAGTATTACAGTTGGAGTCTGACCAGTTCTCTAGGGTGCTGGTCGCTTACTGATGTAGCAGGGAGTAATTATAATGAATTTTATAGGAGTAGAGGTGTTGTATGTCAGAAAGTAATCTACGGAAATATAGTCTAAAATAAATATCCAGGCCTAAATGTGGTTTACAAACATATTGTCCCTTTGGGTGTAGGTATTCTATTACCTCCAATGGAGCCAATATTTAGGGCACAATATTTATGTCAGATGATATTCTGATACCAGACCATAAGGAACTAATAGTGGTGACAAGTCTGCCACCCTGTATTTGTTTGGGAGGAGTCTAACATAGTGCATGCTCTAGGTCATCATATGCCTTATATTAGGAGGGTGATGATTCTATGTGGGATTACAGAGGGGTTGTGCCTGTACCTCTATTATTGTAACTGATAATAGATGAACTCTCAAGGATAAGTAAATGCATTTTTTTTACCTTGGTCCTGTTTCCCATATAACGTGGGGTGATTAACAACACGTGTGAGATAGTCTAGGGCAAAAAAAAAATAAACACAGCAGAAACATTGCAAAATGAAGAGAAGAACTTGGAAGCTAAACGGTTACTGGTGAGAATAAACAGAAAATTGTGATCTGGAAGAATCAATTGAATGCAACTACGAAGGCGTGTGTCTTTTAAAGACCAGACTCACATGCAATCTCAAGGCAAGGTTTAGTGCTATTTGAATGCTGTTGTGGGAAGTAGTATAAAATATATGAATGTTGTTGCCTTGGGAACACAGAGGCAGAGAGATTTTTATTGGAGCATACTGGAAAGTGAAGCAGAAGTAATGGTGTAATGTATGTGATTGAATTAGGAATAATCCAGTGTGGCTCTAAGCCACAATGTCTTTGTACCAGAATAGTTAAGGGAAATTGTTTTTCATAGCTGGAGCTTTAGGACCGAGTTTGAAGGTTTGATTTGGGCAGACCACCATGGCTAGGTTAAGGATGGACTTTCAATTGTGCAAAAAGTGTAGGGCACTTTCAGTTGCTTCTCTTCAGAACATTTCAAGCACATCCACAAAGACAAGGCATGATGCCACACTGTGAAATTTGAACGTAAACGCTGAAGAACAAGTAGGCCTAGGATGGCAAAGAAGGTCCACAATGCAGGTTGAGCAGCACCGGCTGAGAAGGAATGGAGGACCAGTAGCTGCCGGGAAGAAATAGAGAACCAGTGCGCAGGCCTTGAAAAATCATGAAAATGTTACTGGACCTGCAGATCTACTGACTTGAATAATCTACTTGACCTGAATGTAATATGCTTGACCCATAAACTAATCTCAAATTGTGTGATCCTAGGCAAATATTTTCAGTCACCTTTTTCTTCATTTTCACATATGAGAGCACCTTCAAATATGTTAGTTCAGCATGTCTGCTGTACAAAAAAACGAATGTGTTTATTTAATAGAGTAAACTTTTGCTCCATGTATAAAAAGACTAGCCCACGTATAGAGTACATATGGCCCTTAAATTGACTCTTAATTCACTAACAGCATCGTCATCAGGGGTGGGTAGGAATGTTTCTCAGTGCATGTTAAAAACTCACTCTTAATAAATATATTAGCAAAGCATGAAATGGTAGCACATTGGCATTTACAGACAGCACATTTTCCATTGAAATTGCCATAATTTCCCCACTGACATGCAGTTTTACTGATAAAGCTATACAGGTATAAATGATAATGTGTGGAAATCGGGTTTTAGCAAATATGCATCATTTGCGCATCACCAAGTAAAGTGTTGTGATTTGTTTTGATCTTATTAAAATCTTTGCTTCCATCACACTTCAGAATGACCAAAAAATGTGCTTTCCTAACTGCTATTTTTGCAATAATTTGTACAGTTCATTTACAAGCTATATAAATGTGTGTTAGAAAGCAAATTAACATCCTATAGCCTTTCATTTCCCACTTCCCTTGTCAGACAGTTCACTTTACAAAATCACGTAACTTTGCAGTCAGAGAAAGAAAAGCAAACACTAATCTCCAAGATAAAATGGGCAGCACTTTGTAAGAAGACATAAGCTGACATTTGACCTCTGTTTTTGAATGCACAGCAAATGTGACAAGATAAAAACAAGATTTAAAGATATCTTTATTGCTCATTCTTTTTCTGAATGAACAGAACACTTGTACTTAAAAACTAACTCGCCCTAATAAAATCTGACTTGCCATATCGAGTGGGCGAGTAGATTTTTTGAGGGATGGTGGGTCTCGCGAAGGACTTGAGGACCAAAGTGTCTAGAGAAGGAATGGAGAACCAGTAGTTACAGGGAAGGAACGGAGGACCGGTAGGTCCTCTGAAAAAATAGGGGACATGTAGGTCTAGGAATGGAAATAAAGACAAGTAGGTCCTAAGATATATTGGAGGGACAGTGGACCGAGGGTAGCAAAGTAGGACAAGTAGGTCCTGGGACGGAATGGAGGACCAGTGGGACCTGAGAAGATATGGAGGATCAGTAAGTCCTGGGAAGAATTGGAGGACCCTTAGGCCTGGGAAAGTATTAGAGGACGAGAAGGAAGGAATGGAGGACAAGTAGGTCTGCGGTAGGAATTGAGAACCAGTAGATCCTGGAAACGAGTGGAATACCAGTAGGTCCAGTAGCTTTATAGGTCAGCCTAGTAGTAACTATGGAGATGGAAGCTTGCAACATTTGGTTTAGAGGACCAGTATGTAGGAAAATGGGGTGGAAGGGTCTTAGGCCCAAGAATGTTGTAAACTAGAGGAGGGAGAGAGGTAATGCATTTTCAATCATTGATGTGCTTGCTAGAATAGTGTTTGTGGACAGACAAGTGAGGTGTAGCAATATCTGTAAGCCCGGACCTGTCGCATTAGCATGCCTTTCACAGCACATCTCGGTGTGTGTGGCTGATTGCATCATTTCAACATGGAATGCTCTTCTCCGTGGTTGCTACAGGATTAGACACTCTCCAGGACAGGGGACGATCACTCGCAAGGCATGGCTGCTACGGTGTGGACGTGCAGCCTAGGCTGATTAATTCAAGTCTACCGCAGAGCAAGCCCTGCTGTGGGCTGCTGTGTTGGAGCATACTCTGCAGGGGGTCTTTTGCTGTGAGCCACCATTAAACATAAAGGCCGTAGGAAAGCATTGTCCTTCAACAGGGTTCCAGGCAGGGGGGCAGGCAGGCAATGGAGGAAGTTGTTACTCGATTGGAGATTGGAAGAGAGCCCACCCTGTGCACAGATAAACAGAGCCATCACGAAGTGATGAATGGCGTCACATGGTAAGGAATATTGGATCCAGAAAGACCAATTGCGATGAATTTGTGACTCTTAAAAGAATGCATCAATGCTGATAAAAACGCAAGAAAAGAAACTCAATTTCTCTATCAAGTCATAGCGCAGGCACAGCATGTAGCAGACCTGCCAACTCACATGGTGCCATTGTGTGTCACACGATTTCGGCTCACTTCACACGGTCACCCAGTAAGGAACCAAAATCACACAGGGGCAAAGAAGACAAGCTCAAAACCACTGAATAAAGTGGCTTTCCAGCTTGCCTTTAGTAGCTGTAAGCAGCTGATGTCCATGAAGAGGTGTGAAAACACCCCAGGATGTCGGCGATAGCCTCAGCGACCCTTTGTTGTTTTTTCTGGGAGGTGGTGGGATGCTTGGTGAGGGGCATAGTGCCTCTTAGGTATCTCTCTGCTCAAGGCACTGCCCCTCCTTACACCGTGAAATTTATTAGTAAGCTGGCAGGTATGATGCAGTGTTGGTACACCGTAAGCAGTCACAAACCATGTTTCCTGACAATGCAAGTGCAGTACCATACAGAGCTCCCACCAGACACGCAGAAGAGGGACAGCCTGAGAAGGGTCTTGGCTTCCATCCAACACACACAGAGCAGGTAAAATATGGCCTGTGAGACTCCAAGCTTCCCTAAAATACACAGAACTGATGCAACAGAGTCTGTGATGGCCCAAGCTTCCCTACATCACATCAAACATTAACAGCATGCTCAATGACAGTCCATACTGCCCCACAATACAGAAAAAACGTATATCATGGGCTCAGAAGGTGCTAGAGAGATGCAAACTTTAAAACTCCATTCATTGGCTATAAAAGGACACAGTTACAGCACCAATATATACTCTGTCTTTCAAATTGTGGAAATCCAAATGTTGATTGAGGGGGATTACCCATTTCAGTACAATTATTTACCATGGTCCTACTAGGCTAAGTCATTCCAGTGAGATATTTTTTTTTTTTTTTTTTAAACAAATTTTATTTGTCAAGTTGCACATGTATTGCAGAGCTCTGTACCCCAGAGACATCTGCCCAATCAAACCATATAGATATGATGACTTTGACTTTTTCCAATGACATTCGAACATATAAATGCAACAAAAAACTGTAGACCCCAACTACCCCCCCCCCACCCTCCCCCCGATCGCACAATGTCCGCACAGTCCCGTCCATCGCCGATGTGCATAGCTGGGCGAATGAGTCCCTCCAGTTCCCCTCGCACTGCACCCCCACAGCCCCGAGACGTACATACAAATTATCCCATGGGATGGGTCTCTGATCCTGATGGCGGGTCTAACATCAGGCCCCGATAGTCCGCCCAGCGTTTCCAAATCTTGTAGTGCTTGCGTGGGCATCCCCTAGCGACAAAGATAGGTTGTTCCAACCCCATACTGAAGTCAAGCCCATTCTTCCATGCGGCCACAGATGGGACCCTTGGCGCCTTCCAAGACCTGGCAATGTCCCTCTTCGCCAGTGTAAATCCCAACTGCATGAGGTGTCTCTAATAGATGTTGCCCCCTATCCCCCCCATAACATGAAGTAGGGCCAGCTGCGGTGAACGAGGGAGCTCCCACCCCAGGACCTCCGAGAGACAGTCAAATACCCCCCTCCAGAAGCGGTCCAGGGAGAGACAGCCCCAGACCGTGTGAATGAATGTGCCCTCCCCACTCCCACAGCGAAGACACACAGGGGTGGCAATCAGCCCTGCCCTCCACAGGCGCACTCGCGTATAGTAGACCCTGTGTAAATACTTGAACTGGACAAGGCGGAGTCGCATCGCTATAGCCGCTCCCCGCGGGGCTGCCAGGGCCTCAGTCCAGTCCTCCTCCTCCAATGTGCCCACATCCTCTTCCCAGTCCCCCCGGAGCTTCTGTAATGTGGGGGAGCAATGAGTAACCAGGGATTGGTATATTCGGGAAATTTTCCGGTCTGTTAAATCTCCCATGAAGACCTTAGCCTCCAATGGGCTAAATTCCGGTAAGGACTCTAGGCCCACCAAGCTGGGGGACAGGGCGTGCCGAAATTGAAGGTAGCGATAGAACTGGGAGCGTGGCATATGAAATTAGTTTTGAAGATCTTGAAATGACCAGTGAGATATTCTTAGTGTACCACTAACAGGTAAAGTCATTGGGTTGGGAGATATTAGCCCATGCTTTATGAGCCTTCTGGATTCTCATCGTGACTGGGCAGACCATTCAGCCATAAATTGGACTTCGAAGTGCCGAAATAATCATTAAAAAAATCATCCACCGAAGACAATGATAAGTGACACTTGGAAATTCAGTCTCGGGTTCTCTTAGATCAAATGTCAAAACGTTTTAATGGTTATGAAATTAGCAAAGCAATAGCAGGAGGAAAGGGTTTCGTATTACATGCAGGCAAACCACCAAACTCTTTTTCAGCACTTATCTTCTGCACAGAGACTCTCCTGATATTTACATTAGTACTATTCCATTCTAGATGCCATCTGTGATATCAAAATCCTGCACCTTGCAGCACTCCGATGTCTTTATTGGCTTAAACACTTTATAAATTATAGATAATGGCTATCAGCACGCTCACCAGGTACTACATATGTTGTAGCAGTTCAAGACGCCGAGCAACATGTGGCACATGTACATTAGGAGCTGGTACACCGAAAAGGTCCTTATAGCACAGTGAAAGGAGACAGTTACACGGACTACACCATGAAGCACAATGTCCTATTTTGGTCTATACAAGATCAAGCTTCCCAAGATGAGGCTTGACACTGACTGACTTTCCACTTTATTTTCTACCAATGAATTTTCTACCTGAAAAACAAGTTACTTACCTTTGGTAATGCCTTATCTGGTAGAGGCTATCTATCTGCAGATTCCTTACCTTAGAATATCTCTAGGTGTCAGACCGGATCTGAACGATTTTCGAGCAGTATTCCTGCTGGTAGTTCGGCTCCGCACTGGCGTTGTCGGTGTCATTCATGCTGGAAGTGACTTGCACAGTACCTATATAGGTACCACCTCAGCACGCTAACGTCAGTTACTTTTGCATTACCAAAGGTAAGTAACTTGTTCATCTGATAGAGACTTCTAGAGGCAGATTCCTTACCTTAGAGTAGACACCCAAGCAATAACTCACCGGAGGTGAGTCTGCAAACTCGATTAGATCAAAAAGTCCTGCAGGACCGAATGGATGAAGTGCCTGTCACGACAGACTTGACTGTCCAGGCAGTAATGTTTTGTGAACATGTGCAGTGATGTCAATGTTGCGCCTGATAGATGCCCAGGAGAGGAAAGCCGCACGCTAACGCAGTGGTCGCATCTTTGGCTCTGGTGGAGTGAGCCCACAAGCCCTCAGGGTGCGGCTCCTTGGCCAATGTGTAGCAGATCTTAATGCGCATGACGATCCATCGCGAGATGGTCCACTTCTGCACATCCTTCCCTTTTCTTGCTCTGACATAGCCCACGAAGAGTTGATCATCCACCCGGAACTCTTTTGTGCATCAAAGTAGAAAGACAGTGCTCTTTTTGGGTCCAGATGGTGGAATCTCTCCTCTCCTTTTAGGGATTAGGCGAAGCAAAGAAGGTAGGCAGGATTATGCTCTGGCCTACTTGGAAGGGAGTGACGTTTGGAAGGAAGGAGGCATGTGTCCGGAGGACCAGTTTGTACGGGTAAAAGGAGGTGTAGGGAGAGTCCACAGAGAGTACCTGCAATTCACTGACCCTCCTGGCCAATGTAATGGCCACTCCGACTCCCGCAGGAACGCGGTGATTGCAGAAAGATATCCTTTGACAATGCTAATAGCAGAGCATTGCTGGGCCAAAGATATGGCAAACAAAAGAATTTTGGATAAAGGTGCAGAAAGGGGTTCAATGTTGTGGGAAGCACACCATGACACAATCTTATGGCAACGGCAGGCGTATACCGACTTGGTGGAGGGACGCCTGACTGCCAGAATAATATCACAGACTGTCGCTGTAGGAAAGTAGGATCTGCTTTCATAGTTACACCCACTTTTTGCCGGTGTTATTCCGTTTTATGACCAGTCTGACTGGGATCCTGCTAATCAGGGCCCCAGTCACAGTGTTACCTCCCTAAATTTGACAGTGGTAAGTACTTTGGTACCTTCCCAATTGGCTGCTGGTGTACCCATGTAAGTCCCTAGTATATGGTACTAAGGTACCCAGGGCATAGGCACACCAGGGGTCTCCGATTGGCTGCAGCATATAGTATGCCACCCATGAGACACCACTCAAACTGTGACTACAGGCCTGCCATTGCAAACACCACTTATGACTGATATAAGTTCCCTCATATCTGAGGTCACTGCACTTAAAACCTATAAGTCACCCCTAAGGCAGGCCTTTCAATCCTGAATGCAGGTTGCTAGGTAATAAACGTGAGGGTGCCCTGCCTGAGCAGGACACCCACTACAAACCCCAGAGTCGATACTCCAGGCTTTGTAAGTGCGGTCAGCCCTTTTGATACATATAGTGGTCATGCGTCATTACGCGATGGCTAGCTATATATTGGGTGGGCCGAACCTGGGCATGTATGGTATCAAATATGTTGGAATCATACCCCAACACCGTTACCGGTGTTGGAAGTATAATTCCATGCACTGGGGGCTCCTCCGGGAAGTCCCAGTACTTCCATTAACTGCCTTCCAGGGTCTGTCAGCAAGGTAGTGCTGCTGCCGACCCCAGACACAATTCTGCCCTTCTGCAGCTGAGCTGAGCTCAAGCAGGGGAAGGTAGAACAATAGGTTTCCTATCACAGGGAGGTGTGACCATCTCCCAGACAGGATTTAGTGTATTAGGCTGGGGTGGGGGTGCTTGCCAGCGCCACCAGACTGCTTTGAAGGGCACATTTGGTGCCCTCCTTGTGTACTCAAGTTTGAGCCAGTTCAGGGAGCCTTTGGCTCCCGCTATGGTGTGAAACTGGACAAAGGACATGGTAGTATCCTTCCCTCTGTCCAGCCCCTCCTATGGGAGGGACCCTTGAATTGTCCCAACACTATCACTAGGGCTTACCTGTGGGTGGCTCTTCAGATTCGTAATGGGACAAGATTCAAACCCAAAACCACTTCAACTTCGACCGTCTGGGCACCTTGGACTTCACTGGAATTCGCCTGGAACCGAGATTGCACCAAGGATGACTCCTGCTGCTCCCGGTCTCGGCGTTCTGCCAGTCTTCTTCATCATCTGTGCCAGTGCTTCATCCAGGTTCCTCTCCAGGCCTGTGGGCATCAAGAACACCCGAAACTATCTCCTTTGGAGTGAAGGAGTCACTCCTCTGCATCTGCAGGCACCACAACAAAGCTGACTGGTCTGCTGCTCCTGACGTCCCACGGACTCTGAAAGGCTCAGCAACACAGGTGGTAGTTCTGCAACTCCCTCGAGGCCTGACCTGTCCTCTCAGCAAGTTTGAGGCCAGTATCCCTCGTTGGAACCGCTGGAACAGAACCCCTGGGCTCCGAGTCGACATGCCATTGCCAAGGCTTGTTGGCTCTGTATTCCAGAGATCTTCAGGCTACAAGAAGCTCCAGCCTCCAGCATTTTTTCCTGCCAAGATCTTCATCCTCACTGCATCCTCTGCACCGTGGGCCTGCATCTTTGGTGAGCTGCTCGAGGTCCTCTTGCGACTCCTGTGCCTTCGGCCTGTGGGTTCTCTTGAGGGTCTTCTTTGGCTTCAGTGGGCTCCCCTGCTTGCTAGGGGCCTGCTCTGACTCTCCTGCAATTGGTGAGTTCCTTGGACCTTGCTGGTCCCAACAGAGCTCCTTTTTTGTTTACCACGTCTGTTACTGCTGCCAAAGCTTGTTGGTTCTCCCGCCAGACACCGACCCCCTGGTTCTCGACTTCCGATGTGGGACAGCTCGTGAATGGCTCCTGGTCTTCCCCAGCGTCGTCTGGTCCTCACAGCTGCAGCAACAAGGTCACCGTCATCACTCCTGCATCTTCCGTCATGGGTAGTCATTGGTCTTCCGTGCCTCCTTGTCACCTCCGAGTGGCATATACTCTGTCCTCTCTGCTTGCAGGTACTTCTCGTCAAGAGTCCATCCTTAGATTCCACTGGACTTTTCCACTTTCCTCCCCAGTGGCATCTTTCCAGAAGCCTCCATTGTGGTCTACGGCGGTTTCCGACGTCACTTCACATCTATGCACCCAGCTTCCCTGGTGTAGGTATTCGGGTTCCTGGGGTATCCACGGGTGGGGTGACTTTCCAACCTTCTGTCTTCCACTGGGTTTTTTCAGGGTCCACTGGGAAGGGTCCTTCTTCTTTCCACTCTGCACACGGCATCCATGGGGTTCCTGGATACTTACCTCGGGTGGTTCTTTGTGTCCCTAGCTCTTCTAAGCCTCCTGGTTCAAGTTCCTACTTATGTCGCAGTTCGCATTCCACTTCTTTAGTATATGGTTTGGTCTCCCACTGGAGACCACTGTGTATTTGTGCTTACTTACTTGTTTACAGTTGGAATATTGTGTGTATTGTGTTGATATCTTCGGGTAGGAGATATACCAATGTGTTAGTGAGTGTGTATAATAAATATCCCTATTAATATAACTACACTGTGTGGTTCTTTTTCGTTTAACCTACACTATATGACCTCCACAGGGCTTGGTCGCCCCACTCACTGCTGCCGCTCCTGCCTGCCTTGCCGCCTCCTGCCTGGAGATTCCTTCGCTCGCTGCCCGCTGCTCCTGGGACTTTCCCGCTGCCTGCTGCTCCTGGGACTTCCCGCTGCTCCTGGGACTTTCCCGCTGCCCGCTGCTCCTGGGACTTCCCGCCACTGCCTCCCTGCGGCCCCGCCCCCCGTGATTCCATTCGCCGCCCCGCTCCCGCCACCCAGCTGCTCCTCCCTCCCGGCTCCTTACTTAAGGGGACCGTAGGGGACCACAGAGTGTGACCGCTCAGCCCTCCACAGGGCTTGGTCGCCCCACTCACTGCTGCCGCTCCTGCCTGCCTTGCCGCCTCCTGCCTGGAGATTCCTTCGCTCGCTGCCCGCTGCTCCTGGGACTTTCCCGCTGCTCCTGGGACTTTCCCGCTGTCCGCTGCTCCTGGGACTTTCCCGCTGCTCCTGGGACTTTCCCGCTGCCCGCTGCTCCTGGGACTTCCCGCCACTGCCTCCCTGCGGCCCCGCACCCCCGTGATTCCATTCGCCGCCCCGCTCCCGCCACCCAGCTGCTCCTCCCTCCAGGCTCCTTACTTATGACGCCCCCTGAGCGACCGCGCAGCGGCCGCGCGCAGTGGGAGCACCGACGGAGCGCCGAAGATGCGCCAAAGGTAAGCCCGTCTGCGCCCGTCCGCGCCTGGCCCGCGCCCAGCGCCAGGACCCCTGGATCCCACCGATGCAACACTACTCGACGGACCTACGACGCCGCCACCCTCACCGCACTCAATGCCGGCCGGAACCCTGCCTGCTACCGAGCCTCACCGAGACGCACCCACGGACCCTTCACCTGCCAAGCCTGCCGATTCACCTGCCCCCGGACGTGCACCACCTCCGCCAAGTCGAGCACCAGCAGCAACCACCTGAAATGCATCCTGTTGAACACCCGCTCCGTCCACAGGCACGCCGTGGAACTCTGGGACCTGCTCGACGCAACAGCACCGGACGTCGCCTTCCTCACCGAAACCTGGATGAACGCCTCCTCAGCGCCCGACATCGCCATAGCCATCCCGGACGGATACAAGATCACCCGGAAGGACCGCGTCAACCAGACGGGAGGAGGCATCGCCATCGTACACAAGAACACCATCCGCATCTCGACTAACTCCGACGAGACCTTCACCGCCGCCGAACACCTACACTTCCAGATACACACTGACCCCAAGACCACCCTCCGAGGCACCCTCATCTACAGACCCCCGGGACCACGCACACTATTCAGCGAAGACATCGCAGACTTCATCAGCCCGCACGCCATGCCCTCCGCCGACTACATCCTCCTAGGGGACCTCAACTTCCACCTGGAGAACAACAACGACAGAAACACCACCGCCCTGCTGGACAACCTCGCCAACCTCGGACTCAAGCAACTGGTGAACACGCCCACCCACTACGCCGGCCACACGCTTGACCCCGTCTTCTCTTCCAGCAAGCACATCTCCTTCAGCCACGCCACCGGACTCCACTGGACCGACCACAGCTGCGTCCACTTCAGCTTCAGAAAGACTGCGACCCACCACCACCCGCAACAGGCTCCCCGCCGGAGCTGGAGCAAGATCACCGCCGAGCAGCTCACCGCCTCCCTCAGCCAGAACACACCCACCAACACAACGGACCCAAACGAAGCAGCCAGCAACCTCGCCAAGTGGCTGACCGCCTGCGCCGACGACCTCGCACCACTAAAAAACCCTCCCAGCAGACCCGGAAGCAAGAAAACCCCTTGGTTCACCAACGAACTCAAGGAATTCAAGAAGAACTGCCGCACTCTCGAGAAAGCCTGGCGACTCGACCAGACCACAGACAACAGGACCGCCCTCAAGCACGCCACCCGCAAACACCACCAGCTGATCCGTGCCACCAAGAAGTCGGCACTCAAAGAACGACTGGACAACAACGCCCACGACAGCAAGGAACTTTTCAGCATCGTCAAAGAGTTCTCCAACCCCAGCGCCGGAAACAACGACATCACCCCCTCGCAAGACCTCTGCAACTCACTCGCCGCGTTCTTCCACCGCAAGATCACCGACATACATAACAGCTTCGACGCACAGACCACGCACCCTACCGCCGAACCAACGCCCGCCACCACCACCCTCTGCAACTGGACCCCGATCAGCACCGAAGACACCACCCGCACGATGAACTCCATCCACTCCGGATCACCAACCGACCCCTGCCCACACCACGTCTTCAACAAAGCCGACGCCACCATCGCACCCCATCTCCGGGACATCATCAACTCCTCCTTCCACACCGCCACCTTCCCGGAGAGCTGGAAGCACGCCGAGCTTACCGCCCTCCTGAAGAAACCAACGTCGGACCCCACCGACCTCAAGAACTACCGTCCCATCTCGCTCCTTCCGTTTCCGGCCAAAGTCATCGAGAAGACCGTCAACAGACAGCTTGCCGCCTTCCTCGAGACGAATGGATCCCTCGACCCCTCGCAGTCCGGGTTTCGGGCCAACCACAGCACCGAGACCGCCCTTATCGCAGCCACCGACGACATCAGAACCCTAACCGACAACGGGGAAACAGCAGCCCTCATCCTCTTGGACCTCTCCGCGGCGTTCGACACCGTCTGCCACCGCACCCTAGTGAAGCGCCTCAGCAACATCGGAATCCGAGAGAAAGCACTGGAATGGATCATCTCGTTCCTCGCCGGAAGAACCCAGAGAGTCCGCCTCCCCCGTTCAGATCCGAGGCCACCGAAGTCATCTGCGGCGTTCCACAAGGATCTTCACTCAGTCCAACCCTCTTCAACGTCTACATGAGCCCCCTCGCAGCCATCGCACGCCAACACAACCTCAACATCATCTCCTACGCCGACGACACCCAGCTGATCCTCTCCCTCACCAACGACCCCACCACCGCCAGAGCCAACCTACACGACGGGATGAGAGACGTCGCCAACTGGATGAGGAACAGCCACCTTAAACTGAACTCAGACAAGACGGAAGTCCTCATCCTGGGCTCATCACCCTCCGCCTGGGACGACTCTTGGTGGCCCCCGGCCCTGGGCACCGCGCCCAAGCCAACGGACCACGCACGCAACCTGGGCTTCATCCTGGACTCCTCCCTGTCGATGACCAGACAAGTCAACGCCGTCTCATCTTCGTGCTTCAACACCCTGCGCATGCTCCGCAAGATCTTCAGATGGATCCCCACTGAAACCAGGAAGACCGTCACCCAGGCACTCGTCACCAGCCGACTGGACTATGGGAACACCCTCTACGCCGGAACCACAGCCAAACTTCAAAAAGACTCCAGCGCATCCAGAACGCCTCCGCACGACTCATCCTGGACATCCCCCGACACAGCCACATCACCGGACACCTGAAAGACCTGCACTGGCTCCCCGTCAGCAAGAGAATCACGTTCAGACTCCTCACCCACGCACACAAGGCCCTCCACGACCTGGGCCCCAAGTACCTCAACGACCGCATGACCTTCTACACGCCCACCCGCCAGCTACGATCAACCAGACACGCCCTCGCCACCATACCACGCATCCGCAGAGCCACCGCCGGAGGAAGATCCTTCTCCTACCTGGCAGCCAAGACCTGGAACTCCCTCCCCACTCACCTTCGGCGAACCCAGGACCATCTCTCCTTCAGGAAGCAGCTCAAGACCTGGCTGTTCGAGCAGTAACTTACCCCCTCCCCCAGCGCCTTGAGACCCTCCCGGGTGAGTAGCGCGCTCTATAAATGCCGTGATTGATTGATTGATTGATTGATTTAGTTCTGGTAAAACAAGCTGCTTAACACTTCTTCTGGACTAAGCCTGAAGGCTGCTCTCCACAGCTACCACTAAGCGAGCTTTCTATGGTTGTCTAAGACCACTAAAATCACCATAAGGCTTGTCTGGATTATTACAAGGTGCTTCACTTAAATAAGTGTGCACCATATACTAAGCCAGCTTCCTACATTGGTGGCAGCGGTGGGATTTAAGCCTGCACTGTTTTACCAGCTAATCTAGGTGTGGTTGGATGAAAAACCATCACTAGCATTAGGCAGATATAAAATATTTTTTGTAAGTAGTAAGTTCTACTGAACTTTTAGATTGGTTGTTAGGGCCTAGCACAACCCTTTCTCCAATCTTTGGAAGTTTAGTTTCACTAGGGTGGGTGGGTGCAACACCACATTACACCTAGTCACTATGTCTTTAATTGTGGATCCCAGTGGGTCCCAACCCTCTAGATACAGTGGTCTTAAGTTCCAGGAATGATTGGTCAGAAGGGCAGGACAAAGTGGGTGGGGATGCTCTGGGAGATGTGTCAGGAGGGGTCCCCCCTAGTGACCTTAATTCTGAGCATGACCAGGAGGAGTCTGATGACTCCACAATGGTGATCGATGATCCCCCAGGGAATAGTACAGATGGTACAGAGGGAGTCCCTAGAGGTAGGTCCCCCTTTATTCCTCTTGGGAGGGTGCAAAGAGTGAAAGGGAGGTCTAGATCCTCCTCTGTCCATTCCAATACCTCAGAAACATCCATAGGGACCTCCATTTCTAGAAAAAGGGAGGACTCCTTAGATAGGGAGTACCACCTACTCAAACTTGAGAGAGTCAAGCTCAAGCTCAAGCAAGAGCAGTTGGACCTTGACAAGGAGACCCTGGTAGTCCAGAGGGCTAGGAGAAATTTGGAACTAGAGTCCCATGGTGGCAGCACTAGTGTACCTAGAGTCAGGGAAACTTCCTTTGATACTAGGTACCTGAGCAGGATAGTCCCTCCTTACCAGGAGGGGGATGATATCCATAAATGGATCACTGCTTTGGAGAGGGCCTGTAAAGTTTAGAAGGTCCCCCAAGGGCAGTGGGCAGCTATCCTGTAGCTCTCCTTTGCTAACAAAGGTAGAGACAAACTTCTCTCTGTCAGAAAGGAATATTCGAGACTCTTCAAGACTATACAGTCTTGAAAAGTGCCCTTATAGATGGATTTGGTTTAACCACTGAGCAATACAGGGTTAAGTTTAGGGATACACAGAAGGCACACACCCAAGACTGGGTGATTTTATAGACAATGCTATTAAGGCTCTGAAAGGCTGGCTTCATGGAAGCAAGGTGCATCACTATGAGGGATTGTACAATTTGTTGATGAGGGAGCACATCCTTAATATTTGTCAAAATCAGCCACTGCACCAGTATCTGGTGGACTCTAATCTGACCTCTCACTAAGAATTGGGAAAGAAGGCAAACAAATGGGTCCAAACCAGGGTTAAGCACAAAGCTCATGGTAGTGGTGACCAGAAGCAAGATTCTTCTAAAGCCCAAGAGAAGGGTGGGGAGATGGGTAAAGACAAAAAGGAGTCTTCACAAGGTCCCCAAAAATCTGCCTCTGGGGGTGGGCCCCAGTCCTCCTCTACCACTGGCAAGAAACCTTGGAGTTACCTATGTAAGGAGAAAGGCCATATGCCAAGGGGTGTCAATTGTCCTAAGGCCAACACCAAGGAAGCTAGTACTACTGCCCCTAAGGCAACTAACCCTCCTAGCACCGGTACAAGTAGTAGTACAGCCCCCAAGGGATTAGTAGGGTTAACCTTGGGTTCTGAAGTGGGTTCTGGCCTAGTTAGAACACGATCTCAGGCTGTCCTTGTCTTTGACAGTGGCATGGACCTTGCCACCTTACTTGTAAGTCCCACTAACTTGGGCAAGTACAGACAACAACCTTTGATCAATGGTCAAGAAGCCATGGCTTACAGGAACACAGGGGCCAGTGTCCAATGGTGACCGAGAAATTTGAGTCCCCTGAACAAATCATACTTGGTCAACTTTACCAAGTGACCAACGCCAGCAATGTCAGGACCTGTCACTCCTTTGCAGTTCTGAATCTGCTGGTAACTGGCCCTAAAAGAGTTGTGGTTTCCCTAGACCTGCCTTAGACTGCCTGTTGGGCAATGATTTGGAAACTTCAGCCTGGTCTGAAGTGGAGTTCGGGAAACATGCAGAGATGATGGGAATCTCTGCCAGTGCATTTGCTGTCACCAGGTCAAAACAACTAGATACTGAGGGAGCACTGGATCCTGGAAAAATGGACCAGCTGGCTCCTAAGAGAAGGAGCAGGAAGGGTAAGGAATTATACTCCTTAGAAACTCCCAGTGAGAGTCAGTCTCCTGAGGGAGATGACCTCCGCCCCAATGAAGGAACAGTTCCAGAGGAACTTGGGCATGACCAGGCACAGTTCTTGGGGGCAGGGGGGCCCTTCCAGGGAAGACTTAAGTTTGGAGCAGAAATCCTGCCCTTCTCTTGAACAACTCAGGCAGCAAGCTGCTACTGAGGAGGCAGGAAGTGCCAGTGAGTCCCATAGGATCTATTGGGAAGATGGGCTTCTGTTTTATGAGTGTACAGACCCCATGCCTGGTGCCACGAGGAGGTTGGTAATACCTCAGAAGTTCAGGGGTTTTCTTTTGTCCCTGGCAAGTGCCATTCCCCTTGCAGGACATCTTGGGCAAAGCAAGACTTGGGACAGGCTTGTCCCTCATTTTCACTAGCCCCATATATCTGAAGACACCAAGGAGTTTTGTCGCTCCGGTGTCACTTGCCAAGCCAGTGGTAAGTCAGGTGGCACTACAAAGGCCCCCTTAATTCCATTTTCAGTGGTTGGGGTTCCCTTTGAGAGGGTATGGAAAGGCATTGTTGGTCCCTTAAACCCTCCAACAGCATCTGGACACAGTTACATCCTAGTGGTGGTGGACCATGTCACCAGGTATCCAGAGGCTATTCCACTTAGTACCACTACGGCTCCTGTAGCAGCCAGGGCCATATACTAAGCCAGCCTCCTACAGTCGCAACTCAATCTCCACGCATGCAGGTGGAGGGTGTGCAGGTTTGAGTGCAGAACCCTGCCCTGTTGCTGCAACAGAAAATCCCCCCGAAGAGGCCACCTGACTGCAGGACCGATGGTCATGCTCAACAGCTAGGGATATTAGACTCTCCGTGCTTAATCCGTCGCCACAAGACTTGGGCCTGGTCATTCATGATCTTCTTGAGAACTCTAGGCAAGAGTGGTATTGACAGAAAGGCATACAGGAGGCCGAAGCTCCACTCGAGATGAAAAGCATCTCCAAGCGGCCGTCACTTTGAAAACTCTAAAACTGGGGACAATGCGCACTCTCATCTGTGGCGAACAGATCTAACCAAAGCTTTCCCTGCTGCTGAAAGAGACCATGTACCACCTCCAGATGGAGGCACCATTCGTGATCTGCTAGGCATCTTCGGCTGAGTTTGTCCGCTCTGGTATTGAGAGATCCCACCAAATGTTGAACCACCAAAGAAATGCCCTGACATTCCAGCCATGTCCAGAGGCGCAGGGCCTCTTGACACAGGGTCCACAACCCTACCCCGCCCTGTTTGATGCAGTACCACATGACAGTGTTGTTGTCCATGAACACCTGCACTAGCATTCCCTTGATTGAAGTAAGAAAGGCTTTTTATGCCAAGCAAATCACCTAAAGCTACAACCGGTTTATGTTGCGCTCGGACTCCGCCGGAGATCAGAGTTCTCCGACCCGCTTTCTCTCCCAGATGGCACTCCCAGCCATGGGTCACACATCTGTCACTACCGTTAGGTCTGGTTGGGGAAGGGAGAGGGGTCTGCCACTGATACAATCGTGGTTCATTAGGCGTCACTGCAGGTCTTTTTCAGTTCTCTCTGAGATCTGGATTATGTCGGAGAGATTCCCCTGATGCTGCACCCACTGGGCCTTCAGGTCCCATTGCAGAGCCTGCAAATGCCAGACGGCATGTGTCACTAGCAGGATGCAATAAGGCCCAACAGCCTCAGTCAGTCTCACTCAAATAAAGGAGAGGCTGAAACATTGGAATCATAGCCTGAATATCCTGGGCTCGCCATTCGCGAGGATAGGCCTGAAACGACACCATGTCCAGAACAGCTCCGATGAAAGGGAAAGTCTGAGAGGGAGTCAGGTGCAAATTCTGCATGTTGATAGTGAACCCCAGCAAGTGCAGGAGCTTCGTCATAGTCTGAAGGTGAGTGCAACCGCCTAGGGTGAGCCCGCCTTCCACATCCAGTCATCAAGGTAAGGGAAGACTGAAATCCCCACCCTCCACAGATGAACTGCGTCCACTGCCATCACCTTGGGGAACACCAAAGGAGTGCTGGTAAGGCCAAAAGGTAGCAAAGCAAACTGAAAGTGCTCTTGGCCCACTGTGAACCGCAGATAACTTCTGTGTGCCAGCAGGGGGATGTGGAAAAATGCATCCTGCAAGGCCAACGTTACCATCCAGTCTCCCAGATCTAGGGCAGACAAAACCTGTGTGAGCGTGAGCATTTTGAACTTCTCCTTTTTCAAGAAGAGGTGGAGAAGGCACAGATACAGGATAGGATGAAGTCCTCCATCCTTCTGTGTCAACAGAAAGTAGTTAGAATAAAAACCATGACTTACTTCTAATGCAGGCACCCTCTCTATGGCTCCCTTTGCCAAGAAAGCCTGCACTTCTTAAGGAGCAAGGAGAGATGGTCCTCCTTCAGCCAATCGTGAGTGGCATGGGTTTTAGGGGTGTCACAAAGGGGAGGCAGCCTGTCCAACGTGTTCTATGGGAACCACTCCCTCTGCCATCAAAAGGCTGGGAAGCCTGCTGGCTGTGGTGGCTGGGAGGGTATGGGCGTATTTGGAGACACCTTCCATTGCCACGAAAAGGGGGGAAGGCGGATTGGGGTTGATGAGGGGCCACAGACAAGCCCATGGACCAGGCCACAGCCCTGCTGCCCTTGAAGCGCTCCAGCACTGAATTCACCTTGTCTCCAAAAAGGCGAGAGCCATCAAAAGGCATGTCCATGAGGGAAGCCTACACATCCCCTGAAAAGCCAGATGTTCTCAGCCAGGTGTGGCGTCGCAAGGCCACCGACGATGGAATTGCTCTACCCAGACAGTCGGTTGTGTCAAGTCCTCATTGGATGGTGAACTTAGCCGCATCTCTCCCATCGGCATCAGCCTCAGAGAATATAGCCCGGGCCTCCTCCAGTACCATAGGCAGCACTTGCACAACTGAACCCCATATGTATGGGAATAACGTCCCAATAGGCACGCCGTGTTCACTGAACACAGGGCCAGGCTGGTGGAAGAGAGCATTATCTTACTGAAGGTGTCCAGTCTCTTGGATTCCCTACCCGGTGCAGTGGTAGAGAACGTGCCAGGATGGATACGGGATGAGGAGGATTGGACGACCAAGCTCTCTGAGGTGGGGTGCTGGGTAGAGAAACTGGGTCCCCCAGGAGCGGGCGATGACGGTGCGCAATTGTCTTATTCACAGGAGCCCCTGTGGAGGCCCTAGACCAGGCCCCAAGCAGGACGTCCGTAAAGGCTTCATTGAATGGGAGCAAGGGTTCTGAGGGGTAACTCCCGACTGCAGCACCTCCGTCAAGACATTAGTCTTGACTGCCACTGAGGGTAGGTTAAGGTCCAGGACCTCAGCCACCCTGCGCACCACCATTGCAAACAAGGCTCTCTCCTGCATAGCCACAGTAGGAGGGGAAACCAGGCTAGTGTCAGGTGAGGTGTTCAACCCACAGGCCTCACCCAGTTCCTCATACCAGTTGTCCTGTTCCTCAACTGATTTGCCTTAATAAGAGTTCATAGACCCCTCTCAAACGTCTCCTTCACCACGCCTATCCATCAAAAGAGGCACTGCCTCTGCTCCGGGATGGCTCCAACTAGGGGTGTCGGCACAGGAGTGAGCGCTGAAGAAGGTCACGGTCTCGCCCGCAGCTCCGCTCCAGATCAAGCGAGGGATTCCTGGGACCGACTGGTGCAGAGGGGAACCAGCTGGCGTGGACCCAGTAGGGGGCCCTCCCCCACACCCGCGGGGCCCGAAGGCTTTTTAGAGGGGCCAGGCCACCCAAAGATGAGGCGCATGGCCTGATAAAATTCTTTTAGCTGGGCTGGGGTCGCTTCAGCTCTGAGAAAACTAGGGAATCACAGAGCGGACCCAGGATCAGGACATACAACATACTGAGGTGCCAACACTCCCTTGTCTTGGTGGATGACTTCGACGGATGTGGCAAAGTTGAAGAGTGTTCGGAGTTCTTCAACTTCTTGTGTTTGTGGGACTTCCCCAATGTCTTGGAATGCGACAATGAACATCGAGAGGGGCTCAGTGAACGGTCCTGGGACCTCCCATGTGAACGGGACCGCAAGAGTCAACCGACTTCTTGAGCCGAAGAGCTTGAGGAATCGCTCCCTCTGCACCTAAGGGTGCATGGCTCGGCAATACTCACACACTTCAGAGTCTAGTCCTGGCTCCAGGCACCACAAACCTACCAGTTGAGGGTCTGTCACCAACATTTGCCTATGATAGGCCACACATGGTTTGAAACCAGCCAGATTCTTTGGTGACATTCTCACACCAGGAGAGGAAAAATCTCGAAAAGAGTCTACAAAAACTCAAAAAAGACTAGTCAAAAAATGACTGAGGGGTGACTCAGACCGAATCAACGCTATCCGGTGCATAAAGGAAAGAACTAAAGTCGGTGAGCCAAGTTGGCGCCTCTATAGGTACCACGCACATCACTTCCGGAGTGGACAACGCCAACAACACGTAGCCGAATAACGCCACCTACCAGTGCGCAGGGGTTCTCCTCAAAAATCTTCTGGATCCAGTCTGAATCCTGGGGATATTCTAAGGTAAGGAATCTGTGGATAGAAGCCTCTATCAGATAAGTATTCACAGACCTACGTTCTCAGTGTTCTCTCTGAAAAGCCATCAGAGAACACAAGACATGCAGAGGGGCTGGTCAGGGGAGACTCTAGATCCCCTCACCATGTGATGGTGTCAACTTGTTAGAAAACCTCAGTTACCAGACTCTTCTTTCTATGGGAATAACAGTGTCTGACACACGAAATCCAACCTATGCACACAATAAACCTCAGCTGCTCCGGGCAAGACATTCAGGTCAACCCATTTATGAGTAGAAAAGGAAATCCAACTCCCTGCAAAGAAGGAGGGTGTGCAACAAAGGCAGAACGAGGGAACAGGGCCCAAAGTGCCAGAAAGAGCGCACTGTATAAAAAGCTCACCAAACAGAGGGTCCAAGGTGAGGGCCTTCCACCTCCTTTTCTATTATCTCACAGCATATCCACAACCAGGGAGAAAAATCAAACATGTATCTTCAAACACCTACACCCCATTCCACGCTGCACCCATCGCTACCACAGCTGGGTCTGCCACTCTTACCCCTGCATCCACCTCTAGCAACTCTAATCCATGAGGTTGTCAATGGAACACAAATCTGCTTGATTGCCTACTTTGGTAAGGTATTTGTGGGAAACAAAAACATGGGGGAGTGTTCCCTCTACCCTATATTCCGCTACAAGTCTCCTATAAAGATTAAAGAGCTCAAGGCTTTCTTGTTTCTCAGTCAGTATGGGACTGTGTGAGGTTATTCCAGAGTTGGGTACCTTTAGAGTCATTCCTCCTTGCTACCACATCACTCTGAGGTGGATCATGGTGTGTAGTCTAGATCCAAGGTTTCTAGGGGGTCGATATATATGGGTTCTGATGTCTGAAGGTACTTTTAAACAGAAGACACTGCGAATAGTAAAACGTTCTTTAAATGTGAGTTCCTGCTTTGGGAGTTAGTGGAAGGCATTCAACATTTTATAAGGTTAAACAACAGCTAGGTTGCTTTGTATTCTTAGTTTCAATTACTAGTTTAGTGGTATAGTCCTGTGCACATGATGTTGCTGTGGGACAATCGAGGGACAAACAAGGCTTTTGGTTCGGTGTATGTGGTGTGACTGTTGCACTACCGACAGGGTCTTCAGGAGCACGGTAAATTATTCATATACACTCTTTACTACTTCATTGACTCATTGACCTCATTGAGGAGAAGACCATGTGAGTAGCAATTGCAAAATGAGCTACCCTTTTGAAAGGGGTAGAAAGATTTCTTAGGGATTAGGCTAGATGAACAAAAATGAATGGATTAGGCTGCACTCAAACAGAAGTTTACTGCACTGTTTTTGTTCTTTTTCACTTCATAATGCTTTCCTTACCCTAAAGACATAGTGAAGCGTCAGACTGTCTTACAGACCCACTGTTGTACCAGTGTAGCACCTGCAAACATTTTAAAATAGAGGTTTTGTATTTTTCAATAAAGCAGGCCAGGGAGAGAATACAAACTACAAACTATTAGTGAAGAGAGGGAGGAGTGATGGGCAAGCCCACAATTGGCTTCCCTGATCTCAGACTCTGATGCTCATTTCAAAAAGTTACTTACCTGTGTTAATGATCTTTCTGGTGGATTCTCTACCTACCTGAAGATTCCTCAGCTGTATAACAACCCCAGGCATCAGACAGGGTCTGGAAAACTTCAAAGCTCTCAAGTAGCCAGTAGAGGGTGCCGGACTCGGTTGATGTCGGAAGTGATGTCAGGCAGCGTCCCAAGGCAATAAAGCGCCCTCCCTGGCATAATGACATCAGTTTCCCTCCATTAATTGTAAGCCTTCGAGGAGAGAGGGCAGAATGATATTGATGTAGGATTGCAGTACTATATATATATATATATGAGACAAATCCAAACCAATCAAAGGAACAACGGATGCGGCACACTAGATGCTAGCACTAACATTTATTTTACAAAGCAACGCGTTTCGGTAAAAAGCCTTTGTCAAGTTGTGTGGTGTGCTCCACTCACCAAAGAAATACATTTGCAAGCACATAAACATAGATAAAATACTACCTGCTTTTCATACGGCATAATTCAAAACAATTCATCAAAATTAATTTCATAAATTTGTAACCCAATGAATTATCATCACATTGCAATATAATGTATGCTTTAAATAAAATAAATATTAAAACAAATATAATTGTAATTTATAATAGAAATAGAAGAAATTTTATGTGTAGACGTGATTCATTCCTCATACCATGATTAGTGAAAATTCATTATTCAAAATGATATATGCTATGTCATTGTTTTCAGGTAACTTTTTTCTTCTAAAAATGAATGCAAACAATTCTAAGTACATTTGAGTACATAACACACCCCCTTAGTACAATAATAGTGTAATTGAGAAATATCCCATTGAAAAACATATTTATACCTATATACAAAGAGGAAATACAGGATGCCCTGATTTTAATATGTTCAGCTAGAAAGCAAAGCATGTGCCTCATCATCAATATATCTAGGTGAGGAAGCTCAACATTTGTTAGACTGGGAGGCTTAGCATATCACTCCTCCTCAACGCATATGGAAGAGGATATTTAAACTATTTGAGCAAACAGCTCTAAGGTTAATTCTGACAGAATTAGGACCCCCATCATGGTGACCATCATATAGTTGTAGTTTACAATTGTAAACTAACATCCTATTGTATCATCAGAAGTACATCTAGGGCAAGTGCCCGTATATGACCTGCTGATGGCCTCCTGTCATATCCCCAGAATGTAAGACTCAATCTTGGACAAGTGCCCATGTACTGGCTGCTACTAACTTACTAACATATTCAATAATGTATACCTACATATCTCAAACTAGGGCACTAGCCCATGTAACTCGGAGTAGTCTTATATTCCTACAACATTAAAAGTGAAAATTGTGATGATGGAAAAATTAATATGGTGAATAAGTGAATGTACATCAAAATTATAAGGGAATGGAAAGTTACATCGTGATGGCTGGCTCATACTAGGGTGGTATGTTTAAGATCCAATATGTGTGGCCCGAAACGTGTTGGACTGACAAATGCTTT
Organism: Calotriton arnoldi; assembly: GCA_963921515.1. Lineage (NCBI taxonomy): Eukaryota > Metazoa > Chordata > Amphibia > Caudata > Salamandridae > Calotriton > Calotriton arnoldi. Next base: position 1,028,248 of record CAWUFW010002084.1, on the reverse strand, counting down.
TAAAGACTGTCCCGTCCAAGCTGAAAGCCCCTTAATAAATTTTACAGCATACCAACCTGTGTGGGCCTCGTTCGTTGGAGGCGACTTCTTTGGTGGATATGTTACGGCCTGTCTCAGCCGTGGACGCGGCCCCGCTGCTATGCAGACCCTGAGGACACCAACCGGCGTTTGTGATGCAAGGACAGGCGCTGGATTTTGGAGCTGCAAATTTGTCAGCTGCACGTTGACAGGACTTTAAAGCAACCCACTGTGGATTTTATTTATTGTGCAATATGGGTCGCTCTGACTCGGCACCTCACATGAGGAATAAAAGCAGGAAGCACTCCAGGTACAACAAGGCCGAGCGAGAAAGAACGGCCACGCCCACTGGGGGTGGTACCAATGTGGATGATATGTGCAACCCGTTGCCAGCAGGATGAGTCTTAATTGGCCCAGGAAGAAGGGCGGGAGCCCGAAACGCGTTGGCCTGACAAATGCTTTTAAAGACTGCCCCGTCCAAGCTGAAAGCCCCTTAATAAATTTTACAGCATACCAACCTGTGTGGGCCTTGTTCGTTGGAGGCAACTTCTTTGATATATATATACATATGCAAAAACAGAAGCAGAGAACTCTGGGTAGTTCTCAAGTTTAGGTGGAAAGCAGCTCTAGTAAGAGCACTCTCAACACCAGCGACACTCTAAATTTGCTCACCTCAAATGTCTGCTTTTCTATCAAAGTCTTTAAGCATTGGATTAGCGCAGTGCTATCCACGCCGAGATAGAAAGGGACAAAGTCTTTTGCCATTTTTACAGCAAAGTCTTTAAGCATAGGATTAGCACAGTGCTATCCCTGCCGAGCTGTAAAACGGCCAAAGCCTTTTACCACTCCAGGCACAGTATTACAGCTTTGGATTGGTAAAATGCCACCCAAGCCAACCTGAAATGAATAAAAGCAACCCCTGACACGTGTTTCGCTCTCGTTAGAGCTCTTCAGAGAGGTATAGCTTTGTCCAGACACAAGGGAGCACCCAGTATAAGTCAAAACAAAACCCTTTCAGGAATAGAGTGACGAATAAATTATGCAAAAACAGAAGCAGAGAACTCTGGGTAGTTCTCAAGTTTAGGTGGAAAGCAGCTCTAGTAAGAGCACTCTCAACACCAGCGACACTCTAAATTTGCTCACCTCAAATGTCTGCTTTTCTATCAAAGTCTTTAAGCATTGGATTAGCGCAGTGCTATCCACGCCGAGATAGAAAGGGACAACGTCTTTTGCCATTTTTACAGCAAAGTCTTTAAGCATAGGATTAGCACAGTGCTATCCCTGCCGAGCTGTAAAACGGCCAAAGCCTTTTACCACTCCAGGCACAGTATTACAGCTTTGGATTGGTAAAATACCACCCAAGCCAACCTGAAATGAATAAAAGCAACCCCTGACACGTGTTTCGCTCTCGTTAGAGCTCTTCAGAGAGGTATAGCTTTGTCCAGACACAAGGGAGCACCCAGTATAAGTCAAAACAAAACCCTTTCAGGAATAGAGTGACGAATAAATTATGCAAAAACAGAAGCAGAGAACTCTGGGTAGTTCTCAAGTTTAGGTGGAAAGCAGCTCTAGTAAGAGCACTCTCAACACCAGCGACACTCTAAATTTGCTCACCTCAAATGTCTGCTTTTCTATCAAAGTCTTTAAGCATTGGATTAGCGCAGTGCTATCCACGCCGAGATAGAAAGGGACAAAGTCTTTTGCCATTTTTACAGCAAAGTCTTTAAGCATAGGATTAGCACAGTGCTATCCCTGCCGAGCTGTAAAACGGCCAAAGCCTTTACCACTCCAGGCACAGTATTACAGCTTTGGATTGGTAAAATACCACCCAAGCCAACCTGAAATGAATAAAAGCAACCCCTGACACGTGTTTCGCTCTCGTTAGAGCTCTTCAGAGAGGTATAGCTTTGTCCAGACACCCGAAACGCGTTGGCCTGACAAATGCTTTTAAAGACTGCCCCGTCCAAGCTGAAAGCCCCTTAATAAATTTTACAGCATACCAACCTGTGTGGGCCTTGTTCGTTGGAGGCAACTTCTTTGATATATATATACATATATATATATATATACATATATATATATATATATATAGTCTTCAATCCCTGAACCAAGGAGGACGACGCCATGTGCGATTGCAACAATCCTTTATTCGTCAAACCACCATCATGGCCGTGATGGCGGTTTGGCGAATAAAGGATTGTTACAATCGCACATGGCGTCGTCCTCCTTGGTTCAGGTATTGGAATAATATGTCGGACCATCTCCTGCGAGGTCCGGTTGGCGACGCGCCCTTCGATTTGGTGTACAGCGTGCAACTGCAGGAGAGCAATACGGACAACAAGTTGAATGCCGCTGTCTCCCCCGCCACGCTGTGAAGCGTAAATGAAAGCAGCAGCTCTGTAGTGTGCGCGAGATCTGGTGAGTCGGAGGACCCCCGGGAATCGTTATCCACCCAGGTAAGGCTCAGCATATGCAGTGCGGGGAGAAGGGAAAGCTGCTAAGACTGTTTGAGACCGGCGCAATACCGCAAAGGTCAGCAGCGAATGCGATTGAGAGTATTATACTCATAGTCACAAGGGTGAGAAATGTCACCCGCAGAGGTGAAGGAACGGGAGGAAGCCGCTTCTAAAATATTCGATGACAACACTACGGATGTGTATGCGTCGATAGGTAGGAGCAGGGAGTCAGCAACTTTGAATGACCTCGACTCCAGATTAAGAAAATTGGAAAAACTAAAACGTACCGAACTTTCCAAGTGGTGGGAGTCCAAATCACTTCAGAGATACCTAGAAGTGAAAAGAATCCTGAGGGGCTTAAGAATATTGGTAGCGCCTAGTTATGAGGACCCAAACCCGGAAATGCTCCGTGAATGGGCCGACAACAATAGTGAGTCATCGAGAAGAATGTTGGCGATCCTCATAAAGTATGCAGATATTGACAGGAAGAGGATATTAGAGGAAATTGAAAAAATCTATGTTTCCCTGGCTAAAGAAATCGATCAAGAAAAAATTAATAAATTTCTAGAGGAAATGAAGGAAAGAATGCAAAAGTTGGAAACCTCAATAAAAACAAGAAAGGCTCATAAATTCGTAAGAGACAAACGAGATTACGACAACGGGCAGATCTATACATTTGCCAAAAAGTTTGATACTCTACGGAGGCAGAAACTAACAGCCAGGAGAACAACGGTGGAAACACACTCAGAGCAAAGTAGTATCATAAGTTCTGAGGTGGACACCAGCGCGGATGAAGGAACAAGTGGGCAAGCGAAAGGGCCAGTTCCATCTGTCATTGACGAATTAGATTTTTTACATCAGGACAGGCGTTTCAATCTAAGACCCCGACAGCCAGCACCAAATCCAAAACCTCCAAGGGGAAGAGGCAGAGGCGCAAGAGGCGGCAAGGGGCAAAGCGCAGAAATTCCGTCAGAGAAGAAGAAATGGAACAAGTAATGGAAATCGAAGGCAACAATACTGATAATACCATCATAAATCTTACTAGTATTACTCTTTCTGACCAGGACAAAAAGATCCTTTCCCTGGGATTATCATTTTGCATTGAATCTGACATGAACTATGTACAAACGAGGATCGACCTCTTCAAATTTATGAGGATGCTCAAATTAAAAAAGCATTTTATGTCACAACAAACAAAATCGCAAACAACCAGTAGAAGCAACATAACACAAGATGAAAGTCTGTTGGTGCAAGATATGAGACTAATGCTGGACCTTAGAGACCTGGAAAATGAGAATGAGCAAAGAGAAACAGACCCTTGCAATGAGGAAACTCTAGCAATAGAGCAAGGTGTGGATCTATATGGGGCTGAAACAACGAACTTTAAGCCAAGTTCCCGTTTCATGCCAATAACAAGCAGAGACTCTACAAACGAATTAAAAGGATTGTATGAATGCACAAATAAAAAAAGATGTGGCAACACGCAATAGCAGAAAGAATATTACACTCTGGTTAACAAATTATCCAATGACAGTAACTGCATTGTTAGAAACTCCGACAAAGGAGGAAACGTGGTGTTATGGTCAAAGGAGAAATATTTAAAAGAGGCGTACTTGCAATTGAATAATATTGTTTGTTATATCCGCACCACAAAAGAGGCCATGGTGAAGACACATGTAGAGTACAACAAGGAATTGCAGGGGTGGCAGATGCAGGGTCTGATTAGTCGTGAAGAGTACTTATATCTAAAGGTGGATGAACCTTTAACTCCAGTAATGTATCTTATACCCAAGGTACATAAAGATCCAGAAAAACCCTCTGGGCGTCCCATTATTTCTGCTATAGGCAGTGCTTTTGAGCACACATCAAAGTACGTTGACACATTTTTAAGCAACTTTGTTAAAAACTTACCGTCATATGTCCAGGATACAGGGGACTTTTTAAAAAGAATTTATAATTTCCCCTGGGAGGATAACTTCTTGTTAATAACGATTGATGTTTCCACACTGTATACTAGCATTAATCACTGTGACGGTCTCAATGCAGTCAAGTACTTTTTGGGAGCCAGAAAATTGAATCTATGGCACCATACACAAATGTTGCTAAGAATGGTTGAAAAATGTCTCAACAGTAATTATTTCTTATTCAACAATGAGTTGTTTCATCAGAGATGTGGTACAGGGATGGGCACCTGCTTCACCCCCAGCTATGCGAATCTGCATATGGGCTGGTGGGAGGAGCAGGTGGTCCAATCGCAATACCAGGAAATATGGGACAAGCATATTGTGCAATGGTACAGGTATATTGACGACCTTTTTTTAGTTTGGAGAGGCACTAAATCTGAAGCGGACCAGTTTCTAGCTCAAATAGAAGTGAATGATTTAAATTTACATTTTACTAGCGTAATCAGCACGCAAAGTGTCAACTTTTTGGATTTAACTGTGTATGTAGCAAATGGAAGACTGGAGACCAAACTTTATAGGAAGCCCACAGCAGGCAATACATTACTGCATGCCACAAGCTCCCATCCCAGAAATCTTGTAAGGAGTATACCCTATGGTGAAGGATTAAGAGTAAAACGGTACTGCAGTGAGAGTGCAGAATCCCAGAAAGAATTCCAAATCCTTAAATCCAGATTCAAAATAAGAGGTTATCCAGATGAGTGGGTCAACAATGCATTAGTAAAGGTGGAGAAACAACCTAGAGAGCAAGTATTGTTTAAGGAAAGGAGAAGGAAAAAGAATAATCAGAAGCAAAAAGATTTGACACACTTCAGATTAGTAACAACTTATAACACACAACAAGCCACCATAAGAGGTATAATGAGCAAATACTGGTATCTCATACGCAATGATCCAGTTTTATGCAAAGCAGAGCCATGGAATCCATTAATAACATTCAGGAGGGCAGCCTCGATGAAACAGAGCCTGGTGAGCAACATGCTGAAGGACACTAAAACGCCAAGTGGTACGGCATGGCTAACCAGAAAGTCAGGATTCCTTAAGTGTTCCAAATGTAAAGCGTGCCTTTATGGCAAGAACACAGAAATATATACATCAGGTTTAAATCCAAGAATTAAGAAAATAAGAGGCAAGTTCACATGTAAAACAGATCATGCAGTATACGTTCTGCAGTGTCCATGTGGATTAAAATACGTGGGCAGCACCACGTTGGAGGTACACAAGCGCATCTTACAGCATGTGCATGCTATAAAAAATGGAGACAAGAGTTACCCGGTAGCACGCCATTTTAATGAATATCATGACAAAGATGCAAGAGGTCTCACGTATTTTGTAATAGATGCAGTGAAATTGAATGTTAGAGGTGGCAACAAAGAGAAGAGCCTTAGAAGGCTCGAATCAAGATTTATAATTAAGCTCGATACAAAGAGTCCAAATGGCCTCAACATTGGGGAAGATATGCATACACATCTCTAACACACTTATGAAGTTAGCGGAGTTCCCCGTTCCTGTAACAGAATAACAACTGTTGTATATAATTTGTTTTTAAATACAATGAATTTTAGATTCACTATCACAGAACTATATGCACTTGAGTAGAAACTTTTAAACTATGTATTCCTGGTAAATAACAACCCAACAAGCCCACTTGGGCGATATAATGAAATTTTCAGTTTTAAATGGCATGAATCCCACATGGGTTGAAAAGCATTACATACATGAAGCAGCTATGCGCTGCATAAGGTAGAAAGGCAATAACCCACAGGGGATGCAAAATAGTGGCCATGTTACGCGGCGTTTTTGCATGGGGCATCAGTGACATGAGAAGTTTTAATCATGTAGTAGCCGTGATGCCGATGTAATGCCAAACAATATTTGATTTTAGCTGTAATTTCTGAAAGTGACAATTCTAATTCTGTTTATCTGCATTTAAATATGTATTTAGCATGAATTGTTATTATGAGGAAAATGTTTGTAGCGAAATGTGCAATAACATACATCAATTGTTGCGAGGGTTGGGCACAGTACGTAGTATTGAAAGCACGTGTAATTGTAAAAACTACAGGTCTGTCGTTTCTGTTAGTCACATTTGTAGTATCACTTGCGATAATGAAAACAGTTAAAAGACTGTCGATAATACCACCTCGCCATTGGTGAACAAGGCTGGGATCAGCCGAAACGCGCATGATGGCGGTTTGACGAATAAAGGATTGTTACAATCGCACATGGCGTCGTCCTCCTTGGTTCAGGGATTGGAATAATATTTCGGACCATCTCCTGCGAGGTCCGGTTGGCAACGCGCCCTTCGATTTGGTGTACAGCGTGCAACTGCAGGAGAGCAATACGGAGAACGGGATGTATATATATATATATATATATATATATATATATATATATATATATATATACACACACACACACACACACACACATTGTGATCATACTAACTTTCCCTATAACTCACCCATCAAACAGGGAGGCGGGCGGGTCAGTGAGGAATCTTCAGGTAGCCTGAGTATGCACCAGAAAGGTCATTACTTTTTCTTCGGATGGATACTTTTACTTGCAGATTCCTCACCTGTAGAACAGATTTCATAGCAATACCCTGCTCAGGAAGAGGGTCGATGGATGGTTAGACAAGGAAATCTTTCAGATCGGACCTAACCCAATGTCCGCCTCTTCACACCTCCAAATCCAGGTAGTAGTTATTTGCGAAGGTGTGCAAGGAAGCCCACGTTGCCGTCTTACAGATTTCTGCTTTTGGGACACCTCTGGCAAGTGCAGAAGTGGTTGACTTACCCCTATTGGAATAGGCTCTGATCCCTTCAGAAGCCTTCTTCTTGGCAGAGGCATAGCAGATCTTAATGCAGAGGATGGTCCAAAGTGAAAAAGTCCTCTTTTGTACTGCCTTATCTTTTTTTGACTCAACAGTACCCGACAAAAAGCTAATCATCCAATATGAAATCCTTGGTAGTAATTAACCACCCGCCTATGGTTCCAACTGATGCAACTGTCCCTCCTCTTCAGTAGGATGAGGAAGAGGACAGAAGGTTGGATGGGTGATGTATTGACTGAGATGGAAGGGGGTCACTACCTTAAGAAGGAAAGCAGCCCTGGTTCGCAGTAACAACTTATAGGGATAGAAAGAGGTGAAAGGAGGGCAGCAGCTAAGAGTTTGTAGTTCACTAACCCTTCTGGCAGAAGTGATAGCAAGCAATAACACAGTTTTGAAAGTTAACAGTCTTAGAGTACAACTATGAAGGGGCTCAAACGAAGTCCCCACCAAAAAGGTAAGAACCAAATTCAAGTCCCACTGATGAACCACAAAAGGAGTTGGAGGATACAGGTGTGTTAAACCTTTGAGAAAATGTATGACAATAGGAGACTTGAAAAGGGATGGCTGTTCCGGTAGACAGAGGAATGCAGACAAAGCAGCCAAATGCCCCTTTAAAGTACCTATGCGCAGCCCCTTTAAGCAAGGGAAAGTGCATATTTCAGAACCTGTGACAGCTTGACCTGCAAGGGGTCCACATTATTATCTGCACACCATGCAACAAAGTTGGCCCATCTGCTGGAGTAAGCAGATTTGGTGGAGGGGCGGTGTGTTGACAAAATTACGTCGACCACCTCCTGAGGCAGTTGAAAGGAGCTCAGTTGTCCCCCTCTCAAATTCCATACATGTAGGTGGAGCTCTTGGAGATTGGGGTACTGAACCAGTCCCCCCAATTTGGAGAGAATGTCTAGCCAGAACGGGAGGGGGAGCAGGGGACATGTGGAGAAGCACAGAAGGTCAACATACCACAACTTTCTCAGCCAAAAAGGGGCAATAAGAATGACTTATGCCCGGTCTTGGCAAATCTTGCTGAGAGCTCAAGGAAACAAGGGTATGGGGGAAAAGTGTAATGGAGCTGAAAGTTCCACCTCAACTGAAAAGCATTTACCAAGGTTCCCCTTAGAGGATACTGGAGGGTGCAGAACTGCTAGCATTGAGCATTTTCTGAGGAGGCAAATAATTCCACCTGAAGAGTGCCCTTGTGGGCAAAGATATCCTGGACTACCTCCGGCAGAAGAAGCCACTTGTGATCGGCAAGACGACGCCGGTTCAGGATGTCCTCTCTGACATTCAGAGACCCCGCTAGGTGATTTGGCAGTGAGCCAGATCCCCTGGTAGTGTGTCCAAGACCACAGTTTCAATGCTTTCAGGCAAAGGAGGTGAGACACTATTCCCACTTGCTTGTTCACATACAATATTGCAGTTGTGTTGTCAGCCAAGATCTGGACTGACTGACCTACGATGGAGAGGAGGCAGCCTTGAGCACCAGCCGAATCGCCTGTTGTTCCAGCAAGTTAATGTGAAGAACCCGAGGCCTTTGATCTCGAGATCCTCCACATGAGCTCCACACCCCAGCGTGGAGGCATTCGTCACTACCGTAGTCATGGTCGGAGGGGGAGTGACGGCCATTCCCAAAGTCAGGTTTACCTCATTCCTCCACCAAACCACTTCTGCCGCAGCACTGGGGGAGATCACTATGGAGTTATGGTCTCCCCCATACTGGAACCACTGCCTGTAGAGGCACCACTGGAGGGCCCTCATGTGCCAATGTGCGTGCGTGATTAGGAGAATGTAGAAAGCCAGCAGACCTAGGAATCTTAGTACTCTCAGGAATGGGACTCTCACGCCTTTCTGGAAAGGTGGAACCATTTCCTGGATGTCTCTAATCCTTTGCAGTGGAGGAAAGGCACAGAGAAGGGCGGTGTCCAGTACCGACTCTATGAAATGGTGTTGCTGGGAGGGCCACAGGTGAGATTTGGGCTTGTTGATCGAAAAGCCCAGGTCGACTAGCAAGGATGCGGTTGACTGCAGATGGCCTGACACCATCTTTGGTGAACTAGCTTTTGATAAGCCAGTCATCCAAATACAGAAAAACGGGGATGTGCAACCATATGAGATAGACCGTAACCACTGCCATCTCCTTTGTGAAGTCTGGTATGACCACAGAATAAGAATGTGTAAGTACGCATCCTGCAGGTCGACTGACACCATCCAGTCTCTAAGTTCCAATGCCAGTAGAACTTGAGGTAGGCTCAGCATCCTGAGCTTTTCCTTTTTTGAGAAGAAAGTTCAGATCCTTGAGGTCCCAGATGGGATGAAGACCGTTGTCCTTCTTGGGTACCAGGAAGTAACATGCGCAACATCCCTGTCCCCTTTTGAAGATTGTTGCTTGTTTTAATTCCATCGAGGACTGCCCCCCTCAGAGGAGGAGGTGTTTAATATAGCCCACACTGCCACCTTATCTGTTTTTTCCCCCTATTTCATTTAGGAAAGTTAAGCAGCTTCTTCTACATTTAAGACCCAGCTCTCCAAATAATCCGTGTCCTCTGGGAATTTTGCAGTTAGTTCCAGATCAGAGCGCCTTCTTTCTGGAAAAAGTCTACAATCAAATTCTTTTAACAGCCATTTTTATCTCAATCCTGGAAAGAGGCTATAGTGGTCCCCATTAAAAAGAAGCCCCATGGTGATTCTGAAGATCGTAGTAATCTTCGCCCTATCTCTCTTCTACCTGCACCAGCCAAGATATTGGAAAAATATTTTAATCTGGAACTGGTAGCATTAATGGCATCCCCGGATCTCTTGGATCCTTCACAGAACGGGTTATGCGGTGGCCTTACTACGGAATCTGCGCTGTTGGCAGCAATGGATCTGATTTGTTGCCAAGCTGATCAGGGAATAGCTGCCATCTTGGTGCTGCTGGACCTTTCTGCAGTGTTTGACACAGTGCCCCCCTTACAGACTTCGCCAGGCAGGGTTGAGGGACACCGCTCTGACCCTGTTGGAGACTTTTCTCACTAACAGATCTCACATTCTGAGCTGTGGTCAGTTTAGGGTTAGCCCTTTCCAGCTACTCTGTGGGGTGCCACAGGTGTCCTCTATCAGCCCAATGCTGTTCAATTTGTATGTGGCCCCTTTATCCAAGTTGATCAGGTCTTTCGGCTTCAGAGTACTTTCGTATGCGGATGATACACAAATTGTTCTATCTATATCCGACGATATTCCAGAGGTGGCTGAGAGGTTTAAACACTGTATGATCAACATTAATAACTGAATGAAAGAGAATTGGCTTAAATTGAATGCCGATAAGACAGAAATCTTGATTTTCGGAGAGCAAATGACGGTATGGTCCGAATTGTGGCGGCCAGAGTCTTGCGGCCCTTTACCTCTTCCTGGTACGAAGGTAAAATATGTAGAGGAGTTTTTTTGACACCTCTCTTTCCTTCGACAATAAGTCGAAAAGGACTGTGGGCTCGTATTTTTACATCATCAAAACTATAAGAAAGGTCTTTCCTCTTATTCCAACTGAGCTCAGAGTTGCAGTGGTCATCGCTCTTATTACTTCACACATTGACTACTGCAATTCTCTGTACATAAATAATAACATATCCATACTTAATAAACTTCAGACTATCCAGAATGCAGCTGCTCGGCTTGTCCTGGATATTCCCAAACGTTTGTCAGCCCGAGAGGGCATTCGCTCCCTGCACTGGCAGCCAGTCAGGAAGCGTGTGATTTTCAAAGCTCTATGTCTAGTTCATACTGCTCTCTTCCCTTAGGGCCTGATGCACCTGCAAACAGCTTTCCACTGGTACACCCCTAATAGACAGCTATGGTCCGCCTCTCTAAGGAGGTGGAGATACCAAGATTTCTTAAAGCCAGGTGGGGGGGGCGATCCTTTCGGGTCACTGATGCCAAGTCATAGAATGCTCTACCCACCCATACTGCTAATCTTTCCTCCCACACCACCTTCCACAAGCAGCTGAAAACCAGGCTCTGCTCCTTTCAGCGATGCAAGTTGTGGTCGTCTTTCTGGTAGTGGCTAGCGCTCTAACACCCTCGGGTATAATGTACTTTACAAATCTCTCTCAAAAATCTCAAATCTTCTCTGGCTTTAACTCCACCGCTTTTTGTGGAGAAGAGCTTCCACCTCTTGCTGAAGAATGGCAAAATGGTCTATGGGAGTGGGGTGGATGTGGGGTGGAGCCTGAAGAAAGGGAAGCCTTTTCTATGAAGAAGGACCCACTGGACCGAAATAATGGTCTTACAAGCCAGAAGAAAATGAGGTACTCGCCCAGCAAGAGGCTCCGTATGAGATTGTGGAAACATACCAGACCCACTTTCCTTGTGGTGTGGGGGAGGAGGAAGAGAAGGAGGGTTGCAAGGTGGATCCACTGCCTTTATCTTGGCTTCTTCCTTTGAATCCCCTGACAAAAGGATTAGGCTGCTGTTGGAGTGTCGGCTGATATTGCTGAGAATGAAAGGAAGATTCCCTCATGTATCCACAAAAGTGAAGAAACGGATGGTAGTCCTTGGGTGGAAGCGGGAGCTGCAGTCCAAGGATGCGTGAGGTGGATTTGAAGACCTTAAAGCCCTCTAGGGCTGAATCAGTCTTGTCACCAAAAAGCCACACATCAATGAAAGGTACATACAATTTGCCTGGACGTCTGACGAGAAGCTGGAAATGCTAATCCAAGCATGTCTGTGGATGATAACGGAAGTGCCCATGGCCCAAACTACCGAATCCAGTGCCCAGCCCTGATTTGATTACATGGTACAAGGCATTTTGCCCACCTGCAATGAGCTCCTGAAATGGTCTTTTATGTCGGCTGGTACATGTGGCAAGATCATGTGGGCCATGTCCCAAAAGGCATGGTTATATTTGGCTAAAAGGCAATTCACATTAAGAGATTTCAACACCATACTCCCTGTAGAAAAAGCCTTTTTCGCAGGCCTTGAGTCTCTTTGATTCCCTATTGGAAGAAGCTATCGGAAAGGCACCTCCAAATTGGGTTCAAGAGCAGAAGGCTTGAATGACAAGGCTCTCTGGTGATGGATGGGTCGAAAAGGAATGCCGGTGACCAGGAGCTGGGCAATAATAGCGGCCTACAAGCCGGTTGACTGCTGTGGTGGAAGAGGGTTTCTCCTTGGCTGCCAAAATGGGCTCCAAAAGTACCTTGATATAGTGGAGAAGCAGTTTCGAAGTTGCAGTAGAAGGCAAAAGGACTTTGGTCAGAATATTGGTCTTAGTTTCTGGGATGGGCAGTTGGAGATCTAAGAACTCTACGGCTTTTAGCATCCCTTTATGTAGCAATACTACTTCACTCGTTGGTGGAGTGGACAAGTGAGGTAGTCCATAGCACAACGAGGAAGTGTCTATGTGGCTGGCAGAGGACAGCCCTTGGAATTCCAGAGGATCCTGATAAGGGTCTTCATAGGCCATAAATTCAATGGGATCAGAGTTTGTCCCAAAGATGTCATGAATACAGGCCCTGTATGCTTCCTTCTCTAAAAGATGTTGGGCCTTCCTGCATATCCTGTATTGAGAGATGGCGTCGGCTGTAGGTGCCATATCTGATGACGGAGGTGGAGGAGGCAGCGGTGGAGGTGCCATCCACAGTGTAGGTTGCTGAGGTGCTGCATACCTGATTGCTGGATCGAAGCCGTGTGGCGTGAGTACTGAATCCGACATAGTGCCGCCGAAGATCTTCAGGTGTAAAGGCATAAACAGTGGAAGTCGAATTTGGGCCGCTGGTCCCGAAGGAGTGCCATTCGGCATCGAGGATAGAATACATTGTGTTAAGTACTGCAGCCGGGTCCGATCTAGGCTTCGGATACTTGGGGAAGGTTTGCGCCAACGTCAAAGTCTTGTGCTGTGGAGCAGTGATGTAGCTAGCCCTTGCGCCGCCCGTGGCAGTCCCTGCGCATTAAAAACCGGGTGGGGTGCTGGCGAGATTCCTCCATTTTGTTTGCCGCCCCGCGGCGGCAGATTGAAGAGCAGGGGGCAGGGAATTGCCACCCCGAGACAGCAGGTAAGAGTGAGGGGAGACCGCTGCCCCCAAAACTCATGCTGCCTGGGGCAGACCGCCCCCCCCCCCTTGCTAAGCCACTGCTGTGAACATGCCGGCACTGAAAGCTCCATTAAGGACGGAGGTCACTCTGGAGCCAGGTCCAGTGGTGGAGCAGGGCTTCGTGGAGGAGGTTCTGCTGGCATTAAGTCGACTAAGCCCAACTCCTATGAGAGACGGAGCGCGACGGGGAGACATATTTTGAGTGCTTCTTTGACTTTCTGTGTTTCTTCTTTTCTTGCCAGTTAAAGAGGACGAAGGACATCTGGAGTGGTGCTTCAAACATTTGTGGTGTCGCTGGATCTCTCTAGCCCTGGCCATGAAGGGCTTGGCCTTCTGCTCTTTGATGGCCTTAGGGTGCATGCTGAAGCAGGAAGAGCAGGCCAGGGAGTCATGGTCGGACCACAGACACCAAAGTCAAACTGAATGGGGGTCTGTAATGGACATCTGTCCCTCACAATCCCTGCAGGGTTTGAACCCTAATTATTTGGGAAGGCGCATGGTACTGCTTTCCTAGAATTTTCTGTGAGGAAACACTCCTCAGAGAGCGAAGCTCTGGGTCAGTTTTAAAAGCGCAGGAAAAATAAATTGACGTCTTTGTGTGGGGGGTCTCTTTATGGCCTCGGTGATGCGGCCTAACTTGACTTCCAAGCTTTACCTGTACAGGTAGAATATCTGCCCTGCTAACGCCCAAGAACGCCCCTAAGCCCTTTGTGTACTGCTGGTCATCACCTAGCAATCACGAAACATTTGCTGGGAAAGTCTAGTTTCTATCAGGCAAATTCACATGGCAAGATCACTTGTTGAGTCCGTCTTCTGTCTTTCTAGAAAGCTATGGAATAAAATTAGAAAGCTATGGAATAAAATCAGAAAACTGGAGAAGAGTTTATATTTTACATTTTAAAGAAAGCTTAGTTTACATTGGCTCTGGTTTCCCAGCAGTGCCACAAAGATGCGAAATACTGGCCACATCCAAGCAACAATGTTACTTTGTGTGGACTACAAAAAGGAGTTTTGTGTACCGTGCCAGAGATATTTGTCAGGAACGGTATGCATACCACTGTTTTCCTCAAAGTGAGGCCTAGGAAACTGTCAGAAGCCCCGGAAAAAAGAGGAAATGTACTGCTGAGTTTCGAGAGGGGCAGACATAAGACCACGAAAAACAACAAGAAAAACAAAAAGCAAGGCCCAACTGGCATAAGCCTGTGTGGAGGTTGCCCGAAGAAATGAGCTACCCAAGAGCCATGATTAGGTTCTTGACGCCCAGATGACCAGAACTGAAGGGTATCTATTATGACCAGAGGCTGAAGACCTACAGTGAGCATCCCAGGACCGTCAAAAACTGAACACAAAACTCCTTGTATCCTCTCTGCCCATTCTAGAGAATCATTGGGGAGGTGGAGGAGGTCAGGAGAAAAGAGAATGGGAAGAGGAAGCAGGTCTGGCAATAGTGTGAGACACCATATAACACTAAAATCTAGCAGGCAAGGCACATTACCTAGGCTAGATAGGTGTGTTCAGAAGTTCTTCTCATTCTGACCATTAGCATGTTTTGCATGTATGGGACTGCATTGCCCTTAAGAAAAGACTTACTAATCTTCCATTCCCTCTTGCACCAATTTCATTCTAATTTCGATTTCTCCCTGTTAGTGGAGTGGATACGGTGTGCTCAATGGAGAAGATGTGGCAACAGGACAATAGGAGGTATGTCTGAAGGTGATAAGATTAAAACCTCCAAGGCCTGTAAATGGCAGTGTGGTGTAGAAGAAAATGAGACCCACACATTGCCATTTCTGCAAATGGGTCCTACAATCTGACCTTAATTCAGGAACCACAACACCTATACATTGTGGGAGTCCGTTACACTTCGGGCTGGACGCATAAAGCCATGGTTTCCCCAATATATAGATAGGGTTCTGTTAGAAGTGCACGCATACTAAAAGTGCATTTATCACGAAATGGGAGGTGTATCTTGAAGGGGGGCCCCAGTGATCACAAAAATCACAGACACTGACATGCCGATTCGCAATAGAGAGGCAACCTATAAGTTGATGATGGAATGGTATTTGACTCCAGATAGGCTGCCTCATGTATATGCATTTACATCTGACGGGTGTTGATGGTGATAAAGGGAAAGGGGTGCAGCAGCCAATGTGTTGTAGACATGCCGAAAGATAAAGGGCTTTTGGACAGAGTGAATACAGCTATTAAAGGCACTTCATAGAAAATGTTGCCCGACACCCTTGCACAATTTGTAGTTTTCAATTTAAAAAAACGTAGTTGCTAGCTCAAATGGATCGAAAGTTACTTTTAAAAAAGCATCTCATGTGGTGCTGCAAGGTGGAATAACCCTTTCCTGGTCGCCTTTTGCTTGCTAATTGCTTTATTCGGGTGTTGAAGGTATCAATGAGGTGAAATAAGCACAGAATGTGTTTTTATTAAGCCATATAAATAATTTACCTCATCTTGCTGCATAATTTACTCAACCCTAATGCATAATTTGGTCCTCTATTGCCACATAATCACATGACAGAAACAGCGAGTTTAAAGGGGAATCGCATTCCTTATCCGTTTCGGGGCAGTTACCTTTGGGGCAGGACCCTTTCACCTTTCTGCGATTGATAAAATGCACCTTTGAATATGGAGGCAGTGATTCGCGAGCCATTAGATCTTTCAGTGAGCTCCATATAAATGATTATAATATATTCTCTAGGAGGCCGCAGCGCCTTATGTTCCCGAAAGAGGCACCAAATGCTGCATAATGAGGGAGGGCCGGGGGCAGAGGTGCCTGACGCTCCTGAGACTTGGGGCGTCTGCTCCCGATCTGAATAGGAGAGAGGTAGTGTATCCTGACCCCTCCCCAAAAGCCAGTCCCAGCCAGCAGCCATAATGACGCCTGTCGAATGCATAATGCAAACAAGCTGGCGCAGTCTGTCCTCTTCGCAGCTTCCCCCCAATCCCCAGTGACCCCGGGGTCACAGGCACACATGCCGGCCTTGAACTCTCCGTCTGCCTCGGCCCCGCCCCGCCCCCAGCAGCCTCCATTAGAGTCCGACCTCCTGCAGCACTCGCTCCATGGCCTTCAAAGGCAATGTCCTCCTTCGTCTGTTTATAGGTCCCAGTCAGGTGCCACTCACACACTGCCCTGGTGGGCGGACCCACCTTACGGAGGGCTGGAAGGATCTCCTGAATACATTCTCTCCTTTCCTGAAAAGAGAGCCAGTGGGAAATAGGAGCGTCAACCATGTACAGCGATCCTTTTACACCCATATTATTCTAATGTACTT
Organism: Calotriton arnoldi; assembly: GCA_963921515.1. Classification (NCBI taxonomy): domain Eukaryota; kingdom Metazoa; phylum Chordata; class Amphibia; order Caudata; family Salamandridae; genus Calotriton; species Calotriton arnoldi. Next base: position 1,011,628 of record CAWUFW010002084.1, on the reverse strand, counting down.
CACACAAAGATGCTTTTCAAGAGTAGGGCCATCAATCACAGCGAACTGCCCAATACTGGCAGTAAGAAAAATATTAAGCACCAACGATCAACACTTTAAAAAACAAATTCTCTGAGGGTACCCCAAAATCTCCTTTAGAGCCTTTTGTCTCTCTCACTCGAGATGTGTCACATTTCATACATTCTAATAAATTGATAATAAAAAAGACCATTGCTTTGCCACCCAACAAAATGGTTGTCATTTTGTTCAAACTCTTTATATTTCACATATTACTTGTGAGACAATATTAACAAACACAGCTAACGTGTTGTTTTACTCTAGGCGCTGGGGATTAGCTTGACACTTTAAAGGCCACTCCTGCACAACACATTCCGCAATCTCCTAAAACGTTGAATTTGAAAGTACATAAGCGCTGTTGGTATAGGGCGGTCATGAGATACCTGCCAGGAACTGGAGTTCTAGGCGAGTCATTCAATTGGTAGTCCCACATTTATTTAAAATATTTATTTTCTGTTTATTGAATTTAATGTCCCACTTAACTTGGCGCCATAAGCAACCACATAGTTTGCGTAAATGTATAGGACTGCCCTTCTGCCAGGTCGCTCCAGCCTACCCATTTCCTTTCTGCTGGTGACACTCCACACCTAGATTGTCTCCATCTTTATCATTGCATCACAAGTACTATCTGTCATGGGCCTGTCTGCACTAATTTATTATTCTATCCACCAGTCACCCAGGGCAAACCTTGGTATGTCTAAAATGAGTAGGCTGCTTCCTTGGTTGCATAGGTGAGCGATACTCAGTTCAGCCAGCACCAAAAGTTACCTTGAGAGGGTGGCACGCCATTTTCTCCCAGGTGCATATCTTTTTTTATGTTAAGTGGTATTTAAAAATAAATAAATATTGCGAGTGCCGTTTGTTTTACTGTGTGACAAGAGCACCCCTCTTGGCTGCGTGTCTTCCGAGGTGCAGAGGTAAAACTGTCACAAGGTGGTCATTGTGTAAAATAAAAACTTCAAAAACGGAGATCTTGGCTGCACAGGGGAAAGATGTCAGGCTTGTTGGTCAGTGGGGTCGTAGTCAGAGGTGTGACTAAAAAGAGCACAAATATACTGTAATTATTTTGTTGGCCTTTTATATTCAGGTAAATGTATAAAAAATATGTAGCCCACTTACACACTTGTGTAACAAAAGACCTCATACATGTCTCTGTAAGACATTGGACCCCTTAGTAGGATGCAATCTAACAACACCATCAGGATTAACCCCTTCGATGCTCATGACGAGCTCAGCTCGTCATGCTGCGCGGTCGCGCTGTGCGCATGACGAGCTGAGCTCGTCACGACCACACCCGCGATCGGAATGTCCAGCACCTGGGTGGAATTCCGATCGCGGCGAAGCGGCTAATGAGCAATGAACATATATGAGTGTGAATGAACAATGTTGTTGTTCTAGCACTAAGGTCCTGATTATGATGTCGGTCGGAGTTGCCTCCGACCAACATCATCGCGGATTCCGGACCAACCGACCTCCTATCGGCTGTCCAGACTGCAGTATTACAATGCGACCCCACATGGTGCAGTCGCATACTCCCATTTCTCTATGGGAGCTTGCCCTGCGGCCGTGAACCGGCCGTAGCACAAGCTCCCATATAGAAATGGGAGATTCTGTTAATCCCTGCACCGCGTGGCAGGCACCTCAAGATACCTGCCACACAGTGCAGGGTTTAACAGGGGACTAACTGGAGGCCGTGGAGGAATGGGGGCCCTGCTAGGGGCTCCCAAAGTCGCTTTCCGACAGGCTTTTCATGTCAGAAAGCCCAACATGGAAAGTCTGTTGGAAATCGACATCGTAATCCCGACGGCGGAAACGCCATCCTTAGGGATTACGGTGGGGCCTCCGACTGGCCGACGGGCTCCTTGAGCCCATCAGAATCCAGCCAGAATGACCGTCCGGTTTCACGTTCGACCACCGGCATTGTAATGCAGCAGTCGAAAGTGAAACCTACGATGTGAGTCGGAAAGCCTGTCTGCTCTGTGCCAAGGGGTTTTGCTCAGGCTAATTTAATGACTTTGAGGGTTGACCCTGACAAGGGTTGCAATTATTCCTTGTGTTGGGTAGTCACCCACCCCAAATAATCCAATTTCTTACAACCATTATATACCTACTTATATCATACTGCCCATCTACTGCTAAATTATAGCACTGTACTTTGCAGGACATTTTTCTGTGTCCAATTCACTGCAACAAAAAAGAATTGTAGCGGGTGCAGGTGTGTAAATGTGTGCGCAACCGAACTCCCTCTTGCCCCCAGCACACAGAAAGCACTAAAAGAGCAGAGGTACGGGGAAACCTCTGTAAATAAATATAAAGAAAAACAGCACAAGAAGGAGAAGGACCTCAAACATGGCAAAAAACATCTGAGTCTAGCCCAAAACAAAGTGAGAAGAGGCGGAGGAGCAGAGCGGCAAAAAAAAACAAGCACTGGCAAAGCCAATAGGTCTCGCCATAGGTAGAAGTTTGGTTTGCTAATGATTTGGAACATTACTAATAAACAAGAAAAAAAAAAACTACACGGCCAACTGCATCATTTTGTAGGTGTATGCACCAAGTGTGTGCACGCCTACAAAATAACACAAGCAGTTGTTTGCTTTTTTGTTTACCTATCCAAGTTGGATCAGTAATAAATAAAAAAATAAGTTGAGTCAGTGGGTGGAAACAACACAGGTAGGGAAGGAACACAGGTGGGAAAGCAACACAGAGGGAGGGGAAGCAACATGAAGGGCAGGCAGAAAACACACTGGGGAACATGGTGAGGAGCAACACAGATGGTGTAGGCAGGGGGGAAGCAAAACAGAGGTTACAGTGAGGGAAGCAAAAGAAGAGGGAGCAACCTGGATGGGGGTGGAAACAAACAAACAATAAAGGGTGCGCCATAAAAGCGCACATTTGATCGACTCGAAGAGCAAAGCTGTATAGAAGTGAAAGTGTACTTAAGAGCAGCTTGAAGGACAAAGCTGTACAAAATTACATTTTTATAGTGTTATGAAGAGAAATGTGCAGAGAGAAGCCAAGCCTCCCATCCTTCTGATGCCAATAAAAGGAGTTCCATTTCGTTTGGTCATAGAGACGCTTGAATCACTCCCAAGGATTGACAGCAAGCTATTAACGAACAAGTTACTTACTTTCAGTAAAGCATTATCTGGTAGAGACATTATCTAGCTGCACATTCCTTACCTTTGAATTTCCCAGGTATCAGACTAGATCTAGAAACTTATGCATGAGTAGTACCCCTGCGCGCCATCAGGTGGTTACGTTGGGTTCAGGGCAGCGTCATTGGCGCCGGATGTGATGTTACGGTCACCTATATAAGCACCACCTAAGCACTCGGATGTCAGTTACTTTTCACGACTTTCCACGCCAGAAGCACAGAGCCATGAAGTGAACTGACTATTGTGTGTCCAAACTAAGGTCCTGAAAAGGGAGCAACCTTAGCCCTATAAATGTGTCCGCAGAGTGGGGAGGCATGGGTGGGTCTGTAAGGAATCTGCAGCTAAATATTGTCTCTACCAGATAATGCGTTACCAAAGGTAAGTAACTTGTTCATCTGATAGAGACTTCTAGCTGCAGATTCCTTGACTTTGAATAGATTCCCAAGCCATTGCATCCAGGTGGTGGGCTGCAGACAAACTGACTAAACCAAATGCCCGTCCCTGCGGACGTGACTGTCTAGGCAGTAGTGCTTGGCAAACATGTGCAGGGACACCCACGCTGCTGCCTGGCAGATGTCCAGAACTGGAACACCACAAGTCAACGCCATGGTCACAGCTTTTCCTCTGGGCCTGTAAGCCTTCAGATGGTTGCTTTTTAGCCAGGGTGCAGCAGATCTTGATAAAGAGAACGACCCCGTGCAAAACAGTTCATTTCTGAACTGTCCTTCCTTTTTTAGCTCCTAGATAGCCCACAAAGACTTAGTTGCCCACCCAGAACTCTTTTGTGCGGTGAAGGGAGAACAACAACGCTCTTTTTGGGTCCAGAGGGTGGAGTCGTTCCTTCTCTTTAGAGGGATGTAGAGGAGCATAAAAGGTGGGCAGGGTGACAGATCATTCCAAATGGAATGGGGACACTACTTTAGGCAGGAAAGAAGCCCAGGTGCGAAGCACCACCTTATCTGGGAATACCATAAGATAGGGATGCTTGGACGATAAAGCCTTCAGCTCACTCACCCTCTTGGCAGATGTTATTGCCACTAGAAAGGCTGTCTTGATGGTAAGTAGGAGCAGGGGACAATTGTGAAGTGGCTCAAAGTGAGCACACAAGGGATAAGTAAGAACCAGTTTCAGATCCCACTAAGGCATTATCAAGGGCTAAGGGGGAAACATATATAAGCCCTCTCAGGAACCTATTTACAATAGGGAACTTAAATAAAGAGGGTTGGTAGGGCAGCCGCAGGAAAGCAGACAGAGCAGAGAGATAACCCTTGAGAGTGTCCAAAGCAGAGACCTGCTGGGCAAGGGTAAGAATGAAGGGAAGAATATCAGAGAGAGAGGCACACAGAGAATCAATAGACTTTTCTGTACAATATTTAACAAATTTTTTCCAATGGCAGGTGTATGCCGTTTTGGTGGAGGGTCGCCTGGCTGCCAATATAACTTTGCAAACTTCGGAATGGATGCTCAAAAGCTATCAACTGTCGCCGCTCAATCTTCATGCAAGGAGACAGAGAGTTGACAGGTTCGGGTGGGGAGCCCTCCCCTACTGCTACAACAGAAGATCCCCCCCCGAAGGGGTAGCCTGATCGGAGGATTGACGTTCATTTTCAGAAGCTCGAGATACCAAACTCTCCATGCCCAGTCCGAAGCCACAAGAATGACTTTGGCCCGGTTGATCCTGATCTTCTTGAGAACTCTTTTTTTTTAAATTAATCTTTTTTATTAAATTTCATATGAAAACATAAAGCAGCATACATTCCGCCTCACAGGGCGCATAACCAAAAAAGAAAAACATACCACAAGCAACAGGCTTGTGTCTAATACCAGTGGATTACAGTACAGATCGAGGCATTTACCAACAGACAAACCACAATTCGAAATCTATCCATTCAGATTCTCAGATTTATGCAACATGAAAGTGACAGTTTAGGGCGAGGCGATCACATTCGTATTATGAGTCAGCAAATACTGCCTTAGCGGTTCCCATATGTCCTTTGGTCTAGATGGAACCGGTAGCTCCTCAGCGTACAGTTCAAGAGTTTCTTTACAGTATATTAAATCCTTAATCCAATCATTAATTTGAGGCGTAAGTCTGCTCTCCCAAGTCATAGCTACCCTTCTTTTGGCCAGTAAAAGGGCGATTCGAACATATCTACCCAACACTCCTTTGAGTTGAGGTACGTAACAGAGCAAACATGTGACTGGTGTACATTGAATCGTGGCCCCTGTCATATTGTGTATGCGACTAAGTATCTCTTTCCAATAAGTAAAGACTGCTGCACAGTTCCACGCGAGATGGTAAAAATCAGCCTCACCTTGCCCACATCGCTTACATTGAGCCGAATCGCGAAGTCCTATTTTATACAATTTAAGGGGAGTGTGATACACTTGGTGTATGAACTTAAAATGAATGACGCAGAGATTTCCGTTAGGCGAAAGTCTCCCTGTGAGAGTGCATATCTGTTCCCAGTCTTGCGTTGTTATTGGGGATTCCAAAAAAGAATTCCAACGTTCAAGGCTTTTATCCACCCCCCTCAGTGTTTCCTCCTGTATCGCTTTGTATAGTTTGGTGATTAGCTTCTTTTTAGTGGGAGCTACTATCAGAAGTTGCAAAGATAGGAGAGACGGAGGTTCCTCTGGAAAGGACGTATAGTGACTGCGCATGGCACGCTTTAGACGATATGCCGCGTACTGAAAAAGCGGCGTGGGATTAGTGATGAAACCCAACTCAGTGTCATCGAGATATGTACCATTCGGGTATAAATCGCGCATATGCGTGATCCCCACTTCCTTCAAGGCTTTAATAGGGCCAGCCTCCTGCGTCACAGATAAAGCTGCGTGTCCAGCCAGCGGAAGTGCCGGTGCATAAAGAGGAAGCTTGCCAGCCATCCGTCCAATGACCTGCCACGCCGCCACTGTGACGTCAATAGGGTTGATCTCCATCTTGGGCGTTCCCCTGTGAACATGCGTGAGTATCCCTGACAATGGTGTGGGATGTGTGTCGCCGTCCTCCACCGCTAGGTGTGGGGTAAAGTCGTGTGGCTTGAACCAGTAATAGGCGTATTGTGCCTGCGCACATAGATAATAAGTATACAAATCTGGCGCCCCCATTCCCCCTCTGGCGTACGGGAGCGTCAACGTAGACCAGCTGATTCTAGCTTGCTTACCTCCCCACACTAGTTTTAAAAGTTGTGTTTTAAGCATAGCAAAAAAATGTCTGGTGAGGCGAATCGGCATGTTACAAAAAAGATACAAAAAACGGGGTAGCACCACCATTTTAATCACCGCAACACGGTCTGCCAGGTATAAAGGTAGATGATTCCACCTCTCCACCTGTTTTTCCAAGTGGCTGTACGCCCTACCGTAGTTTTCTTTAACAACTATCCCTTGGTCACGGTGCACCCAAATACCCAGGTACTTAACGAGCTCAGTTGTCCAGACCAGGGGGTATTCCAACGGGGGAGATCGAGTACATATCGTCAGCGGGACTACCACGGACTTCTCCCAATTTATCATGATGCCAGAGAAACGACCAAATCTGACGTATTCCCGTAATACCGGCGAGAGATGAGTCTGCGGGTCACGTATGAAAAGAACCATATCGTCTGCGTACATAGAGATACCGACGGGTCTATGATTGAAATTAAGCGCTGTCTGTCGGTGGCGCTGCCACATTATACAAGCTAGTGGCTCTATCATTATGGCAAACAATAGTGGCGATAATGGGCACCCTTGTCGGGTGCCCCGTTCTATCCGAAATGGTTCTGAAGTGAGCCCACCCACCCTCACCCTCGCCGATGTGTCGGTGTAAAGTACCTGCAACCAACGCAGCAAGACATTGGGAAACCCTATTCTTCTCAGGATGTGAAACATATAACTCCACTCAATTGAGTCAAATGCCTTTGCGGCATCAAGCATGACCGCCGCCGCTTGGAGATCGAGATTTAGTATATGATACATGGCAAATATTGTGCGGAGGTTGTTAGACGTGGAGCGTCCCGGCACAACTCTTTTCCGAAGGCATCATCGGCAGCCATCCTCAGCCTGGTCCTACCTGGAGCCTCCTTTTATCAGACAAGTCCTTTACTGTGCATGCCTATTGAGCTACATATTTGGAACACTATCGCATATCTAGCGCTTGTTCCAGTTTCTTCGTTGAATCTCTTCCATCGCAAGAGGCTTTCCAGAATACCATATTACTGATTTTAACATTTAGCGGGACCAGGTCGCTTTTCAAATATACCTACACGAGACATCCGACTTTTTCGTGAAATCGTTGATTTTAATATTAATAAGACATCGTTGCACATTCGGTGCACCACATTTTTATCAGCCATTTATTAGAATCAAGAACATCCACCAACTATGGAGTTGCAGGTTTTAATCACTAGGAACTAATTTGCAACAGGATCTATAATTGTGTGGCTTTCCTGAAGAAGGCGTTGTATACGCCGAAACGCGTGTCGAGTTAATAAAGATATTGCCACTTTTTAACCCTTTATTTATATCTATTGATTAAAAGTGATGTGTTACATATTGTGTTTCATTTTTTAAATGTTTTGTATAAATATCATTTGTTTAGACAATATGAGAAGAAATTATTAAAATGGTAACAACTTTGAACATATTTTTTCTGTCTTCCTTGGTTTTCTTAATGTTACAGATACTGTGTATATTGTTTGCTTTATTGACATTGCCTAGGAGTTTTTGTTACTACCATTTAAGTCCCTGTCCTAGGAATTGAACTATCCATTGTTCAGGGGGTCCTTGTTTTTTCTCATTTGCGTCCCGGCACAAAGCCAGATTGGTCAGGCAAGACCATGACGGGCAGCAGCGGTTGCAATCTAGTGGCATGTATCTTTGCCAATATTTTAGCGTCTAAATTAATCAACGACAAGGGGCGATACGATTCACATAACGTTGAATCCTTATCTTTTTTGAGGAGAGTAATGATAAGAGCCTGTCTAAGGGACGGAGGCAGAATCCCAGATTCATGAGCCTCCGCATATACCTCCAATAAGTGCGGGGCAATGAAGTCAATATATTGTTTATAAAATTCGGACGTAAGCCCGTCAGGACCTGGGGCCTTGTTGTTAGGTAATGACATAATCGCCTCCTTGATATCAGACACCTCTATAGGTTGACTTAGGTATGCACGATGTCCATCCGCCAGCCACACACAGGCTACATCATCAAGATACTCAGCCAGAGCAGTTTCGTCACACGTTCCCCGTGATGCATACAAGTCACCATAAAAATCTTTAAACTGTTCCACTATGTCTTGCGGCCTGTAGTGAGCCACCCCCTGATCGTCCACTATATTAGTAATGTGATGGTATTCAGACCTAAAACGCAGCCGCTCAGCGAGCCTCTTACCCGGTCTACCAGCTTCCCCGTAAGCTCTAGCTACGTGTCGGCGCGACAGATAGCGCGATTCAGACTCCGCCAGCGCCTCATATTCTTTTAGCAAAATCTGGAATTTGTCAAGGGGAGCTGATGTCGGGTTACTTATATACTGAGTTTCCAACTCGCTTAACTGCTTTTCAGTCTTTGCAAGTTGAACCCGGATATCTTTCAAGATACCAGAGGTGGTACTGATACAGACCCCACGTATTGTGGCTTTAAATGCCTCCCACAGGATAGCCGGGCTGTCCACTGTTCCCACATTTAATTCAAAATACTGTACAATTGCCTGACGTATAGTGTCCTCGTACACGGGGTCAAGTAAAGACTCCGCACGGAACCGCCAAGTGAAGGGGAAATGCGTATTAGTTGGAATTTGAATTTCAAGCAGTATCGGATTATGATCCGAAAGGGTGCGTGGTAAGTTATGTGCCTTTGTCACCCACCCATTAGCTTCCTCATTTACTAGCCAATAGTCTAGTCGCGACCAGCTATGGTGCGCTGGGATAACATGCGTGCCCACCCTCGCAGAAGCGTTGCGTAACCGCCAAGCATCTACCAAACCCATCTCCAGCATAGCGTCTCGGACACACTGCGCTACCCTGATAGTGCGCGCCCCGCGCGGGTTGGATCTATCCAGGTCCGGATCTAGATGTGTATTAAAATCACCTCCCCAGAGGATCGCCGTCTCAGGCCACGTCCGCAGTACTCTTAGCAATTGGACAAAAGTCTGCGGCTCATCTACTACCGGACCATATACATTAATGAGTGTTATCAATGTGTTGCCTAGCTTGCCCTGTACCATAGCCCAACGACCCTCATTGTCAGTTTGCGATAATATTGGGAGGAACGGTATTCCTTTTTTAATCAAGATAAGGACACCTCTTGCGTATGTAGAGAATGAGGACGCCACCCTGTATCCCGCCCATTTATGTGCAATATTGGTTTGTCGTTGCTGATTCAAATGTGTTTCTTGCAGGAAAACAATTTGGGTTTTATGCCTCTCGAGAAATGCTAATACTTGTCTAATTTTTTTAGGAGTGTTGAGGCCGCGAACATTCCACGTCATACAATTATATCGCTCACCCATCCCTGCATCTGCAATGTGTGATCCTATACTGAGATGTGAATGCACTCGTGTTTAATAAAAGCACATGCCGATCCATACCTATTTCCAAGCTGTCTAACTTAACAGAAGCATCAGTTTCGTAACAAAATCCCCCCCCTCCCTCCACCCACTTTGGCGGCCCCAATTTGCCAAAGCCATTACCCTTGACAACAAACCCACCCAACAAAGAAATCATCCCACCCGGAACTTGATGGGGTATTCCCATAGGGGGGATCGTAGTGGCACATACCGCTCCCCATTGTAAGAGGGAGGGGGCCGCCATCAAAGTTGCAGATTGCTGTTTATGACCCACCCGCGACCCGCAAGGGACAATTGGTTATGCAAAATTGTTTGAGTAACCAGAGCGGTGAGGGATGCCCATCCTAACAGAGGTGGTCTAGTCCCATAACATGAGCCACAGTCTAGCTTTACACAATTATCTTCCGCAAATATTACTCCATCGGACCCCTAGGTACCTGTTCCACCCTGGTGTGGTCTGAGTAAGAAGGTGTATATGAGCAGTGTAATCAGCACCACATTTCCCTTAAACATTGTGACGTGAAACATTTAACTGACTTGTCAGTGCCTTACAGCTGTGCCACACAGAATGCGAGACAGTCAAATCTGAAGCGAGGAGGTCCACTTTAATCCTGTGATCATAGAAAGAAATGAGAACATAAATATGCAGTACTAGTCATCAATATCAGACGTATGGCCGGAAGTCTGCTTTTTGCGCCGTAAAGTCTTTGCATATTCCATTGCTAACTTCGGATTGCTGAAGATTTTCGCCGCGTTATCCACCCCTATTCGAAGGCGAGCGGGATACAGCATGGCGTAGGGCACCTGTTCTTGCAGCAAGAGTTTCTTGACGCCGTGGAACTCTTTCCTCGCGGCCTGGACCGAGGCCGTGAAATCGGGGTAGAATGAAAGTTCATTTCCCTGGTGTTGAACTGTGCCTTTTTGACGGGCTATATGTAGCACTGTGTCCCGATCTCTGAAATTTAGCAGCCTTGCGATAATGGGCCTCGGGGGAGCCCGGACGGCGAGGGACCTGTGGGCCCGTTCCACTACTAGCATGTTTGACAAGTTCTCTGGGCCGCATACTTCACGAAACAATGCTTCGACATAATCTTCCAGCCGCCCCACATTCGTTGACTCCGGCAGACCCAAAATGCGCACATTATTGCGCCTCGAGCGCGCTTCGATATCTTCGTTCTTATTTCTAATGAGCGTCAGGATTTTCTCAATGTCCGATGTCTTAGCTGCAACTTGCTGCAGTCCGTCCTCGGCATCAGATATTCGTTGCTCTGCCTCGCCCAGTCACGCCACCTGCTTGTCCAGTTTAGACAACATTGTGTCCATGCGGCCGTTTAGCGCCTCAATCTTGCCATCTATGTACTGTAGGCTGGCTTGAATCGCTGCTAGTGTTTTCTCCAGTGCGGATGGTGCCTGCGCAGTCGAATCTAATTCAGAATCCGATGCAGCGCTTTGCGTTGATTTGCCACTCTTGCGCAGGTCAAAATTCAGCCGTGGCTGGTTTTTTTCCGGCTTGCCCATGGTGGATGGAATAGAGGCGCACGGTGGCAATAGGTGCAGAAAACTATCACCACAGGCAGGTTTGGTCTAGCAGGCGCGCTGCTGAGTGAGGAGGCGCGAACAGCTATAGCTCCCGCTGTGCAGGGCAGACTTCCCACCAACTGAAGGGCAGATTTATCCTCCGGTCGCACTTCAGCAGGCCATGTGGCGTCGTTATGCGCGTTTGAAAGGGTTACCGGCTCAACCCTATCTGCAACAGCCGAGCAGTTCCTGGAATGAGGCCTTATGCCTAGGCCAGAGTCGGGCAAACTCGCAGTTCTCTCAGTCCCCAGGTCGCGCAAACTTCAGCCGTGCGTGCGCTGTGAGGTGCTCCGCCACCTTCAAACTCCTCTGCGAATCTGCGTGTGGCCCCCACACATCTGTAGTTGTGCCCCCGGCTCCCGATGCACCGTCCTCAATGCGCCAGCAATTTAACACACTGCGAACCCAAGATGTCAAAATAAAGGAATAAACGGGGCTTGATGTCCCAAAGAGTTCCAGGCCAGGCGTTGAGGCAATGATCCAGCCCCCACGTGCTGTTCGAAGAGTCCTCCGGCCCTCTCCTACTCGGAGCCGTTGGCCATTTACTGTAGTGGGGCCTAGTGTACCGAGTAGAGCCGGGCGCACGCGTGGCACTCACTCCGAGCGTTCTTGTCGGTCGGCAGCTACTTGTGCGTGAGGGCTTCGACGATCGCACCAGGCTGTCCCAACAAGCTCTGATCCGCGGCGCCGCTCCTCACCAGGGTACTCGCTACCCCCGGGTGAGGGTCCGTTGCAACTTCCGCCACTCTCCCGCAGATTGGGGGTCTTCACCGCGAGTACGCGGCCTCGCTCAGCGCCGTCCAGCCGCCATTTCTGCCGACGGCAGCCTCCGTCGCATGTCGCACTGCGGACCCTTGGGACAGTCCTCAGCAGTTGAAAACTGCACCGGAGGGCAGCCCCCCCCTCCGGCACACTCTTCCGAAGTGCTGGACTCGCGGTCGGCCACAACAACACAGGATGGGCTGAAGGATGAAAGCGGCGGCCGGCAGAGCCGCACTACTGTGCTTCCATCTTGCCGCGCGCCAAGTCACGCCCCCCTTCTTGAGAACTCTAGGCTGAAGTGGTATAGGTGGAAAGGTGTACAGGAGGCCTGAGCTCTACTCGGGATAAAAAGCGTCGCTGAGCAATAGCCACCTTGGAAACTCAAATGCGCAGAACTGCTGACATTGCGTGTTCTCTTTGGCGGCGAACAGCTCTAACAAAGGCTCTCCCCATTACTCTCCCTGTAGGAAAGTAGGATTTTTCTCACATAGATATTCCCACTATTGGTATCAGTGTGTTTTGACTGTAATTCACTGGGATCCTGCTAACCAGGACCCCAGTGGCAGTGCTCTCTCCTCTAAATTCTATGGTAAGTAATTTGTACACCCCACAATTGGCATACTGGGTGGGGTACCATTATAAATTCCTAGACTATGGTACTGAGGTACCCAGAGCACTGGTACATCAGGGGACTCCCATGGGCTGCAGCATGTATTATGCCACCCATGGGAGCCCATGCAAACTTTGTCTGCAGAGCTGCCATTGCAGTCTGCATGAAATGGAGCTTGCACCTTTCATTTTGGATATAAGGCTTCCCTTATATCCCAGTCACTGCACTTTAAACCTATAAGTCATCCCTAAGGTAGGCCCTTCAGTTCAAGGGCACTGTGCATGTTTCTAAGGGCCTGATTGTGACCACCAGACTCACGCAGGTGGTCAACAGTCTGCCGTATTACGACTGTTAAAGTCGTATCGGCGGTGGACCGCCGGCTGTGCCAGGGAATATGACGCACAACGCCACAACGCAATATGCTGTGCGGGGACTGGTGCAGTTCTGCTCTGCATATTACAAGTTCATTCACCACCAGCATTTCAAGGTGGGAGCCCTGCCATGAAAAGGCAGGTGGTGGAGGAACAAAGGGGACCCTACATGGCCCCCATGGTCCATCGCCATTTGGATACATTCAGGGGGGCACAACATGTACCCCCCTGTCTGTATTCCCACAAAGTTTCAGCATGGCATGGACGTCCACATCCATGCGTGCTGGAACTTTTTTGCCGTTCCCACTGCGGTGCCTGTTTTCCAGGCACCGCCATGGGAAAGGAGAGGACCGCCGACCGTATCACGAGCTGAACTCGTGCTACACGAGTTCAACTCGAGATACGGTCGGCGGTCCTTGCGCGGGTTTGGTGCAGCAGAGCCAGCGTTGAGTCGGCGCTGTTGCGTCGAACTCGTAATCAGGCCCTAAGTGTGTGGGTACACCTGCACAAGCAGAAGCACCCCTACAAGCCCCAGAATCCATTCTCTGGGCTTTGTAAGTGCGGGGCAGCCATTATAAGGTATGTAGTGGACACTGGCAAGTCGATATGTCCAACTACATAATGGCTGCTCTGAGCCTGGTCAAGTTTTGTATCAAACATGTTGGAATCATGCAACTACACCGATTCCAGTGTTAGTTGCATGATACGATGTGGTTCACTGACAGAATATCGACCACAAAAATATCAAGGAAAAAAATATTGAGGCAAAAATATAGAATACAAAAATATCAAGTGCCTATACTTAAAAAGTTAAGTACAAAAATATCGAGGAAAAATATAGTTTACAATAATATAGTTGTATTAAATATCATTTTTAAATATATATAAATTAAACTATTAAAATTAACATACATTAAATACTAACATTAATTTATAAAAAATAAAATATATTAAAATTTATATTTTAACAAATATAACAAATAAACTTACTTTTAAAAATGTTAGCATATATATATATATATATATATATATATATATATATATATATATATATATATATATATATATATATCTATCCCAAACACAAAGTCCAATAATTCGCGCTCTCAGAATCCAATTTAAAGGGGAATTGCTCAAGGTTACGCGTTTCGGAAGAAACTTCCTTGATCACACAATGAGCTGGGTGAAAACAGTGCATTACATAGTCTTGGTACTGAGGTTGTAAACATAGAAAGAGGACATTGTGCTAAGGTTTAGTTTACTTGCACAGAAAAACGGCGGCCATCTTGAACGACCTGCCTAACTGTAATGCAAGTCATTCTAACATATATTTTACATTGTATTTATGCAATTGCTGCAATTCAATACATACAAATTTTATATATTATTGTTTCATCATAATATAAAGCCCAAAGACATTGAGAAACTAGAAAAATAGAAATTAGGAAAATACACGTAAATGTGCGTGCACTTGTGGGTGTTTCTTTCGCCAATACGAAAGAATAAAGTGAAATCATACCCCTGCAGAGTGGGCGGCTAGACCAAAACCCTGTGTCCTGCCCCCTGCTTAACGACACAGTCATACAAATGCGGCAAGTGCAGATAATTAGTGATGTGCAATCCAAAGTCTCGAGAGTGAGTATACACAGTGTACATAAATACTGTAGAATGGGTAGAATGGCTAGCATATGCTACCGTAAGTGAGGTAAGTACATCATATCATGTACATCTCACGCAATCAATGCGAGAGTTCTCACCTGCGAGCTGGGCCACACATCTATATGCTGTGCCAAATAATAATCATCAAATACTATCGCCAAGTGGCAGAGTCCTCTATATTACCCAGTACTGACCAGAGACAAACAACAGAAGTAGTGACTAAATGTGAGAAGTAAAATAGAAAGTCTTATCTATAAGTTGGTGGTGCACTCTTTGTAGAGGTGAAGAAAAGGGTAGGTGGCCCGTGAAGTGCCCGCAAGATGCCGGTGGGCCCCTTCCTTTCCTCCTGTGAAGAAAAAGAGAAAGAGAAAACAAGAAACATAATTAGATTAAAATGTTACAACAATAACAGTGTATCATACAGTGTGTATACTACAATGTTAAAAATTAGCAATTCTAAATAGCAAAACATCATGGATACCGAGGAAACTGGAAAAGTACTACGGTATGTAGGGATATGTAAGGCCTTATTCCTCAATTAAATGTGTGGCAAGTTCTTCATCCACATTATGTCCCTTAGGGTACCTGGTCTCAAGGTCTAGGATCCACTTGGATTCCTTTTTTCTGAGTTTGAGCTCCCTGTTCCCTCCTCTAGGACTTCCCAATACCTGTTCGATGACAAAATAACTCAGGAGCGAACTGTTAGAGAGATGGTACTCTGCGAAGTGTCTCGCCACTGGATAGTGGGGTCTTTGTTGTTAATGGCTCTAAGATGTTCAAGGACCCTCTTTTTGGCCATAAGGGTGGTGCTCCCCACATGACGTTTGTGGCATGGGCATACCAAGATATATATAGCATAGGTAGTGCTACAGGTCAGAAACTGTGATATTGTTCTTTTCTTATTCGAGTCAGGTATACTGAATTCTTTAACCATATGGCTAGCTCTACACACCTTGCAATGGCCGCAAGGGTAAAAACCTTTAAGATTGTGCGTAGCCATATTTTGGGGTTCAGTAATGTCGCCATGCATCAAAATGTCCCTGAGGCTGCGGCCTTTGCGATATGTGATTTTGGGTCTATCGCTAATTTTGGGGCCCACAATGTGATCGCTCTTGAAGATATTCCAATTCTCACTAAGAATTTTCTGTACTTTGTGTGAATTGTTGTTGAATGTGAGACTCACTCGTGTCTCAGGGGGCTCATTCTTAATTACCTTTTCTTGCAATGTGCTCTTCCTATCAATGGTTTTAAGTTTGGACACAGCCCTGTTGAGTACCCACTCTGGATACCCCCGTTCCCTGAAACGTGCGATCATGACCTTTCTTCTGCCTGATAGTTCTCTTCCGTGCTACAGTTCCTCTCGCTCTCAGCAGCTCCCATACGGAATACTCCATTTAAGGGTATCTGGGTGGTCGCTGAGAGCGTGAAGGATACTGTTGCCTGCTGTATCTTTACTGAAACAGTCTAGTTTCTAGAGTGTTTTGACAGCTTTGACTTTAACGTCCAGGAATTCTATTTCATCCTTGTTAATGTTTTGTGTCAGTGTGATGTTATATGTGTTGGTATTTAGTTTAGAAATGAACTCAATGGCCTCTTCTTCACTCCCTTCCCATATCAGAAAAAGGTTGTCAATGTAGCGTAGTCAGATTTTCACTTTCTCAAAGTATTGAGAGAAACAAGTGTCATTCCTGATCTCTTCCTCCCACAGGCCCAGGAAGAGGTTAGCAAAACTAGGGGCAAAACATGTGCCCATAGCTGTCCCTAGTACTTGTTTGAATATCTCCCCATTAAACATAAATATGTTATTTTGAAGACATAAGTACATCATATCTGTAAGCATCCTAGTATGTTCAAGATACATTATGTTCCTCTCATTAAGGAAATGGGTACATGCACGGATGCCTTGGTCATGGTCAATGATGGTATAGAGACTAGAGACATCCAAGGTGATAAATGTAGTTTGCTTCCACTGCATGTCAACACTTTTACCCAAAAGTCCTTGGTGTCCTTGACATAGGATGGGAGTGTTGTGACATAGTTCTGCAGGAAATGGTCTACATACTTAGAAATGTTTTCGAAAACACTCCCCAGAGATGAGACAATTGGTCTACCCGGGGTGACCAACGGATTTTTGTGTACTTTCAGGAGAAAGTATATGATGGGGAGTTTGGGATAATCCTTCTTTATGAATAGATATTCTTCCCATGTGATGAGACCCTCATGTTGCCATTCTGATAGTTTGTTCCAAGTGGTCAGAATGCTGTCATTGTATGTCTTAGTGTTACATCTGCGGTAAAATCTATTGTTTTCTAGCTGTCTATGTGCTTCTGCGATGTACATTTCTTTGCTTAATAGCACAATGTTTCCTCCTTTATCCGCAGGGCAAATGACAATATCCCTATCATTGGCCAATGATGTAATGATATCTCTTTGTTTGGTTGTCAAATTACCAGTCACAAAACCTTGGTTAGACCTTGTGTGTTTGCACTTAAGTAAAGCTTTGGTTACGATCTCATGAAATGTGTCTATGTTGTCATGCGGGAGATTGGGGTAAAGGTGGAGCGGGGTTTGAATGAAGTGGTAGCTGCTCTGTCAGTTGTGATGTTGTAGATTTCATTCATGCTAGTAGTACTGACGCTTGCTCCGCTTCATTGCTGAATTCCAATTCTTGCATTGTTGTGAGTATGTTAATGTCCCCTACTGTGAGGTTCGTGGGATTAGTATTATTCCTCTCACTGGTGTCATGTACTTTGTTACTTTTAAGGGTATGCCACTTGGTGAGTTTCAATTTTCTAACAAACTTGAATATGTCAATTCTAGTATTGGAATAATTGAAGATTTCAGTTGGGCAGAATGTTAAGCCTAGGCATAAGGTTTTCTTTTCAAGGAAGGATAATGAGCGGCTGGTAAGATTGATTATAGTTTTGTTTACCATGGTGCTGTCCATCATTGTTGTTTCTGTTTCCTCAAGCCCCCACGTCTGGTTCCCACTGGCTTTGATTCGTTTCCTTTTCTGTATCCTTTGTTTTCGTCGGCTTCTTCGTTGTTTGCTATGCTCCTGCCTCTTCCTCTTCCCCGTTGTCCTCTCCCTCTTGGTGTTGGTTGGGGGGTAGTTTTCACCGTTTGCCGCCCCCTCCTCAGCGTCCGGTATTCGTCCAAAAGAGTGGCCGGTCTGGTAATAATCTCTATTTCTGAGGTCGTGCTTGTGGTATTCACTGAGACATCCGTGTCAGAGTCGCTATTCATAGTAGTAGGTGCAGGTGTACTTGTCCCATCTTGTTGTGATTTGGTACTAGAGCCTCCAGGCTGGAAATTGTACAAATGATCGTACTTCCTGCTATAAGTAACGATCCGCCCGGTCTCATAGTCCGTGCAGTCGCGGTGGAGTTTACGTTGTTTTCTAAGTTTGATGTCTTCTTCATATTGGGTCAGTCTGCCTTTAAGATCATCTTTGAACTTCATCACAGCTGCTTGGTCTGTGTTCTTTTTAAATTCATCTTCCAATTCCGCGATTTCTTTCATGATGGTCTCCCTGTCTTCCCATGCATACTTGACCAATATGCACAGCATGTTCCTTGAACTTACAGCGGAATTGTCTGCCCATTCCTCGAGCATCCGTGGGTTGGGCGATTCGTATGAAGGTGTAGTATAAATACGCAGCCCCCGCGGGACCATGTTTTTGTCCACATAGTCTTGGAGGGAGATTGCCTCCCACCACTTCGAGGTTTCCGATTTCTTTAATTTCTCATATCTTTTCAGTTGGGTGCTCAGTGTGGTGTCATTGTTCTGAGTTACTGCCATATTCTGTACTTTTCCTGGAGCACGTGCTAATAATGTTTGTGCTGCCATTCGTCTTTGTGTTTCTTCTTCCATGATGCGCTAGGAAAGAAGTGACCCTTGTCAGTTCCCTTCACAATAGAATGTCAATGTACTCTAAAGGGATTTCGCACCTCTGTTATTCAAATGTTTTTGATAAATTCCCCTTCAAAAGGATTCCCCTCCTGGTATGGAGGTTCCGAATGCCGCCTATTCCTTTCCTTTGCGCGTATGGAGAGACTTGGGACTCCTGAAATTTTCGGAGTATGCACGTAGAATTCGGCTAACGTGCCGTGACTGGCATCTGCCGTTATCCCCGTCGTCCTCCCTTCCGATAACTCCCCCAATCAGCCAACCAGAGATGCCCCCCCGGTGCTGCACCCAAAAGGGCCAACGCGTGTGACCGCGCTGGCCCCAGAATACACCCCCGGTACGAGGCTTACCTCTGGGACGCCGACCGGAATGTCCTCCGAAGTGCGCGCTGGGATGTAGAATCGTTTCAATCCTCTCAGTGATATCTTGATTTTCAAGCGGCCGGCAGAGTTCCCTCCGTAAACTTTCACGATCCAGATGCTCCTCCTGGGAGCTCCGCCCGTAGTTCGTTGGCGCGAGACAGCCGGTAGAGCTGAGCCGGCATAAAATCCCAAACACAAAGTCCAATAATTCACGCTTTCAGAATCCAATTTAAAGGGGAATTTATTGCTCAAGGTTACGGGTTTCGAAGAAATTTCCTTGATCACACAATGAGCCGGGTGAAAACAGTGCATTACATAGTCTCGGTACTGAGGTTGTAAACATAGAAAGAGGACATTGTGCTAAGGTTTAGTTTACTTGCACAGAAAAACGGCGGCCAAAATAGAAATTAGGAAAATACACGTAAATGTGCGTGCACTTGTGGGTGTTTCTTTCGCCAATACGAAAGAATAAAGTGAAATCATACCCCTGCAGAGTGGGCGGCTAGACCAAAACCCACAAGTGCACGCACATTTACGTGTATTTTCCTAATTTCTATTTTTCTAGTTTCTCAATGTCTTTGGGCTTTATATTATGATGAAACAATAATATAGAATTTGTATTTATTGAATTGCAGCAATTGCATAAATACAATGTAAAATATATATTAGAATGACTTGCATTACAGTGAAGCAGGTCGTTCAAGATGGCCGCCGTTTTTCTGTGCAAGTAAACTAAACCTTAGCACACTGTCCTCTTTCTATGTTTACAACCTCAGTACCGAGACTATGTAATGCACTGTTTTCACCCGGCTCATTGTGTGATCAAGGAAGTTTCTTCCGAAACGCGTAACCTTGAGCAATAAATTCCCCTTTAAATTGGATTCTGAGAGCGCGAATTATTGGACTTTGTGTTTAGGATTTAATGCCGGCTCAGCTCTACCGGCTGACTCGCGCCAACGAACTACGGGCGGAGCTCCCAGGAGGAGCATCTGGATCGTGAAAGTTTACGGAGGGAACTCTGCCGGCCGCTTGAAAATCAAGATATCACTGAGAGGATTGAAACGATTCTACATCCCAGCGCGCACTTCGGAGGACATTCCGGTCGGCGTCCCAGAGGTAAGCCTCGTACTGGGGGGTGTATTCTGGGGCCAGCGCGGTCACACGCGTTGGCCCTTTTGGGTGCAGCACCGGGGGGGGCATCTCTGGTTGGCTGATCGGGGGAGTTATCGGAAGGGAGGACAACCGGGAAAACGGCAGATGCCAGTCACGGCACGTTAGCCGAATTCTACGTGCATACTCCGATAATTT
This sequence comes from Calotriton arnoldi, assembly GCA_963921515.1. Taxonomy (NCBI): domain Eukaryota; kingdom Metazoa; phylum Chordata; class Amphibia; order Caudata; family Salamandridae; genus Calotriton; species Calotriton arnoldi. The sequence goes on along the minus strand of CAWUFW010002084.1, from coordinate 991,307 downwards.
CAGGAGTCCCAAGTCTCTCCATACGCGCAAAGGAAAGGAATAGGCGGCATTCGGAACCTCCTTACCAGGAGGGGAATCCTTTTGAAGGGGAATTTATCAAAAACATTTGAATAACAGAGGTGCGAAATCCCTTTAGAGTACATTGACATTCTATTGTGAAGGGAACTGACAAGGGTCACTTCTTTCCTAGCGCATCATGGAAGAAGAAACACAAAGACGAATGGCAGCACAAACATTATTAGCACGTGCTCCAGGAAAAGTACAGAATGTGGCAGTAACTCAGAACAATGACACCACACTGAGCACCCAACTGAAAAGATATGAGAAATTAAAGAAATCGGAAACCTCGAAGTGGTGGGAGGCAATCTCCCTCCAAGACTATGTGGACAAAAACATGGTGCCGCGGGGGCTGCGTATTCATACTACACCTTCATACGAATCGCCCAACCCACGGATGCTCGAGGAATGAGCAGACAATTCCGCTGTAAGTTCAAGGAACATGCTGTGCATATTGGTCAAGTATGCATGGGAAGACAGGGAGACCATCATGAAAGAAATCGCGGAATTGGAAGATGAATTTAAAAAGAACACAGACCAAGCAGCTGTGATGAAGTTCAAAGATGATCTTAAAGGCAGACTGACCCAATATGAAGAAGACATCAAACTTAGAAAACAACGTAAACTCCACCGCGACTGCACGGACTATGAGACCGGGCGGATCCTTACTTATAGCAGGATGTACGATCATTTGTACAATTTCCAGCCTGGAGGCTCTAGTACCAAATCACAACAAGATGGGACAAGTACACCTGCACCTACTACTATGAATAGCGACTCTGACATGGATGTCTCAGTGAATACCACAAGCACGACCTCAGAAATAGAGCTTATTACCAGACCGGCCACTTTTTTGGACGAATACCGGACGCTGAGGAGGGGGCGGCAAATGGTGAAAACTACCCCTCAACCGACACCAAGAGGGAGAGGACAACGGGGAAGAGGAAGAGGCAGGGGCGGAGCAAACAACGAAGAAGCCGACAAAAACAAAGGATACAGAAAAGGAAACGAATCAAAGCCAGTGGGAACCAGACGTGGGGGCTTGAGGAAACAGAATCAACAATGATGGACAGCACCATGGTAAACAAAACTATAATCAATCTTACCAGCCGCTCATTATCCTTCCTTGAAAAGAAAACCTTATGCCTAGGCTTAACATTCTGCCCAACTGAAATCTTCAATTATTCCAATACTAGAATTGACATATTCAAGTTTGTTAGAAAATTGAAACTCACCAAGTGGCATACCCTTAAAAGTAACAAAGTACATGACACCAGTGAGAGGAATAATACTAATCCCACGAACCTCACAGTAGGGGACATTAACATACTCACAACAATGCAAGAATTGGAATTCAGCAATGAAGCGGGAGCAAGCGTCAGTACTACTAGCATGAATGAAATCTACAACATCACAACTGACAGAGCAGCTACCACTTCATTCAAACCCCGCTCCACCTTTTACCCCAATCTCCCGCTTGACAACATAGACACATTTCATGAGATCGTAACCAAAGCTTTACTTAAGTGCAAACACACAAGGTCTAACCAAGGTTTTGTGACTGGTAATTTGACAACCAAACAAAGAGATATCATTACATCATTGGCCAATGATAGGGATATTGTCATTCGCCCTGCGGATAAAGGAGGAAACATTGTGCTATTAAGCAAAGAAATGTACATCGCAGAAGCACATAGACAGCTAGAAAACAATAGATTTTGCCGCAGATGTAACACTAAGACATACAATGACAGCATTCTGACCACTTGGAACAAACTATCAGAATGGCAACAAGAGGGTCTCATCACATGGGAAGAATATCGATTCATGAAGAAGGATTATCCCAAACTCCCTATCATATACTTTCTCCCGAAAGTACACAAAAATCCGTTGGTCCCCCCGGGTAGACCAATTGTCTCATCTCTGGGGAGTGTTTTCGAAAACATTTCTAAGTATGTAGACCATTTCCTGCAGAACTATGTCACAACATTCCCATCCTATGTCAAGGACACCAAGGACTTTTTGGGTAAAATTGTTGACATGCAGTGGGAAGCAAACTACACATTTATCACCTTGGATGTCTCTAGTCTCTATACCATCATTGACCATAACCAAGGCATCCGTGCATGTCCCCATTTCCTTAATGAGAGGAACATAATGTATCTTGAACATACTAGGATGCTTACAGATATGATGTACTTATGTCTTCAAAATAACATATTTATGTTTAATGGGGAGATATTCAAACAAGTACTAGGGACAGCTATGGGCACATGTTTTGCCCCTAGTTTTGCTAACCTCTTCCTGGGCCTGTGGGAGGAAGAGATCAGGAATGACACTTGTTTCTCTCAATACTTTGAGAAAGTGAAAATCTGACTACGCTACATTGACGACCTTTTTCTGATATGGGAAGAGAGTGAAGAAGAGGCCATTGAGTTCATTTCTAAACTAAATACCAACACATATAACATCACACTGACACAAAACATTAACAAGGATGAAATAGAATTCCTGGACGTTAAAGTCAAAGCTGTCAAAAACACTCTAGAAACTAGACTGTTTCGTAAAGATACAGCAGGCAACAGTATCCTTCACGCTCTCAGCGACCACCCAGATACCCTTAAATGGAGTATTCCGTATGGGGAGCTGCTGAGAGCGAGAAGGAACTGTAGCACGGAAGAGAACTATCAGGCAGAAGAAAAGGTCATGATCGCACGTTTCAGGGAACGGGGGTATCTAGAGTGGGTACTCAACAGTGCTGTGTCCAAACTTAAAACCATTGATAGGAAGAGCACATTGCAAGAAAAGGTAATTAAGAATGAGCCCCCTGAGACACAAGTGATTCTCACATTCAACAACAATTCACGCAAAGTACAGAAAATTCTTAGTGAGAATTGGAATATCATCAAGAGCGATCACATTGTGGGCCCCAAAATTAGCGCTAGACCCAAAATCACATATCGCAAAGGCCGCAGCCTCAGGGACATTTTGATGCATGGCGACATTACTGAACCCCAAAATATGGCTACGCACAATCTTAAAGGTTTTTACCCTTGCGGCCATTGCAAGGCGTGTAGAGCTAGCCATATGGTTAAAGAATTCAGTATACCTGACTTGAATAAGAAAAGAACAATATCACAGTTTCTGACCTGTAGCACTACCTATACTATATATATCTTGGTATGCCCATGCCACAAACGTTATGTGGGGAGCACCACCCTTATGGCCAAAAAGAGGGTCCTTGAACATCTTAGAGCCATTAACAACAAAGACCCCCACTATCCAGTGGCGAGACACTTCGCAGAGTACCATCTCTCTAACAGCTCGCTCCTGAGTTATTTTGTCATCGAACAGGTATTGGGAAGTCCTAGAGGAGGGAACAGGGAGCTCAAACTCAGAAAAAAGGAATCCAAGTGGATCCTAGACCTTGAGACCAGGTACCCTAAGGGACATAATGTGGATGAAGAACTTGCCACACATTTAATTGAGGAATAATGCCTTACATATCCCTACATACCGTAGTACTTTTCCAGTTTCCTCGGTTTCCATGATGTTTTGCTATTTAGAATTGCTAATTTTTAACATTGTAGTATACACACTGTTTGATACACTGTTATTGTTGTAACATTTTAATCTAATTATGTTTCTTGTTTTCTCATTCTCTTTTTCTTCACAGGAGGAAAGGAAGGGGCCCACCGGCATCTTGCGGGCACTTCACGGGCCACCTACCCTTTTCTTCACCTCTACAAAGAATGCACCACCAACTTATAGATAAGACTTTCTATTTTACTTCTCACATTTAGTCACTACTTCTGTTGTTTGTCTCTGGTCAGTACTGGGTATAATATAGAGGACTCTGCCACTTGGCGATAGTATTTGATGATTATTATTTGGCACAGCATATAGATGTGTGGCCCAGCTCGCAGGTGAGAACTCTCGTATTGATTGCGTGAGATGTACATAATATGATGTACTTATCTCACTTACGGTAGCATATGCTAGCCATTCTACCCATTCTACAGTATTTATGTACTCTGTTTACTCACTCTCGAGACTTTGGATTGCACATCGCTAATTATCTGCTACTGGGCGCAATTATTGTGTCATATTTAATCTGAGGTTACATCATGTCCCCTGCTCATGCTCTGTGTAGATCACGATACTACGAGTACCCAGGGACAGTCATTTCCACTATGGCTATGTAATGTACATGCACTTGCCACATTTGTATGACTGTGTCGTTAAGCAGGGGGCAGGATACAGGGTTTTGGTCTAGCCGCCCTCTCTGCAGGGGTATGATTTCACTTTATTCTTTCGTATTGGCGAAAGAAACACCCACAAGTGTACGCACATTTACGTGTATTTTCCTAATTTCTATTTTTCTAGTTTCTCAATGTCTTTGGGCTTTATATTATGATGAAACAATAATATAGAATTTGTATGTATTAAATTGCAGCAATTGCATAAATACAATGTAAAATATATGTTAGAATGACTTGCATTACAGTTAAGCAGGTCGTTCAAGATGGCCACCGTTTTTCTGTGCAAGTAAACTAAACCTTAGCACAATGTCCTCTTTCTATGTTTACAACCTCAGTACCGAGACTATGTAATGCACTGTTTTCACCCGGCTCATTGTGTGATCAAGGAAGTTTCTTCCGAAACGCGTAACCTTGAGCAATAAATTCCCCTTTAAATTGGATTCTGAGAGCGCAAATTATTGGACTTTGTGTTTGGGATTTAATGCCGGCTCAGCTCTACCTGCTGTCTCGCGCCAACGAACTACGGGCGGAGCTCCCAGGAGGAGCATCTGGATCGTGAATATATATATATATATATATATATATATATATATATATATGAACATACATATGCATAAAAAAGAAATAAAGTAATATTTTAAATAAGAATAATATAATTTAAAACATTGTAAATAATATATTATCAAAGATATATGTACACATTTATATATACCAAAAACATAACATATTAAAAAGGAAACCAATTTAAATAAAAAAAAATTAAACACACATTTTTTACAATTTAATAAACATTAATTTACAAACAAAAAATATTGAAAATTATAAATATTAGAATAAATCAAACATGTAATTATATAAATTAAATCAACATAAAATACATTATTAAAAACTAAAATAAATACATATAAATTTCCCACTATATTAAAAAACACATTTTTATACTAAATAAATATATAAGTACTCCCACCTAACACAACACAACTGTGACAAAAATGTTTACATCACACAAAAATAACATTTACAACTCTAACTACAATAAATATAAAATGACATAAAATATAACATTGCAAAATACTCCAATTTACTATTCACACTACAATTAACAGAACAATAAAAATTATAGTTTATAAAAAAAAATATGTAATATCCCACTCCACTCAGTGCAACAGTAGGGAAAGTGTTGAATTGCCAAGGGGTAAAATGTACTATTCCCAATCCAGTCAGTGCAACAGTAGGGAAAGTTTTGAATTGCGGAGGGGTAAAAATTAATCTTCCCACTCTAGTCAGTGCAACAGTAGGAAAGTGTTGGATTGAGGAGGGGTAAACATTAATATTCCCACTCCAATCAGTGCAACAGTAGGGAAAGTGTTAGATTGCGGAAGGGTACATTTTACTATTACCACTCCAGTCAGTGCAACAGTAGGGAAAGTGTTGGATTGCGGAGAGGTAAAATGTACTATTACCACTCCAGTCAGTGCAACAGTAGATAATGTGTTGGATTTAAAAATAAAAAAAGTATTTCATTCCCACTACAGTCAGTACTACATTACAAACAAAATGTATTTCTACAAATACAAAAACTAATTTAAAAAACAAAATAAAATTGTTAAAAACATGGCTTTTCCAGAACTGATTCCTGGTGGTGAATACTGCAGTCATAGCGCCAAGACACCTCTGGGTATTCGTGCGCTCAATAAGTCTCATTAACATTAACATTAACATTAACATAAAACCCACTCTAAAAACTTAAATAAAAATGCACTTACACTATTAACATAATTGAAGATCAATTAAATAATTAACATTAACAATTAATAAAAACTAAATTAAATTACTTCGCACCCTGTACACCAATAATCCCCACAAACCACATATAAAAATGAAATTAAAAAACATTAATTGCAATATTAACATAATTAATTGCCAATTAAATAATTATTAACAATTAAAAAAAATAATCACACAATGAAAAAAATTCATTATTATTAATTAATTAAATACATTTATTATAATTAAATTACTTCCCACCCTGTACCCCTATAAACCCACAACCCGCTACAATACTAAAAAAAGAATAAAAAATTACTTAAATAAAATTTAATAACTACAAAAAGTTTAAAAATACATTAAAAAACATAAAAAATATTTAGGTTTACATTTCTTTATTGTTTTCCAGTAATAACAGGCATGTGTAACAGGTGGAAGGACCACCGGCTGTAATAGATGCAAATATACAAAACCCTCAACTCCCCGCACCCCTACCCAACCAACCCGGACCTGGCTGTGTATACAACACGGTGAGAAGAAAAAGCCAACACCCTTGGTCTCCATTACAAGCTAGTGATTGTGTGCTGTTACTATGACAGACTCTGACAAGCGGAGGAGACGTAGGTACTTGGGGCAGGTCAGTTCACGAAATTCTGTCGTTAGAAGGGCCAGAAAGGATTTCCAGAGCTTGGGGAATGATGAGCTTTGATTCGTCAGTGTGAGGGTGATGCCCTCCATCCCCATTATATACCAGAGTCTCTGTAGCCAGCCCTGATGTGTTGGAATATTTCGGGTACCCCAGTGCATTAGTATGTTCTGCAGGACTGCTAGCAGTGCTAGGCCTATCTGCCTACCCCTGTGGGATCGTAGGGGGAAGGTGAGTGCATTAGAGAGGACAAGGAGGATGTATGCCGGGAATCTAGGAATGTCGGTTTCCAGATGTGTGTCAATGTCCTTAAGGACCGGAACCCAATATGCAGCTAATTTCGGGCATTCCAATAGTATGTGTGTTAACGTGCCTAAGGAACCACATTGACGGCAGCAGTCAGGTGACATAGATGGAGCGAGTTTATGTAGTCTACTAGGGGTAAGATACCAATATGTTATGATTTTAAAGGCTGTTTCAACACCAGGGGTGTTACGGGCTGTGTGTCGGGCACAATAGTAGATCTCATCCCATTCCTTTACAGATAACTCCCTCCCATCTCTGATTCCCATCGCCGTTGGCCTGGGGATTTCACAGATGGGCGTTCAGGGGCCAGTAGCTTATATAGGTGAGTGATGAGGCGTGTGTTTGCCGTATTAGATAAAAACCACAGTTCGTATGGAGTGAGGTGACGTTGGGCCCCTGGTCGAACTATGGGTTGCATCACCCAGTGGCATATCTGGGTGTAATGCCACCTCTCGCTTTTGGGAAGTTCGTGATCTTGGCAGAGAGAGTCGAACGGAATGGGGCCCTCCGTATCAAACAGGTGTCCTACCGATCTACAGCCTGCTTGGGTCCAGCGGTGGAAACCAGGGTCCGACAAGGCCGGAGTGAAATCTGGATTCCCTACTAAGGAAGTCAAAGGAGAGGGAAAGGAAGTGAGATGCCTGCGGGTCGCCACTTTGTCCCAGGCCGCTAAAGCCGGTCTGGTTATGGAAGAGAGATATAAGTTGGGGGGACGTGCATCTTTTGGAAGAAAAGGGATACTCGACAAGGGCTGTCCTGCAAGCACTTTTTCCATGAAGAACCAATGTTTTTCAGACTCGGCACGTGACCATTCGACAAAAACTCTAACTGTGTGGCCTGATAATAACGAACAAGATCTGGGACCCCTAGCCCGCCCTCTGAGGGGGGCCTGTAGGCTAATTCTCTACTGAGTCTGGGACGCTTATCCGCCCAGACGAAGTGGTTCAGATCGTCCTGAAGTGCTCGGACGGAACCCGGGGGAGGGTCTAGGGGTAATACTTGAAAGAGGTATAAGATGTTGGGTAGAATTGCCATTTTTACCACGGCTATCCTCCCGAGCCAGGAGAGAGTGTGTTGCCGACAACAGCACAGGTCGGAGCGTATCTGCGGTATCAGCATGCGATAATTGAGGGTCACGGTCTCGGATGTCGTAGGGGCGATCTGTATTCCCAGATATTGGATATGAGAAGTGGCCCACTGGAGGGGGAAAGTATGCTGAAGTGTGGTTAACAACTGTTGCGACATTGTTAGATTCAGGGCTTGCGGTTTATGGATATTAATTTTGAAGCCTGTAACCTGGCCGCATGCTGTAAGCTGGTTGAGGAAGGCAGGCAAGGATAGAGCCGGGGTCTCCAGCGTGGCCAGGACGTCATCGGCGTATAGGCTGATTGTATGGGATTCGCCGCCAAACTGGATTCCTTTGATATCTGGGTCGGAGCGCATTCTATGGGCCATGGGCTCCATGTACAGGGCAAAAGGTAACGGTGACAGCGGGCACCCTTGTCTGGTGCCTCTGTTAATTGTGAATGGAGTGGAAGAATGGCCATTTATACGGATTACTGCTTTGGGGGCGTCGTATGTTTTAGCGATCCACCGTCTAAATCCCCCATACCGAAGTGTTACAAAGTGGCCTCCAGATAAGGCCAGTGAACTCGGTCAAACGCTTTTTCAGCGTCGACCGATAGAAGAATACGTTCTTGGCCGTGTCTCTGGGCCTTATCTATGAGGTGGAGGACCCTTTGTGTATTATCCCCGCACTGACGCTGTGGGACGAACCTTGCCTGATCTGGGTCGATCAGACCCGGTAGCAAGGGATTAAGGCGAGCCGCTAAGATACCTGTGAATATTTTAAAATTGACGTTTAAGAGGGAAATCGGCCTGTACGAGGAGCATTGGGTTTTATCCGTCCCCGGTTTAGGGATCACTGTGATGGATGCCGTTTTCATCGAGGGAGGGAGGGTCGCCGAAGTTCCAAGAGCATTAAAGAGTTGGGTAAGGAGAGGTGCTAGGATCTGGCAAAACTTTTTATAAAAGATGGCGGAAAAGCCATCGGGCCCAGGGAACTTAGATAGCTTTAGCCGGCCAATACAAAAGATGGCTTCCTCAATTTTGATCGGGCTGTCCACATCTTCCTTCTGATCTGGAGTGAGGGTGGATGTGTGTGCCTCCTGGAGGTATAACTGGATTCCCTCTGCCCGGAGACTCTGTGCCGCTTATAGCTTTTGATAGTAGTCTCTAAAGACTTTTGCAGTAAGGAGGTCTTCGGTCTGCGCCTGGCCCTCAAAGTCTATGACCTCCTGGATGTTCCTGCCTCCGAACTCGCAGCCTGTTAGCAAGGAGACGTCCTGCCCTATCGCCTGATGTAAAATTGATGCTTTAAGCGGAGTGCAGCATATTCTGCCCTATCTGGGTCAATACCAGCTAGTTGGGCTCTAGGGGCCTCCAACTGCCTCCACACCCAGGGGGCTCCAGTCCTTTTGTGAATGCGCTCGAGCTCCGCAACTTGTCGGGAGAGATCTTCCCTTTTATCCCTGCGCTGTTTCTTTTCGGCTGACGATATGGCAATCAGTTCTCCCCTCACCACCGCCTTCAGTGAGTCCCATACGGTGGAGACAGCTATTTCTGGTGTATCGTTAATAGCCAGATAGTCAGTAATCGTTCTGGTGATTTACTCTACATTACCAGGGCGCTGCAGGAGACTGTCTCGCAGACGCCATGTTTTGGGGCTGTACCCCTGTTTTGGAAAGTCTATAGCGACAATTACGGCTGAATGATCCGACAGAGATAAGGGTTCAATAGTAACATCTTGCACCCTAGATACCAAGTCGCGGGAGCCTAGGAAGTAGTCCAGTCTGGCATATGTTTTCCTTGCAAAGGAATAATATGTATAGTCAGGGGCCTGCCCATGTGCGTACCTCCAGATATCCGTGAGGCCCCTGTTGTTGAGCCAAGCGAGGCCCTCTTTGGAAAGTGCGCCCGTCTGTCCCTGTCTTTGTGCAGATCTGTCCATGTTGTTGTCACAGACGAGATTTAAGTCGCCCCCCACCAGAGTCAGTCGGTCCGGTGTCCCCATAGTCTCTGTCACCGCTTGCTTTAAAAATACCTCTTTTCTATTATTGGGTGAGTATATGGAGGCGATTGTAATTATTTTGGTGCTTATTTGTAAGGAGTATGCTAAAAATCTGCCCTATAATTCGGCCTCTCTAGATATGACCTTGCCTTTAAAGTGGCGGGAGATTAAAATGGCCACCCCCGCTGTTTTATTCGGGAGGGAGGAAAAGTATTGGTGTGGGAAGTGTTTGGAGCGGAGCCTATGTTCATCCCTAGGAAGAAGATGAGTCTCTTGTAGTAGGCATACCTGAGCTCCTGAATGTTCAAGATATGACAGAATAGAGATCCTTTTCAGGGGATGATTGAGTCCTTTAACATTTAGTGTGAGGATGCTCAGTTTATTTGACATTGGGCCCGGGTGAGGAGTGCTATGCAATGGCTACTTGTGTAAGGGAGAAGGGTCATACATGCAAAGTAGACATGGCGAGCTCTGTTAGAGAGTGTTTGGGTCAAAGGCTCGCAGCAGCATTTCCGAGGTCCGGCCCAAAATGTTTTTTTCGAAACAAACCAAAATCCTAATAAACAGTAACAATGAAGATTTAAAACTAAAATAACAGGAGTTAGAGACCATTTCTGGTATGTCCATTTAGATACTAGTGGGGTCGTGGGTGCGGCCCCCCCATTCCACTCGGGCCCGGCCAGCCAGGTGTGCATCCAATGCAGGGATAGGAGGAGAGAAAACTGCAGTCGAGGCCGCCGGAGCGGGAGTACCAAAGGAAGGTCCCTTTCGTCAAGGTGTTGCAAGCCTTGAGGAGGTGCCGGCACGCCTGTTTCTCTCTGGCTATTATTTCGGGATCCAGTCAAAGGCCGCTCGGAGGGGCGCCGAGGCCACTCTGTACTGAGGTACTGGTTCCATCGAGTTCGTCTCCGTTGTGATGTAGTGAGTCAGGAGTGACCTCCTTCAAGTTCAACACATGACGTGCCTCCTCCAGGGATCTGATTTGATGAAGCCTTCTGGCGTGACGGAAGATTATGCGGAAAGGGTGGCCCCAGGAATAACGCACTCCTGCTGCTCGGAGGCGTGTAGTGATGGGGCGAAAGTGTTTCTGTTTTTGGTGGGTTGTTGCTGCAAGGTCTTGAAAGAGGACCAGGTGATCCCCCCCGATACTGCACTAGGGTTTTGTCTCTAGCTTTCTGGAGGATACGCTCTTTCAAAGGAAAGTCATGGACACATTTGAGTATGTCCAGTGGCAGGGCTTTAGGTGAGCATTTGGGTCCCACTCTGTGTCTTCTGTCAAGTTGGATGCTCATCTTGGGACCCACCTCCAGGATGGCTCTGAATAGACCCTGGTCGTACGCGGTGATATCAGGTCCCTCTGTTCCAGATGGAACGCCACGAATTCGGAGGTTATTTCGGTGGGATCTGTTCTCTAGATCTTCTGTATGGGCCTGGAGGTCCAGGTTCTGGTCTTTAAGTCGCAGAATCTCCTGCTGGAGTTGTTCAATTTCTTCGTCCCTGCTCGCTTCATGATTTTCCAGCATGGAGACTCTTTCGCCTAGCCCATCCAAATCTCGCTGCGTGTCTTTTAGCTCCTGTGGACCTCTCTCCTAAAGGAATGAAGGTCCTCGCGCAGTGAGGCGAACAGCGATTCTAAATAGGGGCGGGTGATCGGTTCATTCGATGTTGCAGATATCCCCTCGGTCTCCTCAGTAGGCGCATCCACCCCCGGGCCCCCGTAGGTTTCAGCAACATGTCCTTGAGGTTGTGGTCTTTTTTCCCTCTTGTAGTTGCCATTTTGAGGGAAGGAGGGGATCTTCTGGTAACCGCACTTCCGGGCCCCCAGGACCTGCCGTCCACATCTCACAATAGCTCTATGTAGGGGTTGGGGCCCCTTCTGCTGCCACCCCAGGTACCAGAGCCCCCCTTCAACTCGCGTCTTGCTGCTGCAGGTAAGGCGCTTGAGGAGCTTCACCACAATCACTGGATAGGGGTCGCGTCCGTCTGCTGGCACCCCGCTGCACTGACTCAGGAGCCTAGGGTCAAATGTGCTAGAGTTAATAGCCCCCTCAAAGCAGAAGTGCTCAATAGCTTGTCCTTATTTTAGTCTTGTGGCTGTGTACCGGTTTTGAGAGAGCTACGCGGTGGTATGATCAGCTCCACCACAGACCGTTTCCCGATCCGGTTGGGAAGCTCCCAGATAGGTTCCAGCGATCCGGGTCGCTGGGGGTGTGTCTCTTGGTGAGCGATATCCGGGTTTGGTCCGGTGGCTGGATTTGATATGGGAACAGGTCCACTGTTTCGCCTGCCACCCGTAGGTCGTGATGTGTGGGGGCCGGGGGTTCCTCTTTCTGCCCTTGGTGTCTGTGTGGCCCCGGGAAGTACGCCTCCCACTATGTCAGTCAGGTTCTTGCTCTCTGGGCTCTTCAGGGCCAGCCACGGTGCAAGGCCCAGTCTCAGGCTGCCCCAGGCACAGGCCCGCCCCGACTCCTCACCTACTTCTCCTGGAGGGCGACAATCAGCGGCTGGGCCATCTCCTCCAACCTCGCCAGGCTGTTGTGCACCCGCATCCACCGCAGTGCGGCACACCGCCGTCCCCGCTGCTCTCAGGGGCTTGTACTGGGCTCAGGGATGGTTGCCAGGCAATACTGCGTCACCGGAGCTGCGGCCGCGAGCCAGCACCCACCGCAGGCATCCGGGCTCTTAGGCCCCAGAGCCAAGGCCGCCTCTCAGCACCACAGACTAGGCAGGGAGGTCGCGCCGGAGCAGTCCACATGGCCCCCGGTTTTCATCTTCAGCCGGCTATCCTGCCGACACAAGACGCCGTGATGATCGCCTGGCCAGTCCTGTCACTCGATGTTGCAGTCGCCCTCCCGCGCTCCTCAGCAGCTGCCCGTATACGCAGGCCCTGCAGCCGAGGCCGCTCTCCAGCTCCACGATCGAGGATGGAAGGTGGCTCCAGGCGATCTAAGTGACCCTCCTTCTTACCCACCACTCTGGCTATCCCGCCAGACTGATCGATAGGCTCTGTCTCTGCTCAGTGCTGTACAAGGGGGCCACGTCTCTCCCATCCGCCATCTTGGCCGTGCCCCCATAAAAAATATTTAAACAAAATTAACTACATCGTATGCATATAAAATATATAACAAAATTCATAACAAAAAATAAAAATAGATATTACTTACCTTAAAATTGATATTCTTGACAACGATATTCTTGCACTCAGTATTTCCATTCCACAATATTTTTCACTCAATATTAATTTTAGTCGATAATTTTTACTCAATATTCTGTCTCACCACTATACCATGTACAGGAGGGCTCCTTAGAGGACCCCCCCATACCTACCTCTGTAGCCTTACAGGGTCTGCCTGCCCACCCGCGGTGCTGCCAACCCTAGACAGTGTTCTGCCCCCCTGCCTGCTGATGAGCTTATCTCAGGCAGGAGAAGCTCAACAAAGGATTTCTTGCTAAGGAGAGGTGTGACCACCTCTCCTTTAGAATTAGGTAGGATGGGGGTGCTTCAGAGCGTCACCAGACTGCATTAAAGGGCATATTTGGTGCCCTCCTTGCATAAACCAGTTTTGCTCAGTTCAGGAGGCCTTGGCTCCCGCTCTGGGGCGAAATTACACAAAGGACAGGGGAGTGCCCAGAGCTCCTCCAGGTGGTCACTTGATTCTGCCCTGTTGAATCTTGGCCCCTGGGAGCATCAGACTCCCTCGGATAGGTGGGTCACCAGAGAAGAGGTCTTTCCCCTTTTTAGGGTTTTTTAAGGGCTCCCCTGAGGGTCGGTCCTTAGATTAGTACCGACAACAACTTCAAGATCGGACTGACTGACTTCTGACGACTGTTTAAAGACTATTACACCGGTGGACATTGGAACTCTGCTGTATCTCGAGCCGGGACCAAAGACAAGACTGCTTTCGGTGGGAAGATTCCTTTGCATATTTGTCCCTGTGCTTCTACAAGTTTTGTAACTCCATGGCTGTGCATCCTCTGAGTCACCAAGGGCTCAGCCTGCATCCAAGCTTTGAGGCTGCAGCCATCGAGGAGTTGGTGGCAGATGACTTCTGGCTACTATTCCCACATGATCGGAATGCACAGCGTCCACGTCCTCGCACAACTTGGGAAGCTCGACCAGGATGGTGGCTGGGGTGTGGTTGGGGCGGTTGAAAGCCCATTCCATAGCCACAAAAGGGGAGCAAGTCAGACTGGGGGGTGAGGTGTCACTGAGAGGCCCAGGGACTTGGCCGTAGCCCACGAGTCCTTGAAGTGCCCCAGCGCCATGTCTGCCTTCTCTCCGAAAAGACAAGTCACATCTGATCCACCAGGTCCAAATGATTGGCCTGGACATCTCCCGAAAAGCCAGATGTTCTCAGCCAGGTGTGGCCAGGCTAATGGTGGCCAGGCTAAAGGTGAACTTTGCTGCATCCCTCCCATCTCTCACTGCTTGGGAGAAGATAGCCCAGGCCTCCTCCGGGACCTATGGCAGCACTTGTGCAACCGTTTTCCATAGGGTATGGGAGTAATGGCCCAAATGGCATGCAGTGTTCACCGAATGCAATGCTAGGCTGGTGGAAGAAAACATCTTCTCCCCAAGTGTGTCCAGCCTCTTGGATTCCCTGTCCGGGGGAGCGGCAGGGAACAAGACATGGGAAGTCGAGGCTTGGACTACCGAGCTTTTAGGGGTGGGGTGTTGCCTGAGGAAACTAGGATCATCCAGGGCAGGGTGATCGCGGTGGGCAATTGTCCTGTTCACAGGATCTCCTGTGCTACGCTTGGACCAAGTTCCTAGAAGGACATCAGTCAGTGCTTCGTTAAAGGGCAATAGGGGTTTGGATGAGGAAGCCACAGGCTGAAGCACTTCGATCAAGAGGTTAGTCTTGACCGCCACAGAGGGAAGATTGAGTTCAAGGACCTCCGCCACCCTCTTCACCACCATTGCATAAGATGCTAGAGCTCCCTCTTCCGTAGCCATGGTAGGTGGAGAGAGCAAACCAGAATGTAGAGAAGTGTCCAGTCCACTGGCCTCTGCTAGTTACTCATATCAGTCCACGTTCTCACCAGAGGTGTATGACTGGTGTTCTAAAGGGTCCAGTGACCCCTCCCACTCTTCCCCCATGTCAGTCTTTCTTCAAAAGGCTCAAGCAACAACCTAGGACCACTGAGCTCTATCGGTGTCGGAATCGACATCGACCGACGCCATTCCGACTCCAAATCGTCGGGGATGAGAATGCGGCTGGCGCCACTGGTGGACTTCGGCAGTGCCTCGACCATCGACGTCGGTACTGGTGCCGGAGAAGGTCACATTGGCACGACTGGTGCCAATCGGGATTGGATCCATGAGACCTCACCAGAGCCGAGACCAGAGCTGAGAGTGTGGAACCGGATCAAGCCTCCTCCGACTTCTGCAGGTCTTGAAGGCGCTCTGGAGGGGTCAGCTCGCTCAAATACTCGGCGCATGGCCTCGTAAAACTTCTTTATTTGAGCGGGGTCACTCCGGCTCCCGGAAATGGGGGGAGGCACAGAGTCGGCCCTGGCAACGGCTCTGCAGAACCATGCCTAGAAAGTCGGTGTTCCCCACTCGTATCCCCAGCCGATGGATGAGATGAAGTCAAAGTCCGTCGAGACTTCTTCTTTTTGTGCTTCTTTCCCAAGTGTCCCAAGGACCTCGAGTGCGACGAATCAGACTTGGGGCTCCTGAAGCAGTCCCAAATCCTTCTTTTCCTCGATTGGGACTGAGACCTCCTAGGAGTAGTGCTAGATGGCGTCAACTGCCGGGCCACAAGCAGCTTTAGGGATCGCTCCCTCAAAGCCTTCGGCGCCATGACCCAGCAGTCAGAGCATGACTTCGAGTCATGGTTGCGCCTGAGACACCATAAGCACACATGGTGCGTGTCGGTAACCGACATGGTGCGGTGACAGGCGCCACACGGCTTGAACCCTACCTTTCTAGAGGACATTCACTTGACACAGAAAAAAAAATCTTCGATAAAATGTTGAAAAAAGTCTGTCAAAAAGAGACAGAGGGTAGCTCTTTTCCGAATCAGTGCTAACTGGGGCAGAAAGAAAAGAACTAAAGTACGCGCGCCTAGGTGACGCCTATATAGGTGACCGCGAAGTCACATCTGATCCACCCACTAGACACCAGGGACTTTTTTGGCAGGGGAGTAGCTACTTGGGCAAGGGCTTGTGCTCCACACACTCCACCCCTAGATTTAGTCTTTACGCGCCCACGGGGGCAGATGGGGGTGATGACATCCAATCTGCCCCCGGTGGGCGGGGGGACAAAAAGCCCACTAGACACCAAGGATTGCATAATCAAAAGAAAATCCATGGGCGGTGACTCTCCACCACTGGCATGGCCATGCTCCCACCCCACAAAGGCTGCAACAGTCTTTCTTCCCTCCCCGGAGAGTAGATTGGAGGTTTGCCCTAATCTGCTTCCTCCAGGAGGGGAGGCCAGGCAGAAAGACCACTAGACACCAGGGATAAATAGAAAAAAAGTAAATCGGAGTGGTTGTGGGCTGTCCATTACACACAGGGCCATGCCCCACCCCAAAAAAAGACAGTATAGTTTTTCTGCCACCCCAGGAATTTTGTGGATCGCTACAGATTATTGAAGTTTACTTCACGGAAATGCAAGGAAAATGCATGATTTTAGGCAAAATTTGAGGTTTGCAGGGCATTGTGGGTAAGAAAACATTGTGGGATCAATGCAAAGCGCACCACCCTGGAATGCCCTGGGTATCTAGTTTAAAAAAATATCTGTGGTTGGTAGGTTTCCATGGATTGCGTCCAAGCCCTTCACCATGTACTGCAGATATCCCTATTAAGTTCCATTTGTGTATAATGTCTGGGCCTTAGCAAAATCTTAAAACGTAAACAGATTGTTGGTATTTTTTGTGGGAAAGGTAGCAAACCTATTTGGGGGTAAGAAAACAGTGTAGAATCCACGCAAGGCACACCATTCTAAACTCCCCAAGGTATCTAGTTTTACAGAAATGTCTGGGTTTGGTAAGTTTCCCTAGGTGCTGACTAAGCTAGGGACTAAAATCAACAGCTAACCAAATTGTAATAAAAGGGTTGTTTTCAGTGGAAACATTTGCTGTATCAATGTTGCGTTTTGGGCCCTGTCCTGTCTCGGGCGCGAGGACTACACACACAAGTGAGGTACCATTTTCATCAGGAGATAAGGGGGAATGCATGGTGGTAAGAAATTGTGTCTCACCGCTGTGGAGGGATAGACGGAAATAGGGCTTCGGAGGCTTGTCTCATTTACAAATGACTACTTTATGAGTCAATAACTCAATAATTGTTTAGAAGCCAAACAGAAATAAGGGAAAAATGAAAAAAAAATGATGGTAGATAAAAGTTACTATTCCCAGGTATTGCTTGCATGATGTCTCTTTATAAAGGACCCAACGTTTCTCGAGGTGAAATCTGTTTCTTCTATTTCCATGTTCACGGCCAACAATGCTGCCCTTCTGAACCAAACAGAGCCACCATATGGCGTGCAGGGGTACTGCTCACGCAAAAGTTTCTGGATCCAGTCTGAAGCCTGGGCAATTCAAAGGTAAGGAATCTGCAGCTAGATGTCTCTATCAGATATAACGTACAACTGTCAGCTGCACATTGGAAAAACAATTTTAGTGGCCATTTCAAAGAAAAACGTGTGGTCTGTAAATGACAGTGCGCTTCCATACCAGTACTTCAAAATGAACCACAGTCTACATACCACATCTTTACCAATCTCCTGCTAAATCGCTGTGGCTCATTTGCTACACTTGTTTATTTTTTGGTGATGCTTGGATTTTTTGCAATCCCTTCGACTTCAGTGATGTAACATTAATGGCAGCAGCCCCGCTCTGAAAATTGTTTCAGCACCAGTGGAAGCAGCAGGGCTTAGAGCTAGGACAGGACCACTGAGAGCAGTGGCCACTGGACTAGATAATGACATGATTCTCTGAATATAATTCTTATCAGCAAAGAAGGAAAGTTTCATTGATTTTTCACGAAGAAATTTTTGGGGAGAAAGGTGGCCCTATGAAATCACTTTGCAGAGCAGGGAGCATGGGAGGGTTGGTGAGAAAAAAGCTGATAGAGTATCTACCAGATAAGCATTACCGAAGGTAAGTAACCTGTTTATCTGATAGCGGCTTCTAGCAGCAGAGTTCCTACCTTAGAATAGATACCCAAGAAATACCTCTCCAGAGGTGGGTCTGCGACACAGATTAATTCAAAATGTCCTGCAGGACTGAACAAGCAAAGTGTCCTCAACAATGGACCTGACCATCCACGTAGTAGTGTTTGGTGAATGTATGCAAAAATGCCCATGTTGCTGCCTGACAGATGTCCAGGACAGGGACTCCACGACATAATGCACTGGTCACAGCCTTCGCTCTGGTAGAATGAGCATGCAGGCCCTCATGTATTTGCTTCTTCGAAAATGCAAGTACTATCCATTGTGAGATGGTCCTCTTCTGCATGACCTTCCTTTTCATTGTACCAACATTCCCCATGAAGAGTTGATCATCCTCCCGGAACTTTTTTATGCGATCAAGATAGAACCACAGAGTTCTTTTTTGAGTTCAGACAATGGAGTCCCTCTTCTTCTTTAGAAGGGCAAGGAGGAGCAAAGAAGGTAGGCAAGGTGATATTTTGACCTACATGTAAAGGTGTCATGACCTTTGGGAGAAATTAAGTATGGGTTTGCAGAACCAGCTTCTCTGAGTAAAAGGTGGCGTAAGGAAGGTGCGCAGAAAGTGCCTGCAGCTCACTGACCCTCCTGTCCGATGTTGGCTACCAGAAAAGCCATCTTGATGGTAAACAGGAGAAATGGACAGTTGTGCAGTGGCTCGAACGTCACACACATTAGAACATTGAGGACCAAATTAGGATCCCATTGGTGCATGATAAAGGGCCTGTGAGAAAATGATGTTGAAGGCCTTTGAGGAATCTAGTCACAATAGGTGACTTGAACTAGGAAACGGGCCACCAACCACAAAAATGCAGAAATGGTAGATATGTAACCTTTAACAGTACCCAGAAAAAAGCCTTGCTGGACCAGAGAAAGAACAAACAAAAGAACTTGGGATAAGGGCGCAGAAAGAGGATTGCTATCATTAGTGGCATACCATACCACAAACTTGTCTCAACAGCAGGCATATACCACCTTGCTGGAGGGATACCTGACTGCCAAAAAAACATCACAGACTTCGGCAGGAAGGTTGAAAGCTGTCAGATTCCATCGCTCAATCTCAAGCATGAAGGAGGAGCGTGCAGAAGTTCAGGTTCAGAACCCTGCCCTGCTGCTATAAAAGATCCTCCTGATGGGGCAGCCTGAACGGAGGACCGATGGTCATGCTCAGGAGCTCGGAATACCACACTCTCCATGCACAATCGGAGCCACAAAAATGACTAGGGCCCGGTCATTCCTGATCTTATTGAGAACTCTGGGCAGGAAAGTGTCTCCGAGCGAGAACTGCCTTGGAAACTGGAGTGTGCAAAACTGCTGACATTGCATGTTCTCGGCAGTGGTGAACAAATCTAACCCAGAATCTCTCCACTCTTGAAAGAGACCTTGCACCACCTCTGGGTGCAGATGCCATTTGTGATCCGCTAGGCATTGACGGCTGAGTTCATCTGCCCTGGCCTTCAGAAAGCCCACAAGGTGTTGATCCACCATGAAAAAGCCCTGAAGTTCCAGCCATGTCCAGAGGCGCAGGTCCTCTAGACAAAGGGTTCACGACCCCACCCTGCTGTGCTTGTTGCAGTCCCCCATGGCGGTGGTGTTGTCTGTGAGCACCTGCATTAGCATTCCCTTGATCAAAGGAAGAACAGCTTTCAATGCCAACCGGGTCGCCCAGAGCTCTAGCAGGTTAATGTGGAGCACGCACTCTGCCGGAAACCAGAGTCCTACTATCTCCACCGGTCCCAGATGGCCTCCCCAGCCCTGGAGTGATGCATCTGTCACTACCATCAGCTCTGGTTAAGGAAGGGAGAGGGGTCTGCTGCTGACTCAATCACAGTTCATCGGCCACAACTGCAAGTCTTCTGCAGTTCGCTCAGAGATCTGGAACAGGTCAAAGAGATTCTGCTGATGCTGTGCCCACTAGAACTTCAAGTCCCGCTGCAGAGCCCTTATATGCCAACGAGCATGTGTTACAAGAAGGATGAAGGAGGCCATGAGGTCCAACAGCCCATAACAAACTCGACGAGGAGAATTCTCTACCTATTCAGTTTGGGTTATGCAGTGTGTCAATGATATAACCAAGGCAAGTCAATGCAAAGAATAAGAAAAACAAGTGAACCAGAAATGTAATGGGAAAGTATCAAAAAAGATTTATTTAATAGGTATACTGATTAAATATACAATATCACAATAAGTCAAAATTAGCAAAAACACATCCCACCAGCCACTCATACAAACTTCAAACATACCAATTCATATATACACATTCTCACACATCTAGTCCATATAATCCATTCATACACAACAAACAATGATATGAAATGACAAATAAAGTGTCTCATATGTCTAGAACCAAATACATAAAAATATATACATCAGGGCTATTTGGTTAACAGAGTCAGCATCTAGAGTATGCCCAACGTAGAGTTAAATACATGTAATCCATGAAAAGACTGTCTAGTGTCTCATGTTATTCCAGCAATTGGAATCCTGCGCCGACGCGCGTTTCGGTGTTTGCCCGGAATTGGGCTTCACCTTCCTCAGGGCATCCAAGTTAGAGACACAAAAGAGAAACGGTGGGGTGTGCCTGATGTTCAAAGAGTATTCCAATTATGCGAAGAATTGGCATATTAAGCAGTTTAAGAGAGCATGCAGGCCTGACCGTGGGCACATCAAACGATATTCTGAGTATGTAACAGGCCAGCACACAAAGCAAATTCAGAATATAGAAAGGGGAAACGGGATCTATAGAGATCTGTAGATGGCAGGCCAAACAGGGCAAGGCTACTTAACATATACATAGAATCGAATCATCCCATGATAAAAAGGAGCCAATAAAAATAGGATGTAGATAATGTCAAGCGGTTCGTGAAGTCCAGCAGGGATAGCCGGTACGCAATAAAAGCTAACAATGAAGTGGCCGTGCGAACTGAAGAGGTCGCATGAGGTCCAACAGCCTCAGAGTCAGTCTTACTGAAATCCATGATAGAGGCTGAAACATCGGTATCAAATCCTGAATATCCTGGACTCGTAGTTTGGGAGGATAGGCCCGAAACTGCACTGTGTCCAGAACAGCACTGATGAAAGGGAGCTTCTGAGAGGGAGTCAAGTGTGACTTCGGCAGGTTGATAATGAGCCCCGTCGAATGCAGGACGTTCACTGTAGTCTGGAGGTGGGAGACGACTGCCTGGGGTGAGCCCACCTTCAACAAACAATCGTCGAGGTAGGGCAAGACTGGAACCCTTGACCTCAGCAAATGTGGTGCAATCACAGCCACCACTTTCGTGAACACCTGAGGGGCACTGGTGAGGGCAAAGGGGAGCACAGCAAACTCAAAGTGCTCATGTCCCACCGTGAACTGCAAGTAGCACCTGTGGGCAGGCAGGACAGGGATGTGGAAATACGTGTCCTGCAAGTCCAACGCTACCATCCAGTCTCCAAGGTCCAAGGCAGACAGGACCTAAGCTAAGGTGAGCATCTTGAACTTCTCCCTTTTCAGGAGAAGTTGAAACGGTGCAGGTCTACGATAGGATGAAGGCCTTCATCCTTTTCGGGCACCAGAAAGTAGCGAGAATAGCAACCACAACCTACTTCTAAGGCTGGCAGCCCCTCGATGGCTCCCTTGGTCAAAAGAGCCAACACTTCCTGATGGAGCAAGGAGAGATGGTCCTCCATCAGCTGGCCATAAGTGGGTGGCAGCTGTGAAGGGATTTCCAGAATGGGGATGGAGTAGCCCCTCTGGACAATTTGCAAAACCCACTTGTCTAATTTTATAGACTTCAAGTGAGGCAGGTGATGGTGACTCCTGCCCCCCACTGGGTGCCTGTGCTAGTATAAGGGCAAACTAAAGGGGTTTGGAGGCTGCAGCTGCCAGAGGGGGTGGACTCACCCGACCTCTGGCGGGTGGTCCCACGTTATCTGTGTGAACCGCGTCCATGGCCACAAAAAGGCTGGGAAACATGTTGGCCTTGGTGGCTGGGAGGGAAAGGGTGTGATTGGTAGCCCCTACCGTAGCATGGAAGGGGCGAAAGACAGACTGGGGTTGGCGTGGGCCATAGACAGGCTTAGGACCTGGCCATAGCTTTGCTCTCCTTAAAGCGCAGCAGCGATGAGTCCACTTTCTTACCAAAGAGGCGAGAGTCATCGAAGGACATGTCTATGAGCAAAGCTTGGACATCCTTCGAGAAGCAAGTTCACAGCCAGGAATGGCATATCAGTGCCACTGATGATGAAATCGCTCTGCCCATCGAGTCAGTTGTACCAAGTCCACATCTGATGGTGAACTTTGCTGCATCTTGCTCGTCAGCGATAGCTTGAGAGAGTATGGCTTGGTCCTTCCCCGAGACCATAGGAAGCACTTGCACATCCAAATCCCACAGTGTGTTTGTATCGGCCCTAAAGGCTTGCCATGTTCACTGCCCACAGTGCAAGGCTGACGGAAGTGAAAATTCTCTTACCGAAGGTATCCAACCTTTTGGATTTCCTATCCAGTGGAGGGGTAGGGAGCATGCCATGATTAATCCTAGTAGTTGAAGCTTGGATCACTCAGCTTTCCGGGGTGTGGTGCTGGGTGTGGAAACTGGGGTCCCCAGGA
Organism: Calotriton arnoldi; assembly: GCA_963921515.1. NCBI lineage: Eukaryota > Metazoa > Chordata > Amphibia > Caudata > Salamandridae > Calotriton > Calotriton arnoldi. Next base: position 968,432 of record CAWUFW010002084.1, on the reverse strand, counting down.
GTGAGGCGATGGCGGCGGGCGGTCAAATGTCCTGTGCACGGGAGCCCATGTGCAGGGCTTGGTCCAGGGCCCCAAGGAGGACATCAGTAAAGACTTCATTGTATGGGAGTAAAGGTTCAGAAGGGGTGACTCCTGGCTGAAGCACCTGTGCCAAGATGTTCATCTTGACTGCCACCGTGGGCAACTGAAGGTCCAAGACCTTAGCTACCCTCTACATCACCATTGCGAATAGCCAAGGTAGGGGGAGAGGCCAGGCCAGTGTCTGGTGAAGTGTCCAAACCACTGGCATCCGCCAGTTTCTCGTACCACTTGTCCTCTGTGTTATCAAGGGGATGATGGTAACCATAAGTTTCCTCTGACGCCTCTCAATTCTCACCCTGTCAAAGGAAAAAAGCACTGGGTCCAGCTCAGAAGGCAAGGTACCAGTTGGCGCCAGTGTCCGCTTTGGACGATGCCCATCCGGCTCCATGTCGGAGTCGGGTATAACGACGGGGCCTGAGTCACCATAGGGTGTCGGAAGCTTTTGCATTGGAGCAGGTCCCGAGGAACATTGCGGTCTTGCAGGCAACCCCGCTCCAGACCCAGCTCCTGATCCAAGGGACTTGCCAGACGCCAAGGGCGGACTAGTTGGCGGAGAACCAGTAGGAGCCCCTCCCGCACCACAGTGGCCCGAAGGTACTCCAGAGGGGTTGGGCCACTCAAATATGAGGTGCATAGCCTCATAAAACACCTTCAGTTGGGCAGGGGTGCTCTGGGAAACTCAGGGAGGCACGGAGCAGACCAGGACACAGGCTCACCTCCGCGCGACCAGAATCAAGAGATTCACAGGGTTGTCCGACACCGGGAAGCAATGAGCTTAAAGTACCATTCCCTCAGAGCCTTGGGATTCATGGTGTGGCAGTCCTTGCGGGTCTTGGAGTCATGGTCCCACTCCAAGCACCATAGACAAACCAAATGAGGGTCTGTGAGAGGCATCTGCCTGTGACAAGTACCACATAATTAAAAAAATTCGAGAAAATGTCAAGTAAAAAAATGATGGGTGTAGCTCATTCCGGATTTGCGCTGACTGGCGTGGAAAGAAAAGAACTGACTTCAGCACCCTGGGGTAGCACCTTTATAGGGGTTGCACACATCACTTCTGGTGCACACAGTGTTGATGATGCTGGCACAGAGCCGAATGACGCCACTTACCGGCGCGCAGGGCTACTGCTCGAAAATGTCTTGGATCCAGTCTGACGCCTGGGGAATAGTCTAAGGTAAGGAATTTGAGGCCAGAAGTCTCTATCAGATAGGTCTGTCGTGAGAGAACCAGTGCAGCTGCAATGTTTGTTAGAGCACTAGGTGTCTGAGTTATCATAGGATTTTTCCCGTTCTATGCCTATGGGAAAATGCATTAGCACATTTGTGTCTAGGATCCTTCAGCCAGGCTTCTGTAACATACCTTTAAGACACTGCAGTGGCTGTTTATGACTATTGGAGGGCAGCAAGGTGGGCCAAAGGGCATATATGGACTTTATAAGAAAGACCAGTCCCTTGCACTGGCCGAGCTGGACCCACATGACCCAAAAGTACTCAGAGTGAGTGAGAGTCACATGTCTGTTAGGAGGATGCTGAGGGACGGAGCAAATGGAAGTACTGCCTGGAGGAAAGAAGCAAGAGGAGCATTCCAAGGCAAAACCATCCCCATTTCTGTTGTTCCCCAAAAGTCACCGAATCCAGGTTTGATGTGCTTCTCTACCACTATTTTCTTGAACTTGCTAAGCTTGGTTGTGCCTGGAGTTCTGAAAAGTGTAGATGTGGCACAAAAACATTTAAAGCAACTCCATCAGCTGTGTTGTTGCAGCTATATCTAAGATTCCCTTTGATAAACTGGAAATTGATCCTCAACCTCTTCCTTTTTTAGACACTAATTGATGAAGTTAAAGAACAGAGGTCAGGCTTGAAAACAGTGCCAGGGTACCTGTTACAACAAATGTTATATTCCCATGAGGAAGCTTACTGACAACAAATGTGTGATACAGAAAATAGGCATACCTACTGCTAATAATTAGCACACGCAATCAATAAACAAGAGCCACAGATAACACACGATACAAGACAATCCTAGCACTCACCGCAGTTATTTGTATCTTCTAATGCACCCATCAGTAACTTCTGCTAAACCCATGAGTAATATTCCCAACTCCCATCAGTATCATCCACTACACCCAAAAGAGGCACTCACCACACCCATCAGTAACATCCACTACATTCACCGGTAACATTCAACTCACCCACATGAAACATCTGCCACACCCACAGTTAATACCCATTAAACTGGCTGGTAACAAACAGTATACTCACTGATAGCATCCCCTCTATCATGTTTTAATCAACACTAAATTCACTCATGACATCAACTATGCTGACTGCTAATAGACGGTGTATTCACTCTCACATGCAGATTTTGTTCAGATGCTATATAACTCACTCTCACTTGTTGATCTTCCTCCAGGCTGAATCTCATCCCTGGGGGTGCATTATCTTTACAGTCCTGGATCCCACTCGCAGAATGAATCCACTTGCTCACTAACTTGGCTTGAATCTGACTCACATGCTTCACCTCATTCCCAGATGTAAATCATATCTCAAGACTTGGATTTCAATTGCATATTGAATCTGCCTTGGCATCTAAATCTGACACCAATAACAGGACCTAACTACTAAGGGGTCGATTCCGATTCCGCTCGGAAGGGCTCCGAAAGCGAACCGGCCGGAAAAAGCACGAGAAATACGCGTGTTTCCCGACTGACTCGTACAGCCGTACGGACGAGCAAGTACGATGCGAGATACGCAAAATCACCGACCGAATCGTTTCCGGCTCTGAACCGCTCCGTACGACTCAACCGTAAGCAATCCGTGCCGTGCAATGGAGGCGATTTCCGACCGAGCCAGTACGATGCACGATTTGGACAGCCGGATCGAGTCGGAGCCTCAGACACGTAAACGCTCCGGGAAGCGGACTTCGGGGGTCCGCGCCGGACCCCCCTTCACCCATAGCCCTACGAGTCGATCACAGAGGGGGACCCAAGGGTCCCCCCTACACATGCCTGTACGGTGCGGGTTGCATAGACACGTCCCCACTACAGGGGGCGCCCTTGTGCGCAACGTACCTCTTTGGTCAATGGGAGCCTGTGTCCGCGTCGTACAACAGGCTCCCATTGACTTCAATGGGGCTCCGAGCGACCCGTGTCGGTCAGCACTTGTTTGCATCGTACTCGGGCGCTCGGAGCCCCGGAGCACGAGTCGGTCGGAAAGCACTCCGGATCCGAGTCGGACAGAGAGCTTTCCTAGCGAGATCGGAATCGACCCCTAAATGTGGATCTCATATCCAAGCTTAATCCAAAAAACAGGCATATAGGAGTTGGTTAAGTCAAGTACATCGTAAACAGTCAGAATATCGAGTTTTTATTGTCGACTTGCACTAATATTGAGTGCAAAATATCGGGATACAAAAATATCGACTGTCAGAATATTGTGGTACAGAATATCGAGTCTAAGGTAAGTAATATCGTTTTTAACAATATCGAAATCATTAATATCGTTTGAAAAAATATCGAAGTCATTAATATCGTTAGAAAAAATATAGGGGCCGATTCCGATCTCGGTCGGAGGCGCACCTAACACCATTCGGCTGGGAAAAAAGCCAGGCGAATGCCTGTTTCCCGACCGATCCGCACATTATTCCGAACGAGCAAGTACGATGCGCACAATAGCATAGATTCCGACCCAGTCGTACTCACCCAATCCAGGTCCTGTTACCCGACCGAGGCGGATCCGGAAACGCAAAATCGAGTCGCACGGAAGCCAAAATGCAGCCCCGTCCGGCCGGACAAGTATGCTGCGCTTTCCGTACGCGCCGAACCCGTCGCTACGCACGGCACGTCAAAGCATCCGGGAGAGGCGCACATAAGCTCCGATTCGCGCCACAACACGATCCACGGCTACGAGACGAACACGCCAGCGACGAGGACGAGGCGAAGCAAAGAGAAAGACGAACGAGACGAACCAACCATGAATCCCATCGTGCCGATCCTACCAATATTCTACATCTACTACCGGAACAGGCACGGACGCGTACGGCGCAGAAGGTAAGTCAGACACCAACCACAAAAACAAACTACACGTACCAGACATATCACACACACACACACACACACACACACACACACACACACACACACACACACACACACACACACACACACACACACACACACACACACACACACACACACACACACACACACACACACACACACACACACACACACACACACACACACACACACACACACACACACACACACACACAGGGATGCAGAAATTACTTACACCAGCAACAGCAGCACCATAGGGGCGGGATGGCCATCACCAATGCCACATATACACATAGGGGCCTGGATGCCCACCACCACTACCACCCCTACTCAGGGGGTGCCAGATGCCTACCACTACTACCACCTCTACCCATGGTGTGCCAGATGCCTACCACTACTACCACCTCTACCCATAGGGAGCTGGATGCCTGTCACTACTACCACCTCTACCCATGGGGGGCTGGATGCCTGTCACTACTACCACCCCTACCCAGGGTGTGCCAGGTGCCTACCACTACTACCACCCCACCCAGGGGGTGCCAGATGCCTACCACTACTACCACCTCTACCCATGGGAGGCTGGATGCCTGTCACTACTACCACCTCTACCCATGGGGGGCTGGATGCCTGTCACTACTACCACCCCTACCCAGGGGGTGCCAGATGCCTACCACTACTACCACCCCTACCCAGGGGGTGCCAGATGCCTACCACTACTACTACCTCTACCCATGGGGGGCTGGATGCCTGTCACTACTACCACCCCTACCCAGGGGTTCCAGATGCCTACCACTACTACCACCTCTACCCATGGGGGCTGGATGCCTGTCACTACTACCACCCCTACCCATGGGGGGCTGGATGCCTACCACCACTACCACCCTTACCCAGGGGGTGCCAGATGCCTACCACTACTACCACCCCTACCCATGGGGGCTGGATGCCTACCACTACTACCACCCCTACCCAGGGGTGCCAGATGCCTACCACTACTACCACCTCTACCCATGGGGGCTGGATGCCTGTCACTACTACCACCTCTACCCATGGGGGCTGGATGCCTGTCACTACTACCACCCCTACCCATGGGGGGCTGGATACCTACCACCACTACCACCCTTACCCAGGGGGTGCCAGATGCCTACCACTACTACCACCCCTACCCATGGGGGGCTGGATGCCTACCACTACTACCACCCCTACCCAGGGGGTGCCAGATGCCTACCACTACTACCACCTCTACCCATGGGGGGCTGGATGCCTACCACTACTACCACCTCTACCCATGGGGGGCTGGATGCCTGTCACTACTACCACCTCTACCCATGGGGGCTGGATGCCTACCACCAACAACACCCCCACTCACAGGATGGCTAATACATGACACAACAAGCACACACCAACATAAAGAATGCAACATAAAGACATCCCCCCCAACACCATGACAAGCGTGTGTAGACTGTGTCAAATGCCTACAACACTGAACATGACTTTGAACATACAATGTGACCCCCTATCATATGTGCCACACATAAATGTGTGTGGCCCCCACAATGCAAGCAGGCCATGACCATTGTGGCAATGGGGTCTAAAACCCCATCATCACAGTGACCAAAATGTAAGTGTGGGGCCCATAGTTGAAGCACATCTTGAACATTGTGGCAATGGGGTTCAAACCCCCATCATCACAGTGACCAAAATGTAAGTGTGGGGCCCATAGCTGAAGCACATCTTGAACATTGTGGCAATGGGGTTCAAACCCCCATCATCACAGTGACCAAAATGTAAGTGTTGACAAAGAAAAAGCTGCAACTGCCAAACTGCATGGATGATTCCTGGTCACAGAACAACAAACACATCAGTGGCAAAGTAGTGCTTGTGTCCCATTGCAACATAGATTGGGGGAGGCAAACACTGCAGTGCAAATAAGACATACCTTTGGCCATGTGCAGACAAACATCACCCATGGGGGCTGACACTGTCAACATTCATCAATGACACAATGACAGAAGTGACCATCAGAATGCAGACCCACATATTTGCACCAATGGGCACACAAATGCAGATACCCTGTGGAGACTGTAGATGTGAGGTGAACAGATACCATACCATGGCAGCAATGGGACACACAAACAATGATCATTGTGCTGACTGATGACCTAGGAGTCCCAGGGACAGCAGGGGAAACCCACCAAACAACATACAGCCAATGGCACACTAAAGACATGCCAATGCAGTGGTGCAGATGCACAAACACAAACAGGCAGACCCATACTGCACATCAAACACAACAGGTGAGGGGGGGGTGCCAGTGTCCCCAGGCAACCACACAACACATGAGGAGGCCTGAATACCAATTACACAGATGTGTATACAGTGCCACACAAAGGTAACTCATGGATCCAAATCCCCTATGTGGGCAATCAGGCATTGTCAGATGAGAGGGAGCACAAATCACACATGTCACACAAGCATGTAGGAACAGCAATTGACACAGCAAGACACAGAGACACCACAGCACTACCCCCAGGGCCCCCACAATGTGGTGACCCTGGGCTGCGTTACAATCCCACAGTGATGACAAAGCTAGATGTCGTTCACACTGTGAACCACAGTCATGTGTCCTGAGCAACAAACTACCATCACACCTACACAAGCACAAATCAATCAGCACGGCCAGTAAGCCAAGGCCAACATGGAGGCAGGGGTCTAGCCGGGCAACAACTCATCTGCACACACTCAACACCACACACCTCGACCTCCAACAATGTGCAGCAGTGAAGCTCACATGCACTGGTGACATTGCACATGCACCCATGACAATCCCAGGGGGGTGGTGGGAACCAAGGTGCAGAAACACATCACACATGGCCACTCAACAAGACTCCTGAATGTCTGACACACTGCACACTACGCTGTACATGGACATGACGGCAATACCACACCAACCAATGGGATCCCAGCCACAGTCCCACACCAATGAAGAAGCGAAGGTCACCCACAAAGAACACACATAGACAACTACCAACATTGCAGCCCTGACCCTGAGGAGTGCCAGCAGTCACACACACAACGTGTCACAATCACTGAAAGCTAACACAAACTGGAAATCACATGACAGGTGTAAACAACAAGTGCCAAGGGGAATCCTGACTGTGACCCATCTGCGTCTGCCCACAAACTCAGCCCTGACAGCAAACACACCTATGGGTGACACCCTGATGAGCAGTAATGTGCCATGCACCCACATCACAGAGAACCCAGGGAGAAGACTTTGGGGGAACATAGGTCAACTCAGCAAGCATCACAAACAGGAACATCACTAGGGATCCCAGCATGCACAGCAAAATGGAAGTGAACACACAGACATGCTCATACAACACACACCTTGGGCGCAGGCGATGTCACAGGAGTACACACTGCCATGAGGAGACTCCACTCCTGTGTGAGGAAAGCTGTGCCATATGTTGCCTCAGTAGGGCTCCATCATGTCAGCAGAACACTTGGTCACACAGTCAACAATTAGCACCAAATGAAGGCTCCCGTCACATCAGCCTGGTCATGGGAGTGTCAACGAAATCATCAGCACAGATCCAACACACATGTATAGCAAGTTGCACTGACAACACAGATGAGTCCTTCCCCATTGATGCCCAAACCTGCATGTCCAGTGGAGATGGCCACACGGTCAGGGAAGTAGAGTAATTGAACAATGGCAAGCACAACAGATGTGCAGGGGTGGAAGCCACAGATGTGACATTGCTAATGTAAGTAGGAAATCCCATTGCCAAATATTGAAAACATGACACCCTCAGATGCTGCTAAGGATGACATGGATACACCACAGGATAGGACACATTCCCCCTGGACCACATGGGTTCCTGCACAGTAACACTTCATTTTCATGAGACCAAATATCACCATCACTGCAGAAAGGGCATGGTTAGCATCATCGACATCATGTACATCAGAAGCAAAAGCACTAGAGAACAGAAAGTAGCTTTATTCAGCATATGTGGGTCCAAAAGTTGATGTCCAGCAAAAAATAAACAAAGGCCAATGGCCAGTCCATCATGAAAGTCAAAACAGGGTGACAGTGGCAGATGTCACCCTACGCATGCCTGCACTGATAAAAACCAGGGACAATCCCCTCGGAGGGGCATTCGGGGGGGGGCAGGCCAGGCACCGCAGGGACAGGATCAGGGCTCACCAGAAGGAGGCAGGGAAGGGGTGGTGGTTGCTGGAGAGCCACTGACAACTGCAGTGGAGGTGTCTGACATGGTGTGTGCCGGCACAACTGGGGGGCATGACTCTGATGGTGTGGGTGCCGGCACGACTGCAGTGGACCGTGCAGATGGAGTGGACAGGTTCCCCACTGCAGTGCCCAAGTCAGACAGGGTGGTAGTGGACTCCACTGCAGTGCCTACCTCCAGGGGAGGAGAATGGGGATCAGGTAAGGTGGGCAGGACAGAGGGGAGGACACCGTCTCCACACCAGTGGCACAGACAAGCGCAGCGGGGGTGTGGGGCCGGAAGAGCAAGTGGCAGGGGGAGAAGGCCTGATCCTTTTGGGGATGGTGTATCTGTGGGTGGGGGAACCTGGGGCAGGGTGTGGTGGGGGCACCTGTGGAGTGGGGGCCTGAGGGATGGAGGAAGGAGACTTGGTGCCTGAGCTGCAGGGCGGCGGCGGGGTCTTGCTCTTCCGGGTCCGGGGGACTTGCGGATGGGGGCGTCAGTCGGTCTGCGCCTGGGGGAGGGTGTCCGGGGGCGAGGGGCACTCCGCTCCGTGTGGGTGGGCTTCCTCTTCCCCCTGAATGCTGTATCAGCTGGATCGGAGGGGAAGAGGCCGAGGTCACTGAGGAAGAGCCGCTGTTTCTTTGGGGTTGCAGGTGAGGCAAGGGAGGGGGCTTTGGAGGGAGAGGCAACTGAGGACAACGCAGTGCTCGTGGATGCGTGTGTGTGTGTGACTGGGCCCCATCCCCTGTGAGTGTGGTTTCAGTCCCCTGACTGTGCGTGCGTGTGCGTCTTGTTTTTGGTGTGTGTGTCTGTGTGCTGCTCGTGTCTGTGCTAGTGTGTGCCTGTGCCGGTGTGTGTGTGCTTGGGACAGGTAAGGTGCTGGGGAGTGTGGATGGGGCAGAGGCAGGAGGGGTGAGGGACTGTTGGAGGAGGGACACTGCTGCCGTCAGGGAGGAGTCCATGGACCTATTGCCCCTCTGTAGGGCAGACATGCCCGATGAGATGCCCTCCATGAACGACACCAGCTGAGTCAACAGAGTGGTGTGTGCATGGAGGACACTCAGCATCGCTGTCTGCCCTACATGGAGCTGGCGAAGGAGGTACACAGACTCCTCACTCAGGGCAGCAGGGGACACAGGGGCAGGGGGTGCGGTGCCTGGCCCGAAGGAGACACGCTCCCGAACATGGGAGCCTCCACGGACCTCGGGAATGGGAGCCGATGGGAGGGCGGTGGTGGTGGTGGCGGGGACAGCAACACTAGCTGGGGTGTGGTGGCTGCTGACACCCGCCTCCATAAGGGAGTCATCCTCCGAGCTGCTGTGGTCCTCAGCTGAGGTGGATGGTGCTGAGGACTCCTCGGTGTGGCTCCCCTCGCCCTCCGTGCCACTGGGTCCCTCCGACCACTCCTCGGCTGCTGACCCAGTCTGGCTCTGCGGCTCCTCCTGGTCCGTGGAGCTGTCCCCTCCTGTGGCCGTGGATGTATCTGCAAACAATAGGGAAACAGACAGACATCAGTCACCTGCACCGAACGCACACACCACAGTAAGTACAGCACATTACAGAGCAAGCCCTGGCATCCTTAGTTGAACATTGCTAATAGTGCCCAAACAGAATAGGAGAAGCCAATTGTCAGTCTGATGGTCAACCATGGCACTCACATCCCACCTGGCCTTGCACCCATCTGTCTGGTGTCTGTTGGATGGCAATACCCCAGTGTGGACACATGCACCACCCACACAGTAGTTGGACAGTGCAGAGAACACGGTGAAGCATGTGAACATGCACACATCACAACTCTTGCCACTGAGTCAGTACAGGTGTCCGGATGAAAGGGATGCCCAGAGTCAAATATGAAATGCATGTGATGCATACCAGCGACAGACACCATGATGCACCCATGTCCTGATAGCCATTGCCACTATGGTGTGCATGTAGCACATGTCACTCCCCTGCAGGATCACTCATAGGAAGTTACATGCCATGGCACAGGCATGCCTGCTAAGTCATACATCACTGTCTCCAGTCACATGGGCAGGGCAGCCAGACAACAACAGTCTGCACTGTGTCACAATAGTAGGTCATGGGGAATGCAAGTCCTGGAGCTGAACAAGTGCACATGTACATCCCCCACACACCACATCATCTGAACCCTTATCTGTCCAGGTCATACCGATTGGACATATGGGAGACCTGTAACACAACCCTCTGAACCTGAGCACCTCACAATCTGCTGTGAATGGGAAACAGCTGCCTGAACTTCACATTCGCATACCCCAGTCTGCACGCTCAGGTGATCAAACACCTATGTGTCACACAAGTATCGTCTCCTATGGTCACATCTCCGGTGGCATGCTGAGCCCCAACCGAGAAACTCCCCAGCAGTCCTGACATCGAAGCCACAGCACACTGACACAGAGGCAGACACCTGAGGGGACATATCACTGAGCACAACGTATCAGCTGATACACGGGAGTGGGAGTACAGAGTGTATTGTATGGCCTGGAGTAGGCATGACTGTCCTGCCCCACATGAATGAGGGATGAGCCCTGGACAGTAGGCAGCTGGCTAAGTATGTGTGACACACGTAATATACACACTCCTGGGGCCCAAACATTGTTCCCACCCGCAGCATGGGTGTGTGCCAGATACCCCAGGCACATGTGGTGGATCAGCTCAGCAATTGGACCACATATCAAAGTAACACGCAGATTACATGTCAGAACACAGGCATTGTGTAAGCAATGGACCCACCCATGATGCCCACCACAGAGTTAGGGGAACAGATGCTGTCCCCCACCTTGAGTCAAGCAAACTGCAAGGACACAGTACCCAAGTGACACAATTCCCTGACTGTAAGGGCCACACCTGGGTATCAGATGAGGAGTGGGCAGTGCACAATCGAGGGACATGGGTCCTGGACCACATGACTGATGTACTGTGGAAGTTTAACCAGGCCAGAGGAGGGCACATAGCATGGCAGACAAAGTTCACAATGCAGTCATGGACTCACCCCCTCCTTGCTGCTCTCTGGCCTTCAGCTGCCCATCCAGATCAGGGAAGACCACCGCCAGGATCCTGAGCATGTGGGAGGTCAGGGTCCGGTGTCCGCCCCTCCTGCGAGGAGGCGACAGCTTCAGCTGGACCCGTGCGATCCTCCGGGTCCAGCCCCGAAGGTCCTGCCACCTCTTCTGGCAGTTGCGGATCCGGCGCTTGTAGACCCCCACGGATCTCACTGCCCGGACGATGGTCAGCCATATCTGCTGCTTCTGGTGGGCATCAACCTGTGAGGATGACAAAGTGAGAATGCCATTACTACACATGCAACATATCCGTGCATTACACAGTTGGATATACATGTCTCAATCACAGGGGCACATGATGTACACAGGCAGTGCAACGATGGCTATGGACAGTATGCCAGCAGTTACTACTTGGTATCATTGCCTGGGAAGTAAAACCTTGTTTAAATGCACTGTCACTGCACTATACCTGTTCAGTACATGTAACTACACACTATGGGGGTGACAACTACTCAGTGAGCCTGCTAGCCAGTGGCGTGCAGACTGTTAGCCTTGCTAGTCAGACAACATGCACATTTAGAAAGGCAGTGGACAGAACACTCACCTGCTCCCCTGCTTTCCCATACAGCTTGCTGTACTGTGGAAGGAGGCTGTCCAGCAGGGCCTGGTTCTCCTCAGTGCTGAAGGCTGGGGCTCTCTCCACAGTACGTGCCATTGCAGGGTCCAGAGGGTGCAGATACAGCAGCAGTGGTGGTGGCAGATGTCGTCCTGGAGCATGTAGTGCAGGCAAGTGAGCTCTCAGGGGAACAGCCAGCATTATATGTGTGCTGCAGAGGCAGATACTGTCCCATGTGTCCAAAGTGATAGGTCCAAGTCGTTTGCATCTTCTGAATCTGGCCAATCCATGGAATTGCACCACTTACACACGCCCACAGCATCCTTCAAAAGTTCAACTTCATGACACCCATGAATTTGCAACATTGTTGTGGGTGACCAACTGAATTTCCAGCATCAGACTCGTTCAAGATTTGAAAACGCGTCCGTTGCCAGGCCAGGCCATAGCCAATGGGTGCGCACCGATCGGTCCATTGCTGTTCAACGCGTATTGCGAATACAACGCGTACCCGCTCACATTGAATGCAATGGGCCGGCCGGGCACACCGATCGGTCCATTGCTGTTCAACGCTGCACCCGGGATACAACGCGTACCCGCATACATTGAATGCAATGGGCCGGACGGGCACACCGATCGGTCCATTGCTGTTCAACGCGTACCCGGGATACAACGCATACCCGCACACATTGAATGCAATGGGCCGGCCGGGCACACCGATCGGTCCATTGCTGTTCAACGCGTACCCGGGATACAACGCGTACCCGCCACATTGAATGCAATGGGCCGGCCGGGCACACCGATCGGTCCATTGCTGTTCAACGCGTACCCGGGATACAACGCGTACCCGCACACATTGAATGCAATGGGCCGGCCGGGCACACCGATCGGTCCATTGCTGTTCAACGCGTACCCGGATACAACGCGTACCCGCACACATTGAATGCAATGGGCCGGCCGGGCACACCGATCGGTCCATTGCTGTTCAACGCGTACCCGGGATACAACGCGTACCCGCTCACATTGAATGCAATGGGCCGGCCGGGCACACCGATCGGTCCATTGCTGTTCAACGCGTACCCGGGATACAACGCTGCACCCGCTCACATTGAATGCAATGGGCCGGCCGGGCACACCGATCGGTCCATTGCTGTTCAACGCGTACCCGGGATACAACGCGTACCCGCTCACATTGAATGCAATGGCCAATTGTGCGCACCGATCGGTCCATTGGTGTCCAACGCGTATTGCGAATACAACGCGTACCAGCTCACATTGAATGCAATGGCCAATGTGTGCGCACCGATCGGTCCATTGCTGTCCAACGCGTCCCTGTACAAGTCACTGGCATATGTCACTATGCCTGTCACAGGTGAACATATGCCAGCCACATATACTTCCCAGGGAGTGAGGGGCACACCTACAACACCACAGCCTGTCCACACTGTATCCTAAGGCATGTAAGGCTGCATTACCTATTCCGTGTATGGGGGTGAACATGTTGTTCTGTGGGTGTCACTTGGGGGCAGCCACTCCCAGGCTGTGCACGTGTTCATGGGGACAGAATCCTTGGTGTTTCGTGTACATGACCACTGTGATGTGCAACTGTTCATTTCTGAGCATGTGGCATGGTCACATTTCACGGTGGTGTATGTGTATGTCATGTCACATACCCCCTGAGTCCCATGTGGGACGGTATGTACGTCCCAGGGTGACCCATTGCCACAATAGTGATGGTCCTCCACAGTCTGTGTGCATGTTGTGTTTACAATGTCTCTGATTCCATGTGCACAATGGGAGACAGTCTCCACATCCACGTTGTTTGTGCATGGACTTTGATGTTGTGCGTGTGTGTGTCACAGACGTCCATGTCTGTCCTGCCGAGGCAACAGGGACCACTACCTGTGGGGGTCATGGTTGTTTTGCTGTGGTGTATTCATGATACACCATGTCATGCCAGTGTCCATGTGGCAATACAGGGTCCCTGGGAATCTACCTGTCGTTGAGCTGTGATGCCTGGGGCACATCTGTCCTCACATGTCACTGTGGGGTGTGTTTGGAACGTGGCAGCAGGAGATGGGAACTGTGACACGGCCTCATGATATCCCATGGCACAAGCTGGGACTTATTGATGCCACTTGTTGAACTGTGATGTTAGATGTTGGCCATGTAGGTGCCATACATGTCCTTACGGAACTGCACACATCATGTACTTGTGCCTCATAATGATGTATCATGTGATATTGAGTATGGTCAATGCCACATATGTGGGGTGACTGACAATCTTTCTTTCTTCACCTATGCACTGCAGGGCACCAGCTGTCCATAGACCATTCCCTGACCTTGCAACCATGGTGGAACGGGACTGCATCCGACGGTACCGCTTCACCAGGCCGCTGATTGAGGTATTGACGGTGCGGTTGGCCCCACATTTGCAAGCTGGCCGGACATACCCTACAGCGCTGACCCCCAAGGTGAAGGTGATGGCAGCCCTACACTTCTTTGCCACCTGTACCTTTCAACACACTGTGGCGACTGCTGGTGGGATGTCACAGACCATGTCCAGCCGTGTGCTCCGCGATGTTTTGGAGGCTATGTTGATATACCTGAACCAGTACATCTATTTCCCTAGACTCCAACAACTCACTGACGTGAAGAGTGACTTCTATGCCCTGGGGAGGATGCCGCATGTCATTGGCTCCATTGATGGGACACATGTGGCTTTGGTACCACCACAGGCCCAAGAGCAGGCATACAGGAACCGCAAACACTACGACTCGGTCAATGCACTGGTGGTATGTCTTGCAGATATGAGCATCTCACACGTGTGTGCCCGTTTCCCCGGTTCTGCACACGATGCCTACGTGATGAGGAGTAGTCGCATCCCGAGGATGATGTCACAGATGCGGAACCAGCGTGCCTGGCTTGTTGGTGTGTACTGACTTTGTACCATTGTGTGTGTTCTGCAATGTAGTGTTCCACCCTCTTTTCCAACTCAGCTAATGTGCAATTGTCTGTATGTAGGTGACTCCGGATACCCCAACATGCCGTGGTTGCTGACGCCCCTCAGGAACCCTGTGACACCAGCCCAGATGCGCTACAATGAGGCACATGGTCGGACAAGGAGAGTGATTGAGCGGACATTTGGTCTCCTGAAGAGCCGCTTCCGCTGCCTGGACAAGACAGGAGGGGCCCTCCCATATGCCCCAGCAAAGGTGTGCAAGATTGTCATCGTCTGCTGCATGCTACACAACCTGGCAGTGCGGAAGGAGTTGCCTCTCATCCTGGATGACAATGACCAACATCCGCCACCTGTGGAGGATCCTGGCCTGGACCACGATGCCAGTGATGATGATGATGATGATGGTCATGTCCGCACACAGCTCATCACCAACTTCTTCAGCTGAATGTGAGTATCCAGAGATGTCACGTCAATGATGTGTGTTTGCATGATATATGTTGGTGGTGCTCTGGTGCTGTTTGAGTGTGTCCATGGGCTACATGACTGTATGCGTGTAGCGATGTGTCCTTACAGGTAGTCTGTACTCCCCAACAGTGTTGGCATGCTAACTTGGTTCTGGGTGGGTATCTTGTGACATGTATTGGGCATGAGTATTGCAGTTCTGTCCTGTTCTTCAGTGCTTTTGACTGTGTGTCATTTCTGTCCTTCACAGGGTACTTTCAGAGTCGTTTGGTCAACTGTGATCCCCGACACCGTGATTCGACTTCCAGGGTGGTAGCTGTCGTGTCTCTACAGGTGATGTGCGCCACACCCATGGACTTCCTTCCTTCTACACTTGTTGACTGTGTGCCCGCTGCCAGGTGGGATTACCTTGCATCTGTAGTGGTTACAACATGTTGCAAATGTGTAATAAACCTGTGCTTCACTTTGTGATGTGCGTTGTCTGTGGTCACACATCTGACTGACATTTGCTTACTGCACCAGTGGGCTAGTTGACAAAGACTGTGAATAGGTGTTGTGTCTGTGCATTGCACCGTATTTCCTGGCAACATCAGTGTAGGCAATGAGTCAGATGGCCTAGGTGTGTATTTGTTGTGTAGCCCTGGTGGTGTGTCTCCCTCATATGTGTCACGTTGCCATGACTCACATGCCTGTGTTGTACTTGCTGTAGCAGTTAGCATGCACAGTGTAATTTCGCTGGTCATCATCTCCATGACAGAAACCACGTTGGAATCACGACAGAGGCAGGTATGGTGTATTAGTGTGTTTATTGTCATACAAGTGTGTGAATAGTGCACAGGATGGTGGGTGCTGTACATTTTGATTGCAATCCAAAGTTCCTAGATGAATTGGAAGTCCTGGTAGCAGAAATGTCCTGAATAAAGTCCACAGTCATCTGAGACATTGGTCCAACTTGTACTCCCCATGTCATGTGGGGGAGTTGTGTTGCAGTCAACAGGGTGAACAGTTTGCGCACAAAGGTGATTATCCAGAACAGGTTTTGGCTTCCTGGGGGTTGCACATGGCCATCAGCCTCTCAGTTGCCCCTCCTCGGACGACCCCTCTTCTTTGGGGGGGGACCATCAAGTGCAGGCTGCTGCGGTGCAGGGGACTCTCCGCCAGAGTCATCCTCCCTCCCTGTGGCAGTTGCAGTTGTTTCAGCACCAGATGTTGTGGGCACACAGGGAGGTGTTGACTGGTTGCTGCTCATCTGGCGGAGGCATGTCAATATGTCCCTATGCACCGCTGTCAGTTCTTCCAATGTGTCCCACTTGGACTCCATGCCAGACATGTGTCTCCACACGGGACATGTGTGTCTCCACATGGGACATGTGTAAGTCCAAGCGGGCATGATGGGCAGCCTGCTGCTGTTTAATGTCCCTGAGGAGCCCCACTGCCTGGCTGAGGTCTCCGGTGCTGGACTGGTACGCATCGGCTATGCGTACCAGTTGTGGGTCATCATGCAGTCCAGACCCTTCTGCGATCAGCGACCTATGTCTCCCACCCCTCCCACCATCCCTGGCGACACGTGCAGTACCTGAGGTGGCACGCACAGGTGACCCTGGGCCCCCTTGGGGGTTGTTGGTGGTGTTGGTGTCCATGGCCCCACGTTGGTCCAGGGTCCCTGTGCTGGTGGTGCTCCTTGGTCTGTCCATGTCGGCAGGGGTGGTATGTGTGTTGACAGTCATTGGAGGGGTGGGTGCAGGGGGTGCAGCTGGTGGTCCTGCTGGTGCTGCATGATGACTTGCTCCGGAGGTGCCAGGTAGGTCTTCTTCATCCGAGGAGGGCAGAGGCTGTTCCACACCAGTGAGCTCAGTTTCCCCTTGAGCCTGGGACGGGGACTCCTCAGCGTCTGCTGCTGTGTCCCCATCATCACCTGTTTTTGGGAGACACACACAATGCATGTTATGTTTCTGCGGGCATCAATGGTTGACACACCTGACAGTTGTGACTGTACCTCTGGATTCGGCCCTGTACATTGCATTGTCCTAAGTTGTCACAGTCAGAGGTTGATATTGGTGTAGCACATTGTCCTGCATAATTTGGGCATTTCTATATGAATGTTGGGGTGTGTACATGGTCTGCATTGGGTGTATTTGGTTGACATCCGGCCCTCCTTCCCACCCAGCCAGATATCCCACCATGGAACGTGCTTCCATTGCAGGGAGTGCAAGTTGTCTTTCAGGATGTCAGTCAGTGGTGTCCTACTGTTGGTTGGTGCACAGTTGCCAGCAGGGCCTTGTGCTCCCCACAGCAGTACCCAGTGTCAGCCATCTTGTCAGTTCTTTTCCACTCCCTGTGATGTGCGCATGGTTCAGGGTGGTGTTGATGGGACAGTTGTGGCGGTGACCAATATCTGTGACTACCACTCCCATCATGCTATTGCCTCCACCCCACTTCCCAGCATGCCCATACTTTCTTGCTTTTGGGTGGACTTCACTGTGTGTGAGTGTGAGAGCAATAGCAAGATGGCTGACAGTGGTGTCCTGCCGTTGGTTGTTGCACAGTTCCCAGCAGGGCCTTGTGCTCCCCCCAGCAGTACCCAGTGTCAGCCATCTTGTCAGTTGTTTTCCACTCCCTGTGATGTGAGCATGGTTCAGAGTGGTGTTGATGGGCCAATTGTGAGGCTGACCAATATCTGTGCCTACAACTCCCATCATGCTATTGCCTACACCCCCTTCCCAGCATGCCCATACTTCCTTCCTTTTGAGTGGACTTCACTGTGTGTGAGTGTGACAGCAATGGCAAGATGGCTGACAGTGGTGTCCTGTTGTTTGTTGGTGCCCAGTTCCCAGCAGGGCCTTGTGCTCCCCACAACTGAGCACCAGTGTCAGCCATCTTTGAAGTGGCTTTTCACTCCCTGTGAGGTGTGCATGCTTGAGTGTGAGCTTGCTGGGCCATGTGGGTGGGGGATGTTGAGCTGTGACTACCACTCCCATCATGCTATTGCCTATACCCCCTTCCCAGCATGCCCATACTTCCTTCCTTTTGAGTGGACTTCACTGTGTGTGAGTGTGACAGCAATGGCAAGATGGCTGACAGTGGTGTCCTGTTGTTTGTTGGTGCCCAGCTCCCAGCAGGGCCTTGTGCTCCCCACAACTGAGCACCAGTGTCAGCCATCTTTGAAGTGGCTTTTCACTCCCTGTGAGGTGTGCATGCTTGAGTGTGAGCTTGCTGGGCCATGTGGGTGGGGGATGTTGAGCTGTGACTACCACTCCCATCATGCTATTGCCTATACCCCCCTTCCCAGCATGCCCATGCTTCCTTCCTTTTGACTCTGCTTCCCAGTGGGGTAGTGTGCCTGTGCTGACAAGATGGCTGACAGTGTTATCCTGGGGTTAGTTTGGCTACAAGTCCCATGTGTGTCCCTGTGCTTCACACAGCATGACCCAGGGTTGTGGTTCTTTGTGGGATATTTGATTGGAGTGTGAGGCAATGCATTCTCCCAGGTGAGTTGTGTGGAGTTTGTGTTAGGGGTGTGTGTGTGAGAAACGCTGCTGGTAACTATGGTCAGTGCTGTTAGTCCTCCTTCCCACCCAGCCAGATATCCCACCATGGAACGTGCTTCCATTGCAGGGAGTGCAAGTTATCTTTCAGGATGTCAGTCAGTGGTGTCCTGCTGTTGGTTGGTGCACAGTTGCCAGCAGGACCTTGTGCTCCCCACAGCAGTAGCCAGTGTCAGCCATCTTGTCAGTTGTTTTCCACTCCCTGTGATGTGAGCATGGTTCATGGTGGTGTTGATGTGCGCATTGTGAGGGTGGGCAATATCTGTGACTACGACTCCCATGATGCTATTGGCTACACTGACTTGCCCAGCATACACAGGATTCCTTCCTTTCAGTGGGCTTCACTGTGAGGTGGTGTTGTAGTGGTGGCTACATGTCTGGATGTGTTTGTTTGTTATATTTGTGCCACTGCCTAGCTGTAGTTGTAGTTGTGTTTGTACATGTGATGACACAGTTACATATCACTATGAGATGGCATGTGTTGTGTTTATCTGACTGGCATACACATTTTGGGATGATTCTGTTCTGGTTGCTGTGTATTTGCTAAGGGTGCATGGTTTGACTCTCCCCTTGACAGTGATGTGTGTGTATTGTCGCACAATATTGTGTACATTTGTTGTGTACTCACCAGGCTCTGGGATGTTTTCTAGTCCATATACGCTCACTGGTGGTAGGATGGCCCGCACCTTCTCCTCCCAGGGCCTGAGGTATACTGGTTTGGCAGGAGGGCCACTGCCGGTGTGTTGGCTCAGGAGGTAGTCCTTCTTCAACAGCTCCCTGACCCTCCTGCGCACGTCATACCACCTGTTCTGGATGTCTACCTTTGTGCGCAGACATGGTGATTGTGCGTTCACCCTGTCGACAATCCTCTCCCACATCTTGGTTTTCTGCGACATGGGTGTCTGTTGGACCAGTGTGCCAAACAGCTGTGGCTCTACCCTGAGGATCTCATCTACCAGGACTTCCAATTCACTATCTAGGAACTTATGATTCTTCTTTGGGGGCATGGTGATGGGTGGTGATGGTGAGTGATGTGTGTGTTGGTGTGCAGGTGAGGGTGTGTGAGTGTGTGTTTTGCTGGGTGTATGTGAGGGTGCTATTTGTTGAGGTGCTGATGGTGTGTGGCTTGTGTGATGGATGAGCTGTGGGTGGGTGGGTGGTTGCTGTCTGTTGAGTGCTGGCAGGTAAATTGAATTTGCAAAGGATCATGGTAGGGATTTGTGTCCTTTATATGGGTGGAGTTGTGGGTGTGTCTTTGTTCCCTGTTCCCCCCCCCCCAGTATTTATTGGCTTTGTAATTGCTTGTTTGGCCTTTTTTTGTGTGTTTTTCCCTTTGTACTTTTTGTGCATGTAGGAGACGTTCTTGTGACCGAGTCGGACCCTGCAGTTGTCTCGTACGAGCTTCTCCGAGTCGTTCACGCTGTGTTTGTGCTGTTTTCTATGCTGCGTACGCGTCGGTCGCGGTGTTTTGGGTTGCTTCGGCTCGCAGTTTTGTATGCATGTCGGTCGTACAGCTTGGCCTCCGTGCGACTCGGTCGTGTTTTCCACGCGTTGCATCGTACTTGGCGGGTACGAGTTCGCGGGTACGTTTTGTTCGGGATTGTTCCGGGTGCGTGTTGGTCGGTTCGATTCGCAAGGTTTTCCGGCCGGATAGCTGTTTTCCGCGCGGCTCGGTCGTTCGGCTTGTGTTCCGTACGAGTCGGTCGGATTTTGCACGCTTCTCATCGTACTTTGCGGGTCGGGCTGCACCGGTACGTGTCGGTCGGAATGAATTCCGGCTCCAAGTCGGTCGGTACGTTTTCCAGCCCGAATCAGAATCGGCCCCTTAGTTGTTAAAAATATCGTTGTTTTAGTTAGTGTTATGTATTTTAGTATGTATTTTAAATGTATGTGTTCTATTTTTTTGTCTAAGTATTGCATTTGTTTTTTAATATATGTATTAAATTTTAAGAACTTAGGGGCCCATTAGGATGGCGGGCTGAAGCACCACCGCCGTGCTGGCGGATGCAAAAAACAACAGTTACCGTCCGCCCGCCGCAGCCCACACGCCCGCCCAATTAGGATGTGAAAAGACAGCCAAACACCGCCCGTAAGCCAGCGACGCCGTCCGCCATCAAAGTGCGCCCGTTCACGTAGCGGCGCCGCCCAATGGAGACACACCGCCCGACGAAACACGTACCGCCCGGCGTACAAATTACGATGCCACAACCAAACAGCTCCCCCGGCTAAGAGACACCGCACGTGAAAGCAAGGCGGAAACCCGAGCGCACAGTACGGATACCAAAGAGGCGGACCCCCCGAGCATGAATCCAGCACTGCAGGCCCTCCCCATGCTCTACCTGATGCAGAACCTAGGAGTCAACGCACCGCGGAGACGCAGGTAGGCAGACACACAACAAGGGCACGCAAACACCGCACACAGTGCAAGTGCGGTAAAACTGTACATGGCCCCCCCAGACACCCCTGCGTGGACGCGACACATCCACCACTGCACCCACAAATGTCACACCGGGCAAATTGTAACAACTCGCAACAACCGGGGACACACCACCTGGGACCAGGAACAAACGTCCCCGTCACGGCCCCGCAGCGCAGCGGCGACGACGCAGCCACACATGCGCACAACGGATAGGCCAACGGCAGCGCCAAGTATGCGCCGCACACAAACAACACAGGGTCACAACCAAACACCACACACACCAGCCCCACCCAGAACGCACATGTCACGTGACAGTCCTGCCACAGTCATGTCGCCAACCGGCAATTCACTGTTGCCAACCTGACGTCACACAACTGACCCGAACATGTCAGTGATGTCACGCCAAATTAGGACACACCCCTGTGTGCAAAACATGGCGAAGCACACAGCGGCGGCAACATCACCCAGCAGAATATGGACCCCGTCGGCAAAAGGTACGCCAGTACCACACAGAAACACCGATACCACCCTGCACCCAATACCAAGACATGCAATACGTAACATCAAAGATCCCGGGGGACCGACAACAGGTGGCTCCAATTACAACACCCACACACAAGGCCCAACGTATAGCGGAAACGCAGCGTGCCGCCCACACACGGGAGAGGAGATAGCACTGAATGGCCTACCATACCCACACCGAAACCACAGCTCAACTATTCAAGCAGGACAACACAGTCATTATTCCAAAAAAAGCCCAACACAGGCATGCAGAGGGAACCGTCCACTGGGCAGATAGCGCATAACACGAAAGAACATTCCGAAGGGAAAAAGAAATGATACCACTCCCCCATGTGGTTCACATGCAAGTTATCGGGAAGGAGTCAGACACCACTGACCTTGACCATTCACAGAAGCATGTGGGATGAGGGCCCGTGTCCTTCGCACAAGCTACTATAACCCAAGCCCTGCCTCCCTACGACCATAACAGAATTCCCAGCAACGTCGGAGGTTGCACTCTGCAGACTGCACAGACAGCCGGAGCACGCCATCACATCGCCCATCAGCAAAATGGCACTTGCACCACACCTACCCAACTACGCCGGACAGATGAAGCTGTACAAACATTACCTGATACAGATATTGGGATGTGAAAATCTGGCCTTGCTGAACGTAAGTTACCGACTAACTTACCGCATCGCATTGTTCAGCTGCGTCATCCCCGTCTTCTACTGTCGGAGGTGTCCTTTCCACTATCCTGTGGATTTATGTCTCTCCAACCCTGCATGTCCAATGGCGGACCTGGTACAACTGTTCAACCCCTGGACGTCCACGACAGGGTCTGTTCAGCCTATGGGGGCATGGCGTATGTGGCTGCAATCGGACCCACACTGCAATGGGACCACTGTGCCTCCACACGACGGATTCTGGATCACAGTTTCATCGAATGTCATCCAACATGTCCCATCATGCTCCTACAAGGGACAACTTACGACCAACACCTTGACAGCCACCATCCGCTACATTGGATGGCATCCATGTTTACCACCAATGCCATGGAAGCCCTGCTGGAAGGTATCGCATTCCTGACAACCTGTCAATTCGTCGGGCCCCGACGCAACACCCCCAATTGAACAATGATGTCCACACCGTACCCATGCCTGGCATCCGCACGGACTGAGCAGTTACCAGTACAACAACTATACCACACAACCTGCAACTAACACCACACCATCAACTACACTGCCATGACATCGGATATTTTCGGGACATGCACTCTGTACCTCATCACATCCAGTAACTCTGCATGAACAGGGGGAGGCAGAGGCATGGGATTTGTGTATGGCAACCACATGGACATAACTGCACGTACAACTATGCCATAATATGTATCCTGCGCCCATGAACATATGCACCGGTCAGTGGACAGTAATCGGTCGGCTGTAGTATGTGAGAGCTGTCACCTCACCTCCCTCTGAACTTCCGTGCCAGGACATTTGCATGGACAACAAGTGCATCCCCCCACAACATTACCCCAGTGACTGTGTCATGTCCAGTAGCCACCACATTGCAACAACAAGTGGGACGCCGTTGCATGCACGTAAGCCCATGCCCTGATGTCACATCCACGCACGTGTGTATGAGTAACCATAGCAGCAAACCTGTAACATGGAACTGAGATGTACTGTGCCCATGATGTCAAGCGGTCTGGTAGGCGAAATGTATACTGTCCGTGTCAAAGTTAGCAGCTCCACAGTAATTAGCAAATGTACATTAGCACAGCAACGGCTAAGCAGTTGTAACTCTGAAGCACACATCCCACAGTCAACAACTAATGACATGTACCCCTACACCCTATGCTATGTGTAATCATGCTGAGTACATCTTCCACATGCATTTCGCTGCCAGTAGTGTCCACTATACTGCATCACAGAGGACATAAGTCCCAATACATGGCTTGAAGCAAAAATGTGTCTCTGCTGATTCATTTCACAAGTACGAATGAGAGAGGATGAGACTGTGTGAAGTACACGGCAGTCGTGAGATGACCATGTAGTCCACTGTCATTGGATGACAACGCAAATGAGTAGCCGCAACAGTGGCCACAGGGAAATACCACAGCACGTGGAGCAGGACTTGTCACACTCTGAAGTCGCCCGAAAGATCATCACATCAACACTGACGGCCTGCTCACTACAAAGCACAGTCCTACACATGTTTACAATGACCCACACAGTCTGACCACACACTCAGCAACAAAAAGTGGGAGCCACGCTAAAGCATGCCACAGCAATGCCTGACAAAACACACACACGACATCAGAGTGGGTGGGCAGCACTGCACAGTGAGCAAGAACTGCTGAAATGCTGACTGCACAATTGGACTAGACACAATCTTGACAGTCACACACCCTGCACACACACAACGTCTGACCCATAACAAGTAGGAGTCAGCCTGAACTGCAAGGACACACCCACACACCACATACTGTGCAACATACAACACACCCATCACATCATATTCAAAGACCTCAGCACGGTAACAAACATCCACCATGTCCCGGGGTGACATATGTGTGCAGTCGACATGGACACGACACACACATACACACCAACGCTACCACAATCACACACCACACACCACCACCTCCCAAATGCACACATTGAAAGTAAGCCATGTGCCCAGTCACAATATCCATCACAGCCACCACTGTCTCAGAAGGAGATGGGTTAGTGTGCCTACCAATCTAACAGGATGCCAGTACGAATCGGTGCTGTGTGTGTGCTACGGGACAGTTGCAGGTCCGGCCCTGAGAGAGTAGCACAACTGTGGATGACACACATGTGTCATGTAAAGCGGGAGTTACGCTTGGCTCAGGTGGGTGGGTGTGACGGGTAGGTGCGCACATGCAATGTTGAAACACGCTGTGTTGGGAGGATTCCGGAACAGTACATAGCTGCTCTCCTGGGAATTTGTAAAGACCACCTGTCTGGGGATGTATGTGAACTCGTGTGTGCACAACAGGCGGGCACACGATCAATGCTGCATCAGGTGTAGACGTCAGCCCACCCTCCGTGGACATGCTGGATACTGCTGTGCGTCCGCCAGGCCCTTGCCAAGGCACTCACATCCCCTGTCGACCAGGTGTATCCCCAACATTGTCCACCTACACAGGCAATCCAGGGCACGGGATGGCAGTGGAGCATGGTGGGTGAGATGTCATGGCACGCTCCTCCTGGACACATCACGCAGGCAACACATCCTCAATTAGTAGTATGGCACAAGTGTAATGGAAGTAGTGGGGGGACGCACACATCACGAGCAGGAGTGACGTCACGGAAGGTGGCTCGCACCATCTCACTCATTGCATATATCCCCACACACGTTACATGCCATTGCAACAGAGATGCCAGCGCGTGCATAAGCAGCTCCAAGCTCGCACCAGAGAGGCCAAAGAGTGAATGTGTGGGTCCATGAGCTCCAGTTGGACGCGGCCTGGGCCGCTAGGGCAGCTACAGCCTCTGTGTGTTGCAGGTGGTGTATCCGGACTGCGGAGCCTGTCATGCTGTCACCAGCTGGCCCATGAGGTCCACGAGTTGGTCCATACGGGTCACAAATTGGCCCATATGGGCGTCCATGGACCTCAACACCCCAAGGACCTCCCGCGTGTCGGTAGCCGACCTGGCCCATTCTCCTTGGGCCTCTTCATAGGCCCCAAGGACTCTGTCGATTTGCGGCAGGGCTTGGCTCCCAGGCACAGATGGCGTTGGCCTGACCCTGCTCCTCCTACCAGTACTGCTGCCACCGACCTGCCCACTAGCCACATTGCTCACCACGGTCCTCGCTCTGGCTCCCAGGGTGGACCCAGATGGCCGGGCCACCCCTTGCGCTGGTTGAGTGGTCAGGGATGGCGTGGTGGTGGTGGCCGCAACGACCGTGGCCGCAACGACCGTGGCCGCAACGGCCGTGGCAGTGGCCGCAACGACCGTGGCAGCAGGGGTCTGTGACTGGTCAGCATCCCTGGATGATGGGTTGGTGGGTAGGAGGGGCCCTGGGGAGCGGGTGTGCCCTGCCACTCCAGATGAGCCTGTTGGGTGGTCCGTGTCCGAAGAGGTGTCCAGCTCCTCTACATCCGTGAGTCCGGGTCGGGGGCTTGCGGACTGGCTGTGCTGGCTGCTGTCTCCCTCTCCGGCATCCAGCAGTTCGGCACCTGTGGGGAGAATGAGATGGGTCATTGTGTTGCACCTAGCAAAGTATGTATTGGTTGTCTGACATTCACAGTTCGTGCACTGTCGTGCACAGGTTTCCCAGAGGCGTGTGTGGATGTACGATGTGTGTATGCGTGGGCTAGGCAATGGAACTGTGTGATGTGGACATGTGGCATGGGACGGATTAGCAATGCCGATGGGTGTGTGTTGCTATGCTCCTACATTTTGTGGCTCGGTGTATGCGGGCTCCAGAACCATCGACGATGTTGGGTTGAACTATGGTTTTGGGGTACAGATGGAACGCTTAGAAACGCAGATGGCACAAGGGGGTACAGCCCCTGGACGCTTTTGGCTTGAAATATGCTTTTGGGGTTCAAATGGAACGCTTAGAAACGCAGATGGCAAAAGGGGTACAGCCCCTGGACGCTTTGGCTTGGAATATGCTTTTGGGGTACGTACTGTGGGTGATGGGTGCAGAACGTGACATGTGTTCTGGCAACATGACAGTGCATAGACTAAGGTGTGTGTCTGTCTAACATGCCCGGCATATCTGCTGACTGTTATCATTCATGGACATTACATTGGTAGCATTGTTGTGAGTTCGTGCTTGTTGTGTGCCACACGACGTATTGCAGATGGGCCAAATCCTTGGTGTGGGTGCTGCCCTCGTACATGTGCATCAATGCAGTGCTCTTGGGGTGTTGACTATATTATGTGTGTTGTTACTCGCAGTGTGACGTGCGCTTCAGTCACTGCAGGCACATGATTTGTCATGGGCAGGTATCTTTGCATGACTACTGTATGAGGGACAGCTGTTCGGATGACATACCTTTCATGACACTGGGGCTGACAGATGCGATGGATGATATGTTGAATGTGCATTGTGTGCCTGTGTGTTTCATGGGTCCAGTTGTTTTTGTGTGCAATATTGTGGTTCCACGCTGTTACTTCTAGTAAGGTTTGTCTTACATGGGCATTGTTGTACGATGTGTGAGTGACAGGCAGTAAGGACTACATGGACAAGACTTAGATGGTGTTGCTGATGTGTGTGATGGGTGGCACAGTGCCTGCCGTGTGGGTCTGTACTCCAGTGGGACTTGTGCATGCAGACGTGGCTCCTTAGGTGTTGCTGTATCTGTGATGGGTAATGTGGGGTATGACTCTGTAATACATGTCCGTGTGCACATTGGTCACATGATTGTGACAGGGAGCAGTGCTGCGTGTTCCTCTGCTACGTGACATGTCCCATGTGTCAGTCGTAGTACAGTCCTCATGCCTACAGACACCCCGCCCTATACAGTTTCCCACCTACAGGTTGTTTTTGAGTGCGCAATGCAATGGATGCCACATGGTTATGGGCGGGAGGGGTGCTCCATGTTGCTGGTCTGTGGGGGCGGTGTTGTGAGTTGTGGTGATGGCTTGACACCCACAGACACCCCTGCATGTGGGGTGAGATGTCTACCTGTCGGCTGCAGGTGTGCACTGCAGTGGCTGTCGCATGGGTGTGGGGGGTGCTCCACCTTGCTGCGCTGTGGGACTGGGGGCCTGGTGGGTGTTGTACTTCTATCACACAATCGGCAGAAATGAGAAAGAGCCCTCTCTCAGTGCCAAAAGGGCCGAGAAGAAATCTCATGAGGGAGTACACCCTCCCATGTTTGAACCACTATATCACAAAAAGTACTCCTTGGATGCGAGGATGATAACCGCGTCTTGAACGTAATAACCCTAGAAAGGTACAGGTGGGAAGTCCTAAGATGAATAGCACCACTAAGCAGTGGGGAAGGAAACAATTCACAAAGGCCCACGGGACCCGCACCAAGTAGGTGTGAGAGCGGGGTAGGACTCTTGATGATTGTTTGACTACAGGGCTACCCCTTACTCTGCGAGGTGCCCGGAGAAGAGTTCCCTCGCCCATGTCTGGATGGAGCGATGACAGGATTATTGAGATAAATTATCTTCAAGTCATACTAAGGAGCAGCTATCTGCCCTTAGATAAACAGCAGCGTAGGGAGTTGTCTCTTGCGTTATCCAGGGAGGTGGTATTGTTGCCCTGAAGAAAGTCCGGGACCTTTATGGCCCTAGTAGGACTGAAACATGTCGGCTGAAGGGTCATAGGACCATAAATACTCCTATCCTGACCCCTGTTTACATTTTTTAATAACCCTAACAAATCCAATATTAAAGGGATACTGGGATTTGTTGGTGTTTTTTAATTAACGTCCCCCCTGGTCTTATTATTTCTAAGAGCTCCCTGAAAAAACGGTCGAGCCCACCCTGACTTTTAGGCGTCAGGGTGACCCGATGATGAAGCATGACACCACTAGGGTGTGTAAGGGTGTTGTACTTCAGCTGTCCCCCCACCGACCCACTGCCTTTGTGTTGCGGCTACTTACCTGTTACTTGTCGGTTAGTGCAGCTATGGCTGACACATGGGTGTGGGGAGTGCTCCTTCTGGCGCTTCTGGAGTACAAGGGGACCTGGTGGGAGTTGCGGTGCTGGCTAACTGTACACATGCCCCCATGGTTTTGTTAATTGGTAGGTTTGGGCTGAGTGTGTGGTAGTGTCTGTTGCATGTGTGAGTGTTGTCTTGTGTATTGTGTACTGGACATGGGGGTGTTTGTCCCTAGGAGCTATGGCATTGTGGTAGTGCATGTGAGTACATAGCGGTGTGCTGGTATACGTTTGTTTGTACTTACCAGCCTCCACTCCCCTGGTAATCCGGTGAGGATCTCCGGATGTATGATGACTCGCACCTTCTTCTCCCACGCCTTGAAGGTCTTGAATAGCGCGGGATTACCTCCGCCAGTCCTGGCAGCCAGCTCACGATTCTTGGTCTCCTTCTTCTTGACCACGCTTTTCAGGTCGTTCCACCTTTTGTTGATTTCGCCTCTGTTGCGTGGCACGTTCCCGACTGCATTGACCTGGTCTACGATCCTGATCCACAACCGGGTTCTGGTGGCTGGTGGTGTCTGTTGGACCTGGTTGCCATAGATTTGTGGGTGCACCTTGACGATCTCGTCGACCATGACCGTCAGCTCGGTGGAAGTGAACTTGGGCATTCTGTGTGGTGCCATGGTGTGTGTTTTGGTGTTTGTGGTGCTGGTGCGGTGTGTGGTGTGTGATGTGCAGGGGGTTTGTGTGGCCGGTGTTTGGTGGTGGTGGTGGTGATGGGTGTGATAGGTGCGTGTCTGTGGTGTGCTGCTGTCCTTTCTGTCTCGCTGTGTTGTGTGCTCTCGTCCTCAGTTTGTAATGTTGCAAGGGGTTGTGGTCTGTGAAGGGGCTGGTTTTGTACTTACCTATGTGGGTGTGTCATGGTGGTCTGTTGTTTTCAGGTGTGTTGTGGCTGGTGTTCTGGGATTTGTAGTTGATTTGTTTGTCCAGGGGGGGTGTTTCCGGGATGTGTACTGTGTTTGGGTATTTGTGCGTGGGTTGCTTTGTGGACTTGTTGGCCATGTTGTGTGTGTTTGTTTTTGTCCGCGGATGATTTCTGTGCAGGGCCGTGGCCGCCAGAGCTTCCGCCGTGTACATTTTCGTCACTGTTGTTTACGCTGGCGGGCGGTGTTTTTGTGTATTTTCCGCGCTCATGTCTGTGCGATCCTAATTTCACGGCCGGTGTCTCGGTCGTCAGGGCGGGCGGTTTTGTTTATTTTCCGCCGCCGGCGGTTTTCGGCTCGCGGCATCGTGATTGCTCGGTCGGTATTCAGACGGTGTAGGCGGGCGGATTTTTACCGCTATGGTAGATGGGGGATTTTTTACCGTCCGACATCGTAATGGACACCTTATTAATTTTATTTTAAGTACATTTTGCGTTTTAGTTTTGTAGCGGGTTGTGGGTTTATAGGGGAGTAGGGTGGGAAATAATTTAATTTCAATTAATTAATTAATATTTTATATTAATTAATATTTATGTATTTTATATTTTTCATTGTTAATTGTGGTAATTAATTTATTATTAATTATTTATTAATTGGTTGTTAATTATTATTATTTAATTGGTAATTGTGTTAATTGTGTAATTTTTTGGGAGCGGGTGGTCGGTTGATAGGGGAGTAGGGTGGGAAGTAATTTAATTTTAATACATTGTTTAATATTTTTAATATAATATTTATTTAATGTTATTTTATAGTGTTTATTGTGTGAATTAATTTATTATTAATTATTTTTATTTTGCTTGTTAATTGTTATCAATTAATTAATTAATTGTTAATTAATTATGTTAATTGTGTCATGTTTTACAACATTGGTGGTGTCATTTATAGGGGAATATGGTGGTAGGTAAATTATTTATAATTAATTAATTATTTGTTAATTAATGCTAATTAATTAATTAAATATGCTAATTGTGGAATTATTTTGATGTGTGAGTTGTGGGGTTTATAGTTGTAACTGTTGGGAAGAATTTTTTTTAACATTAATGATTTGTTAATTGTTATTAATTTATGAATGCAAAATTAGTTATGAAAATTGTGGAAATATTTTTAGGTGTGTGTTTTGGTGTTTCTTGGGGATGAGGGTGGAAAGTAATTTAGTTTAAATAAATTAATCAATAGTTGATCATTAATATTCATTTATTAATTTATAAATATTTTTGGTAATTGTTTTGTTTTTATTTTGTTTGTGGTTTTTGGTTCAATAGCTGTAATCTTTGGTTTTATCCCCTCCGCTATCCAACACTTTCCCTACTGTTGCATTCATTGGAGTGGGAATAGTAATTTATTCTCCTCCGCTATCCAACACTTTCCCTACTGTTGCACTCGCTGGAGTGGGAATAGTAAATTATTTCCCTTCGCTATCCAACACTTTCCCTACTGTTGCACTTGCTGGAGTGGGAATAGTAATTTTTACCCCTACGCTATCCAACACTTTCCCTACTGTTGCACTCCCTGGAGTGGGAATAGTAATTTTTACCCCTCCGCTATCCAACACTTTCCCTACTGTTGCACTCACTGGAGTGGAAATAGTAATTTCTACCCCTCCGCTATCCAACACTTTCCCTACTGTTGCACTCGCTGGAGTGGCAATAGTAATTTTTACCCCGCCGCTATCCAACACTTTCCCTACTGTTGCACTTGCTGGAGTGGGAATAGTAATTTATTCCCCTCCGCTATCCAAGTCTTTCCCTACTGTTGCACTTGCTGGAGTGGGAATAGTAATTTTTACCCCTCCGCTATCCAACATTTTCCCTACTGTTGCACTCTCTGGAGTGGGAATAGAAATTGTATCCTCTCCGCTATCCAACACTTTCCCTACTGTTGCACTCGCTGGAGTGGGAATAGTAAATTATTTCCCTTCGCTATCCAACACTTTCCCTACTGTTGCACTTGCTGGAGTGGGAATAGTAATTTTTACCCCTACACTATCCAACACTTTCTCTAACGTTGCATTAGTTGGAGTGTGAATAGTAATTTTTATCCCTCTGCTATCCAACACTTTCCCTACTGTTGCACTCCCTGGAGTGGGAATAGTAATTTTTATGCCTCCGCTATCCAACACTTTCCCTACTGTTGCACTTGCTGGAGTCGGAATAGTAATTTTTTCCCCTTCACTATCCAACACTTTCCCTACTGTTGCAGTTATTGGAGTGGGAATAGTAAATTATTCCCCTCCGCTATCCAACACTTTCCCTACTGTTGCACTCGCTGCAGTGGGAATAGTAATTTTTACCCCTACGCTATCCAACACTTTCCCTACTGTTGCACTAGTTGGAGTGGGAATAGTAATTTTTACCCCTCCGCTATCCAACATTTTCCCTACTGTTACACTCCCTGGAGTGGTAATAGTAATTTATTCCCCTACGCTATCCAACACTTTCCCTACTGTTGCACTTATTGGAGTGGGAATAGTAAATTATTCCCTTCCGCTATCCAACACTTTCCCTACTGTTTCACTCGCTGGAGTGGGAATAGTAATTTATTCACCTCCGCTATCCAACACTTTCCCTACTGTTGCAGTTAATGTAGTGTAAAATGTAGTTTTAAAAATTAATAAATATTTTAATAATTTAATTTATAATAGATATATATATTTTTTGTTTTTGTTATGTTACAGGTGTATGTATATATATATATATATATATATATATATATATATATATGTATTTATAATTTTTAATATATTTCTAACATTTTATAATGTATTAAAATAATTATTTATTCATTATTATTAAGTAAATATATATATTACATTTTATATATGTATGTTTAATTTATTTTTACATTACATTTATTACTTATAATTGTTAACATTTTCTAATAATTCTAAATATTATTTTTAAGTTATATGTATTATTTAATTTATTTTACATTATTTTGTATACATTTTAAAAAAACGATATTTTTTACTTCGATATTTTTAACAACTATATATTTTTTTCGATATTTTAGTACTTACCATTATGTAGATAGGATGTCGATATTTTTGACATCGATATTTATGTCCCGATATTTTGGGAACACGATATTTTGTCCATCGATATTTTGTCAGTGATCCCAAGTACATTTATAAAGGATATTTAATTATCTAAATTTGTTTTCTTAACCTGTGATCCGAGGACCTCTGGGGGCCCATGAAGCCTACTCAGGAGGTCTGCGACTGTGTTACCAAATTAAATAATATTACATTTAATAGATTAAAATTAATAAAATATATGCAAATAAAGAAGTAAAATTGTAAATGTCAAAACATTTTCTATATTTGATTATAAATTACACTAAATATTTCAATATTTGAGCATTTGTTTAGTCCATACTTATTTTTGTATAGTGTTTTCAAGTTCAAATCAGTCCATGTTCCATTCCACCGGAATACATTGCCTAGCAAGCGTCCTCACACAAGCTCCAATGTGCAAAAAGTTTGACACTGAGCTTACTTGACACTGGTAAAAAGATCTAGCCAAGGTTCCCTTCACTGTCCTAAGATGCCCTGCACCACCTCAGGATGTAGACACCATTTGTGATCTGCTAGCCAGGTGGTTTGTGATCAGGGAAGTGTCCTGACACTCCAACCAACTCCAGAGGTGCATAGTCAACTGGCACAGGACTCAGGACCCCATACCATCCTGCTTTTTGCGATGCCACATGGCAGTGGTGTTGTTTATTTTTATTTTATTTGTAGAGTTTTATATAGCGCAAACTAGACCAGAAGGCATCAGAGCGCTTCACAAACATTGCCTAGCTGTAGCTATAGGTTTACAGATTAGGTGAACATAGAGCCAAACAATAGCGGTACAAAACGAGACATATGCCGACATGGTTATCACTAGCTGGCACAGTTTTTTAAGTAGAGACAGTACATGAATGACATGTATGCAGGACATTAGGATCAGTAGCTGTGAGAAGTTGGCCTGGTATATGATGTCCACTAATTAAAGTGGGCACCTTGCACCAGTCCAAAAAACCCTTATGGTGATTTAAGAGGTCAAAGATAACCTTTGAAAGCTATCCAAGTAGTAGCTGTGGAGAGCAGTCTTCAGGCTTAGGGGCCGATTCTGATGCGGGTTGGAAAAGCTTCCCGACCGAATCGGTTGGGAAATGGTGTCCGACCCACTCGGATCGGGAAAGTCCGACCGGCGGAGTAGGATGCATCCGGATGCTTCCAGATACGATTTGGTTGAACTCCCATTGACTTCAATGGGAACATTTGTTCCTAACCGCATCAGAATTGGGCCCTCGGTCGGGAAGACACGTTCCCGATCCGATTTGGAAGGAGCAAATGTCGTTAGGAGGCCTTCCTAACTGCATCAGAATCAGGCCCTCGGTCGGGAAGCTTTTCCAACCCGCATCAGAATCGGGCCCTAAGTCTTGAAGGAATGTTAAGCAGCTTGTTTTACCAGAATGCAATCTTATTGTATTGGTTAAATGAAAGGAGAACCACACAGTAGTTATAAAAATATGTATTTATTATTACAACGCACCTTAAATACCTCACAGTATCTGCTACACGCAGATAAACACAAAGCACACAATACTGTAGCACAGAAACAATTGTAAGTACCACTAATATACAGTGGGCTCCAGAGGGAGACCAAACCATATACTAAAATAGTAGTATAAGAACCACGACTCGAGTCAAGACAGTGTCTAGAGGATGTAGAATCGCTGGGACCCCAAGGAACCACCCAAGGTGAGTAAGTAGGGACCCAACGGAGGACGGGTGCAGTGTGAGAACACGACCGCGTGCTACGTACAATGCAATGGGAGAGTCGCGGTTGCAGTTTTAAAGTTTATGGACCCTTCCCAGTGGATTACGAAGAAACCCTTTGGAACCTAGAAGGTTGGAGAGCCACCCCACCCGTGAATACCGAAGTACCAGAGTTACCTATCCCAGGGAAGCCGGGTGCAAAGGGTCGAAGTGGCGTCGGAAACCGACGTCGTTCTCAATGGGAGTCATCAAAGAAATGCCATTGCTGGAAAGAAGAAAAGTGTCCAGTGGAACCCACAGGTGGATTCTTGATGGAAAGAACTTGAAAGCAGAGGGGACAGAGTCTGGGTCACTCAGGAGTGACCAGGGGCTCCGTAGACGAATGCACACCAATGTCCGGTGCTTCAGGTGTGATGATGGAGACCTTGACTCTACAGCTGCAGGGACTAGGAGACGTCTAGGACGACCAGGAGCGGGATACGAGCTGCCCCACAAAGGATGTCGAGTGCTGAGGGGTCGGTGTCCGGCGGGAGCACCAACATGCCTTGGCAGCGGCAACCCACGAAGAGGGTCGAAGAAGGTTACGGTCTGGCCCAGCAAGGACCAGGAGACTCACCACAGCAAGGGGAGTCAGGGCAGGCCTGGAGCAACCAGGGGAGCCCAAGAAAAGCAGTGTTGTCCCTCAAATGGACCCACAGGCCGAAGGCACAGGAGTCGCAAGGGGACCTCTAGCAGTTTCACAAAGTAACAGGTTGCAGGGCACAGAGTGCGAGGAGGCCAAAGTCCTTTGTACGAAATGTGCGCAGAGGTAGGGGCTATCGATAGCCCAATGCACTTAGTGGGGGAACTCCAACAAGCATATACACTTGCAAAAGTACAAGGTGCACAGGGGTTCGAGTTATGCAGTCCCCACGAGGGATACTGCCTCAAACTTGGTGAGAGGGCAGCTCGACCTCAAGGAACCCACCTCCTCTTTTGCTGGAGCCTCCGGATTCCGCAGGAGCTCAGGATCAGCAGACAGGTCAATTGCGTTACGGTGCCTGCAAATGCAGGGGAGTGACTCCTTCACCCCAAGGGAGATAACTTCAGTTGTCCTTGATGCTGCACAGGTCTTGCACGGAACCTGTATGGTGCACGGGCACAGACGATGCTTTGGACGGTGAGGGAGACAAAGTCGGGCCCAGTCGAAGCCCAGCGAAGTCCAGAGTGTCTAGACGGTCGAAGGTCAGTGGTTTCTTGATCAGAATCTTGTCCACGTCGAATCTAGGGTCCTACAGCCAGGTAAGCCCTTTTGTACCCACGGGAGAGGGTTGGACAGATTCAGGGGACCCTCCCAGGGGAAGGTCAGGACAGTGGGGAGGTTACTCCCATGTCCTTTGTCCAGTTTCGCGCCAGAGCAGGAGCCAACGGCCCCCAGGACTGCTTTGAACTGGACTATGCACAGGGACACCAAATGTGCCCCTCGTGCAGACTTTCAGGCACTTTGGAAGTGCACCCACCCAGCCACAATACACTAAATCCTGTCTGGGAGGTGGTCACACCTCCCTGTGACAGGATGCCTATTATGCTGCCTTCCTCTGATCGAGCTTGGCTCAGCAGCAGGAGGGCAGAAATGTGTCTCTAAACTGCAGCAACCATTTTGTGCTGTCCAGGTCGAGAAGACTGGTACCGGGTAGACCAGGGACCCCACGAGCTCACTTCAGAAGGGTGGAATCATACCTCCCACACCGATTACCGGTGTGGAGGTATGATTCCAAGGTGTTTGATACCAAACACGACATGGTTTGTTGCAGCCGTTTTTTGAGATAGCATTTTACGCGAGCATATAATGCACCTTTACCTATATGTCTGGCTGCGTCACCGACAACCCAGGAGAATGGTCTCCGAAGGCTGCAGGGGTGCTCTGCTCATGCAGGGGCACCCTCTCACGTAAAACCCAGCACCCTGCCTTCAGGATTGTCAGGGCCTGCTAGAGGGGTGACTGATAGGTTTTAAGTGTAGTGACCTATAGATATAGTAAACCTATATCTAAAGTAAGTGTTGCAGCCGTTTTTGAGATTGTCATCGCACGTTTACGCGGTGCCCCTCTATATAGTATATGACTGCTTCCCTGACAACCCGGGAGAATGGACTCCGTAGGCTACAGGGGTGTCTTGCTCATGCAGGGGCACCCTCTCACTTAGAACCAAGCACCCTGTCTTCAGGATTGCAAAGACCTGCCATAAGGGTGACTTACAGGTTTTAAGTGCAGTGACCCTTATATATAGTAAACCTATATCTTTAGTAAGTGGTGCAAGCATCAACTTACACAGGCTGCAATGGCAGGCCTGTAGTTCCATTTTGCATGGCCTCTCATGGGTGGCATAATACATGCTTCAGCCCATGGGAGGCCTCTGGGGTACCTATGCCCTGGGTACAGGTGTACCATATACTAGGGACAGACAAGGGTACCCCAGTATCCAATCTGGAGTGTACCTAAGTACATGGCATAACATTTTAGGGCGAAAGCAGATAGACTGGGGTCCTGATTAGCAGGATCCCAGTCAGACTAGTCAAAAACAGTGTAACATCAAGCAAAAAGTGGGGGTAACCATAACAAGCAGATCCTACTTTCCTACACAACCCCCAAAATGTAAGGAGATGAGACTAACCTTGCCCAGTCGAGTCTTCATGTTCTAAGTGGAAATATCTGGAGAGTCGATCTGCATTGGCATGGTTACTCCCAGGTCTATGTTCCACTGTATAGTCCATCCCCTGTAGGGAAATGGACTACCTCAAAGGTTTGGGGTTTTCACCCTTTATCTGTTTTAGCCATAAGAGGGGCTTATGGTCTGTCTGAACAATGAAGTGAGTGCCAAACAAGTATGGCCTCAGCTTCTTCAGAGCTCAAACCACAGCAAAGGCTTCCCTCTCAATGGCTGACCAACGTTTCTCTCTGGGGGTCAACCTTCTGCTAATAAAAGCTACTGCTTGATCCTGACCCTCTGCATTAAGTTGTGACAACACAGCCCCTACCCCCAACTCAGATGCATCTATTTGGACAATGAATTGTTTGGAATAGTCAGGACTTTGCAGAATGGGAGCAGTGCACATGGCCTGCTTGAGGTCATCAAATGCCTTCTGACAGCTAACTGTCCACTGAACTTTCTTGGGCATTCTTTTTGAAGTAAGATCATTCAAGGGAGTCACTATAGACTCATATCCTTTCACAAATCTTCTGTAGTACCCAGTCAGGCCCAAGAAAGCTCTGACCTGAGTCTGGGTAGTGGGAGCAACCCAGTCCATGATGGTCTGGATTTTGCTCTGCAATGGTTGAACCTGGCCTCCACCCACAAGGTGGCCCAGGTACACAACCTTACTCTGCCCTATCTGGCACTTGGTGGCCTTGATAGTGAGACCTGCTTTCTGCAGAGCCTCCAAAACATTCTTCAGGTAGACCAGGTGATCCTCCCAGGTGGAGCTAAAGACAGCTATATCATCAAGATATGCTGCACTATAGGATTCCAGGCCTGTAAGGACTTTATTCCCCAGCCTTTGGAATGTGGCAGGTGCATTTTTCAAACCAAAGGGCATGACAATAAATTGATAATGCCCACTAGGGGTTGAAAATGCTGTTTTGGGTTTGGCATCCTCAGCTAGTCTGATTTGCCAATATCCAGCAGTGAGGTCAAATGTGCTCAAGAACTTGGCTGAGGCCAAAGTGTCAATGAGCTCATCTGCCCTAGGAATAGGGTGAGCATTAGTCCTAGTGACTGTATTGAACCCCCTGTAGTCCACACAAAACCTAATTTCTCTCTTACCACCCTGGGTATGAGGTTTGGGTACCAGGACCACTGGACTAGCCCAAGGGCTATCTGAGGATTCAATCACTCCCAATTCCAGCATCTTTTGGACCTCAGTCCTGATGCAATCTCTGACATGGTCAGGCTGCCTGTAAATCTTATTTTTAACAGGTAGACTCTCACCTGTGTCCACTTCATGGGTACACCAGGTGGTCTGACTAGAAGCCAAAGAAAACATATGCCTGTATTGATTGAGGACCTTCCTGCAATCAATATGCTGTTGTTCAGTGAGGCTGCCTGCCAATGCTACACCATCAACTAAGCCATCATCAGTGTTCTGTGAGAGGAGATCAGGGAGTGGGTCACTCTCTTCCTCCTGTCCCTCATCAGTAGCCATGAGCAAGCCCATGTCTGCCCTGTCTACATAGGGTTTGGGCCTGTTTACATGGAGCACCCTATGGGGGCTCCTAGGAGTTCCAAGTCCACCAAGTAGGTGACCTCTCCCTTCTGCTCAAGAATAGTATGGGGTCCACTCCACTTGTCTTGGAGGGCTGCTGGGGCCACAGGCTCCAACACCCATACTTTCTGTCCTGGCTGATAAACAGTCAGTACAGCCTTTTGGTCATGCCAAGCTTTTTGCAATTCTTGACTTGCCTCAAGGTTTTTGCTGGCCTTCTTCATGTACTCAGCCATCCTGGAGCGGAGACCAAGTACATAGTCCATAATGTCTTGCTTAGGTGGTTTGAGAGGTAACTCCCATCCCTCCTTCACTAAACACAGGGGACCCCTAACTGGATGCCCAAACAGAAGTTCAAAAGGGCTGTAGCCAACCCCCTTCTGTGGGACCTCTCTGTAGGCAAAGAGAAGGCAGGGCAACAGGACATCCCATTTTCGCCTGAGCTTTTCTGGGAGACCCATGATCATGTCCTTGAGGGTTTTGTTGAATGTTTCAACTAACCCATTGCATTGTGGGTGATAGGGTGTGGTGAACTTGTAGTTTACTCCACACTCCTTCCACATAGCAGTAATGTAACTTGACATGAAGTTTGTACCTCTGTCAGTTAAGACCTCCTTAGGGAAACCCACTCTGGAAAAACTTCCCAGGAGGGCCCTGGCCACCACAGGAGCTGTGGTGGTTCTAAGGGATATTGCTTCTGGGTACCTAGTGGCATGGTCCACCACCACTAGTATGTAACTGTGCCCAGATGCAGTAGGAGGGTCCATGGGACCAATGATATCAATCCCAACCCTCTCAAAGGGAACCCCCACCACTGGTAGTGGTATGAGGGGGGGCCTTTGTGGTACCACCTGACTTACCACTGGCTTGACAGGTGGTACAGGAGCGACAAAACTTCTTTGTGTCCTCTGACATGTGAGGCCAGTGAAAGTGAGGGACAAGCCTGTCCCAAGTCTTACTTTGGCCTAGTTGTCCTGCCAAGGGAATGTCATGTGCCAAGGTGAGTAGGAAGTCCCTAAACATCAGAGGTATGACCAACCTCCTGGTGGCACCAGGCTTGGGGTCTCTACCCTCTGAGTAAAGGAGTCCCTCATCCCAATAGATCCTGTGGGATCCACTGACACTCCCAGCAGCCTCAGCAGCAGCTTGCTGTCTGAGGGGTTCAAGAGAGGGGCAGGTTTGCTGCTCCAAACTCAAGTCTGCCCTGAAAGGGCCCCCTGTCCCCAAGAACTCAACCTGATCAGGTTCCAGTTCATCTGAGACAGTCCCTTCACAGGGACTGAGATCATCTCCCTCAAGAGATGAATCCTCACACTGAGTCTGGTGGGAAGACATAGCCTTACCCCTCCTGCTCCTTCTCTTGGAAGGCCCTTGGTCCATTGTTCCAGGATCCAAGGCCTGTTCAGTGTTAGCCAGTTTGGCCTGTGACCTGGTCACAGCAAACACATCTGCAGTGATGCCTAGCATTGCTGCATGAGTCCTTAGTTCCACCTCAGCCCAGGCTGAAGTTTCCAAATCATTGCCCAACAAACACTCCACTGGAAGGTCTGAGCTAACCACAACTTTCTTAGGGCCAGTTATCCCTTCCCAGCTGAAATTAACAACTGCCAAAGAATGATCAGTCGTGACATTGTTAGCATTGGTCACTTGGTACATTTCTCCAAGTATGATTTGGTCAGGACCCACAAGATTCTCTGTCACCATAGTGACACTTGCACCTGTGTCCCTGTATGCCATGGCCTCCTTACCATTGATCAAAGGCTGTTGTCTGTATTTGCCCAGGTTACTAGGACTGACAAATAAGGTGGCAAGATCCATGCCACCATCACAGACAAGCACAGCCTGAGCTGGAGTTCTGACTAGGCCAGAACCCATCTCAGAGCCCAAGGTTTACCCTACTAATCCCTTGTTCCCTGTACCACCACCTGTACTTGTGCTAGGGGGCGCAGTTGCCTTAGGGGCAGTGGTGGTAGGAGGATTTTCCTTGGCTTTTGGACAATCAGCATCTCTTGTTCTATGGGTCTTTATCTTACACAAGTAACACCAAGGTTTCTTTTTGCCTTTACCTTTGTTGGATTGTTACTCCCCCCCCAGATGCAGGTTTGTGGGGCCCTGATGAAGACTTCTGATCTTTACCCTTGTCCCCACCCTTATCTGGAGTTTTAGCATCTTGCTTCTTTTGGTCACCACCATTGTTCTGGTTTTTCTGCTTCACCCTGGTTCTGACCCACTTATCTGCCTTTTTTCCCCAATTCTTGGGGAGAAGTCAGATCAGAGTCAACCAGGTATTGATGCAATAACTGATTTTGGCAATTATTAAGGATCTGCTCCCTCATGATCAAATTGTACAATACCTTGAAATCATTCACTTTGCTGCCAAGCAACCAGCCTTCCAGAGCCTTAATGGCACTATCCACAATGTCTAACCAGTCCTGATTCTGTGCCTTCTGGGTGTCTCTGAACTTAATCCTGTACTGTTCAGTGGTTAAGCCAGACCCATCAATGAGAGCACTCTTCAGGACTGAATAATTGTAAGCATCCTCTTCTCTAACAGTGGGGAGCTTATCTCTATCTTTGTCAGCAAAGGAGAGCCACAAGATAGCTGCCCACTGCTCTTGAGGAACCCTCAGAACTTTACAGGCCCTCTCTAAAGCAGCTATCCATTTATGGATGTCATCCCCAACATGGTAGGGAGGGACAATCTTGCTCAGGTTCCTATTATCAAAGGAATGTTCCTTAATTCTAGGTACACTGTCTGGACTTCTAGGGACTCTTTGTCCAGGGCCAATTGCTGTTGCCTGAGCCTAAGCTTAGCTTTCTCAAGTTCCAGAAATTGGTACTCCCTGTCATAAGAGTGGTCCCTCTTGCTAGATACAGAGGTCCCTACAGACTGTCCTGAATGATTAGACTCTGCAGAGGGAGATCTAGATCTCCTTGGTAAACTCTGCACTCTTCCAGGAGGGGTGAAGAGGGGGCCCTCTTGGCCTTCTCCATCATCTCCCTGAAGATCTTGAGTCTAGGTCATAAAAGGTGTCACCTCCTGACCTGTCCTCATTCCCTGTCCCACACACTCTCTCCTGTTCATCTGACCCAGGGGTCTTCCTAAGGTCATCAAGAAGTAATGTCTCTATAAGACGTTGGGCCAGATGTACGACCAGTTCAAATTGCGACTCGCAATTTGCGCCCAATTGCGAGTCGCAAATTGCAAGTCGCAATTTGGAATGTACAACAGTGTGTTTAACAATGTTTGCGATTCCCAATGGGGTCGCAAATTGCGAGGCTCATGAATATTAATGAGCCTCTCGCAATTTGCGAGCCCATTGGGAATTACAGGCCCTCCCAGGGATGGTTGTCACGATTGCCGGCTTGGGGGCAATCGAACTACAATTATGGCGGGCAGTTACAGACGCGCATGCGCAGGGATAGGTCGGGCGCGTTAAAGCCCTGCCTCTCCCGTGAGAATGCGCTTCGCGTTCCAGCCCTGTCTCACTTACCTGTGTCACTTCCGGTGCGTCGCGGCCCTTCACTTCCGTGTCGTGTTACGTCCCAGTTCTCCGTCGGGTCGTCCTTGTCTCGACTCCTTGCCAGTCCGGTTCCTGGAATTCCTGCAAAAGAAGAAAAGAAACGCTGTGTTGAATATTAGACCGTGGTTACGGTAACAGCGCGTTGCGCTGCTCTTTACTTTATTGTTTATTTGTTCATTTCCTCTCACTCACCCGACTTGGGGGTTCAGGATTGTACAGAGTCCTTCGCATGTTTGAATGTCCTGACAGTCCTACAAGGGGATATATGAGAGGTGAACCAGAAGTTTGTCATGCAGTTACTTACCTTCACTAGAAACATTGTGTAGCTGCTTCTGTTACTAAGGTGGGCAAATCACCTTCTCTGAAAGACATAAACAGCCTCCTAATTAGTCCATCTCCCTATTAAAATATTCCTTTACATTTTACAGCAGTAAACAGATGTTGGGGCACCACTACCCTCCTCTATTTTCCTGAGATTGAAGAAGGGAATTTTAGGTAAACGACAGATCCTGCAGGAAATTCAAATATAATTAGTGAGTCATGTTTGTTTACTAAATGTATGTTCCCTCTTATCTACAGTTTTGTGTTTCGACTTGAAGCGCTCCTGCAGTTCCTGGGTTGTGGCGAGGATTTGTCTCCCCTTCTTTCCTTGTTTTGTTTCCCTTCTTCCCCGGATTACCTTTTGTTGCTTAGACATAGACAAGCACAATAGGTGGTTGGGAGAAGTCGCGGACTATTCCTCAGTTCCATGACATTCCTGTGGAAATTCTGGTGAGATCCTGACAATGGTGGCCTGCTGGGCTCAGCAGACCACTATGTCTGGGACTGCTTTTAAATAAAGCAGTTTTTTTTTTTTAAATGCAGCCCGTTTTCCTCAAAGGAAAACGGGATGCATTTAAAAAAGAAAAATGAAACGTTTTCGTTTCATTTTTTAAGGGCAGGCAGTGGTCGGACCACTGCCTGCCCTTAAAAAATATTTTCGCATGCATTTGCAAAGGGGAAGGGGTCCCCTGGGGACCCCTTCCCATTTGCGAATGCATTACCACCTACTTGAAGTAGGTGGTAATTGCGAGTGTTTTGCGGTCGCAAAACATTAGTACATGGGTTAGAGAGTCGCTATTTGGAAGGGAACGCCCCTTCCAAATAGCGAGTCTCTAAACACTTTTTTGCGAGTCGCAATTCATTTGCGACTCGCAAAATTGTGTTAGTAAATGGCCATACCAATTTTAGCATGCACAAACGGGTCGCTAACCCGTTTGCGCATGCTAAAATTGGTCGTACATCTGGCCTGTTGAGTGTTGGCACTTCTCCCTGTCTTCAGCTTTCTAGAGGCACACAGTGCTTTCAATTCTTGGAATGAGAGCTCACTGTATCTAGAGGGCAGAGAGCCACTGGCATCTCCTTTAGAAGACATACTGAGTGTGGTGAGGTGTTGCACCTACCTAACCTAGTGGGAACTAAACTCTGAGGTTGGAGAAAGGGTGTGCTAAACCTTTGACTTATTCAACCCTGGTAGAACTTACTTATTCTAAGCTAGTATTATATGTACCTAGTACTTAGTGGTTTTCAGTTAATCAATATAAAGATTTATCTGGTAAATCAATGCAGGCTTGAATCCCAACCGCTGCACACCAATGTGAGAAGTTGGCCTGGTATATGATGTCCACTAATTAAAGTGGGCACCTTGCACCAGTCCAAACAACCCTTATGGTGATTTAAGAGGTCAAAGATAACCTTTGAAAGCTATCCAAGTGGTAGCTGTGGAGAGCAGTCTTCAGGCTAAGGGGCCGATTCCGATTCGGGCCGGAAAGCATACCGACCGACTCGGTACGGGAATATAGTCCGACCAACACGTACCGGCGCTGCCCGACCTGCGTAGTATGATGAAATGCATGTGAATCACGACCGACTCATACGGAACACAAGCCGAACGACCGAACCGCATGGAAACAAGCTATCCGGCCGGGAAACCACGCAAATCGAACCAACCGACACACACCAGGAATGAACCCGACCGAAACGTACCCGCGAAATCCGACCCGCGCAGTACGATGCAATGCGTGGAAAACCAGACCGAGTCGCACGGAG
Source organism: Calotriton arnoldi (assembly GCA_963921515.1). Taxonomy (NCBI): domain Eukaryota; kingdom Metazoa; phylum Chordata; class Amphibia; order Caudata; family Salamandridae; genus Calotriton; species Calotriton arnoldi. The sequence goes on along the minus strand of CAWUFW010002084.1, from coordinate 924,338 downwards.
CCCAAGCCGTACGACCGACACGCATACAAAACCCAGCCGAAGCAACCCAATACTCCGCGACCGACGCGTATGCCGCACATGAAACCTAGCAGAAACACAGCGTGAACGACTCGGAGAAGCTTGCACGAGACAACTGCAGCGTCCTACTCGGTCAGAAGAACGTCTCCTACATGCACAAAAAGTACAAAGGGAAAAATACAAAAAAAAGGGCCAAACAAGCAATTACAAAGCCAATAAATACTGGGGGGGGGAAACATGGAACAAAGACACACCCACAACTCCACCCATATAAAGGCCACAAATCCCTACCATGATCCTTTGCAAATTCAACTGACCTGCCAGCACAGAACACCATCAGACAGCAACCACAGACACACTCACAGCTCATCCATCACACAAGCCACACACCATTAGCACCTCAACAAATAGCACCCTCACATACACCCAGCAAAACCGACACTCACACACCCTCACTTGCACACACACACACACATCAATCACCACCACCACCCATCACCATGCCCCCAAAGAAGAATCCAAAGTTCCTAGACAGTGAATTGGAAGTCCTGGTAGATGAGATCCTCAGGGTAGAGCCACAGTTGTTTGGTACATTGGTCCAACAGACCCCCATGTCGCAGAAAACCAAGATGTGGGAGAGGATCGTCGACAGGGTGAACGCACAATCACCATGTTTGCGCACAAAGGAAGACATCCAGAACAGGTGGTATGATGTGCGCAGGAGGGTCAAGGACCTACTAAAGAAGGATTACATCTTGAGTCAGCACACCGGCAGTGGCCCTCCTGCCAAACCAGTATACCTCAGGCCCTGAGAGGAGAAGGTGCGGGCCATCCTACCACCAGTGAGCGTATATGGACTATCAAACATCCCAGAGCCTGGTGAGTACACAACTAATATACCCAATATTGTGTGACAATACACACACATCACTGTCAAGGGGATAGTCAAACCATGCACCCTTAGCAAATCCACAGCAACCAAAAGATAATCATCCCAAGATGTGTATGTTAGTCAGAGAAACACAATACCTGCCATCTCATAGTGATATGTAACTGTGTCATGACATGTACAAACCTAACAACAAATAGAGCAAGGCAGTGGCACAAATATAACAAACAAACACAGTCAGATATGTTGCCACCACTAGAACACCACCTCACAGGGAAGCTCACTGAAAGGAAGGAATTATGTGTATGCTGGTGAAGTCAGTGTAGCCAATAGCATGATGGGAGTTGTAGTCACAGATATTGGTCACCCTCACAATTGGCCCATCAACACCACCCTGAACCATGCTCACATCACAGGGAGTGGAAAAGAACTGACAAGATGGCTGACACTGGGTACTGCTGTGGGGAGCACAAGGCCCTGCTGGGAACTGTGCACCAACAAACAGCACAACACCACTGCCTGACATCCTGAAAGCCAACTTGCACTCTCTGCAATGGAAGCATGTTCCATGGTGGGATATCTGGCTGGGTGGGAAGGAGGACTGACAGCTCTGACCATAGTTACCAGCAGCTATACTCACACACCTCCTTAACACAAACTCCACACAACTCACCTGGGAGAATGCATTGCCTCACACTCTAATTAAATATCCCACAAAGAACTACCACACTGGGTTATGCTGTGTGAAGCACAGGGACACTTTTGGGACTTGTAGCCAAACAAAGGCCAGGACAACACTGTCAGCCATCCTGTCAGCACAGGCACACTACCCCACAGGGAAGCAAAGTCAAAAGGAAGGAAGTATGGGCATGCTGGGAAGGGGGGTGTAGGCAATAGCATGATGGGAGTTGTAGTCACAGATATTGGTCACCCTCACAATTGGCCCATCAACACCACTCTGAACCATGCTCACATCACAGGGAGTGGAAAAGAACTGACAAGATGGCTGAAACTGGGTACTGCTGTGTGGAGCACAAGGCCCTGCTGGGAACTGGGCACCACCAAATAACAGGACCACACTGTCAGCCATCTTGCCATTGCTGTCACACTCACACACAGTGAAGTCCACTCAAAAGGAAGGAAGTATGGGCATGCTGGGAAGGGGGTGTAGGCAATAGCATGATGGGAGTTGTAGTCACAGATATTGGTCACCCTCACAATTGGCTCATCAACACCACTCTGAACCATGCTCACATCACAGGGAGTGGAAAAGAACTGACAAGATGGCTGAAACTGGGTACTGCTGTGTGGAGCACAAGGCCCTGCTGGGAACTGGGCACCAACAAACAACAGGACCACACTGTCAGCCATCTTGCCATTGCTGTCACACTCACACACAGTGAAGTCCACTCAAAAGGAAGGAAGTATGGGCATGCTGGGAAGGGGGGTGTAGGCAATAGCATAATGGGAGTGGTAGTCACAGATATTGGTCACCCTCACAATTGGCCCATCAACACCACTCTGAACCATGCTCACATCACAGGGAGTGGAAAAGAACTGACAAGATGGCTGACACTGGGTACTGCTGTGTGGAGCACAAGGCCCTGCTGGGAACTGTGCAACAACCAACAGCAGGACACCACTGACTGACATCCTGAAAGCCAACTTGCACTCCCTCCAATGGAAGCACGTTCCATGGTGGGATATCTGGCTGGGTGGGAAGGAGGACTGACAGCTCTGACCATAGTTACCAGCAGCTTTACTCACACACCCCCTTAACACAAACTCCACACAACTCACCTGGGAGAATGCATTGCCTCACACTCTAATTAAATATCCCACAAAGAACTACCACACTGGGTTATGCTGTGTGAAGCATAGGGACACTTATGGGACTTGTAGCCAAACAAACGCCAGGACAACACTGTCAGCCATCCTGTCAGCACAGGCACACTACCCCACAGGGAAGCAGAGTCAAAAGGAAGGAAGTATGGGCATGCTGGGAAGGGGGGTGTAGGCAATAGCCTGATGGGAGTGGTAGTCACAGCTCAACATCCCCCACCCACATGGCCCAGCAAGCTCACACTGAAGCATGCACACCTCACAGGGAGTGGAAAAGAACTGACAAGATGGCTGAAACTGGGTACTGCTGTGTGGAGCACAAGGCCCTGCTGGGAACTGGGCACCAACAAACAACAGGATCACACTGTCAGCCATCTTGCCATTGCTGTCACACTCACACACAGTGAAGTCCACTCAAAAGGAAGGAAGTATGGGCATGCTGGGAAGGGGGTGTAGGCAATAGCATGATGGGAGTGGTAGTCACAGCTCAACATCCCCCACCCACATGGCCCAGCAAGCTCACACTGAAGCATGCACACCTCACAGGGAGTGAAAAGCCACTTCTAAGATGTCTGACAATGGTCCTCTGTCGTGGGGAGTACCAGGCCCTGCTGGGAACTGGGCACCAACCAACAGTAGGACACCACTGACTGACATCCTGAGAGTCAACCTGAACCCACTGCAAGGGTGGCATGCTTCATGGTGGGATAACTGGGCTGGGGGAGAAGGAGGGCCGGATGTCCACCAAATACAACCAATGCTGGCCATGCACACACCTCAACATTCACATTGAAATGCCTCAGGTTTGCAGGACAATGTGCTACACCAATATCAACCTCTTACTGTGACAACTTAGGACAATGCAATGTACAGGCCCGCATCCAGAGGTACAGTCACAACTGTCAGGTGTGTGAACCATTGATGCCTGTAGAAACATAACATACATTGTGTGTCTCTTCCAAAAACAGGTGATGATGGGGACACAGCAGCAGACGATGAGGAGTCCCTGTCCCAGGCTCCGGGGGACACTGAGCGCACTGGTGTGGAACAGCCTCTGCCCTCCTCGGATGGCGAAGACCTACCTGGCCCCTCCAGTGTGAGTCATCATGCAGCACCAGCAGGACCAACATCTGCACCCCCTGCACCCACCCCTCCAACAACTGCCAACACACAGACCACCCCCGCCGACACGGACAGACCAAGGACCACCGATGACAACAGCACAGGGACCCCGGCCCAACGTCGAGCAACGGACAACGACCCCAGTAACAACCCCCAAGGGGGCCTAGGGTCACTTGTGCGTGCCACCGCAGGTCCCGCACGTGTCGCCAGGGGTGGTGGTAGGGGTGTTAGACATATGTCGCTGTTTGCAGATGGGTCTGGACTGCATGATGACCCACAACTGGTACGCATTGCTGATGCGTACCAGAATAGCACCGGAGAGGTCAGCCAGGTAGTGGGGATCCTCAAGGACATTCAACAGCAGTAGGCTGCCCATCATGCCCGCTTGGACTCACACATGTCCCATGTGGAGACACACATGTCCCGTGTGGAGACACACATGTCTGGCATGGAGTCCAAGTGGGACACATTGGAAGAACTGACAGCGGTGCATAGGGACATATTGACATGCCTCCGCCAGATTAGCACCAACATGGCCACACCTCCCTGTGTGCCCACAACATCTGGTGCTGCAACAATTGCAACTGCCACAGGGAGGGAGGAGGACTCTGGCGGAGAGTCCCCTGCACCGCAGCAGCCTGCACGTGAGGGTCCCCCCCCAAAGAAGAGGGGTCGTCCGAGGAAGGAAAACTGAGAGGCCGTTGGCCATGTACATCCCCCAGGAACCCAACACCTGTTCTGGAAATTCTCCTTTGTGTGCAAACTGTTCACCCTGTCGAATGCAACCCAACTCTCCCACATGACATGGGGAGTTTAAGTTGGACCAATGTATCAGATGACTGTTGACTTTACTCAGGACATTTCTGCTACCAAGACTTCCAACTCATATGGGAACTTTGGATTACAATCCCAATGCACAGCACCCACCATCCTGTGCACTATACTCACACATGTATGTAAATAAACTCACTAATACACCATACTTGCCTCTGTTGTGATTCCAACATGGTTTCTGTCATGGAGATGATGATCTGCTAAATGACACTGTGCATGCTAACTGCTACAGCAAGTACAACACCGTCATGTGAGTCATGGCGACGTGACACATATGAGGGAGACACACCACTAGGGCTACACAACACATACACACCAGGGCCATCAGACTCATCGCCTACACTGATGTTGCCAGGAAATACAGTGGAATGCACAGACAACACACCTATTCAGAGTCTGTGTTAACTAGCCCACAGGTGCAGTAAGCAAATGTCAGTCAGATGTGTGACCACAGACAACGCACATCCCAAAGTGAAGCACAGGTTTATTACACATTTGCAACATGTTGTTTGCACTACAGATGCAAGGTAATCCCACGTGGCAGTGGCTACACAGTCAACAAGTGTAGAAGAAAGAAAGTCCAGGGGTGTGTGGCACATCACCTGTAGGGAAACGACTGCTGCCACCCTGAAAGCTGAATCATGGTGTCGGGGGATCCAAGTTACCAAACAACTCTGAAAGCACCCTGTGAAGGACAGACATGACACACAGTCAAAAGCACTGAAGAACAGGACAGAACTGCAATACTCATGCCCAATACATGTCACAAGATACCTACACAAAACCAAGTTAGCATGTCAACACTGTTGGGGAGTACAGACTACCTGTAAGGACACATCGCTGCACGCATCCAGTCAAGTAGCACATGGCCACACTCAAACAGCACCAGAGCACCACCCACACATATCACGCAAACTCACATCATTGACATGACATCTCTGGATACTCACATTCAGCTGAAGAAGTTGGTGATGAGCTGTGTGCGGACATCACCCTCATCATCATCATCACTGGCATCGTGGCCCAGGCCAGGATCCTCCACAGGTGGCGGATGTTGGTCATCGTCATCCAGGATGAGAGGCAACTCCTTCCGCACTGCCAGGTTGTGTAGCATGCAGCAGACAATGACAATCTTGCACACCTTTGCTGGGGCATATGGGAGGGCCCCTCCTGTCTTGTCTAGGCAGCGGAAGCGGCTCTTCAGGAGACCAAATGTCCGCTCAATAACTCTCCTGGCCCGACCATGTGCCTCATTGTAGCGCATCTGGGCTGGTGTCACAGGGTTCCTGAGGGGTGTCAGCAACCACGGCATGTTGGGGTATCCGGAGTCACCTACAGACAGACAATTGCACATTAGCTGAGTTGGAAAAGAGGGCGGAATACAACATAGCAGAACACACACAATGGTACAAAGTCAGTACACACCGACAAGCCAGGCACGCTGGTTCTGCATCTGTGACATCATCCTCGGGATGCGACTACTCCTCATCACGTAGGCATCGTGTGCTGAACCGGGAAAACGGGCACACACATGTGAGATGCTCATATCTGCAAGACATACCACCAGAGCATTGATCGAATGATAATGTTTCCTGTTCCTGTATGCCTGCTCATGTGCCTGTGGTGGTACTAAAGCCACATGTGTCCCATCAATGGAGCCAATGACATGTGGCATCCTCCCCAGGGCATAGAAGTCACTCTTGACGTCAGTGAGTTGTTGACGTTTAGGGAAATAGATGTACTGGTTGAGGTATCTCAACATTGCCTCCAAAACATCGCGTAGCACACGGCTGAACATGGTCTGTGACATCCCACCAGCAGACGCCACAGTGTGTTGAAAGGTACCAGTGGCAAAGAAGTGTAGGGCTGCCATCACCTTCACCTTGGGGGTCAGCGCTGTAGGGTATGGCCGGCCAGGTTGCAAATGTGGGGCCAACCGCACCGCCAATTCCTCAATCAGCGGCCTGTTGAAGCGGTACCGTCGGATGCAGTCACGTTCCACCATCATTGCAAGGTCAGGGAATGGTCTATGGACAGCTGGTGCCCTGCAGTGCATAGGTGAAGAAAGAAAGATTGTCAGTCACCCCACATATGTGCCATTGACCATACTCAATATCACATGATACATCATTACGAGACACAAGTACCTGATGTGTGTGCCGTTCTGTATGGACATATATGGCACCTACATGGCCAACATGTAACATCACAGTTCAACATGTGTTGACAACAAGTTCCAGGTTGTGCTATGGGAAATCATTAGGCTGTGTCACAGTACCCATTTACTGCTGTCACGTTCCAAACACACACCACAGTGACATGTCAGGACAGATGTGCCACATGCATCACAGCTCATTGACAGGTAGATTCCCAGGGACCCTGTATTGCCACATGGACACTGGCATGACATGGCGTATCATGTACACGTCAGCAAAACAACCATGACTCCCACAGGTAGTGGCCCCTGTTGCCTCTGCAGGACAGACATGGACGTCTGTGACACACACACGCACAACATCAAAGTCCATGCACAAACAACGTGGATGTGGAGACTGTCTCCCATTGTGCACATGAAATCAGAGACATTGTAAACACAACATGCACACAGACTGTGGAGGGCCATCACTATTGTGGCAATGGGTCACCCTGTGACGTACATACCTTCCCACATGGGACTCAGGGGGTATGTGACATGACATACACATACACAACCTGGAAATGTGACCATGCCACATGCTCTGAAATGAACAGTTGCACATCACAGTGGTCATGTGCACAACACACAAAGGATTCTGTCCCCATGAACACGTGCACAGCCTGGGAGTGGCTGCCCCCAAGTGCCACCCAAAAACCACATGTTGACCCCCATACACAGAAAAGGTAATGCAGCCTTACATGCCTTAGGATACAGTGTGGACAGGCTGTGGTGTCGTAGGTGTGCCCCTGAGTCCCTGGCAAGTAAATGTGGCTGGCATACGTTCCCCAGTGACAAGCATGGTGACATATGTGAGTGACTTGTACAGGGACGCGTCGTACAGCAATGGACCGATCCGAGGGCACGCATTGGCCATTGCATATGATGTGAGCGGGTACGCGTTGTACAGCAATGGACCGATCGGTGCGTACGCATTGGCCATTGCATATGATGTGAGCGGATACGCGTTGTACAGCAATGGACCGATCGGTGCGCACGCATTGGCCATTGCATATGATGTGAGCGGGTACGGGTTGTACAGCAAGGACCGATCGGTGCGCACGCATTGGACATTGCATTTGATGTGAACGGGTACGCGTTGTTTTTTGAAATACGCGTTGTACAGCAATGGTCCGATTGGTGCGCACGCATTGGCTAGGGCCTGGCATTGCAACGGACGCGTTTTCGAAGCTTTAACGAGTCTGATGCAGTGAATTCAGTCGGCCAGCCACAACAATGTTGCAAATTCATGGGTGTCATGAAGTTTAACTTTTGAAGGATGCTGTGGGCGTGTATAAGTGGTGCAATTCCATGGATTGGCCAGATTCAGAAGATGCAAACGACTTGGACCTATTACTTTGGACACATGGGACAGTATCTGCCTCTGCAGCACACATATAATGGTGGCTGTTCCCCTGAGAGCTCACTTGCCTGCACTACATGCTCCAGGACGACATCTGCCACCAACACTGCTGCTGTCTCTGCATCCTCTGGCTACTGCAATGGCACGTACTGTGGAGAGAGCCCCAGCCTTCAGCGCTGAGGAGAACCAGGCCCTGCTGGACAGCCTCCTTCCACAGTACAGCAAGCTGTATGGGAAACCAGGGGAGCAGGTGAGTGTGCTGTCCACTGCCTTACTAAATGTGCATGTTGTCTGACTAGCAAGACTTCCAGTGTGCACACCACTGGCTAGCATGCTCACTGAGTAGTTCTCACCCCCCAAAGTGTGTAGTTACATGCACTGAACAGGTATAGTGCAGTAACAGTGCATTCCAACAAGGTTTTACTTCCCAGGCAATGATACCATTTAGTAACTGCTGGTAAACTGTTCATAGCCATAGTTGCACTGCCTGTGTACATCATGTGCCCCTGTGATTGAGACATGTATATCCAACTGTGTGATGCACGGATATGTTGCATGTGTAGTAATGGCCTTTTTCACTTTGTCATCCTCACAGGTTGATGCCCACCAGAAGCAGGAGATCTGGCTGACCATCGTCCGGGCAGTACGATCCGTGGGGGACTACAAGCGCCGGATCCGCAACTGCCAGAAGAGGTGGCAGGACCTTCGGGGCTGGACCCGGAGGATCGCAAGGGTCCAGCTGAAGCTGTCGCCTCCTCGCAGGAGGGGCGGACACCGGACCCTGACCCCCCACATGCTCCGGATCCTGGCGGTGGTCTTCCCTGACCTGGATGGGCAGCTGAAGGCCAGACAGCAGCAAGGAGGGGGTGAGTCCATGACTGCACTGTGAACTTTGTCTGACATGCTATGTGCCCTCCTCTGGCCTGGTTAAACCTCCACAGTACATCAGTCTTGTGGTCCAGGACCCATGTCCCTCAATTGTGACATGCCCACTCCTCATCTGATACCCAGGTGTGGCCCTTACAGTATGGAAATTGTGTCACTTGGGTACTGTGTCCTTGCATTTTGCTTAGCTCAGGGTGGGGGACAGCATTTGTTACCGTACCTTTGTGGTGGGCTTCATGGGTGGGTCAATTGCTTACACAATGCCTGAGTTCTGACATGTAATCTGCGTGTAACTTTGATATGTGTTCCAATTGCTGATCTGACTCACCACATGTGCCTGGGGTATTTGGCACACCCCCATGCTGCGGGTGGGAACAATGTTTGGGCCTCAGGAGTATGTATATCAAGTGTGTCACACATGCTTAGCCACATGCCTACTGTCCAGGGCTCATCCCTCTTTCACGTGGAGCAGGACAGTCATGCCTACTCCAGGGCATACAATACACTCTGTACTCCCACTCCCGTGTATCAGCTGACACGTTGTGCTCAGTGAAATGTTCCCTCAGGTGTCTGCCTCTGTGTCATTGTGCTGTGGCTTCGTTGTCAGGACTACTGGGGTGTTTATCGGTTATGGCTCAGCATGCCATCTGAGATGTGACCATGAGAGACGATACTTGGGTGACATATAGGTGTTTGATCACTTGACTGTGCAGACTGGTGCATGCGACTGAGAAGTTCAGGCAGCTGTTTTTCATTCACAGCAGACTGTGAGGTGCTCAGGTTCAGAGAGTTGTGTTTCATGTCTCCCATATGTCCAATTGGTATGACGTGGACAAATAAGAGTTCAGATGATGTGGTGTGGGGGATGGACATGTGCACTTGTCAGCTACAGAACTTGCATTCCCCATGACCTAGGATTGTGACACAGTGCAGACTGTTGTTGGCTGGCTGCCCTGCCCATGTGACTGGAGACAGTGATGTATGACTTTGCAGGCATGCATGTGCCATGGCATTAAACTTCCTAAGAGTGATCCTGCAGGGGAGTGACATGTGCAACATGCACCCCATTGTGGCATTGACTATGAGGACATGGGTGCATCATGGTGTCTGGTGCTGGTATGCATCACATGCATTTCAAATTAGACTCTGGCCATCCCTTTATCCGGACACCTGTACTGACTCAGTGGCAAGAGATGTGATGTGTGCATGTTCACATACTTCACCGTGTTCCCTGCAATGTCCAACAACTGGGTAGGTGGTGCATGTGTCCACACTGGGGTATTACCATCCGGCAGGCACCAGACAGATGGGTGCAAGCTGTTTGAGGGTAAATGGGTGGTCACACCCTTCTGCTTACCGGCTCATGAGAGCACGACCCGCACTCTGCTCGTTCACTTGAAAAGAAGGAACAACGGTGTGAAATACAGTGGCACTTTGTTAAGCAATTCAGTAACACCGAGAACTGTTCATTTAATGCTGCTCGTCAACACATGAGCAGGATGAAAATGAAAGCATCAACAATATTACTAATCATATTTTAAGTGAAGCACAAAGATCTATGTAACTATCTATCAGTGAGCTACAGCCTATGGGGCAAGTCTTAAAAGAGGGATCATGAATAGGCAAGCGCCTAGAAGGCAAATCTTAAATAAGAGAGCAAGAACCATCCAAGGCTACACAGTTTAAGCTAGGATAAATGCAATGAATTGGGTGTGGATGAGCTAAATTAGAGAGGCTGACAAAGCCAAAAGGCTAGCAATCAGAAAAGAGCATTACCACCTTGAGAGTAGAAGTTCTAGGCCCAAGATCAGGAGAACGGCCGACCGGGAACCCTCCCCATGCAATGCACTGGTATGAAGAGTTCAGGGCGTGGACATGGGTGCAAACCTTTTATATGGCTTAATGCAGAACTCCTACCCACAGTTGACGTGGGCCCTGACGTGGGTCCTTGACCACACGCTTACAGTAACTGTGGAAAGTTTTTTGAAGAACAGAGAAGTGGTATCATGGTGAAAACAGGGGCTTTTAGCAGGTGGTCGGTGCTCTTGACCGCAAACATAAGAAAAAGATAACTTTTACCGTAAGATGCTCAGAAATTGAGAATTTTATATATTATTTCTCTGTCACGTAGCCGCCTTTTCAGTTTCAGTGGAGCAAGCGTGGAAAGTTTCATAAGTTAAAATTTTGCAAACATTGCTTGTGAAAGAGCAAGATGTACCAGCAGAGTGTCACATACGTGTGGGCTAACCTTATTCTTGTGACTGTGGATATTTACAAGGGGGGGGCTGGTGCCGCGGTGGATGGCACAGGTCCCTGCTGTCAGGTCAGAAAGGCCTACAAGATTTGTTGTATTAAAAAATGATAGCATGAGGCAGTGGCCTCTTGGGCCTACATGTGTGTGTGCATCTAAGGAGGTGGGTTTGGGCCTAAGTGTATGTATCTAAGGGGGTGTGGACCACTGTGAGGGCTTGGGCCTAAGTGTATGTATCTAAGAGGGGGTGGACCACTGTGACAGGTACTAAAAGGCTAAAAGAAAAATGGACAGCTTAGGTCATCTATCAGGGCCTGACTGGTGGGGCCTATATGGGAGTGCCATGTTTCATGGGCAGAGCAGAAAGGTACATAGGTCTGTGGTATAAGGTAGAACAGAACCCTACTACAAAGGCCAGGAGGGGTGTGAGTGCCATGGTTGACCATCAGACTGACAATTGGCTTCTCCTAATCTGTGTGAGCACTTTTGGCAATGTTCAACTAAGGATGCCAGGGCTTGCTCTGTAATGTGCTGTACTTACTGTGGTGTGTGCGGTCAGTGCAGGTGACTGATGTTTGTCTGTTTCCCTAATTGTTTGCAGATACATCCACGGCCACAGGAGGGGACAGCTCCACGGACCAGGAGGAGCTGCAGAGCCAGACTGGGTCAGCAGCCGATGAGTGGTCGGAGGGACCCAGTGGCACGGAGGGCGAGGGGAGCCACACCGAGGAGTCCTCAGCACCATCCACCTCAGCTGAGGACCACAGCAGCTCGGAGGATGACTCCCTTGTGGAGGCGGGTGTCAGCAGCCACCACACCCCAGCTAGTATGGCTGGCCCCGCCACCACCACCACCACCGCCCTCCCATCGGCTCCCATTCCAGAGGTCCGTGGAGGCTCCCGTGTTCGGGAGCGTGTCTCCTTCGTGCCAGGCACCGCACCCCCTGCCCCTGTGTCCCCTGCTGCCCTGAGTGAGGAGTCTGTGTACTTACTTCGCCAGCTCCATGTAGGGCAGACAGCTATGCTGAGTGTCCTCCATGCACACACCACTCTGTTGACACAGCTGGTGTCGTTCATGGAGGGCATCTCATCTGGCATGTCTGCCCTACAGAGGAGCAATAAGTCCATGGACTCCTCCCTGACGGCAGCAGTGTCCCTCCTCCAACAGTCCCTCACCCCTCCTACCTCTGCCCCATCCACACTTCCTGGCACCCTACCTGTCCCAAGCACATGCACACCTGCACAATCACCCAAACACACAGACACAAGCAGCACAGAAACACCCAAAACAAAGGCAAAACGTGCACGCAAGCATCCTCAGGGGACTGATACCACACCCACAGGGGATGGGGAACAGACACACACACAGGCATCCACAGTCACTCCGCAGTCCTCCAAATCCTCTCCCTCCAAGACCCCTTCCCTTGCCTCACCTGCAACCCCACCTAAACAGCAGCTCTTCCTCTGTGACCTCGGCCTCTTCCCCTCCGATCCAGCTGATCCAGCATACAGGGGGAAGAGGAAGTCCACCCACACAGAGGGGAGTGCCCCTCACCCCCGGACACCCTCCCCCAGGCACAGACAAACTAAGGCCCCCACACGCAAGTCCCCCGGTCCCGGAAGAGCAAGACCCCGCCACCGCCCTGCAGCTCAACCACACAGTCTCCTTCCTCCATCCCTCAGGCCCCCACAACACTGGTTCCCCCACCACACCCTGCCCCAGGTTCCCCCACCCACAGATACACCATCCCCAAAATGATCCGGCCTTCTCCCCCTACCACTTGCTCTTCCAGCCTCACATCCCCCGCTGCACATGTTTGTGCCACTGGTGTGGAGACCGTGTCCTCCCCCTCTGTCCTGCCCACCTTACCTGAACCCCATTCTACTCCCCTGGAGATAGGCACTGCAGTGGAGTCCACTACCACCCCGTCTGACTTGGGCACTGCAGTGGGGAACCTGTCCACTCCATCTGGCCACACCACTGCAGTCGTGCCGGCACCCACACCATCTGACTCATGCCCCCCAGTTGTGCCGGCACACACCATGTCAGACACCTCCACTGCAGTTGTCAGTGACTCTCCAGCACCAGCCACCCCTTCCCTGCCTCCTTCTGGTGAGCCCTGATCCTGTCCCTGCGGTGCCTGGCCTGCCCCCCGTATGCCCCTCCGAGGGGAATGTCCCTGGTCCGTATCAGTGCAGGCAAGCAAAGGGTGACATCTGCCACTGTCACCCTGTTCGGACTTAACTGTTGGACTGGCCATTGGCCTTTGTCTTTTTTCTGGACTTTTCTATTTCACACACATATGCTGAATAAAGCTCCTTTCTGTTCTCTGGTGGTTTTGCTTCAGATGTACATGATGTTGATGATGCTAACCATGCCCTTGCTGCAGTGATGGTGATTTTTGATATCATGAAAATGAAGTGTTACTGTGCAGGACCCCATGTGGTCCAGGGGGAATGTGTCCTATCCTGGTGTGTAGCCATGTCATCCTTTGCAGCAATATGAGGGTGTCATGTTTTCAATATTTGCCAATGGGATTTCCTACATTTATTTGCAATATCACATCTGTGGCTTACACCCCTGCACATCAGTTGTGCTTGCCATTGTTCAATTTGTCTATTTCCCTGACCGTGTGACCATCTCCACTGGACATGCAAGTTTGGGCATCAATGGGGAAGGACTCATCTGTGTTATCAGTGCAACTTGCTATACATGTGTGTTGGATCTGTGCAGATGATTTCGGTGACACTCCCATGACCAGGCTGATGTGACGAGAGCCTTCATTTTGTGCTAATTGTTGACTGAGTGACCAAGTGTACTGCTGACATGATAGAGCCCTGCAGAGACAACGTATGGCACAGCTTTCCTTACACAGGAGTGGAGTCCCCTCATGGCAGTGTGTAATTCCGTGACATTGCCTGAGCCCAAGGTGTGTGTTGTGTGAGCATGTCTGTGTGTGTTCACTTCCATTTTGCAACGCAGGCTGGGATCCCTAGTGATGTTCCTGTTTGTGATGCTTGCTGAGTTGACCTATGTTCCCCCCAAATCTTCGCACTGGGTTCTCTGGGATGCGGATGCATTGCACATTACTGGTCATCAGGGTATCATCCATAGGTGTGTTTGCTGTCAGGGCTGAGTTTGTGGGCAAACGCAGATGAGACACAGTCAGGATTCCCCTTGGCACTTGTTGGTTACACAAGTCATGTAATTTACAGTTTGTGTTAGCTTTCAGTGATTGTGACACGTTGTGTGTGTGACTGCTGCCACTCCTCAGGGTCAGAGCTGCAATGTTGGAAGTTGTCTATGTGTGTTCTTTGTGGGTGACCTTGACTTCTTCATTGGTGTGTGACTGTGTCCGGGATCCCATTGATTGTGGTGGATTTCACGTTATGCCCATGTACGGCGTACTGTGCAGTGTGTCAGACATTCACGAGTCTTGTTGACTGGCCATGTGTGATGGGTTTCTGCACCTTAGTTCCCACCACCACCCCTGGGATTGTCATGGGTGCATGTGCAATGTCACCAGTCCATGTGAGCTTCACTGCTGCACATTGGTGGAGATCAAGGTGTGTGGTGTTGAGTGTGTGCAAATGAGAGTTGTTGCACGGCTAGACCCCTACCTCTATGTTGGCCTTGGCTGACAGGCCGTGCTGATTGATTTGTGCTTGTGTAGGTGTGATGGTAGTTTGTTGCTCAGGACACATGACTGTGGTTCACAGTGTGAACGACATCTAGCTTTGTCATCACAGTGGGATTATCATGCAGGCCAGGGTCACCACAATGTGGGGTCTCTGGGGGTAGTGCTGTGGTGGGTCTGTCTCTTGCTGTGTTATTTGCTGTTCCTACAAGTTTGTGTGACATGTGTCATTTGGGCTCCCTCTCATCTAACAATGCCTGATTGCCCACATAGGGGAATCCGATCCATGAGTTACTTTTGTGTGGCACTGTATACACATCTGTGTAATTGTGATTCAGGCTTCCTCATGTGTTGTGTGGTTGCCTGGGGACACTGGCACACCCCCCATCACCTGTTGTGTTTGATATGCAGTGTGAGGCTGCCTGTTTGTGTTTGATCTGTACCACTGCATTGGCATATCTTTAGTGTGCCATTGGCTGTATGTTGTTTGGTGGGTTTCCCCTGCTGTCCCTGGGACTCCTAGGTCATCAGTCAGCACAATGATCATGGTTTGTATGTCCCATTGCTGCCATGGTATGGTATTTGTTCACCTGACATCTACAGTCTCCACAGGATATCTACATCTGTGTGTCCATTGGTGCAGATATGTGCGGCTGCATTATGATGGTCACTTCTGTCATTGTGTTATTGACGAATGTTGACAATGTCAGCCCCCATGGGTGATGTTTGTCTGCACATGGCCAAAGGTATATCTTATTTGCACTGCACTGTTTGCCTCACCCAATGTATGTTGCTATGGGACACAAGCACTACTATGCCACAGATGTGTTTGTTGTTGTGTGACCAGGAATCATCCCTGCTGTTTGGCATTTGCAGCTTTTCCCATGACAACACTTACATTTTGGTCACTGTGATGATGGGGTTTTAGACCCCATTGCCACAATGTTCAAAATGTGCTTCAGCTATGGACCCCACACTTACCTTTTGCTCACTGTGGTGATGGGGGTTTAGACCCCATTGCCACAATGTTCAAAATGTGCCTCAGGTATGGACCCCACACTTACCTTTTGGTCATGGTCTGCTTGCATTGTGGAGGCCACACACATTTATGTGTGACACATGTGATAGGGGGTCACATTGTATGCTCAATGTCATGTTCAGTGTTGTAGGCATTTGACACAGACTACACACGCTTGTCATGGTGTTGTTGGGATGTATTTTCAGACATTCCTTATGTTGGAGTATGCTGGTTGTGTCATGCATTTCCCATCCTATGTGTAGGGGTGGTGTGGGTGGTAGGCATCCATCCCCCTATGAGTGGGGATGGTGGTAGTGGTAGGCATCCATCCCCCTATGAGTGGGGATGGTAGTAGTGACAGGCATCCAGGCCCCCATGAGTAGGGGTGGTGGTAGTGGTAGGCATCCAGGCCCCCCTGAGTAGGGGTGGTGGTAGTGGTAGGCATCCATCCCCCCTATGAGTGGGGATGGTAGTAGTGGTAGGCATCCATCCCCCTATGAGTGGGGATGGTAGTAGTGACAGGCATCCAGGCCCCCATGAGTAGGGGTGGTGGTAGTGGTAGGCATCCATCCCCCTATGAGTGGGGATGGTAGTAGTGGTAGGCATCCATCCCCCTATGAGTGGGGATGGTAGTAGTGACAGGCATCCAGGCCCCCATGAGTAGGGGTGGTGGTAGTGGTAGGCATCCAGGCCCCCTGAGTAGGGGTGGTGGTAGTGGTAGGCATCCATCCCCCTATGAGTGGGGATGGTGGTAGTGGTAGGCATCCATCCCCCTATGAGTGGGGATGGTAGTAGTGACAGGCATCCAGGCCCCCCTGAGTAGGGGTGGTGTTAGTGGTAGGCATCCAACCCCCTATGGGTGGGGATGGTAGTAGTGACAGGCATCCAGGCCCCCCTGAGTAGGGGTGGTGGTAGTGGTAGGCATCCAGCACCCTATGGGTGTGTATGGCATTGGTGGTAGCCATCCCGCCCCTATGGTTATGCTGTTGCAAGTGTACGTCATTTCTGCATCCCTATGTGTGTGTGACATATGTTGGGTACGTGTTGTTTCTTTGTGTAGTGGGTGTTTGACTTACCGTCTTCGCCGTACGCGTCCGTACCGGTCCCGGCAATAGATGTAGAGTATTGGTAGGACCTGCGCAATGGGATTCATGGTTTGTTCGTCTCGTTCGGGTTTCTCGTGGCTTCGACTCGTACTCGTCGCTGGCTTGTTCATCTCGTAGCCGTGGATCGTCTTGTGGCGCGAATCGGAGCTTATGTGCAGCTCTCCCGGATGCTCTGACGTGCCGGACGTAGCGACGGGTTCGGCGCGTACGGAGTGCGCATCGTACTAGTCCGGCCGGAAGGTGCTGTGTATTTGCTTCCGTGCGACTCGATTCGGCGTTTACGGATCCGGCTCGGGCGGGGAACAGGAGCTGAAATGGGTAAGTACGGCTTGCTCGGAATCTGGGCTGTTATGCGCATCGTACTTGCTCGTTGGGACGACTGTTCGAATCGGTCGGGAAACACGCATTCGGCTGGGTTTTTTTCCGGACGAATAGTGTTATGTGCGCTTCCGGCCTGAATCGGAATCGACCCCTTAGTCTTGAAGGAATGTTAAGCAGCTTGTTTTACCAGAATGCAATCTTATTGTATTGGTTAAATGAAAGGAGAACCACACGGTAGTTATAAAAATATGTAATTATTATTATAACAGACCTTAAATACCTCACAGTATCAGCTATACGCAGATAAACACAAAGCACACAATACTATAGCACAGAAACAATCGTAAGTAGCACTAATACACAGTGGGCTCCAGCGGGAGACAAAACCATATACTAAAATAGTGGTATAAGAACTATGACTCGAATCAAGACAGTGTCTAGAGGATGTAGAATCGCTGGGACCCCAAGGAACCACCCAAGGTGAGTAAGTAGGGACCCCACAGAGGACAGGTGCAGTGTGAGAACACGACCGCGTGCTATGTACAATTCACTGGGAGAGTCGCGGTTGCAGTTTTAAAGTTTAAGGACCCTTCCCAGTGGATTACGAAGAAACCCTTTGGAACCTAGAAGGTTGGAGAGCCACCCCACCCGTGGATACCAAAGTACCAGAGTTACCTATCCCAGGGAAGCCGGGTGAATAGGGTCGAAGTGGCGTCGGAAACCGGAGTCGTTCTCAATGGGAGTCTTTAAAGAAATGCCACTGCTGGAAAGAAGAAAAGTGTCCGGTGGAACCCACAGGTGGATTCTTGATGGAAGGAACCTGAAAGCAGAGGGGACAGAGTCTGGGTCACTCAGGAGTGACCAGGGGCTCGGTAGACGAATGCCCACGAATGTCGGGTGCTTCAGGTGTGATGATGGAGACCTTGACTCTACAGCTGCAGGGACCAGGAGACGTCGAGGACGAGCAGGAGCCATATACGAGCTGTCCCACAAAGGATGTCGAGTGCTGAGGGGTCGGTGTCCGGCGAGAGCACCAGCAAGCCTTGGCAGCGGGTCGAAGAAGGTTACGGTCTGGCCCAGCAAGGACCAGGGGACTCACCACAGCAAGGGGAGTCAGGGCAGGCCTGGAGCAACCAGGGGAGCCCAAGAAAAGCAGTGTTGTCCCTCAAATGGACCCACAGGCCGAAGGCACAGGAGTTGCGAGGGGACCTCTATCAGTTTCACAAAGTAACAGGTTGCAGGGCACAGAGTGCGAGGAGGCCAAAGTCCTTTGTACGAAATGTGCGCAGAGGTAGGGGCTATCGATAGCCCAATGCACTTAGTGGGGGAACGCCAACAAGCATATGCAATTGCAAAAGTACGCCGTGCACAGGGGTTCGGGTTATGCAGTCTCCACGAGGGATACTGGCCTCAAACTTGGTGAGAGGGCAGCTCAACCTCAAGGAACATAGGAACCCACCTCCTGTGTTGCTGGAGCCTCCGGAGTCCGCAGGAGCTCAGGATCAGCAGACCGGTCAGTTGTGTTACGGTGCCTGAGAATGCAGGAAAGTGACTCCTTCACCCCAAGGGAGATAACTTCAGTTCTCCTTGATGCTCCACAGGTCCTTCATGGAGCCTGTATGGTGCACGGGCATAGCCAATGCTTTGGACGGAGAGGGAGACGAAGTCGGGCCCAGTCGAAGTCCAGCGAAGTCCAGAGTGTCCAGATGGTCGAAGGTCAGTAGTTTCTTGATCAGAATCTTGTCCACGTCGAATCTAGGGTCCTACAGCCAGGTAAGCCCTTTTGTACCCATGGGAGAGGGTTGGACAGATTCAGGGGACCTTCCCAGGGGATGGTCAGGACAGTGGGGAGGTTACTCCCATGTCCTTTGTCCAGTTTCGCGCCAGAGCAGGAGCCAACGGCCCCCAGGACTGGTTTGAACTGGACTATGCACAGGGACACCAAATGTGCCCCTCGTGCAGCCTTTCAGGCACTTTGGAAGTGCACCCACCCAGCTCCAATACACTAAATCCTGTCTGGGAGGTGGTCGCACCTCCTTGTGACAGGATGCCTATTGTGCTGCCTTCCTCTGCTCGAGCTTGGCTCAGCAGCAGGAGGGCAGAAATGTGTCTCTGGTCGGCAACAACCATTTTGTGCTGTCCGGGTCGAGAAGGCTAGTACCGGGTAGACCAGGGACCCCACCAAGCTCACTTCAGAAGGGTGGAATCAAACCTCCCACACTGGTTACCGGTGTGGAGGTATGATTCCAAGGTGTTTGATACCAAACACAACATGGCTTGTTGCAGCCGTTTTTGAGATAGCATTTTACGCGAGCATATAATGCACCTCTACCTATATGTCTGGCTGCGTCACCGACAACCCGGGAGAATGGTCTCCAAAGGCTGCAGGAGTGCTCTGCTCATGCAGGGGCACCCTCTCACATAAAACCCAGCACCCTGCCTTCAGGATTGTCAAAGCCTGCTAGAGGAGTGACTGATAGGTTTTAAGTGTAGTGACCTATAGATATAGTAAACCTATATCTAAAGTAAGTGGTGCATGCACCATCTTACACAGGCTGCAATGGCAGACCTGTAGTTCCATTTTGCATGGCCTCTCATGGGTGGCATAATACATGCTTCAGCCCATGGGAGGCCTCTGGGGTACCTATGCCCTGGGTACATGTGTACCATATACTAGGGACTGACAAGGGTACCCCAGTATCCAATCTGGAGTGTACCTAAGTACATGGCATAACATTTTAAGGAGAAAGCAGATAGACTGGGGTCCTGATTAGGAGGATCCCAGTCAGACTAGTCAAAAACAGTGTAACATCAAGCAAAAAGTGGGGGTAACCATAAGAAGCAGATCCTACTTTCCTACAGTAGCTGATACATATTTTGAGGTAGGTACAACACATATATAAAATTATTGCTAAGCCTTGCATAGATATATTGGTACAGGGATACACAGCGAGAAAGTAGGCCTGTGTAAGCCCAAATAACCATGGGCTGCAGTGTATAGTCGAATGCAAGGGATGGATTCTAGCGGTAGCCTACAGATATTGTTTTAACAATGCATATATTAGCAGAGCATATTGGGGAGGGCACACAGTCACAATGACAGAGTGCACCCAAACAATAGGAGGCATTAGGATCAATAACTGATACATTTTAGCAGAAGATACAGCACAAAAGATGTATAAATAACGTTCTAGCAGTGCATAGCTGCATTTACATGGTGTTACATGGGAAAAAAAGGTAAGCGTACATGGGGCCAAATAAGAGAACTGCATTGCGGCCTGCTGTCAAATAGATGGGTGAGGTAGCTCAGGGGAAGCAAGGAGAGAGCCTCATTGGAGGCATGGGGGGAGTGGGCCATTGGATAATTCCCTGGGATCATGATGCTGGCCTATATCTTGGCTTAGTGGATGGCAGAGTGAACCAGCTTCAGCGGTCAGGGTTTAGATATTTGTTGAGGATATGGAATTTCAATTTCGACTTGAAGTGGGGGAAGGATTGATTGTCACGTAAGTCTTGAGGCAGAGCATTCCAGATTCTGGGGGCATTACCTGAGAAGAAGCAGGATCTGGATTTTTCTTTCTGGAATTTTGGCGGGATCAGGAGAAGGCTGTTTGAACTTCGGATCGGTCTTTTTTGACCGGCTTTGGATAGTTTATTTGAGAGGTAGTATGGTATGTCCATGTGTAGGACCTTGTGAGTTATGCAAGCAGTTTTGAATATAGCTCTTGCCTCTATTGGAAGGCAGCTGAGTTGTTTGAGAGTGGGAGCGATGTGGTCCTGGTGCCTCTCTCCTGATAGTAGCCTGGCTTCTGCGTGGAGTGTGGCTTTCAGAGGGGCTAGGTATGCTTTTGGGGAACCTGTGAATGTAGCGTTGCCATAGTCCAACTTGGGGAGGACGAGGGCTTGCACCACAGTCCTTAGGTCGTCACTGGGTGTGAAAGGTTTGACTTTTTTTAGGTGCTTCAGTGCATAACGGGCGCTCTTTGTGGAGGTGTTGATGTGTTCCTTCATGCTTAGGTGTCTGTCGAGTGTGATTCCCAGGGATTTAACGGAGTCAGAGATGGACAGTTTGCAGTTTAGTGCAGTGAGGTTGTTGAGCCATTGTGCTGGGGAAGGGGGTTTTCTTTGGGTAGGATGAGGAGGAGTTCTGCTTTGTTGGGGTTGAGATTGAGGTAGTTTCTGGCTAGCCAGTATTGAACTATGTGTAGAGTGTTGTTTAGGTGTTGGATGTCACTGACTGATGAGATGTTCATGTAGAGTGGGGTATCATCTGCATAGAGGTGGTAGGCAATTATAGCTTGCTTCAGGATCATTGCAAGAGGTTCCATGTAGAGGTTAAATAGTGCCAGAGATAGGGTTGACACTTGTAGGACACCTAGTGAGACTGGAGATGCCTCAGAGGTTTCATTGTTGAATTTGATTAGCTGCGTGTGCCTGCTTAGGAAAGAGGTGAACCATTGGAGGACAGTTCCTTTGATGCCTACTCTCTTCGAAAGGGTGTCTAGGAGGATGTTGTGGTTTACAGTATCGAAAGCGGATGATAGGTCCAGGAGGACTAGGAGGCATGCCTGTCCATCGTCTAGTGCTCTGTAGAGATCATCTACGATGTTAAGAATGGTCATTTCTGTACTGCAGCCTTTCCTAAAGCCTGACTGGAAAGTATCGTATAAGTTGTATTTTTCAATGTGGGTGTTGAGTTGAGTGAGAACACATTTTTTGATGGTTTTGGCGAGGAAAAGGAGGTTAGCTATGGGTCTGAAGTTATTCAGGTCATTTGGTTCAGTGCCCGGTTTTTTGATGAGGGGAGTTACTTGGCCGAGTTTGAGGGGGGCCGGTATGGAACCGTTAGATAGGGAGGAATTGATGATTTTGGTCCATACAGGTGAGACGATGTGGCTGAACCACCGTAAGACGGTCTGAGATGTAGGCTTTATTTTCTTGAGAATTTTGTGGACTTCTTCACGAACAGGGTAGAATTCAGACCAGGTTGCATTGTTTTTCAGTTGTAAGGAGTTGGGGTTGGTGGGCTGTATTGAGGGGTGCAGTGGCTGTGTTGGTTGGGGGGCAGACAGGTAGTCTTGGGCGGAGAGTCTATATCACCGGGGGCATCTATGATGCAAGGTAGGGACGTGAGAGGCTCAAAGAGAGAGTTTGATACTAGAGACTTTTTCAGATCCAAATTCTTCACTCTTTTTTTGATGAATTGTTGTTAGCTTGTTGAGGGAAAGATGAAGTTTGCTACTTGAGGATGTTGAATAATTCTTTGGGCCTGTTCTTTGACCGGTCCAGTTGTTGTCGGAAAAAGGAGGATTTCTCTCTGAAGATGTGTTTTTTATATTTAAGTCGTTCGACTCGGAGGATCGAGAGATTGCATTCGGTTGGTTGCTGTCTCCAGGATCTTTCCACTGAATGTAGTTGACGCCTTTCATTGTTGAGGTCATTGTTAAACCAAGATCTGGAGGGGATACTTCTTGACTTCTTAAGTTTCAGCGGTGCGACTGCATCCATGAGTTCTGTCATTTTTGTGTTGTAGTGATTGGTGAGGTCATTGGTGGAGGAGAGGTCAGGTGGAGGCAGGATTTGGGAGTTGACAAGTATTTCTAACTCTTTATGGGGGATTTGGTGGATGTTCCTTACCCAGCGCCTAGGACGTCCGGGTTTGAGGCAGGCCTCCGGGTGGCAGGTATTGAGTTGAAAAAGTATTAGATGATGTTCGGTCCAGTCGGATTGAAGGATGGCATGTAGGGATAGAGTGTCTTGCTTAGAGATGATTGCCTTGAGGTTAGAGCCCTTGTTGTGGGTTTGATCCTTGCAGTGCTGGGTGAGATTGTTTGCTTCCAAGAGTGAAGTAAGGGTTTGTACTGGAGGATCTTTCGTTTTGTTCAGGTGGAAGTTAAGGTCACCTAATATAATGTCAGTATTGTCCTTTAGGGAGGATAGCGAGATTAGGTCAGCTAGGTCTTCAAGAAATCTAGGGTTATCGCCTGGAGGGTGATAAATGAGATGAAATTTAATGGGAGTGGGGCCTTTTGCAGAAAGATGAACTCCTAAGTATTCAAAGGAGAGGTAGTTGGTTGTTTGGAAGAGTGTCAGGCAAAGATAATTTTTGTGTATAACAGCAATTCCTCCCCCCGCGACCCTGGCAGTCGGTGCAGATGATTGAGAAACCCTGTGGGATGAGGAGGTCGATGTATGGGGCTGAGTGGTCTTTTAGCCATGTTTCTGTGAGAAAGCAATTGCCGATGTTGTGTTGGAGGATAGTATCTGCTATCTAAGTGGCATGTCTTTTTTTGGGGGGGGGGGAGTTTTATATAGCGCAAACCTGACCCGAAGGTATCGGGTATCAGAGCGCTTTACATGAGCACCAGTTTTGTTACAGACGGACACATTCATTTTTGTTAGGCATATGACTGACTGCTGATCAGCAGTTTAGGAGCAGGCAATGAGGCAAAGGTGGCAAATTTGACATGGGTAGGCTAGGTTGGATGGTAGTTAGGTACGTGGGTGGCATGGGCGGGCGGGAGGCGTTCATGGTCCTGTTTGAGTTGACACCCAGGATCGTGTGGTGGCCTGGCTGGTTGGGGCACTGTTAGAGGCGTCGCTCAGTAGATTTGCAGCTTGCTGTGGCAATCCTGCAGTGTTGTTTTATGGTGTTGCAAGTTGTAGGGTGTGGAGTTCTTAGCCCTCGCCTCCATGCGAAGGGATATTTCTTCTAGGATAGTGTTGACTTTTAGTTCTAAGCGATACAAAAGGGGATGATGGACGGAACGTTTGAGCCAATCAAACACTCACCCCCAGTCAACTGATCTGGGTTTAATCCATCATCATTCTTTAGCTCACTCCACCACCCCAGTTCAGACATGGCCATATGCAAATCAATCTGACCCTGTGCCTCATGGGAACAGTCCAGCCCGAACTGCCAAGCCATGTCTTCCCTGGACCGGAAACAAGCATCCTGGGACCGGTTTCTGGCTATTCCAGCCGTCATCAGCCAGGCTAGCTTGAATCCAGTGGCAAAGTGAGCAAGGGACCCACGCCTGGGCATACCCCTGCCAACTTAGGGCGAACAAAGCGATACTAAAGGGGATGATGGACGGAGCGCTTGAGCAAATCAAACACTCACCCCCAGTCAACTGATCTGGGCTTAATCCATCATCATTCTTTAGCTCACTCCACCACCCCCAGTTCAGACATGGCCATATGCAAATCAATCTGACCCTGTGCCTCATGGGAACAGTCCAGCCCGAACTGCCAAGCCATGTCTTCCCTGGACCGGAAACAAGCATCCTAGGACCGGTTTCTGGCATTCCAGCCGTCATCAGCCAGGCTAGCTTGAATCCAGTGGCAAAGTGAGCAAGGGACCCACGTCTGGGCATACCCCTGCCAACTTAGGGCGAACAAAGCGATACACAAAGGGGATGATGGACGGAGCGCTTGAGCAAATCAAACACTCACCCCCAGTCAACTGATCTGGGTTTAATCCATCATCATTCTTTAGCTCACTCCACCACCCCAGTTCAGACATGGCCATATGCAAATCAATCTGACCCTGTGCCTCATGGGAACAGTCCAGCCCGAACTGCCAAGCCATGTCTTCCCTGGACCGGAAACAAGCATCCTGGGACCGGTTTCTGGCATTCCAGCCGTCATCAGCCAGGCTATGCTTGAATCCAGTGGCAAAGTGAGCAAGGGACCCACGTCTGGGCATACCCCTGCCAACTTAGGGCGAACAAAGCGATACCAAAGGGGATGATGGACGGAGCGCTTGAGCCAATCAAACACTCACCCCCAGTCAACTGATCTGGGTTTAATCCATCATCATTCTTTAGCTCACTCCACCACCCCAGTTCAGACATGGCCATATGCAAATCAGTCTGACCCTGTGCCTCATGGGAACAGTCCAGCCCGAACTGCCAAGCCATGTCTTCCCTGGACCGGAAACAAGCATCCTGGGACCGGTTTCTGGCATTCCAGCCGTCATCAGCCAGGCTATGCTTGAATCCAGTGGCAAAGTGAGCAAGGGACCCACGTCTGGGCATACCCCTGCCAACTTAGGGCGAACAAAGCGATACAAAAGGGGATGATGGACGGAACGCTTGAGCAAATCAAACACTCACCCCCAGTCAACTGATCTGGGTTTAATCCATCATCATTCTTTAGCTCACTCCACCACCCCAGTTCAGACATGGCCATATGCAAATCAGTCTGACCCTGTGCCTCATGGGAACAGTCCAGCCCGAACTGCCAAGCCATGTCTTCCCTGGACCGGAAACAAGCATCCTGGGACCGGTTTCTGGCATTCCAGCCGTCATCAGCCAGGCTATGCTTGAATCCAGTGGCAAAGTGAGCAAGGGACCCACGTCTGGGCATACCCTGCCAACTTAGGGCGAACAAAGCGATACTAAAAGGGGATGATGGACGGAGCGCTTGAGCAAATCAAACACTCACCCCCAGTCAACTGATCTGGGTTTAATCCATCATCATTCTTTAGCTCACTCCACCACCCCAGTTCAGACATGGCCATATGCAAATCAATCTGACCCTGTGCCTCATGGGAACAGTCCAGCCCGAACTGCCAAGCCATGTCTTCCCTGGACCGGAAACAAGCATCCTAGGACCGGTTTCTGGCATTCCAGCCGTCATCAGCCAGGCTAGCTTGAATCCAGTGGCAAAGTGAGCAAGGGACCCACGTCTGGGCATACCCCTGCCAACTTAGGGCGAACAAAGCGATACCAAAGGGGATGATGGACGGAGCGCTTGAGCCAATCAAACACTCACCCCCAGTCAACTGATCTGGGTTTAATCCATCATCATTCTTTAGCTCACTCCACCACCCCAGTTCAGACATGGCCATATGCAAATCAATCTGACCCTGTGCCTCATGGGAACAGTCCAGCCCGAACTGCCAAGCCATGTCTTCCTGGACCGGAAACAAGCATCCTGGGACCGGTTTCTGGCATTCCAGCCGTCATCAGCCAGGCTAGCTTGAATCCAGTGGCAAAGTGAGCAAGGGACCCACGTCTGGGCATACCCCTGCCAACTTAGGGCGAACAAAGCGATACCAAAGGGGATGATGGACGGAGCGCTTGAGCCAATCAAACACTCACCCCCAGTCAACTGATCTGGGTTTAATCCATCATCATTCTTTAGCTCACTCCACCACCCCAGTTCAGACATGGCCATATGCAAATCAATCTGACCCTGTGCCTCATGGGAACAGTCCAGCCCGAACTGCCAAGCCATGTCTTCCCTGGACCGGAAACAAGCATCCTGGGACCGGTTTCTGGCATTCCAGCCGTCATCAGCCAGGCTATGCTTGAATCCAGTGGCAAAGTGAGCAAGGGACCCACGTCTGGGCATACCCTGCCAACTTAGGGCGAACAAAGCGATACTAAAGGGGATGATGGACGGAACGCTTGAGCCAATCAAACACTCACCCCCAGTCAACTGATCTGGGTTTAATCCATCATCATTCTTTAGCTCACTCCACCACCCCAGTTCAGACATGGCCATATGCAAATCAATCTGACCCTGTGCCTCATGGGAACAGTCCAGCCCGAACTGCCAAGCCATGTCTTCCCTGGACCGGAAACAAGCATCCTGGGACCGGTTTCTGGCATTCCAGCCGTCATCAGCCAGGCTATGCTTGAATCCAGTGGCAAAGTGAGCAAGGGACCCACGTCTGGGCATACCCCGCCAACTTAGGGCGAACAAAGCGATACAAAAGGGGATGATGGACGGAGCGTTTGAGCCAATCAAACACTCACCCCCAGTCAACTGATCTGGGTTTAATCCATCATCATTCTTTAGCTCACTCCACCACCCCAGTTCAGACATGGCCATATGCAAATCAGTCTGACCCTGTGCCTCATGGGAACAGTCCAGCCCGAACTGCCAAGCCATGTCTTCCCTGGACCGGAAACAAGCATCCTAGGACCGGTTTCTGGCATTCCAGCCGTCATCAGCCAGGCTATGCTTGAATCCAGTGGCAAAGTGAGCAAGGGACCCACGTCTGGGCATACCCCGCCAACTTAGGGCGAACAAAGCGATACCAAAGGGGATGATGGACGGAGCGTTTGAGCCAATCAAACACTCACCCCCAGTCAACTGATCTGGGTTTAATCCATCATCATTCTTTAGCTCACTCCACCACCCCAGTTCAGACATGGCCATATGCAAATCAATCTGACCCTGTGCCTCATGGGAACAGTCCAGCCCGAACTGCCAAGCCATGTCTTCCCTGGACCGGAAACAAGCATCCTAGGACCGGTTTCTGGCATTCCAGCCGTCATCAGCCAGGCTATGCTTGAATCCAGTGGCAAAGTGAGCAAGGGACCCACGTCTGGGCATACCCCTGCCAACTTAGGGCGAACAAAGCGATACTAAAGGGGATGATGGACGGAGCGCTTGAGCCAATCAAACACTCACCCCCAGTCAACTGATCTGGGTTTAATCCATCATCATTCTTTAGCTCACTCCACCACCCCAGTTCAGACATGGCCATATGCAAATCAGTCTGACCCTGTGCCTCATGGGAACAGTCCAGCCCGAACTGCCAAGCCATGTCTTCCCTGGACCGGAAACAAGCATCCTGGGACCGGTTTCTGGCATTCCAGCCGTCATCAGCCAGGCTATGCTTGAATCCAGTGGCAAAGTGAGCAAGGGACCCACGTCTGGGCATACCCCCGCCAACTTAGGGCGAACAAAGCGATACCAAAGGGGATGATGGACGGAGCGTTTGAGCCAATCAAACACTCACCCCCAGTCAACTGATCTGGGTTTAATCCATCATCATTCTTTAGCTCACTCCACCACCCCAGTTCAGACATGGCCATATGCAAATCAATCTGACCCTGTGCCTCATGGGAACAGTCCAGCCCGAACTGCCAAGCCATGTCTTCCCTGGACCGGAAACAAGCATCCTGGGACCGGTTTCTGGCATTCCAGCCGTCATCAGCCAGGCTATGCTTGAATCCAGTGGCAAAGTGAGCAAGGGACCCACGTCTGGGCATACCCCTGCCAACTTAGGGCGAACAAAGCGATACAAAAGGGGATGATGGACGGAGCGCTTGAGCCAATCAAACACTCACCCCCAGTCAACTGATCTGGGTTTAATCCATCATCATTCTTTAGCTCACTCCACCACCCCAGTTCAGACATGGCCATATGCAAATCAATCTGACCCTGTGCCTCATGGGAACAGTCCAGCCCGAACTGCCAAGCCATGTCTTCCCTGGACCGGAAACAAGCATCCTGGGACCGGTTTCTGGCATTCCAGCCGTCATCAGCCAGGCTATGCTTGAATCCAGTGGCAAAGTGAGCAAGGGACCCACGTCTGGGCATACCCCTGCCAACTTAGGCGAACAAAGCGATACCAAAGGGGATGATGGACGGAGCGCTTGAGCCAATCAAACACTCACCCCCAGTCAACTGATCTGGGTTTAATCCATCATCATTCTTTAGCTCACTCCACCACCCCAGTTCAGACATGGCCATATGCAAATCAATCTGACCCTGTGCCTCATGGGAACAGTCCAGCCCGAACTGCCAAGCCATGTCTTCCCTGGACCGGAAACAAGCATCCTGGGACCGGTTTCTGGCATTCCAGCCGTCATCAGCCAGGCTTGCTTGAATCCAGTGGCAAAGTGAGCAAGGGACCCACGTCTGGGCATACCCCTGCCAACTTAGGGCGAACAAAGCGATACCAAAGGGGATGATGGACGGAGCGTTTGAGCCAATCAAACACTCACCCCCAGTCAACTGATCTGGGTTTAATCCATCATCATTCTTTAGCTCACTCCACCACCCCAGTTCAGACATGGCCATATGCAAATCAATCTGACCCTGTGCCTCATGGGAACAGTCCAGCCCGAACTGCCAAGCCATGTCTTCCCTGGACCGGAAACAAGCATCCTGGGACCGGTTTCTGGCATTCCAGCCGTCATCAGCCAGGCTAGCTTGAATCCAGTGGCAAAGTGAGCAAGGGACCCACGTCTGGGCATACCCCTGCCAACTTAGGGCGAACAAAGCGATACCAAAGGGGATGATGGACGGAGCGCTTGAGCCAATCAAACACTCACCCCCAGTCAACTGATCTGGGTTTAATCCATCATCATTCTTTAGCTCACTCCACCACCCCAGTTCAGACATGGCCATATGCAAATCAGTCTGACCCTGTGCCTCATGGGAACAGTCCAGCCCGAACTGCCAAGCCATGTCTTCCCTGGACCGGAAACAAGCATCCTGGGACCGGTTTCTGGCATTCCAGCCGTCATCAGCCAGGCTAGCTTGAATCCAGTGGCAAAGTGAGCAAGGGACCCACGTCTGGGCATACCCCTGCCAACTTAGGGCGAACAAAGCGATACCAAAGGGGATGATGGACGGAGCGTTTGAGCCAATCAAACACTCACCCCCAGTCAACTGATCTGGGTTTAATCCATCATCATTCTTTAGCTCACTCCACCACCCCAGTTCAGACATGGCCATATGCAAATCAATCTGACCCTGTGCCTCATGGGAACAGTCCAGCCCGAACTGCCAAGCCATGTCTTCCCTGGACCGGAAACAAGCATCCTGGGACCGGTTTCTGGCATTCCAGCCGTCATCAGCCAGGCTTGCTTGAATCCAGTGGCAAAGTGAGCAAGGGACCCACGTCTGGGCATACCCCTGCCAACTTAGGGCGAACAAAGCGATACAAAGGGGATGATGGACGGAGCGTTTGAGCCAATCAAACACTCACCCCCAGTCAACTGATCTGGGTTTAATCCATCATCATTCTTTAGCTCACTCCACCACCCCAGTTCAGACATGGCCATATGCAAATCAGTCTGACCCTGTGCCTCATGGGAACAGTCCAGCCCGAACTGCCAAGCCATGTCTTCCCTGGACCGGAAACAAGCATCCTGGGACCGGTTTCTGGCATTCCAGCCGTCATCAGCCAGGCTAGCTTGAATCCAGTGGCAAAGTGAGCAAGGGACCCACGTCTGGGCATACCCCTGCCAACTTAGGGCGAACAAAGCGATACCAAAGGGGATGATGGACGGAGCGCTTGAGCCAATCAAACACTCACCCCCAGTCAACTGATCTGGGTTTAATCCATCATCATTCTTTAGCTCACTCCACCACCCCAGTTCAGACATGGCCATATGCAAATCAATCTGACCCTGTGCCTCATGGGAACAGTCCAGCCCGAACTGCCAAGCCATGTCTTCCCTGGACCGGAAACAAGCATCCTAGGACCGGTTTCTGGCATTCCAGCCGTCATCAGCCAGGCTTGCTTGAATCCAGTGGCAAAGTGAGCAAGGGACTTTTAGTTCTAAGCGGGCTATTGTAAGGAGCAGCTGAAAGGTGACTAAACCTTCTAGGTGGGGGGGTGTAGGAGCACATCCGAGTCCAGAGTGGAGGATAGCTGGGAAAGACCCAGCCGGTTTGGGTTGGTGAGTTGTGAGGGGGAAAATGCAGGAGAAAGATCTGGATGGGCAATAGATGAGAGACATGGGGAAGGGGAGGAAATTCTGTTAGTGTAGTCGTAAGGTCCTGACGTCCGACGTTATGGGGTGTTGTACAGGGCAAATTCAGGGGGTCAGAGTGATGTGTAGAAGGGGTAGAGGGCTGCTCAGGGGTCGGTGCTGGTGCGTGAGTCCGTTCTCTAGCTGAGGGAAGGGGAGTTTGTTCTCTAGAAGATGGGCGGGGGTGAGAACGGACAGTGGTATTAACGTGGGGATTGGTCCTTTAGTGACCGGTATCAGGGTGGTGGATAGGCCGGAAGGCGGTGGTGAGGTTAGACCTCTGTGGGGGGGCGGATCTAGAGCCTGATGTCCGTGGAGGAGTTGGTTCTATGGGAGAGGGAAGGGAGTTGGGAGTAGGGACAGACAGCAAGGAGTTGCAGAGAGTGGGGAAGTGACAGTCAAAGATGGCTAGATTTTGTTCAGAGGCTTAGATTAGTATGTTTCCAGATCTATAAATGGTTATGGACACATGCCTTTTGAAGGATTGCGATGGGGATATGTCAAGCTTTACTCCATAGGGGACTTTGGTAGTGTTGGTTACGTGAAGGTGTTGATGGAGGCAAAAACAACAATTGATGGACAGATTGCAGAACAATGTCATACATTCACCCCAGTACAGAGATCTGGGCCTAAATCCATCGTTTTTTTGCTCACCATGCCATTCCAGTTTGAACCCAGGCATATGCAAATCAGTCTTGACCCTGTGCCCAATGGGAACAGTCCAGTCCGAATCTGCCAGGCCAGCTCCTCCCTGGACTGGAAACAAGCATCCTAGGACCGGTTTCCGGGGTTTCACCGCTCTTCAGAGAGGATAGCTTGATTCCAGTGGCATGGAGAGCACGGGACCCATGTCTGGGCATACCCATCCCACTCGGGGTGACAAATGCAAAAACAACAATTGATGGACAGAATGCAGAACAATGTCATACATTCACCCCAGTACAGAGATCTGAGCCTAAATCCATCGCTTTTTGCTCACCATGCCATTCCAGTTTGAAACCAGCCATATGCAAATCAGTCTTGACCCTGTGCCCAGTGGGAACAGTACAGCCCGAACTGCCAGGCCAGGTCCCTCCCTGGACTGGAAACAAGCATCCTAGGACCGGTTTCGGGGTTTCACCCCTCTTCAGCGAGGATAGCTTGATTCCAGTGGCATGGAGAGCACTGGACCAACGTCTGGGCATACCCGTCCCACTTGGGGTGACAAATGCAAAAACAATTGATGGACAGAATGCAGAACAATGTCATACATTCAACCCAGTATAGAGATCTGGGCCTAATCCATCGTTTTTCTACACCATGCCATTCCAGTTTGAACCCAGCCATATGCAAATCAGTCTTGACCTTGTGCCCAATGGGAAGAGTCCAGCCCGAACTGCCAGGCCAGGTCCTCCCTGGACTGGAAACAAGCATCCTAGGACCGGTTTCGGAGTTTCACCGCTCTTCAGCCAGGATAGCTTGATTCCAGTGGCATGGAGAATTTAGAGTGATGGATTAAACCCAGATCCTTGTGACTGGGGGTGAATGTTTGCATCGTCCAGCATTCCATCCATCAATTGTTTCTTTTACATATGTCGCCCTAAGTGGGAAGGGTATGCCCAGACATGGGTCCCGTGCTCACTACACCACTGGATTCAAGCTAGCCTGGCTGATGCCCTGAAACCGGTCCCAGTATGCTTGTTTTCGGTCCAGGGAGGGCCTGGCTTGGCAGTTCGGGCTGGACTGTTCCCACAAGGTACAGGGTCAAGACTGATTTGCATATGGCTGGGTCCAAACTGGGGTGGTGTGGTGAGCAAAAGAATGATGGATTAAACCCAGATCCTTGTGACTGGGGGTGAATGTTTGCATCGTCCAGCATTCCGTCCATCAATTGTTTCTTTTGCATATGTCGCCCTAAGTGGGAAGGGTATGCCCAGACATGGGTCCCATGCTCACTACACCACTAGATTCACGCTAGCCTGGCTGATGAAGGGTGATGCCTTGAAACCGGTCCCAGGATGCATGTTTCCGGTCCAGGGAAGGCCTGGCTTGGCAGTTCGGGCTGTACTGTTCCCACAAGGAACAGGGTCAAGACTGATTTGCATATGGCTGGGTCCAAACTGGGGTGGTGTGGTGAGCAAAAGAATGATGGATTAAACCCAGATCCTTGTGACTGGGGGAGAATGTTTGCATCGTCCAGCATTCCGTCCATCAATTGTTTCTTTTGCATATGTCGCCCTAAGTGGGAAGGGTATGCCCAGACGTGGGTCCCGTGCTCACTACTCCACTGAATTCAAGCTAGCCTGGCTGATGAAGGGTGATGCCCTGAAACCGGTCCCAGGATGCTTGTGTCTGGTCCAGGGAGGGCCTGGCTTGGCAGTTCGGGCTGGACTGTTCCCACAAGGAACAGGGTCAAGATTGATTTGCATATGGCTGGGTCCAAACTGGGGTGGTGTGGTGAGCAAAAGAATGATGGATTAAACCCATATCCTTGTGACTGGGGGTGAATGTTTGCATTGTCCAGCATTCCGTCCATCAATTGTTTCTTTTGCAGGTGTTGATGGAGGTGCATGCTCTACTTGGCGGGTTTCTTTGTGTAGAAGATAAAGTTCATTTTTAGATCCTCATGGGATGGACTGTAGTAGAGGTCTGTTATTAGTGTTTCAGGGTGATCATTGAGAAAGTTATGCTTGAATTTCTTTGCAGCAGGTTTGGACAGGTTTCCTGGGAATCTGATGCAGAATGCGTTGGGGTCGTGTCTTTCCATGAGAGTGTTGTTGTGGGCCCTTGTTGAGATGATCTATAGCAAGGAATGGTCTGACATTTAGGGTGAATGGGTGCTGTCAGGAAGGAAGGCTACTGTTGTTGATGAGGAGTCGCATACACGCTAGAGACTGAAGGGAGCAGGCAGTGCCAATGCAATGTCCCCCTATAGACACTGTGTTGGCTAGTGGACAACGATAATTAACTGTGTAAACTTAGCCACATATTGTATATTATGTAATTATGTTTAAAATTATCAGGTAGTGCCAATGTCCACAAACAGACATTAGTGTTGGCTAGTGGACAACGATAATTAACAGTGTAAATCCAGACACATATTGTATTATATATCAATATTTTTAAGCTTATCAGCGTATGCCCAGTCACATGTTAGATATTATATAATTATGGTTACAATATATACTGTATAAGATAGGAACAGGTAACACTGTGTACGAAAAGCTGTAAGCGTGAAGGGTAAAGGTGGACAATATATACTTAAGGTTTCAATATGTGCCATACAAGATAGGCACGAGTGACTCTGTGTGCAAAATGCAGTAAGCATACAGGGTAAGGGTGAAACAGTGCAAAGGTCAGATGTTGTGTTCGAGGATAGCCCAAATAGACAGTTTTCTACTGAGTAGTAGCCCAGAAAAATGGTGCAGTAAGTGAGGTAGCCCAACTTCCCTACTAAGAGGTAGCCCAAGCTCAGAGGGTGAAATCTAATCAATAAGCCTTGGCTCAGGGCAACAGATTAAGGTACCACAGCCCAGTCAGCCACCTCCGGTCCCTCAATGCATTGATCCAGCCTCCCATGGGGAAAAACAGTGCTCAGACAGGCCAGACTCCAGGCTCTGGGGTGCACAGGACGAACCAAGATGTCTGCCTTACCTTTCTCCATAGACCCTTTCCTCTTTCTTTTTCCCTTTTTGCCTCTTCCTTTCCCTTTCTTGTTTGTTTGTTTCCTTTTTTTCCCCCCTACTTCGATTTGGCAAGCTCACTCCTCTCAAGACGGGATCCAGGGGACCCACAGTCAGGGTGGTGGCGGGCGACCATCCCCCTTCACCGTGCTGCCAGAGGGGAGCGAAGGGCATCGGTCTATGGAGAGCACAGCCTCTCGGACAACACAACGTGAACCGGAGCATCAGGAAGGCCAGGTAAGGGGCGATTTAGGTCAGAGACTACTACGGTCCCCGGTATCCTCCTCGTGTTCCTACGGAGTTTCTTGCGAGAGGGGGGATATCCTCAGGCACAGTGCAACCCACCTCCTCTTCTACCAGGAGTTGGGGTCAGCGAAGGGATCGCAGCCCATGCGTTTTTAAATGATGTACAAAATTGCCCGCCGGTCAGGGCTTCTTGGTGTGGAGCCCGTGGGTGGGGGGCCTCCTTGCTGGCTCGAGTGGACCCCCGCTGCAATCACCAGAGGGTACACCGGTATAGACTCTGCTGGTGGGGGAGCAACTTCTTTCGACTCCGGCGTTCTCCGCTGTTCCGAGAGACCTCTGCCGCAGCCCTAGGGGAGGACCTCTGATGAGTCACCTTGATTGGCAGGAACTCTGCAACCGAGGGGCAGACGAAGGGCCAGGGCTAATTGGGGATTTACGCTAGAAGCGATCCCTTGCCCCAGGAGCCTGTAGAGGCAGCTCCCTTCAGTCGGCCATCTTAAGTCTGAATTTCTGAATGTCCCTGACAACCTGCAGAGCCTCCCCTTGATGGACAGCAGGAGGGCCTTCAGCACCAGAGAAATGGCCCGCAAATCCAACAGACTGATATGAAGCAGGGCTTTTGTCAGAGACTAAAGTCCTCTGATCTCCCCCTCCCCAGATGACCTTCCCAACCTAGTAATGATCCGTCTGTCACCACTGTCAGCTCTGAGTGGGGAAGAGAGTCATAGCCTAAATGTCTTGGACTCGTTGCAGAAGAAGGAATGCCTTGAACTGCACTGTATCCATGACAGCTCCAATGAATGTCAGCATCTGCAAAGGAGTCAGTTGCGACTTCTGCTCATTGATCCAGAGTCCCAACAATGTCAGATCACTGTCAACTTTAGGTGGGTTATGACTGACTGTGGCAAGCCTGTCTGGTACCCTTGACCTCCGAATGTGTGATGCGACCACCACCATAACTTGCAAGAACACCTGAGGGGCACTGGTGAGGCCGAATGGGAGCTTTGCAAATTGAACAAACTACTGGCTGAACTTGAACCCACGCAACGTCTGGGGACTGCATGACAGGTATATGAAAATAAACGTCCTTCAGGTCCAAGGACACCATTCTGTGCCCTAATGCCACAGCATCCAAGAGCATTTTGAATTTGCTCTTCCACAGGTAGGCATTCGGAGATCAAAGGTTCAAAATAGGCCAGTGACCTCTGTCCTTTTTCGGCACAAGTAAATAGCAAGAGTAATAACCCTCCCATCTTTCTGAGTCTGGAACCTCTCAATAGCACGTTTGGAGAGCAACACTCGCATCTCATACAACAGAATGGAGAAGTGCTTCTCTGAAAGTTGGTCGAATATGGGGGGATGATTCACAAGAGCAAAAAGAAAAGGTAGGATATAGCAATGTTGAACGATTTTTATGACTCATCTGTCGAGTGTGATGGATCATTGCCTTGGAAGGAAATGCTGAATCCTAACCCCCACGGTACAGATATGTGCCACTAAGGAAAAACAAAGGTTGGTTAGCCGCTGTTGCTGTAGGGGAAGGAGAGTGGGAGAACTGGTGCCCTTAGTGGTGTGCGCATTGACTGCCCGACCAACGCCCCCAGCCTTAAAAGGACTAGGTTAATGCAGTAGTTGCTGGGGCGACTTGCTGTCTATACAACAGCCCCCTTAAGTAGCCTCTAAATTTTCTAAACTGATGTAGGAACTAGTTTGCAGGTGTCAAAAGACATAAGGGTGTGCAGTGGCTGTACTGTCCTTAAAATGTTCCAGGGCAGAATCAGCTTTTACACCAAAAAGACATGAGTCATCTAAGGTCATTTCCATAAGAGGCTTGTATGTCTTCAGAAAATCTTGTGGAACGCATCCATGTGTAGCGGTGGTGTACAACACTGGTGCCACCTCCCCTCCCAGGCAATCAGTAATATCTAGACTGGCAATAATTGAGTATTTGGCTGTGTCCTGACCACCATGATATGTTTGAGCCAGACAGGCCATAAGGTCTTCTGGTACCGCTGGCAAGATCTTGCTGGCCATGTACCAGACGGACTGCATGTAGCGAATCAACAAATAGACTTCATTGACCAATCTCAATGGCAGGCTAGCCAAGGAGAACATTTGTTTACCAAACACCTCAATCCTCTTGGACTCCTTATTCGGAAGAGTTGTGGGGAAAGAATTTAAGGAAATCAAGGTTCACCTTCATGGTTGAAGCCTGAACCAGCAAGCTCGGTGGGGTAGGGTGTTCAGTGAGAAAATCAGGATTGCCAGGCTCTGGGACGCCTGGCCACCTGCCTATCCACCCGTGTGCAAGAACAGTGCTTTGACCAACTGCCCATCAAGGTATCAGTGAGGACTTCAGTAAAGAGAAGCAAGTGCTCAGACGTGGGTGGCACAGGTTACACAATTTCCTTAAGGACATTGCCTTGGTCTTGACTGAATGCAGTTGCAATTTAAGGAACTCAGCTGCCCTTCCAACCACTACTGTAAATGATGCACTCAGTTCCATTGGTGGTCCAAGTGGCAAGACCAACCCTGTAGCAACAGAGGTATCAAGTCAATTGTAAGTCCATGTAAAAACTGTCCTTGTTATAATGAAGGGGGTTATCATTCCCCCTCCCCACCATCATCATATCCCTCTGATGATGTATGTTCTTCAGAATCAAAGTCAAAAAGATAATAGAGCCTATGTTGGTACAGGTGCAGTCAGTTTGTCTGGCAACCAGTTATGCTTTAGTAGTTTCATGCCACAACATCAGTCGAGATCGGCTGAAGTTGGTTCGGGGTCAGACATACGAATCAGCACTGAATCCTCTTCTGGAACAAGTGGAGTTGGTACTGGCATCGACAAGGAATTGCCCGACGCAAGTCCTGGAGGTGGAGTAGCTGTAGTTGATTTGGTAAAGAGCCTGAAGTGGGTCTTGAGGGGACAGACAGGGCTGATTATGGATCCACTGGCAGTAACCCATCTGGAGGCCCGTGTGGTTCCTTGGGGCCTGAAGATACGCCAGAGGGAGCCGAAATGCGTCTTAAATCTGTAACCTGGCATCCCTGAAGGCATCAATCTGTTGCAGCATCACTGAGGACCCAGAAAACTCAGGTCACACTGGAATCAGTTGGGTAATCAGCACTGTGACAGAGGACGTAGAGTGAGATCGAATGACATCATGACACTATTGTGCCTTCTCTTTGGATACAGAAAGGTGGGACGGGGTCTAGCCCCGCTTCACATTTTTGTCCTTGTGTTTGGACTTACCAGAAGAATTTGACCATGAAGTAAACCTTTTGTGGGTATGGCCTCGGAAGTGAAATCGAGTCCACGGCCGCAACTTGGAGTGGGAGTGGGACTTACATGAGGGCTGTGACTTCTTTGTATGTTCGTCAACGTACAGCTTCGCTTCTTGGTCTTAGATGGCATTTGGGTGTACAAGGGCACATTTGTCAAATGAGTTCAAGTTGTGTCCCAAGAGACACACCTCATGCAGGTCTATGACAGATCTCTGCTTCTTACAGTTACAGCATGGCCGGAAACATATCATTTTAGGAGAGTACATCATTTCCTAGCACACAGGATTCAACTAGAAAGTGGTTGGAATGCTGATGAAATTGGGAGCGAAGCTCTGAATCCACATTGGAAGGCGCAGAAAGAAAGGAACTGATGTCAGTGTGTAGGAGTGGCGCTTATATGTGACTCCACTCTGTCACGTCTGGGACTGAACAGAGCCGCACTCAGTTGCATGGGACCACCTAGAGGCATAAGGGATCATTGTTGGAAAAAGAATCCAGATCCAGTTTGGCCCCTAGAGAGTGTTCTAAAATGAGAAGTAGCCATCATATTGCACTCGAATGCTGAATCTCGCTCCCAGGCCTGGATATCACGCTATTTAGTGGAAGCGAGGCTTGCACGTGACTCTCATGGTCCAAAATTTACACCTTACTGACAGACTGATCTTTACTGTCAGGCCAAGATCTCTCTCACAGACTGAATCTTACTTTTAAGTCTGAATAGTATTCACAGTCTGGATCTCAGTCTCGGGGTTTTATCACATTCAAGTCAGGTCACCATAGAAGGCCAAGTTCTCTCTCACGGATTGAATGTTTGTTTCACACTTGAATAACTTTCAGGCAGCAACTCACTAGCAGGTGCGGCTCTTGCACAAATCTTATATTTCTTTGTATCATAGTCTTGCGCTTCACTCAAACGATTAGATGTGATGGTCTGGATCTCGCTTTCGAGCTTTGCGCTCAAAAGCAAATCAAGATCTCACTTTAAAGCACACATCTCACTGACAGGCCTGGGCCTCGCTCATGATTTCTCTCATAGACTTGGATCTCATTCTCATACCTAGGTCTTGCTCCCAGGAATTAATCTCTCTCAATGGCCTTATTCCTGCCCACAGGCAAGGGTCTCGCTCTCTGGCCAGGACCTTGCTTACTGGCCAATCAATGAATCAATCACCGGGCTTATAAAGCACACAGCTACTCGTGAGTATCCCGGCGCAGTCAGATCCGCTGACCACCATGCTGAGCCAATTACTGATATGCCAATGTCATGCTCACTGATATGGCCTCGGTCATAGGCTTCGATCTTGCTCACAGGCCTGGGTCTTGCTCACAGGGCTTAATCCTGAATTGCAGACATCCTTTGACCGTCGCTGAGAATTTACCTGCAGCACGTGCACTACGAGAACAACAATCCCTTCTAGATAAAACTATAAACCGTTGTATTCAGTCGCACCCTTTTAGCCCAAAGAAAAACCAACATAGCTAGGGCAACTGTGCAGGCAAATGGTTAACTGGACACCTGCACCAAACCACAAGATCACCGCCTGTGAGAGACTGAACTTTTGCGGCATCAATTAAAAATATATTGTGCTGAATAGACATTAAATGGCAAAAGTTTAACTAAAGGGTGAAATCCCTGCACGAGCACAGCTCCAGCAGCCGCCTAAACTATGATGCAATCTGGACACTTTACACCCCATGACCCTTTCTTGAAGCGATCAGTGACCTCTGACCTGAACAAAACCTAGGGGAGTTCAAGGTCATGTTTTGGAGATGAAATCGGCAGTTGGACAAGTCATTGAAGGGACTGCTCAAAGGCCATGTCACATTATTGGTTATTGCCTGGGAGTAAGAGTGGCGAGAAACACATGGGAATGGTAGATGGTTAACCTGCTTTCCCAGCGGGATCCCATCTGACTTCCCCACTGCCGCAGGACCGGCAACAGGAAGTTATAAAGTGTCGACACACATCCGGAACCCACCACCACCTTTCAGTCTGTTTGATAGTGCTTAACTTACTGGGCTTACTATACAACCGCGTTTAGATAAATCTACTATTGAGAGAATTTACCGGCATCCTCCATCAACCTGCCTCATCTCCACTAGAGTAAGAATGTCGAATATCTATTCAGAGTACACAATATTTGACACTTCCACTATATTTATGTCTGTCAATGATAACTTGTTCTTTATTTACACACTGCATCATACCGCACGTCTGCCATTTCTGAGCACTGTAAATAACAGTCGCAACTATTAAGTTTGTGATGCTCAATTTACTGATCTTGGAAGGATAGAACAAGGCCTGGGCAGGGTTTGCGAAGTGACCAAAAAACTCTGCCGCGCTGCGCGCAATTCCGCAAGTGGCGGAGTGCCTTAGGTCGTGCCGTTTGCACTAATTTTTAACGCCAGGTGTTTGTCCTACGCTGGAAAATCAGCGCTAACAGCTCCATGCACAGCGCAAGAGGGCACTGCTTATTTCTGCCACTCAAGTAGATTTTCTACTTGAGCGGCAGCTTCTTCAACGCGAACGGATAATTTCTCAAACACAAGTAGTCGCAACCATTCTCGACCGCCCGCGTTTAGAAATCTCGCTGGGACGTTGGTGAGCGCGAGTGAAGAAAAAACTCTACTACGCTATGCTCCGTTATGCCTCACTGAGCATTCAGCTGCGACAAAAGTAGGTTTGCCACACCTGCTTATGCACTTTCGCCACAGGAATGTATGATGGTATTACGCATGCGTTTAGGACGCATGCATTCCGAATGCCGTCTTTTGTACGAATGCGTCTTTAGGACTCATTTGTTCAGCGCGCAAGTCTTGTCTTGAGGGGGTGCTGGATGTTGGAATAGTTTAATTTACTATTCCAACTCCAGTCTGCACAACAGTAGGGAAGGTGTTGGACTTTAAATCCAACATTAATCCACCAATGCGCCCCCCTAAAAGCAAGTCGTTGCATGCTAAACGAATGCGGGCTAATGCTGCGTTCGTTCTATTGCCGCCACTGTGTTGGCACAGCGTAATTCCGGCTTCATCCGAAAGGACGTTTCCCCCCACAGAGATCCCCACCTACCTG
The DNA here is from genome assembly GCA_963921515.1 of Calotriton arnoldi. Taxonomy (NCBI): domain Eukaryota; kingdom Metazoa; phylum Chordata; class Amphibia; order Caudata; family Salamandridae; genus Calotriton; species Calotriton arnoldi. The sequence goes on along the minus strand of CAWUFW010002084.1, from coordinate 883,084 downwards.
GAAGGGAGCTCTCTGTAGGTCAGGAGGTTCACAGCAAGAAGTGGGAGGCAGTTGAAGGCTTCAGACCATTGGCTGACAGGGAGGCCGCCCGCTCCATCTAAATGACTACCATTGCCACATACTGAGAATATAATCAGAACACAATACCTGCAGCACATCATCACAAGCTGAATCAGACTGCAGTGTGTGGTGATAACTTTAGAACCATAAGGAAAGCTACTGGGCTACCAAAAGTGCAGCAAGGCCACACCAATAGCAAAAGCTTATATGAAAACAAATACCCAAAAAATAACATATGGATCAACTCTACAGTGTGTTTATTTACACAATTATGTGATTAAATATCCAGCTTTTTAAAATTACATTTATATCATGTTGGGATATTTTATATTGCATTTGAAGGCATTTCATAAAGCATCCAACTACACAACAGTACATGCCCTTCTACATTATTCACCAAGAATACAGCAGTAGCCTTGTCTATCTTTCATTAACACAGCCACAGGCACACCCACAACCCTTCTCTTTACCCTTCAGTACCCAGCTCACCAAAGTATTTATTTTCACTACTATTCAGTATCCTCCTACACTTTAGTCTTTGTCTTCAGGATCATTCAATATGCACCTGCACTACCATGTCTACCTTCTTAATCCTTTGATATTCACATGCAATCCAGCATTAAGCTTTAATGTCAATGGTGTCAATTAACTCTAAAACGCTACATGTACCTTTTTAGGTCGAGCCTGGGCAGCGCATGGGCTGCTCTGCAAGGCATGCTGTATTCGGGTATGGACTTCAAACTCCACCCACTCTCCGCCCATACTTTTCATTGGCTTGTGTCATTGTCCTTTGTAAATGCTGGCTTCTGAGTCATTAATAGGCTTGTTAGTGACTCCTTAGTACCGCCTTATCTTCATTTGTAACCTCCCATGAGGACTGGCCCTTTTACTTCTGTTGTTACACTGTGCGTCTTATTTAGTCTGAACTGGGGTGGTGGAGTGAGCTAAAGAATGATGATGGATTAAACCCAGATCAGTTGACTGGGGGTGAGTGTTTGATTGGCTCAAACGTTCCGTCCATCATCCCCTTTTGTATCGCTTTGTTCGCCCTAAGTTGGCGGGGGTATGCCCAGACGTGGGTCCCTTGCTCACTTTGCCACTGGATTCAAGCAAGCCTGGCTGATGACGGCTGGAATGCCAGAAACCGGTCCTAGGATGCTTGTTTCCGGTCCAGGGAAGACATGGCTTGGCAGTTCGGGCTGGACTGTTCCCATGAGGCACAGGGTCAGACTGATTTGCATATGGCCATGTCTGAACTGGGGTGGTGGAGTGAGCTAAAGAATGATGATGGATTAAACCCAGATCAGTTGACTGGGGGTGAGTGTTTGATTGGCTCAAACGTTCCGTCCATCATCCCCCCTTTTGTATCGCTTTATTTAGTCTGTAAGCACTAGTTTCTTTAATGAGTTTCTCCTACTGCATGCAAAACATGCTTTCCTGCAACATTCAGCACGCCATGCGCGCTTTCACTTTCCTAGCAGCCCGGGACAATGGCGGCTGTTTCTTGGAAATGAAATAGGTCTTTCATTTACAAAAGTTTCAGCTATTGGCATTGTAAATGACAATGCATTTTATTTATGTGTTATTTAGCAAAACAGATAAATAAAAGGAATTGTCATTTACAATGCCAATAGCTTAAACTCTCGCAAATGCCAGTTGCAAATGCTTGTTCAATTAGTGGGTCGCTCTCCGTCCTGAGAGTCTCGGTGAATACCTGCACTGTGGCCAGAGATGTACTACCAGAGAAAGGTTTACCAAAGAACAGTTAGGCGTGCCGCTTGTCTCTGTCTCTCTCTCTCCTTCCACCCCCACAACCCCCACCCCATTCCCCTACCCCTCTAGTGTTTGACCCTGTCTGATCCGTCCTGGTAGTACGGAGAGGCCTTCAGACTCAACTCCTCTGCTCTCAATTGCGCTCTGTCACTAACATCCACCCATAACCTGAATTCAACCAGACACCTAGAGGCCTCTCAGTTCACAGTCTGCACTACACAAGAGTCACGTGTTACATGTGAAACAGAACTACAGAAACATAATATCTGGAAAAAGCAAATACTCATAGGAAATACAAGACGAAGCAAAACGTGAAACATAAATAGGCATGAATTACCTTAAGTCAGAGCCACTGGAATTATGCGGCAGGGGAGCTTCAAATTATGTGGCAGGGTTGACTAAATTATGCTGCAAGGAAAGGCAAATTATGTGACATAATGCAGCACATTCTTTGATAGTATTACTTCATTTTTTTGTAATTGTTACACATGGTAATACTGTCTGCGTAAAGATTTCACCTCATTGGTAATAGTGTAATAACCAAATACAGAAATAAGTAACTAAAAGATGACCAGTTAACCTTTGTGAAGGGCCTTCCACTACACTCAAACATACGTACAATGTTTTTTGTTAAAATAGACAGATTATGAAGCAGATGGTGGATTATGTGGCAAATGCAGCAAATCCATAATTATGTCAAAAAATGCCTCGGCCGCAGAATCGCATAATTCCAGAGAACCTGGACGTGAGTACAGTCCTTGTCAGAAAGAGATCAGTGTTTTTGCTTGTTGAATTATGGGCATGAATATGGGACCTGATAGGTACCTGTTTCAAAGTCAAATTTTAGTAACTGCTGAGTCTGAGCACCGGTAGGATCCGCCCCATTTAAAGCGCTGGTTTTCTCCTTTTCACACAAGTTGGTCAAGACGGTAAACCAGGACGGCATCCTAGGTTACTTGGTTTCACAGTTTGCAACTTAACCGCCTGACCTCGCCCCCTCCCCATCCATGCACCTCGATATGTTTATTATAAAATTCATAGTCGTTGACACGTTGACTGAAATTATCTACAAAAAGCAAATTTACGTCATCCCTCCATGGTACAGTGTCTCTTCACACTTCAGTATCCGTATCCCGTCTCCAGTAGCAAACGATTGTGTTTCTTACAGGAACAAAAAAATGAAACCCAGCCTCCAACTCGCACCTAGCTACAGCTGGGAGGAATATCAAGAGAGCATGTTTGTGCATAATCGTCGACATAGCAGCAGCTTACACGGCCTCCTACCCAGGGACCCCGGAGAAGTCCTGGGGTGTGAATAAAGCTTTATGCACACATGTTAACCTGAATCCAAAGTGCCGGGTATCCGCGCATGAACCAGAAAGCCCCCTGTGGCCGCCTTATTTCCGCAAAGAGGGGACTGCATAACCAGCCAACATGTCGTACACAATCAATTAAATATGCAAATGAATTATTCAAATTTAATTAGTACCGCTGAATAATACATCAGTGTATTAGTTGTAGTATGAATTTTCTATGTGCAGTCATAACATTGTAACGGCCTGTGTGGTGAAATCACCCCTCCTGTCGTAATCAGACAGTAGTTCAGTTCGTTAGCGTGTACTTCAGAGATGATCGCTGTGTAAGGAATACACTCCCACAGGAAATTTACATCCTAGGCTTCATTAACATATTCAGTGCCGGAAATGGAAACAAGCATTTGCAATGCAATAGGTCTCGCATTTAAGAGAGTTTGAGCTGTTGGCATTGAAAATGACAAAGCCTTTTATTTATGTTTTGGTTTTTAAAACATAAATAAAAGGCATTGTCATTTACAATGCCAATAGCTTAAACTCGTGTAAATGCAAGACTTATTGTATTGCAAATGCTTGTTGCCTGTGTTATGAATGGAGATGGATGGGTCGGTGGAGATTTCCTGCGCAATAACACACACTAACTTTAAAGGAGAACCCGCCTGGGTCAATGGGTGTAACTCTGTGTCCACAGTTAGATTCCTGTACATGTACCACAGCTGTTCGTAATTAACGCTGTTCTTTCCACCGCATAAATAACCCTCATCTGGCAGCAGTTCATAATATTCTCAGACACTAGCAAAAGTTTTAAATACTTATTTCACTCTGAAATTGTAGCTATCCGAAGTGATCCACAAGCGAGTTACACATTCTTCAACTGTCCTCACGACTAATGATAAACTCGTTAAGTCTTTGGTGGCAATTTAATTGTGAGATTAGCTGCTAAATATGTACATTTACCAATCAATCATTTCCTCTGTTTATGCACGATGTCAATCCTCGCCACAGACACGCCATTGAGACACCTCCAGCTGCAACAAGCTGTGCTGCGTACGTGTGTTATGTGTAGCCCCTCTCAGGAGTCTAGTCATTGGCAAGTGAAACCTGATAAGTGCGCTCACCTTGGGCAGCCAGTCACTCAGCAACCTCGGCCTCCTAACCGGCCATGAAGGACATGGGGCCGGCCCATATTCTGCGGAAAATGTTATGCAAACCCTGTCACATGCTTCATAACACGAATTAACAGAAACTATTAAAGGCGCGTGCCCGCTTCAAAGCAGACCGCGCCTTAAAATAAATAAAAAACTATTAAAGGCGCAAGGCCGCTTGAAAGCGGACTGCGCCGTAAATTAAATAAATAAATAAGCGCGGCCGCTATAGTTGAAGCGGATCGCGGTGTAAAGTAAAAAATACATTAATAATATAAGCGGGCGGGTGCTGCAAGGTCATGGGTTGAATAGGGGAAGAGCATTAAATCAAATAGTGCTCACCAACTTATAATACAGACCGTGTAACACCACCAGTAAAAGGTCCAGTCATTATGGGAGGTAACAAATGGAGACAAGCCGGTACCCATGAGGGACTAACAAGCCTCATAATGAATCGGGATTCAGCTTTTACGAAGGACAATGACACCAGCCGATTAAAAATATGGGCGGGGGAGTGGGTGGGGCTTCCACTGCATACTCTATTACAGCAAGCCTCGCAGAGCGAGCAGCGCATGCGCGCTGCCGCTAAGCTCGACCTAAAAATACTCAGGGAACCCATAAACTGGGTGGTCATAGTAAGGCAGCGGAAAGAGGGTGAAGTCATGCGTGCCAGAGTCTCTCAGCCAATGTATGCATTTATGTTTTTTAAAGTCTGCAGCAAAGAAATTTGGAAATAAGGGCAAATACGACGATAAATCTGCTCTGTCCCAGGTATTTGGTCAGAAAGAGGCTGCATTTTAAAATATCTCTTGGGGTTGAGGCATCTGCCGCAGAGATCTTATGGTGGTCAGCAATTTTCAGGGGTAATATTAATGGTGAGATAACTCTGGTGGTTAATGAACGTGCTGAAGAGATTTGTGTTTTGTCTAGTCACAGCTTGACTCATAGTAGCATTGAGGGTTAATGTGCCGAATGCAAAGAATGTCATGTAACATGCTGATTACAGACTTGTATTTTATGTAAATAGCTCAAAGGGTTACTGTTTTTGTCACAGAGATCCTTTTGTTAGTACAGACACCCCAACAACTGCGCTACGTTTTAAATCCTGACTCTGTTTCTCCAGGCCATCCAATCTTAACATATAATGCCTACCGGTATGAACGATACATCTTGTAAATGTTGCTGTCTTATGTAACATTTCCTGTACATTGATTTACCAACTTGTATGATTTATTGTCTCTTTATAATGTGTGTGTTATGTAAAGCACTCTAACACCCTGAACTGGGATGAGTAGAGGAATGAAAGAATAAAATAAAGTAATAAGTGCAACTTAAATTGCTGTTAGTGTAATTACTCATACAGATACATCTGATATTCTTTAAGTGCATGCCTATATCTCTTACTTACAGGAGTTGAACAAAGTAAAAAACAAGCTACATGCTTTTGTTTCCCTCTGGTGCATTGGGGAGAGGTGTGGCGCAGTGGGCAGAGCAGCTGACTCCTGAGTGTGGGGATCACGGTTCGATCACTGGCGGCAGCTCAGCTCAGCACCATGTGACTCTGGGCAATAGCTCACTTAATCTCCCTCACGGACCCCAGCGCCTCAAAACCTTAAGGGGTGATATGTTTGCGCTTTATAAACATGGAGTATTATTATTATCTAAGTGTTAGGCTCCAGAGAACTCCTAGCCAGGATAATACTCAAACAAAAGGAGGGCTGATTGCCTTTTAAATCAGGCCTTTGTTTTGAGCCAAGGTGGAAATGAAAATAAAAAAGCCCCTTCATGGCCTGTAGGTTGCTGCTCCAAACGGAAAGTGTAGGTGCTGCTGAATGTGTCCCGGTGTCAGCAAATTACACCAGGGTAAATTCAGTATATTTCACTGGTGCCAGCTGGGATCCTGGAACCGGCTTAATGATAGCTGCCAGATCCGATAGGACCCGCCTCATTTCCTAAGCTGAATATATGTCATAACTGAAACAGAATACAGGACCTCCTTTGAAGTTTGGTGGTCCTGGAAAGTCTTCTGATTCCCAGACACAAAGTAAAAGCACAGGGGAGTCTATTTGTGTTATGCCGCGAACCGGGTCACGGCCCGCGGCACCTCCCACCTCACCGCCACGGGACGTGACCCGGTCCGCGACACTTATTTCTAGACACCGGGCACGCCACAACTCAGTGTGGGGGCCCGCTGTTTCTTTTCTGGGTGCGAAGGTGCGCCCTACAACACTCCTCTTTTCTTTTGGGGCACGCCACCAGTGTAGGCGGTGGCCTGCTAATGTGGCCATTATCAATTTAAAACACTGCGGTTCCACTCTTGGAACTGCAGCTTCTTCCACTACACTGCCTGAGCCCCCTCTGCTTACCTGAAACTTGGAGGGACCTTACAATGAGTTGCCTGCAGTCATGGTTAAGGGCCATTTTCTGTGTATCTTCTTCCCATAATTCCTCTGTCTGGTTCCCAGAATGCCTTGGGAACAGTTTTTCCTTCACCATTACAAAATGGAGGTTTTTCTAACCTTTTTCCTTTTTCTTCCCAAACCAAGATGGTGGTTCTACTTTTCCTGTTGCGTCACTTCCTGTCCTTGGGTATATAAGAGGCTGGATTTCTCATTTTCCTTGCGTTACAACACTCTTCGCTCCTGTTGGTGTCTCTTCGCTCCTGTTGGTGTCTCTTCGCTTCTGTTGGTGATTCTTTGCTCCAGTTTGGTATTTCGTTCCTGTGGGTTCCTTCTTCCGCAATACTCCTCTTCTTCGCAGGTCTGTTGTTGCCTTGCTGACTATCCTCCTTGACGTGTCCTGTTGCCTGGATTCTGGAGTCACCGCTTCCATCAGAGGTTTTTCCCTTTGGGTTTTTTCCTCTCGGGGACTCCTTCGGGAAGGCACTGTCTTCCCTGATGTTGAATTGTCAGCAGCACTGTGGCTACCAGAAAGGTTCGCCCCTACCTCGGACAGACCAGAACCCTCAAGACCCAGAACCGGGAAACATCTTCACACCTAAGGGTTAGAAGAAAGAGTTCAGAACCTGACAATTTGTGGTTGATATACCAACAGAGAAGTCTCCGAAATCAGCATTTCTCTAGACATCAGAGAATTTTCCAGTACCACCCACCTTTAAGAAAACCCCTCAGTGTTTATTCATAGCCAATAGTTGTAGTCAAGCCCACTAGAGTCACTTACCTCACTTGCCACATGACCCATGGTCTGCTGTCTAATTTGCAGATTTCAACCAATAAACATGTTTGTAGCTCAAACGGACCAAAAGTTAAATTAGCTGTGGTGCTACTCAGTGACAGATCTTTTACACATCTCAGCTGGTCACCTTTCAATTTCTCATGACTGTATTCAGATGGTAAACTGATACAAGTGATGTGAAACATTTTCCTAGACAGCATTAATGTGTATTAAAACATGAAAATAGTAAACTTACACTGCTAGAGAATTTGGCACATCTTTCTGCATTATTTGCCTTAACTTGTTGTGTAATTTACTTAACCCTACTGGATAATTTAGTCCTCCATTGCCATACATTTCCAGTGACCTTGGTTTTAGAACAGTTCTGTCAATATACAGAATAATATCTACTGTATGTACCTTAAAGCCTTCCCTGCATTAACAATACACACTACTACTGTTGAGGAGTTTACCAGTTACATTACCCAGTATAGGTGGGTACAAGTTATTTTGTTTTATAAATCTTTGGTATGGAGGGGTGGCTTTCTATACTTTTGCTGGGGAAACTGGTTTTGATTATTCTCAAGCATGCTGCGACTGCAGCTACTGAAATCAGGGCCTATAAGCAAATATACGGCTAGCAGACTCAACATGTAGAAAGATATATGTGGCAAGTAATTAGATAATACATTCTGTGAAATTATTAGCTTAATATTTTGAACGTTTGCTGCTCAGCACCTTTCATTCCTTCTGAAGGTCGACAAATTGAGTACCATTAAATAGGGCAATAGTAATACTGAAATTCACAGCACTTAGAAACAGTAGAAGTGGGATATGAAGCACTATATAGAAACGTGGTTCAAGTCCCCATTATAGAGTACAGCGCCATGTGGTGGGGCCACTGAGTTACAGGAGGAGGAGGTGCTTGAGGACTGTTTTGAATGTGTTAAGGAAGGTCAGTGCTCTACATCAGGTCAAGACGGAGTCAGACATTAAAAAGTAAAAAGATCTGAACTGGGAGCTGGCACAGAAAGGGTTGGGACTGCTGATTTTGGTAGGTATGGGGACTGCAGTATGCAGTTATAGACGTAGGTGTATATATTTGTGAAAGTTGTATGCGTTCCGGATGAAAACTAAGGTGGCGTAAACATGTTCTAGACAAAATTCTCTGTGAGTCCCTTTTTGCAATCTTTTCAAATATAATCCTACATTTTTGATTCCATCTTAACTGTGACACACTGTCCCCAGGCCCTTTTACTTTAAAGTTAGGACCAGATAGATAATGTTGTTGCCTTTTATTGGATACAGGGGAGAGGCAACTGTACATACATCCTCTTCCTCTCAGCCCTCTCTTGTATTATAGCATTTATATAGCACTTCATACCCATTGTGGGGCACCAAAGCACATTATCAGACAGGTAGCAAGCTACACCGTGGAGCGCGCTCTCAGTCCTCCGTAGTTCCTCCCACACCTACTCTCTTTTACTTTCTTGATCTTGTCAATAACCCTCCCCTGTCAATAGTCTTTTGATTAATCCCGCCAAGGCCCTATAAATACCGTAGTACCTTTCACCATCCCTTTAGTACCACTGCAAGCCCTTATCCTGCTTCAGACCTGCTAACCTCCAGAGCAAACTCACTGTGTGATACAAGGGAACAAGGAGGGGGCAGGCCCTAGGGAGAGGGTGGTACCTTGAGCCCGTTACCTCCCCAGCTTTGAGAGTGCATTGCAGGGTGTGCGGCCATTGAGAGGGGGCGGGTTTAGTGCAGGTTACTGCTGTGAGCAAATCTTCCCTCTCCCCTCCCCCCAAAAAAACGAGGCTCCAAAGGCTGCCGGTGATGCAGTGGGTAATTTGTAAAAAAAATAAATGCTGTGGCTCTTGTCAGGAGGCAGCTTGCACCAGCCCATTTCTCCTGTTAGCGCCGCCTTAAATAGAACCAACTACTAGTCATAAAAGCTCCAGACCGTCCAGAACGCCGCAGCCAGACTGATCCTAGACATCCCCGCCACAACCACATCACCCAACACCTCTGTGAACTCCACTGGCTCCCCATCGATAGAAGAATAACCTTCAAGCTCCTCACGCACGCATACAAGGCCCTCCACATCAGACCAGCACACCTAAATAACTGCCTCTCCTTCCACGCACCCAAGAGAAACCTCCGATCAGCCGACCTCTCTCTCTGGCCACAATGCCACGCATCTACAGGACCAGAATGGGTGGAAAGTCCTTCTCCTACCTCGCAGCCAAGACCTGGAACAACTTCCCCATCCACCTCCGGCAAAGCCCTACACTGCTCCAATTCAGGAGGGACCTCAAGACTTGTCTCTTCAGATGACCCCACCACCCTACTTAGCAGCCCCCCCCCCCCAGCGCCTTGAGACCCTCACGGGTGAGTAGCTGCGCTATACAAGCCCCCTGATTGATTGATTGATTGATTGAAAGTGGGGAGAGGATGTGACGTAATGACCAGAGCTGCTGACTTTGGAGCTGGGGAACCAGGTTCGAGTCTCAGCATCGGCTCAATATCCTGTGATTCTGGGCAAATGACTTAATCTCCCCGTAAATGAATGTATCCTTCACTGGTGTAACATGTACTCTCTAGTGTGATTTGTACTCAAGGTACTCCTGCTCAACTTCCTAAGCAATGACAACCACACAGGAATCAGCTGTGTAAGATGCATGTTGTTTGTGTAGGTATTTCAGGAAATGTACTGCTTGCCCTATTAGGCCTGGTTTCACTAGGAGTAAGGAAGTGGCACAAAGCCAAGACTCACTAATTTAGTTTATCTGGCCTTGGGCCAAAAGCTACCAGTGGTTGCACTGTTCCACTCCAAATATGACCCTGTTGTATGAATTAATTTGAGGTTAGCACAAACTGCTTTTGGCCCTGCATGAGGGTAACGTTTGGCACTAGAAATGTTAGTGCTGGAAATTGGATTGACCCTTCTTCTTGTTTCACTTTGAGAAACACAAGGGCATGCATAAACCTTTAGGGTGTCTGGACCTACATTTGTGATTTTTTATGATGAAAATCTGATGATTTCCATTCAGTAAGTGTCTTTTTAACATTTTGGTCACCTACCAAAAGGACATTTATTGGCTTGGGGTGGTCAGACTAGTATTCTCCATAATGGTATTTAATCGAAATAAGGCATATCTATTGATGAGAGTTCAGCAATGGCTAAGTAATGAATTGTGTTAGTGGTAGAAACTGTGCAGAGGTCTCTGTACTTTGAGCTATTATGGCTTGTTTCTGTTAGATGTGAGTGCATCTCAGTTGCAGGAATAGCCTAAGATCTTTTCTTGGTAAAGGCATTTCAATCGCCTCCTTGCTTTTTGGACCTGTTCTTAGTAGTCCATTTTTAATCCCAGAACCCAGCTAACCATTCAATCACTCATTGACTGTATCTTTTTCTTTTAACCTGCGCAATGCTCCACTGCCTTTGGGTAGGATTGTGCTATACAAATACCACATACATAAATATGAACTTCCATACAGAAATCACAAATATTTCTTGCAGCTAAGGTTTGACCAATTGTACAATTTTAGTATGTTTTTTTCTAAACCAATGTGTTGTGAATTTAGGAGAAGGACTTTTTCATAGAGTGAAGGCTAAATATGGTGCCATGATCACTTGTTTTATTTACGGGGCAAATGCAAGTAATTAATCATAATCTATAAATATGTACAAGGGAGTAAACCAAGCATAGTGAAAAAGATAGTGAGCAGCCAATCCAGCAAGGTGATTGATTATTAATATGAGATTCATTTTTATCGTACTAAACATAAGTAGTTTTGATTCACCCATTCCGATGTGTGTTGATATAATATGGTGATATCCTTTGGCTTGATGGTTGCTTCCAAGGAGACGTAGTTGTGAAATGTTAGTTATGAGTCTCTGGCACTGGCGGCCTATTGTATAAACTGAAAACGACAAGGGAAGGAGATGCACAGGTGAGGCGTGAGTGAACGGGCACCTTTGTAGACTTGTCTATTTTAGGTTTACAGAAGGTAGAACTACTAGATGTGGAGCACCATGGTGAGCTCCACCATCACTGCAGTGTTGCTTCTGTTGTTTATGATGTAATTGAATGTTGATAACTGCTCTTAAAACCCCAATGAAGATTATGGTGCGTTGTGCGTGTCAGAAAAAACCATGGGGTTGGGATAACTATTGCACAGCTTGGAATGCCAATTCCTATGGAATTTAATCCTCAGCTTTCAGTTAGGGCCTTAGAGTATCCATTTTTCTGCTCAACGTCTCAGACTTTATATGTCATAAGTTTCCACTGATGATCTTACAGCAGTTGTTTATGCTTACAATATAAAACAGGGAGAGCGAGAAACTGCGAGTTCCAAAGTGTGGCAACTTTGAACAAGTTGGGCTCATCCACTGTCACCCAGCTGAGTCTTTTGGAGAACAGAAGAAGAGAAGAAGAGAGAGAGAGAGATAGAGATAGAGAAGAGTAGGAGATAGAGAGAGAGAATGTACTGATAATCAGAGTTGTTATCCCAATGCCTTATTCACACAGGACAAGTGTGCAGTCTAAGGACTTAACAAGTACTGGCAAACTTAACACGTCTGACTTTGGCTGCCACCCTTTTGAATGTGTCAAGGCTTGTTTTATCAAATCTTTTGCAGAAATGTATTGCTGGGGAAGCTGTTAGGCCCTCGTCTGTCTAAAAAAACATTGGCTAAGAGCAAAAATATTTTTTGGACTCAAAAAGCGCACACGACCATAGTAGTGCCTAGCACTGAAGGAAGCTACTTTGTCTGTGAATGTGCTTCTTGCGATAGTGCAGAATGTTGTCAAAGTGGGCCGACCCACAGCCCCATTCAGTATATTGTAGCGGGCAGAAGAAAAATGTGAATGACACAATAACAGACCAATAAATGAAGAGGGCTGGCTGAAAGCCACTAGAAGTATATTGTACATATAACTTTAGTAAAATCAAAATGTATTCGCAAACACCAGCCTTAAAATTTGCTGCAGAGAGGCCTGGGCCTGATAGGGTGTATATGGCGCTATGGCAAAGCGGAATGCAGAAGGTATCGATTTGTGGACACTCTGACCTTGAGAAAGTCTATTTTCTGGCTGTAGTGGTGACCTCAGGGTCGTGAAGGACAGGGTTTGGAAACATTCCTTGCCTGTAATAGCCTCCAAAGCACCTCACAGGGAGGGTTTCCAGAAACACTTGATACACTATTACTGCGGCAGTATATCTAAAACCACTGATTCATTTTCATTAAAAAGCCAACTTTCTGTGACAAACAAACGAGAAAAGGGCCCATTACAAAATTCCATCTCATTTCAGCGTTTTCTGCTGCAATAATTCACGTTCTGTAAAATTAGTGCAGCAGGCTGAGAGCAGGGCGCAGTAATTTACTTCTAATAATCGCAATATAGGGCCAGCCAATTTCCTGCGCCTCCTTCATGCTGTGAACTCGGAGCCACAGGTCAACGTGAGGAGATGGGTAAGGGGTATTCTGCTTGAAATATTAATGAGATTTTAATTTACGGTCTTAAATATACATCTCCTGTCAGCGCCCCTAATATTGCATCATTATTTTACATCAACACGCTCCTCTTTATTTTACAGCACATTAAGACCGTAATGGACGATTGAGCCGGTGAGAAAGTGAGCTCTGATGTGACAGGCCGATGGCAAGGGAAGCCAGGAGATGTTTTTTAAGGCTTAGAGGACAGAGGAGAGGCATGCTTCGTTGGCTGTTGGCCAACTTGCGGTCAATTACGAAGACAGATAATTGTTGAACCCAACAGAAGGGCTCGATGGCTGACGTTTCTTGCTAACATTCGTTGGGAGCTTCGGATACCACTGTCTTCCACTGTTCATGAGCCTGGGCGGAGTTCATAAGGCATGTTGAGTGGGGTGGGACCCCTTTCTCACCCTAAGCTTCACGGCTGCTCCACACTCATACGCACTACAAAGGCTCCTTCTCCTTGAGGTGGAGGGATTCCGGCAAAGCCAGGGCCAGAAGATGAGTTTCTCTGTTGATCCACTTCCAAGCTACTGTGCCATGATCCTGCCTAGTTTTGTCACAATATGTATGTAGCATTTATTACAACACTGGAGTGTTGGATGTACCATTGAAGACAACAGAGCGACAGAGGGGACTATTGGCTGGTATAGATCTTCTGCTACAAAATTCCCATACTTGTCTTTGTTTCTCACCTTCATAGGTGGAATGTTTTTGTAACATTATAGGCCTTCTAACTTAGACTCCCCTGAGGTTTGGGCCATGTTCTAGAAGAGGATCTTTAACAAGTGGTATAGGCCTTGGCTATGATATTATATTGGAAAAACAGAATGTTGGGAGCTCCATTGAAGAGAATGAAGTGTGACTCAGGGCCAATAATGGTTTGTATAAGCCTTTTGCTCCATTGGAATATGTTTGTCTTTCTGTTTCTCCCTTTTAATTTAGAACATTCTACCCTCAGTGGATGTTCTATTAGCCTTTTAGCCCTTCTGCCTCATGCTATACCGGTTGTTAAAGGCTCTGGCCTATAAATTGGGGTCAGGGTAAGGTGACCAGATTTTGAAGAGCAAAAACTGGACAGGCCAACACGACAAACATAGAAGCAGGACTATAAGTGTGTGTGTATATATAATCTTTGTTTAGTTTTAATCCTGCTTCTATACATGTGGTATATATATATTATATAGATACAAATACACACACACAAACAGTGTGTGCCACAGATTTTGCCAGCGGGCTATAATACTATACTATACATCCACGTCAAAGTGGAATGCCTTCTGGGTTATCTCTGGTTGGAGGCATGTTAAAAATGTTGACTCTGACTTTATATGTCTATTGACCAGAAGTATATATCATTAAAGGCAAAGCTTATAACTTTAAATGGGAGGATGGACATGGCAAGGGGGTGTTCAGACCAAATATCGGAAAAAAATATATCATGTGAACAAAATATTGTGTCAAGAATAACGAGGACAAAAATATTGTGAAAGTAGGTTTCTATGGGTAAGGAAAGTTTTACTTTATATAATTCCATGTATATGTACCATGACGATATATATATATATATATATTTATATATATATATTAGAAGAATCCTTGTCAAAGACCGCAAGGTCGAAATGCGTCAGCCATCATAATAAATTGAAGCGGTGATTAGGATCCCTCGATTGCTGGCTTTTCTTTTGTGTAGTGATGTTTACACAAGGATTCTTCTAAAATTTGCAAGCGGGGCCTGCGACCGCCGCTGTGCACCAGCCCCGATTGGTGGATGTGGAACAGCAGGGAGCTGTCTAACCATTATATATATATATATATATATCCCTTTAAACTCGCAAAATCCGTGCGCTCTCAGAACCATCAAACTCCGCACAAATGGAATTTCCGCAAAAGTGTTTATTTACACGACACGTTTCAACTTCCTCCGAAGCCTTGTTCACGTGTGCGCCACTTCCCTTGGGTCCCTGGCGGTTTGGAAGGAGCAATAGTGACTATATATATATATATATATATACACACACAGAACCTCCAACTCCAACAGGAAACTCCAAATGAAGAAGGCACGGACATCAGGCTGATGGTATACGGCTTCTTTTATTATGTCAGGTCACCCTCGACCCCCAGACCACAGAGACGCGTTTTGGCTTCTACGAAGCCTTTGTCAATCTATTTGGCGCCAATTCACATTCAAAATATATAGTCACTCCCACTTATGGCACTAGTGAACATAAACAACATACTACGTGCCTCACTCCTGACCCTCCATATTACATAAGTGCTGTATTAAACACCTAAATAAATAGCTGCACAATGCTAATAATGTATCTATAAATATACATAATGAGGGTACTGATTTTGCACAAAACATCTTAATATGGCCAAACCAAGTGGGCAACTTCATAGATTACAGATGAGACGCCAAATGCTCTACATATCTTGCCCGTATATCTTCCATTATATAAAATATGAAATCCATTATAAAATATGTTTTAACATTTCAAACATTTAAAACACGCTGCAATAATATCATGATAAAGACAAAGACAAAAAGGTGCCTCTGTCCCCCCTTAAAACAGAAAATGCATTGCTGAAATAATGTAAAGTTCACCGATAATTCGATGTTGACTCACGGTGCAAGCATAGTTTTTTTAAAGCCAAATTAGCATTTCATAAAACACGGACTCAAACCTCACGTGGCATAGTGCTGAAATGACTACTTTCGTGTTTCTGGACCAATGATATACAGTTATATCAATGATAAACATACTCAATTTCGTACCTAGCATAAGTAAATGTCCGTATCAGGACTACCACTCCCACAATGCCACTGGGCAACCTCGAATGTGTCGGCAAAATTTGGCGAATGTCACTATAAAGAGTCAACATCTTTGAAAACACATTAACGGGTCCTCAAAGCAATCCACAGAAACTTGGGAGTCGCATATACAGTTTTATCACAAGCACCAAAGTCTCAATGTCTTTGAGCGAAAAGCAGCGTGAAAAACATGTTGCAAGGCAGACGTCAACTGAGGGTGGAGGGGGACCGATACTATAACAGTTGCAGAAATGCCAAATCAGCCTCACCACTTCGGCATGGGCGTCAGCAGTGCCCGGTCACCACTGGACATCAGACTCCTGGGAGAGGCATTTCTTGCCGGGAAATGTTGACCCCGCGCTGGCAGTCAATGAAACCGCCCCGCTACGAGATCTCTATCTCACACAGCTGCCATCCTCGTTCCTCTTCCTGACATACACAGTATATATATATCTTCAAGCTAGGCAGATGTGGAGTTAAGAATAGTAAATCTATACTTACTTATTTGCACTTACCTTCTTGATATTTTGGTCCTAGATATTTTTGATAGGATATTGGTACCAAAAATATTGTATGGACAGGATATCGTGTCAGTGATCCAGCAGGGGCTATTGCCTGCATAGGCTTGGTCCACTGCCTACATTATTGTAAGGAAATACCTCTTTTTGCATGATCACCCCCAATTTTCAGACTGATGCTGCTGGTGTTTCGACTCTGAAAGTGCACTGAGGCCTGTCAACCAGACCCCAGTGCAATTGCTCTGACCTTTGAAATGTATATGTCTGGTTGGCTTACCCACAATTGGCATAAGTTAATTTACCTTTACGTCCCTAGCCTATGGGACCAGGGGTACCTAGGGCCTGTAAGTTTATGTGTCTCCCATGGACTGCAGCACTTATTGTACCACCACGAGTGTGACAAAGTGAAGTGTGACTCCCAGCCCGCCATTGCTGGCTGGCAGAGCAGTTGTGAACTGCTAACTTGACCTTGCCATTTAAAGTAATGGCAAAGCGCAAACCTCCCTTTTAATTTATATACATCATCCCTAAGGCAGGGTGTTGCATATTAAAAAGTAGGACATGTGTTTTACATGTCCTTACAGTAAAAGCCCCACAATGTCATTTTTACTGTAGAAAGGTTAGTAGACCCATTGATGAGTATAGGGTTACATGCGGACAACTCAGTGGTGCTAACTTCTGAATGTGACCACTAAATAGGATACTTCAAGGTATCAAAAGAATTATTGCATGAAACCTGACTTGACGCTCAAGTCGAATTTAATGTAACTTTTGAACAAGTATCAACTTTAGTAAGTAGCCACTTTGTTTCTCAAAGGTTTCCGGTGACCGTTACAGGTTCCTCCTCAAGACAGCCTTCTGCCCTCCTGGGGGAGGGTGTGGGCGACTCTCAGGAAAAAACACAAACGGCCTGCTGTTGGAAGAGGTGTGCTCTCTTCCTGGCAGGAAGGCCAAAGTATTTGTGAGCACAAAAGACAAACATCAAATGGGAAGCAGCCTTCAAAGGGCAAATAGTGGATACACACATAAGGTGCTGCTTTTTTATTCTTGCAGAAAGGTTGGCGTCGAGGACAGAGAGGGTGAAGTGGTGGCTGAACCGTTTTTTTCCATGAGCGTGTAGCCTCTAGGTAGCCACACCTCTGGCGTGGGCTAGGGAGCTCCACATACAAAGAAAAGGGTTCTGCCATGTTTGGTGTGGGCAGAATGATGCATTCTGGGCTAACTAGATGCTACACTTCTCCAGAAAAAAAAGTCTGCACCAAGAATGGATTGCAACTGTTACTTATTGGGCGAGCAAAGAGAGGACTGTGCCTGTGGTGCCCTGCTCGAGGAAAAGGCATCAGTGAGCCTCAGACAGAAGAAGTTACTCCAAGAGTCAGTTGGCTGACTTCCTGGGTCACAAAAGCTGAAGAAGCCTGCCTTGGTGAGTTGGTAGTCAAGTATGACCAACGGCTGCTGCCTGCCAATGGGCAGCCTGGGAGACCAAGTCCCAACCCTCAAAAGTTGCACCCGAGTCTGTTGGACCCAGGAGAATCATGCAAGTGCAATTTGGTCACCCAGCAAGACTTTATCACCAGTAAAAGAGAGTCGCTGGTTTTGTTGCAACCAGAGACCAGTATTCCAGTGACAACTGGTTTCTGACTGGACTTCAACTGGACTTCGAGGGACACTGACCCCTGTGGCCAAAGTCACCCCACCATGTTTGTGGACCGAGAAGTAGTCCCAGGAAGAACCCCGCTACCGGATCATCAACCTCAGCAACTTCAGCATCATGTATCCCTTGCATCAGGACCACTCCATTGAAGTCTATAATGGTGCATCCACAGAGCCTGGAACTGGACTGGAGACTGCTTTGACTGCAAGGTAACTGTTCAACCAATCCTCTTCAGCCCCTCTGACTCGCTCCCTGCCAGAGTTGGTTTCCAAAAGCGGGCCGGAGTAGTAGTTTACAGCTTTATAAATGTTTTCCAAAGTTTGCACAGTTGACTGATAGCGCGGTCTATTACAATGATTTTTTTGCACTGAGTGAAAAAGCAGCTCCTTTAAAAATTCATATCTCCAGAGTCCTCCTGTGCATTTTTGTCATTGAGGCGTCTATTTAAAGATATAAATGCAACCTATTTTTTATCAATTGGTGTCAGATTTTTATTGAGTCTTGTTTCTTTCTTATTCAACTGTTTTGGTACTTCTTAATGCTTTACACTTGTTCCTTTGATAGAGCCTGACTGCTCAGAGCCACAGCTACCCAGAGTTCAGCCAAAGTTCCATATAAAAAACACTTTCCTCACAGTTAGCCTATTAAAAAGGCAATCCAAGGTGAACCAGGCCCCATTCAGAAGGATGTCTGAATCTATCCAGAGCAGCAAAATATATTAACTTTGGCACACAGAGACGTGGCATAATAGCTGTGCAACAACACTCAGGCTAATCTGCAGCAGCAGTACTACAGTTGAACTGGGAACCAAAGGCAACCCTGGCAAAAACATTTTTATACCAACCACGCACTGAGTAGGGCAAGTGGGGGCTGAGAGTTGAGGCAGGTAAACCCTCCCGCAAATAAAACAAGGGGGAAAACTTAAGCCAAACTATCCAGTTCATTCTATCATTTTGTTTTTACTACATTTGGGTAAAAAAGCTGTGATTAGTAAATTAACTCAGAAGAGGAAATAATTATATACGCCAATACTTTATAACCTGCCACATCAGAAGATAAAACGCCAGCTTTAAATTCTACATCAGGATGAAATACCCTACACGGTTTATGTGCCTGGTAATAGCACATCAACATTTATTGGGTACGAAATACAACACCATCATTTGCAGGGCTACTGCCATAATATTTCAGAGCAGATCCTACATATATACACAAGTACTGCTCAGATATTCCTGGGTGTTACAATTGAATATTAGCACTCTGCCGAAAATATTCCAGGATACTAATGGAACGCTCAATGTTGCAGTCCACCAAAGGTGCTATTAAAATGTCAGGGCTCAGGGATGGCCACCAGTGCTCGTCTAGGCCATCACTGGTCATTGCACCAGGGTCTGTTCACTATGCAGGAGAGAGATGTAAGTAATGGTAGAGCTTCTATATCCTCATGATGCAGGGGCTGCGTAAGATGTTAGACCAGGTGCCAGATATTTATAACCCACTGGTTAGTAACTTTACAGGCTCAGGCCTCAGACAGACGAAAAGTCCATCAGGTTTCAAATACTACTTTGCTACGCAACCTTGTAAAGCACACACTGAAGTTGGGCGAGTCAGTTTAGATTCTGATATCCAGTTTCTATATTACTCCTTGTATGTAAAGCACATCTTCCATAGACAGTACAGAGATTGCCCATCCCCTTTTTCCACCTCTTCGTGCCCCATTCTTCCTTCTTCTTCTCCTCTCCCCCTTTACTTCCTCTGCCTACTTCTCCTTCTTCCCCTTCCTTCCTTCTGATGGTAGCATGGGCTGCAGGAAGAAAGAAAACACTGGAAACACAGAGGCGATTAAGTGATTTGCCCAGAATCCTAGGATGGTAACGTCGACACGGAGACTCGAACCTGGTTCCCGCCAGCTCCGAAGTCGACAGCTCAGGCCGTTATGCCACATTCTCACCCCTCAGTGTTGTCTAGGATTTCTTAGTGGATTATGGGAAGATTGAGACATTTGAATCCTTTTACTAGCATCATGGGTATTCAGAATTTGTGGATTTCTCTGGAGGGGACTGAGAAAATATCCAAAATACAGCAAACTTTTGCTTTTTGGGGGAAGAAATGCTGCACACGAACGTTTTTTCTCCTAAAAAAGGCATCAACAAAAGGTTTGCTGTGCTAAAATCACCATCTTCCCGGAACAAGCAAAGCTGAATCCCCCAAAAATCTTTTGCTATAGTTTTGGCTTGTTTTTTAAGAGGTAGCCCATTTTCCTGAATTTTTGTGCTATTAACCTACTGCCAGTTTGTGGTGGAAACAGGTGTGGAACTCATGGGTGATCCCAGAAAGGTATGCATTTCTGAAAAGTAGACAAAATTCTGATTTCAACAAGGGGTCATTTGTGTACATCCCTCAAGGTTTTCCCAAAGAACCAAACTGTTGAATGATAAAATATTGAAAATGAGTGGGAAAAACAGTCATAAGTGACAATGTTTTCGTCTGTAACTTCTTGTCACAATGGTCTGAGTTACAAAAGCAATACATAGTTATGTCTGACACATGTTTCTGGTCATTTCACTATATAGGGTTTGTTGGTTTTCCAAGAACATGTAAAACCCAGAGCCAGCCACTGAGCTGCACCTTGCAATGATTTTTCATAGGGTACCAACTATTCAGCAAATCATATGGTAACATATAAAAATTGAAAAAGGGGTGTGAAGGAAACCTATGCATTTCTGACATCACCCAAGACACTGAGTTTAGGAACATTGGTTATGTGTACACCTCTGAATTTGGGGTTACCCATACTATCATATGATTCAGAAGACATTTTGTAAAATGTATTTTCTCTTGCTTACTGGGATGCGGGGATTCTGCACAAACTCAGAACTATGCGCAGGAAAACAGGACCTCGGTGTATAGGGGCTGAACCTTCCTACCACCTTAGTACCCAAAATCCCAAAACCGACTAGCTATAGTGTCTCATTCGTTCTCCTACATAAACATGAAGCTACAAATGATTAGACAACCCAGAACACAACACTCCTGACTCTCTCAGGAATCGCGGTAGCAAGACATATCCTTTCGCTCACCCACTTGTAGTTGTCCACAATAAGAATGGTCAGTCACTGTTATAGTTCAAAATGTTTATTTTAACTATTGTGCTCTATAATGCAGTATACGAGCCACTACCAGCAGCGAAATGCATAAACCTAGAACAATTAGCATTGTTACAATTCCATAGAATATAAAGGGGGATGTCATCATTTACAGACAGTGGAAAAAGGACTATAAGGCCTAACCACCCTCTCCTTGGTAAGGTGAAGTTTATTATATAAAGGAAGATCTCTGGGCTTTGTCAGCAGACCCCATACCTTAGTGCCTAGATGGACGTTTTACATCATAGGAACAGCATAGCTCTTCTCCCTGGAAAGGTCCCTCTCCAAGTGTGTGTCAGAACAACATGCATCCCCGTAATATCAAAGCACGAGTTTCCAGCAGCGCAGCTGTGTTAGCATGTTTTGTCTAGATGCTAGGGACTGACCAGAACAGAATAACAAGGGGCATTGTTTATCGACCTTGCACATCGTGTTCAGACTAAACTCCAGGAACAGGCAGAGAACGCAGAAAGTTCTCATGTGAAAGGCACAAACAGAGTCTTGCAAAATAAATTCATGTAGTAACGTGCACAAAGGCAGCATCATGGCAGCAGAGCTCATGCTAACTTAGCAATGTCGACAATGACCCTAACGGCCATATAACAATATTTGGAAACGGCAAACGCAAAAAAATCCAATTGTTAATAACAAATGTTCTACTATCCTGTACTCCCACACGTATCCCAATAAAAACAGTACTCCATTTATGTGGCTGGGCCAAGTGCCTGCGACACAAAAAGCACCAAAATATTCAATTTCACCCAGAAGAATCCACACTTTTTTGCAACTTGACTAGCTATGGATTTGGGGCCTTAACTCAGCCGGCATCAAGGGACCCCTACCAAACCTGCACATTTCTAAAAACTAGATACACGGGGAGTCCAAGGTGGCGTGACGTGTGGTTCTCACCAGGGTTTCTTACCCAGAAGCCCTTGCAAACCTCAGACTTTGGCTAAAACACACATTGTCCTCACATTTCTGTGAGGGAAAAGTCTGGAATCTACGAGGAGCCACAAATGTCTTACCACACAAAGTTTACCCATGTCCCCTGATAAAAATGGTACCTCACTTATGTGGGTGGGTCTACTGCCCGCAACAGGAAAGTGCCCAAAATGCAACATGGACACATCACATTTTTCCACTGAAAACCGACCCTTTTGATGCAATTTGGGTAGCTGTGGGTTTAGGGCCCTAGTTCAGCTGGCACCTAGTGAAACCTATCAAGGTTTCACATTTCTGAAAACTAGACAGCAGGGAGAGTCCAGGGTGATAGGGCTTGTGTGGCTCTCACAAGCTTTTCTTACCCAGAAGCCCTTACAAACCTTACACTTTGGCTAAAAAAAACATTTTCCTCACATTTCTGTGAGGGAAACTTCTGGGCTATGCAAGTAACCACAAAGTTCCTATCACCCAGCATTCCCCCACATCTCCCGATAAAAATGGCACCTCACTTGTGTGGGTGGGTCTGTATCCACAACAGGAAAGGGCCCAAAACATAACATGGACACATCATTTTCTTTCATTGAAAACCGTCCCTTTTGCTGCAGTTTGGGTAGCTGTGAATTTTGACCCCTAGCTCAGCTGCCCCTAGCTCAGCTGGCACCTAGGGAAACCTACCAAACCTGCACATTTTTGAAAACTAGACACCTGGGCAAGTCCAGAATGGTGTGACTTGTGTGGAACTCACTGGGTGTTTTTACCCAGAAGCACATGCAAATCTCAAACTTTGGTTGAAAACACACATTTTCCTCAAATATTTGTGAGGGTAACTTCTGGAATCTGAAGAAAGCCTCGAATTTCCTACCACCCAACATTCCTCCACATCTCCCAATAGCAATGGTACCTCACTTGTGTGGGTGGGCCTCGTGCACATGACAGGAAAGAGCCCAAAAAGCAACATGGGCACATCACTTTTTTCCACTGAAAACTGACCCTTTTGCTGTCCTTTAGGTAGGTGTAGATTTTGGGCCCTAGCTCAGCCGGCACCTAGGAAAATCTACCAAAGCTGCACATTTATGAAAACTAGACACCTTGGCAAGTCCAGGGTGGTGTGACTTGTATATCTCACACCAGGTTTTTGTATCCACAAGCCCTTGCAAACATCACACTTTTGCTAAAAACACAAATTTTCCTCACATTTGTGTGAGGGTAACTTCTTGAATCTGTGGGTGTGAGGAGGGAATGGAAGCAGCCCTAAAACACTTACCTTATGAGAACGAGGACACCCACACAGCATCTAGAGAGAAAACAACACAGTTAGGAAGGGATAGGAGACTCGGGAACGACGAAGAGTAGAGAGGAAAGTAAGAATGGACACAAAGATACACCCGAGAAGGGGCAGAGACATAAGTAGGAAAGAAAAGTAATGAAGGCCTCTGGTCAACAGGGAGGCGACGGAGTAAAGGAGAAAGAGAGAGAGGATGATGCAGAAGAAAGAGGAGTAGACACGCGGGAAGCGAAGCAAGGACGTCACAATGGCGAGAACTGTCAAGAGGAGACCTCAGCCAGTGATGAGGAGGCACAGTGAGATACGCCAAGACAGCCCAAAGTTGAGGGAGAAGATTCGGGGAGTGAAGCAGAGGAAGACGCATGATATGAGGATTGGTGGGTGCCACCATCCAACGCAAAATCTTCTGCCACAACTCAGGAGAGTTGTGGCATACCCAGGGTGTTGGTGGCATCCGACTGGTGAACATGGTAACAGAAGAAACAGATTTCACCTCAAGAAACGTTGGCCCCTTTTAAAGAGACATCATGCAAGTGATACCTGGGAACAGTAACTTTTATCTACCATTGTTTTTTTTTCTTTTTTCCCTTATTTCTGTTTGGCTTCTAAACGATTATTGTGTTATTGACTCATAAAGTAGTTCTTTGTAAATGAGACAAGCCTCCGAAGCCCTATTTTCGCCCATCCCTCCACAGCGGAGAGCCACAATTTCTTACCACCATGCATTCCCCCATGTCTCCTGATGAAAATGGTACCTCACTTGTGTGTGTAGGCTCGTGCCAGAGACAGGAAAGGGCCCAAAACACAACATTGATACATCAAATGTTTCCACTTAAAATCAACCCTTTTATTGCAATTTGGTTAGCTGTTGATTTTTGTCCCTAGCTTAGTCAGCACCTACGGAAACTTACCAAACCCAGACGTTTCTGAAATCTAGACACCTTGGGGAGTTCAGGAAGGTGTGCCTTGCGTAGATTCCACACCGTTTTCTTACCCACAGTGCCCTGCAAATAGGTTTGCCACCTTTCCACAGAAAAATACCAACAATTTGTTTACGTTTTAAGATTTTGCAAAGGCCCAGACATTATACACAAATAGAACTTAATAGGGGTATCTGCAGTACATGGTGTAGGGCTCAGACACAATCCATGGAAACCTACCAACCACAGACATTTTTGAAAACTAGACACCTAGGGTATTCCAGGGTAGTGCACTTTGCCTAGATCCCACAATTTTTTCTCACCCACAATGCCTTGCAAACCTCAAACTTTGCCTAATATCATGCATTTTCCTTGCATTTCTGTTAAGTAAACTTCAATAATCCGGAGGGATCCACAAACTTCCTGGGGTGGCAGAAAAGCTATACTGCCTTTGTCGGGGGGTAGGGCATGACCCTGTGCATTGTAGACAGCCCACAACCCTTCTGTTTTACTTTTTTCTATTTATCCCTGGTGTCTAGTGGTCTTTCTGCCCGGCCTCCCCTGCCGGAGGAGGCATATTGGGGCAAACCCCCAATCTACCCCCCGGGGGAGGGCAGAAAGACTGTTGCACCTTTTTGGGGTGGGGGCATGGCCATGCCAGTGGTGGACAGCCCCTGCCCATGGAATGTTTTTTGATTATGTAATCCTTGGTGTCTAGTGGGATTTCTGCCCCCTTCCCCGCCCACCGGGGGCAGATTGGATGTTATCACCCCCATCTGCCCCCGTGGGCGCGTAAAGACTGAATCTAGGGGGGAGTATGGTGGAGCACAAGCCCTTGCCCAAAGTGCTGCTCCCCTTGCCAAAAAAGTCCCTGGTGTCTAGTGGGTGGATCACTGCCTGGGGATCACCCTCCTGCAGTGATCTCCAAGCAGGAATCCACTGGGAAAAGATATCATTGGAAAGGGGAGATTCTCCCCATGCCGACGATACCTCTTTGAATTCAGTCAGTGCTTGGGGCTGAGATATGCCCCCCGAGCACTGATGCAGTGAAAGTGTAACAAGACAATCAGCTCGTTTTACTTTCACTTTTGTAGTAATGACATCAGAGCGCCTTGCATGCTGATCGTCATTACCCAAACAAAATAAAACAGCCTTTGGCTGCTAGGGAAGCTCTTTCCCTTTTCCACATCAGCCCAAGCTGAAAATAAAAAATGGAATCCCTTGGGTGTGCGCATTTAGAGTGTCCTTTTAAAGCCTCCCCAGCATTGGCCAATGGCCGATAGATGCACTGGGGAGGTAGAGCAGTGGCCGACACCCACACTAAAGGAACTAAATTGCAGTTGACTAGTTACACGTGGTTTCTAGTATACCTGCTTCTGGTATGTTTTTATGCACATTGGACTATGGGATGAGATTCACAAAGCCATTTGCGCTTGTGAATTGAGCTCACATGTGCAAATGGCTGCTTTTTGAGTATAAAGACAAGTTCATAAGTCACAAACACAGTTTTACTTTTCCAATTATACAAAGCTTTACTTACAAACACTTTTTATGTGAGTAAATCTTCCCCCGGGGAGGGGTTTGGGTGTTTCAGCTTCAGCATTCCCTGGAAGGTTTGGGAACACCTTCAGACACATGTATTTATGGATATTCACAAACTTTTAGATGGTCCATTTCTGCCCTGGAAAGTGTCAGAGGTTTAGGGCCCAATTCATAAAGGTAAACATACACGTGCATATTTACTCACATATATATTTACTACTACATCTAGGTCAGGGGTCTCCAATAGGTCAATCACGAGCTTTCTGTGAAGCCAGCACTTTAAACGTTGTGTGTTCAGCGAAGCTGACAGAGCAGGACACATGACAGCAACTGCAGCTCGTAGAAACCGTTTGTTTGTGGTCAACTGGAAATTTCAACAGTAAGAGAACTAGGAAGGAGAACCAGAGCCCCAGGACAACGCGCAATCACAGGAAAAAAACAGAAGGGATAGCAGGAGGAGAAATCCCTATATTATAGGGGAGGCAGCAATCCGAACAAGAGAACAGAGGATTAGATTAGAGATGAGAAAAGATGAACTACGAATGCGACCACATGAGGGATGTATCAGGAAACGTGTGCCCAGGGGATATATGAGAGTCTACCCTTGGAGAAAGATCCAATCCCGGGCAGATGAGAACCTGGTTGCTTTAGGGCACTCTGACGGCCCTGATTACCCCTGTGTTCCGGAAGTTATCTGAGATGACCAATTGTGTGCGGGGAGCACTTCAGCATTAGCTAGATTACAAAACGGACCTTTGTGACATTTACTTCTGCTTCTATAATAAATGTGAAGTTTTTATGCATGTAAGACCAAAGAAAGGTGCAAATGTAACTAAGGACCTGAATTGCCAGTCAGAACCCTGCCTAGCACTATGAAGGGCACAGTCTAATGGTAAGGACATGCTAAGGGCGCCCCCTATGGGAAGCACGTGTTTCTATTCTTAAAATAGTCCTACAGTCAGGAAATGCTTCCCTTTTAAGGACAGAGACCTTTACTACTGCTTATTTCTAATCTTAAGACACCGACCCAAGACAGAATTCTATATCAAAGAATATCGTGCTAACGACATAGCTCTATACAAAGGACACCATCTTAAGGACACAATTCTATTTTAATAATTTATTTATGTATTGGAGGAACCTTGAACAGACCTGGTATATAACCTCCCCATCATTGCAGAGCACTGGGTTACAGTTGTTAAAATATTTCACACATTCACTTACTAATGGAGGTGTCTCAGCTCCTCGTTTCCCAGGATATTAGTCTGGTGTTGGTTTGTAGTTGCACAACAATAACATTTTTACAGAAGGCATATGATGATGGGATTTCAAAGGTCCTTGGATGGATGCATTGCCTAATCTCATGATGTGGGGGAGGCGGGAGTGTTAGGAAGGGCTTCGTGATAGAAGTCACTAGACATGGCTCTACTGGAAGAATTGATGCTTTGAACCTGAACTCTGTTTCCTCAAAGGGGTGAGGTGATGTTAGCATTGCCTGCAGACTGGCAAGAGAAATGGGGCTATAAGGGTTATCGGATATTGCATCCTCCTTTGCAGTTAGTTGAAGTCAAAGAAAGTGTGTAAGTCATTGCAGAGTCACTGACTTGGGCATGGGGTGAGTATAATTCTTTCCATGTTGCTTAATTCTTGGAAACATGTTCAAGATTTTCCTGGACAGACTGGTTGCCTCATAGATGAGCTCCAAACTGTATGATCTTTCTTTTGGCCTGATTAGTTTTTGGTATCTTCTTCTGGGCGTCACACTGGATCAGGTCTTATTCTGCCTTTAAACCGTGCTATTGGCTTTCTAGTATCTTGTTGGCTTTCTTAAGTCCGGCGAGCCCTTTAATACACTATTCGGTGTTTGCTTTAGCTTTGGGCTTCACCTTAATCTTTTTCTGGGTGTGACTTTATTAAGCTTATCTGAGATGTTGCTGCATGTGATGTATAGGGTGTCTTCTGGATTACACTTATTGCGAAGGGTATTTCAGATCACAGTGAATATCTTTTCGTAAAGCCACAATGTTTATGGGTGTGGCTCTATGTTAAGGGCACACAACTATTACAAGTACCAGATTCTGTTCCCCGATTTATTCCTTTGGACAGAGCACTATAGTCTTCAGGACATTCTAAGGACAAATTCTTAAATTAAGAGCATGCAAATTTTGTTAACTAGCAGTTATGTGAACAGCTACGGCTCTCCTTTCGATGACCTCAAAGCACTCAGAGTCTAACCAGAAGAGATGGATTTGAACGAGTATGTGGAATGTGAGCTGCTAATCGGTAAGGCAGAAACCTTGTCCAATTATCTTCAATTCTTAATCCCTAGTCAAGAACACAGTGCTGAGGGGAGGGTTCCACTCTTTGGATGCAATCATATAGTCTTACAATATGTGCATGTTTTAATTCTAAGTGTACAATCTGTAGAATATGGTTCTATTGTAAGGGCAGGGCACGAGTGGGGGGGTACACGCGGGTACACGGCGTCCACCCACTATTTTCACAGGGTGGACGCTGTCCACCCTGCTAAGAAGTTGGGCCCCACAGAAATAGGTTGAACTTGTCCCAGTGTAATTTTGAGACACCGGGACACGTTCATCAGCTCCTGCATGGTCTGCTTTCGATGCACAGCAGCAACATGCAGGCAGCGAGGGGGCTTTTTTTTTCACCTCCAGCTGGGCACGATAAAGACAGAAGTTAAGGGGCCATCAGGCCTCCTTTTGATGAATATGGGACAGGAGACGTCCTGGAACCTCACAAATGCAAATGCAGCTGCGAGGAAACAAAAGCACACAGCTTGTTATCTCTTCACAGGTACTTAAGAGATGCATGCTTTTTACTTTGTTGTATATAAGTGCATGCACTGTAAGAATGTCAGATGGGTTAGTCTATCTCAGTATTTACACAAATAACAATTTAAACAGCACTATTTTATTTCTTTTATAGCACTACTCATTCCAATGCAGAGTGTTAGAGCGCTTTACATAACATACACATTATCCATTCCAAATAAATCATTTAAGTGTGTAAATTAATGTACAAGATGTGTTACATAACACAGTCAGGGTTACAAGGTGTAGGAGTCAAATACCCTTCATAGCTCACTGTGGTCTACTAGAAGGATTACAATTTATTAACTGCAACTAACAAAAGGATCTCTGTGTTCAAAGCAGTAATCCAGTTACCCAGCTACATAAAATAAAAATCTATGATCTGCATGTTACATGATATACTTTGCAGGAGACAACTTTTTTTAAAAAACATATTTTATTGCATTTTCAGTTGGCATATGTTATAACATACACATATTAGAGCATCACTTCCAGTGAGGTCACTTCCTGTGATGCCACGTGGAATGTCACACGTCGTGACATCATGTGCTTTGATAGCATGCGTCATGATGTCACTTGCATACTGCCTGACTTGGTCAGTCCCCCCACTTCTTTTTTTAGGACTTGTGCCTTGTGTAAGGGCACAGTCCTTTTACTTACATATATAATTATATAATATATACAAAACCAAAGAAGAACAAACAATATCAGTACATCAGTATTAAAGACACAGTCTGGTACTAATGACAGTCTATGTTCAGATCATTCTCGAATACTAGTAACACTCGGATATATTGCTGAGGCACCATAGGCTAGCTGTTTCATGGATCAGGTCGCATTGCGGGCTCTATTTCCACAGAGACTTCAATGTGACTGGCAATTTGTGGGCTCTGCTCGATACACCAATGCATCCCAGAATATGGTGAAGAATACGTCTCAAAGACTCGCAGAAATCCTCCCTCATCAATAGTCAAGACTCAGTGCGTGAATCCATGCAACCAGCTGCAAATGCAGATATGGGCCTTAAATGGACAACATAGATCGCTCTTTGCATTCACATTCACGGTGTGCCAGCATTGCACCCTTGTCTCCAAAGGGGACAGGCACAGGGGTTGCAGTGCCAAAAAGAGGTCCACTATGTAAGGGACAGCGGGAGGAGTTTTCAGCTTACCATGGTACCACTGTCTCCTCTCCCCGTGCACAGAGCTATGTTTTGCACAAGCAAAACGTTCCCTCACAGACAGCTGCTACTCAGCGAACAGTTACCAACAGACAAGGGTAGAGGGTATACCTTTCGATACTTTGCAGCTTCACGAGCAGTCACAAGCATTAATCTATTTCCTTGAGAATTGCAAAGAAGGGGGAACAACGCGTTGCTGCCTGCTTTCCCTACTGGTAGAAAAGTACTGATGTTTACTTTCAAGGGGTTCTGTTCTGTTCAATGCAGAAGAAAGAAGCGTTATCTGAGTAAGGCGCCCTGTAAACGTACAGTTCAGCCTCCATGGAAAGGAATGAGGACAGAGAAGGCCATGCATTTCAAGACATCAAAGCAAAAGGAGCATAACCCAAATCAAAGGATTTTGCTGTGTGCAGATTGGGCTGGGAGTATCGGAATCTTCATAAACTTAAAAACAGGTGAATTTCCTCATAATCTTAATTCATTTAGACCTAGATTTAGAGTTTGACGGACATGTTACTCCATCACTAATGTGTTGGCTAGCTGGTCTGCTTTATTACAAGTGCATTATATTCTATGGCACAACACTAATGAAATCCCCTCTTGGGCCACTGGAATCAAAGGGTGGTACCTAGCCCAATTTGGCACTGACAGTTTAGAAACAGAAGCATGTTGCATCTGGCAAGGTGGTTCTCAGGTCTGGATAGGGTTTCAGGAACACATTCCATAGTTGAGCCCATTGGGAACGTTCTGCATGATAGCAAAAAGCTGTGTATGCCAGTTCACGTGTCTGGTCTCTGAAGCTAGCTTTCTCATGTTGTTCTCACATCTCTCATTTCATGTTCCTCTACTGCCTTTCATGTACCATGATCTTTCCAGTCATAATAAGACTCTTTCCCATTGTCAGAACATTCCCAATATCAGAGCAGCAGTAAATATCTGTTATAATTCACCTACGGTAGCAAAGCAGAGCACATAAGGCGTAAGATCCATAGCTGAAACCCAAAGAGACTTCAACAACTTACATTGAATGGCTGGATTTCTCATTTATGTGATTGACACAAACTGTGCTCTGCAGTTGCCCAATTACTTATCTATGGTAATGCCTTTTTCAGTACAGAGTCAGACTCTATTTAACTGCAAACTCCACACCTTGTGAATATCCCCAGGCACCAGTCTGGATCCTGAAACATTTGATAGCAATTCTATAGCGCATCGGTAGGTGGCGTTGTACCGCTCTGTGTCGGATCTGTCCCACCCCTGATGTGACATTGGAGTCCCTATCTCTACACCACCTCTATGTGCTGAGGTCAGTCGATCGCTGCCTGTGTTGTTGGACAAAGAGCCCATAGAAATCAGAATGTACCAGTGTGCAGTTTTCTATGTTGGAAACTTATTAGTGTACTATATGCGTTCATTCCACTGAATGGTGAGAAGGAAGGTTGGTGAGGGATCTGCGGTTAGATAGAGTCTCTACCCGAAAAGGCATTACCATAGGTAAGTACCCTGTTCTTCTAATAGAGACTTCTAACCGCTGATTCGTCACCTTGTGAATAGATACCAAAGCAGGTGGTGGGTCTGTGGAATGGCTCAGACCAGGAAATCCTGCACGACAGACCGGGCAAGGGGCCCATCTCGGCAGACCTGGTTATCCAGGCAGCAGTGCTTCGTGAACGTTTTAGGGACACCCATTTAGCAGTCAGACAGTTTTCCAGGACTAGCACACAGCACCAGTGCAAGGGTTACAGCCTTTGCTCTGGTGGAATGAGCATGCAAGCCTTCCGGGGATGCCTCTTGGCTATCCCATGGCAGATTTTGATGCACAAAACAATTGATTGGGAGATAGTCCTCTTTTATACCACTTCCCCCTTTTTCGCTCCAGAGAAGCACCAAAAAGTTGTTTGTTGAAGAGATGAGCTCTGGTCTGATCGATGAAAAAACTGAGGGGTCTCCTAGGGTCAAGATGGTGGAGCTGCTCTTCTTCCTTAGAGGGGTGGGGTGGAAAGAGCAATGGCTATCTTCGGCAAGAAAGTTACTTTTGTCTGGAGAACCAACTTGTCCCGGAAAAGGATGTGTATGGTTATTACATAGACAAAGTCTGACGTTAGCTCACTCGCCAGACAGATGTTATTGCAATGAGAAACACATTTTGATAGTGAAAAGGCAAAGGGAAACTGTGCATCTGTTCAAATAGAGTGCACATCAAGTAGGTGAGAACCGTTTAAGGTCCCACTGTGGCGTCACAAAAAGTGTTGGCGGTAACATGTGGATCAGCCCTTTTAAGAAATGCATCACAACATGATTTGAAAAGAGAATGCTGATCTGGTAAGTGCAGTAAGGTCGAAACAGCTGAAAGATAACCTTTAACTATGGCCACTGCAAGGCCTTGCTGGGCCAGGGAAAAAAATGAAGAGAATATCAGAAAACGTTGCAATCAAACGTGAAATGTCACGAGAGGAACACCACAAAAAAAGACTTCTCCCAGCGTACTGTGTATACAGTTTTGGTTGATGGACGCTTGGCTGCCAAGATGACACCAACCACTTCAGGAGAAAGATTGAAGCATATCGATTATCGCCATTCAATTTCCACGCATGGAGATGTGGGTTGTGCAGGCTTGGCTGCTGGACCCGGCCCTTCTGCTACGATAGGAGGTCTTCCCAAAGTGCAATCCAGATTGGAGGACATATGCTCTTGGCCATAATTTCCAGGTACCACACTCTCCAAGCCCAATCCGATGCCACAAGGATGACTTGGGCCTGGTCTCTCCTGTTCTGATCTTTTTCAGTATTCGGAGCAGGAGAGGCATAGCCGGAAAGGTGTACAGGAGTCCCCAGCCCTAGTACAGATGAAAGGTATCATACAGAGAGAATTGCCTTTGGAACGCCAATGCATAAAAAGCTTTGATACTGCATGTTTTATGTGGTGGTGAGAAGATTGAGCCAGGGTTGTCCCCATTGCTGGAAGACACCCAGTGCCACCTCTGAGTGTACATGCTATTCATGATCTACTAGTCTGAGTTTGCTCGCTCTGACTCTTTGGGGTGAATCTGCCTTTAGTTGCCAGTCGTCGGGTATGGAAAGACTGGTATTCCCTACCTATGCAGATGGATTGCGACCACCACCATCACCTTAGTGAACGTCCAAGGTGCACTGGTAAGGCTAATGAACAGCATTGAAAACTGCTTGTGTTCTTGGCCTACATGAAACTGTAGGTAGTGCCTGTGGGATCTGCAGGACAGGGATGTGAAAGTAGGCGTCCTGCAGATCCAATGCCACTATCCAGTCTCCTGGGTCCAGGGCAGACAGATCTTGGGCCAGGGTGAGCATTTTAATTTGTCCTTCCAGAAGAAGTTCAGAGGGCAAAGAACTAGGATGGAACGAAGGTCTCCGTCCTTCTTCTGCCCCACAAAATAACAGAATTAACAGCCAGTCCTGATCTTTGATGCCAGCACCCTCTCTATTGATCCCTTGGCCAAGATAGTATTCTCCATAGAGAATGGACAAGTGGTTCTCCAGAAGGTGATGTGGTGTGAGTGGCATATCAGGAGAATGAGACAGAAAGGTTAAGGAGTATTCATGTTCCATGATCTGAAGCACCCATTGGTCAGATTAAATGCTCCTCCAGCCGGGTAGGTGGAAGGTGACACGTTCTCTCACTAAGCGATCAGGAGGTGCTGAGGGTGAATTAAAGTGGTTTTGCAGCAGCTGCTAGAGGGGGTAGTGGGATTTGGGCAGCATGTTGCTCCTGGGGGGGGGGCTGGACGCTATTGGCCTGATCTACTGCCCCTACCTCGAAAGGACTGAGAGGCCTGCTGTTGTGGTACGTTCTGACATTGCCTCTGCTGATATACCCCACAAAAGACTCAAGAGGCAAATTTGCTGGGGGAACTGCCGAACAGGCAGAGCTAGGCCTTGAGAGATTACTGTGGCCTTGCTCTCTTCCTCTCCAAAGCTGAGTCCATGTTCGCTCCAAAAAGGCGAAAGCCATCAAAGGGCATATCCATTAAAGATTGCTGGACTTCACTGGAGAAGCCCATGGAGCAAATCCAGGCATTGCGCCTCAGCACCATGCAGGTCCAGATTTCCCTACCCAGACAGTTAGTAGTGTTCAAGCCTGAGCGAATGGAGTACTTTGCCGCATCCTGGCTGT
This sequence comes from Calotriton arnoldi, assembly GCA_963921515.1. NCBI lineage: Eukaryota > Metazoa > Chordata > Amphibia > Caudata > Salamandridae > Calotriton > Calotriton arnoldi. The sequence continues at coordinate 849,131 of CAWUFW010002084.1, read as the reverse complement.
CTTGAATCAGATGTTGCACTGTTGGCCGGGTGTCCTCTGGGACAGCAAGCAAGATTTCTGTCACTCTGTTCCGCAATGCATTTGAGTACCTCCCCAGGAGGTAGCTGGTGTTTAGAGACCTGAAAGAAAGTCTGGCAGGGGAGAACATGCGCTTGGCGAATGCATCCATGCATTTCGACTCTCTTGTGTAGTGGTTGGAAATAGGGTTTCACCACCAAGCTCTCCAGAGTGGTGTGCTGTAAGAGGAAGTCCACATCCCCGGGGGCTGGTCTGTGCCGCCTTGTCACTTGCCTATTGATTGGAGAACAAGTTCATGGCTTTGCCCAGGTGCTCCACAGCACATCTGTGAGGGCCTCATTAAAGATTAGCAGAGGTTCTTGGGCAGTTTGTGCAGCATTTAGGACTTCTGTCAACATGTTGGTCTTGACCTCTGTGGTGGGTAGGGTGAGGTCCAGTACTTCTTCCACTCTCCTGATCACGGTGACAAAGGAGGTGGATTCTTCTGTTGCCATAGTAGGTTAGGGGATGAAAGACAAATGTCTGGAGAGATACCAGACCCAGCGGCGCAACAAGACCCAAACTTTGGGACTTGGGGGATAACACTTCCAACAATGGGATGGCACAAGTATTTCAAGCAATGGGGGGGTATCCTTATCACCAATATAAGAAAACAAATTGACAAACTGTAATTTAAACATATTGGACAAACCTGATGCAATAAGAACGAACAGATATTTGCAGATTGAAAATTGCTCAAATCCACATGACAGTTATCTTTGAAAAGTAGATTGAGTGTTTGACAATTTAAAAACAGCTTGTACAGATTTGAATCCAAAGCACATTAGATGAGTTTTCACAAAGTTACTTCAAGACAATAACCCTTTTATGTCAATTTGCTAATTCCTTCTGTGGCAGGACAATTTGCTTGTGAAATATTTATAAGTGCAAGGCCAGGAAAAGACTCTTGACCTGTGGTTGACTGGTGGTCCAATTTTAGTTTACCCATTGGAACACTGCAAAATATTCATGTTTAACGCTACCCTTATATGCAGGTCTCAAAGTAGTATGCATAGTGGTGGGATACCAAACAATAAGCTGGGGGGAGGGGGGTGACTGACAAGTCACAGGTTCAATTCCCTAAAATACCTTTCCTGCCTCCTAAGATTAAATATGTGCTAATAAGTTGGTAATATTAGTGCCTGAAATTGCACTGCCACGCATCTGTACTACATTAAATTAAAATGGAATAGTTGCTGTTGGCATGCCACATTGAGCAGTTTCCATATTTGTAGCATAATTGATCCACATCTAGGCAAAAATGTGTCAGGCTGTTATCGAAGAGCTGGCAAAAAAAGGTGTCTTGATATATCTTTGTAAAGGGTATTATCAGCTGCGGTGCTAGCCTAGAATGTAGCGGTCTAGCTGGACTGCAGATGCAAAGTTGTTTTATATGAAAATAGTTTCCAATTTCAAGTGTCTGTAGAAGATTACAATGTTGAAAAGAATCAAACACAAGGGAGGGTTCAAGTAATAGGCAATTTGGTACTCCATTTGAATCCATTATAGTTTTTAAATCATCCATTGTGGAAACCAGTGCTGCTTCAGACACAAACTATATCAGAATCTGTTTTGGTAATCTGAGAGAAGGCTATTTTCTTTCATGAATGAGGATATATGTCTTGAGGCAGATCTTTCAATCTATTTGCCTAGGAATAGTTAGTGATTGGCAGCTAGCTGGTAGCTAAAAGGAACCTTTGGTTGAAGGCCTGCTTGTGTTAAGGCACGTTTATGCAAGACATTTAGAGTTCCTTTAGGCAGATACCTTTGTCCAAGGAGGAGTTGATAGTTCTGACTGGATTAACTGCAAAGCTATTCATGAGGATGATCTTGAACATATGAGTGGGATTTGGGTCTGCATAGTGATCATGCTCGCCTAGAAGCTTTTACAACCTGGATGAAGTCCTGAGTGGTCAGAGGTTAAAAGTGATTAACTGGCTGTTTTTTACATGTTTTATTTTCTGTCTGGAGGGTTGGACGTAATGCAGGTGTGCCATTCATGCAGCAAAGGCCAGTGGTGAGGCCTCCTGCTGTGCTGCCATGGAATAAGGATGTTCTAAGGTAGTACCACTTCAGGTACTGTGGCTGGATGACCCTTTTTCTTGTGAACTCCTCTAGGGGGCCTTTGTTTGTGATCTCAAGGCCCATCATCAGCTCTCTCTGTTCAGATCTCCCGTCTCATGTTTAAGTATCTTGACCACTGTCTACTCTCCAGGCTGTAGGTCAGCCCTTCAGTCCGCAGATCAGATCTCCGGGACATAACAAAGGTCTTGCTGAAGCATGGCAGGCATCAGGTCTCCTGGCTTGTTGGCTTACCTTGCTCTAATGAGCTTTCCTTGCTACCTATTCTGGGTTCTTCATCAGAAGAAAAGAAAATAAACACTTCATGCTGCTCACCACTTAAAGGGTGAACGGCGGTTATTCCTGGAGCCGTGTGCTATATACACATGGGCAATAATTGGAAAGAATATATATTTAGTCCAATGATTTATACATTCAGACACAAATATACATTAGTCTAGTATCTATGAAGTGTCACATTTTCAGGGGGTCACTGTTAATTTAATACAAAGATTTCAATGGAAGTCAAGGCACAATGGGTGCAGCTAGGAGCTGTGCAAGATTATTGCCATTAATGGCATTAAAGGAAAGATATGATAACAGGGTGATTATGAATAAAAATAGTTTTTATGCTTCTGGAAGTCATCAATACTCCAGAACACATGACATAACTCTGAGCATTAGCCTGGAAGATTTCAAATACGGGTATAGTGTTGTGATAGGCTTTTGAAAAGCACCTTAGTTAACAGATGTCGTTCAGAACTTCTGAGATTTGGAAATGTACTTTTTAGTTTGGAGTTCACAGCCCAGCTGTTGCTAGAGTTATGTGATCAACAGAAAAAGTGTTTCAGAAGCACACCTGAGAGAGGGGCTTTGGCTCCACCTACATGTTGGTTACCTTGAGTACAGCATTTTATTGGACAGAAATAGTGTGCTGCCACCAGAAATAGTACTTGTTGCACTCCTGTTGTCTCTTGAGGGATATTCCCTTACTTAACAAATAGTAATGATATATCAGTTTGCAAGGGGTAGACCCCTTCACCATACTGTAATTTTATTACTGAAGAATATTGCTCTACAAGCCAGCAACAGTATGACCATCAGAAGCATCAGGGCACGGTCACTGAGTGCATTAACTAGAGTGCAGATTATGTTTTGACTGTTGGGCTAATCCTATTGGTGAATAGAACTTCTCAATAAGGTTGTTTCCCTCATTCAAAATGGCAGCTGCATCCTCAGTGATGATGCTGAAGCACCTGAGTCTGTTCTTCTTCCCCATTTACGTTTCTGCAATGCAGAATAAGCAGTGTGTCCCGTCTACCCATCCCGGCACTCCACCAGATGCATCAGTCACTACAGCCACATGCTGATCCTTCCTCCCACACCGACTAACTGCCCAGTTCACTCTCCCCAACTGCAGTGGCCCGTGCAGAGCCAGCTCCCCTCTGCCGCACCAGCTGCCATTGCCATGGGAGCCAGGCTCACAAAGTTATTGGTAAGGCATAGATCACATGACCCAATTTTGAATATGAAGTGGAAAGAATTATAGATGAGGCAAGAGGGGCTTAGCCAATTTTTAAACGTAAGCAACTTCATTTATTTTTAGATTAAACAACGCTGTTAATTAATTAATTAATTAAACTTTATTCGATTTGATAAACAAATCATAAAAGCATATAAATAACAGATCATTCATAAAATATTTCATTGCCAAATTTCTGCTCCTAACCTCTCAGCACACCAAATGCCCACTCTCCTCTTACACTGCCAGTTGTGCTCATCAGCAGCAGCTAAAGATCTTTGAAAACAGTGGGGTGTGATACTCCCCCCCGAATTCCAGCAAGCAAAGCGAGTAAACAGACTTCGTCTAGGCGGTTTCAAGGAGAGTGGGTGCTCTCCCCTGAGAATGTTTTTCTTTAAAGATATGGGATCATGGGATTTGCCCGCCAGCTCCAAGATGACCCTAAAGGTACAATTGGACTCAAACAGATACAAAATGGCACTCATGGTAGAGGATTGTTGCCAAGAGGGACATTGATTGACAGTGGAAGAATGCGGACTCTCCACCTCTAAAAGGTTTGAAAAGGGTGCGTGGCCAAGATGGCGGCTCGGTAGGGCGCGAATTTCCGTCCCTCTGGCCCCGCCGATCCTTAGCATTGTATGTGCCCCATCCTCCGGTCCTTAAGCTGCGGAACACTGACCGGTACCGGCTTGCGCCGACTCTGGCGCTACTGTGGGATCTTCCGACGGCCGCATATGCGCTCCTGACTGGGTTCCTGCTGAGACCGCGACGGAGCTCCCCTGAACGAGGCGGCGGCGCGCTTGGTGAGGCCTGAGTGTGCACTGCGGCAGCGCGGGACAGACGAGCCCCGGAGCACCCGCTCTGATTGAGTGCAACCCTGAGCGCCTGCCAGAGGATCCAGTGGACGAGCTGCCCTCGCGTTACGGGAGTGCGAGGGCGGCCCAGAGTGCGGCCTTACGGACGCCCGCCATTTTGCTGCCTTCCCTGCCCTGGCCGGGCCCGCGCGCTGGCGGCCGCGGACCTGGGGGCCTTGGATTGCGCCTCCCGGAGCCTGAGAGAGCTCCCTATCTAGCGACCCGCCCTGCCTGGTGAACGGAATGTCGCCCAGCACGCCGAAGGTGCGGCAGGACTGCCCGGAGGAGGGCTTGCCTTTAGGCCGCCATCTTGTCTCCTTCCCTGGCCTGGCCGAGCCTACGGACGAGAGAATGCTGGGCCTGGAATCTGGAGCTCTCTTCACGTGAAGCCTGAATGAGCGACTGCCCCGGCAGCCCACCCAGCTTGGCGCACGGATTGACGCCCAACGCAGCTGTGGACCATCCGGAGTGTTCCGTGCCAGCAATCTGCTCACCGGTGAGTGCGGCCTTCGCCCCGACAGCGATTTTGCCTGTGCGTGCCTGACACCTGCACACCGCAGCGGCGGCGGAGCCCGAGGCCTGGCGTCGCCCGAGGGTGAGAGCCCGGCAGATCATCACCCACTTCCCTCCCGGGCTCTGCTGCTGGCTAGGGGTGAAGGCTGAGGGGCTCAGCCCGCTCTTTATGCAGGACTGCCTTCCGGGCACCCCACTCGGTTGGTGGTGGGAGCTGCCATAGACATTGCTGCCGGCCCTAAGAGATGCCCAGTCCAGCGCAAGTATTGGCACTCTGCGACGCAGCAGATCGCTGGGTGGGCTCCACGCCGGACAAAGGCTGCAGGTACTCAACTGCCCCCTGTGTGAGTGGTATATGCCGGCTGTATTCCACAGATACAACGCAGGCCCTGTTAACTAGCCCAGCCAGGTCACCTGGGGTACATCTGAGTACAGACGGCCTACGGGACTATAGAACTGCGGGCCTTCCCTAGCTACCTTCTTGGCACCATCGCGACGAGATGGCCTCGGCCCGAGTGAAAAGGGAGAAGTTCCTCAAAGAACTGCTACTGAAACAGTCCAGCGGCACGGAAGCGTCCCAGGGGGTGCCCAGAGACCAGGGGCACTCGGATTCGGTGGAGGGTGCGGACAGCCCGGCCACGAAGGCCTTCATGATGGAACTGTTCTCCGCCATTAAAGAGGACATCCTTGACATGAAGGGCCAGCTCTCTGCAGATCTTAAGGAAGTGCGTCGCGACGTGGATGAAGTGGGTGAAAGGGTGGCCGTCCTGGAAGAACATGAATTGGCGCGAGAGGAAGATCTGCACCAGCTACAGCAGGAAGTCCTCCGGCTGCGGGATCAAAATCTGGATCTCCAGGCCCACGTGGAAGATTTGGAGAACCGCTCTCGACGGAACAACATTCGCATCCGGGCGGTACCCTGGAGAGCTGAAGGTGATAATCTTCGAGAGTATGTCCTATCCCTCTTTCGACAGGTGCTGGGGGACGACTGTCCACAGGAAATCCAGATGGATAGGGTGCATCGTGTAGGCCTGCCCAGAGGTGAGAAAGCCTCCCCACCCGATATACTCGTTTGCGTACACGACTTCCAGCTCAAAGAACAGATCTTGCGCAAAGCTCGAGCAGTTCAGCCGATCCAGTTCCAAGGGCACTCACCAGCCCTCTTCCAGGACCTCGCAGCGTCCACCCTAGCCAAAAGGAGGGAATTTCGAGTGGTCACTTCCTATCTTTGCGACAAAAGTATTCCATACTCCTGGGGCCATCCCTTTCGCATCATCTTCAAACATCAAGGGAAACTGCGGCAACTGCGCTCCCTCGCTGAGACCCTTGATCTGCTGGGGTTGGAAGCCGACACAAACTCGGAGCGGAGAGACGGCCCCAAAGACCGGGCCGCACGACGACCCCCTAGATGGCGCACTGTTGGTCAGCCGGCGGCTTCTGCAAAGCCAGACCCGGAGGAAACATCATCCCACCTCCACCAGTATTAAGCAACTCCACTGGCTCGCCGTTCAACGACGGGTAGACTTCAAAGCTCTTTGCCTAGTGCACAAAGCTTTATATGGTGGTGGTGCCGATGATCTGCAATCGTTGTTTCCCCTCTATGAGACATCTCGCTGCCTTAGATCCACAAATACTGGACTGGTATACACCCCCAAGATAAAAAGAGTGAGGTGGGGAGGAAAGGGTTTTTCCTTCCAGGCAGCAAAGCTGTGGAATTCACTCCCAGTACAGCTACGACTACAGTCCAGCAGGTCGCTCTTTAGGAAAAACATCAAAACCTGGCTCTTTTCCAAACTCTAATTCCATCAGCTGTCTTGGTATGCTCACTCCTTAGCGCCGAGACGCCTCGGCAATAGTGCGCTCTATAAATACTCAGTCAGTCAGTCAGATGGCGAAGGAACGTGAGGCGGTGATCTCTTCCCTCTCTCAACCCCACGACCGTTCGTGTTCCCCTTGAGCACTCCAACCTGGATCGAGGGGATGGCAGTAAGGGAACGAGGCCAGAGGGGCACAGGAGAAGATTACCCTTCCTGACTCAGTAGACTGCCCCTCTGCGGCCCGTGGTTCGCCAGGTACTTTGTTTCACGGTGTTCCGCTGAGGTCATGTTCCCTTTTGGTCTTTCATACCAGACGGACTTATGTCTATTGTTCTTTTATTGTTCTGAGTTCGTGAGGGTTGTTTTCTGTTCTCCCTACAGACGGACTCATGGCTATTGTTCTCTTATGGGACTATGTTATTTCGAGATGTGTTTTTTTTGTTGCATTTTTGCTGGGGTTACTTTTGGGGATTTCCCGTATCAGGCACTGCGATTATGGCTCCTCCTTACTGGCCCTCGCACTCTCCAGCCCATCATTCGCGCTGCGCTCCCTTTGCTCTGGGAATCCTTCTTGCATACTCACCTCCACTGGCTATGCCTAGAGACCTGAAAATTGTGAGCCTCAATGTTCAAGGCTTAAACCACCCCACGAAACGCGCTGCGATCCTCTCCCTCCTTGAACAGTCCGACGGAGATATCTGTTTGCTTCAGGAGACTCGCTTGCTCACTAAAGATACTACCCGCATGCGCTCCCGGCGCTTTCCGCGCCAATTCTGGTCTTCCGGAGTGGCGAAAAAGAATGGGGTGGCCATTCTACTGGGGGCTAAATTTGATGGCAAAGTGTTAGCTACCTTCTGTGAATCCAAGGTTAGGGTTCTGGCCCTTAGGATACAATGGGGGTCCACTGTCTTCACTCTGTTTAATATCTATGCACCCAATGCGCATCAGGAGGCCTTTCTTCGCAGACATGTGACGGAGGATCTGGCTTCCCCGGACTCTGCACTGATAGTAGGTGGGGACCTAAACTTAGTCATGGATAACGACTGGGACCGTTCTGGGCAGCGCTACACTCAGGTAGGAGCCCTCTCTACAGAGGGACAGCAATGGCTAGCAGAGAGCGGCCTCCACGATGTCTGGCGCCTTAAGCATGCGGGCACACGCGATTATACCCATTACTCTGCAGCACACAAATCATACGCACGCCTGAACATGTTCCTGGTTTCCAATGCACTTCTCCCTAGGGTACATGATGCCTCAATACCTACATGATCCCTCTCTGACCACGCACATATCTCTCTCTCCTTGCGTCCCGACGGGGTTGGACATGCTCCTGCTAGGTGGCGACTGCGCGTAGGCCTCTTGCACTCCCCAGACATCGTAAAAGATGTACATACCAAGATAGTGGACTATCTCCAACATAATGATACTGGTGAGACATCCCTTGCTACTGTTTGGGACATTCATAAAGCAGTGATATGTGGGGAACTTATGGCTATTTCCTCTGCTGATGCCCGTAGGCTTAGGGAAGCCCGCTCGGACCTTGAAAATGAAGTCGCTGAGCTGGAAGCGATACATAAACGCACAGGGGCTCCGTGGGTGTGGAGGGCGATGGAGAAGAAGCAGATGCTCCTAAAACGCCTAGACCTCGATAGGGCGGAATATGCCTTGCTCCGCCTTCGACACAAGTTCTACTTGGGGGGTGACAGATGCGGGAAGATGTTAGCGCAGAAATTGCGTGCCAGGGCAGTAGCAGGGAACATCCCCTTTCTTAAGCGCCCTTCGGGCGAGGAGATCCACCTGGACTCCCAGATTGTCGAGGAGTTCCGATTCTTTTACCGCTCCCTATATAGTTTAGATGCTCCGGACAACCCTGATGCCAGGGACTACCTGGACTCTAGCAACTTCACCCGTCTCCCGAAAGCAGAGGCAGATCCTCTGGAAAACCCCATCCACGTAGAAGAGGTTATCTCAGCCATCCCTAGGCTGAAGCTAGATAAGTCACCCGGCCCGGAGGGCTACCCTGCCCTGTTTTACAAAACATTCTGCCATGAATTGGCTCCCCTCCTAACTCGTCTGTTCAATTCCTTCCAAGACAATGGGGCGCTTACGGAATCTATGTGTGAGGCGGCGATCTCTGTCATCCTTAAACCTAATAAGGACCCCGGACTCTGTGGTTCGTACCGCCCAATTTCGCTGCTTAACATCGATGCGAAACTCTTCACGGGCATACTCGCATCTCGGCTGAATCCCTTAATGGCTGGTCTCATCGATCCAGATCAGGCGGGATTCATTCCCACACGTCAGGGAGGCGACAACACCAAGCGCCTCCTCTACCTCACCGACAGTGTTTCCCGCTCTAAGGTGGGCGCTGTGCTATTCTCTGTCGACGCCAAGAAGGCGTTTGATAAGGTGTGCTGGGAATACCTCTTCGACGTCCTTCGGAGCTTCGGATTTGGCCCCGTTTCATCAAATGGGTACAGTGCATCTATCATGCCCCACGGGCATTCGTTAGAGTTAATGGGGTTTCCTCATCCCCTTTGAGATTGCCCGGGGCATGAGACAACGGTGCCCCCTTTCGCCCCTCTTATTTGCCCTTTACATGGAACCCCTTGCGCAGAAAATCCGTGACCACCCGGGCATCCAGGGCCTCAAGTTTGGAAGCGACGTTCACAAGATAAGCCTCTACGCAGACGATGTCATCTTGTCCCTTGCACAGCCCCTTACCTCCCTTCCCACGCTGGTGGAAGAACTCGAGTCCTTTGGCCGGCTCTCTGGCTTCAAGGTGAACCTTGGCAAGTCCCAGGTCCTTAATTTGTCCTTACCACAAATACTGGTTCAGGCCCTTAAACAGTCTCTTCCCCTGCATTGATCCTGTGACCCTGTGCCCTATCTGGACATCCTTCTGACCCCCTCACTCCCACGCACGCTGGAGCTGAACTACGCGACTCTGGTGGCGCAGACACGGAAGGCGTTAGATGGGTGGGCCAAACACAATTTGTCATGGTTCGGGCGCATCGCAGCGGTCAAGATGACGATTTTGCCGCGCATACTATACCTCTTCCAGACCCTCCTGTTGGCTCCGCCACCTAAGGCCTTGCGAACGTTACAGCTTGCTCTGAATAAATTCATCTGGGGCAATAAGAAAGCATGCCTTTCGGTGGCGCAACTGTCGCGCCCCAGGGACGATGGAGGGGTGAAGCTGCCACTAGTTCACAGGTATCTACAGGCCGCGCACCTGCGGTACATGCTGGAATGGAACCGCCCACTTTCGGAAAAGCACTGGACCTTTATGGACCAGGCAGTAGCTGGCGCGAATGTCTGGCGCGAAATCTGGCTTCCCCGACGATTGCGATCTTGGGGACTTTACTCCTCCCCGGTTACGGCAGCTACCATGAGAGTCTGGGATGAGGTGGCACTTTCACAGGGCCTCACTACCTTCCCCTCCCCGATGACTCCAATGGTGGACAACCCGGATTTTCCCCCGGGTAATAAAACTGCGGTCGCCCAGAGATGGAGGGAAGCTGGTTGCAAGCGCTTGGGCCACTTATTTGATCTTGACGGCATTGTCCCGCTTGACCGAGTCCGCCAAGACCTTGACCTTCCTCGCTCTGATGAATTTTATTATTTGCAACTCCGGCACTGGGCTACCTCTAAGGCCTACCTACCACATGTCTCTCGTAAGCTTACCCCTTTTGAGCAATGGATAGCGAATAAAAAAGATGATAAACTTCTCATAGCGGAACTATATGTTCTTCTTACTCAGCGCCTGAGAGGGAACCGCTCTCGCGGCCAACTTAGGTGGGAGGTAGAACTCGGATGGGCCCTTATGGATAAGGAATGGGACAACATCCACTACAGAGCACATCATACAGCGTACAGCGCGGCAGGGACTGAATCTGCGTATAAGGTCACATCTTATTGGTATCTTACCCCGGCTAGGATACATCAATGGAACAAGAACCACACTGAAGAGTGCTGGCGAGGCTGCGGCTTGTCAAGCTCCCTTGCACATGTTTTGTGGCATTGCCCGAGGCTAGAGCGATTCTGGGAGCGGGTTCTAAATCACATTGATGAGGCATTTGACACCGAGATACCTCGCTTCCCAGCTTACACCCTACTGGGGCTATCGAATCCCCTCACCTTCCCCTTGAGGTCACTACGCGGTAGGCAGATGGCGTTAACTCTCCTTGCAGCGCGGCAGGATATATTAGCGCATTGGGGCACTGCTACAGTTCCGGATCACTCGGCGTGGCTCCACAGGCTCTGGATGACCCTGGCCATGGAGCGACTTTCGCTGCTCCAAAACCAGAACGGCGAGAAATACGCCGAACTTTGGGCCCCTTTCATAGCATTGTTATCAAAAGATCTCCGTGAGGTCACTTGCCCCCAACTCCTCCAAGTGCTACGTTTAATACCCCCTACTACGGAATGAGTCGGGCCCCTGCTGGGCGAGCGGGAGGGACTGGGAACGGGCATCTTGGGTTCTTGGGGTCACTCTGTAGCTTTTGACATCCTGGTACGGGTCCCTATTTGTCTTACTATCCTTCTCTTTTAGGGGTGGGTGGGAGGGTGGGAGTTGTTTTTCTACTTGTTGTTCTCCTTTGCAGGTAAGCTCTCGTTTCTGGACAGGCATTGTCCTTTGAACATGCATGCCGTTCAGACTCGTTAGCTTTGATTCAGTGCGTTGCCAGCCTCCGGGATGGCGGCAGTATCAGGGCAAATAATGTACACATTCAATGCATTGTCTTTAGCCGCCAGCCCCTGTGGTTGTAGGCGAATGGCTGTGTGCAAATGTCGAGTCACCTACCAAATAACTCAATAAACAGATTTGTTCCATAAAAGGTTTGAAAAAAGGTCTAGATCAGTGCACACGTTTGAAGAAATCTATTTATCAGGCATGAGGGCAGTTGCAGCTGCAGCCTGGAAGCAGCAGTGGGGCGGGTGGGGGGTAAGGGGCGGGTGACAGGTATTTGGTTAAAAAAAAAGAAACACGTACCTCCCGGCCGGCCGGCTGTCCAGCCGCCGCCGCCGCCTCTCCTGCGTCCTCTTCCTGGCTTCTTGTGAGAAACAGGAAATACCAGGGCTCCCTGCAGCCAATCACAACGCTGCAATGCAGTGCTGTGATTGGTCTGAGCGCCGTGACATGGCGCTCAGCCAGGGGCTGGAGGGGTGGGCATGTTCATCGTGCAGGCTGTAATTCGGCCTGCATGGAGAACAGGGAAAGTGCGCATGACTGTTTTGGGCGGCCCGAAAGGGCCGACTAAACAGTCATTGCGCACTTAGGAGTGTTCTACCACTCCTCCCCTGCAGCTCCGCCCCGCCCCCTCACGCAAGCTGCCGCAGCAATAGGACAAAATAAAATGATAACATAACGTCATTATTATTTTATTTTTTCCTTTATTTTACTGCTTTATGGCAGTGGGGCGACGCTCCTCCGCCTTAGCTGAGGAGCCGCCACTGCATGAGGGTGCCCACAAAAACATTGCAAAATTTGGAAAAATTAAGCCCAATACAGAGGAGTTAACCTGATCTGACAGGGATATGGACGTAGGTCACTGGACAATGCAGTCATGGGGTATATGAGCACATAAAATGATGGTGGTATTTGTAGTCCTGATGGAGAATGCATGAGGTTCCAGTAATTCTAGTTGATTGTGTTATAACAGTAATCGTGTTCTATTTTCCGGGATCAGGCAGACGTTTGTTTTTCACATTTAAAATCAATAAAAATGATTTTTAAACAATGGGATCAAGATATGCATTTCAAGGCACTATGTTCACATAAATTTGCTAAGAAAGCCATAGACCCTAAAATGACTCTCATGAAATATTCCAGTACTTTCACGGTATGCAAGGAGCAGACCCCATTTTTTCAAACTTTGTTGTGAGTTTACCCTAAATGTCGAAAATCACCTCCAGTATGCTAAGGCCAAATAGAACAATGGAGTTTACTAAAACCTTGTCTGCCCACAACAGTGCAGCCCTCAGGGGATGTTTAGCCAATGTCATAGCAATATTTGCAAACCTCACCTGTCCTCTGGTCCCTCTGTGTAGAAGCAGAAACTAAAAGTGTCTGAATTGAAAAGATTAACAGAAAGGCTAATTGCTGGCACCTGTGTTCCCATGGTGAGCCCAGACGTTGGTGTGCTTTTACAAGCCCCAGCCTCTCAACTTAAATATTGCTGTTGCTCGAGCTCAAATACCCACAGCCCCAGCCGGTTTTCCACTATAGCAGCAGCCTCCACAGAGCACTACCGCCATGGAGGCTAATAGGTCTCAAATGTTTACCTACGTCTTGGGTTCGGTAGCAGCAAAAACAGTAAGCCTTTATGTGAGGCAAGGGGGCCTAGGCACATGGTTAAGAAAACGAGCCTCTTACCTGTAACTTCAGTTATCCAGTATTGGTATCTTTCATAGATTCACATGCTTGAATTATTCCCCGTTGTCGAAGTGGGAGTCCCACTGTACCATAATAAAGCAGTATGTAGTAGTATAATAGGCTATAATGGCAATAGAAGGTTAGATTAGTAGCCTATCTATGCCCTTTTTAAAAAAGAACCAAACTTGACCTATGACCAATCAGGTGACAGTACCCTCTAAAACCTTCCTAACAGAGCGTGTTTTCCACAGATTTTTGAGCACGAGTGGAAAAAACCTCTAATGTCAATATATGAAGTGAGCCTCTAAGGAGCGGAGGGTGGGTCTCATGCGAATCTATGAAAGATACCAATACTGGATAACTGAAGTTACAGGTAAGTAACTCGTTTTCTTATCCAGTATTGGATCTTTCATAGATTCACATGCTTGAATCAGAATAGCAAGCAGTGTGCAGAGTCAAGATATATTATTTCATCCTTTATTGCGGATGGTGGACAATGATATAAATAAAAATAATCATAACAATAACGATATCTCAATTCAGGTATACCACTAAAGCAAACAAAGCGTAATCAGAAAAACATTGAAAATACCAGAGGCCCCCCTCATTGAAATAGATGTCGCAGTACTGCCTGTCTGACCGCTGCATCACCACGGTGTGCTGAATCAAGGCAATAGTGCTGCGTGAAAGTGTGTACGTTCTTCCACGTTGCAGCATGCCAGATCTTTTCCAAAGGGACTCCTGCAGACAATGCGGCTGAGGTGTAAACTGCTCTAGTAGAGTGTGCCTTCGGATTAGAAGACAGTGGCTTGCCAGCCTTGGAATGGCAATACTGAAGAGTTACTGAGATCCATCTGGCAATCGTTGCTTTAGTAATGCAAATATCAAGGACCCCCTGCAATGGTTCTAGAACTCCTAGGACAGGGCAATAATATAATTGTACGCAAAAACCCTAGGCAGTCATACGGTTCAATTAATCTAGCAACTCATCATCCCAACAACATCATTATAATAAGGACTCAGTGCGAATACAGTTTAGCTCTATTAAAACATATCTAAATTTTATTTGACTTAGTAACAGGCCTGCCCAGCTGGGCTTGACCATAAGCAACGAAGAGCTGCTGAAATTTACAAAACTGTTTGGTACAATGCAAATAAAATTTCAGACATCTTTTTATGTCCAAAGTGTGCAGGGGCTGCTCTGCTGGAGTAGTCGGATTGGGAATAAAAGTGCATAGAATAACGGGTTCATTAAGATGAAACTGTTTGAGCAGTTTTGGTATAAAACGGGTTAGTTCGAAGTATAACAATGTCGTCTGTAAATCAGAGAAAAGGCTCTTGGATTGTGAACGCCTGAATCTCACTCACTCTTCTTGCGGATTTTAGCGCAAGAAGAGTTGCCACATTCCAATTAAGGGAATTTGAGTTCGAATTTATGAATTGGTTCAAATGGTGGTTTGATGAGTTGAGAAAGAACAATATTAAGATGCCATTCTGGTGGAGGATGGCACATTGTAGGGAACACTCGGAAAAGTCCGTTCATGTATTTGTTTTATTATCCTGGTGGAACAAAGTGATGGAGCTTGAGAAGAGCGCCTATATCTGGATATTGCTGCAAGATGTATTCTAACAAATGCGTGCACTAGACGCGACTGAGCAAGAGAGAGAAAATATGGTAACACTTGTTCTGGCGGTGCCTCTAGTGGATGTAAGTTGCATTGTTAGCACCACAGACAGAACCTTTTCCATTTTAGTCAGTAGGTTTTGGTAGATTCCGCTCTTGCACTTGCCAGAATGTCCTTGCGTTCCTGGGGATTGTTCACGTTCTGAAACTCATGGAATTCAGGAGCCATGCATATAATTGGAAAGAGCATGGATCCAGGTGCAGGACTTGGCCCTGGTGAGGAATGTTGGCTTGGTCTGTAGTCAAACTGGCTTGGACTCCGACATCAGAAGGAGTTCGGTGAACCAGTACTGTCTGGGTCATCAGGGAGTAATTAGGAATGAGCGGCATCTCTACATTTTCATCTTGCTGAGAACTCTCCGGATCATGGGGATGGGGGGAAAAGCTTACGCATAAATCCCAGACCATCTTATCAAAAAGGCAGTCCCCCATGATCCCAGGAGTGTGTGCCGACTAGCATAAAAGCGACATTTGTTGTTTGGATTGGTGGCGAAGAGGTCTAGATACGGTTTTCCCCAGAGGTGAAAGATTCTGTCCAACTCGTGCTGGTCTAGTTCCCATTCATGGCAACTTTCCAGGGGTATGCTGAGGGTATCCGCCAGAGTATTGCTTGTTCCTGCAACATGCTCCGCTTTGAGGATAATGTTGTGAACTGTTAGCCACTGCCAAAGGTCCTGAGTCTCTAAGGAAAGAGCCAGGGACCTCGTTCCTCCTTGCTTGTTGACATAGTGCATGCTGGTTGTGTTGTCTGTACTTTCTGCACTGATGATCCGTGTATATGAGGTAGAAAAGATTGGAGAGAGAGGAAGATGGCTTTGAGCTCTAGGCGGTTTATATGCATGGACTTTTGGGATGCAGAACATTTTCCCTGTATTTTGATATCTTGGAGATGTCCACCCCAACCTTCGAGGGAGGCAGCTGTAGTTATGATGAAGTCTGGTATCAATGGTAGAAATGTGAGGCCTTTGGAGACATATGAAATGTGGGTCCACCAGTTCAGAGCTTGGACTATTCTTGGCACTATTTTTATAAAGTCTTCAAAAGTCCCCTCTGTTTGTAGCTCTTGAAGTTGAAACTCTTCCTGCAAAGGTCTCATCTTCAGGTATGCTAGGGCCACGAGATTGATTGCTGATGACATCATCCATAGCAATGATTTGTACTGACACACTGAAAGGGACCTTTTTTTTAAACTTTTGAGAGCTAGTTGTACTAGCTTGTGCTATCTTTCTAGGGAGAGATTGCTTTGTCATGCGTGGTGTCTAGTGTTGAACCTAGAAAGGCGATCTGCTGCTGTGGGATAGGAGAGGACTTTTGAAGATTTAACGTAAGGCCCAGTTTGTAAAAAAGGGTAATGCAGTCTAAGCCTTTGCAGCTTACATGGGCAGTGTAAGCCTTTGCAGCTTACATGGGTGTCTGTGCTTTTAGGAGCCAGTTGTTCAAATATGGAAACACCTGGTGACTGCGTTTCCTGAGGAAAGCTGCAACTGGTGCCAGACATTTCGTGAAAATTTGGGGGGCGGATTTGAGGCCAAATGGTAAGACCTTGAACTGGTAGTGGATGCCAGCTACTGTAAAGCGAAGGTACTTCCGATGCTTGGGATGAATGGTAATGTGAAAGTATGCGACAGAGTGACCATATGGAAGGACTGCTTCTTTAGGAATTTGTTGAGTGCTCTAAAATCCAGAATGGGTCTCCACTGTCCTGATTTCTTCTTGACAAGGAAAAAACGAGAGTAGGAACCCTTGTTCCTTTGACTGAAGGGTTCTTGTTCGATTGTGCCCTTGGAGGTCATGATGAGAGCCTCCTCTCGTAATAAGTGAAGACGGTGGGTGCAAACCCCTTGGAGGATTGTTTGGAGGTGTTTGTATAAACTCGAGGGTATGACCATAGGTCAGGAGATCAAATACCCACTTGTCCTTTGTAATCTCTCTCTATTAGGGAAGATGGTTGGAGATGCTCGCTCCCGCAGGGACGGGTGAAGGGGTGGTAGCTGGCATCGGACTGAGGTCACTGTTTGCGGGTGACATCTCTGGACTGCATGGGCTGCTTGCGCTTAGATGTTTAATTGAATAGGCGGCAGTAGGTGGAGGGCGATATTGCTGTTGCTAATAGGGAGGTCTATATTGCGACTGATAGGGTTGATATTGTTGATATAGTTGAGAGGTTCCTCTGTAAGAAGAAAACCCCCTGCCTCTAGCCCCCCAAAAGGGAAATTTACAGAATTGTAAAAGTGCTGAGGGATTTGGCGGAGTCCGTATCGGTCTTGATAGCAAGCATGGAGTCATCAATGTGCTTCCTAAATAATGTGTCACTGTCGTAAGGCATATCAACAATCTTAGATTGGACCTCTGGTCTGAATGACGTTGACTTTAACCAACCCTGGCACCGCAAGACAGTTGCTCCGGTCAGCCGACGGAAACCAGTGGTAGCAATATCCATTGCACAATCTATAATTTCAGAAGATGTGCATTCCCCTTCCTGGAGTATTTTCCTAGCCTCTGACGTCCGGTTTTCGGGTTCAAGATCTAATAATGTGCCTATATTGGACCACATTTGTCTATTGTAGCAGCTTAAAATAGAGAAAGAATTGGCCGCACGAAAAGCAAGGGCAGACATTGTGGAAAAACGTTTCCCGATGTTATCCAATCGTCTGCCCTCCTTGTCAGGAGGAGCAGAGATTGGAGTGGTAGGATTCTTGGAATGAAGCTGTGCCGCTTGTGAGACCACCGAATCAGCCTTGGGGTGTCCTACGAGGCAGACAGGAGAATCATCAGGGGCTTTGTATTTCTTAGCAATACACAGCACCACGTGGCCACAGATGCCAGAGTTTTCATTAACTTGAGGCCCTCTTCCCAAACATGATCTATTATAGGGATGGCTTGCACCGACTGGTGCACCTGTTCTTTAAAGTCATACAAGAAGCAATTGGATTGCTTCACAGACATAGGTAAGTGAAAACGTGCTGTGGCCCTTTCCACCAAATTGTGGAAACTCCTGATGTCTTCAGGAGGGGAATCCGAGGGATTCGATGGTGGTGGTGAAGAAGTAGGTATTATGTAATAATCCCACTCATCCTGAGGTGGGTTGGTGTTGTGAATTTCACCCTCCTCTTTGTCATCGTCAGAAGATGATGATGATGGATCATCCCTGGGCGGTACAGCGATAGTAGAGGCAGGTGTCATCCTTGGTGTTGGAGGAGGTGACATAGGCTTTGGAGTATTTGGGACAGGTGGTGCTGGAGGAGGTTGCACATGTAAGTCCTGTGCGGGGTCAAGAAACCTTTTGCGGTAATCCTGTAGCATAGCCTACAGATCTTGCACCAAAGACAATAGTACCTATACTTGAGATGGAGATGTTCTGGAACATGGAAATACAAATAGTGATGTTTAGCGTGAGGATTGTAATAATGTCCATAATAAGATTTCTCATCCCCTTCTTTATCATATTGATATTTGACCTGCAATTCAGAAGGGCTATGCACAGCCCCAAGTGGCACCTCATCTTCTGAATTATCCAAGTCATCCAGTAGATGGCGTAGACAATAAGGAGACACGTTGCTGGGGGAAGAGTCATGAGGCTTCAAAATGGTTTTTGAAAGTTGTATTGTCATCGACTGAGCCGTCGAAGATGTCAATGACGATGGTTCCATAGACGATGGTGTTGATGGCTTCGCCAACGAGGTTTCCGTCAACAATGGATCTAATGATGAAAGCTTCGTCAACAGTGGATTTGACGACGACAGTTTCATCGACAGTGGGGCAGACGACCATATCATAGTCGACGACAATGGCAACATAGGCTGCAGGATTGTCAATGGTGGAGATATCTGTGGAATCGTCATTGACAAGGAGATATTAGTGGGCGGGAATGGGTGCATTAATGGTAGAAGTGGTCTTAGCATCGCCGACGGTGTAGAGGTCGAGACAGAGGTGATCATCAATGTAGTGCTCGTCGACGACAGAGCCGTTGACGAGGGAATTTTCATCAACGGTATCTTTTGAATCTTAAGTCTTGATGTTGATGGCTCAGAAGATGTCCGCGAACGCTTTGATGACTTGGAAGTAGAGGTGGTAGGCTCTGAGGAAGCACTTTTTGAGGAGAATTTTTGCGTTTTCTCCATTTTTTCAATGATTTTAAAAGACCCATGATGAGGAGTCTTTATTTATTTATTTATAACGTTTTGTATAGCGCGAACATGACCCCGAAGGGTATCAGAGCGCTTCACATTGCGGAACGGGAAAAACATAGTACAGGGAAATGGCAAAGAGGGTAACAGAAAATAACTTATTTAGATAATACCATAGAGTACCAAGATGCAAGCAAACAGTACTTAGTAGGGTATAACAGACAACCCTGGGCTTTAACGTTGCTAGACCCAAAAGAATGTGGTAAGAGGGTCATTGAGAAAGCAGATGAGCCATGACCAATTAAGTCAAGAACTTGTTCATTAGGATCATTTTTACTTCATGTTTGAAGGCAGCCGTGGATGGGATTCTGCGGACGTCCGGTGGGAGAGAGTTCCAGATCTTCGGTGCCGAACCAGAGAAGGCTCTAGACCTAGTTCTCTTTTTGCGAAATGTCTGAGGTTTCAATAGGAGAGAATTTGCACTTCTTGATGGTCTGCCCCCTCCAGATAGTTCTAGCTTTTGAGCCAAGTACAAAGGGGTTTTGAAATGGAGGGCTTTGTGCGTCATACAGGCAAACTTTAGCTGTATTCTTGCTTCATAGGGTAACCAGTTTAGAGATCTCAGGGCTGGGGATATGTGAGCATTTCTCTTTGTGCTCGTAATCAGTCTGGCAGCGGCATTCAAGGAGGCCCTGAGAGCGGCCAAGGTATATTTAGGGAGGCCACAGAGCGTAGCGCTACCATAATCTAGCCTTGACAGGACAAGTGCTTGGACCACCTGCTTGTTGTCTTCTTGTGGAAGGAATGGTTTTAGATTTCTAAGAATCCTCATTTGGTAGTTAGCACCCTTGCACATCTTACTAATATGATTCTTCATGTTCAAGTGCGTGTCCAGGGTGATTCCGAGAGATTTAGCTGAATCAATGATAAGAGGGGCGCAATTGAAGGCAGTGAGGTGTTTCATCCAGAGGTCTATCTTGGGAGTGTGATTAGGAGGAGATATAAACAGGAATTCTGTTTTGGCGGTATTGAGCAGGAGGTGGTTCTCAGTTAGCCAATTTTGGGTGTTCGTCAGGGTAGAGTTGAGTGAAGTGAAGTCATCAGAAGAGGTGATCTTCAGATAAAGTTGCGTGTCGTCTGCATACATATGAAAAAGAATGTTCATGGAATTTAGAGTATTCGCTAAAGGTTCCAGAAAAATATTAAAGAGAATGGGAGAAAGGGCAGACCCTAGAAGGACCCCCATAAAGACAGTAGAAGGCTGGGAAAGGGATTGATTCACCTTGACTCTTTGGGATCTGTTATGAAGAAAGGATGAGAACCATTGCAATACCAAGCCGGAAAGGCCCATCCTGTGTTCCAGAATGGCTAAGAGTTTGTCTTTTGTGCCTTCCTGCTGTCTTCAGAGGCCCCATGGTCATGGGACCTTTCCCTCTTATGAGGCTTGGTAGAAGTGTCACTGTCTTCACCTGAAGAGGCAGTTTTGACCTCTGAAGCCATAAGAAGAGCCTTCCCTCTCTGCAGTGGGGCAGAGTAGCGTTGCCCCACTGCTTTTAAGCAGTGTAACTAAAGGAAAAATAAAATGATAATAAATTAATGTTATATTCATTTTATTTGTTCCTGCTGCTTTGCGGTCTGGGCGGGTGTGGCTGCTCTGCTCTCAGAGCAGGGCAGGGAAGGAGTGGTTTGCCCACTCCAAGTGCGCATGAATGCTTGCATTACAGCCTGCATGGTGAACATGCCCAGGCCCCCATTCCCTGGCTGAGCGCCGAACCATGTCGCTCAGACCAATCACAACGCTGCATTGTAGCGTTGTGATTGGTCAGGGGAGCCTGGGCGCTTCCTGGTTCCTGTTCCGGCTTAGTGCTGACGCGGAGGAGAGACTGGACAGACGAGGCGGTGTTAAGGTAAGCTTTATTTATTTCTTTATTTTTCCACATCCTTGCCACCCCTCTGATCCGTGCCGGCCACCACTACCTCTCTGTCTCGCAATGTTTTTTAGAAAAAGTGCAACAATTTCTGCAGTCCTTCACAGAATGATGAGCATGAAGGCACTAGAGGCATTCCTTATGCGGGTCGTCCACATGCAATTTTTTCTTCCCACAAGATTTGCAGGATCTAAAGAGTCCTTTAAGAAGAATCAGACATGTTGAAATTTTCAAACAGCTGAGGTGAAGAAAAAACTGAGCAGAGCTCAGGGAGACTCCCTTCCACGACGCACGGTAGACAATCTGAGGAAAACAGTCTCTGTAGGGAAGGTTCTAGAGAGTGCTGTCGCCTGATTGGCCACAGGTCAAGTTTGGTTCTTTTTTTAAAAAAAAGGACATAGATAGGCTACTAAGCTAACCTTCTATTGCCATTATAGCCTATTATACTACTACATACTGCTTTACTATATTACCGTGGGACTCCCACTTCGACAACGGAGAATGATTCAAGCACGTGCATCTATGAAAGATCTAATACTGGATAAAAAATACTGTCAAAGTCTGTGCCCGATTCCCCAGACCACAGCCTTAGTTGCATCGCTTCACTCTTAGCTTGGTGCACCAGTTTTGTCCTCTTGCAGCTTTTGTCTCTTTCTCTTCCTCATCACCTCTCCCTTCTAGCTCATGCCCACAGCCTCAGACCTATCCCCAATCCTGAACCATATCCCAAAGCTTCGGCCCAAGCTTCCTTATCGCAACATCCCATCCCACATCCTCAGGCCACTTTCCCCTCTTGGTAACTGAGGAGGGTGGATAAATCTAGGCTTATGTACTACAGTCGTCAGAGCCCAATTTTCTGTTTTATTTATTTGTGGCACGTTCCTCACAAATGGCTTCACCCAAGAGCCATAATAGGGTTAAGTCTAGAGAGAGATGGAGGATTGTGCCCTCTCAATTTGTCAGCGTTGGTACAGAATAAATTTCAAATGTACTTTGATGTTTTTTCCAATGTATAGTAATTATTACTATTTCCATCAAAATTTCTGAAACAAGGATAGTGAAAAAGTAACAGCCGACACGTGTTTTGCCCTAGTGGCCCATTGGCCGAGGGCTTTTTCAAGGCTGAGAGTGTGCAGGAGTAGCGAAACGAGAAAAAGTTTTGTGGGGAAGTGAGAGAATAGTATAGAAAACAAGGAGCGAAAGGTAGGGGAAGGGAGATGAAAGGTGGGCCGGGCATATAGGGGAAGAGAAGGAAAAGGGGAAGTGGAAAGACAAAAGATAAATCACATAATTAAGTTAAGTGGGGAAACGTTATGATATGGCATGTATATACAATCTTAATAGTGAGTAAATTCAAAAAGGAAAGCAGGAAGATTTAGAGATGAAAGGTGGGCCGGGCACATAAGGGAAGAATAGGAAAAGGAGAAAGGGGAAAGATAGGATAAATCGCATAGTCAAGTTAAGTGAAAAGACGTTACATTATGGCATGTATATACAATCTTAATTTTAAATAAATTCAAAAGGAAAGCAGGAAAATTATAATTAATCAAAAGAAATCATCTTTTGCATGTTAGGTGAAATAACCAGTCGTATTTACATAAGTCTGGAGTTGGTGTAAAGTGACCGGTACCTTATTTCACAAGTGGACCCTGAAATATGAATGTGGCATAGGGAAGAAGGCATGCCTGGTCAGAATGTACAACAATATACAATATATGTAGACAATTCAACATGCATTATCTTATTCCGTGACGAGAGAGGAAACTCAAAATGAGAAATACATAGACTGGGGGCATTTGTTTGGAAAGCTCCATTAAATGATTACAGCAAAGTAATGAAAGAACGGTGTTAAAAATAGTAAAAGAAGAGAAGATCGCCCGCTTACCAGTGCTTTGTTTGTGCGGTTCATGATCCTAAAGTAAATAAGTACATATGGAGTCACTATCGATATGCTATTAATGTCACGTGTGTATAACTGACATGCTTAAGTCTTGAGTGTTGGGCGGCCCTATGCGCGAAAAATAAGTGGCAGGTAAGGAAAAACTGTCATGCCACAAATGGGAGCAAATAGCTATAAAGCCTAGGGATTCCGGTGTATAATTAGGATGAATTAGGGTGTGTCTGTGTAAACAAAACAGAGCAAATCACAGAAAAATGTACCCAAAAACGTTTTAAAAAGAAATATATGCGTCTTGCAGCTGTTGGGAACTAATCACTGTGGAGCCTAGGGAAACCGGTATGCCTTGGGTAAAGAAAAGGCGGGTGTATCTTTATAAACAAAACCGAGCGTTATCGGTACAATGCACCCAAAAGCGCGCTGAAAATGGAAAAAGCAGTCTATGGAAATATACACACGCTGAAATAGAACGCGTGTAACAAGTTTAAATGAGGCTAAAGGCATGAAGGTCGTTTAGAGGGTGTGAGAGGTCCCATCTTACCTTAGTACAGTATGTGTTGGTCTCTGCGGTCCAGGATCAAGAAGAGTTCCGGGGAACACAGACAGATATAGGCTGACTCAGCCCCTGACGTCAGAGTCAGGTAATTGATCATGACATGCTGCTGAGTTTAAAGGCCACAGAAGAGTTACTCAAAACGGGCAAAATATTTGCGAGCATATTAGAAAGTCAAAGGTCTAGGGGCACACACAGATAAAATGTAATGTAGAATTAAGGCAAAATAATTAAAAGCATAACAAAAGTCAAGGTCGAAGGTCTAAGGGCACGCACAGATTTAGTGTAATGTGAGATTACTATTCAGAGAGGAAAGGTAAGGGTGATACAAGGTACAAGGAAAGGATGATTTGGAAGTAATGTGGCGTCAATCCTACTCGGATGTTAGACCACTGTGCAAAGGTCCCCACTATATTCGAGTGGAGAAAAATTTCAGTCATAAAATGCAATATGGCTTATCATGTAAGTTGCAGCACTCGGGGAAGGTAATAGAAAGCATCTTGTAAGTCGTAGTAGGACGCCTAGGGGCACGTAGAGAGATAATACGATATAGATAAAATGGTTAAAAAGGGAAAATGAGGATGATGCAGAATACAAGAAAAATGTATTTTATATGTAATAGTGAAAAAGCGACAGACCAACGGGAGAAGTCTATTGGGATGTTAATCTACTGTACATGGGTCCCCACTAATCCCGAGTGGAGAGGTATATTGGTCATATAAGTGGAATTGTACTTATCGTGTAGGTTACAGCTTTAGGGTCCATAGGATGAGTCATGATGTGCAGCACGAGATCTGCAATGGTAGGTTGAGAGAAGGAAAGGGGGGATAGCCCACAGTTTCCCCCATAAATGTCACCACACAAGTGTAAGAAAAAAAGGGAAATAGTGCAAATAAGATAAACAATACAGGTCATTGCAGAAATTGCAGATTAAATGCAGAGGTATGGTCTAGGGCCCTACAGAAAATGTCAAGTGAGGCAATGGTCTCTATTGGTGGCATCAGCATGTGGAGAGACACCTCATTAGTATAGCCAGTAGTGCATTTGTGCATCTTTATTGAGTCCATGCGTCATGGCGTTCAGACGCATTATGTATTCGCTCTCTTTACGCCTCATCGTTAGTTCCCGATTTCCTCCTCTGGACGCTGGTTTTACAATCTCCAATCCGAAGAATTTGAAAGTCTTCCTGTGAGGATGAACTTCTTGGAAGTGTTCCGTTAGTGGGGGTCCCACCTCTTCTTTATTGATGTTGCGATAGTGTTCCATGATTCTTGTTTTGAGTGGCCTGATTGTGCTCCCTATGTAGATTTTGTTACAAGGGCAAATTATAATGTAGATTGTGTAGGTTGATGTACAGGTAATCCAATCCATGATTCTAATGGTGGTGTGTGAGTCATGTTTATATTCCAACTGTTTATTTGCTCCCAGTTTACACGCATTGCAATCATGGCAGATGTAGAAGCCACAGGGCTTGGTCAAGAAATTGGTCTTAGGCTTAGTTCTTTTATCTTTAAATTCGGATTTGCACAGAATTTGTTTCAGATTCTTGGCTCTTCTGAAGCCCATTTGGGGGAATTCTTCCATCTGGTTGGTAAGTGATGAGTTGTTGGTCAAAAGGTACCAATGTTTCTTCAAAGTTTTTCTGATACAATGGTGTCCATTATGATAATCCGTTAGGAACCTGATCTTATTAGGTCTCTCGTTCCCTGCATCGTCTTTGGGTTTGAGTAGATCGTCTCTTGAGAGTTTCTCACAGTCATTGGATGTCTTCTCCAGGAGTTTTCTGGGGTATCCCCGGTTTAGTAATCTCTTTGTTAGATGCTCTGAACTTTCTTTATAGGCATCGAGTTTGCTACAATTTCTTCTTATTCGTTGGTATTCCCCTTTTGGGATATTGTCAATGGTTTTATGCGGGTGACAGCTGTCTGCCCGAAGTATTGAATTTGCAGAAGTTGGTTTATGGAATGTCCTGGTTTGTAGTTTATTGTCTTCCACATAAATGGTTATGTCTAAGAAATCTATTTGACTGGGTGATATGTTACTGGTTGTTTGGATATTCCATCTGTTTTTGTTGATCTTGTGTAAAAATTCTTTGAGTAAGGGTTCTGGTCCCTGCCATATGCACATAATATCGTCAATATATCGCCCCCAATAGGTTATATACTTTCCCCTCTTGCACCAGCTTCATAGTTGCAGGTGGAACTGACTAGATACCTAATACCATAGAATGAGCAAGTATTCTGCGGGTGCCTTTGTAGGAATATGCGTATGTTTACAAGTATTTGGTAATTTCATATGTACAGTGTAACAGGTGTGCTCATGTAGGCGCAGGGTGACAGTGAGTAGTGTGAGTGCAACATGAGAGGTGTGAGTGCAGAGTGAAATGTGTGCCCATGTGAGTGCAGGATGAGTTGTGTGAGTGCAAGGTGGACCCATGAGAGTGCAGGATAAGTTGCGTAAGTGAAGAGTGAGAGGGTGGCCCATGTAAGTGCAGGTTGAGAGGAGTGAGTGTAGGGAGAGCTGTGCCCATGTGAGCACCTGGTGACTAGTGTGCCCATGTGCGTGCAGGATGAGAGGTGTGCCGATGTGAGAGCATGGTGAGAGGAGTGAGTGCTAGGGAAGTGATCTGAGTGAAGGGTGAGTAAAGTGCCCATTTGAGGTTGAGTGCAGGGTAAGAGGTAAGAGTGCAAGGTGAGTGGTGTGAGTGCATGATGAACTATGAGTCCTTGTGAGTTCCAGCAGACCACTGTGCCCATGTGAGTACAGGGAGAGCAGTGAAGTGAAGGTGGAGCTGGGTGAATGATGGGTGAGCAACATGAGCATGTAAGTGCATTGTGAGAGGAGCAAGTGCAGGATGATTGGTGTGAGTGCAGACGTAGCGATATACCCTTATGAGTTTGAGTGCAGGGTGAGGAGCGAGAGTGCGGGATGAGCGGTATGTCCGTGTTACTTCCAGCAAATCATTGTGGCCATGTGAGTGCAGAATGAGCGGTGCGAGTGCAGGGTAAGTGATGTGCCCATCTGAGTGCAGATAAAGTGGCCCCAAAGTCACTTCTGGGGCGGGGCATTCTGACACGGAGCCACACGATGCTACCTACTGACTCGCAGCAGAATTGCTATAAAAAGTTTCAGGATCCAGTCTGGCACTTGGGGAAATACGCAAGGTGAGGAATCTGCAGTTAGATCGCTATGGAAAACAGTTATTTTAAAAGTCGATAGAGTAGTTTGGCATAATTACTTTGTGAAATAAATATTGTGTTTAATCTACTGTACAATAAAATACGGAAAAATAAGTCACACAGACGAAAAAGAAATATCTTCATTCGAAACTGTTTTTCAGTTCTGCCCACAAGTAAGATAGATCTCTCTTTTTTTGTTTCGAGGTCTGCCTCTTCATGTTCTCCCTGTCTCTACCTCGTGTTTCTAAAACCCCCTTCCTAGGTTGCCTGTCTTCACCTGTTTGAATATGTCTCCTCAGGGTGCACATCCTCTTTTTGTCTCCCACTCCCTGCGCCAGGCAGCCTTGGCGTCCTCGCGTACATGCCCACGCTCTTTCCGTCTCTTGTTCCTCATATTTGCTTTGTTTTCATTTCCAGCTCTTTGCCTTTCTTGCCATCCCTGCCCCTACATCTCTCCTTTTAAGTGTTCCCTCCCAGTGCTTTAAATGGGCCGGTACTGTCCGGTAATGAGTACCTGCGCTTCTTTCATTTGAAAGGGTGAGTACCAGCACTTCTCGGCACTCCTGCAATACATTTAATGGGAGAGTACAGGTACTTCTTAGGAGCAAACCATTACTCTTAATAGTGAGTACTGTTGCGTCCTGTTGGACACAGTTGAGTGTTTCGCTAGCCACTCCCTCGAGGGCTGGCCCATACACTAGGGTGACCAGATCTTGAGAACCAAAAACCGGGACATTTGGGGAAAATAGAAGAAGGACTATAATTTTTCATCCACGGAATGGCGCAGAATGACAGTTGTCATCAACATAGGATCACAGAAGATGCATTAAGAAAGTAAATACAATGTAATTTCTACAATCAAAATTATACCTATTAATTAAACTGCTTACTTATAACAGTTGCTAACTAGCAAAGCTTTAGAACACCCAAATAAGTGCCTCTCACTGTTTTCAGTCAACCCCTTCTAAAAACCGGGACATGAGACAAAATTGCCGAAATCTGCCGGGACAGCTGGTGAAAAACCGGGACTGTCCGGGCAAATCGGGGACGTCTGGTCACCCTACCATACACCCACCCCACACCCATCCAACACAGGTGTCACCAATTAGGTGACCCTACCAATAAAGGAGCCCGAGTGCACGTGCTCGTGGCTGTTGTTAATAACGAGAATCACTGTGTTGGTGTTTCGTCATTTCACAGCATGTGGGCCTAGAGCCCACGATACAACAAGTACCTGCACTTCTATATTTCCATTTAAAGCGCTGTTCCCTCCTGTCTCCATATCTCTCAGTACATGTGTGTAGCCTGTCTCGTCATATGTCCACGTCGTCTCCCGTGCCTCCAGATCGACCATCATGTCTCCTCTCTCTCTCTTTATTTCTACTCTAGTATCTCACTCTCACCCCCTTCACTCCCACGCGTCTCTCTTTCCCGCCTTCTTTGCGGCGCACAGCCCAGCCGAGGCACTCTTTTGAGAAGCCGGCAATGTTTACCTTGTTTGTTTTCATCTTGCAGGTCTTGTTCTGAGAGGAATCCGCGGCAAAACAATGACCCTTTGAGAGCAAATCACACACGCCAGAAGCAAAGCTATCGTCACCTTTCTGTTGCGGTGACCCCGATAGCAGCCATCAAAAGAAACCCGCTCTGCTCAGGTCTCTTCGGCGACACATCTCTCTCCTGAGCGCAGTGATCGGGCTGCTGTCTGCGGCTCTGGGAGGGGCTCCGCGTGCCCCGAGAGAACAGAGCAGACATCCGTTCATGGGCACCATCAAGCACGTCCACGTCTTCCCATGTTTTCCGTGAACTCGTCCTGCCTCGTGGTTGGGTTATACAGGCTTCTGTCTCCTGAGAAGCGGAGAGCAGCCACTTTCAATCAAGGAGGACACAATGGTGGCCTTACCTTGTGAAGATGGATGGACATGGATGGAAGTGCTCCTGGAGAGGGCAGTTGGGCTGGGACGGAGCTAACTCTGGCTGACGTGACTAATATTTTTCCAGTCCTACCAGCACCTCATTATTGTCAAATCCCCCCTTTCACCTCTGAGGCAGACAGTACACCTCTCCTCAGTGCGGTGGTGCAAAATGATGGGCCCTCCTGCAGATTGTGAAGAGGGGTCCCTGAATCTCCCCTATTCAGGGCTTTAAGTGGGATGAAAAAATGGGGGGTCTCCCAAAGAGGCGTGGCCAGTGTAATTAAGGGCGTGGCTTAAAAACACATAAACTAAAAATCTGTGTTTAGCATAGTGTGCCGCCCGACTTGTATTTTGCTGTTTCTGTCATTGCATCCAGATATATGATAGAACAAGTAACATCATACCTACAACAAGTCAGGACTATTGGCTTTGTCAATGGTTGTTAGTTGCATAAGATAAATATGCAGAAACTATGGCTTGTATATTATTGAAAAAGCTTCCACTTAAAGCCCTGGTGACACCACGACAATGTTGCTGCTCCTGAGTTTCAAAAAGAGGAGGGAAATCCACAGAGAAAATGACTCTCTTTAAAGGATTTCCCTTCCCCTACAATGCTCACCTGGATGACGTCATGCCGTAACTTCTCCACCAGTGAGAAGTAAGCAGTGTGAGCACGCACACATTGATGTGCCTGCTGTCACTGCAGTCCTGAAAAAACGGACAACGTGTGCCAGGGCTCAAAACAAAGCTCGATAGAGACCCATTTCGAGCCCCCATTTAAAAAACTGCCGGTGCTCAGTACCGGTGAGACCCGGCCCACTTAAAGCCCTGCCCCTATCTCACATATATTCACTGCCCTTGGGCTGAATAGGAGCCTCTAGAAGGGTTGGGGCCCCCTGCACCTCCAGGGCCGCAGGGGCCTGCATTACACCCCTACCTACCCTCACAGTAATTAGCAGATGTTCAGGTGCAAGAAAAAGCACTCTTAACCTAGGGCATTAACAACCAGGAAAACATAACCGCCCATCTGCTTCCAATGAGCCTTTTCAACTACACTTTTTTGACTGTTTTAGGAACTGTACAATTGTCCTCCTCCTAGGATTATGCACCTTAAAACCCTCATATTTCAATTTTCACTGGACCGCTGCCTGCCTAGCTACGACTCAAATGGTATCCCTTAAGAGACAGATTTCTATTTTTTAATTTACGCTTTGATTTATGATACACTTTGAGTTTCAAGGGTGTCATAAATCAAATAAGGATTGCAAATTTGATCTCATCGTGGAAATTATTGTGGCTAGGAAAGACAATATTGCCTTCCTGTGGACGATATTTCCCTTCGGCTCCTTGTGAGGCAAAATGCCTTGCATCCAGATCAACAGATTCACACCAGGTGCTTCATTATTCATTCTAGGTTTCATATGTGCTGTATACACCGGTATGTAAATATGAGAGGACTTCCATACATAAATATATAGTTGTAGGGTTTACAAGGTAGGTGTAGCTCCATATTTCTGGATATAGTGCCTCTGTAGTTAAGGTTGACAAAACATTGCAAAGATGAAAGGCAGAGGCTTTTCAGGTAATTCAAGTAATGTAATGTAATGTAAATATGACTTATAAAGCGCGAACTCATGCCCTAGGGCGTCTTGGCGCTGTCGAAGTCTGATTTAGGCTGCGGGAATATCATTGTCTGATCAAGCGGGTGCATCAATATCTTCTACTCTTGCTTTATGGTGAGCTGAGGCACGATGTGGTATCTGTGGCCGGCACCAAGAGAGGCTTCACCGACTGTCAGACGTGGAACAGCATATGACCCCCTTCGTCCACACTGTGTTTTCACGAAAGATAATACTATCACCACCTGCACTTCTCATGATCCGGTGATGCAAACACTGAATCCAAACTCCAGCTATCCCCATTCGCACCATGGATCACACCTGAACCATCTTCATTTCCTGTATATCTTGCACACCTGTGCTTAGCCAACTGGAACAGTCTTGAAAACTATGTTCACCCTTTAAACACTTTACCTCACTCCAAAAACTGTACTCTTTTTAACCTCCAGCGCACAGAATGATCTGCACAAGCGCTCATGCTCGCTCTATCCAACCTCTGAACTCTGGCCAAGAACCACCATTTGTTGCTATGCAAGGAAATCAGGTTCTTTTGCCACGGTTTGCACCCAACAGGAAACCAAAGATTTATCTTCACCCTTCTTACAAACCTTGGTTTGCACAAACATACCTAGTTTATACTTTCATCACAATATCACCCACTCCCTTAGGCTTATCAAACCTGACCTTCTGGCTAAACTGATCCTTTTTAAATGTTGCTTTCAATAACTTTGGCCACTGGTACCCTCTTAACTTGATCTACTCAAATTTATCACATGCTCTTGTTCTTTTACCTCTTAGCAATGCAACTGGAGTCCCTTTCGTCTCAGAACGGGTTGTGGTACAATGTGACCATAACATGGCCAGGCATCAGTGCTTCATCTACAGGTCCGACTGTAGCCTGTGATGCTATGACCTGCAGCAGGAGCTTAAGGTCCGGCTTTAATAGAGTGGAACTCATGAACATAGCCTACATTTTTAAACTGCATACGTGCAAGTTTTAGTCCTAGATTAATTCGGCAGCATTCAAAGTGCAAACATATATTGATCATGCATACCTCTTTGCAACAAAACAGCTCCGAAACCATATGTTCTTACATTCACCATGACCACACACTCGCAATCCGTTTCAAAACTTTCTAACGCTTGATCAAACATGATGTCTTTTTCACTTCAACAAAAGAGTTTTATCTCACTTCATTCCACTCACAACCCGCATTCTTTTCCAGAGGTTGTTTTAGAGCCTCGGTTTTGCTGGCAAAGATGGCCAAGAAGTTGGAGTAAAGGTTACTCAGCCCTAAGAAGGCTACCCGCTATTCCTATGCTATGAACACATATCCTAAACATATAACTGCGTTGTGTTTGAAAACACAGTCTTTCACGTCCCACAGTCATGCTTTTCCAAAATATATTTAAAAGAATAGCCACAATTTTGTATCATGCTCTTTCTGGGTAGTGCCAGATATAAGGATGTCATGCTGGAATGCTGACACACCATGGTGACCCAGGATAACATCTGCATCTGTACGTGGAGCATAGCCCGGTCCAGTGGGAGACCAAACAGCATTCATTTAAATCTGAACGTCACATCAGGAGTAACAAATGCCATAAGGTGATGAGACTCCCTCATAACACTCTCATCCCCCGTTGGTATGTTGGCTTGCGCTATAGTGTGCTGAATACCTTTGCCCTCGAATAGATGCAAAAAGCCCATTGATTTTTAGGAGTGGGAGGCAATCGTCCCATATGCCCTTGTTGAGAGATCTGAAGTCTACACTGCGAACTTCATCAGACCTCTTGTGCATCACAATGACCGGTGAAAGGCACAGGGAGATCTTAGGATTCCCACTTGCATCATCTGTGCACATCTTTATCAAACTTTCAGGCACCTTTCTTGGCTGCCTCTTGCCATGTACTTCACGGTTGTGGCACCTTTCTTTATCTTAATCTCATCTTCAACTCCCCGTATTGTTCCTAACTTGCTATTGAAAACAGCCTTGTGTTGCTATCATGCGCTGAATGCTATCACCTACATCATTATTAACGTGCAGAATGAGCAATCTAACTTCATTTCAAGAGCTCTCTGGTACCTCAGCCGTGCAGGTGCCTCCTTGTCCACCACATATCCCTTTTTTTTTTTTTTTACAGAGTTTTATATAGCGCGAAATTGACCCGAATCGGGTATCAGAGCGCTTTACATAGCACCAGTTGCATTACATGAGGACACATTCATTTTTGTTAGGCACAGGGAGATTAAGTGATTTGCCCAGAATCACAGGATGTTCAGCATCATTGCCGACACTCGAACCCAGTTCCCCAGATTCGAGGTCGACCGCGCTAGCCGTTAGGCCAACTCCTCTCCCCATTCCTTTGTGATCCCCAAAGGTATTCATCCTGAACGAAGGTGATTTTCTGAAATGGTTCTGGCTTAATATCAGGTTGTGAGCAGATGAGCCCTTATAATTACTCAGGTATTAAGTATGAGGCTGAAATCGAGCCACCTACAAACCAATATGCCATTTCCAAGCGGGTGGCATCCATGGTTGGTAGGCTAGCTCTTATGGACGGATAGGAGGTCATCAACACACATATTAGGTCTCTATTAAAGGTTCTAAAGCACAATGTCTGGGGTGTCATTTTCTCGTACTATTCCTGGTCAAATCTGCCTGAGATACACTTGGCATGGGCCCCCAATGTATGTCTGCCAGATGGTAGGGTTACACATTCCAATAGTATCAGGGTGAGCAGAGCAGTAGGAAATCTGGAGGTAAGTGGAGAACACAAATATCATGCCTGTCAGGAACCCATGAAAATGGGTAGGTCAGAAGCTCTTATAGGGGTAAGGCATGAATGAAACAGGACCAATAGGTGTGAGGAAGGAGGACTGAGGGAGGGTCAGTCCAATCTACTAACCAGTCACGGAACCCATATAAAAAGGGAGAGAAAGGGAGGAAACTTCCCTCACATTTAAAGGGTTTTTAACTCAGGGTGGCAGACGTAGGAAGGATCCTTTCCTCATTTCTGGTAAGTGGGCTAAACAGAGAACAGAGGAGTGGAGGGTGAGGGACTGGTAGGATGCTGAAGTTCCATATTCTAATACTTATTCATTTCTGTATCCTTAACCCAGCATTCTCACAGGGCATTGTACGGGAAACATCGTTTACAACGCACACGTTACAACGCATGTCATTACAACACATTTTTTACAACGCAAAATCTATTACAACGCATGTCATTACAATGCATGCCATTACAACGAATTACCCAAAGTAACGCTCCAGCGGAGTTAGAATAGCAATTTGGGTTGTAATGGATTATGTGTTGTAATGACCTGCGTTGTAATGACATGCATTATAATGGATTTCGCGTTGTAAAAAATTTGTTGCAATGGCACGAGTTGTAATTGCGTGCATTGTAACGCGTCCTATTCCATTAGACTATTAATTAAGCCCGGGCGGAGTTGGCCGAGTGCCACTACGCAGAGTTCCACGGAGTTGGAAAAAAACTCAGTTGAACTCCGCTCCGCTCCACCCTCCCTAATTTAATTATAACAAAAAAAAGGCACTTACCTGCTGTGGCATCTCCCGGCTGCCCTCCTCCTCGCCGTGGTCTCTCCTCCTCGTCCTCACCGTCCTCGTCCACGCAAACCCCTAGGTTGTACAAATGTATCATATCATCTTTGACCATAGACTACTTGCCATTTCTGATCATGGGCCACTGTCATGTATTCGAGATCTAGCCTCACCCTCAGGCAAAGAAAGGAACAACTTATGCCTCAGTGAAGTTCAAATGTGAGACGCTGTTGTTATTATTAATACTAGCAAACGTATTAAGGAATACATAACACATAATGATAATGGTGAAGTAAGTGCCGGCACACTCTTAAAGGCAATGAAAGCTGCTCTTAGAGGGGAGTTCATAGCAGAGGCAGCTAGACTTTGAAAAATGAAGGGGCATTATCCCTTCAACTAAGACAAGGGTTAAGAGACACAGAGAAAGCCCACATGAACACAGTTTGAGAAGCTATGGAGGAAGGTAGTAACCCAACAGGGACAAATTTGAATGCTGGAAACAGACAGGGTGAATTTTCTACGAACAAAACTTGACTGCTGCTTCTACGAATTTAGCAGCTAACCGAGTAAACCTCTGCCTAACCTCAGAGTGACAGACCGAAAGTTACACAGCAGAGGTTAGAAATATAAATGGTTCTATGTGTAAGAGAGGCAGACAAAACTGACTGCTTTCAATTCACCTATAGACAATTCTGTAAAAGAAACCTCCACAGACCCAACATTATATTGGGAGTACAAAACTCCCTACTGTCTCAGCAGCGGTCCAAAAGAAAGTAAAACAACTCATCTCTAAAGCATGGATTGTTAGAGCAACATCAGAACTGTGCCCATCCAAGTCCCTAGGCCCAGACACGTTACCAGTCCTCTTTAATACATTTTCAGTGCTCAAATAATCCCCATCCCAATGCAACTGTATCATGAAATAATCAAGGAGAAAAAAATAACGCTCACAATGGCAGAATCTAAGATTTCTCTGGGTAAACCCAGGCAAACCTCCCGAAACTGTACCTCTTAGAGGCCTTATTCTCTTGACAATATAGATGTTAAAATTCTCACTAAAATTGCGATTACTTGACTTCAATCTAAACTCAAGGAACTCATACACCCTGACCAATCTGGCTTTAATACTGGAAGGAAAGCTAGTAACAGTATCAGACAAGCCCTCCACCTTATAGACATCAGCAACAGGGTGGTAGAAATGTAACCCTGATCTCCCTGGATGCTGAGAAAGCATTTTGCAGGGTTAAATTGGGGCTACATGGATGGTACCTGTGCAAGACCAGCTTGTGAGAGACCTTCAGAGGGTGAGTAAAGGTAGGATACCATGTCCCGAAGGCAACAGTTGGAGTAAACATGAGAATGTCGCAGTGAATTCCAATAGAAAGAGACTCAAGGCTGGGGTGCCTACTTTTTCCACCTCATTTTTGCTATTAACTTGGAGCCTCTTGCCCAATGAATCTGCAGCACAGATCTACAGGGAGCGTCAAGCTGGAGACAACTTCAAATTAACTATGTTTGCAGATGCAATACTAGACTCCTTGTCAGATCCCTCCCGATTTCTTCTGTCCCTCTTGAAGGAACTGGAGGAGTTCCAAAGAGCATTTGGGTTCAAGATAAATTGGACTAAATCAGAGGGCTTTAAGAATTCCTCTCCTGAGATGATGCCAGCCCTTCAAAAGGCTAGCACTGTTACGATGGTCTAGCTTGAAGATTCGATACCTGGGTCTAGATTTCGGCAAAACTGTAACGGGTGATCAAAGAGGTAAATTTGCATAAATTGAGGAATACCATACACGTTGAACTCAAAAGGTGGAGAAACAAAAATCTTTCCTTGATGGAACGCTTTGCAGACTTTAAAATGTGCCTGCTCCTCGAGGCGTAATATATCTGTCCGACACTCTCTCTCCACATTAAGAAGGACTATATAGATGACCTTCAGCTCAAAAGTATGAAATTAGGCAAAATAAAAAAGTGAGGTTCAGTCAACGGTAAAGCATGATGAGTATCGAATGAGGGGAGTGAGTGGTGGGTGGCGTACAGGTACCTAACTTCCTTAACTATTAATAGGCGACTCACTTCTGCTTTTTCCTTGATTGGACAAAGAGGGATACAGGCAAAAGCTGGTGCATAACAGACTATACCTTAAGTCAGGGATATCTATAGGAGATACCTTGGACACCTAAGACTGACAAGAAAGCTACTTGTATATCTCTCCGATCAAAACATCTATCCTAATGGTCTGCAAGAAAACAGGTGTATGAAGAGGCCTATTCACGTTACTTCCGCTATAAGTATGGTGCTGGATCCTACAGCCACATATGAAAAAGGCAGTCAGCCACAAGAGAGCTTACCCTATTGAAAAGTGCCTTTTCCGCCCTAATAGTGAGAATAGAGTAGTCCCAAAGTTATTTCTGTTCCTTAACAAACTTGACCCAGGTGAAAGGCTCCTCTTTCAAGATGCCTGAGAGTGATAGCTTGCTATTAATATTGGAGGTAGAGAATGTGGGGGACTGGGCTTTCTCCCTCTTATACTCTGGTCCTGCCCAAAGCTCTATTCCATCTGACACTCAGTTCTTACACCATTTGAGGATGTAAGGGATGCCCAGTTGGCGCATTGCTCTGATTAACCCCTAATATGGCAGATTAGGCAAAATTATCTCGAACCTACTCTTAGCAGCGAAAAAATGCATACTGTCATCACAGGGCACTACAAGGGTTAGGGGGAAACGGTTTGCATGGACAGGATTTCTTGGATTCTAGCAATGGAAACATTTTAGAAAACTGCTCAAGGGAAGGAATGTGAGTTAGGAGTCAGTGAGGGATGATTTTAACCTATTTGTCTCCAGACTTTCCAGATCTGCAGTGCCCCAGAAGGCTAAGGGACCTAAACATCCTAGAAGATTCCAAACTGGATCTCTACTAAGCGAACAAAACAAAAACCCTGGAGACTTAAAGAGACTCTAAAATGGGTTTATTTAAATTTGTAATCAATGTATCAAATTGTACTTTGGCTGTATTAATGAACAGATTGATGGGGGACCTTAGAGTGGGACGACGTTTTAATTTGAGGGCAGGGGATTTGTAGGAATAGTTTTACTCTTTCATGTTTTTAGATGAAATACAATAAAAAATGTATTAAACTGAAATGCAATGCACATACCAATCATAGGCTGAAAATGGGTAGACCTATACTTTTAAGTTACTAATTCTCTGCCATTGCATCCCACTATTGTCCCACTTGTGCACTGCGGAATGAACAAATATGCACTCCCTGTTATCAACTGTGTGTATATCACAGACATGCACTGTCCCAGGAAAAATCAAAAGTCACTTGACTTATTGGTCACTGGGCTACAATGGCTTCAAAGACACAGCGACACAGCTTGGTTGACTTAAAATGGAGGAACCCCAGTTAGCAAGGGCGACATGTCGAGTCAGGTGTTTGCTTCGTTGTTGCTGTAGTAAATGTTTACCTAACAGAGAACGTCTGCATAGTTACAGTACACCGATTGGTTACTGTAGGAAGCTGGCTCTCTATGTAGTGTACTAAAAAGAAGTACACTGTGCAGAGAATCTAGTGGGCCCCCAATTGGATTACAGAGGCTAAAGTAGATAACACTAATGCTCTCTTTTGTGGTAGAGTAGGCGAGCAGTTAGGCTTATCAGAGGGTAGTGCTAAGCATTTGCTGTACTCACAAAGGCAATAAATGAGACACTCACTCAAAGAATAAATCTGAGACCAATTTAGAAAAATAACACTTCTTTTTAAATATTTTTCAATCTCAGGAACTTTGCTTCAAGGTAAGTACAGTTTTCGATAAAAATATGAACAGGTAAGTAAAGCGTTTAAATCTGTGCGCTTTTGCGCACAATGCAATAGGAGGAAAAGTCAAAGCTGCATAAAGGAAGGTACAGTCAGTTTCAGGGGTTTCACCTTCTCAAATTTAAATAGTAGTGGGCCAAGGCTCAAAGTACTACAAGCAGTTCTTCAGGAACTGCCTGGGTTCTACCAGGAGCAGGGTGCTGATGAGGTTGGTAGCTGGAGCGCTACGGAGAAGGGTGGCCACCTGGAAAGAGGCTGCACAGGGGTACTTGCGGGCAAGACTGAGGGCTCTCAAACAATGGCTCCGGTCGCAGGGGATCTTGGAGGATGGGGGCACAGCTGGTTGGTTGGAAACCGGGCCGGAGGGCTCGAGAGCAGAGTGGTTAGGTCGGCTGGGCTGCTGCGCAAAGATACACCTCGTGGTCAGGGACAAACAGCTGGCAGGGACAAAATCAAAGCAGCTGAGCCATTCTCAAAGTGGGTCTCAGTGATGCTGATGTCCCTTGGGTGCTAAGTCCTGGTGCAGTGACAATTCAGACTGGACTCTCACTGTTGGTGTTTGGTGCAGGGTGTCCTGAATCCCAAGGGGTTGGTGCTGCGTGGTTCTGGTTGGTCCTGGTGTCTTCACACTCAGTGGGGAGACATATCTGACCTTCCAGAGCATGAGTACCTTCTCCTGTTCGTCTGGGCATCGGTCAGGCTGGAGAACTGTAAGGCCGTGGACCGGACTCTGCTTGTTGGTGCCTGCAGACTGCAGGTGAGTAGCTCCTCTACTCCAAGGAAGACTTTCGATGTTTGTTGAAGTGCTGAAGGCTACCCAAGGCTTTGGTAGTTCTCAAGCTTGCAGGACGAGTCACTCTGTTGCAATTGTCGACAGAGAGCTGAGGACGGCAGGGTTTCATGCAAAGGTCCATAGTTCTGCTGCAGTTCCTGCTAGGCAGTGACTCTTCTTCATCCTTCTTCTTTTGTTCCTCGTAACTCTGTTCTTGGGTTCAGGGGTGCCACCTAAATACTCAAGTTAGGGGCATTTACAGGGAGTGACAGGTAGTAGTCAATGGGCTGCCTACCTTAGGGTGTCTACACTCTCTATATGACCACTTCCTGTAGGAAGTGGGCATGACCTTGACCCTAGAAGGCTAATTTCGTCCAAAACAACATGAAGGAATCTCAAAAGTGGAGTGCCCGTCAGCTGGCCCACTCTAGGGGTGGTGCTGGCTGAATGTGGGTACACCTCCTAATCTAACACATTTTCCCACTTGTGTTGCCGCCAAAAAGTGGGGTCAGGACAGGGGGGAGGGCACCTCCACTATCTGGAGAGGCCTGGGGTTGCATAACAAAGGCGGCAGGGCCTTTGAAGCTTCCTGCCCTGAAATGTCCATCCTGCTTTGAGGAGGTGTGAACAACTCTGCCCAGAGCAGGCTTTGTTCCCGACCTCCGAGAGCAAAGGCTCTCACTTCAGGATGTCAGAAACCGGTCTATGGTGGCAGGCTGGTTGAGACCAGTCAGTCAACACACTTGTAGTCAGTAGGATTTTCAGGGGGCACCTCTAAGGTGCCCTCGGTGTGCATTTATTAATAAATCCAGCACTGGCATCAGTGAGTGTGTGTTTATTAAGACAAGGTGCTTGGTACCAAACACCCTGGGGTACAGTGAAGCCATCATGAAGCTGGTGAACTCGTAATGACAAGTGCCCAGCCCATGTACTCTTTATGGCCTCCCTGTTCACTCGCAATATCTAAAGGTGAACAGAGATATTACCGGGTCATATCCACTCTCGCAGATATGCCCTCACATGGGTACGGTGCACACTGCCTTACGGCTCTAAGGCTTGCCGTAGGGGTGTCTTACCTATGCACATGTAGTGCTGGCAGGTATGGCAAAAAGGGAAGTGTGCCACGCAGACTCTTTGGTTTTCTCTGCACCAAGACACGCAGGCTGTAAGGGCAATGGCAGTTTGCACGAACTTGGTGAGGGTCCATTAGGTGGCACAATTCGTGATGCAGCCCTTAGGGACCCTCTTTAGTTCCAATGCTGCAGGTACTAGGGGTACCACTTACTAGGGACTTCTAAGGGATCCTAAAGGGGGCCAATTGTGAAACAATCGTACAGTTTAGGGAAAGAACACTGATGCTGGGGACCTGTTTAGCAGGAACCCAGCACACTCTCAGTCAAAGTTGCACCAGATACCTAGCAAAAAGTGTGGAGTAACCATGTAAAAAGAGGCACTTTCCTACAGTTACCGTGTGGCGTTGCATCACCTGGCTGGCAAATGTTCTTTTGTGCCAACAATTCCAAAATGATGCTAGCTGCAAATTATAGTGTGTTGCTTTATTGGCCAGGATACAATGCTTTGAGCATTGAAACCTCTTGGTTTTGATGTTGCCCTCCTTCTCCAGGCAGTTTCTTTTTGACATCATACATACCACAAGAAAGGGCTTAAGGTTCGACAATCACCTTCTTCTACAGAGAAAACAGACCCAGTTAAAATAGTATTTCTTCAATGTGAAAAGCTCTGCTCAGTATAGTGAAAGCAGGAGCCAAATATAATGCTAAACACAGGGCAGCCATCGTGAGGAGGCCATTAACAACTTAGGGGCCGATTATGATGTCATTTGGAAACTCTTCCGACCGAATCGGTTTCGGAATCATTTCCGAC
The DNA here is from genome assembly GCA_963921515.1 of Calotriton arnoldi. Classification (NCBI taxonomy): domain Eukaryota; kingdom Metazoa; phylum Chordata; class Amphibia; order Caudata; family Salamandridae; genus Calotriton; species Calotriton arnoldi. The sequence goes on along the minus strand of CAWUFW010002084.1, from coordinate 808,980 downwards.
CGAATCGGGTTCTGCGAGTCCGACCGACCGATTACGATGCTTCCGAACATCGTTCGGTCAGACGCGCATTGACTTCAATGGGAACCTGTGTTCCGACCGACTACACAGGCTCCCATTGAAAAAAGGGTGGGTGGGGAAAATCGTGCACCCTGTGGCAGGCACCCCATGGTGCCTGCCACACTGTGCATGTTTGGAAAGAGGGGTCCCATGGGTACCCCCATGGGCCCCATTCGGAACGACTCGGTTACTCCGAATGCCTATCAGAACCGAGTCGGAAAGACCAAATGGTTTCCGACTATCGTAATCGGTCGGTCGGAAGGCTTTCTGAATCAGTCGGAAAGACGTGTTGCGATTCGGATTCGGACGGACCAAATACCATTTGGAGCTTTTCCGACCGACATCGTAATCGGCCCCTAAGTAGGCTATAGAGAATGTTAAGTCATCTCCTCATAAGACAAGGGTGGCTGGGGAGGATCAAGAAAAAGAGCATAAGTTGCCAGCACACCTATACAAGGTTTGAGTCCTGATAACAGTGGAGAGGGATATCCTTTATCTTCCAAAACTAAGACAGAGAACTAAAATGCCTAAAGAGATCAGAAGAGCTGCACGATTCAGAATCAGCCCAGAGAGAGAAGCGGGACAGTATTTCAACATATCTTGCTGAAGAAACGGGCTGATACCAAGCTTGTTTTTAAAGTTATCCCAAAGCACCAGCCGAAGAGGAAAGACATCCGCAACTCTTCATTTCTTAAAATAATACAAAGAGAAAATCAACAAGGATGAGGCATAATGTGTCAAACCCGAAGATCCCTAGTGATTAAATGTGGACAAAGAAGTATTTGTCAACCTAAACTAATCAGGCCAACCAAAACATTACTATTAAAACAATCCAATTCGAAAGCAAACTATCATATTTTGTGCTTTGTTACAGTCCCCTAACAGGTGAGGGAAGGGAGTGGGACAAGTTGTAAGAGTGCAGAAAAGTGGCATTTTGCCTAGGGAACCTGGTAGGGAAATTTTGCATTAAAAAGAGACTTACAGGCTGACCAAAAGTGCACCAACTTTGGCAGACATGTAGTGCTTGCATCGGTTTCTTGCTTTTGGCTGGTTTGGTGCATGTCACTGTTAAGTGTGTATGCACAGATTACGCATTTAACCTTAGGAAGTTACACTCCTCAAAAAAATATGCTTTCCAATTGGTTAATATTTTACAATGTCCATAAACAGCAGTAATTACCGACCTATCAGAACATTTTTGCCCATAACTGGTGCCAAAGAGTTCGCTGGAGATTTTCCAAAAGCCATCATAAACTAGGCTTGCAATCTTCAACATAATTGGAAAATTATTAGGAAAAGGCAACACAACCTGTGCTGCTCACCATGCGTGCACACCGTTCAAACTAAATAAAGACTTGCTAATGAGATATAGGCTAAACAAAAGATTGTAATCACTTCATTAGCTCCACTTTGAGTGAATGATCTGCATCTTTTAGCAAACTAATAAAAAAATTATGATTGCAAATGCTTTATTGCCATCATCCTTAAAGAGTGAACTGCATTCACTTCAAAGCTAGAAGTAAAAAATGCTGCTTTAAAGAGTACAGTTAAGAAACCAAAAAAATGTATTAAATTCACTGAGGATACACAGATTAAGGGCCTGATTCCGAGTTAGTCGGTCCCACCGCCGCCGTAGCATCGGATCCACTGCCGCCATAGCATCGGATTCACCGCCACCGACTAGGTGGTCCACCTGCCGTATTACGATGTTGTCGAATTGCTGTTTGAGAGACCGCTGGAACACCGCCGACACCGACAGCCATACGCCGACTGCTGCGGCGTCGGTCGGGGGAAAGCAGCTATTATACGGGGGTACAGAGAAATTTCACTGCCGTCCAAATTACACATTGGCTTTCCGATGAGCCGACTGTGGTGATGGGAGTGCCTGCTTTGAGTCGACGGAATCGAAGGTTTTGGGGTGCACATTCACCCATTTCTTTTTTTTTCCTTTAGTCTCTGATGTGGACACCTTTCTCCAGGTCCCTCGCTCACACAGCATCTTGACCCTGGAGAAAACAACCTTTTGACGCCAAAATCCAAGTAAGTCTATTGGAATACACAACTTGTGTCTATCACTTTTGTAAAAAAAAAGGATGGGGCAGAGACTTTAAGCCAAGGTGTCAAGACTTCTTTACCAGGAATCTGGCATCTCCACACAAGTCGTGACCGAAAAACTTTCCATGCTCTAGGGTTGAGGGACCAACGACCAACTCCTCTTTCCCTGTTTGGGACAACAGACCTGAGGACTTCCTCTAAGACTGCCAGAATGGTACTGTCTATACCCTGCCTTGAAGGAAAGAGCTAACCAATTGAGTTGTCTTTGCACCAGTAAGATGTTATTTATAATAAATGAGTCATGAAGGAGAGAAGGCAGGACGAGCTGAAGAGGTCCATGGTTGCATCAATGAAGGACCTGCACTGCTCTGGGAGGTTAAGGCCCAGGGATACCGAAGTGATCCTGCACTGAGAGTGAAAACCTGTTCCAACATTAACAGAGGGTAAGAAGGAACTCATGACTTACAAGTTGCATTGCAGATGTAAATTACAAAGAAGGCATGCAGCACTAAGAAGGCTGGCCCATAGTCCATGGTTCCACAGAGAAAAAACCAGAATATTTAAGTAGAACTAGGTCAGCGAGGACAAGACAGAAGTGCCAGAGCAAAGTCGATGCTCTATGTGCTCCAAGGGCCATGCAAGACACACCAAGTCGAGTTGCATAGCCCTGCAAATGATTGCAGGTGATTCCTGCAGCAGAAAAAACTGAAACAATGAATAAGATACAGTGTAAACCCAGGGAAAGCCACGACTGAGTTCTCACAGTACCTTATTTGATGTCCCGTGGATGGGGAAGAGGAAGATTTTCCTTCCCTTTGCACACCAAAAGGGATGGGAAATCCTCAGACCCGTGCCCCACATAGTATTGCGCCTACTGACTTTTCGACTGCCAAACCTCCCTGTGAGGGACCGCAAGTAAGGGATTAAGGACACTGCAAACAAATACTCTACAAGGTTGCGCCCCTGTTTAGTAGTACTAGCCATTATAATTTGTTACCACTGGAATTAGAAATGGATTTCACAATATTTCTAGAAAAACAGTTCACTTTCCATCAACTGTAGTAGATATGGTTCTCGGTAGAAGAAGTTTGTGAATAGCTTGAACAGCACAAAGCAAAACAAAAGACAATAGAACTCCTGTGTTAAGAGTACCTTTAATAAAAAAAGGGACACAGCGTAGGAGTTTGTGTGTATTTACGTTGCGGACACTAGAGAGGCATGCTGGACTTGGGATGTCATTGACACAAAAGGCAACAGCTTGGGAATGGCCTAAACATAACATCAAAGATCACTGGATAAGGCAGCTTGCTACTGCTATCCAACTCCATGCTGGACTGCAATGCTCGGCAAGGTCAAGCGAGCATCAAAGAACTGGATAAAAATGAGAGGGAGAGAGCGAGAAAGAGAGATATCACTGTTTCACATATACTTGCAATAGTTAATCTATCAGGCAGCCCCTTTCCCTCACTGATACTGGGTGCTAAAGGGCTCAGCAAATACTTGTGGCCCTCTGATGGTCGTCAAAGTTGCCTCTGTTTCCTGGCAAGGTGTTCAGAAAGTGCAGGCTCTCGTCGGTGATGCTTGACTCCTTAGGCTGGCTGGTGGGCTCCAACACAAGTCAAAGTTAGTAGGAGGGAAAGCAAGCAAAGCTAAAAAAAAAAAAACCTCAAGTCTACTCCTAGCCATGTGGGAGTAGGAAGCATGCCAGCTCCACACTCTGGAGGGCACCTTCCGCAAAGGGATCCTGCCGATACTCCGGAAGCTGGGAAGTGGGGCAGATTCCCAGTGCCAATCACAGTCCACTGCATCCAGTGCCAGTCACAGTCCACTGCATTTCAAAGGGGCAACCAATCAGACTAGGTCAAATGTTCCTTTCTCAGAGAAGGACCTGGGATAGCAGGATTCTCTGCCTACATGAAAGGGCTTAGTTGAGCCTTTTAATGGCTACTCCGGTGAAAAAGCCATTGTTTTTCTTTCTTCTAGACAGACTAAAGCAAAGAAGTGGAGGAAGGATGGGATGTTAGCAATTGACAAAACTCTCCCTATCTCTTTACAGTAAATTAAGTGTTTGTGGATAGGTACAAGCAACTTAAAACCGGGTGATCTGTTAAGTTCACAAAGCCCTTTATGTTGCCTCGCTTGTAGTAATGGCCACAGTAGGATCCGGTAGTGATGGCTGCATGTAATATTCACAAACATTACAATTATTAACAGGGCATCTTGACGGGGAGGCCAGCTGAAAGGTTATCATGGACGTTCGTCCTTACAGTGGTGATTTGGTATGTGATGTCATTAGCCACAGAATTGTTGATGTCGCTAATGTATATGGAATGTAAAGGCTACTGCAGTTCATGCATTAGCGCCATATACCCTAGAAGACCTATATTTAAGTGGGAATGTTCCAGTACCAATGTCTACATCTGTATGTCTCTCCAAGTGATACATGTACAATCCAGACCTGTTTCTCTAATCTCATCAAAAAGATGTGGAAAGACCAATAGTTTAGAGTTTCAGTGATGTTATTGTTGGTGACTATGCTATCTGATGCACTGATGTAATGACAGTAGCCAGATGTGCGTATATTTACCTATCTTTCTTTTAGTGATAGAGAGCAGCTCGGAATACAAAGGCCCTTTTTCAGACAATCACTGATCTATTATAAGGTTATCTTAAACTCTTTGTATGCAACATCTCTACATCTTGATGCTTTGATAATCATGGTGGATTCTTTTTACTCTTTTATATGCAGACTCTTGTATAAGTGCTTGGGAGATGCAGAAGAAACTTACAGTTTTTGTATAGCACATTTAAAGTAAATTATCGTGAATATGTTAATAACCAGGTACAATTGTTAATATTCTTCTGCTCAGTTGCACTCTTTTTTTGTAACCCAATGTAGGATGATCAGCTAACTTGGTCATTTCTTGTTCTGAAACCATAAACCTGCAGGTTTAGCGGATTGTTTCAGCAGGCATGTGAACCTGCTGTGGTGAACAAAAAGAATATCCGCTGCAGAATTTCAACTGCCAATATATTGCGAAGTTAAGTTTATAAAGTTACGAATAAATTTACTGTTCTTAACTCCATACCGTATATCACGACAATAAACAGCAATCTTCAAAGTGCATAGATTTCATCGTAAGAAGAGTAAATCTATGTTTACTTATATACACTTACCTTGACGATATGATGGTAGTAGATATTGCAGACTTAATATTTTTGTCGGGCGTCATTTGTAACTGGAAAATACTCTGACTACCATCAACAAGTCAGCCGTCGTCTGGAGATGGATCGCGACTGAGGTGAAGACACCTTTAGTAACCAGTTGTCAAGGCATGGGAAGACTGGTATTCCCAAACCTCCGCAGATGGACTATGACTGCCACCATCACCTTTGTGAAGACCCCTGAGGTGCACTGGTAAGGTCAAAGGGGAACACCGAAAACCGAAAGTGCTCTTGGCCTATCTAGTACCTTAAACTGCAGATAGCACCTGTGGGATTGCAGGACAGGGATGGGAAAGCAGGCATCCTGCAGATCCTTTGCCACCATCTACCTGCCTACGGCCAGGGCAGAGAGACATTGAGCCAGGGTGAACATTTTAAAGTTGTCCTTCAGGAGGAAGAAGTTCAGAGGTTGAAGATCTAGGTTGGAACAAAGGCCTCTGTCCTTCTACGGCACAATAAGGTAACAGGAGTAACTGCCAACACCGATCTCTGATATCAGCACACTCTCTATTGCTCCCTTGGCTAAGAATGCCTGAATTTCTCCATGGAGTATGGAGAAGCGATCCTTTGGGAGGTATTGCGGTGTGGGTAGAATATCCATGGGATGTGACAGGAAGAGTAGGAAGTAACCACATTCCACGATCTGGCGCACACATTGGTCAGATGTAATGAGGTGATATGTCTCCCACTGGGCAATCCGGAAGCTATTGAGGGTGAATTAAATCGGTTTTGCTGCAGCTATGGAAGGGGGGACTAGGGCTTGGGTAGAACATTGTGCCGAGGGGGCCTGGATGCTGCTGGCGTGACCCCCTGCCCCTAGCTCAAAAGGACTGAGAAGCCAGTTGTTGTTGAGAGAGTTTATAATGTTACATTGCCTCTGCTGATATCTCCTGCCAAAGACTCGAAATAGGGGAAAATTGCTGAGGGAACTGCCGAACAGGCGGAGCAAGGACTACAGTGCATGTTGTACCCTTGTTCTCTTTAAACCTCTCCAAGGCTGAGTCCCCTTTTGCTCCAAAGAGGTAATAGCCATCAAAGGGTATGTTTATTCAAGATTGCTGGACATCCTTGGAGAAGCCTGTGGAGCGAGACCAGGCGTGGCACCTCAGCAACATGGTGGTCCCGACTGCTCTACCCAACAGTCAACAGTATCCAAGCCTGAGTAAATGGTGTGCTTCGCCGCATTCCAGCCATCTTGTCCGCCACTCTGTCCCACAACGCATGGAAGTATCTTCCCAGGAGGCAGCTGATGTTGACAGACCTGAGGACAAGTTTGGCAGAGGAGAACATGTGCTTTCCAAAGGTCTCAATGTGATTCAATTCTCTGGCGGAAGCGTGTTTGGGTTGAGGCAACTAGTGGACGACTGGACCACTAGGTTCTCTGGAGTAGGGTGTTGTAAGGGAAAATCTAAATCCCCGGGAGCTGGTCTGTGCTGTTTTGTCTCTTGTCTCTTGCCTATTGACCAGAAGCAAGATCCTGGCTTTGCAGATGTGCCCCACAGCACTTCTGTGAGGGCCTCGTTAAAGGGTAGAAGAGGTTCTTGGGCAGTTTGTCCTAGGTTCAGGACCTTCGTCAGTATGTTGGTCTTGATCCCGGTGGTAGGTAGGGTGAGGTTCAGTACTTCTACTGCTCTCCTGATTATGGTCGCAAAGGAGGCAGATTCCTCTGTTGCCAAAGCAGGGTTGAGGAAGGAAAGGCCAATGTCTGGTTGTAAAGTAATGCCTCTTTTTGTATGGTCACCCCCATGTTTTTCAACTGATGCTGCTGGTTTTTCGACTCTGAGAGTGCACTGAGGCCTGCTTACCAGTACTTAGTGCCAGTGCTTTGACCCTAAAAGTGTATGTCGAATTGGCTATACTCAATTGGAAGTGGCTAACTTGCCTGTAAGTCCCTAGTAGGTGGTACCCTGGTACCCAGGGCATGTAAGTTAGAGAGGTACCCAAGGCTTGCAGCACTGATAGTGCCACCCTGGAGGCAGTGCTTAATTTGTAAAATATTAAGTGCCAGGGCTCTGACCAGGAGGCCACTGCAGCTTGCACCACCCATCGCTGCCAAGACAGCTACTAACCATCTCTCTCGCATGTAAATGCGACAGTTCAGATTATTCCAGGTCCACAAAGCTAAAGGAATGGCTGGGGAGGCTGGTATTAGCAATTTTAATGTATATTGTATTCCTAAACTACCGTTGTTCTGCTCATCTCTAAATTAGATGAGCAGCGCCACCATGTGGTGGACTGTTCTAAGTATGGTGTTGACAATTAGGTGCTGGTGCCGAGCACTGGAAACAAATTAAGTGCCGGTGCTTAGCACCGGAAAGCTCCGGCTCAAATAAAGCACTGCCTGGAGGCCCGCCAAGTAAAACGAATCCCCTAGTCTGCCACTGCAGACTGGTAGAGCAGTCATGCACTGTTAGCTGAAGCCACCACTTCTTTTGGACATGCATGTAAGTCACCACTCTGGCAGGTCTACCGAGCCCTAAAGGCAGGGTGCAGCATATGACACAGGCAGGACATGTACTTTACATGTCCTGACAGTAAAACATGTGAAACAGCCGTTTTTACTGTGGAAGACTTGCTCACGCAATTGGCAAGAACAGGGTTACACACTGAACCCCTCAGCTGTGCTAACTCCTGAATGGTGCGACCAAAGTGGTCACTTCAAGGTATCAAACAACTCGCTACATTAAGCCCAACTTGTATCTCGAGTCAAAATTATTCTAACTTGTTGCAGTGTGCAGCTTTAGCAAAGCTGCCACTTTGTTGACTTTAAAACTCTTATGTCTAGCCTGCCACACATGGAGCCTCCTCCACGAGAAAGCTTTCTCCCTTCCTGGAGAGACATGCCAAGGACTCCCAGGAAGGTGAACAATGGGGGATTGCAGACCTGGAAGGTGTCACCTCCTTCCTGCAGGAAGCCACTTAGGTGTTAGCCCCAGAAGAAAGGCTTCAAAGGTGAAGCCACCTTTGAAGAGCAAATGTGGGACACCAGGGGGGAGGGCTGCCCCATTTGTGAGGTAGACAGGCTGGCACGGGGACCAGAGAGGGGAAACCAGTTGTCAAACCGGTTTCCCCAGAGGAGTGTAGCCCTGAGGCAGCCACACCCCGGGGGTGGGCTATTGAAGTCTTAACACCAGAAGAGGGGTCTTGTCATCTTGGGAGTGGGCAGAATGGTGCATCCTGGGATAGCCAGATCACACACTCCATAGGAAGTGGTTACTAGGTGGGAGGGAACCTGGTAGCCCTGTGGCTACCAACAGCATATTGTCCTGAGGGCATTTTCCACTCATAAGAGTGGGCACCTCAGGCAGCCAGACCTCAGATCTCGACCGACTCAGAAGAAAGACTGAAAAAGGACTGCCCTGCTGCACCGAGGGACCAGCAAAGAGGCTGCACCGACAAGGACTGCACCTGGTGGCTATCGAAGAGAGAGACTGTGCCTGCTGTATCCTGCTCAAGCAGAGCCCAGTTAAGCCAAGAGAACTCCAAGGGCCAGCTGACTGGCCTCTTGTTTGCAGCACAGGGTCACAGCAGCTGAAGAAGCCTGCTAGCGCAAGTTGGTAGCCCAAAGTCTTCAAGTCACTACCGCCACTACCATGCAGCAGCGAGGACCAAGACCCGACGCACCGAGTTGCACCCAAGTTCACTCAGTCCGGAAGTGCTGTCGGAGAGTTGCTGGGACTCTTAGAAGGAAAGCTATTGACTCAGGAAGGATTGACCAGTGACCACAACAATGGGAGACTGGTAGTCCAGTGGGGACTGGACTTCAGCCAGACCAGAGAGGGCTTCGTGTGACGTCGACCCTGCAATCAGGATCCCCTCACCATCTACAGGAATACCATCATCGACCACATCTCATCCACAGCATCCTAAGAGCATTTTCAGCGTTCTTTTTGCATCAGGACCACTCCATATGAGTCCACTGCAACGCAGAAAAAGTGCCTGGAACTACTGAAGGACTGCTCCCCCTGGGAAGGTAATTGTTCTTTAGGACCTTGCTGGTCCCCCCGACTGGCTCCCTGTTGGAGTTGGACTCCCCAAGTACTTCTAACTGACCTCATTGACATTTACCTAAGTTTTCTTTGAAAAAGTTTCTAAGTGTCCAATCTGTTTGCCAAGGCTTGTTCGCGGTTGAGTGAAAATGCCCGGATTTGTTTATGGGATGTAAAATCTATACCTCCGGAACCCTCTGGTGGATGTTTTTCATTCTAGTGTCTAAATTCTTATAAAAATACAACCTATTTTTGTAAATTGATATTGGATTTCTTGAGTGTTGTGCCGATTTCTTCTTCAATTGTTTTGGTGCTGTTTAAATGCTTAACACTTGTTTCTCTGTGTAAGCCTTGCTGCTCAGTGCCACACCTACCCAGGATTGAGCTGACAGTTTGACAGGTGAAACCCAAGGGGCCTAAAGGGGTTGACAGGTGTATTACACAGTGAGGATGCACTACCACACCATATAATACACCCCATTTCCTCACATTGGCGAGGTATCCAGACAACTGGCATCTTGTGGGTCTTCGAAAATATTTATCATGATAAGGGGCATCATCATCACCATTGTTCCCTTACTGAAGTTATACTTCTGGGTACGAATGTGCATGGGGTATGGCGACTGTGACCTCTGGAGTGATAGATGGGCCTTGGTGTCTGACACAATTATTGACTCCTCTACCAGTGTCAGTGAGGTTGGTTCTGGCATCGAGATTCGGAGTGCTGGCGTCGGTCACGGTGTCAAAGGCGACATTGGATGTTGCACTGGGGTTGGTGAAGCCAAGTTGATGGATGTTGCTGGCCTCATAACAAGGTTGAGTGGTGCAGTTGGCGTCGGGGAGCGATGTGCTGATGGTAGCCCAACTGGAGGCTAACTCAGATGCTTAGGGCCCAATGGGGTACCAAAGATGTTGTCCAAGGTCAAGCTGAGCTCATAGAGCTATTGTGGCTTTGCCTATGGGCCGGGAAGCATTGGGAGCAGGGTTGGAATCAGTTTCAAAGTCAGGGAATAACTTTGCAGCCTGGAGGAACCCAGGGTGTTCTGCAACTCCGAGCTGTGTGAGTAGCGGGACGACAGAGACCCATGCTTGGACCTCTTGTGTTTTTAAAATTTTTTGGGCTTACCTGAACTCTGTGACTTTGATAGTAATTGGTTGTGAGATTAGTCTTAGAAGTGAGAGTGTGTCTGCACCCTTGACTTCGACCTGGACAGTGTCTTCTTTGACTTCTTGCAGAGTTCAGTGATGGCACATTTGGCTTTACAGTCACAGATAGCATTGCAATTCAACTTTGAGCAGCAGTTACATGACAACAAGTCATGTTTGGAGGCAAGGCACCTCGCGGGTATCTGTCACCTACATCTGACGATGATAGTCGCAACACAGCTATAAAAACATTTTGGAAAAAATCCTGTCGGACTGAAAGAACTTGAAGGAACTCAGGATGTGCATCAGAAGGTGTGGAAACAAAGGAACTGATATCAGTACATGGAAGTGGTGCAGATATAGTGGCAATCCATCACCTTGCCGGCTTTATATGCTCCATGCCACCCCTCTAAGGAGGAAGTGTGGCTTCACCATCTTCACCCTACGAGAGACCTCAGTTTTTTCATTGATTGAAACTGAGCTCATCACTTGGATGATTAACTTCTTGTGGGCTTCTTTGCAGCAAAAAAAGGGGAAATCAGTACAAAAGAAGGCCATTTCCAGATGGATTGTTTTGCATTAAAATTTGATATGAGCTAGCCAAGAAGCAGGTTCGAGAAGGCTTGCATACTCATTCCACCAGAGCAAAGACTGCTACCACTGCAGGGCTGTATTGGGATCAAAAATAGGCCCGGGCACGCTAAAAAAAGTGGCCCACATTTGCGGATTGCCTTTCTGCAAAACACTGCTTTGGGGAAGTTTTATGAAAAGAAGGGGGGAGGTCTCTGACAGAGGCATGTTTTTATAAATTCACTTAGATTTAAAAAAAGGCACAGATTAGTTAACACTGGTGAACCACACCTGAATACAAGTGAGGCCACATCAGCTCAGGCCCCCTATCCCCACTCAATCTGCATACACTAATGGGCTGTCCCAGCGAGAGAAAGGGAGTGACACCTCTGCCCTGTTGGTAAAAGGGAGGTAATAGAGGCCCATCTGCCTCCAGAAAGGCCACTCAGGCACCCCCAGGCCGCTGGCGGCATCCAAACAGCACAGATACCGCCCAAAGCAGTGCCCAAGACTGCCCAAAAAAGCGGTTCACACCTGGAACTCGGATACTGGCCCCTCGGCCATTGCCTGAGTGCCCGCCTTACCAATCCGACCCTGTACCACTGTGCTGGTGTGCCAGTCCTGGACATCTGTCAGGCTGCTAGATGGGCGTCCCTCCACACGTTTACAAAGCACTAGTGCCTGAATAGCACTTTGCCTGCCTTCCTGCAGGATTTCCTGGTCTGAGCCATTCCACAGACTTGCCAGCTGAGGAGAAACTGCTTTCGCATCTATTCACAAGGTGAGGAATCTGCTGTTAGAAGGCTCTATCAGAAGAACAAGTTACTTACCTACGGTAACGCCTTTTCTGGTAGAGACTCTATCTAACCCCAGATTTTTTACTGCCCTTAAATCCCCCTCATTCTACAGTGGAATGAACTCATATAGTCCACTGATAAGATTGTTGCCTAGAAAACGACACACTGGTACATTCTTATTTCTATGGGCTCCATGACCAACGGCTGATAGAGAACAGTGGGCTGAGTTGGTGCAGATATAGTGCCCGACATCACATTCTGGGTAGGATGGATCCAGAGCAGAGCAGCAGCACGCCACCTACTGACATGCGAGGGAATTGCTATGAAAAGGCTCCAGATCTCGTCTGGCACCTGGGGAAATTCACAAGGTGAGAAATCTGCTACTATCAGAAAAATTTGCTTTGCAAGAACACTCAATGTTGTTGCATTCTGCAAGTCAAGATAGGGTGAACTGTTAGACTTCTGTGGATGCCTCAAGACTGATATGCACTTCATGATGCGAGGACGGAGGAGTACGTTATCAGCATTATAAATGTACTAGTACTGCAATTCCAAGGTGCACTGTCAATTACGGAGAAGACACTCTATGACAGCTTTGCCAAAGACTCACCTCTAGGGTTCTAGTGTATGATGCTAATTAGTATTGAAGAGTTTTGTGAAAATGCTGTGGATGTGGGTCGTGTATGATGTACCTTGTAAGAACTCTTCAGACATCGCAAAACTTACCACTGAGTATGTGATGCAAATAATGACAGGCCTGTTTTTAGAGGTCTGTCCAAATTTCAGTACTGCTATGCTAGTGTATTGAGCAGGTCATAATTGAGGTGCATTGTGACAGCTCTATGCAAATCTTAGTAGTGGGATAGACTAGCTGCGAGATCCCTAGTCTTTCCACGGGTCATATCGGTTAAGAACTGCTTCCACCAAGCCTCCTATGCAGTATTACCTGACGTGAACCACTCACTTTGTACTAAATCCACAATTTTGTCACAGGCTGTTGAGGAATAGAGCTCTTGGGCACTATGAAAGACTCTGAAGTAGTAGGAAAGCTCCGAACTGTTTTTAAAACCTATGGCTTTAAAGTAAATACATCTGTAAAACTGTGCTGGTAAATGCATCATCTAGACCAAATTTTTCCAAAACGTTTCTAAAGAGAAACACCCCTGCAAATCTCCAAGAAGAGTGTTGGGCTATTTCGTTCATTTAATGCAAAGTGCGGCTGGTATGAACATTTTTCTAAGGGCTGTTGTTTTTTTAATCCCATTACAGCATTGCCAAGAAGGATATCACTAAAGGTATTTTAATATAAATTAAAATTATAATGTAATAGCTCCCAGAAACAAGGCTCGGAGTGCAGAAAATGTAGAAGATTTAGACAAGACTCAAATTATGTACAATTGAAAGAGCAGAATTTAACAAGACAAGAATATTAAACCTTTCCATCATTTTGGAAAACATCAATATGGTGCACCAACTGTAATCTAAGAATCAATGAATGAGCTACCTTTATTATATCCACATCTCTCTTCCCAGTTTCAGCCTTTGCTACTGAGGTGAATGCCACTCTTAAAGCTGTAAAAGTTAGTTTCTTAATGCTTAAATCACAGCCAAACCTACCCATGATGAGTGCTACATAGACACTTCCAATCTCAGCTTCCACCTAGATGTGGCAAAGCCACAATAGCTCTATGAGCTCAGGTTGACCCTGGACAACATCTTTGGTACCCCTTCGGGCCGTAAGGATCCGAGTTTGCCTCCAGTTGGGCTACCATCAGCAGATCCCTCCCCGATCCCAACTGCGCCACTCAACCTTGTTATGAGGCCAGCACCATCCATCAACTCGGCTTCACCAATCCCAGTCCAACATCCAATGTTGCCTTTGACACTGTGACCGACCCTAGCACTCCGAATCTCGATGCAGAAACCAAACTGACGCTGGTAGAAGAGCCAATAATTGTGTCAGACACCATAAGGAGACAGACTACATCTTGGATCAGATGCATGAATAGACAGAGATTCCTATATCCAACAGGACCGCTCCAAAGCTACTCCAATTTAGGAAGGAGTTGAAGACGGACCACTTTAAAGAACACTACATCACTGTGTATTAACTGTCCATAAAACTGTTTCTCCTCCTATTACAGATTGACTTTATGCTTGTCGTTGACCGTGTATAGTGCTCCGCTGCCTTTTGATTAGGTTCGTGCTATAAGAATACCATATACATATGTACGTACATACAAACGAACAAGTTACTTACCTTCGCTAACGATATATCTGTAAGAAACATAGGTTAGTTATAGATTCCTTACCTTAGAATTACCCCCAGGCGTCAGACTTGATCCGGAAAGTTTTTCGTCAGCAGTACCCCTGCGCGACGGAAGGTGGCGTCGGTCGACTCCGCGTTCGTCGTTGGCGTCGTGGTCGCCGGGATGACGTCGCGGTAGCTACATAGACGCCGCCCTCGCGTGCTGACGTCAGTTCTGTACACGACTTTCCACGCCAGAAGCGCAGAGCCATGCAAGACACTGACCACTGGTGCACAAAACTAGGGCCCTGAAAGGAAGTCCTTAACCCTAGAAGTCAGTTCGCAGAACGGGGAGAATGGGTGGGACGGTAAGGAATCTATAACTAACCTATGTTTCTTACAGATATATCGTTACCGAAGGTAAGTAACTTGTTCATCTGAAAGAAACAGTTAGTTATAGATTCCTTACCTTAGAATAGATACCCCAGCAATACCAACCCGAAGGTGGGTCTGCGAACTAAATTCACACAAGAAAGTCCTGGAGAACAGAACGGCCAAAGAAGCCGTCTCTCCGGACTTGGCTGTCCAGGCAGTAGTGTTTGGTGAATGCGTGCAACGATGCCCACGTAGCTGCCTGACAGATGTCATTAAGGGGGACTCCCCGTCCCAAAGCAGTGGTAGCTGCCGTCGCCCTGGTGGAATGGGCGCACAGTCCCACTGGAGGCTCCTTCTTTGCCAAAGAATAGCAAGCTTTTATGCACAGAACGACCCACCTGGAGATGGTCCATTTGTGCACGGCCCGACCTTTCTTGGCGCCCACGTAACCAACAAAGAGCTGGTCGTCCACCCGGAATTGTTTGGTGCGATCCAAGTAGAAGGAAAGCGCACATTTTCGATCCAGACGGTGGAGCCTCTCTTCCTCTCTGGAAGGATGCGGAGGCGGAAAGAAGGTGGGCAAAGTGATTGTTTGGCCAATGTGGAAAGAGGTAACCACCTTGGGAAGAAAGGAAGGTCTAGTTCTGAGGACGACCTTGTCCGGATGAACAGCCAGAAAGGGAGGCTTGGAAGAAAGAGCTTGTAGCTCACTCACCCTGCGCGCAGAGGTGATGGCCACCAGAAAGGCAGTTTTCAAAGTTAGAAGCCTGAGAGGACAGTTGAGTAGTGGCTCAAAGGGAGCGCACATAAGATATATAAGAACGAAGTTCAAGTCCCACTGGGGCATTACGAAGGGAATAGGAGGAAAAAGATGAGTAATGCCCTTGAGGAAACGATTTACAACAGGGGACTTGAAAAGAGAAGGCTGATCAGGAAGCCTAAGGAAGGCTGAAATGGCCGAGAGGTAGCCCTTAAGAGTGCCCAGAGCAGAGCCCTGCTGGGCCAAAGAAAGGAGGAACAAGAGAACCTCAGAAAGAGGGGCGGAAAGGAGATCCACAGCCTTTGCTGTGCACCATGCCACAAATTTGTTCCATCTGCAGGCGTATACCGTCTTAGTTGAGGGATGCCTGGCTGCCAAGATAACATCACAAACTTCGGGAGGCAGGTCAAACGACGTCAACTGCCGCCGCTCAATCTCCACGCAAGGAGGTGGAGGCTGGACAGGTTCGGGTGGAGGACCGTCCCCTGCTGCTGCGACAGAAGATCCTCCCGAAGAGGCAGTCTGATCGGAGGATCGGTGGCCATGTGTAGCAGCTCGGGATGCCAGACTCTTCGTGCCCAATCCGGATCCACAAGAATGACTTGGGCCCGGCCGCGCCTGATCTTCTTTAGCACTCTGGGCAGAAGTGGTATAGGCGGAAAGGCATATAGAAGACCGCAACTCCACTCGCGCCGAAATGCGCCGCCTAGCGAGTGCCGCCTTGGAAATTCCAACGCGCAGAATTGCTGACATTGCGCGTTCTCTTCAGTGGCGAATAGATCTAACCAAGGCTCTTCCCACTGACGAAAGAGACCTTGCACCACCTCCGAGTGAAGACGCCATTCGTGATCCATCATGCACCTGCGGCTGAGTTAGTCCGTCCTGGCGTTCAGGGAACCTGCCAGGTGTTGAACCACTGGGATATGTCCTGATGTTCCAGCCATGTCCAGAGGCGGAGGGCCTCCTGACATAGGGTCCACGACCCCACCCACCTTGTTTGTTGCAGTACCACATGGCGGTGGTGTTGTCCGTGAACACCTGCACTACTCTCCCCCGGACAGAGGGAAGGAATGCTTTGAGTGCAAGACGAATCGCCCGAAGCTCCAGAAGGTTGATGTGGAGCCCGGACTCCGCCGGAGACCAGAGGCCTCTGATCTCCGCCTCCCCCATGTGGCCGCCCCATCCCAGAAGTGATGCATCGGTCACCACTGTGAACCCTGGTTGGGGAAGGGAGAGGGATCTGCCGTCGACCCAATCCTGGTTCGTCAGCCACCACTGCAATTGGCGTGCAGTGCCCTCCGAGATCTGGACGCAATCGGACAGGTTCCCCTGATGTTGTGCCCACTGGAACTTTAGGTCCCACTGCAGAGCCCGCATATGCCATCTGGCATGATCCACCAGCAGGATGCAGGAGGCCATCAGGCCCAGTAGCCTGAGGGTCATTCTGACCGAAACCCGGGATAGAGGCTGAAAGATCGGACTCATAGCCCGAATATCCCGGACTTGCTGTTCGGGAGGATAGACCCAAAACTGCGTTGTGTCCAGAACCGCTCCGATGAAGAGGAGCTTCTGAGAGGGAGTCAGGTGTGACTTCGGCACGTTGATGGAGAACCCCAGCGAATGCAGGAGGTCGGCCATAGTCTGGAGGTGGGAGACGACAGCCTGGGGCGAGCCCGCCTTCAACAGCCAGTCATCGAGATAGGGGAAGACTAGAACCCCTGATCTGCACAGATGAGCTGCGACCACCGCCATCACTTTCGTGAACACCTGAGGGGCGCTTGTAAGGCCAAAGGGGAGCATGGTAAACTGAAAATGCTCGTGGCCTACCATGAACAGCAGGTAGCGCCGGTGGGCAGGCAGGACGGGGATGTGAAAATAAGCGTCCTGCAAGTCCAACGCTACCATCCAGTCTCCAGGGTCGAGGGTAGACAGGACCTGAGCGAGCGTCAACATTTTTAACTTCTCCTTCCGGAGAAAGCGGTTGATGTTCCTGAGATCCAAGATAGGACGCAGGCCTTTGTCCTTCTTGGGCACCAGAAAGTAGTGGGAATAGCAACCACGACCTACTTCAGGGACAGGAACGCGCTCGATGGCTCCCTTGGCCAAGAGTGCCGATACTTCCTGTTGGAGAAGGGCCAGATGATCCTCCGACATGCGATGGTACTGAGGTGGCATGGCTGGAGGGGTAGTCTCGAAAGAGAGGGAGTAGCCCCTTCTGACTATTTGCAAAACCCACCTGTCCGACATGATGGTGCGCCAGTGGGGGAGGTGATGGTGAATCCTGCCGCCCACTGGCGATTGGTGGACCTGAAAGGTCGGACTAGGAGGGTTTGGAGGCTGCTGCAGAGGGTGCTGTGGTGGACTGGCCCGCTCGCTGGCCCCCAGAACCACGGCGGTGGTTCCCACGTCCCCGGCCGCGCTGGGGCTGAACAGCTTGCACTGGCCTGTGGCTCTGGGCAGGACGTGGCAGGGCACCCCTTCCGTAGCCACGAAAGGGGCGAAAGGCAGACTGCGCAGGGCGGGTGGTGGAGAGGCCCAAGGACCTGGCCGTAGCCCGAGAGTCCTTAAAGCACTCCAGCGCGTTGTCTGCCTTGTCGCCAAATAGGCGACGGCCATCAAAGGGCATGTCCATAAGTGTGGACTGAACATCCCCTGAAAAACCAGTCGACCTCAACCAGGCGTAGCATCGAAGGGCTACCAACGTGGAAATCATCCTGCCTAGTGAGTTGGCCGTATCCAGCCCACAGCGGATGGTAAACTTCGCTGCGTCTCTCCCTTCGGTCACTGCCCGAGAGAGTACGGCCCAGGCCTCCTCCGGGCACTGAGGCAGCACTTGCGCAACCGTATCCCACACGCAGTGGGTGTAAAGGCCCAACAGACATGCGGTGTTTACCAACCGCAGTCCCAAGCTGGAGGAAGAAAACATGTTCTTCCCAAGATGGTCCAGCTTTTTGGATTCCCTATCAGGTGGTGCGTTAGGGAATGCGCCTTTGGATGTAGAGGCTTGGACCACCAAGCTCTCAGGGGCAGGGTGTTGGGAGAGGAGAGTGGGGTTGCCCGGGGCCGGGCAGTGGCGTTGGGCAATCATCCTATCCACAGGAGCCCCTGTGTTGGGCCTCGACCAGGTGCCCAAAAGGATGTCGGTGAGGGCTTCATTGAACGGCAGCAGGGGCTCCGAAGAGCTCGCTGCCGGTTGAAGCACCTCTGTCAGGAGGTTAGTCCTGACTGCCACCGTAGGTAGCACGAGGATGAGAGACTCGGCCGCCCTACGCAACACCACTGTGTAAGACGCTCCCTCCTCCGTAGCCACGGTAGGAGGAGACAACATGCCAAGGTCTGGTGAGGTATCCAGACCACTGGCTTCCCCGAGTTCCTCTCGCCATTCTGGTTCACAGACTAACTGGTCAGTTAAAGTTTCTCCAGACCCCTCCCTCTCCTCCTCACCCTCCTCTGGCTGCCAATCTGGTCTCAAAGAGCCAGGGTAGAACAGGGGCAGAAAAGTACCCGTTGGCGCTGGATCCGGCGTCGGTCGGCTCCGTGTCTACCTCAAGGTGGAGGCTGGGGTCGACGTCGGCTGGGGACACAGCCGATCCCCGGCTGCGGATGTGGTGCAGGTGGAAGCGGCGCCGGGGGAGGTGTAACAAGGTCGACCGGCGCCGATCCGGATCCAGGCCTGGATCCAAGGGGACCCTGCGGTGCCGAGGCCGAAGCCGCTGCCGTCAAAGGCCCAGGGCCCCCAGCCGAGTCCGCGGGGCCCAAAGGCGCGCTGGCGGAGTCGGGCTGCCCAAAGATGGCGTGCATCGCTTCGTAAAATTGACGAAGCTGGGCAGGGGTCGCTCCAGGTCCCAGAAAGGGGGGGAACCCGGAGTCGACCCTTCGGGCTTCGCACGCGGAGCCGCGAGAGGGGCACCACCCGCATCCCTCCTCGCGTCGGCCGACGGACGGGGAGAAGTCGAAGAGCGACGATGCTTCTTCGACTTCTTCTTGTGCTTCGACTTACCTGACCCCGAGTGCGAAGATTCGGAAGAAGAATGATGGTGGCTCCGCAACCGGTCCTTCGACCTTCTACGCGACCGAGACCTCGAGCGGTGCAGAGCCGACTACCGCGCCTCGAGAAGCTTTTGGGACCGCTCCCGCAAAGACTTCGGAATCATGGTCCGGCAGTCGGAGCATGACTTGGGGTCGTGGTCGCGCTCCAGGCAGAAGAGGCACATGCGGTGCGGATCCGTCACGAACATCAGTCGGCTACAGGAACCGCAAGCCTTGAAGCCGGGCATCCTTCGTGCACCAGGAGTCAATGGACTCAAAAACGATGTCGACAAAAGTCGAGAAAAAGTCAGTCAAAAAGTGACTGGAGGTACCGCTCTCTCCGGATCTGCGCTTGCGGCGCGGAAAAATAAAGAACTGACGTCAGCGCGCGAGGGCGGCATCTATGTAGCTACCGCGACGTCATCCAGGCGACCATGACGCCAACGATGAACGCGGAGTCGACCGACGCCACCTTCCGACGCGCAGGGGTACTGCTGACGAAAAAATTTCCGGATACAGTCTGACGCCTGGGGGTAATTCTAAGGTAAGGAATCTATAACTAACTGTTTCTTTCAGATATACCTTATAAATGGGATTAATATTGCATCTGGGTCAGCACCCCTGCAACAACCGTCAGAGATTGGGTGGAGGTGAGAGAAGAGGATCATTTTGTATCACTCTACTAATTGGCAAGAAGGCCATGTATAGTACTTTACTGTGAAACCTTCTTCCCTCTTGGATTGGGATGCTGGGGGAAGGGATTACCAGCACATGATACCACGGGAACTTCACTGTGAAAGCTTTCTCAGCCTTTGACTGGAATGCTGGGAGAAGAATTTTCGTAACTCATGACACCAGTGCTTAGGCAGGAGCAGATTCACCTGCGATTAGGAGAGAAATAGTGGGCAGCCAGCCGGTTATGGTAAAACTTTCTCAAAGCTTGTGCAGACACCCTCTCAGGAAACTGAATAAAGTGCTGACTGCTTAAGTGATGTCCACAATAGTAAGAGGTTAAACATGGTAACTCCAAAAGGAAATTAAATAAAAATAGCCAGAATTCACAATCCATGGCTAACCTTTGGTCCAGTGACAATAATAACGCTTGTTTTTATTGACAAGGCTTGTTGATTATGTGTATTTTTCTTTCATAAGGAATGAAATCAAGAAGAAACGAAAAAACTGAAACACAGTAGAGGGGTAATAACTCTTCTTGAGATCCTCACACTCTGTTTGGGATGTGTGTTCCAGAGACTGCTTAGGCGTCTCCTACCTCCCTCGGTTTCATTACTGGATCAAACACAAAAAGGAAAAAAAAGGGTCTCTACTGAGGAGAGGCCACATCTAAATACCCCCGCCCACCTCAAGAGGTTATCAAAGGCTCTTGCCGGTGCTGCCACCTACAACCTCGCACAGATTAGTTAACTGTGATAACTATGAATCTAAGAGGATGACCCATCACCTACAGTGCCACTGAAGAAAGATAAAATTCAACCCAAGGTATACGGGCTTGTGAACTTTTATTACTGCATCTTTGTCACAATAGTAAAATTAATCATTTTGAGGTAGGCATTAACAGTTTCCATGTTTCTTCATCATCATGCTCACTAAAGGGGCAATCGTCAGGGCCAGGATCCAATCTAGCAGCAGACCAATTTGTTACCTCAGGCCTGGATCTCAAACCTTTTCCGTAACAAGAGCTATTTATATTCAATGACATTCAACCCGAGCTACTAATATTATCAGAGTTTTAATACTGACATCAGACAAGATTACATTAGTAGCCACCATATGCAAGATTACCAGAAATGATTACCTCAGTGCATCAGGCACAGTTCCCAGCAGTAATGTAAAATAAATGCTTTGTCATTGTGGAATGCCTCTACATGGGTAATAGAGAACAGCCATTGCAGCAATAGCCCTGGCACCAAGTTAATATTAGTAATAAGTCTCCCCAAACATCAGCTCATGAAGTCTGAAAATACACATTTTTTCGTCTTGAATACACAGTTTTCAGTTTTAGTATACATGCAATAATTCAAGCAAGCAAAAGCTTCTAATTTATTAGACTGGACTGCAAACAGGAGAGCTACTTATGGGTAGCTGGAGAGCTACCAATAGCTCACGAGCTACTCGTTGGAGAAGCCTGCCTTGAGAAATACCTTATGTGTAAATCACATTTATTAGTGCACATCCCCTACCATAATACCAATCTTAAATCCTGAGCACTCAACTGAACGAACCTAGCTTTTTAAGGAAAAGATGGAAGAAGATGGTACTAGAGATACAGAGGAGCAGGAGAGATCCACCAGCAATGTCTGCATGCCCTGTATTTAGGTGGAACCATCTTCTTTTTGTTACTTAGCAGGAGTTAAAGTGTAATGTTTGCCATCATGATGAGGACAGGACGAAGTCCCTTCTATACAATATATTTCCAGACACATCTCCAAATATTTGTAGCGGCCAACCCAACACAGAACTAGATAGAATGATGGGTTTTGGACTCCAGAGAACAAAGGCACCTTGACAGGCTCAGCAATGATCCAAATTCTGCATTACACATCTCATTCGTATCCTGAGCACAATTCTAATAGACTGGGGAGATCTAGACTATGTCACAGTGGCCAAAAGTACCTGTGAACGTGAAGCCTGGACAAAGTCCCAGACCAAACATGATTGCTCTCTGGGGATTGTTAGCCTATCAATGTCGCAATTCTGGAGGATAGACAATTTCATGACATACTGAGCTGAAATTTTCCTCCTCCCAGGACATATAGTGTGCCTCAGAATCTCTCCAATTTCGCATGTTCACTTGCCTACACTTTTTTGTCTTCCCACAAATTTATGAGATCCTGGGGTTCTGGTTTCTGGGCCGTAATATGTAGAGGGTTTATGCCTTGCAACAGCATAGCCAAACGGCCTACTGACTTCTTTACCCCTTTTCACACTGACTATTAACATGCTTGGTAACAAGGAACAAGAAACAGCAGGCAGAAATGATAGCGGCAATTGCTTTCATACTCTGTAGAAGCTGATTTTTCCAGCTAGAACAGTTGGACACTTCTCCAGTGTGGAAAATATCCAAGGTCCTGCCACCTCTACAAATGGTTCAGTCTTGGAGTTAGCTCCTTAGAGTACTTGTCTTATTGTCCTGGAAGGTAGGAGTGCAAAGAAAAGGGGATACAGACATTTTGCGACTGTCATCCAGCAGTTTAAAAGACCCTCCACTCTCATATTCTATGACAAGTCTTGGTCAATATTTCAGTAATGGTAGTAGGTCAAGAACTCCTGCCTTGGTTTTGTTTTTGTTACGAGATTTTATTATTGCTCTCATTAATACTTATAAGGGTGGCTTTCAAAAATATACAGCAGTCTCAAATGTCAATTCTCAATGAGAACACTTTGTTTTTGTTTGTTATTAAACATATTGAGTCAATTTTCAGAACAGTTTAGATGCTCCAAGTATATATTTCAATACATATACGTTACTCCCAGGAAGTCGCTAAAGAAAGATATTCAGTGCTCTTAGGTGTGGCGGGCATATCGTGTTGGGGAGGCCAGTTGAGGGATAGTCTATCACTGGTGTCCAATGTGCTTCAAAAATCCAATGTTATTTTTCCTTCCTTGGTTTTGTGAATGTGTTCTCTCTGGGATTGCCAGTTATCAAAATTTGCTGTCAGTGACCACTATTTAAAGTTATTTGTGCACGCAGAAGAGGTAGTGGATAAGGAAGATTTGGTTTCACAATTACTACGGAGTGTTTCCCTGACCCATGGCCAAGCTTCTGGTGTCACCATGGAATCTTCCCTTAATTTTGAAAGCTTCCCAGTCCTATCTTTGTGAGTGTTGAGAAACCAATGATTGTAACCACTTATGGTTGTTTGAATAGTAGCATTGCTTGTGACCTCAAACTCAGCCTTTTAATCCAGAATGCCCTAATTTTTTCACAGAATCAAAGTAATTGTTTTTTCAAGTTAGTTTCCATGTTAATCTCAATGGAACAGCGTTTGTGACACTTGTTGGAGGCCCATAGGGTGGTTGTAACAGTTGAGTGCCCATAGGTCGGAAGTCCAAAGTGTTCCTTTAGCGGAATTAGGTAGTGCTGTAATGTGGACATCGTCACACACATTTGTGTACCATTATTGCCTAAAAGTGGAAGATGCTGTGAGGACAAGTTTTGGTGACAGGGGTATTCATTCTATCTGTAAGCGATGCTATTTTGTTTCTGTATTTGGCAAGTCAACAAACAAAGATCAATTGGGTAGGTAGGGTATTACATTCTGTTTTTGAATGATCTTTGCAGATCTGCTGGTTCTGTACTCCAAGTCCTGATTCTCTAATTTGGGTACTTTATTAGAAAGGACTGGAACGAAGAAGAGGGATGAGGTAATCTCCATCACTTCTAGTCCTACACTTCCTTGTCATGGTCCTTAAAAAGCCCATACCTGACAGTCTGTGCTCTGATGGAAGCCTGAATATGCACATAAGCATACAGGCTTATTACTCTTTGATTCCATCAGTGCCGAATAGGCAAGGCTGAGATTCCACCATAAATAACCTCAGGTTTCCTCTTTTGGAAATGGAATGGACATCATTACCAAGAACCATGATGAGGCAGGAGTAATGGGTATTAGTAGTACGATTAATGTAGAATAACAGTACCCATTACGGTCAACCTGATTAACTGTGATATGTGCGGTAACTTGGTTTACCATACATATCACAATTAAGAGTTGTGTGATAAGCACCGTAACACCCCACCCCCTCCCCACCCCTCCTTCTAAACCCCCTGCATTTTTCCCGAGGTAAATTTCTGCAAGTCAAAACTGCCGATATGTAGTGCGGTAAAAAAAAGCTTTGAAAATAATGGGATATGAGGAATTTAGTGCAGCAGGTACCAATACTTTTATGTTATGCCTCTTTTTAGGAGCAATAAATGTAATTGGGTGCAATTATTCACATCTGATAATTTCTGTTTACTAAGGTATAGAAATATTTTGGGTGCAATAAATATCGCACCCTTTTCAGGAATGACCTTACTTGAGGGCCTTCATAAGGAAAATTACATGGATTTTCAGTGTTGGTTTTTTATTTAATTTTTTTATTGAAAACATTATTGAAATTTTTGAAAAACAATAAAAGAAAAACACTGAGTGCAGAGATCCATTGCAGAAGTTACAAATATAGCAGCATACAGCAACACACACTGAAAACTAATCATAGCCTAAGCAGTGTTGCACAGCAAGACTGCGATGTACTGTCCGCAGCACCATGACCTGTACAAAAGAGAAATAATATATAATACCAGATAGCACCATCATCACCATGTTCACCGAGACAGATTGCCTGAGCAAAGGAAACATCTTTACAGGGTGAAAACCCAAAACAATATGCAATAAATACATACAGCATTCCCAGGTATCCGGCATGTTCTGCCCCACCTTACAGTTGAGCAGGGGAGTCAGCACAACCATCATCATTATCTTTCATAGCCAGGTACGTACTGTACAATTCCCAGAAGTTTTTAGGACGATTACGCGGGGGAAGAAGTTCACTATAATTCTCTGTCTGAGTGCAACAATATAACATATCCTTTGACCAACTGGCAATAGTGGGAGTCGGGCCTCGGGACCAGCAAACAGCAACTCTGCGCCGAGCTATCAGCAGCCCCATGTCGACCAATCTTCTAAAAGCTTTGGGAAGGTGCTTGGAAAACCCCAGCAGGGCCATCATAGGGTCAGGAGCTAGTGGTGTATCGGTAATATCCCCCAGGGACTTGAATATCTGGGCCCAGAAGGTGGCAATCCCCCGGGCATAGCCAGGCTAGGTGGAAAAAGTCTGCCTCACTATCGCCACAACGCTCGCAGGCAGCGGAATCTCTCAACCCATATCTGTGCAACCTCTCGGGTGTGTAGTACACTCTATTTAGAAATTTAAAATGGATTAGCCTGTGCCGCCCATTAAGAGAGATACGTTTCGTGCTTTCACAGCAGTATTTCCACGTCCCATCATCTATCTCTATGCCCAGATCAGCCTGCCACGCCAATCTAGCCTTCGTGTAGTGGTTAGCCTGGTAACCCTGCGCCTCTTTGTAGAGCTTGGAGACCATGCGAGTAGGGGAGTCAGTTCTGATCAAGTATGTGAGGGCAGCCAATTCCGGTGGCTCACAAGGTCACTGCCCAAGTTCTCTTTTAAAGATTGCCTCAGCCTATAAAACTGGAATCTGTCAAGCGTCGTATAGTGTTGTCCCTCCGTCTCCACCTCGCCCCACGTCTTAACAATACCATCAGAAAACATATCACCAATCGTATTAATGTTAAGAGCGTTCAAAGCCCGGGAAACCCCCCTGTCAGAACACGTAGGCAACCAGAGGCACCACTCCAAAGGAGTATGGGGGGAGTATAAAATAACGCCCGCTTGTAATTTTAGGAGATGCTGCAAGGCATGCACTGTCGTGTTGATGGAGTCCAAGATGCCAGTCCTACGGTCAGGAGGATTGAACAAAAGCGCTGCAAGGGGAGTGGAGTCGCTACGGCTTTCTCAATCTGTATGTGCGGAGTGTCAGCAGGACCGTGTATCCAATAGTGCGCATGCGCACTTTGGGCAACACTGTAATATAGGTCAAAGTCTGGAGCGCCCAACCCCCCCATCTGATATGGTAGCGTGAGGATGTCCCACCGGACCCGGGCATGCTTGCCCGCCCAAGCTAGCCTGATTAGTAAGGCTGTAAGCATTCTGAAGAAGGAGCTAGGGAGGACCATCGGTATATTGGTAAACAGAAACAGAAACCGAGGCAGCACTACCATTTTCATGATTGAGACTACCCGCAAGGGACAATGGCAACCGGATCCAGCGTTCAACGTCATCCTTCAGCTTACTAATTGCTACACCATAGTTCTCTTTTAGTACAACCTCCGAATCAGTGTGAATCTTGATGCCCAAGTAGCGTACAGGTTCGGTCATACACTGTAGCGGGAATTCGGGGGTGAAAGGAGCTGTAATAGGGGTAAGTGGAAAAAGAATCGATTTGGTCCAGTTAACCTGGAGGCCAGACATCGCTCCGAACCTGACAACCTCACGTAATACTGGGGACAGGTTATTTTCTGGTTCCCTTATGTATAGTAACGTGTCATCTGCATAAGTGGAGATGACCAGCTGATATCCCGGGAAACGGAGTCCCCTATATCTGTGGTACTCCCGCAACGCGCAAGCCAGAGGCTCCGCAACCAGCGCATAGAGAATTGGGGAAAGTGGGCACCCCTGCCGCGTGCCTCTAGTAATATGAATCTTGTCAGTGAACAAGTCTCCAATTTTTATCCTAGCTGTCGGACTGTTATACAAGACACCCACCATTTGCAAGAATATGCCTCCCACCCCTAATCTCGTCAGTACATGATACATGAATGACCATTCCACCGAGACAAACGCTTTTTCCATATCAAGGAATACAGCGTCGGCCTGTACGTCCTGCCTCATGTGCTGGATTGCGCCAAATACTGTCCTCAAGTTATAGGTCAAATTTCTGCTTGGGACAAACTCGGCCTGCTCCGGCGCCCCAAGTATCGGTAGAAGCGGGGCAAGCCGGTTCGCCAGAATCTTGGCGTAGATCTTAGTATCGACATTGAGGAGAGACAGAGGGCGATACGAGGCGCACTCAGTCGGCGACTTGTCGGGCTTCAGGATCGCCACGATGAGAGCTTCCCTCATCGAGGGCGGCATCTGGCCGCTGGCTCCCATTTCCTCAAATAGCGTGCTTAAGTGTGGAATAAGTATGTCTTTGAACTCCTTATAAAAGGAGACCGTAAGTCCGTCCACCCCTGGAGCGCTACCTGATTTCATCCCCAACAGAGCAGCGGTTATTTCCTCTGCATCCAGAGGGCACATGAGGAATTCCCGGTGGGTATTCATCAGCCATGGAAGCTTGATATGCGCCAGATAGTCCAGCACCTCGGCGTCTAGACTCCCCACTCTAGTGGCATAAAGGGTTGAATAATATTGCTTGAATCTGTTAGCTATTGCAGTCGGTTCCGTCAGTGGGTCTCCCTGTTCGTCGTTGATCATAATCACCCCTGCTGTCTCCCTACGCTTCCGCAACAATGAGGCCAATACTGAGCCCGGCCGCTCACCTTCACCATAAGTGCGGGCCGCCGCATATTTGCCCAAGTGTTTGAGTTCTGCGTCAGCCGTCTCATGGTATTCTTTTAGCAGCTCTTTAAACTCCTCCGTCGCTTGGGCAGAGGAACCTGAGAGGAACTCACGCTCCAGAGACTTTAGTTTCTTCTCCAAGTCTGAAAGCCGCTTACGCAGCGCCTTAAGGACACCTGAATGTTTAGCCATAGCAATACCCCTGATGTAAACTTTGGAAGTCTGTTAACCACACAAACCCAGGGTAAGACCTAGGGAAGGGAACTAGAGGCACGGGGCACTAGGAGCAGGCAGCCTCCAATCAATAATGTTTAACACAAAAAGAGCCGCTCCCAGTAAGGTGACCTGGATGCTACAGTGTTATTCTGTGAGTGCAGGCATCTCACAAAAAGTAAAAGACTGGTGTCATGCTTCATCATTGACCAGTCCTCGCCCTCTAAAAACTAGGTTTGATAGAAGGCGGGCATACACCTGAAGACAGGGATGCACTTCTAAAGCTAAGTGGGGGCCCTTTACAAAAACAAAGTGAAGTTAAAAAACCATTACAGATGTCAAACTCTTTAATATGACTGGCATCTGTATGGTAATTAAAAATGAGTGATCGGTGTCTTGGGGATTCTATTGTCCCCCCACCGTGATATACGTGGTCAACTTGTTTCTGCCCATTGGCCCCGAAGGGTCCACGGCATTCATCAGGACCTATGTTATTCAATCGGGCTCCACCCTTACCGTGCTGTGTTGGCAGGGTTCCACTGAGTGGGGTGAACAATATCACACTCCACCGATATGTGGCTCAAAAATTCAAGCCTGTTTGAAAAGAAAACAGAGTGAAATCCAGGAAGTAGCAGCATGTTCACAGGTCATTCAATCAGCCACTTATCCATGCAAAACATAGTGAGTGGCTATAAGTGCAACGGACTGTGTCATTCATCCGTGCGCTTAAAACTTAGTGGGGAATGAAGTCCACCATGCTTACCCTATCAAATGGGACCTACTAGCCCCATAGGAGGGTGAGGAAGAGAGACCCCTTCGGTCAAGCGCTGTATATGAGGAGAAAACAGGAAAGAAGAAAAAACAATCCAAGAGAATCAATGGATGCCATAAAATATCCAGGGTAAAGCTGAGAGCTTTAAACTGAAATGATTAAAGCATAGTTAGTTACAAGGAAATACAAAAATCATGGGCACACATTCATACAATGCAAAACATTCATGCTCTTACTATTAGAGGGAAATCTCCCGCCTTTGCACCTACGTCCGTGTACCTCACCTCCTCGCTGGTAATGGAGGAGAGTGAGTCTGGGCTATTTATAGTGAGCGCGCCCTATCTCTATTGCTAATTAGTCAATTAATTGAGGCTGATTAGCAGTGATCCGGTGTCCCGTTCGAGCGCTAGTTAAAAAATGCCTGGCTTGCCTGATTTATGTGAAAAGCGTGACCGATGTCCCGCTCATGCTAAGGTTAATGATTGCCTGTCCTGCCTGATCAGTGTGAGAAGCGTGATCAGACCTTAAAAGGAAATTCCTGTGTCGCGCGCGATGCCTGCCTGACATCCGCTGTGTTGCTCAGGGCAGCCGCCGCTGCTAATGCCATAGGCGGTCTCGCCCTTCGGTAATCGGAATGGCGCATGCGCGAATGGTGGGCGTTGTCTTTTCACGGCAAAGGATAGCTTTGCTGGTGTAACAACGATCCTCTCATCCCGTTCTATGTCACGCATGTCACAAAGGAAAAAGGCTTCCAAAATCTCACGAAACAAGAACGAAAAGCACTAGAAGATCTGAAGAACAATACAGACCTAACAATCAAACCAGCTGACAAGGGTGGCGCAATAGCCCTGATGAACAAAACCATGTACAGGGACGAGTGCAATCGGTTACTTTCAGATGACACCAGTTACGAAATACATACAGAAGACCCGACACTTCGTCTGGTCAGGAAAATCAAAAGCATAGTGGACGAAGCACTTTGCCATAACTGGATCACAAAGCACGAAGCTGACTTCCTTATTAGTGAGAACCCAAGAACACCAAGGTTCTACACTCTCCCCAAAATTCACAAGGGGAAAATGCCACCGCCGGGCAGGCCGATAGTCTCCGGCATCGGATCTATCCTTGAGCCTCTTTCGCAGTTTTGCGACTGGTTTTTAAAACCAATTGTACGGAAATCTCAGTCCTATTTAAAGGACACTAAAGATGTCTTGTGCCTCCTACGAGATCTACAAATCAACACTACAGAGGATATCTTCATTACTATGCACATAGAAGCTCTGTACACTAGCATCCCCCAAAGACGAACACTGGCAGTTGTTGAAGAAATCTTGCTGAACCTGGAATGGGATTACCTCACCCCCGACATTTTATTATGGAATGTGCGGAAATAGCCCTGACCGAATTTTTTTTGAATTTGAAGACGTGATTTACCATCAGATCACGGGTACATCAATGGGCAGTACCTTCGCCCCCAGTTTGGCATGTTTGTATGTCCACCAATTCGAGGAGGACTACATTTTCAATGAAAGCAACCCTTTCACTGAACAATTGAAAACCTGGAAACGTTACATCGACGACGTGTTTATTGTGTGGCGAGGAGATGAAAACACAGCCAAAACCTTTGTAGACTGGGTGAATACAAAAGACCATCACCTTAGGTTCACACACACCATTAGCAAGGACCACGCCGTGTTTCTGGATCTGGATATCAATATGACGGAAGATGGAATCAGCACTAAAGTCCATAATAAACCTACGGACAAGAATAGCCTCCTGTTGTACGAGAGCTACCACCCCAAAGCACTGCGTGACAACTTACCAGTCGGTCAATTCTTACGTGTTCGCAGGAACTGCTCAGAAACAGAGAATTTCATAATACAGGCGGAAGAACTAGAAAGGAAATTACAGGACAGACACTACCCTAAGAAAATGATAAAGAAAGCCAAGAAGAAAGCCAGAAATAATAACCGCGAGGCACTCTTAGAGGATACCGATAGAGAAAAAATCAGACCGTGTTGTATGTGTAACCACATACACACCTGTTTCAAATGCTGTACAGAAGATCATAAAAAGGAACTGGCATATTCTTGACGGAGCAGATCAACAGTGGGAGCCCCCTTTGTTCGCATTTAAGAGGAGTAAAAACATCCGTGATCAATTAGTACATGCTAAAGACCCTCCAACACTGAAAGAAAACCAGGTCACCCTATGGAACACACAGAGACCAACTGGACACTATGCATGTGGAGGATGTGTTGCATGCCCACTTACCATAACCACAAAAGAAGTAGACATAGGCACTGGGAACCCTTGGAAACTTAAAAGTTTCAGTAACTGTAACACTGACAATGTGGTCTATCTACTAACCTGCCCCTGCAGTCTCTTGTATGTGGGCATGACCACCAGAAAAATCAAAGTCCGTATCAATGAGCATCGCAGCACGATACGATGTAAGAAAACAAACGCGAAACTCACAAGGCACTTTTTGGAACTTAACCACAAGGATAGTGACCTGAGATGGGTGGTTTTGGAAGTTATGAAAAAACATAAGACGGACCTTACGAGACCACTCCACATCAGAGAGCAGAGATGGGTGTACCGGCTTCGTACATGGGACATTGGACTCAATGACGAAATTCCTTGGCTACAAATGGCATAGTAACCTATAGATGGCACAGTAACTCACGAACTCCCGCTTTGACACTCTTAAAAACATTATATGTCCGGCAGTCATTTTTTTACCGCTCACTGTTTTTAGAAACACAGGTCCCTTTAGTCCAGCTCATATGTGGCGAACCATTTCTAGAAAAAGGTCACCAGTTTGTCCCTGAAAAACACCCTCCTGCCTTGATAATAAATGTAAAACAACAGTGACTCTAGAGTGGCTAGGGTTAGAATGGCCTTTGTATGGCCTACTACTTTTCATATAAAGCGCATTCCATAGCGCTGTATACAGGTATTGGGTATACAAATATACCCACTTTTTATCACAAAGCCTGCCTTGATAATAAATGTAAAACTACAGTGACTCTGGAGTGGCTAGGGTTAGAAGGGCCTTTTCATGGCCTACTAAATATTAAGCGCATACCATAGCGCTGTATACAGGTATTGGGTATACAAATATATCCACTTTTTATTACAAAGCCTAGGTTTGTGGTACGGTTATGATCGTCTTATGTACAGAGGAACACTCTGGTTTGATTGACTGCAATAGTGCAATATCAACAGCATGCCTATTAAGATATGACAGGCCCTTTCTCAGTTTCCGAAAGTCATTCAGGCCCCGGACATTCCAGGTTAATACGTTAAGCTTACAAGCTTTTGTCTGGGCCATGTGTGACAGTGGATTGTCGAGCTGCCACCCATGCCTGTGCATTAGTGCTGCCCAGTCTTACTCTTTTGCCATGTGAGCTGCGTGAGCTGCAGTCAGTAAACATTGCTATGTTAGTGTCACCTCTGGTAAGTCTCTGCACCCTCCCACCCACGCCATACATACCCCAACTTTGCAATGGCGAATACACCCTGACCCATCAACAAAAAACAAAAGGAAAGAATAATAAACGACTATCCCCAACAACAAACTACAATAAAGAGAAACCAGGTTGTGGGTTACACTCGTGGGCAGATGTCGCCCAAGCCTGCTACCCATTATCGCTCAACAGGTTAAACGCCCCTCCGTCCGCCATCTAGCTAATAGCGTGCATCAGTCTGACATACAAATTACAACGGATTACTGCGGAAAATAACATTGGCATGGAAATGGACAATGATAGTGACCCCATAAATGGCAAATCGTATCAATACTTCTGCATAGCGTCCATAGTCCTACAATTAACACTGACTCGCCCCATCCCATCAATCGCGGCCGTTGTTACGAGGCCATAGAGAGTAACAGATATCTCTATATTACAATCAGAAAATCTTATCTGCTGTATAGGCCTTCTCAGGTATCAGTCCTGGTCATCCAGACTGCCTCCAGACGCTCCTTCGTGGGCCGATGGCGCTGTACCAGGTGTCCTGTGTTTAGCCCATTCCTTCAAAGCTTTTTGTAGAGTTTTAGGGTCCGTGAAGATGCGGGATTTGCCCTGTCTATTCACCCGGAGGCGAGCTGGAAACAGCATGGCGTAGTCAAGATTTTGATCCCTCAGTTGTTTCTTTAAGGGAGCGAACTGACTGCGTGCCTCCTGTACTCGGGCCGTGAAATCCGGGTAGAGCGAGATGGTCGACCCCTCGTAGTGCAATGTTTGTTTCTCCCAGGCCACTTTCAGAGCTGAGACTCTGTCCCTGTAATTTAATAATTTGGCAATGATAGGCCTAGGCGCTGCACCGGGCGGTGGCCTCGGGCCCAACGAGCGATGTGCTCGTTCCACCACAAACATCGCAGAAAATGTATTGCGGCTCAGCAAAGTCGTCAATAGCTCCTCAACAAATAGTTCCATATTACCAATACTCGTGGACTCCGGAAGGCCAGTAATTCGGATATTGCTTCTGCGTGACCGCGCCTCCAGGTCCTCCGCCTTGTCCTGCAGTGTGTGTAATATTTTCCCCATCTGCTTATGCTCGGAGTCCAGCTCCGTCTGTGCTTCCTCCACTTCCGTGACTCTGCGCTCCGTCATGTCCATCCTTTCAATTTGTTTGTCCATACGCTCTGTCAGTCGGTCCATTCGATACGACAGAGAGTCAATTTTACTGTCTATGGAGGTCAGATTTTTTGGCATAGCAGCCAGAATGATACGGATATCGCCCTCCACAGGATCTGGTGTATCAGCCGAGGTGTTTGAGCTCTCCTCCAGGGACTGCTCACGAAGCCTGGATTTTCTCTGCTCGAAGCGGAGCTTGGGTTGGGTTTTGTCTACCTTCCCCATAGTTTCGGCGCAGAAGCCCATGACCGGGGTGCTGATAGAGCGTGGGGTATCGTCTCAGCGTTACACCGCAGGTACAGCAGGTCGATGGCACCCACAGCGACCGCAACAAGAATGTTGTAGCTCGTCGATCAGGGCTGCCGCGCAGCTATGTCGCAGTGAGAGAGGCACGCCAACCGTATCCCACTGAAACTGGTAGTAGGGCCCAGGCCGGCTGCACCCTAGATCCGGCAGCTGCCAGTCACCAGGGGGGAGCGCCAAGCTGCAACCGTGAAGCGAGAGACAATGGCGCGCAGGCCATGCCGTTATTTCCACAGCCCTACAGGCAGGACCACAAGGCCAGCACAGGCTAGTGTCCAAGCAATGGGGAGGAACTGTAATCAATTGGGGCCTCAGGCGCCTGCCGCTGGACCAGCGAGTAGCTACACTCTCCTACCTCGCTCAATATCGCCGCTGTGGTCACGGTCTAGTCAAGATGCCCACTGTGCACAACGCGGCCTGGGCTAGCTTCAGGATAGCCGTGTTAGGCCTAACGCAGATCAGCACTATCTCGCCGCGATGCTCCGATCGAGCACAGAGATGTCCGGGGAGAGGGGGATCACAATGCACTGACGTGCAGCCCGGGCCAATCGAGCACACTGCACCACAGCACGCCGGGGCTCACCCGAGTCCGGGCGCTCACCTCCTCTGTCGGGGTCGCTCCACACTCTCGGCCCTCGAACGCTGCGCAGGGGAGCCTCTTCCGGCCTCCGCACCGCCTCAGCTCGTCCCCGTCTCCCGCAGCACCCCGGGGGCTCCGCAGTGCAGGGCAGCCTTACGGATGTCAGGATAAGTGCGGCTACAATCTGATGTTAACGGCAGGGGCAATTGATGACCGCAGAGGCCTCGCACCGCACTCCGCCTCGCGGCTACGTCACTGCGCAGCTTCCGATCTGCGACGGCAGGCCTACTCACTCGCTTCCGCTGCCATCCGCTTCAATACTCCTCAGAATCCCCAAGACGTCCCAAAGTGGTAGCAGAGGAATTCGAAGCCGGGGCAGCCAGGTTACAGGTCCGTAGTGCCAGTTTCGATGCCGGATACCTTTAGGATAAATCGATGATGGGACGGAGCTCTCTGCCTATGCAGCCATCTTGGGCTCAGGCAAGCTCCGCCGCCTGGATTTTCAGTGTTGTATGTCACTGTATCGAGGTTGAAAAATCAACTTACAAAAATATCACATCCATTATATCGCCTACCACTACATCATCAAGGTAAATCTATATAGGTAGGTATACTTACTATTCTTACCAACACATCTACTTACCTTAATGATACAGTGATAGTCGTGATAGTCAATGTAAGACTTTTGCAGGTCGATTTTCGACTGCACTATGGTGATCCTCATCATTTTCAATTACATCTGAAAAAGCCAATCACAGATGGCACGTCAACGAACTGGCGTCCCGAAATTGCAGCAGAAAAACACCAGGATTTGGAGAGAATATTTGAAGGTGGGGGTTAATGTATGATGCATGGAAACTGTGTATGAAAATAACACCAGTATTATTCTGTTGACTTATATACTATTTATTTACAATTGATGTATAATTGATGCCTATACTATCGCCATCAAATTAGTAGAGTTTTAAAAGACTTTTGTTACTTTCAATGATGTCGTCACTAGTTAAAATTGTATCAGACCACTCTTAAGGTCAGGTGAACAAGACCCATGTAGGGTTGAAACACATCTGTGGACTCCATTTGAATTAAATATTTGTTGCGGAAAATGCTTGACTGATGTGGCTCGTTTCCCGTTCATCGATCCGGAGTGTGGGATTTGGACTGATATATATATATATATATATATATATATCTCTCTCTCTCTCCTTTGGTTGTTCCTCCTTCTGAACACCCGATCCGGCAGCACCGTCAAACAAACACTGACTACAATTCCACTGTTCAGGTCAGTTTAAGACTTCATGTTTATTTGGCTTTTACATCTGGCATTACATAGTCCTTCTATTTACAATCCAAGACCGACGCGTTTCGGCGAACTGCCTTCCACATATATATATATGATGGAGCAGGATTTTCGTGAAAAGAAACCTGCTCAACCGAACCACCCTTTAATATGGACTAACAGTAAGTAGTGTTGAACGACTAATGTGCACATTTACACTACACGTGGGAAGACTGCTTTATAAAATGCATGAACTAACTAGAACTAATGCGTAAATAACCGGAAATGTAATAATTTTGTGTTTTGAATGAATTCAAGAGGTTTGCATGGCAAGGCCGCAGGTGTTTTTCGTAAAAAGCATGGCGTGTGCTGCTTTATACTAATGAATAATGCCGCTTTTCTGCTTAAGCTATGCTAGACTAACCGTTAACATAAAGTAGAGTTAAGATGGGGGGTAAACCGTGAAAATTACATTATCACATAATTAATAATGTCAGTTTTTCTGTTCTTTTAGCAATGAACGAGTTCTCCATATTAATAAAGTTAGCCATATTGAGGGCGGGTGAGCAAGAGAGCGAGTGGGAACCACGTGACTACATGACTTAACTGCTGAGCAAAGCTGAGAAAGCGTGACCTGGTGAAGTGCGGAGCATCTGTCAAGCAGCCAAAGCCAGTGTCTTCATGGGAACGGAAATCAAGATGTTGAATTTAATAAATTGTTAAAGAATGTTGATACATCTTCTCATGGGAGAGAAGAGGTATTGATGACTATAAAAAAAAATGTTTAGAACAATGGTGTAGTCAAAGGTGGATGATTTCATAGTGGGGTGACACTCCACCACTTGAATCCCACCAATCCCTTAGCTAGAAAAAGTGAAATTAGCAATTATTATGGGACGGACATGTTCTTTTAGGGTATAAGAATAGGTGCTTTAGGGCTGTGGTTTAGGCAGCCGTTGGTGTGGTGTGCAGGCTTCAAGGGTCACGTAGGCTGAGAGAGGGAAGCGTCACTGTTTTCGTTGGTGAACTGAGAGGCCTAGATGTTCCTGTCCTGTCCCTGTCCTGGTACTTAAGTCTTTGATCCCTGACTCTTAGTTCAGGGGTCCCTCACTACCGCCTAGGCCTGGGTGGTGGTTTTCCCTTACAGATCCTCCAAGTTTGTATTTAATTTACTTAGCATTGTAGAAATTATATTTTCCCCGGCTGTTTCTTTGATATGTGTGCCTTTTGTCTCTTCATCTATCCCCTCCGAAATTGTTTTGGTTTTTAAGAGATCGATTATTGTGTATCTAATGTCTCTTCATCTGTCCACTCTGTGCAACGTATACATTTGAATGATATTTCTGATGTTACTGTGATTAGTTTGTTATTCTCTCCCATGAGGTCTCCAGTATTTGAGTTTATGGATATGATCGTTATAAGTTTTATTATTGCTAGATAAAATTATTAAATCACACTGAGCGTTTGTGGTCATTTAATCAGGTTCTAAAGGTTAATCATTATTGCAGAGAAATTACATTTACCATCAACTCTTCATCTAATTGGTCCATCGACCAAGTAGATGAAAAGTCGAATAAATTTACAAGATGTTTAAATTTTGTGAATAAATAACAGGAATAGGTCGAAGAAAAGTTAACAAACTTGACACCAGTGCATCAGGGATTTTGGGTGAATGAGTATGGGCCAATGTATGATG
Source organism: Calotriton arnoldi (assembly GCA_963921515.1). Classification (NCBI taxonomy): domain Eukaryota; kingdom Metazoa; phylum Chordata; class Amphibia; order Caudata; family Salamandridae; genus Calotriton; species Calotriton arnoldi. The sequence continues at coordinate 772,101 of CAWUFW010002084.1, read as the reverse complement.
TTGTTGAATAATTATCCCTGATCAATTATTTGGGTTCGCGCTGGATCAGTTTCTTGGTAGCAGAGTGACAGTTTGATTATTGATTAGTTTGGTAAATGGTTATTGAATATTGATTATATGTTTAACAAAAAGAGTTAGCGTCATGTTTTATGTTGTCTAGAAGTACAGGTATGGAGTTGCCTGAGGAATCCCGGGAAGGAATTTGCCTCAAGTAGGCAAAAGAAGAGTGTGGTAAAGAAATCACACTGCAGAAGTACTTTGTCTGTTGGAAATAATACTGAAAAGCTAGGTAGGGCTGTCAGTGTTATAATTAGGGAAAATTTTGTATGTAAGGAGAGTGTCTGAAAATAGCGAAGGGTCCTTTTTGAAACTTTGACAGTATCTCCGGGAAAAGTAACAGGACACCCTTTTTGTATGTCAAAAGGTCCTCTTGTGATACCTCGGTTTTATCTCTAGAGGAGTAATAGGTCCCCCCGAGGCTTGTTAGAGAAGTGAGATAACGCTGGTCGTTATTGTTACTTGCAGTGTAAGGATCTCTAGGAAAAGTGAAGACTACCTCTTTATTTAGTGGAACAGACAAGGTAGCATTGTCTTTTTAAGTTGTTACTAACAGAATTTTGATTAAGAAAAATCTCAGAAAAATATTGCCGTAAAATTTTGTAAAGGAGGGGACAGTAGAAGGAGTGATACTGACGTCACAGAGTGCTGCGCTGGTATTGGTCGGAGCAGCGGGCGTGTATCGAGTGTAGATTGTAAAGGGAGGGTCAGTCGAAGGAGCAGAAGCTGACGTCACAAAAGACCGCGCTAGCATTGGACAAACAGTGGGAGAGAATCGAGCTCTGATTGGTAAATCAAAGTGAGAAGCGCAGACATTGGTTGAGATTGAAGTTACGTAGGGAGCTGTGATTGGTTGGTTGGTGTGAGTCGCGCTGGTATAGGACAGAATCTAACGAATAGGGAAGCGAGAAATACGGAGAAATTTTTGTTGAGTTATTATTGAGAACAGACTTTAATAAAGAAGAATTTTGAGAATGGGTTTGTTAAAAACGATAAAGAATTTCTTTAAAAAGACAAACAAATTGTGACGAGAGAAGGAATCCCCATTCCACCCCCAAAAATGCCTGCCTCTTATATGATGATGGAGCGAGGTTATCATACGTGTGTTTGGTTAGAAAATTGGATGAACTATACGAAGAATGATGGAATGTTAGCTTTTCCGGAATTTGGAACATTTAATGTGAGAATTTTGCAGAATTTGAGAGCTAGGATTAACATGCTAGAGCCAAATCCAAGACTTACTCAGTATGAAGCGTTGGAGGAATGGGAAGTAGAAGCTTATGAGCGAGAAAAAGATCGAAGGGGTAGGAGATTCAGAGGCTTCATGCCAAGATATCCATTCGAGAGGCGAGAAGATCAGATGAAAAGATGGAGAAGAGCGGTAGTGACCGAGGGTCTATATCCAGTTTTGACGGTAGAGAGTCAGACAGGTACCAAGTGAAAAGAGAAAAAGAAAAATATAGAAACGTTTGAAAAGGGCTTAGATGAGTCTGATGATGAATTATTAGAAGACATTCTGACTAAAAGGCCTCCGCCATATGAAGAAAATTCAGGAGTAGTGACTCCAAGTGCCCCACAAATGGTAACCCCATTGACTCCCCAAGTTACCGAAATGGCTAGAAGGGTGCGAGAAAATGAAGTGAGTTTGTTAAACAAGGCTAGAATGGAACAAGTACAGAAATTAAATCAGTTAAATTTGAATGCAGAAGCTTTGACAGTACCGGTGACAATTGGTCCCGTGATTCCATTGTTTGGAAACAAATCGACTTTGCCTAACGTACACACGTTGTCAGTTCCAAGAAGTAGTGTAAGGAGTGAAATAGTGTCAGCAACGAATGAAAATAGACAAAATGACCAAAATACGACACTGTTAGATTTACCAATTGATGAATTATTAACGGAAACCCCGAGGAGAAGTATTCAACTAGATCCAAGGAAATTAGGGCCAAACATTACTCCAGTAAAAGGGAGTGCAGCAAGTCCCTCTCAAGAAGAATTAACTCATTGGATAAATGAAATGACTAAAACAAAAGCCCAATGCAAAAAAGGGAACCCCCTCTGGAAGGAATTTTCAGGTCAGGGAGAAAGAGGGGAAACAACAGTAAATACAATGAACAATGAAGCTCCCTCGCGACCTATATCTCTTTATAAAGTAGACTAAATCTAGTATGGGTTATGCAAAAAACATAATCAAAGCAAATCAATTGTTGTATTACAACCTTGTTGTTTATTTTTTCATTTACTTATTATTCATGATTTCCTCTCTCATAACATTTATATCAACATTAATTAATTGCCTTTTTTATATAAAAAGTACAAATGTGTTTTTTTACAAATTTTTCTTTTTTTATAAACATTATTTTTATAAGACAAAATATTATAAACATATATAATTTAAATATAACATAATACTCTGGACCCCTAAGAAATACTAAATATGCAGCAATATACAATTATCAATCTCACTCAATCAAATCAAACAAACACAAACAACTCAAACACACATACACATCTGGGTCTAAGGGAGAGACAAAGATATTCCAGGTCTCCAAGACCAAGTTAGATGGACGTGTTCAACAAGGTCTCTTCAAACAAGGTCGACGCGCGTTTCGGTGGGATGAAACACAATGTGAACCACCTTCTTCAGGACCTTTCCCAAATAGTATGGACTCTCACACAAGAAAAAATAAGGGGGTACACGTAGTACTGATCCACGAATTGCTCTCCGATGGATGTCACATTAAAAAGATAGGCTAAACATTTGTAGGTAGGGTATGGGGCGACTGTGCTGTTTTCACATTCAGCACTAATCCACTTCGCAAGCATGCACCCTTGTGTATGTTTCTATTTTAAATGTTCTTTTCCTGTATTCCAAAAGGAATCACGCGGCTGTCAACACGAATTTCCTATGCTGTGTGCGTATGGCGTGACTATCGATGTGCTCTTTCCAAAAGGGGGAGTCAGTCTCACATAATAACAAAGTTTCCCGGGTACATATATTTGCATGTACCTGCGCCGACTGATATGGTATCCCTATTCTGAAATCATCAAAGTTCCTGGAACTCCAACTGAGACAGCAGTATTCGGCCAGAAAACAAAAGCCCAAACACAGAGCATAAATGTAAGTCAATTGAAAGTAGATTTAGAAGAAATGATTATTGGAACAGTAAGTCCAGATAGATTAGGGACTTATAGTGAAGAAGAGTTGTTGTTTTTGTGTAAAAGTATTACATGGAGAGCGAAGAATTTCCATGAGAAATTATCAGAGGTTGCTAATGAGTTTGGTGTAGATATAGAAAAATCGAATGTGTTACCAAGGACATACAGAATGGCTTTTACTGACAAGGATTTAGAGAGTTTGAATGTATCAGGAAAAAGATTGCAGATAAAAGAGTTAATGAATTTACTGAAGAAATGGGGAACTTTAGAACGATGGAGGAGTAAGTGGATGAAAAAGAAGGAAGAAACTGCGGGTAGGGGAACTTCCATGTTTCCATTGAAAGAAAACGAGCAAGTTGAAAGGGTATGTCCAATGAGAGAAGTTCCAGGTGGTGGATATGTTCATGTACCTTGGACTAGACAAGACATATTATCATTCACTAATGATTTTCCCAGATTGCGAGAGAAGCCTGTTGAATGGTACAAACAAGTGGACAGATTTGTAAAAGTCTCAAAGGTGTTGAAAGACTTAGATGGTCTTTTTGAAATAGTGGTTCCAGCTGACTTGTGGACAGAATGTAAGATTACTGTTGATTGGCCTAAGGATGAATATCCCAGAGATGCAAGAAAAGGTGGACCCTCTGAAGAGGTGATGAAAAAGTACCATCAGGTCATTACCTTCTTGAAGGGGAAGATTTCTCCTAAAGAAACAGATTGGGTTAAGATTGACAGGACAACCCAAGAGCCCAAAGAGTTGGTGCATGCATATTATGAGAGATTGTTACAGGTGTTTAAGCAGTACAGTGGGTTTGAGAATATTGGTGACAAAGATATGGGACATTTTGTGTATCGATTTGTATATTGATTGAAACCAGAGATTAGTGCAATGATACAGCAGCATATGCTCTGCTGGCAAAGTAAGTCAATAGACAAAATTTTGAGGTATGCAAAGTATTGTAGTGATGATAGTGATTCAAGACTTAAAAAGTTGAAATGATGTGGGCTCAAGTGAAGATGGCAGAACAGCTACAGGAAAATAGTAATGGACAACAAAGTCAAAATCAGACTGGTCAGGTAAACAGTGGAGGTAAAGGAAAATTTAAAATGAGTAAAGAAGAAGCTAAAAAGAAATTTCCTTGTCATGCGTGCGGAAAAATTGGACACTGGAAGAATGAGTGTAGAAATGGACAAAAGGGCAATGAAGTAAATCAAAATTTAAATCCACAGATGCAGAATGAGGTGATTGGGAATCAACCGCAGCAGCAGCAGCAGCAGGTAGTTACTCTACAGTTACAGGTGCCACAACCTCTTATGTCCCATAATATGAATGCTCATATGCAGATGTACAGTGCAAGTACTTGATTCCACGGAGGAGAGCAGTTTGGTAAGAATCCACTGGTTTCACAATATTTGGTACAGTGTAGTGAGAGTGATTCGGATTCGTCTCAATGACGGTGCCTGAGAGGGGAGGAAGAGTGCGTACTTGGCGCATCTTTAGAGGTAGATCAGTCAGGTCCATTTGTTGATGGAAAGGTAGAAGGTAAAGATATCACCTTCTTGTTGGACACTGGTGCTACCCGTTCTACTGTGAGAGCAGCAGAAATCCCAAACCTATCCCTCTCGGGAGAAACTATCCAACTTGTAGGCGTTGCAAATAAACAGATTAGAACCCCTGTCACTGCCCCGGTAGAAGTTCATATTGGAAACTTCAAAGACATGCATCGGTTTGTGGTATGTGATTCCAGTCCCGTAAATCTCTTGGGCAGAGATTTACAGTGCAAAATTAATTGCACCATTTATTGTACACCAGATGGTGTTGCTTTTATGACACCTGAAGAGGATGTTGAGTACAAAGTATTGATGGCCCAAAGAGAATCAGAAGTGAGTGAATTATATTTACTCCTCACTGATGAAGATTTGCCTGAAGAGTTAAAAGATACAGTGAGATCAGAAGTGTGGGATTTTACAGGAAAAGAGATTGGATTAATGACAAATGTGGATCCAATCCACATTACAGTAAAAAATGGTGCTATATATCCAAATACCCCACAGTACAAAATGAGTCCAGAAGTAATAGCAGGAGTCACACCTGCGATTGACCAAATGATTGAACAGGGAATTTTAAAGGAAATAATGAGCAGTCCCTGTAATTCGCCCATTATTGGAATCAAAAAGCCTAATGGGAAATATAGAATAGTACAAGATTTGAGAAAAGTGAATAAAATTGTAGTGCCATGTTGTCCAATAGTGCCAAATCCAGCAGTAATTCTTTATCAAATTCCCTGTGATACGGAATGGTACATTGTTATTGATCTGTGTCAGGCCATTTTCTCCATTCCTTTGCACCCGGAAAGTCAATATTTATTTGCTTTCCGGTTTGAAAACCGAATCTTGGCCTGGTGCAGTTTGTCAAGGGTATACTGAAAGTCCTTCAATTTTTAATCAGATTTTGAAAAAAGGTTTGGAGACTTTGGTCATGCCTGGAAAGTCTGTTTTGGTTCAATATATTGATGACCTACTGTTGGCATCAAAAACACGAAAAGCATGTGTGACAGACACAATTGCTTTATTGAACCATTTAGCAGAAGGAAGACATAAAGTATCACCATCCAAATTGCAATACTGTAAACAGGAAGTTCAATATCTAGGTCACAAAATTGGAAAAGGGGTCAGAAGGGTGACACCAGAAAGAATCAGTGTGATTAAGAAAATGAATCCACCCAGAAATCAAAAAGAAGTGCGAATGTTTTTGGGAATGGTTGGATATTGACAGTGGATTTGTGGTTTCTCATTGATTGCAAAACCTCTACAGAGGTTGACACAAAAGGATGTGAAAGATCCAATCACGTTGGATGAAGAGAGTATGGAATCTTTCTCACGATTGCGAAACAGTCTTTGTCAAGCACCTGCTTTGGGAATGCCGGATTATTCTAAAGAATTTGCATTGTATTGTTGTGAAAGAGATGGATGTGCACTTGCAGTTTTAACTCAGAAACACGGAATGGCTCGACGTCCGGTGGCATATTTTTCTGCCACCCTAGATTCAGTGGCTGCAGCATTGCCAGGCTGCTTGAAAGCAGTAGCCGCCACTTGTGTAAGTTTGAAGCAATTGTGATGGGTTACCCTGTAAAAGGATTTGTACCACACTCTGTTGAGATCCTTTTAACACGCACTAGGACTCAACATATGACATCTAGTCGGCTGACTAAATATGAGGGAGTGATTCTAGGTGCTGAAAATGTGACAGTGGTGAGGTGCCCTACTGTGAAACCGGTCCTAGCATGCTTGTTTCCAGTCCAGGGAGGACCTGGCCTGGCAGTTCGGGCTGGACTGTTCCCATTGGGTGCAGGGTCAAGACTGATTTGCATATGGCTGGGTCCAAACTGGAATGGCATGGTGAGCAAAAAAACGATGGATTTAGGCCCAGATCTTTGTACTGGGGTGAATGTATGACATTGTTCTGCATTCTGTCCATCAATTGTTGTTTTTGCTACTGTGAACCCAGCCACATTGTTGCCCGATTCAAGATGTGAGGAAGTGAAAGAAGAAGCAGAACATGATTGTCTGGAAGTGACAGAACTTTGTACTAAGCCCCGCCCGGATATAGAAGATGAACCGTTAGAAAGGCCAGATTGTGAATTGTTCGTGGATGGATCATGTTTGAGAAATCAAAGGGGTGAATTGTGTGCAGGTTATGCTGTCTGGACTTTATCAGGAGCATTAGAAGCATCTTGCCTGAATGGGGTAAAATCAGCCCAAGTTGCAGAGTTGATTGCTCTGTTTAGAGCATGTAAATTGGCAAAAGGTCTAAAAGTAACCACCTACACCGATAGTCAGTACGGATTTGGTATCGTACATGACTTTGGTCAAATATGGATGCAAAGAGAATTTTTGACTTCCTCAGGTTCCCCAATTCGGAATGGAAAAACTGTAAAGGAATTATTGGATGCTTTGCAGTTACCAAAAAGAATTGCCGTTGTAAAATGTGCAGCACATCAATCAGGAGATGATGATGTGACAAAGGGCAATAGATAAGCGGACCAATTAGCGTGTTACTGTGCACAAAATACAGTGGCCATAAACAGGTCAATTGAAAAGGGAAATACCGAATGCCATCTTATGTACACAACAACATTTGAGACTTGGGATGAAATAAAGCAAATGCAGGAAGAAGTCAGTGATGAGGAAAAGGAAGAGTGGAATAGAACAGGCTGTAGGAAAAATGCAGAAGATGAGGTCTGGGTCTATTACGATGGAAGACCAGTATTACCAGATTCTTTACTTTCCCATATGGCCAGGATGTATCATGGTCAAACACACATCGGAAGGGATGCAATGGTGAGACTGTTCAAGCAGACATGGTATAATCCAAAGTTCAGGGCCATCGCAGAAAGTTTATGTCAAAGTTGTGCCATATGTCAAAAACAAAATCCTGGAAGAAAAACGGTTGAAATTTGGGGTGTAATTGGGAAAGCAGGAGGTCCTTTTACATGACTTCAAATTGATTTTATTGAGCTGCCACCATGTAATGGGCTGAAGTACGTCCTTGTCATTGTCTGTTTGTTTTCTCGCTGGGTAGAAGCCTATCCAACGAGAAGGAATGACAGCCTTACAGTGGCTAAGTTGTTGTTAAGAGAACTAATCCCTAGGTTTGGTTTTCCAGTCCCTTTGGAATCAGATAGGGGATTACATTTCAATAATGAGATAATTCGAATAATATGTGCAGCATTACAAATTGAGCAAAAACTGCATTGTGCCTATCGACCAAAGGCTTCTGGAATTGTTGAACAGATAAATGGTACAATAAAATCTAGATTAGGGAAGGTATGTGCATCCACAACACTGAAGTGGCCTGACGCTTTACCCCTGGTATTGATGAGTCTTAGAAGTATTCCTGACAAAAAGACTGGATTGAGTCCACATGAAGTATTGATGGGAAGAGCCATGAGACAAGCATACATACGTACGAACAAACTGATGACTATGTCTGATGATCGTGTGCTAGATTATTGCAAAGGACTGGCTGACCTGGTGCGTTCTGTGTCCCGCCAGGTTGGAGCAGATGCCACGACACAGCGGAACCAAGCACATGATTTGAATCCTGGTGAGAGGGTACTAGTCAAGAAGCACGTAAGGAAAACGTGTCTAGAACCCCGTTGGAGCGGCCCTTACCAGATCACATTGGTGACGACCACAGCAGTAAAGTATTTTGGCTTGCCAAACTGGATTCATGCAAGCCATACCCGCTTAGTCCCAAGTCCAATTGAAAGACCTGAAGTACAGCAACTGGAAATTCAAAACCAAGTACCAGCAGCTGAAGTGTGCGAAGCTGAGGAGTCTGGAGTGACAGATTCTAATGAACATTTTGACGATGAACAGCCAAGCACAAGTCAAGTAAATTGGGCACCAGATACTGGGATTAAAGAGACTGTTGTTGAGTCAGAAGAAGGTGAGGCTGCCGGTGAGTCAGGAGAAAGAGAAACGGCTGTTGAGCTAGAAATTGGACCAAAGGAGAGTGAAAACACCAATGAGCTAGAAGAAGGTGAACTCGTTGATGAATCAGAAGCAAGTGCTGAACCTACAGAAACAGAAATACAAAGGAGCAGAGAGTTACAGACAGAAAGAAGATCAAACAAAAGAAATAGTGAACGAAACACAGAAGGTGAAAAGATAATTCAGAAGAAAAGACCTAGAAAGGGAGACATTTGGTCAAGTGGAGCAAGAAGACTAAAGTACAGAATAGTCAAGAGAAGGTTGGGATAAAGACCAGAGCAAAGTAATGAAGTTTCAAGCCAAACAGAATTAGAGAACACAAAAAGAGAAACAACCAGAAAATCAAAAAGAACAAGAATTCCATGCAGAAAGTACAAAGCTCCTAAATGGACCTATGTTATATTAGAAGAATTTGAAAATTTAGGTCTAAGTGAAGAACAGGACAGTAGTGATACTGAAAAGGAAGATGAGAACAAACTAAGACCACCTTAAAAGAACTATAAAGAGACAAAGGAGGGAAATTTGTCAGATGAACTGAATTGAGAACATAAGAGAAACCCCAAAAGACTAAATAAAAAAAAAAGAGAGAGAGAAAGGGGTAAAGAAGAAAGTCATTAAGTGTAGGATTACACAAAACCATATTTTTGAGAAAAATTAGGATTTTAGACTAGAAAATTGTTAGATTTTTTATATTTTTTCCTTTTTTTTGTAGCACATCAAAATGGCAGAAGTAGAAGTGACTGAACAACCAAATTCTAGACTAAAACGTAGATGTATTAAAACCTGTATGTGTAGTGTTTTCCTATTAACGCTTATGTGGATCCTGTTGATTGTTATCTTACCTATTTTTAGTGTAAATAATATTGGAAATAATACTAATGATATGACAGTTGAAGGAATGAAAGATGTGTCTAAAACACGTATAAATACTAATATAGAACAAATGGATGGAAGTACTTACCATCATGATAAATCAATTAGTGATTTTTCGTTAAATGTCTTTACCAAGTTGTTATAAGAGTATACTAACACTATGAACGTGAGTGATTGATATGTCTGTATGAAATTACCTACGTCTGTCTCTGAAGGACTAACCTATCATCATCTTTCTCTAACCTATGGTGTGTCATGTAGTGTACTCAGCAGTCTATTTTACATGACTCGTAAGCTGGATTATCAATATACTAATATAGATTTAGTATTTTCAGAAATACCAATCATAAAGGAATTAAATAAAGTAGTAAGTGCTAAAAATGCTCGTTATATGGGAGAATTCTTCCATATCACTAAAACCATGGATATAGAAAATGCCTACAAAAACAATTTAACATGTAGTTTACATACTGAAGAAAAATTATTTTTAGATATGGTAGAGAATAGAAGAGCAAGTTTCCAGAAGGAAGCTAATGAACAGAAATCACAGGTACCACCTTGGGCTTTTAGAGAAGGAAATTATGAGAAGGGTGAGACATACGCTGCGATGTCCCTGGACTGGTTACGAAAGGGGAAACTATGTTTATATAGATCAAGGACTAACTATAATAATTACTTTATTGGCACTAGTGAATGTGAGCATACTTTCCAAATTACTGGAGGATGGGGATTGAAGGGTGGAACTGACCCAGTTTTCCCGGGAGTCTATTACATGTGTGGCAAGAAAGCCTATTATAGGTTACCAGCACGTTGGTATGGAAGCTGTTATTTTGGGATCGTCTTTCCAAAGGTCTATCATAAAGACCGTGGGGACAATAGTGCCAATGAAATAAAACAAAGACTAATACGAAGTAAAAGAGCAAGTTTTTCAGAAATAGTAGGTGATATCTTTGGTGCACTGATACCCTCAGTTGGAGTTGTTTTAAATGCACAAAAAATGTATAAATTATCCACAGTAGTTGATCGTTTATCAACAGATACTGCTGGTGGTTTCTTGATGATTGATACCGAAATGGTGGCAATTAGATCAATGGTTTTACAAAATCGACTTGCCCTTGATATTCTTTTGGCAAAAGAGGGTGGAGTCTGTGGCATGTTGAGAATTCAACACTGCTGTACCTATATCCCAGATAAAAGTAAAGGGATAGAAGGATATATTAGAAATATAACAAAATTACATAATGAGTTGACCCAACTGGAGGTTGATAGTGTTTGGGAGAGACTTGGTAAGAGTTTCTCTGCAGTAAGTAAATGGTTCTCTAACTTAGGAAATAGTTTATTAGGAAAAATAATAATCCCAATATTTTCTGTAGCAATAGTAGTTCTAGTAATAGTAATAACATATAAATGTTGCAAATATGTAAGAGAAAGAAAAGGTGCGAAAAAGAATAAAAGTAAAGGAAGAAAGAGAAAAAGAGAAGAAATAGAATTAGAAAAAGTAAAAGGAGAATATTATGACATGATGAAAGAGTTAGACAAAAGTGCCATAAAAGAAGAAAAATTGAGTAAATGCTAGATAACATAGAAGGTGGCACTCGGTATGGTGAGTATTTATGATGGCTCTTAAAAGCCATCAGAGTGGGGATTGATGGAGCAGGATTTCGCGAAAAGAAACCTGCTCAACCGAACCACCCTTTAATATGGACTAACAGTAAGTAGTGTTAAACGACTAATGTGCACATTTACACTACATGTGGGAAGACTGCTTTATAAAATGCATGAACTAACTAGAACTAATGCGTAAATAATCGGAAATGTAATAATTTTGTGTTTTGAATGAATTCAAGAGGTTTGCATGGCAAGGCCGCAGGTGTTTTTCGTAAAAAGCATGGCGTGTGTTGCTTTATACTAATGAATAATGCCGCTTTTCTGCTTAAGCTATGCTAGACTAACTGTTAACATAAAGAAGAGTTAAGATGGGGGGTAAACCGTGAAAATTACATTATCACATAATTAATAATGTTCGTTTTTCTGTTCTTTTAGTAATGGGCGAGTTCTCCATATTAATAAAGTTAGCCATATTAAGGGCGGGTGAGCAAAAGAGCGAGTGGGAACCACCTGACTACATGACTGAACTGCTGAGCAAAGCTGAGAAAGCGTGACCTGGTGAAGGATGGAGCATCTGTCAAGCAGCCAAAGCCAGTGTCTTCATGGGAACGGAAATCAAGATGTTGAATTTAATAAATTGTTAAAGAATGTTGATACATGTTCTCATGGGAGAGAAGAGGTATTGATGACTATAAATAATTATTCAATTAAATGCACCATAGATGTTAATAATCTACCCTGTTGCTACAGTACACATTTGTGACCATATATTTAAAGACAAGTGTAGAGATCTTCCGTAGCGTTTAGGCCGCCTGGAGATTTGGAATCGAAATCAAGGATGTATCTTGTTTCCAATCTCCGTAATGTCCTCTCCCGATTCCCACCTCTTCTGTTAGGTGGTACGGAATCAATCAGGTAATATGTTAGATCTCTCGGGTCAGAGCTGTGGCATTCCCCAAAATGCCGCGGTACGGGATATGTCGTGTCCTGATTTTTGATTGCTCGGATGTGCTGGAGTATTCTTTTGTGGCCCTGAAGTATAGTACTTCCTACATATCGTAGGCCACAAGGACACTCCAGCACATAGACGACATGGTCAGTCCTGCAGGTTAGTGCTTTGGTAATAGTCCTTTCCTGATTGCCAAAAGGGGTCCTGTAAGTTGTTTTGTTAATGCCATGCTGGCAAGCTTTACACAACTTGCATTTAAAAAATCCTTTCTGTTGTGAAAGCCAAGATGTTCCAGTTTGGTTGTCAAGATTGCTTTTAACCAAACTGTCCCTCATTGCAGGTGCCTTACTGTAAGTAATGGACACATTTTTTGGCAAGAAGTGGCCTATGATAAGGTCATTAAGAACTATGGGCCAATTTCTTTTAATGATCTGTTTGATGGCCTTCTCCTGCTTGCTGAACTTTAAGACCATTCTGAACTTGTTCCCCATATCATTAGAGTCGGTCACAGCCTTAGATTGTTTCCTTTCCTTTACCCTTGAACTTTCTAGTAAGTCCGCTCTGGCTAGTGTGTTACTTTTGGTAATTGCTGTGTTGATACATTTTTTAGAATAACCTCTTGCCAGAAACCTCTCTCTACTAGCCTGTTGTGCTGCTCTTAAGTCATCATCATTACTGCAGATTCTTTTTAATCTTAGCATCTCTCCATAGGGGATGCTCTGTATAAGGTGACTTGGGTGTGCGCTGGATGCATGCAGCACTGCGTTACCCGCAGTCTCCTTTCTGTAGGCTCTAATTTCTATCTGGTTGTTCCTTACATAGACTTGCACATCCAAGAAGCTCACCATTTCTGCACTAATGGTTGCGGTAAAGTCTAGGTTAATATCATTGTTGTTAAGCCCTTCAATGAACTCCTGTGCACTTGACAGGGTCACCTGCCAAATTAAAAAGAGATCATCTATAAACCTCAGCCACATTTTGACATTTTCCCTGAAATAAACCTCATGAGTGGTTTTGAGTACCAGCTCCTCCCACCCGCCCATGTGGAGACAGGCGTAGCTGGGGGAGAAGCTGGCACCCATTGCCACCCCTCGTAGCTGCTGGTAAAGTGCATTTTGAAACATAAAAACATTATTGTTAAGACAAAATTCTACCATATTGACCAACATTTTATTATGCTGCAGCATTTGATTTGGTCTGCTATTCAAATAATGTTGGAGGGCCCTCAATCTATCTTGGTGGTTGATGCTGGTGTACAACGCACCTACGTCAAGTGTTATTAGTAAGTAGTCGTCCTGCCATGTAAAATCCTGGATTTTAGATAAAAAGTCACTCGTGTCTTTGATATAGGATGGTAATCGGCGGACATGCTCCTGAAGAAAGAAGTCCACATATTGTGAAGGTGCTTCTAGAAAGCTGTTGCGCGCTGATATTATCGGCCGTCCTGGTGGCTTTAAATGGTTCTTATGGATTTTAGGTATAAAATACATCACAGGGACTGTTGGATTGTCGTTTTTTAAAAATGTATATTCCTGCGTTGATATCAAACCGGCACTTTTCCATATATATATATCAAACAAACGCCCGAAAGTTTGAGAATGCACTCGACGGTCGAGGCTCCAGCCTCTTCTTCACAGGCAGCTGTTTGAAGATTGCGGCACAGAACCCACTGAGGGTAATAATTTATCCAATGTGGACCACATGTCCCATCATGCTTTACAAATTAATCGCACTAAGCGTAGCCCACTGGGGGCTATATATAAAGAAGTATGCAGCTATGTGGAATCTTTGTGCCGTTTGTCTAAAGCTGCCTGTGAAGAAGAGGCTGGAGCCTCGAAACGCGTTGGCAAATAAATACTTTTAACCTGGAACACAGATGCGGGTTTCCAATTTGAATTAATACTGGAAGGTGTTCATTGGCCGTCGATATATATATATATATATATATATATATATATAGAAAGAAGGTTACCCGACACGTACCAGCTCCACTCCTCTCGGGGTCGGTGCGAGTTCCGGGTGTCGGGACCCGGCTTGGAAATGTTCAGAAATCCCGTGGGCAAGTTTGCGCACAAAGAAAGTGACTCGCACACCAGGGTTCGTGTTAGCAAGATCAGTTGTTATTGGCCAATAACAACTGATCTTGCTAACACGAACCCTGGTGTGCGAGTCACTTTCTTTGTGTGCAAACTTGCCCACGGGATTTCTGAACATATATCTATATATATATATGTCCAAGATTCCTCCGCTCCTCTGCAAAGCCTCTCAATGCGGCGAAGGATCACAGCACCACGTCAGAAGGTAATCCAAAGTCCTTTATTCAACCATAGTGCAAAATACAAACGGTAGAGGACTGTCTACGCGTTTCGGCTCCCAGCCTCCTACTGGACCATAGAGTCCTAGAGCCTAGAGTGTCTTTTTTAAAGTGCTCAGTGCTAATTCCCTCGTTACTTTCTACTAGAAAAAAGACAAGACTGTATTAGTAGTATATGTACATGTCAATCTACCATATTGACTTTGACAGTTTGTTAAAACCATTCATTAACATATAAAGTGCGAGTGCAAAAAAAAAAATATATATATTTCTAACATTTAAAACTCAAATTTTTATAAAACAGTTTGCATACTCAACCCTTTCCCTTTTAGAAAAAAAAGGGGGGGAGAGGGGAAAGTGTCATAGGGTTTCAAAAGGAGAGTAAAATCGAGGTTGGATCATATTGGGCAATGCTCTCTACGCTGCTGTGAATTTCCATTGTGCAATATTAGTTTCTGCATTCCCCTGATCTTATATATTGTATATTGTTCTTCTCCTCACATAGGTAAACAATTCCTATGGAATATAAAGTGACTAGTGCACAGATATCAATTGTAAAGTACATTATTACATCGTTTGGGACCCTGATTTGTTAATAAAGTATAACTTGAAATTTGGTCACAATGAAGATAAGCCACCTTATTGTAAAGTGACTAGTGCATCCATTCTAACGTTTGTTTTTTAAGGATGATTAATTGTAAAGTACAATCAACATTGTTGACCCATACAAGATATCAGTTCTCAATTAATGTGCAAACGGTGCTTATGTGATTCATAAAATATACCATAAAAAGTATTTTCATTTGAGGGATAAAATCAGCATTTGAAAACAGATATTGCACAGTGTTCGTAAAGAAGGGGGCATTGTCCTGTAAGTTCCAATCAGCTCTTACTCTTTCTAATCTCTGAAGAGGAAAAAGTGATCAATATATTAATATGTTGACAGTTGGATAAATTGTCTGTGGGGTATACAAATAATGTTCTTCTTTTGATTTGTCCCAAATATCCATTCAATGATTTCTTATGATTGGTCCTGCCATTCCACCTTGATGATATTACCTAATTATGGCATGGAAGAACTTCCATCTATTTTTCACAGTCTCTTACTTCTATTTCCTACAGATGAATATGTAATTCTGCATCTAAATTATGGCCAAATGGTTTTTCAGTGCGAATCGCTAGAATTAATCTTGATTCTGTTCTTTGTAGGTTAAGGGTTCTGTCTCCGCCCGTTCTTTTGATTTCACAATTTTAATCCCTGAGTATTTTAATTGCTGGCAGTCACTTGAGTGAAAGTCGTGAAAATGTTTAGCCATAGGGTAAGTGAAATCTTTGTTCTTGATGGCTCGTAAGTGTTGTAGGACTCTCAGTTTTAACTTATTGATGGTACTTCCGACATATTGTTTTCTGCAGGGACATTCTAATAAGTATACCACAAATTTAGATTTGCATGTTATATGATCCTTGATGTATTTAGTTTGGCCATTTTAGAGTTGATATGATGTTATGTTTTGACCATGTTCACAAGCTCTACACTTAGAGCATTTCCAGAAACCTGGAGTGTTCAGCCAAGATGATGTTGTTGATTTTTTCAGTTCTAGATGACTTTGCCTTAAAATGTCCCCCAAAGATGCTGTTTTTCTATACGTAATGTTTGGGTGAGGAGATAATGTTCTTTGTAGTGTTTCATCTAACATTAATATTCCCCAGTTCTTGCGGATAATGTTCTTCAGTTCTCCACTCTTATTGTTAAAATCAATGATGAGTCGAGAAGTAGTATCTTCTTTTTTGCATCTGTCTTGATTTTCTCTGTTTGATCGTAATAAATCTCCTCTTGCTTTTAAAGTGACTCCAGCTTTTGCAGTTTCAATCACACCCAGGGGGTAACCTCGTTCTAAAAAGCGATCACACATTTCATCTATTTGAGAGTTCATGTCCGATGTTTCAGAGCAGTTTCTCTTTGCTCGTAACATCTCCCCGTAGGGTATGCTCCATTTTAGATTTTGCGGATGCCCACTATTGGCATGCAGAATGCTGATGCATGAAGTGGGTTTTCTATGCATTTTGGTGCATAACCTTTGATCTTTGATGAAGACTTCCACATCTAGGAAAATGATGTTTGATACGCTTATCGTAGATGTAAAGGATAGGTTGTTTTTATTCATGTTGAGTGAGCTTATAAATTCCTGAAGGTCAGTATGATCTCCCTTCCATATTATGAAGAAGTCATCGATGAACCTTGACCAAAATTTGATGTTTTGGGATTTTTGGGTTTTCAGAACTTCCGTTTCCCATACTGCCATCAGTAGGTTAGCGTATGTGGGTGCAAAAGATGGCCCCATAGCGGTTCCCTGTTTTTGCAAAAAAAGTTTGCCGTTAAATAGAAAGATGTTATGTTGTAAACAATATGTGAGCATTTCTATTAGCATTTCCAAATGCTCTAGATAACTTATCGATCTCGTCTGTAGAAACTGTCTTACAGCAGCTATCCCATCAGAGAGGAGAATCGATGTATACAGTGATGAAACATCGATTGTAGCCATCATATGACCATCTTCCCATGTCACATAATTCATCAGGAAGATGTCAATGAAGCGGGATGTTGACTCCAATAAGGAGCCAATGGAGCTGACTTTCGGTCTGCCTGGTGGGTTCAAGATCGACTTGTGGACTTTCGGAAGAAAGTAGATTGTTGCAATGATGGGGTGGTCTGTTTTAAAGTACATGTATTCCTCGAAATCAATAAGGTTTTTGTCTTTCCATACATGTAACATTTGGTGGTATTCTTTGGTCCAAATCTCTATTGGGTTTACCGCGAGTTTTTCATAATGATCTTTGTTGCCCAATTGTCTATTTGCTTCAGTTATATAATCATTTAGATTTTGGATCACAATGTTTCCACCTTTATCAGAGGCTTTTATTATTACTTCTGAATCATATATGTATATTTTAATATATATATAATTTTGTTTTCACTGAAAAAACAAACATTAAAGGGATTTTATAGTTGGGTGAAAATGTCAGTTGAAACATGCTGTTTTAAGCGAAAGTGTAACTCACGACCCTGCCTTGCACATTGTCATCATCAATGATGCATGTGCAGCTAAGATCTGGCATGGCTAAATTAATGCAGTTCCCTGTAGAAGAAAAATGCTGAATTGGAGTAAAAAAAGCACTGAATGGAATGACAAGAAATTTGCCATGATTGTAGAACTTTAATCGGAAAGCTTACCTATTATGGTTTGGTGTAAATCTGCACAGGGGTTTGTTGTTCACTGTGGGATGCATACTGCAGTACTCGAACAAAAATAAAAATAAATTAAAAAGCAACTACAGCTTGGGCGCCTGCTTGGGGCTGGGTGCTGGTGGGGGTTTGGCACAGAGCTTTGCTAGATGTCAGGAAAAAGAGCTCTCTCGTTCAATAGTGTGCCTTTCATTTTTTTATTTGGATCTGCAAATCCTCTGTGAATTTCCAAGACTCTGGAAGATCTACGAATTAACAAACAAGCTACTTAGCTTCGGTAACGCCTTATCTAGTAGAGACAATATCTAGCTGCAGATTCCTTATCTTTGAATTTCCCCAGGCGTCAGGCTGGATCCTGAAAGATTTTTCATGAGGAGTACCCTTGACCTCCGGTAGGTGACATAGATGGTTTCCATGAGACGGCGCCCACGCCGGAAGTGACGTCCACGTCAACTATATAGGCACCACCTCGGTGCGCTGACCTCAGTTACTTTTCACGACTTTCCACACCAGAAGCGGGGAGTCATGAAGTGGACTGACACTGGTGTGTTCAAACTAAGGCCCTGAAAAAGATCATCCCTGACCCTAGAAATCTGTCTGAAGAACAGGGAGGATGGGAGGGTCGGTAAGGAATCTGCGGCTAGATATTGTCTCTAACAGATAAGGTGTTACTGAAGGTAAGTAACTTGTTCATTTGATAGAGACTTCTAGCCACAGATTCCTTACCTTTGAACAGGCACCCAAGCAGTACCATCCCCAGTGGAGGGTCTGCGGACAAATTTAAACTAGGAGGTCCTGCAGGACCGAACAGGTGAAATACCCGTCCCTGCAGAGCTGACTATCCAGGCAGTAATGCTTGGTAAACGAATGCAGGGAAGCCCATGTTGATGCCTGGCAAATGTCCAGGACTGGGACTCCACGTGCTAACACAGTGGTCGCGGATTTAGCTCTGGTGGAATGAGCCCGTAAGCCCTCAGGAGACTGCTTCTTTGCCAGTGCATAGCAGCTCTTAATGCTGAAAACGACCCACCGCCTGGCCTTTCTTTGCACCAACATACCCTACGAAGAGTTTGTCGTCCACCCGAGAACTCTTGTGTGGGGTCAAGGTAGAAAGACAACGCTCTTTTTGGGTCCAGGTGGTGGAGTCGCTTCTCTTCCTTAGAGGGATGTGGAGGAGGGTAGAAGATGGGCAAAGTGACAGATTGGCCCACATGACATGGTGTCACCACTTTCGGCAGGAAAGAAGCCCTAGTGCGAAGCACCAGTTTGTCCAAATAAACTGATAAGAATGGAATCTTGGAAGATAAAGCCTGCCGCTCACTCACCCTCTGGAATAATGTAATTGCCACAAGAAAGGTTGCTTTGATGGTGAGCAGCCTGAGGGGACAATTGTGTAGAGGCTCGAAAGGAGCACACATCAAGAATGTGAGGACCAGATTAAGGTCCCACTGAGACATAATATAAGGAGAAGGGGGGGAACATATGCACAAGGCCCATCAAAAATCTATTTACAATAGGGGACCTAAATAAAAAGGGTTGGTCAGGCAGCGCAAGAAGGCAGACAGAGCAGAAAGATAACCCTTCAGTGTGCCCAAAGCAGAGCCCTGCTGGGCAAGGGTAAGAATAAAAAGCAAAATATCAGAAAAGGGGGCAGAAAGTAGGTCAATGGACTTTTCTGTACAATATGATACAAATTGTTTCCAACGACAGGCGTATACCGCCTTGGTGGAGGGAAGCCTGGCTGCCATAATAACATTGCAGACTTCGGGAGGAAGGTTCAAAGCTATCAACTGTCGCCAATCAATCTCCACACAAGAAGGCGAAGAGTTGACAGGTTTGGGTGAACCCTCCCCAGCTGCTGCGACAGGAGATCCCCCTGAAGCGGCAGCCTGATCGGAGGATCGACAGTCATGTTCAGAAGCTCAGGATACCAGAATCTCTGTGCCCAGTCACAAAGATGACTTGGGCCCAGTCGTTCCAGATCTTCTTGAGAACTCTGGGCAGGAGTTGTATGGGCAGAAAGGTATACAGGGGGCCCGAGTTCCACTCGAGATAAAAAGCGTCTCCGAGCGAGAGACACCTTGGAAACTCCAGCACACGAAACTGCTGACATTGCGTGTTCTCGGCAGAGGTGGACAGATCTAACCAAGACTCTCCTCACTGCTGACAGAGACCTTGCGCCACCTCCGGATGGAGACGCCACTCGTGATCCACTAGGCATCGACGGCTGAGATTGTCCGCTCTGGATTCCAGAGAACCTGGCAGGTGTTGAACCACCAGGGATGTGCCCTGCTGTTCCAGCCATGTCCAGATATGCAGGGCCTCCTGACAGAGGGCCCACGACCCAACCCCACCCTGTTTGTTGTAGTACCATATGGCGGTGGTGTTGTCTGTGAACACCTTCACTAGCCTTCCCTTGATGGAGGGTAGAAAGGCTTTCAATGCCAGTTGGATCACAGGGAGCCCCAGCATGTTGATGTGGAGTCCAGATTCCAATGGAGACCAGAGTCCTCTGATCGCCATCTCTCCCAGGTAGCCGCCCCATCCCAGGAGTAATGCATTGTCACTACTGTGAGATCTAGTTGGCGAAGGGAGAGGGGTCTGCCTCCGACCCAAGCGCAGTTCGTTAGCCACCACTGCAGGTTCTTTGCAGTTCCCTTCGGGATCTGTATCATGTTGGAGAGATGCTACGCCCACAAGAACTTCAGGTCCCACTGCAGAGCCTGCATATGCCACCTGGCATGCATGACCAGCAGGATGCAGGAGGCCATTAGGCCCTGCAGCCTCAGAGTTAGTCTCACCAAAACCCAGGACAGAGGCTGAAACTTCAGAATCATAGCCTGAGTATCCTGGACTCGCCACTCATGAAAATAAGCCCGAAACTGCACTGTGTCCAGAACAGCTCTGATGAAAGGGAGCATGGAGTCAGGTGTGACTTTGGCATGTTGATAGTGAACCCCAGCGAATGCAGAAGGTTCGCCGTAGCCTGGAAGTGGGAGATGACAGCCTCGGGTGAGCCCGCTTTAAGCAGCCAGTTGTAGAGTTAGGGGAAGACTGGCACCCCTAACCTGTGCAGATGAGCTGTGACCACCGCCATCACCTTGGTGAACACCCATGGGGTGCTGGTAAGACTAAAAGGGAGCACAGTGAACTGAAAATGCTGTGGCCTACTGTAAACCGCAGGTAGTGTCGATGGACAGGCAATATGGGGATGTGAAAATAAGAATCCTTTAGTCCAATGCTACCATCCAGTCTCCTGAGTAGACAAGACCTGAGCCAATGTGAGCATCTTGAACTTCTCCTTTTTGAGGAAGTAGTTGAAGGTTCAGAGATCTAGGATATGACGAACACCACTGTCCTTTTTGAGGACCAGAAAGTAGCGGAAATAGCAACCACTGCCTACTTCTGGCACCAGAACCCTCTCTATGGCTCCCTTGGCCAAGAGAGCAATGACTTCCTCACGGAGCAGTGACAAATGATGCTCCGTCAGCCAGTTGTAAGCTGGAGGCATGGAGGGAGGGGTAGTCTTGAAGGGGAGGGAGTAGCCCATTCGGGCGATCTACAGAACCCACCTGTCCGATGTTATGGACTGCCAGTGGTGGAGGTGATGGCACATCCTGCCACCAACTGGACACCCATGGTCTAAAGGGGCAAGATTATGAAGGTTCGGAGGCTGCAGCTGCTGGGGTGGTGGTGGCTGGACCAGACTGCTGGCTACCCGACCCACGAGGCCGGTAGGAACTGCGCCCTAGTCCTTGCAGAGGATGGGAAGATTGCACGGCTCGGTGGCTGGGGTAGGGTTGGCATTGCTGAAAGCCCCTTCCAAGGAGCAAAAGGCAGACTGGGGACGTGGGGCAGCCAAGAGGCCCAAGGACGTGGCTGTAGTCCATGAGTCCTTAAAGCGCTCCAGGGCCGAGTCTACCTTGACTCCGAAGAGAAGGGTGCCATCGAAGGGCATGTCCATGAGTAAACCTGGACATCCCCGAAAAGACATATGTTCTCAGCCAGGCATGGGGTCTGAGTGCCACCATCAATGAAACCACTCTGCCCAGTGAGTCGTCATGTTGAAACCACTCTACCCAGTGAGTCGTCATGTCCAAGCCACAGCATATTGTGAACTTCGCTGTGTCTCTCATGTCTGTAACTGTTTGGAAGAGAATGGCCCAGGCCATACTTCGGGACCTGTGGCAGCACTTGCACAACCGTTTCCCAAAGCGTGTGGGAGTAATGGCCCAATAAGCATGCAGTGTTCACTGACCGGAATGCAAGCCTGGTGGAAAGAACATTTTCCTTACCAAGGTGTCTAGCCTCTTGGATTACCTGACCCGGGGAAGCGGCAGCGAACACACCATGGGAAGTGGAGGCTTGGACCACCAAGCTCTCCGGGGTAGGGTGTTTGGTGAGGAAATATGGGTCCCCTGGAGCAGGGAGGTGGCGGCAGGCAAGCATCCTATCCACAGGTGCCCCTGTGCTGGGTTTGGACCAAGTACCCAGCAGGATGTCAGTGATGGCTTCGCTGAACGGTAATAGGGGTTTAGAGGGGAGATTCCCGGTTGCAGCACCTCCATCAAGATGCTAGTCTTGACTGCCACCGAGGGCAACTGAAGGTCGAGGACCTCAGTTGGCCTCCGCACCACCATTGTGTATGTAGCTCCCTCCTCTGTAGCCACAGTAGCGGGAGAAAGAATGTCGGTATCTGGAGATGTATCCAGTCCGTTGGCATCACCCAGTTCCTCACACCAGTCCAAATCAGCGACCCTTCCATTCCTCCCCGAGGCCTAGCCCTTCGAAACAGGGCTCAGGCTTTGGCCTAGGACACAGCGGTCCTACTGGCGCAAGTTTCGGCATCATTTGATGCAGCTCTGGCTTTGTGTCGGATTCGGGGATCACAATGGGGCTGGCACTGCCGGTGGGCGCTGGGAGCATCGGCATCGGGGCCAGCACCAGGGAAGGTCAGCGTGGTACCACTGGCGTTGGTCCAGATCCATGACCGGATCCATGGGGGCCCATCGGAGCCAGAACCACCCGCACAGAACCAGATGGGGCCCCCTCGACCCCGCGGGAGTCCGAAGGCGCGCCGGAGGAGCTGGGCTGCTCAAAAATTAGACGCCTGGCCTCAAAGAACTCTTTAATTTGAGCTGGGGTCCAGGCGCAGGTTACGAGGAACCAGGCCTCGAACGCCGATGTTCCTTCATCACATTGCCCAACGGATTAGAACTCAAAGTGTGCTTCGACTTCTTGTGTTTCTTATGCCTCTTACCTGAGTGCCCTGATGATTTTGAGTAAGACGAAGAGGACTTCGGACTCCTGGAATGGTCCCGAGATCTTCCTGTCTAGCGGGACCTTGACTTCTGTGGAGTCGCATGTTAGGCCGCTAGCAGCTTCAGGGACCACTCCCTCAAAGCCTTCGGCACCATGACCCGGTAGTCGGAGCATGACTTGGAGTCCTAGCTGCACTCCAGACACCAAAAACACATGAGGTGCAGGTCTGTCACCCACATGGTGCTGAGACAAGCGCTACAGGGTTTAAAATCTGTCTTACTCAATTACATTCTCAACACACAAGGAGGAAAAAACCTCAAAAAAGTTTGACAAAGTGTTGCAAAAATCCTGTCACAAATTGACAGAGGGTTAGCTCTTATCTTGGATCAGCGCTAGCTGGCACGGAAAGAAAAGAACTGACGTCGGCGTGCTGAGGTGGCGCCTATATAGGTAACGTGAACGTCACTTCCAGCGCAGAGGACACCATTGATGCAGCGCAGAGCTGATCGACTCCAGCTACCAGCGTGCAGAGGGTACCGCTCACGAAAAATCTTCCAGATACAGTCTGACGTCTGGAGAAATTCAAAGGTAAGGAATCACCATCTAGAAGTCTCTATTATATAGTGTAGGCCTCTAAGCTCTAACCTCTTTATGCTAAAAGAGGATCACTTTTTATACGCAAATTTATCATCCACTATTGAACGGATTTACACCAAGCCAAGTAAAAGGCGCTTCCTTTAGTAAAGTTCTATTTACATGCCAGGTTTGATGTAATTTCGATCAGCCCTTTTTGCAGTATTGAGAACCAAAAATCATACGAGTGTTAAAATGGAAAATGTCGTTTTGGGACCCCCCCCTTTGTCAAACAACACCAAAGTTATTAAGAAAAAAATGCCTTTTCATTGGAAATATAAACCTCAACAAAATAACAGAGGCACTATCACCGCTTCTGTAGTATATATATATATATATATATATTACAGAAGCAGTGATCACCGCTATTACCACTTCTGTAGTATATATATATATATATATATATATATATATATATATATATATATATATATATTACAGAAGCGGTGATAGCGCCTCTGTTGTTTTGTTGAGGTTTACATTTCCAATGAAAAGGCATTTTTTCTTAATAATTTGGCGTTGTTTGACAGATCTCAACAACGCTTACCTAAAAAAATGCATCCACTTTAGGTTCTTTATGGCAAGTTTTGAGGCTTAAAAATAGGAGGGTGGGGTCCCAAAATTGGACCCCAACTTGCAGGTGCAAAACTGTTTATTGTGTACACACACACACATATATATATAACTAAATGAAGGCAGTCTCCACTGTAATTATGGTTAAGATGCACTTTCCATTCCATCGAAAAACATTTTTTGATTTGCCTATAACTTTTGACCCTGTGGATGGATTGGTAAGTAATTTATAAATCTCATTGCTTAGTCAGCTAAGGCTTTGCATGCCAATTCTCATGCAGATCCATGAGATGGAAAAAGGTTAAAGGAGGTAAAAAAAAATGTGTGTTCCCATTTGTTCACCCACTGGAAATTTTGCTTGTGCCTACAGCCCAAACTGCTAAACGGATTTACACCAAACTTGGCATGAAAGAACAAGTTACTGACCTTCAGTATTTCTCTTTCTGGTATCTAGCTGCAGATTCCTCACTTTTTTAATATTCCCCTGACGTCAGATTGGATCCAGAAACTTTTTTGCAGTATCTCAGCACGGCAGTAGGTGACACTGTACAGCTCCACACCAACTGTGTTCCGCTCCAAAAATGACATGTGGAGCCTAGATAGGCACCACTTTTGTGCGCTGATGTCAGTTACTCCCAAGACAGTTCGCGCCCCAGGTGCAGAGCCCCAAAAGCAAATTGGTATGAGCAGTGTGAAGATTCCTAGACTTGGGATCTTAATAATCAATAGAGTCCACTCACAAGACGAACAAGACAGGAGGATCGGTGACGAATCTGAGGATAGATAGAATCTCTACCAGAAAGAGCATTACCGAAGGAAAGTAACTTTCTCTTCTGATAGAGACTTCTAGCCTCAGCTTCCTCAACGTTTGAATAGATACCAAAGGAGTACCTAATTTTGAGATGGTCCATTAATGGAATCAAACCATAATGTCCTATTGAAATGAGCAGGCAAAATGCCTTTCTCAGCAGACCTGACTGTTCAGACAATAGTGCTTTGTAAACGTATGGAGAGATGCCCACATAGCCCTCAGGCAAATGTCCAGGACAAGAACTCTGTGTGCTAACAGAGTGGTAGCAGCTTTGGCCATGGTAGAATAAGCACGCAGTCCTTCTGGAGGCTGCTTATTTTGGCCAATACATAGCTGATCTTGATGCAAAGCACAATCCAGTAGTAGATGGTTCTCTTCTGCACAGTATTGCCTGTTGCTCGCTCCAGCTAACCTCACAAAGAGCTGATCATCCACTCGGTGGTCTTTGGTACAATCTATATAGAAGCTCAGCCCTCTCTTGGAGTCCAAGAGATTCTCTTCTACTCCTTAAAGGGGTGAGGTGGAGCATAGAATGCTGGCAAGGTGATGGTTTGGCCGACAAGGATCAGCATCACAACTTTTGGCAGACAAGAGGCTCGCCTTCATAGAACCAGTTTGTCTGAAAAGGTGGTATACGGTGGGTTGACACAGAGAGATGGAAGCTCACTCACATGCATGCCAGTGTTATTGGCGATGAGGAACACTGTCTTGAAGGTAAGGAGCTACAAGGGACAGCTGTGAAGCCACTCAAATTGAGTGCACACTAGAAAGGTGAGTGCCAATTAAGGTCCAACAGTGGCATGATAAAGGGAACGGGAGGAAACAAATGTAACCCTTTTAAAAGTGTAAGTATTGCACGAAGCCACAAATTTGTCCCAGGGACAGGTATATACAATTTTAGTTGAGGGATACCTGGCTGCCAAAATAACATCATCTACCTCCGGAGGAAGGCCAAAGGTGTTTAGCTGCCTCTGATCAATCTCCAGGCTTGAAGGTGGAGATTTGAAAGCCCGGGTGCAGAACCTGCCCTGATGATGCAACAGCAGGTGCTCCCGAAGGGGCAGCCTGATTGGAGGATGGATGCTCAAGCCCAGGAGTTCTGGATACCATACTCTCCATGCTCCATCCAGGGCCAGTAGGATGACTTCGACCTGGTCGGTCCTTATCTTCTTAAGAACTCGGGGCAGGAGTGTGTCCTACTAGAGACGGAACGCGTCTCCGATGAGAGATGCCTTGGAAACTCCCACACGCAGAAGTGCTGACATTTTGCATTTTCAGAGCTGGCCAACAGATCTAGGCAAGGTTCTCCCTATCCATGGAAGAGTCCTTACATCGCCTCCGGGTGTGACTGCCACTCGTGATCCGCTAACTGCCAACATCTCAGCTCGTCTGCCCTAGCATTCAACGATCCTGCCAGGTGGTTCACCACCAGGAAAATTCCTTAGTCCAGACACATTCAGAGGTGCAAGGCCTCTTGGCACAGAGTTCATGGTCCCATCTGCACTGTTTGTTGCAGTACCACAGGATTATGGTGTTGTCCATGAACACCTGTACCAGCCTACGTTTGATGGATGGAAGGAAGGCTTTTCAGCGCCAAGCAGATGGCCCTCAGCTCCAGAAGGTTGATATGGAACCATGACTTCACCAGAGGCCTCTGATCCCCACCTCTCCCAGGTGGCCGTCCTAACCCAGAAGGGACACATCGGCCACCACTGTCAGCTTTGGGTGAGGTAGAGAGAGGGATCTGCTGCTAACCCAATCACGGTCCAACAACCACCACTGCAGGTCCTTTGCAGTCTTCTCCAAAATCTGGACGTTGACAGAGAGGTCCCCTTGATGTTGGGCCCACTGAGACTTTAGGTTCCAATGCAGAGCCTGCACGTGCCATCTGGTGTGCTTGACCAGCAGGATGCAGGAGGCCATCAATCCCAGCAATCTCAGAGTTCCCCTCTCTGATATCTAGGACCAAGCCTGAAAGATCAGGATCATAGCCTGAATTTCCTGGAATCTCTTTCGCAGGACAAAGGCACAAAACCGAACAGTGCACAGAATGGCTGCGATGAAGGGGAGTGTTTGAGAAGGAGCCAGGTCTGACTTTGGCACATTTATAGTGAACCCCAAAGATGACAGGAAGGTTTGCTGTAGTCTGGAGGTGGTTGATGATTCCCTAGGGTGAGCCCGACTTCAATAGCCAGTCGTCGAGTATGGGAAGACTGGCACCCCTGATTTCTGAAGATGTGCTGCCACCACCTTCACCTTTGTGAACACCTGAGGGGCACTGGTGAGAGCAGCATGCCAATGAGGGATGAATAGACATCGCCTGAAAAAACGGTACAGGCAGAGAAGGCAAAACTGGTGCTGATGGCCCGCCCAATGTAAGTGGTTGTATCGAAGTCACAATGAATCATAAACTTGGCAGCATCCTTGCCTTCCTGAAAGGCCTGGGCAAGAAAAGGTCGGAGATCTTCGGTAACACCTGGGAGGATGTAAGCCACTTAGACCCAAAGGGTGTGGAAATAGTGCCCAAGTAGGCAGCTGGAATTCACTGACCTGAGCACCAAGCTGGTGGAGGAAAATACTTGTTTGCTAAAGGACTCAACACGTTTTGAGTCACTGTCTGGGGTAGTAGCTGGGAACGTGTTGGGATTGGTTTTGCTTGCAGACACTTGCACCAGCAAACTTTCAGGGGAGGGGTGCTGAGATAGAAAACCGGGGCAGGGTGATGGAGGTGCACAGTTTGACAGCTGACTTGTGGACCAGACCAAAGTTTGGCCCATGCCCACAGTGAGGTATCTGTTAAGGCCTCATTAAATGGCAGGAGGGGCTCAGAAGATATTTGCCTCAGCTGGAGAACTTCTGTCAATACGTTAGTCTTTACCCCCAAGGTTGGGAGTTGGAGGTCAAGGACTTCAGCCGCCCTACACATTACCATGGCGTAGGAAGTGCACTCATTTGAGTCTGGTCCAGAGGGTTTGAAAAGGCCCATTTTAGGGGAGGTATCACGACCACTACCCTCCTGCAAGTCATCATACCAATTGTTATCTTGTTAGGGCTGAGCGAACTCTTCACCTGCCTCATAATCATTGCCCGAGTCTGTGCCAAAGTGAATGCAGGGTGTGTTGTCTTCTCCGTGGAGGTGGCAGAGCAAGCAAAGGAAGCGGGCCTCAACAGTTGTTGGGCAAGGCATCGGGCAAGGTTGAGCCGGTTTCATCTCGGAGTAGTTACTCCTCGTCTGGCGTTGATGGATTCGGTACCAGCGTCAAAGTCACAGGGAATGGCAGGGACCGCGGTACCAGAAGCGGAGTCCGTACTGGTGCCAGAGGCATCGTAACAGACTTGGTGGATCCAGCTGGCGATGAGGGTGAACTCGCCAGCGGTACTCCAGGTGGAGAGCCTCTCAGCTTCTTGGGGCCTGAAGATGCACCCAAGGGAGTCAGCAAGGAGCTGAAGAGCCAGAGCACGGCTTTGCAGAACTCTTCTATCAGTTGCTGAGTGGCAGAAGACCCTGAAAACTAGGGTTCTGTTGAAACCAGTTACGCGATCGGCTCTGAAGTCGGCTGACTTCAGGAGCGAGAACTAAAACAATGGCGCCCCTGCGCCTGTTCAGGTAAATATGAGTGGCGAGAGAGGGTTGAGTCCCGCTCTGATTTCTTATGTTTCTTTTAAGACTTGCTGGACAATTTTGATCACAATGAAGATCGGCCTCGTGAGTGGCTTCGGCGACTCCTGGAGTGGGAATGGGAATATGAATTAGAGCGGTTCCAGCGAGAAGTCTTCTTATGCTTGATGATGTAAAGTTTTGCCTCGCAGTCCCGGATGGCGCAGTCACTGCAGGCCTCGGAGTCGTGTCTCGATCCCAGACACCACAGGCACACCTGGTGGGGATATGTCACAGACATTTGCATGAGACAGTCCCTACAGGGCTTAAAACCTGTTGTTTCAGTGAAGGCATTCCTTGCACCCTACTATAAATTTGGGAAATATCAAGGTAAAGTGTCTCGATGAGAGGGGGCTCCCGATCAGTGTCAGGAGGCACAGAAAGAAAGGAACTGACATGAGCACTCTGGAGTGGTGCTTATTTAGATTCTGCATGTCATTTACAGAGCGGAACAGCGTCAGTTGCGAACTGCATGGCACCACCTACTGGTGTGCAGAGGTACTGCTGAAAAGTGTATAGATCCAGTCTGAATCTTGGTGAATATTCAAAAGTTGAGGAATCTGTGGCTAGAAGTCTCTATCAGAAGTAGAACATAACTGAGAAGTGTGCCTTTGTAGGTCTGGTGTAAATATGCTTAAATAGTTATTGAAAGCTTTTTTAAAGGTTGCAGTGTGTGCTTTAAAGGGTTAACACTTTTGTATATCTATGCCGTTTAAGATCGCAAATCATGATTCATGACTCATGTCAATCCCATTTTGAATTTTTTGACAAATATGATTGGGTGAAGGGCTCTGAATGTTTTTATTCTGCCGGATTGAAAATAGGAATCAATTATTATTGCGATTTTTGCACTGCGTAAACAAAATCCACTAATATGGAGGGGTGTCCTGATTCAGGCTAGACTGCAGCCACACAGGAGTTTGGGGAGCTGGTGGATGGGTTGATAAAAGCTTAGAGATGAGCAGGAACACTAGACCGCTATTTGTTACTCACACATACTTTCTTCCTGGGTTGGGGTCTGTTGGGTCTTATGAATGGTCTTTTGTAGAATGTGGATCTTATAATTTCTTGTTTGACCACCCTGCATTGCAGTAAATAGACATATATATATATGCATACTAAGTGTAATATATATCAGGCTAGCAAGCAACTGTTTAAATGTACAACCTGTTATAAAAAGCAGAAAAAGTTGGGCCTCCACCTTCCTTCCTGCCTTCACCAGATTTACCAGAGGTGAACTGGAAACAGTGGAAGGAGAGATTTGAGGCATATTTAGATGCTATAGAAAGGGAAGTCTTTACCTAAAAAGTACTCTGTTAAGGCACTGTTTGGGATCTTGAAAGCAGTAAGGTTCTAAAGCTTTCTCCTTGTGAAACTGTACTGGCTGAAACATACATGGTTGATGAGTATGCCTGAGCTTTAAAGTTGTTGGATGTGCATTTTAAACCACACAAGAATGTGTTTCTGAAAAGATACAAATTTTATAAGCGGCACTAACTTCTAGGTGAATTGATTGAAAGTTTTGTGAGAGCATTAAGAGTTTTGGCCTCAATATGTGAGTACAAGACCTTTTAAGAAGAAATCGTTGGAGACCAAGTGGTGGAGAAAACTAATAGCAGGAAAATTCAGGAAGCCTTGTAGACTACTCCAATTTGACTCTGGGTAAAATGGTTAAAGTTGCATCATATATAGAAAGCCTGCATCTTACATGGCTGAAATGTCACTACCTTGGAGGATGCACTTAGTAGATAAGACTGTCAGGTTTTCAAAGTAAGTGTTGCTACCTGCTCAGTCTAAGAGTTTATTGTGTTTTCGTTATGGTGGAATGGTCATTTGAGAAATACACACCGGTGCCTGCAATAGACTGAATTTGTAATAAGTGGAAGAGGAAGGGTCGTTTTGCCAAAGTTTGCAAGACTAGCAAACAATTTTAGTCCAAATCTGTGAATATTTCAAATGATGCAGATATGGTGTCCAAAACATCTTATTCAAATGATAAAAGTGTTGTATTATGCGTGAATGCATTTCTAGTAAGAAAATCTGACGATGATGGGTGTAAGGTCATATAAGTGGGTGCTGTTGTAGTAAGAAAGTCTTATTGCCATATAGGTGTAAGGCATTGACATGAACATGATGGCGGACTCAGGATCTCCTTTCACTTTGATTGGGATGAATGAGTGGGTACATTTCAGCAATGTCACTTTGAGGAGGTTATTATTTAGGCCAGTGGCATACAGAGGAAAGTTGATTGATGTTTTGAGGGAGCTTGACAATCTTTTAACATTGAAAGATAACACCTCTCCTGCCTCCAGGTATAAAGCCAAAGATGGATCATGCTTCTTAGGTTCGCTTGAAAAGAGGAACCTCAAGATAATTTTGGATCTCAATAATCATGAACAAGTTATGTTGAAGAAGGAATTTGTTAGTATCTGTATGTTGGAGAGACTGAAATGAGTACATAAATTTTCACTAGAGTTTGGAAAGCTAACATATTAACAGCGAGAGCTGAGTCAGAACTGAGTCAAGGGTCTAAAATTCCATGCACGAGGCAAGCCTTGAAAATATTTGCTAAGTAAATCACGCAGCGAACATCATGTAAAAATATAATAAAGTCTCTTCCAAATTCAAAAAGTTGCATTTATGTTGTCTAAGTGTCTGTTGGCAGCGCCGAGATACCCCTCGGGGTGAGTCGAGTGCTGAAATTTAATTAACATAACATAACATTTATTTAACACCGGAAGCCAAAGTAGTGGAATTGGCACATGAAGGCCATATTGGCAAGCACGACACGAAGAGAAGGATCACAGAGTTGTTTTGGTGGCTAGGTTTGGATAAATTCGTTGAGCAGTTTTAAGGCAGTGTGTGTTGAACAATCAGTTATTATACACAGCCCTGTGGAGCCTGTTCCTGAGAAAGTATAGTCCAAAATTGGAATGGATATCATCGGTCCTTTAAATGTTTTGAAGGGTGTGGTTAAATATGGTATTGTGTCAATTGATTATTACTCCTGTTTGTCAGAAGTCAGGTTTGTCAATGAGGTAACCCCGGTCAAAGGCAAGCAATTGTTGGCAGGCTTGTTTTCTAGAGAAGGTGTGCCGGATGAAGTTGTGACCAACAACGGACCTCCATTTAGTTCAGGGGAGTTTTATAATTTCCCAAATTATCTCGGTGTCAAACATACCACTACTTCTTTAAATCATCCCAGAAGCAACATACTTGTGGAGTGGTGTAACAAATTTATCAAAGAATACAGCCAAATGTCTGTGGCAAATGGTTTGGATTGAATGAATCTCTCCCGCCTGCTGCCTACATTTCCCTGCAGCCTCTGCTGCTGCGGCGAGAACCCAGCCCATTGGACTGCTTACCTGCCCAGGTGCTTTAAAAGCCAGCGCCGCTCCCGCATTGCAGGACTCTAGATCCCGCCCGTCTGCTGCCTACATTTCCCAGCAGCCTCCGCTGCTGTGATGAGAACCCAGTTCATTGGACTGCTTACCTGCTAATGCGCTTTAAAAGCCAGTACCGATCCCGTATCGCGGGACTCCTCCAGATCCCTCCCACCTGCTTCCTACATTTCCGAGCAGCCTCTGCTGCTGCGACGAGAACCCAGCACATTGGTACTGTGCCTGCTGCCCCTGCACTCCCTGCCATGCGCTGACTGCTATCCTTGCGCTGACTGGTGTCCCTGCGGTCACAGGCCCTCACCATCTTCCAACCCGAGGCCTCTATAGACCTCAGCCAAGCTGTCCAGAACTTCACCGCCTGGATCACCGAATGCGCAGACAGAGTTGCCCCACTGAAACATTCAGAATCCAACAAGACCTCCAGACATGCCAGCTGTTACACCCCAGAACTCAGGACCACCAAACGAAATTGCCACCAACTGGAGAAATTATTGCAGCCCTCAGCAACAACCACAAGCACATCAATGAAGCCAAGAAAGCAGCCATATTCACCCGCATCAATTCTGCGTCCAACCACACAAAGAAAGTCTTCAAAATTGTCAAGGAATTCTCCATTCCGAAAGCAATAGAGAACACCATACACCCCTCCAAAGAACTCTGCAACACTCTCTCAGACTGCTTCCACAACAAGATCACCAACATCTACAGCTTCAACCTCCAACCCGCCACCCTCAACCCCAACAACCTCAACCATCCAGCGAACATCAGCCAAACCATCACCACCTGGGCTCCACTCACCGCCCTGACCACCTCAGCCATCATGTCATCCATCCACTCCAGGGCAGCCACCAACTCTTGCCCCCACCACCTCTACAACCTTGCAACGAACTCAATCAGCACTCAGCTCACCAGCAACCTCAGCACCTCCATCTCCAATACAACCTTCCAGAAATGTTGGAAACACGCAGACGTCAGACCCCTCCGAAAGAAAGCCTCTGCCGACCCCAGTGATCTCAAAGATTATCGTCTGATCTCTCTGCTTCCCTACCCGGCCAAAGTACTTGAGAAAGCCATCAACCAGCAGCTCACCAAATTCCTGGAACAAAACCACCTACTGGACATCTCACAATCAGGATTTCGGGCCAACCACAGCACTGAGACCGCGCTGATTGCCGCCACAGGTGACATCAGAACACGCCTCGACCGCGAAGAAACTGTGGCCCTGATCCTCCTCGACCTCTCCGCAGTGTTCGACACTGTCTCCCACAACACCCCCATCAACAGACTCCACAACATAGACATACAGCAAGACGACCCCAAATGGATTGCCTCCTTCCTTACAGGATGCACACAGAGCATCCGACTGCCTCCACTCACCTGCACACCCAAAGACAGCATATGCGGAAAACTAGAACCATCCCTCAGCCCCACACTGTTCAACATCTACATGACCCCCCTCGCTGACATCACCAGATCCCACAGACTCAACATAATTTCCTAAGCATACAACACCAAACCGATCCTCTCTCTCACCAAGGACCCCCCCCTCCCCCAAACGCCAAAACTAACTTCTGCAACGCAATGCCCAACGTAACCAAATGCAGGAAAGACTCCAACTCAACTCCGACAAAACCGAAGTACTGATCTTCAGGAAGAACACCTCCGCATGGGACCACAGCCGGTTGGCCAGCAGAACTCAGACCTACACCCACACCGACCGACCATGCACGCAACCTAGGCATCGTCCTCGACAGTCAACTGACCATGAAAAGACAAGTCAATGCAGTCGCCTCCTCCTGCTTCCACACACTTCGCATGCTCCGTAGAATCTTCAGATCGATCCCACCCAACACCAGAAAGACTGTCACTCAGGCCCTCGTCACCAGCTGCCTCTACTACGACAACG
This sequence comes from Calotriton arnoldi, assembly GCA_963921515.1. Classification (NCBI taxonomy): domain Eukaryota; kingdom Metazoa; phylum Chordata; class Amphibia; order Caudata; family Salamandridae; genus Calotriton; species Calotriton arnoldi. Next base: position 738,160 of record CAWUFW010002084.1, on the reverse strand, counting down.
CCCTCTATGCCGGCATCTCCTCCCAGCTCCTCAGAAGACTCCAGACCAACAGAACGCCGCAGCCAGACTCATTCTGGACCTCCCCAAACGAATCCACATCTCCCCCCACCTGAGAGACCTCCACTGGCTCCCCATCCAGAAGAGATGCCTGTTCAAGATCCTCACACATGCCAACAAAGCTCTCCACTACCAATCGACTGAACTTCCGCCAACCATCTAGACAACTGCACTCCTCCTAACTTGCCCTCGCAGACACACCCTGCATCCGTCGCAGCTGCAGCGGTGGCCGCTCATTCTCCTACATCGTCGCCAGGACCTGGAACGGCCTTCTCCTCCAGCTCCGGACAGCCCCCTCGCTGGCAGACTTCAGAAACAGACTCAAGATCTGGCTCTTCGACGAAGACACAGAGCCCAGATACCCCTAGGGGTGACAGTGTGTGCTTTACAAATGCTGTTTGATTGATTGATTGATTGAATGAGTTAAAGAATTTATTGAGGACAAACTTGAGTCCTACAACAGTTAAAAATATAGAAACTGGCATGCGATTTGTGCATCAAAAAGCGATTTTGAACCGGCAAGCTGCTACTTTAGATGCCGGAATTTGTTGCTATTTTATGAGTGATTTGCTATTGTGTGGTGGAAAAAAATCCACAGACAAGGGGAGACACTATAACGTGTGTCAGACCACAGGGCACCTGTGGTAGGGGCCTGGAGGCATGGAAAACACAGGGTTGCCTGCAGAGGGACGGGTGCAGGGCTTGGCTGCAGGCTAGGCCCTGCGCTTATCCCTTGCTGTACGCAGCCAAGGCCGTGAGCAGCAGGGGTTGGCTGATGTAAGGGTTTGGACACCAGCCCTATCCCTGCTGGGCACAGCTGAAGCTCATGCGCAGTAGGGTTGGTGTTGGCTTACGAAAGGGAGTTGGCATACGGCCTTTGTCCAACCTCTGCTGGCTGACTGCCTGTATCGGGTTAGGCACAGGGCCTGCAGCAGGCCAGACCTTGCAGTCAACTCCTGCTGTGGAAATAAGTATGTCTTTAAATAAAGAATGAAATCCACTACAATAAACAGTTAAAAACCGAGGTATGGTTCTGGTTAAAATGCCCAATGACACTGAAATTCTCCTGTTATGGTTGCCAACGCAGAAGACACATTTCATAAATTGTGCAATGCGCCAATCTCAAAACACAAATTTGTCACGAGTACAGAAACAAAGAGAATAACATGGCAGCAGTGCGAGCTATGGCGCATTATGTGTGTAACGTAGCTATTAACTGTATTTTTTGATGGATGGGTGGATGGATAGATGGGTGGGTGGATAGATGCAGTGCGAGCTATGGCGCATTACGTGCGTAACTCAGTTATTAACTGTATTTTTTTATAGATGGATGGATGGATGGGTAGATGGATAGATGGGTGGATAGATGCAGTGCGAGCTATGGCGCATTACGTACGTAACTCAGCTATTAACTGTATTTTTTTTATAGATGGATTAGTGGATGGATAGATGGGTGGATGGATAGATGTCCAAGTCAAAATGGTTCGTCCACCAAAAACATTTTTTGTAATAACACGCACACAAAATCTGAAAAACAATCACATCAACACTATTACCCTTTAAGGTTAAAAGGAGGTGTGGGAGATTATGCTTATTTTGTCCCAATCGTAATACCATCCTGCGAGCGCTGACCAAGTGTCCCAATTTGTACTCTGCCCCGTTGATGGGGGCTGCTTTACTATGACACTGGCACCCAAATTATGACACATCTTGAAATTTAAAGGACTGAGGTCTGCTGACCTGCGAATCTCCATCTCTCTTAGCCTAACATTCAGAAAGGAGACGCTGGACCCAAATCTGCTCATGAAACCTAATAAGTCAGACCATAAGCGTCTCTAAAAGGGTCATCTAGTGAAAATCCTTTCACTTTAACTTTTCCAACCAAACGAAACGTCATCAAACAAAGTGCCAGAGGCATTATAAGGGTGCAGTGTGCCCTAATGCAATGAAGGGAAATGAAACCTCTGGCCCAGGTTCAGTTGTGAAAGACAGCCATAAAAAGGCTGCAGCCGCATGCAGGGTCGGACTGGCCTATAGGGCAATCAGGCATTGCCCGACGGGCAGGTCTGACAGGTCAGTGTGTGGGCTGGTTTTTGGGCTGTTTGTTCTGATGGGCAAGTTTTTACTGTTGATTTCTCTGATATTAAAACAAACATTGCCTACTACAAGCTCAGATACATCCAGTCTTCCTTACCTTGTAAAACAGTTATATAGAGTGTATTTACAGGTTCGAAACTGCCCTAATTTGCAAACATGAGCCACTTTTTTTTTAGCTATCTAATTATCTAATGGGGGCCACTTTTATTTTGATGCCAGTGGCCTATTTTCTGTTCCAGTCATGGCCCCAGTGCGACTGCACCTGCTATACTAAAGATAAAAGCTCCCCCCTCTTTGTTCAAGGGTCCCTTACTGGTGTACAAGCCGAAGAAGGGCGAAAGTGTGGCCTTATTGTTCATCATTCACCGCCACTTGGAGCTCCATGAAATAATAAAAAGAAATGTGTAAATAATTGTTCGGTTTTTAAAAAGTAAAAGACCGTTTTTCTCTTTTAGAAGGTAGACCAATACATTGATATTGTGCACAGCATGCGGTGAAATAGTTACTGGTCTTTAAATATGGCAAACACGAGGCCAGGCCACACAAACTTCCTGGGCAGGTTGTCATATGGGGACCAGCAATTGGGGTTATAAAGAACTTCTAGCAGACTGGTGCCCTTGAAGGGTAGGTGAGGCAAGAGAAGAGCTAGTTGCATGTGCCTCACATTGTGACTGGCTTTGTCCCCACCCTACTAGTCTTCCAGAGGCACCAGCCTTTCAGGGATGCTCCTGAATTCCCTGTAGCCCAGTAGGCTTCTACCCGCTTGGCCCAACAGGCAACGTTCTGCGAGCCTTTCACCGCATCTCATGCATTATTCCACACCCTTGGGTATCATTACGATGAGCTGTGGTTTGCGGCTAGCAGTTACATCTCAAGTGGGCGGGGGCGGGTGGTACAACAAGCAGCGCCTTAAAGGAGAAAGCAGACATCTGAAAGTGGCGTAAGAACACCGCCATCCCCGCTCTAGCCCATAGGCGTCCATTTTGTGTTGCTATAAGTGCCTTTGCTCAGTCAAAGCCACCAGATTCGTCATTATGAATTATTTCTATTTTTTCCTGCGCCACGCAGAAGAATTATGCGAAGGAGAGAGAGAGAGTGGTAGAGAGAGACAGAAAGAGAGGGAGAGAGAATGGAAGGCTGGGGTGGGAGGAGGGGGGAAGGGGTGGGGGCAGAGATGGAGATGGAGAAGGTTAAGCTCAAAGGCAGCGAGCACGGAATGGATCAGATTATACAAAATTAAAAAGCAAATGGGAACGGACAATTTGTGCCGAGTGATTGCAAGCAATTATAGCCCGGCTTTTCTGGGAGGGGGGGTTAGGGGTGGGAGGTGGGGCGGTATTTCAGCTTAAAAGGAGACTTTATTCATTCCCGATCAGCTTCTCCTACAATTCTCTTTTATTCTTGGCTATCAATTTAAAAGGGAAAAAACCCTTTAGATGTTTCAGCCCCTCCCGTCGGCTGAGAGGGGGCTTTGCGCTTCCAATCAGCTCCTACTATAGCCCCATGGAAAAACCAATTTGCTGGCAAAGAACATATAAAAAAATATGAGAGGAGGGGACATACAACAAGGGCCGGCGGTTCTTCGCCAGGAGAGCCTCCATTTCGCAGTAATTGTCTCAGGAAAGCAGGCTGGCTTTCATCTGAAAGAATACTGCTGGTCCAGGCTCTGCTAGCTAGCGGCGCAGTTGCCCCTTATGTTGTCATGAGGGAATTGTGGGACTTTGTGGGAATTGTGGTTCTTGCGCAAAAACTAGCACCTCCCAGACTTCTTTCATTTCTTTCCAGTCATCATAGTTCCCTCTCGGCCTATTATATTCCAATATCTCCGCCTTTAAAGAGGCATTATTGCATCTTCCTCCCTTCCTACCCCTGCCATGCCTAGCCATTCCTGCTCAATGCTTCCCATTCTTTACCTTCCCTCCAAAGGTACCTGCGCCATGTTGAGCTCCAAGACCCTTGACCGCTGACCCTTGACCGCAAGCCCTCCATGACTGGCTGCAGTAAAATTCCGTGATTTAGACATCGGCCACAACACAAATTGTTCATACTGGACTGTCCACCCATTTATAACGTACATTCGCAAAAGCAATGATGCCTGCACTCCAGCGCTGACCCCCCAAAAAAACACAATGAGAAAGGCTTTCTGCAGAGCAAAGCCATAAATTTGTGTTGTGTATACAATGCATGGATGAGATAAGCAATTAAATGTGGGGTGACAGTGTACTTTTAGATATAAATTATCGGAAGGAGGCAGAAATATACTTCCAATGAGCCAAGAGAAAAGATGTGAGACTAAGATACGCCTCTGGGCTGACCCAAGATGTGATTGACAATGTCTCAAGCCAAAGAATCAGGTGGATGAAGTAGGCTGAACCAAAAGTCGTCAGAGTATGTCTAGAATACAGAATAGAACATGTTTGCCATAAATGACGTAAGTGCCATTACATGTCAAATCTAACTAGTGTTGGCAAAGCTAATAGGTCTCACCTTTGGGACCTATTGGCTTTGCCAATGCCTTTTAACCATGCTGTACGGCATCAGGAATATGCTGTTCAGCATAGCAGAAAGCTGAAAGAAAAGGCACAGCAACGCAGCCCTGTCATTTTCAGGCTACATGCATGCGCTTTTAGGCATGTGGTATATAAAATAATGAGGGTGAAGTTTTTTTTATTTACAGATCCTAAATGAATTAGTACATTAAAAAATATATAGCAGTAGCGTAAACGTCCTTTTAAGGCAGCAAATTGCTTCCTGGCCCTCCGCAAAAAAAAAAAAAAAAATACATTTAAAAAAAAGATTTCATCAGCAACCAGGAGCTTGAGCGATAGATAAAAGGGGCAGCAAATGGGAGCGTGTGGGTAGGAAGGGGGCAGCTATGGGGAGTGTGCTGGTTGGTGGGGAAGCAGAATTCGTGGAAAAAGCATTCGAGCAAGAAAGCAATGCAGGGAGGAAGCACACAAAGGGTCAATAACATCATATCTGCCCCCATTAATCTGTTACGTACTCCTGCGCAGGGCTCCTTTGAGCCTATCTGCCCCATAACCTGTAGCTAGTTCTGTAGGTGTTTTTTAAAGACCTATCCATCCCACATTAATCTCTGATTGGGCCTGTTCACCCACCTGCCCTACCACCCGCCAGGTACCTATCCATCCCTTAACCCATCACTGTTCCTGGGATGACTACACATGCCCTGCAGTGAAGGACAATCCCAGATGGTGTGTCACGTCTGATTTTGCGGCCCTCGCTCGTAGAGGGAGAGTAGAAACACTAATTCCATTATGAGACAGAACATACAGAATTATTCATCAGGGCTCTCTCGGATTTAGCTGGTGTCCATAGTGACAAAGTTTTTACCTATGCACATTCTCTGAAAAGAAGCAGGTCTTCAAGTCAAGACCACCAGGTACACTTAGAAAGTGGAACCAGTGACTTCCCTCTTCAGAGGGACTGTGTGCTCAAAAATGCTGTGATCAAAGGTAGGGGAAAACACACAAGGGTGTTTAAATTGCCCTCACACACAGCTAACTGTGTCATGCTTCATCATAGGGCTACTAGCACACCTCTGCGCAGACCAACGCTGGAGGTGGAGCAATAGGGAGGGGGAAGACAATACAACACATAAGTGAAAAATAGAATGGGATCACAAGTGAACATAAGTGCAGAAACAGTGATTAAAACTGGTCACAGGGAATCCCTATTACAATTTTAATATTGGGTACCCTGTCCAGAGTAAAATGGTCACTCCAAGACCAGTGGATGGTGGTATGGGGAACTTATAATGAGTCGCCAACCCCTCCACTCTGCAAAACCGTCGACATGTTCCAGCCGGCAACATTAAATACCCCGGCTTTCATCAGGACTCACATAGAAAAGATCCCATGGGTACTAACCCTACCTCCTTTGATCCAAGGGTAGAGGGTAAACACCCTTCTGAGTGACTGCTCAGATAAAATGTGGTAGAGCACCTTGCTCTCCAAGAGGAACCTGTAACAGAATTCATAAAAACAATCAGGTGGGTGCACACCACTTGGGATGTTTCGCTTGTTTTTTTCCACAGAGGGCACTGCACAGACCATTTGACACTGGTCATCATATAACCTTCTCTTTACCAAAATTGTACTATGCAGCTGGCAATTCGAACAAAGGGCTCCCATGAGGTTCCTCTCGGCTGAGAGGAGCCTTGGCAGTTTGTAAATGTATAATCAGTATCCAAATGATCGTGGAAGCTTAGCACTCCAGCAGCCCTCAATAAGCTTTTCACACCCACCAAGCCCGGTATTTGTAGGCCAAGAACTGAAATGTTTTCTGTCTAGGTGTTTTTGTGTGTTGTAGTTTATTTTGGTCACAAAAGGTTCTTTCAAATTTGCAACATATCGATTATGGCAGGATATACTGTTCAGCATTTTAATACCCCATATCATTGGAATTGTGGTATTTGTAGTACATAAAAACAACAAACTAAAAAACAGAAAAAAAACTGCAGGGGTGTACAATTTTTTCTAAGTAGCCTGCTGCTGGAGCTGCGAATGGTGTGGTTGCTGTAGAAAAAAGTTGACTACTTTTGAGTCCACTTCAAGCCCCTTTTTTCCACCACCCTAGAATTCCTGTCTTTTTATCTCACTCGTACATGTTCTTTTTCATCCCTGCTGGCTCCTATTGTCACTGTTTTTCTATTTTTCTCTTTCTCCTCCTTGCTCTCTTTTCTGCCTTTCTCTCTCTAGCTCAAAGTCTGATGATGAAAAATAAGTCCCGGTCTTCAGACATGAGTGTTGATGCTCATCACCTGCATAAATTAAGCACTGGTGGTAAGTGAAGATGAATACTTAGCAGTTTTTCCTGGTTATGGGTTATGGGTGGGGTTAGGGTGGAGTGTTGCTATCACAACAAACTCTTGGATATTGATACTTAAAGTGTATGAGTTGACAGTTCAGTACTAAGTTGCAGTGTTTCAAAGCTGTCCATTGGCTCCCAAGGTTGTTGAGGTCATTCATGTATATCATTTTTAGTTGCTAATTATTCTCATACGTAGAGATGTTACACAATTTGTGTTTTGCATGATTGTTTTTCCTTTTTTGGGACTGATCAAGCATGGCTGGATATCAATGTGGAAGTCCCTACCTATGTTGTGAAGATAAACTTGAGTATATCGTTGCCAGAATAGAAAAACACACTTGTAAATGAGTGTCCGTTTTCCATACAAAGATAACTGACATAAAAAGTCGCTGTGAAGACAGCACCTCACACTCGCAAACACAAAATACTTTACCAAATAGCATGCCCACCCACATCCGACCGTAGAAGGGCATTTGTGCATAAGCATGCCCCCATCTGACATTATAGCAGAGCTTCTGTACAGAGATAAGATGCCGTGCAGAGCTTTACTATAGATATGAGATTAACTGTGGAGCTTCTCTATAGAGATGATATGCCGTACAGAGTTTCACTATAGAGTTTGCTAGGGTGCTGAGCTTCTCTATCAGGATGAGATGAGGTGCAGGGCTTTCTCTAGAGATGAGCTGGGATGCAGACCTTCCCTACAGAGATGCAGTGCGTGCTTTGCTTCTCCATATTGGTGAGATGTGGTACAGATCTATATATGTATCATATATTATCTTGTATGCATTCAGTATTTCTATAGCGTGAACCTAGCCAAAAGGCAGTGGAGTGCTGTAATGGTCAAAGCCAAGCATAAAGTCGACGAGTAAGAGGAGAGGAAGCTGGGTTGTGGGACTGTTAAAGCATTGTGAAGAAGTGTGCTTTAAAGAGGCGACTCTTCAACTCTTTCATAATTTTGCAGCAGCATTGGGGCCATCCTGGTGGATAAGGGGATATTGTTCCAGATTCCGCGCGCAGATATGGAAAAGGCCTACTTTTTTGTTTTATCTTTTTTGCACGTCCTAGTCTGCATTCTGATTGTGTCCTGGCTGCGGGTGTGCTGAGAACCACCAGAGATAGTGCGCTTGTCTGCAAGATAAGTGGGGGTTCTGCTCCTGAGGAATTTGTAAATGATGTAGCTGGTGTTACAGATGGTGTGGGTCGGCAAGGGGAGCCAATGGAGTTCCATCAGGATGGGGCAATGTGATCATATTTCTTCAGGCCCTGGGTGAGACATGCTGTGGCATATAGGATGCCCCTAAGGGGTGTCAGTGTGGAGTTTGGTAGGCCATAGAGTACGACATTACCAACATCCAGGTGCAATAGTACGTGTGCTTGAATAGCAGTTTTTAAGTTACTTTCTGGAAGAAACAATTTGACTTTCTTTAGAAGAGAGAGCTGGTACAAGGCCATAATTTTTGTAGGCTATTTGTTCCTTGGGGGTGGTGTACAGGGTGAATCCACGTGACTTGGCATTAGGTGAAAGTTGGGGTTTGAAGCTGGCAATGCTCCTCTCATTGAGACAAGTTTGCACTATATTTAGTTTTTTCTTCTTGGCAAATAATAGGAATTCTGTCTTGATTGGACTGAGCTTCAGGTATGTGCAAGAAACCCAGGAATGGATGATGTGCAAGCAGTGTTTGAGGCATTGGCTATCTGAAGCTGAGGAGACTTCCAAGTAGAGTTGAGCAACATAGGGCTGTAGGCAAACCTTAATGCTGTTATGCCAGAGTAGGGTAAAAAGCTGCTCCATGTAAATGTTGATGATGGCAGGAGACAGTAAGGACCCTGGAGGAATCTACATGTTATAAGGATCTATTGTGACCTGAAAGTACCATGTGAACAAACTAGTGTAGGTTGAAAAGGTAAAAAGAGAACCAGTGAAGGACATTGCTGGTGAATCCCATTCAAGACTCCAGGGTGTGTATGAGGGTGGGATGGTCGACAGTGTCGAAGACAGCTGAGAGGTCCAGAAATATCATGAGGCGGGGGTCATCGTCATCTGTGTTCAAGAGGGCATCGTTTACGATGTATAGAGTGGTTTCCATGCTACAGTGTAATCTGAAGCCAGACTGGTGGTGGTACAGAGTTTTGCTAGAGATGGGATGGAGTGCAGAGCTTCTTTATAGAGAGGACATGTGGTTCAGAGCTTCTCTATAGAGAAGGGGTGGGTGCAGAGCTTCTTTATAGAGAGGACATGTGGTTCAGAGCTTCTCTATAGAGAAGGGGTGGGTGCAGAGCTTATCTAGTGAGATGAGATGAGGTACAGCCTGGTCTACCATCATGTCCTCTCACGAGGACCGAAACACAAGGGTGCAATACTTGCTGACACCTATTGCAAGAAAACCACATATACAAAGATACACTCAATGCAGAGCCAATCACATTGATAAACTAGAGGGAAGCAATGGTAGAGGGCTTAGGAAGAGAGTTGTAATGCAAGTAAAAGACACTAAGGGAGAGAGAGGAGAAGCTCGTGTAGGGGCTTTGAAAGAGTTGTAATGCAGGTGTAGGGCTATATGAGAGAGAGAAGGGAAGCAAATGTAGGGGCTGAGGAAGAGAATTGTGAGAATTATAATACAAGTGTAGGGTGCCAATTGATGGGGTGAAAAAGTGTTGGGGGCTCAGGGAGAGAGTTTTAATGCAAGTTTTGGGAGAAGCAAGAATAGGGGACATAAGAAGAGATTGTAATTCAAGTGTAAGGTACTAAGGGGGAGAAAGAGAAGCCAATTGTAGAGTGCTTAGGGAAAGAATTGTAATGCAGGTTAGAACGCTAAAGGTGAAGCCACTGTGCAGAACTAAGTAAAAGAGTAGGAAAAGGAGATTAGGGCGATAGAGAAGAGAGTGTTGAATCCAGGTAGTCAGCTGGGAAAGCATTCACTGCTGAGAATTAGGAGGCAATTTTGAAGCTTGTGTGGGGCTATGGAAGGGAGGGCTCCAACACAGGTCCCCTCCAATCCTGGTGGTACACGGGGGACGTCCTACCCTCGGGGACATTTGAATACCTGTGAGGGTTCTAGCCTTGGAAAAATGTTAGGTGCTCGCATACAAATTGCAGGGTTGGGCTTTATTTTGGATTAGGCCATTGAGGGGAATCCAGTGCAGGACTAGGCTAAAATGCTGACTTATAAAGCATAAGATCTAATCTCCAAACCCCGCTTCTCCACTTATCCAAACATTGTGTGAACCTCGGCAGATCAGTTTATTTATGCTGCAAGTTCCCTTGTATGCCAAAGATTGCCAACATTTGGAAATAGACGGAACCAAGCACTGAGTAATTATATAAACAAATGTTGGAAAAGATAGAAGGTCTGAGTTCAATGTGCTATTGCATGCAGCATCAGCACATTTGAGTGAGACACACAGGTGAGAGAGCCAGCAAGAGCGTACACATACGGCTGCAGTTGTAAATTAATCCCTCATGCATGTCATCCAAGGACTCGAGTGGAGGAGGAAGGATACACCCAGTTAATAGCATTAGGTTAGAGAGCAGTACGCTACTGGGGTGAGCCAAGACGTGACTGGTGAAGACTCAAGCCAATGGATGAAAGAGGCTGGTTTAAGAAAGCCAGTGACTGAAAAAAAGTGGACCCAAAGGCCACTCTATGCTTATTGTAAGCAATAGGTTTGCTTGACATCTAAACGGATTAAAAAACAATGCCCTGTGTTGGATGATACAGATCTCCTGACACATTCACATCAAGACCCAAGATGACAAGAGAGATCAAATTACTAGTGTGCCGTGTTTAGATTCTTACAGGTATGCCATTCAGCTGGTAGGATAGCTAAGTGGGCTAGGCGCCTCTGCACACTCCATTATGTAATCTGCAGGATGAGGGATTGGATTGCAGACTGATGCTCTCATGTTTTCTAGGTTGATAAAAATGAGTGCGAGTGATTACAACTACTGCTAAGTAGAAGTGATCAGTTCAGTTTATTATGCAATTTAAATAAGTGGCCATTACATTTATAGTGTGCAGTGTGGGTGAGGGGAAGGGCAACACAGCTGATTTAAAGAAAGATGGATGATACAGTATTTCTCACATGCCATCTTCACTTAGCTCAATTTTCTATCTGCTGCTTACAATATTGCACACATATTCCAAATTTCCCCAATCCTGTAATAATTAAACAAGTGGCCAAAGTTCCCACAATCAAATAACTGTGCACATATTTGAATTCTTTACACAATGCCGTCCTTAATAATGCATATATTCAAAAAGTTTATGACACCAAGCAGAAATATTAATATTTTCATAGTTTCGCACAGTGTCACATGAATGGTATTGTAATGCACATGTTTGCCCAATAAGACAGTTTCTCTTCAGTCATAAAATACACACGTTAGCAATGCACATTTTGCCTTGTTTTCATGTCAATGTAATGCATATATTCGTTTATTTTTATGTTTTATTGACCAATTGTTATGAATCCTTTAAATTAGACACAGAGTAGGCCATGACTACACCCAAGGGATTTTTTCTCTCCCTGCAAATACTATTGACTGTTTGGTGTATCATTTCACCTCTTCTGGAATCCTCTGATGGAGTATTTTACATATCGAAAGTACACAGGACCACTACACATTAAAGTCTTTGTCTCATAGATGCATTAGAAAGCAATCATTGTTTTCAGTGCTGCTGGCTTTTTAAAAAGTTTACTCAGGACTCAAAATGAATATCAGACCTATTGGCTTTGCCAATGCTTGTTTACCAACGATGCTATAATGGAGCAAGTTACCAGTGTCAACCACATTGCAATAATGAGGTTCTTATCCCAATGAGCCAGTAAGTGCAGTTTCCTTACTTTCAGCATCACTGAGGTAACACGTGCCTGAGGCCACAACAGATGCAGTAGCCAGGTACTCACAGAGGTACAAATTAAAGACAGTAAAATAGCAGACAGAGGCACAGGTAAGGACATAGCACATATACAAACATACATAGACGAGAAAAGCATGCACATGAACACACAAAGGCAAAGAGAGTGTCACACGCTCAAGAACAAAGGTAAAAGCTAGGCCATTGACCATAACAGAGTGTATATTTCCTGTTCTAACTCCAGGCACTCCTTGGTATTGGGAAACGTCATAAGCTACACTAAAGCAAAAACAGCTGCACTTCTAGGCCCAGGTTTACAAAGGGGTCACACAACGCAGCGCAACAACCAAAGTTGCTGTACTTCGTTGAGGAAGAGGGCAGGAAAGCGCCATATCTACTATGATATGGCACTACCCTACTCTTTCCCTAGCGCTGGCGCACAATCTAGCTGCCTGGTGCCATGCACACACCTTTGCACTATGATGCAAAGGTGTCTGTTTCACGTCTAGCACACATTTCAATCTTAAAGGATACCCTTCCAGTACAAAATGCTTAGACTAACTTTAAAACATTTCCCTGTTCGGATATGTGCTGTACAGTGCAGCACACCTGCAAAATGGGAAACGTTAGGATAAATAAAAGCATTTCTCCTTTCTATGCCCGCCTCAAGGTGGCTTTAATTTTGTTGCAAACCCGTCTACTATTGTAGTAGATATGGATGTGTGTCAAATACCATCAATGGTTGCATGGGAATGTCAATGTACCACCTATGGAAGGCACCCTTGATGCAGAGTAACGCAAAGCAGTGCTTTGTGCTGCTTTGCATTACTTTTTGAGACAACTCGAGAGTAAATCCCCCCCAAAAGTTTTTGGGGCTACTTTGGTGAAACAAACCCAGCACAAAATGTTTCTAAATCTGGGCCCTAATGTTGTGATGCAATCGCTTGAAAGTACTTCATGGTACTTACTGGTCCCTGTTGCACCTGGGTCGTCACAGAGATGGTGTTTGCCTGACTTTGTCATGATTTATTTATGAGGATTGGTACAGTACACACACACACACATACACACACGCACACACACACATACACACTCTCTCTCGCTCTTTCTTTCCCTCTTTCTCTCTCTCTCCTCCCCCCCCCAAAGTGTTAAATTGGTACCGATATCTACAGCTGGTCAACAATAGCACTTTTTTCGGAGACCAGGACTTATTTTTCACCATTAGACTTTGACCAAGAGTGAGAAAGGTATAAAAGGGCAAATGAAGGAGGAAGAGAAAAATAGAAAACAGTAGGAAAGCGAAAAAACAAGGATAAAAAAGAATAGAGACAAAGCGTAGGTTTCTCTCTGTCTCTCTCACACACACACATCTTCCTTTCCTTTTCAGTCACCAGTGGCCCTGCCTTTGCATGCTGGTGGTGTGACTTGTCTAGTGCATGCAACTCCAGTCCCTTTGGGCTAAAAGGGTGGAGGCCCACCCGCAAAGAACGCTTTGAGGGGCCAGAACATTAACCCGGCTAAGTATCCGGCCGGCAAAACCATCTATGGTGTAGGGGGGGTTGGATCGCAAAATGGCAGGTCCCAGGCAGCCGCGACCCCTCCTTCTCCCCCTGCATGAAGTCAATGGCACCAAAATCGAACCAAGGAGCACAAAAGGTAGGAACAGAAGCAGTGGGGCGGGGACAGCCTATCGAGGTGACACAACCCACCCCCCATCTTCAGCAGCAAGCATGCCTTCGCTCCACGGGCTTCGGTGGTGGGGCAGGAGGAGGGCTTCTGTGGCCTAGCGGCAGCCAAAATTTAAATATTTGGAACATAGGAAGCAGGATTGAGTCTCTCCCTCTACTGAACAAATGGTGATTCTAGGCAAATCATGTAATCTCTCAAACCGATCCGCCCGCCACCCACTGTCAAGCACAAGGAGTGCTCAACAAAGGGAAGGCGCAAGGTGAGCCATCAGGCTACGCGACCCAGCCACCCGAGAACCCAAATCGCTGATTTTGTGGAAGACAACAATAAGGAGACAAGACCTGCAATTCCCTCCCCCCTCCCCAACCGCAAGTGTGACTGCAACCAGGGCAGAGCACAAGAGCCCAGGCAGGGCTCCGGACAAGAGCCAAGCGGCGTAGTAACCAATGGCCCCGGCATAGACAAGGCAGACATGGAGGGGCAGGCGCAGACAGAGGATTTAGAGGAGATACTTAACTGAGGGCAGCTGTGGTTAGTCATGGGAAAGATTGGCTGATGAGGCAGCTGGGGACAGAGCAGACGGAGTCTCCAAGTGACCAACATGGCAGCCCAAGCAATGGGGACTTCGGCGAGACGGATGCAATGGAGGACCTCGACGAGGAGGGAGGAGCCAAAGAAGAGGAGGAGGGCCATCAACAAACACGCGGCGAAAGCAGTCAAGTGTGGCCTGCCAACAGCCAAGTGCAGCAGTACCAAGAGCACACATGTTGAGCAAATCAGTGCATTGTTAAGGAATGCTTGTGATCAATGACCCTAATGCTGTTGGCTGACCAGGCACAAAGGCTCACAGCAGGATCGCATGTGGCCGCTGACAACAGCACCCCACAGTTAACACCACAATCAGGGTCACTAGATAAAGTGAGAAAGGAGAAGGGCAGGTCCAAGGACAAGGGGAGTCAGGTGCAGGCATTTGCAGTGGGCCGCACACAGCAGGATCCCCCACTAGCAGACGGTAAGCTTAGGAAGCCAAGTGGGCAGTTATCAGGGAGAGCATCAGGATCCCCAGTACAGGCATGGGTGAATTTGCTAGGAGGGGCCCTCCTGTCCAAGAGCAGAGAACAGGTTGGACAACCAATGACAGTATACACCAGGCGGGCACCAGGCGAGCTGTTAATGGCGACGAAGGCCACAGGGCTCACAAGCCTGATCTCACTTGTTGCCAAGGAGAGGACATGGCGTAGGGAACTTATAGATATTTTTTCGCTCCTGGAAATAAAGATTGAGGGGCCAGACCCAGCGGTGAGGGATAAGAAGGAAGAGGACAAGAAAGAAAGGAGAAGAGCGAGGAAGGAGAGAAATTTTGATAATTGGATTGACACATTTAGAATCACAGCTTGCAACACAGTTGAGAAATTTCCATACTATGCACAAGATTTGTGACTGTACGAGGCCAAAATACACGAGGCGCACAGGCAATTCATGGGTGATGCCTGTCTAGAGTACGATAAAGGCTTTATGCTAAAAATGCAGACATACCCAGACATAACATGGGACGAGGAGGATGTTGCAGGCTACATGCATAAAATGGTGTTAGCAAGAGATGCTAAGGAATGGTTGGGCGGAGGGTGGCAGTGCTTTCATCAGTCTGCGTTCAAAGGGAAACAACAGAAAAGCAGAAGCCTCTCATGGGCCAGGCCTTACTCGAGTTGGAAGGTATCAGCACACAATAAAGGGGGCATAGCCATATGTTGGAAATACAAGAAGAACGAATGTAGCTGGAGCCCAGCGTGCAAACTGAGGCAAGTGTGCCAACTGTGGGGGAGGCAAGTAGAGGCTGAGTGTGGGAAAAGGAAGTCTCATAGCGACAGGACATAAGAGATCAAGATGAGACAGTGAGAGGCTCAGAGGGGTGGGGGCCTGGGGTTTTGGGACAAGTTTGGGCTAGCAAGGTCTCGCATAAATAGGGCCCAGCTGAGGCAATTGCTCAACAGCTACCACAACAGGGAGGATGATCAGCTACTGATGAGGGGATTTGAGCACGGCTTTAAGAAACCTTTAAAGGATGAGATCAGCACTCAGGTAGTGAAGAATCTTAAATCAGTCAGCGAGCACCTGGTAGTGGTGCAGCAAAAAAAAAAAAAAATTGAAGCTGGGCAGGGTTGAAGGTCCCATAAAGTACCCTTTTACTCTGGACCTAGTCATATCCCCACTGGTGGTGGTACCCAAGAAGGAGCCAGACCAACACTAATGCACCATCTGTCTTTCCCCAAAGGTAAGTCGATCAACGACGGGATAGACCCGTACTAGTGTGTGGTAGGGTATGCAACCATAGACCAAGCAATTGATTTAGTAAGAGTAGCAGACAAGGGGGCACAGATGGCAAAGGCAGACATTGAATCTGCATTTAGGCTGCTCCCAGTGCAACAGAGAGCTTCCACCTGCTAGGTTTCCAGTAACCCTGGGCGGAGCTGGACTACGCGGAGGTCCACGGAGTTGGGAACAAACTCCGTGGAACTCCACTCCGCTCCGCCACCCGCCTCCACCCCCTCTATTAAGAATTAATTTAAAATACATTAAAGGTAAAAGAAAAAAGACTTACCTTGACTGCGGCGTCCCCGGGCTGCCCTCCTCATCTTCCTCGCCGTCTCAGGGTGATCTGCGCATGCGCATGCGTGCTCGCCCGCGCATTTCTCGCAAGGAATTTAATTAATTCTTAATAGGGGGGGTGGAGGCCGGGGCTGGTCAACTCCGCTCCGCTGCGGAGTGTGCGGAGATTTGCCTACACCGCGTTCTCCACGGAACGCGGAGTAGGCAAATCTCTGCACACTCCGCGGGCGGAGCGGAGCTCTCCGCCCGCACCTAGTTTCCAGTTCAAAGTACAGGCTTATTTTGACAAGGTTACTTAAGAATGATCGGCACACACAATTTATCATTTATAGCTATATGATGTATATCAATTGAGTCACAGGATGTATAAACTCTATTCACGTGTTTCCTTTTTATCAGAAAAGTTTCTTTATTCAAATCTTCATAAAAATAATTTCCACAATGTAGCCAACGTGTTTCGTCTTCTCATTAAAGACTTCTTCAGGGCTTTATGTGTTCGCTAGCACCTAGTTACCACAGATGTGTTGTTCATGCATATCTAAACAATCCATGTTCAATTAAAAGGTCATATCATCTTTCCATGACTTATGTACTTGTTTGGCAAACACTGTATGCTTGCTATCACTTAATATTTTAGTCTCATATGGTCATGCTATGAATGATGCTCTCATCTACATGGAGAATGATATCTCAGGACATATGTTCTCAAGCCTATGTTGGCATTATTGTCGTGTACTGCATCTGTAGTAAAGCAAGCCTGGCTGATGACGGCTGGAATGCCAGAAACCGGTCCTAGGATGCTTGTTTCCGGTCCAGGGAAGACATGGCTTGGCAGTTCGGGCTGGACTGTTCCCATGAGGCACAGGGTCAGACTGATTTGCATATGGCCATGTCTGAACTGGGGTGGTGGAGTGAGCTAAAGAATGATGATGGATTAAACCCAGATCAGTTGACTGGGGGTGAGTGTTTGATTGGCTCAAACGTTCCGTCCATCATCCCCTTTTGTATCGCTTTGTTCGCCCTAAGTTGGCGGGGGTATGCCCAGACGTGCGTCCCTTGCTCACTTTGCCACTGGATTCAAGCAAGCCTGGCTGATGACGGCTGGAATGCCAGAAACCGGTCCTAGGATGCTTGTTTCCGGTCCAGGGAAGACATGGCTTGGCAGTTCGGGCTGGACTGTTCCCATGAGGCACAGGGTCAGACTGATTTGCATATGGCCATGTCTGAACTGGGGTGGTGGAGTGAGCTAAAGAATGATGATGGATTAAACCCAGATCAGTTGACTGGGGGTGAGTGTTTGATTGGCTCAAACGTTCCGTCCATCATCCCCTTTTGTATCGCTTTGTTCGCCGTAAGTTGGCGGGGGTATGCCCAGACGTGGGTCCCTTGCTCACTTTGCCACTGGATTCAAGCAAGCCTGGCTGATGACGGCTGGAATGCCAGAAACCGGTCCTAGGATGCTTGTTTCCGGTCCAGGGAAGACATGGCTTGGCAGTTCGGGCTGGACTGTTCCCATGAGGCACAGGGTCAGACTGATTTGCATATGGCCATGTCTGAACTGGGGTGGTGGAGTGAGCTAAAGAATGATGATGGATTAAACCCAGATCAGTTGACTGGGGGTGAGTGTTTGATTGGCTCAAACGTTCCGTCCATCATCCCCTTTTGTATCGCTTTGTTCGCCCTAAGTTGGCGGGGGTATGCCCAGACGTGGGTCCCTTGCTCACTTTGCCACTGGATTCAAGCAAGCCTGGCTGATGACGGCTGGAATGCCAGAAACCGGTCCTAGGATGCTTGTTTCCGGTCCAGGGAAGACATGGCTTGGCAGTTCGGGCTGGACTGTTCCCATGAGGCACAGGGTCAGACTGATTTGCATATGGCCATGTCTGAACTGGGGTGGTGGAGTGAGCTAAAGAATGATGATGGATTAAACCCAGATCAGTTGACTGGGGGTGAGTGTTTGATTGGCTCAAACGTTCCGTCCATCATCCCCTTTTGTATCGCTGCATCTGTAGTAAAGCGGGTACCGCGACCAATTTAAAAAAAGACAAGGTGATGCCCATGGGGTGTTCAATATCATGCTCCTAGTTTGAGCGCTTCAGCACCTTCCTAGAATGAGAACTACACAGAAGACAACCCAGTGGGGGGAAATTGCACTGCCTAGGCGACTTTCTCTTTGTAGGGAAACCAGGGTCAGGCGAGTGCAAAAGCACTTTGACGGCATTCACACACTTGACCAAAAGACAAGGGGTTTCACTAGCAGCAGACAAGACAGTGGGTCCCACCACGAAGCTGGCCTTTCTAGTCATAGAGCTGGACTCAATCACTGGGACATCCCAGATCCCAGAGGACAAGGTGTGGTCACTCAAAGGAGACATAGGGGCTATGAAGAGGAAGGACAAAGCGACACTAAGGGTGATTCAAGATCTGGTGGGAAAGCTTATCTTTTGGAGCAAAGGTGATACCAGTGGGGCAGGTGTTTGCCAGACAGCTCAGCCACCTTACTGCAGGCTTCAGAGAGAAGCCTAACCATGTTATGTTAGGGGCAAGTGTGAAGCAGGATCTACAGATGTGGAAGACGGATACATTTAACGGTACATTGATATGGCAGAAGCCTGGGTAACTGCATATCAATTGCCACTTTTCAACAATGTCGCAGGCAGTCAATATTTCGGCACTATCCTAAGTAGGGCATGGTGTGCCAAGGAATGGCTGCGGAGTGGGCTGAGACAGGGCTCACCAAGAACATAACCTTCCTAGAGCTCCTTCCTATCGTGGTGGCATTGAAAATTTGGAATGACCAGCTGCGGAACAAAAAGATAACCCTATGGTCAGACAAATAAGGGGCTAGTCCAGGCCATCAACAACGGAGCACCCAAGTGTCCACAGGTACTAAAGCTGTTCAGAGCTATGGTGAGGCTGCAGCACAACCTAGAGATTAGGGCAAGACACATCCAAGGGACACGCAACTCACACGCAGATGACTTCCTCGCTTTCAGATGGACAAGTACAGGGTCGTAACCCCGGAGGCAGACAAAGTAATGACCCCTTTTCCAGTGGAGCTGTGGCTGCTGGGTGGCCTGACCTGTCCTTCCTGATCGAACACGCGCTAGTGCCAGACTTGGCAAAGTGCTACACAAGATACGCATAGGCAGTGAGGCAAGTAACACGGTTGCAGTCATTCGAGGACAGCAGCCTAGTAAGCCGGGAGGTGGAATACCTTCTAAAATGGGCCTCTGGGGCAAAAAAGAAGAAATCATGAGTGCAAGTCCACCTGGCAACAATCACGCATGTCACAGGCTGGTGGCAGGAGAGGACCCCACAGACCTCGCCTGCCTTAAAGCAGCCTTGAAAGGTTGGCAGAGGATGGAGGAAGCTAGGCTCAATACAAGACTCCTAATAGATTTCCAACGTCTTGGTAGACTGCTCACAGCAGTGGGGGTGACGGACAACAGCCAATTCGAGGTTGCATTGTTTCAGGCCGCATTTGCGCTGGCATTCTTTGGCACGTTTAGGGTAAGTGAGCAGGTGGCCCCTTCAAGGGTGAAGGCAGGTGATGCATGTTTGAAGGACGAGGACCTGAGACTAGGTGAGAAGCAGCTGGCCGTACTTCTAAGGAGGTACAAAACTGACCAAGCGAAGAAAGGCCCACGGATGCAGCTGGCTTGTGTGTCAGAGCCAACCTAAGGCTGGTATTCATAGTGCGGAAGTACTTGGCCCTGTGCCCATCGGAGGGGTCCTTTGTTTAAGCATCTGGATGGCAGCCTGCTGAGCACATTTCAGTTCTTGACAGTATTATGCTGCGCCCTGGAAAAGGGCGTTATGCCGGTGGTGAAATATGGTACGGACTCTTTCAGAATTGATGCAGCAACCTCAGCCACGCAGCATGGGCTAAAAGAGAGCAGCATCATGGCAATAGGGAGGTGGTGTTGGGTGGCATACAAAGCCTATGTGAGGTCACACAAATCATAAAAGAATTCACCACATGCAATCAAGCCACCGTCCAGATCAATATCTGCGGGGTTGCAGCCAGAAGAGCTGAGGGTCAAAATTCATAGTGCTCTAACATTTTCCCCAGCAGGTGGTGGCCAGAGGACAGTCAGGGAGACCGGACACTCATTCGTAAAGAGACTTCAGGTGTGGTGGGCTGAAGCGTGGGGTTCCAAGGTGGAGCGACCACGCAACACAGCCATAGAATGGAAGGGTTTGCTTGGTCTGAAATGGGAACAGCTGCTGCCCACACTGGTGAAGAGGGGAACAAGGAGGCCCCCACCGGATATACTGACCATACACATAGGAGGCAACAACCTAGCATGGCTAGGGAGGAAAGAACTGCTGGCTTGCATAAGGGAAGGGCTCATTGAAACCAACAAGCTATTTGACAATTAGATGATAATGTGGTCTGAGAACATCCCCCGTCACCAGTGGAGGGGAGCCTTGTTGCAAGGGGTCCTATAGAAATCAAGGTGAAAGCTTAATGTGGCAGTATTTACGTTCTGTAGGGATAATGGTTGGGAAGGCATTAGACATGGCCTGATTAACCTGAGGTGGCCATAGCTGTATTGCAAGGATGGGGTCTATCTATCCAAAGCAGGTCAAGAGATACTTTGGGCCAACCTTTGGGGAGCCATGACACTGGCAGCCTGCTACTAAGCATAAGAAGATAGAAAAACATACCATAAGCAGCTCGTTTTGTTTGGGGGGAGTTGTCTAGGGACGTGAGCCACTCAGACAGAGGGGTGGTTCTTGCAAAGATCAGCCTAAGTCCACACCCAGTCACAAAGGGGTGGCAGACATATCAGACTTGCCTTGGGGGGGGGGGGCGTAGCCAAGCAGGCTGCGATGGCAGACGTGTCCTGCTGAGGCTCCGCGATCGGGCTAGCATATTGCCCACTTCCCTGCGTCGCATCGGACTGCTGAGCCGACACCTAGGTATCGGAACACCTACAACATCCAGCGGTGCCTCAATATCCCGGCAAATGGGCACATTCCCGGTGGAAATCGAACTTATCAGGACCCCGACCCTCGGCGGCAAGATGGCGCCCGCCCGCTCCTGACTGCAGGCCCAGGGAGATCGGACCTGTGCCGAGAGACGCACACCAGAGGCGGGTGCCACACGACAAACAGCCTGGGACACAGTGGCGGTGAGGGGACATCCCGCCATCGGAGATACCCGGCGCTCGCCCCAAGAACACGTAAGGAGACGAATACCGGCAGTGGCGACCAGTGGTGGCCCACCCATCTAGATGCTGCAGACCTGCTCTAACAGCTTCCCGAACCCACGATGCAACCGAGCTGGGCCGGAGGTGCCAGCCCCTGATCCCAGTAACTCAGAGACGGAGAGCCGATTACCGCCCCCGGCCCAGCTGCGAACTGCGGGACAGTACTCTGCCGGTGCCGCCTGACCCCAAAATGGCGCCCGGGGATCGCGGCGAACAGCGGGACTGAAGACGAGTCTCTGGGCCACCCGTGAACACACAGCGCCGACAAAGCAGAGGTGAGCGGCGGACCCCCCAGGTCGAGAGACGAAATAAAAGCGACCCCCTCCCACTGCTACAGAAGCTGAACGTGCCCAAGACAGACGATGCCTGACCTTAATATGGCGGCTAAGTAATTCACGTCGTGCCTACATCGGCTTGCACGCTACGTCCCTGGTGAGGCGCTTGACCTGGCTGCCGGATCACTCACGATCCCCACAAAGAACTTTTCCCTGAACAACGCGCACAGTACATCACACCCCTCCTGGCAGCGCCCGCCCTCTCCCAACACCGCAAGGAAGCGGGCCAGGTGTTGGGGCGATTGGAACAGAGATCCCCCCCCGCCCAGACTCTTACTGAACTGCTACATCCCTCTCACCTTGCCCAGTGAGCGCCTGTTATCCAGCGGGACCACCAAGCCAGGCATCGGGGCACTTCAAAAGCGAGCCACACACTCCACAGCCACTGACAACACTCGCTACGCGCGAGACCCTCCCAGTCACCGCAATGGGGAAGCCGAGGGCACCGCAACATACAACAGTGCCCGAGACTGCACCGCAGAACATGCCAAATACCCGGACATGGGCCACAACTGCCGCGCCTCAGTCTGACCCGTCAATCTCGGACAAACTAGATCAGGTATTGGCAGCCATCCAACTCTCCAGGGTGTCCATGGAGGAGCGACTTGGCACCCTAACGACAGATATCAGCCTCATCCGGGATGACCACCGAAAATTGGCCGACAAAGTGAAGGATGGAGAGAAGACACTAGCCGACCTGCAACCCGCCGTCAAGGCACACCAGACGACCCTCCAGGATGTCCTCAGCCGTCTGACCACCATGGAAGAGCGTGCGGACGATTTGGAAGGGCGCTCGAGGCGCTGTAACATCCGCTTGCTGGGACTCCCAGAGGGAATCGAAGGCACGAACCCGGTGGAATACGTAGAAACATGGGTGAAATCTTTCACTCCCACGGCTGACCGGACGACATTCTTCTCCATAGAACGTGCCCACAGGGTCCCGGCCCGAAAACCCCCACCAGGAGCAGCCCCCAGACCGATGCTGGCGAAATTCCTGCATTTCCAAGACCGCGATGCAGTACTTCGAGCCGCCAGACAAACAGGCCCCTTGCATGTAGAAAACAAACAGATAATGATATTCCCTGATTACGCACGGGCGGTGCAACAACAAAGATCATCGTTTCTGGAA
The DNA here is from genome assembly GCA_963921515.1 of Calotriton arnoldi. NCBI lineage: Eukaryota > Metazoa > Chordata > Amphibia > Caudata > Salamandridae > Calotriton > Calotriton arnoldi. The sequence goes on along the minus strand of CAWUFW010002084.1, from coordinate 715,332 downwards.
GTGAACCGTCGATTGCGGGCGAACACTATACAATATTCCCTGCTCTTCCCTGCCCGCCTCAAAGTTCTCCATAATGGCTCCGCCATCTTCTTCACGAACGCCGAAGAGGCGCACGAATGGGCGGATCAACACTGTGCACAACAATCCAGAGCAGAGACCGCACGCGGCCCAAGTTTCAAATCGCCGCGCACCAGGAGACGTAACCCGAAACAGCAGCGCAGCGGGAAAAATAAGGTGACTGGGACCCACCCCCAAGAATCTTCGGACCTGGAGCAAATCATGAAGGAGCGCCGGGAGGTTCTCCGAGCAGTGACCAAACTACAGACCTCCCCACTCGCGGAGGACACAGATCAAGCCCCACACCTCTTTTCTTCAGAGGGAGAGGACGACAGCGACGGAACGCTGTCTGGAGTAGACTCAATTACGCCTCCCCCGGTTGCCCCCCAGACGGCTGATGTCATGTTGGATGGGCAAACGAACACCCTCTCGGCATAAGGTGAACTGACTGGTGGCTCTTCAACGGCTTGCGCAACCAAGACTCACCCATTGAGCGCACGCAGCGCGGACATGATCCAGAAGAATCCAGACGACGCCCAATGATCCTGCAAATGCCCGATCGGCGAATCGCCTTGCATACACGCACTGCCACCCCCACAACATATTGTTGTACTCTCCTCTTCTATGAGAGTAGGTTTGGACATATCGTCGCCAGTGATAGGTCCTTGGTATTGGGACTGTTTCCCGACCCCAGTTTACAGTTTATTGCCCCCGTTCAGTATAGTCCCGTCCCCTCATGGAATTTCACACAACAGGGTACCCGCAACACGCGAATGGGTGACATCGCGTATCACATGTGTTCATCACGCTGCTGGGGAATCGTCGGACACTATGCTCCGGCTGATACTCGCCATTCTAGCACGTACTGACAACACCACATGGCTACAACAACACAGAACACTGATATCAGCATCCAAACTCTCAACACTAGGGGCCTCCACACACCGAGCAAACGTTACGCTGTATACTCATATACAAAACGCCAGAACGCACGGATCGCGTTCTTGCAGGAGACGCATCTCACCACTACCAAAATAGGCAAACTACAGATCAAATGGCGCGGAACTATATGTGCCACGTCATACTCCGCATACGCACGCGGGCGCTGATTTGGTTTCGACCGGGGACCCCATTTCAGGAAATCAAAGACGGGTGGTGGACAAGGAGGGTAGGTACGCCCTACTGGAGGGACTCTTAGACGGGCAATCAGTACTCCTGGGCAGGATATACGCCCCGAACGTAGAGCAAGACAGGTTCTGGGACCGCCTTACTGGTGTTCTGGCCCAATTTGCTTCCATACCATGGATATTAGGGGGCGACTATATCTGCACACTAAACCTTACCCTGGATCGATCCCACCCCGCCCACACACTCTCCAGCCCATAAACAAACAGAACGGTTTACAGCCTGGGTCACACAATGGGCGCTCGCAGACGCATGGAGAATGCGTCAACCACAGACTCGACTGTATTCATTTCACTCCATACCACATAACCTGCGAGTCCGACTAGACAGATTTTTATGCTCAGCGGCGATCCTACCCAAAATTCAACATACGGACTACCTGGGTAGGGTTATCTCTGACCATGATGCCCATATTCTGCGGTTAAACTGGAGACCCCCACATCCCCCCGTTCCCACTTGGCGCTACCACGGGACTGCCTGTCGGACCAAGTCTTCAAACACGAACAGGGGCAAAGCATACAGGACTACTTCACTAATAACACGGGAACGGCGTCCTCTACGTTAGTGGAGTGGGACACATTCAAAATAGTGGCCCGGGGAGAATGTATTAAACAAATAGTAGGGGTAAAACGGACACTAGAACAAGCACTTACCAAAGCCGAAACGCAGTTAGCCACCGCTACTAAGCGAGACGACGTATCTGAAGAGGCAGTGGCACAAGTAGCCAAAGCAAAGACCGAGTATCTAGCTGCCTGCGCCGGCCTCCATCGGTACAATTTCAGGGCGTATGCAACCCGGATGCATAAGGAGCGGGATAAAACGGGCACATTATTGGCATGGCTAGCTAAACAAGACACCGACGTGAAACCCATAACTGAAGTGATAGACCCCCTCGGAAATCTGGTGCAGTCCCAGGCTGAAATCCTCTCGGCGTTCCATCAATACTACTCAGAGGTTTACCGTAGCCCAGCACCGACCGGGCAGGACACACTAGATCATTTTCTCAACCCGTAGACGATCCCCAAAATCACGAAGGCAGACAGAACGGCATTGGATACAGAGATACAATCCGCCGACATCACCCACGCCCTACACGCACTAGCTCGCAACAAAGCACCGGGGCTAGACGGTTTCCCCCTGGAATACTACACAACCTTCTCCCCCCTGTTGGTCCCTCGCCTGGTGGCGATGTTTGCGACCGCATTAGAGAAAGGAGAGTTACCGAGATCCCTCCGGGAATCAGTTATCGTGACCTTCCTGAAACCAAATCGTGACCCGCAACAGATGGCCTCCTACCGCCCCATTACACTTCTATCCGCAGACTGTAAGATCCTAGGGAAGATATTAGCGGACAGATACACACAAATCCTACGACCCCTGGTTCACCCCGATCAATGTGGTTTCATTCCGGGCAGAAACACGTCCCAAAATATACGCTGACTTTTCCATATCCAAGATCAAGTGGGTGACACGTTCCCCAGGGCAGCCTGCCTTATCCTAGATCTTGAGAAGGCCTTCGATACCCTCACGTGGCCATATCTATTCTCGGTCCTACAACGAGCAGGACTCGGTCCCATCCTCTTAGCATACACACAACTCCTATACACCAAACTCACCTCGCGTATTCGCATAGGGCGATACATATCGTCAGAATTCGCGGTACAGAGAGGCACGAGGCAGGGCTGCCCGCTTTCGCCTCTACTCTTCGCCCTCGCTGTAGAACCCCTAGCTATACGGCTGCGACGGGAGGGGGAACACTGGGGCATTCCCATAGCGGATACCATACACAGTGTCTCCATGTACTCCGACGACCTTCTCCTATACATTCGAGACATTACCGAGGACCTAACACCTATTTGGGCAACACTGACAGAATTTGCAGAAGCTTCCGGGCTACGAGTGAACTGGGATAAATCCACGGTTTACCCACTACATCCGAACCTTCCCCCTCGTGATGTCTGGCTGGGTGACCAGAAAGTGACCTGGAGTGCGGGGCCCCCCGATACCTCGGGATCCGTCTCTACCACTCCCCGGCCGACATATTTGAAGGCAATCACCGCAGAGCACTGGCTGGCATTAGATCAGCGGTCGGATTCTGGAAGAACCTCCCGCTAGCCCCGATCGGCCGTGTGGCTATAGCCAAAATGATAATAGTCCCGCGGTTACTGTACCACTTCACGAATCTGCCGGTAATCCCACTCAGAGCATTTTTCCGAGACTTAGACTCGCTCCTCAGTGCGCTCATATGGGGAACAGGCAGACGTAGGATAGCATTAACGAAGTTACAACTGCCCACCACACAAGGAGGACTGGGCGCTCCGTCCTTCGAGTCCTACTTCCTGGCAGCACAATTACAGTGGCTGTCCTATTGGACGGCAGGCAGACATATAGGTGAAACATACACAGCAACCGGCCAGGTGCCCATCCCAGAACTCCGCCGCCTGCTACTACCAGGCACTAAACCGAGGCGCACTTATCCCATACACGTAGAAGTGGCACGCAAATGCATGCAAAGGATACACCGTATGTCGCCGGGGAAGCCTCCGTACTCTCCTCTGCTGCCGCTGGTCGGCTGGCCCAAACATGAAAAATATTACACGACTAGCATACTTCACACATGGACGGACTGTGGCCTCACCGAAATAGAGTCTCTATTTGAGGACGGACAGCTTAGACCGTTCCGCCAGCTTATGGACGACTACGATCTCACCCTGGCCAGTTCCTACTTCACCGCCAACTCCTAGAAAGCTATCGATTGCACCACGACCTATCGACGGGTGAGCCTGCTACTCACCCGGTCATCCACACCATCATACACTTGGGGATGCGGCGACACCTGACCACATGGCTCTATAAAGCCATTCGGGAACTTACCAACAGACCCCTAGAGGCCCTACGGGCCACTTGGGAGGAAGATTTAGGGCGTCAACTACATGAGAAAGAATGGGAGAGGGCCCTTGAATACCCCAAGAAGGTGTCTAGAAATGCACGTTTTAAAAATATACAATTCTATATCCTACACAGGGCGTATCAAACGCCAGCATGCCTCCAAAGATTTTACCCAGACGCCCAGTTCCTTTGTCCCAGATGCCGATCACAGGAAGCAGATTTTCACCACATGTTCTGGAGCTGCCCCACACTACAGCCATATTGGCACAATGTTCACCAGACACTCGGAGATCTCACAGGGTTTACACATTTGAACACCTGGGAAGCCTGTGCATTAGGTATTTTCCGAAAACGGAAGCAACACAAAGTGCCAACCCGATTTGTCTCACTGGAAATTTTGTTGGCTAAAAGGAGTATAGCCATGCACTGGCGATCCCCCACGGGCCCTCCGATCGCGGCATGGGTGGGCGCAGTACACAAATGGGCAACGGCAGAGGAGAAAACACTACGGGAGGAAGAGGTGAAGGGGATACGTAAACACCCCATCTCTATGGAGTGGACCCTATTACTGCACCAATTCAAACAGCCACCGACCCACGACGTCCCAGATGATTCCCCACACACCCCGGTGGACTCACCGTCACAAGCCCCGACCGCAAGCGCACACACCAGATCTCCTCCTGCAGCAAACACGTAACGTTGCTCGTTACTGTCACCACGCAGCGCACGAAACTCGAAGGCAAGACATCAGAGCAGGACCAACCACCTCCCCCTCTTCCTAGCAGCACACAGACATACCAACCAGCGAGACGCATATCGCCATGACACCCCATCAGATATCTGTACCCTGAATCCCATGAACGTTCTCCCAGTTTCGCATCCCAGTTCTATATAGAAATCATTTACCGTAAGACCTTCATAATGACAGGATACATGTCCATTTAATGTGTGGATAGCAATGTACAATGATGTAAAATGCAAGAAATGCAGTCAAACCAAATGTATCCTAACACAATCTGTCTTTGTAAACTAAAAATGCCAATAAAAATATGTCAAAAAAAAAAAAATCAGACTTGCCTTGGGATGTCTCATGGCAGGGCAAACCAGATAACGGGGGTAAACTTATCAAAGCACTCGCAGCCTACACCGCTGGAAGGCAGGGCTTGGAGGACACACAAGGTAGCGAGTTAAGCCTAAACACCCGTAAGGGTTACCACTCTTGACGATGGCGAGGAAATTTAAGCTCCCGAAGTCTTCATGCTTTACTTGCCAAGCAAATGATTTATGACTCAACATGTAGATGACGTGATGGATGTGCTGACATGGATGGATTTATTGAAAACTATCCCACTTTTATAATTGATTTGATCGGCTAAAGGTATTTTATGCAATCAGAAATTTGTCTTGATTTGAATATTGCTGCCTGTGTGCAGTCTGAGTTTTTGTTTGAATAAACTGCGGCCTTTATATCCAATGGCAAAGTCGTCCAGCTTTTAGTCTTGATTCATATTGTTTTTGGGAGTGATCTGAATGCCAGGGTTAGAGAGAGGTCAAAGACAAAGTGTCAGGCATGGGCAGGACCTGTGGCCAAAGCACCAACATAGCAACAGTGGTGTTTCTTTGGTTCTAGAAAGCAAGCCTCAATGACCAGTGAGGAGTGTACTAGCCCAACCTGTTGCAGAAGCACTGGGCTCAGCATCTGGAGCTTGGTCAGCACCCTGCCATTCCACTGAGGCAGTTCCTCGTGCACACAGCATGCAGTGACCAACATTGAGTATTCATGAGCTGAAGAGGCCTCAGATGAGCTTGAGGTTGCACATACATTTGCCCTTTTCTGTAAGCGTGTGCAAAATCACTTATCATAAGAGTTTGTCAACAGCTGGTGAATATGAGGTTCAATCAAATACCATAATGAAGTGACATCAGACTCTTTTGTTGCTCGGTCATGCTGCTATATTTGAAGACAATCAATACCACTTTACTCCCTCTCTAAAATTGCCCATTATTACATTTTGACAAGATGTTGCCTAGTGCCACCCTCAGACCAAACAATTTAATTTTTGCTTCATGTCTTAGGTGTATCTCATTCGAGACCAAGCTCCCGTTGGCCCTCTTTAAGTGGATCTAAGAACGGAAACCTGTACTACTCTGGGCACTGATTAACCATAGCAACTCTTTTATACCTTACTCATTGTCTTGAACCTACGGCATCTTTCCTTACATCTCCTCTTTATTTGCAGAATCATGTAGTATCTTTTGCTCCGTCTGCACATGGACATTCTTCCATCTCCTCTATCACTCCACTCTGAATCACAGTTTCTCTTTTAGTAGCCTCCATAGCTCCGTATTGCTTCAGATAGATTTTCTTTATCTATCCGTAAACCTTTAAAAATCTCTGAAGCATCACCTCCTTCTACTGAAAGAGTCTGTTCTTTTTCACCTCCTTCAACTTGAAGAGTCTGCTCTTCTCCATTATCCTCCATGTCCACTGTTTTGTACAGTGTGTATCAGGAGCACTCCTAGATTCAAATAAATCTATAATGTCTGGTTTAATTATTTTAATCACTGTGTAGTGTCTAACTCATCACCCTCAGCTTAAAACGCTGTTTGTTATCATGGGTAACTCAGGGCCTGATTTAGACTTTAGCGGACGGAGTATGTACCATTGCCATGGTGGAGTACTACACTCCCGTCATGGCGAGGGCAGTCTGCCTGCCAAATTTAGAGATGTCTGCTGACCCAGCAGATATCTCTTGCATTTGCAGGAACCTCTGTGATGGCGGTTCCTGTAAATGCACTGAAAGTTTGACACATAGCTCCATCAACATGACGGAGCTGTACTTCAAACGTTAAACGTTTTTAATGACAATGACCTCCCTCGCCATTGGAGTTTTCTCCATGGCGAGAGGGTCATTTAAAAGCTTTTGCTTTCACATACCACTATGTTTTGTATGGTAGTATGTGAAAGCAAAAGCTGGCCAGGTGTTTGCCTATTCTAAATAGGGTGGCCAAACACATGGCCAAGCCTCTGACGGCTCTTACACCTTTGGTTATCAGAGGTGTCTGCAGAAGCCGTCTACATACTGAAGTTCCGCCCGCCCGTCTGTAAATGAGGCAGGCGAGCTTCTTTTTGGTGAAGCGGATACGCCGTCGCATTTGTGATAGAGTACCCTCTTCACCAAATTCTGAATCAGGCCGTAAGTCCATTTGTACTATTTAATGTACTTTGTGTGAAGCGTTTCTGTGCAAAATGCTTAGCAACAAATACATGAGAATATAGTGATAAAATTCCCCATCGCTCTGTTACTACCTCTTGGTCTCCTTGATCTTGAAGCATCCTCCTTCTAATTGTGTCAATAATTAAATACCTCATTCTCTACTTCTGCCTGATTTAGCATATTTCCACCCATTGCCTGTATACTTCTGTATCACTCTCCAAAGCGTTCCCTTTTAACCACTCTGCTATCAAATTCCATGTCTTCTTCACCTTCGGTGCCAAATATCCTCTAACCAATTTCCTTCATGAATTGGTCTCCAACATGTTCTCTCCGTTATTTCCACTTTCAACAAAATTCCTAATCTCTTCTCTAACTTCTTCTTCCTCCTCTTATGAGCCTCCATAATATATCCTCTTGCTCTATTCCCCCTCCTTCAATATCCTTTTCTGTACCTCCTCCATCATTTAGAGTCCTCCACTCTGACACTTTCATCATTCAATCTCGTCTTTCCTATTTTCTCAATCACTTCACTTTACCCTCTCCATATTTAATCTCCATCTCTCTGTCATCTCCAATCACCAATCCCCTTGATCTCTATCCATATTTCTATCTCACTCATGATGTTTTGTCCAGTGTTCTCCTTTTCTGTATCTCTTTAAACATCCCCTTTATTTATTGTGTTTCACCCAAGTAATCTTTTTCTTCATCACATTTCCTCCATCATTCAGTTTTCTCTGCATTTTGCTTCAATGGGTGGCCGCTTTTCTCCCCCATTTGCAGTTGGCTCCCCTTATTTAGCTCCTCCATATTTTAACCAGCTGTGGTACTCACCTTCTTATAGCCTTCTCAATTTGTTCTCTCCATTCTTTCTACTCCATTATTTGGCCCTTCTTTCTCCTCCTTCATTTGCCCTTCTCTATATTGCCTCCATCACTTGCGTTTTGCTCTGTCTCTTCTGTCATTTGGGGTCCTACCTACAACTTTCTTAATTTGGACTCTTCTCTGTTTACTTGAGCATTTATCCTCTATACTTCCAGCTCTGTTCCATTTTCTTCATCATTTTCACTCCTTTCAATCTCTTTCATCATTTGAGATCCTCTCTATCTCTACCTGGAACAAGTTTATCTCTGTCATCTCCATCATTCAGGCTCTTCTTTATCCTCTCCATCATCAGGACTCTTGTTTATCTTCTATATGATTCTGCCTCATCTCCATTGAGCTATGACAAAGCTCCTCTTTGTCACCATCATTATTAGGGCTCCTCTCTTATCTTTTTCTTCACTTCACAGCAAGGTGCCGGCAAGGTGGCTCAGGGATGTACACATTTATTCACAGCTCGAATCCTGGCAGGCATGACTCAGTCTACCATCCTTCAATGGTCAGTAAACTGAGTGTAGTTGAATTGGGAAGTAGCAGAACATATTATTTGCAGTACTTAGAGACACCAGAAGTGTTGTATAAATACAAGTTGTTATTATAAGAGTAGTTGAGCAAAGACTGAAAAGTATGTTCCCCATCAAATATATTCCATGCTGGGGGCACCGTAGAATTAAAAACTTTATTCATCACATTGTTTCTCTTTTACACTCAAATGTCATTCCTGAATAATAATGAAAAGTGGATATTTTGTGGGTGGAAATCTTGAGAATGACAGGAGGTAGTATACTTCTGTAAAATAGAAACAACAAAAGGCCTGGGGATCTAAAAGAAAGTGTTGTGCTTGCATGCGTGGGTGAGGATAGGATGGTTATATGGGGTCAGGTCAGCCAGCATTCTTACAAACTTTGTACCTCACCTTGCATGTGCATGGTGCTAGTCTGGCTAGGAACTGAGCGATGACCCAACTAAAGGTCATCCAAATGGATCTCATCCATCTTCAGGTGCATAAGAGAGGCTGAGGGTCGAAATGCTGCTCAAAATTTTTCTTTTTTGGGCCTCAGCGAAGGTGAAATCTGGGCTTTAGAGGAATGTATAGTTTCTTCTCAGGATACCAACTTGCTCTTCTACTTTTTAACTCACTCATGATATGTAAGTGTACAGCAGTGGGTTCTATGACATCGACTGTTATCTTACATACCATGGTTGTTTTACAGTACGTCCAGCAGTTGTGTCTCTTACTCCCTTGTGGACTCCACCAAGCTACATGCTATTCAATCTATGATTATCTCAACTTTAGGATACCGACCACTACTAAAAAAATAAGTTTGCATGGCAGTGTCAGTCTCACACTCTATGCAACACCTCATGCTTTGGTGCATTGCTAAGTGCCGAATCACCCGTGAAGCACTTTTTAAACCTCATATGCAACATCTCCCATACAGGCCAAACTACATCCACCACCCTAACAAGCATGCACTGAGAAAGGGCACCAGGGGCTGATTGTAGTACTGAATTTCAACATCAACAACATTGTGGTATAAGAATATCGGGGGCAGAATATTGAGGGACAAAATATCGAAAAGTAAGCGCATATAGGGAAGTATAGATTTGCTATTCCAAACTACACATCTACTTACCTTGAAGATATATGTAACACGCAGGCACATATATGTGGAATTAGGTATAGAAAATCTAGACTTACATACCTATCGATATTTTATTTTCGATATTCTGTCTTCGATATTGTGTCCCATCAATATTGTGGTTTCGATATTCAGGAGGTGCACTCCAGAATCGGGGTAATTTGTTGCCTCATCATGGGTCTGAAGCACTATGTAAATGATGCAACTGAATACTATTATTTGAGCTCCTCTGTTCCCTGGACTCTATTTGCAGCATTATTATGTATCCTTCCACCGATCTCCATCATTTTGTTGCTCGTGTTTATCTCCTCCATTAGTTTGTTTAATGATCTCGCTCTTCTTCTCCATCTTCAGTCAATATACTACTTTCAATTTCTTCTGTCGTTCAGCTCCCCTATCTCCTATTTTTGCCAGGTGTCCTTATTATCTGGCACCCCTTCCCTGTCTCTTTCATCATTCATTTCCCAATCGCCCATCATTTCATCATAAGGCCTTCTTGTCTTTTCCTCTTTATATATCTTCCCTAATTCAAACCCACCTCTATTACACAGTTACTCAGCCTTCTCCTCTGTATCGTCTTCATTAGTCATCTTGGTCTCTCGCTATCTAATGCCATTATGTGTTGTCCCTTTTCTTTCCTCCTCTTTCAGACCCTCCGATTGGCATCTTTTTCCCTCCTACATCATCTTTTTCTACTCGTTATCTCTCACCCTTTCCTTACTCAGCCATTTTCACTTCTGCATTCTCCCCCTCCTTGGATTGATTTCACCCATACCTTCTCCATATTTTCTTTATCTCTGCTTCGCCTTCATTCTCCCTCTCCTTCCTTTCATCCATTCTTCCTTCCCTTCTCACACATTCCCTCCAACTTCTTCCTTCTCTGCCATCCTCGCTTCTTCTCCTGCTTTTCTTGTTCTCTTTCTCTCTTCTTCGCTCATTCCTTCCCACCCTGCTCTCTATCCCTTCTTTCCCTCCCTCTTCTTTCATCTTTTTTCCTCATCCTTTTCAGGAAGGATGCCTACATCTGCAGATCCGCCCCCGCCTTCGCTTCACCCCACCCCACCCCTTCCCTCTCCCGCATTCCGCTGATTAGTAATATGCAATTCTACAAAGAGCGGAGTTGCCCGCCGCCTCCCCTCACTCACAATGATTTATGTTCAATTTGTACAAATCGAGAAAATGAGATTTCAAATTTCACTGCCATTCCTGCAATGAGGTGATTAAAAGACGGTAGGCACAAAACTGTATGGAATATTGATCCCGGCCTCAGACTCCTTTTCCGTAACCATTAGCCCCGGATTATCTACGAGCCGTGCTGTGATCACAACCATCTCATTTACATCTCTGCTTCGGTTATTGCTGTAAAAAAAAGCACCACAAAGGCTGCCGCCCGTCAGCGAAGCCAAATTGTCAATAAAATTATCAGCTTATAAAACAGAACATCAAAGGGTGAACTCCTTCCGGCCTCCCTCTAAAGTGTTGATGAACTTGAGGCGGGGCAAGCTCAGATGCGGCCTGGTTCAGCAACACAGCTCCAAGTTGACTTGCTTTTCTTTAGTAATGGGCATGTGACGTCACATCTCGCGCTGATTGGCAGATCCAGCAAGAGCTGCAGTCTTTCCTCACGGGCAGATGCCAGGCTGGGGAGGGAGGGGTTGGTGGTCGCACGTGAACAGATTTGTAAGCCCTGGCTAGGGTGACCAACTGGCAACAGGGCAGATTCTGGACTATGACAGTAAAAATTCAGGACAAAGTGTCAAAATTCTGAACAAAAATTCAGGACAAAAGGTCATTTTTAGGGACACATTTGAGGACGTTGCGTGACTATAAAATAGACAGCTGACAGTCAAAATAGTCAAAATAGGTTTATGCTCTTTAGTTTGTATTACACATTGGAGTTTTGAGCCAACATTCACAAATAGCTGGACAGATTTAAAGATGAAAAAACCAGTAAACATATACACTCCAAGCAGAATTTGACAGCCGACAAGATACAGATTTCACAAATCTACTCCAGTAGCATGAATGATAGTGCGGGACGCATTGCTCTGTTCCTGAACATAGACTTAGAGTTCACAGGCAGTAGCACAATTAGAGAGTGTGAAAAAGAGAGAGAAATGATGGTGAGAAAGGAGAGGGGGTTATATGCTGAGAGGGAGAGACAGAAGGTTGGAACAGGGAGAGTGAACAGTGAGGGAAGAGTAAAGCAAACCAGGGCCTTCCAGCTGAGAGAAAAATAGGTGGTGAAAAGAGAAAAGACGACAAAAGAAGAATATGAAGCACAGAAAAGAGCAAAAAACAGATACAGAAAGAATGTGATGTGGCGGACAGATGGTTGAAATGAGAAAAAAGGAAGATGGAACATATAAAAGGCGAGGTAGGGGGAACCAAGTGAAAGCATGTTGGTCAAGAGAGGCAGAGAAGAACGGCTAGAAAGGGGAGAGGAGGGAACAGATAGAGAAAAGGGAATCAAGAGGTGACGAGGTTGAATAAGGAGTGAACAGAGAGATTATGTGAGGGTTCACTTTGTAATTTGCAAGTCAGACCTTTCAATCCCAATTCCAGTGCACCATATCTTTGAAAATATGGTGCTACTCTACTCTGTCGCTTTCATGCGACGCAGTACAACAACTTCTCTTACTGAGCTGTTTCGCGTGAAATGTTAGTAACTATATCCAGTGCTTTAAATGGAAAAAAATAAGTGCAGGTACTCACCTGAGATGTGGACTAGGGGGCGGGGTTAGGGGGGGCAGGGCTATGGGGGCGGGGCTACGGGCAGTGCTAAGGGACGGGGCCAGAGGCACCCATTTTATTTAATTGAGGTTTAATTGGTGTGCAGATATGCACACTGCAGACAACACTCACTCATACAAGAACATGCACAGGGACATAGAAGCACTTGTGCAGGCAGACAGGGTGTTTAGTTCATGTGTTTTAGAAACGCATATTCTGATGTCCACATTACTACACCTTGATTCCCCCCCTCACCCTCCCACTGCTGTGCTACAGCGTCATCATCACCACCTTTCTCCTCGATCTGGCTCCAATCAAGTGCTGCCCTACTCTGCTATGCCAGCAGGAAGCCTTCTCTTAGGTTTCCCGAGTCAGGAGATGTGCCTCTTAGCAGGCCCTTCTCGCACACCCACAGTGCAATTGTCTCCACAGGGCCTGAGTGGACACTGTGTCAATAATCACAGTGTGACTCGGGCCCCTCCCAAACTCCCTGCCTGCTCTGATTGAATGCATATGGGCGTTGCTCAATTAGCAGATTGTAAAGGGAGATTAGCACTGAGTGCTTCACGAAAACGGACCGACTCCTCAGCTGTGTCACGCTTCTTTCTTTACATGCCAAATTGCACTGAGTTGACTTGCTGCCCCATAAGTACCGGTACTCTCTTTGGGACAAGAAAAAGTTCCGGTACTCATAGGCAGAAAATTTAGAAGTGCCTGTACTTAGTACCGGTGAGTACCGGCCCATTTAAAGCACTGACTATATCCCTCAAAGATTTGGCACAGGTGTCCAGACTTAAATTTTGTCTTGGACCTTGTACAGTGCTCCTCTGACTTTTGCCTAGGGTTGCACTACTGAAACGGCATATACATACGTACAGGTAGAAAATCACAGTTAAGAAAAGGCTATTTTTCAAAGAATGAGGGAGAAATCCATCCAAGGTTCCAGCCAGGAACATTTGTCTGGCAGGTTACAGTGTGGCACTAGAAGATTCTGGGATTAGAGCACACCGGTCATGTTATGTTAGGCATTTCTCCTTGTGTTGTTCGTTCTCCATTAACTGAAAATGTTGAAATAAAAACTTTACAGAAACACAGATTACAATAAAATCAAACCCCTCCATTCATGGACTATGCCTTCCTACCAGCCCGTCTCACAATCAGCTGAAGTGCTCTTACCTCAGGGCCTATGGCACTGCACAGGCTGCAGGAATGATAGATATGGCCCTGACAGGGCTGGCTTTAGTGCTGGAGCAAGTTGGTGTGAGAATCTTTGTTAAGCCCCCCCCGAAAGACCTCCTTCTCCAAGCTTTCAATCAGTACCACCCTCCAATGGTGCCCCTCATCTCCACATAGACCCGCTCTCATGTGTAGTTAATTTCTTTTACACTGCTACTCATTCCGAGTATATAGAGTAGGGTGTTGGAGTGCTTTATATCATACACATATTATACAGACACAATGGCTTGTATAACTTTGTAAGCCAATGTATAGGAAATGTTACTTGAGACCAGGGCCACTGGAATTATTCAATTGTCTGGCTGTTGCGATTTTCGCATACTTACAGATTTGCTGCATTTGCCACATAATCCGCTATCTGCCGTATATTCTGCAGATTTTAGCTCAAATGATTCAAAAGTTAGTATAAGAGCAGCAACACATGTTTCGAGCAGCGGAAGGCCCTTTGCAAAGGGTGACTGGTCACCTTTCTGTTGCTTATTGCTATACTTGGGTGTTAAACTGGTACTAATGAGGTGCAACCTATGCTCAGACAGTGTTAACAAATTTAAAAACGACAAAATAATTAAGTAATATTATCATAAAATGTGCTGCATTACGCCACATAATTTGTCTTCTCTTGCTGCACAATTTACTCCATCCTGCTGCATAATTTGGCCCTCTCAGGACGCATAATTCCAGTGGCCCAGCTTAAGACAATGAGGACTACAGCGTATAGGAGTCACATGTCATCCATACTGGTAGGCATTATATGTTAAGACTGCTTAGTCTGGAGAAATACAAAATCAGGATTTAAAACATAACGTTGGAGTTGTGTTTATTAATAGGTAATTATTATTATCCAAAGGAACCCTATTTATCAACCTTAGAATAATGGAAGATTAGAGAAAAACAATAAAGCTGCTATTTGATTATGTTTCATAGCTTACTGTGCTATATTAGGATTGTATCTTATGAATTGCAATTAACAAAAGGGTCCCTGTGACAAAAATTGTGACCCACTGAGATGTCTACGTAAAAAAACAATTCTTTGATCTGCATGTTACACATTGTGCTTCGCTGGAGGTACACTATTCCTCTGCACTACTTTATGATAAGTCAAAACTCAGACAAGACAAAACTCAGATCTCTTCAACAAATACATGAATTACCAGAGGTAAACTGATGTTTTTAGCCTATATATTGCTGGGACACAAAAGATCTGATGTCAGTGTCTTTGATCCTGTAAGAAGTGTCAAAATGCACCCCCCTCCCACTGGGCACCAGCCTGTGCCCCCCCCCCCATCTCCCCAAAGCTTGACAGCTTGGCCCCTGGTGAGGTGAAACCAGCCCCTGAACAAAAGCAGAATGCCATGCCCTAGGCTGGGGCGGGAGAATCCCAGCAAATGCTGTAACTGCACAGAGAGGCCCATTATCATTCTGTATGTGATAATCGGCTGGCAATCAGAACGATAATGTGCCGATAGCAGTCTGTGCCAGGTCGGGGAGGGGCTGCTGTAGGCCCTTGAAGTTCACAGCAGGAGTGTGAGCTGTCCCCTATAGTGAGGCTTGCAGAACTCTGAGGCTGCTTGCAGGGGGACAGGGCAGGTTGCTCCAATGTCCAGATTTACGGACAAAAGGCGTCTGTGAAAGGGATCATCACAGACAACAGCCAAGAGACCCAAATAACGGACGGTCCTTGAAATTTACGGACAGTTGGTCACCCTACCCCTGGCCTAGACCTGACCAATGTCTTTGTTTCTGCTAATCCATGACTATCCCCCAGACTCTTGATGCACATCCTGACCTTGTGCCATTGTTACATTTTGTTAGCTGCAGCACCTCAATGAGGTCCTTTTAATAATGTCATGATGACTTGTTTTGGAATAATGATGTTCAAATAATAAATATGATCCGACTTGAATCTATAGCCACATCAACTGTATTAGATATATTTCTTATTTGTCCCCTGGCACCACCGTACCTCGCTGAATCTTGCTCCTGTTTTGGCTGGAAGATTACCGGATGACCGCAAGTCACCAAGTATGCAGTGCTTCACTCGTCACGTTTAGTTTAACAATCTTATGTATTATGGGAATAGTAGTCCTGGTTCACATCATTTGATTGCATTCAATTAGGCCACCCGAAAACAATATGAAAAAGAAAAGCCCATGACTGCTGTATTGCTCCTTACTAGGACCAACCAAGCACCTGACACCAATGTGTAGAAGACAAGCTTTCATCCTTCTCTAGTGCCTATCCGAACTTGGGGCAAAGAGCTTAACCCTGGGTAGTCTATAACACCATCTCCCAGATGGTTAGTTAAATGACTATGGATAAAATTACCAGATGGCCCCATGCCACCAAGGACACAATGCTCCAGCCCTGGGCTTTTATTGTACAACTCATTGTTCTCAGGTGTCTTAGTTCAACTGGATCCTTTGAAGTGAACTAGGACCACAATCCCGAGAATGGACAGTATTTTTAAATGAAAATCAAGCACTGAAGCTCTGGATGACATGTTGTTATCTTAATAGAGGTTATGCTTCTGGTCCCTAAGTATCTCCGTTCTTCTCATGATGGCTCTTCCAGGCTGTGTATACTTTTATATATAAAAGTTATCACGGTCGGGGTAGTTCCTCTTTGGCCAGGTGGTCACAAAGGGTGGAACCAGGTGGCTGTTACTGCTGTCGCGGGGAGACCTGGAGGTCAGATCTTGATGCCCTCACACACCTCTTAGGGTGTCATGCTTCATCATTGGGCGCTCCTCGTCTGGCCAGCGCTGCAATGCCTGACGGGCCTAGGGGCTCTTTGTCGGAGATCCTTTGATCCAAAAACGCCATTTAGGTGAATGTATGTTAGAGGGCTCTGCGAGAGTGTGATGAGTGAAAAGTGAGGGGTGTCTAAAATAGCTTCCGGTACCCTCAAAACAATTTTTATAAGGAAAGGGTACCAGGACTAAATAAAAACAGTGGTGCTATTGTGTGGTCTTTTTGATTTATATGTTTATATATATTCAACTCCAAACTAGACTAGGGGAAAGTCCGAGGAATTGTTGCAAATGATCAACAAAGGCTTGTCCAACATGGATCCAGGAACGCTGTATCCAAGTCAGGTTTCAACGATAACAAAGTAGTAATAAAAAAGAACATTCTATTTTCCGAAATTGCTAAATTGAAGTGAAAAGGCGCCAAACCTGCTTGTTGCGGGGCGTCACAATTTAGGGCCTGGTTTAGGGTTTAGCGGATGGGTTACTCTGTCACAAATGTGATAGATATTCCATCTGCCTTATTCCAAGTGCCATAGGATATAAAGCGTGGATTAAGGTGGACGGGATATCTGTCACATTTGCGATGGAGTAACCCATCCACCAAACTCTAAATCAGGCCCAAACTGTTTCCTCATTTGAAGTGTACTCAGACAAATGAATAGTCTTGTTCAAACCAGGCACGGGTCTTGCTCCTCAAACCACACTCATTTTGTGCAAAATACTGTAATTGACGGTGTCATAGGCCTCATGCCGAGCCATCCAAAATAGGCGGAGTTGAGAATAGTAAATTTATACTTATATGTATATACTTATCTTCACAATATTTTGGTACTCGATATTCTGGCTACAATACTTTAGTAGCACAATATTTTTATGCTCCGTTTTCTGATATGCCACTGTGGTCTAGTGCCGAAACTACCTAGAACCTGATGACCTGAGCTTTAATTCAACCTTTAGCATTTGACAGAAATCTCTATTGATTATCCAAAAAGAGCTTTATCTTCCTATACCTCAAACTTGAAATATGTGTAATGTGTATCTGCAATTGCCAACATCTTTTCTGAAATCCCTGTTGTTGACACCATTTCTCCCCATCCCACCCTGGTTTCTATGACGTGGTCTTTTTTGGACTCTCACATCACCGTGCTCTCTCTACATTTTGCACCTCGTGTTTGAGATGATCATGCTGCAATAAAAATATTCTCTATAAATGGCTCCAATGCTCTTTGGAGTTAGGCCTGTGGTGCAGACATAACATTCTTCGGGTGTTAACCAACTTTAGGCAAGACGCGGACAGATGGAAAGATCTACCTCGCACCATAATGGGCCGGGTGGCCATGTTTAAAATGATCACCCTGCCCCAATTTCTATATATCCTCCAGAAAACATATCACCCTCTCCTCGGAAAAGAGGCGAGGCTGGGGAGGGGTGGGGGGGGGGGAGAATGAGCGCAATGGAGATTTAAAAAAATTCACAAAAGAGGTGGGGGGGAATGGGGACGATGAAAACAAAAAAATAAAAAATAAAACTTACCTGCTGCCCTTCAGCATCGCGTTGCGCTCTTACGCTCCTCTCCGCCGCTGCAGGCAGGCACAGGCTCCCAGCCAGCCCTGAGGCCAATCCGCCTGAGCGCCGGTGATGTGTGCTCCAGGACAGACTGGGAGTCTGTGCCTGCTCTCTCCAACCCCAGCAATGTAGCTGGGGTTGGAGAGGGGTCACTGCGCATGTGGTTTTTGGCAGGCCTGAGACCGATGGCCAAAAACCACATGTGCAGTATAGGTAGAGTCCACCACTCCCCCTCCAGCCTATCATAACCCTGGCCCCGCCCCAAGCCCGGCATAAGCTAAATAAAACGATAATAAAATGGGTTCTAAACCCGTTTTATTATCGTTTTATTTTTGCATTTTTTAAAGGGTTGGCGGGGGGCGACGCTCCTCTGCCATAGCAGAGGAGCCACCGGTGCAGTGGTGTATGAAGTACCTTAAAACACACAATGGCTCAGCCAAATCTTTAGACTTGACAAAAAATTGTTCCAAAAGCACTTTTTTTAGATTTCTAAAATAATTTTAGAAAGCTGCAGTACAATCCTCAGTAGTCTAACAAATCAACAAGGGCAATGGATTCTTAATTAACCAACGTGAAAACCCTGACAGCACCCCTAAAAGCAGTTTTACATGCAGCATACCACTTGGCTACAAACAAGTGCAAATCTAACTATGTCCCCTCTCTGCTCGCCTCACTTGAATGGGTACATTGAGAAGGAAGATGTTCCTTTAAAACAGCATGCTTGACATACAAGCCCAACCACTTCAACTCAGCTGCATACACCACTAAAATCATAAAGACCCCAGGCCGGTCACAGAAACTCTGAAGTAAATGTAACTTGGGGCTATCGATCTCCTGTTTCAAGAAGAATCAAGCACAGGCACAGCCAATAAGCCTCACCTTTGAAAGGCCTTAGCTGAACTTTTGCATTTACCAATCCTTGTTGCAGATGCTGAACAGCAACAACAAAAATAAAAAGTTTGCTGCCTATCCTAAACAGCATTGGCAAAAGCATAAATAAATTAAACAATAAAACAGAAAAAACAGCTGCAGTTCCATGATGTAAATGCGTGCATACTTCATCAAGCATGTGCACGCCTGCATCATGACACCGCAGTGGCCATTTTTTCTGTAAAGCCAGCCCCAGCGTGATGACATGTACATTTAAGTATTGGTATAGTACACAACAAGTCTTTCAAGAACAGACAGCTGACTTTAGGCAAAACCTAAAACCAAGATGTCAGAATCTTCACTGGAAGTGACACCAGAATATGAAAATCCCTATCAACAGAGAGAAGGCTGGAATCATCTCTGCCCTGCTTCAAGCACCTTTGAAAGTCCACTTCCTTATCAAAAACATAAGTATGAAAACTCCTTAATTCTTTTACCACTTGATCCCGTTTCCAGCTTCCAGGCACCAAATCTAACCCCAAGAACCTTTCTGTACTAACAAGAAATATCAGCCACCCACTCTTAGAGAGGAATCGAAAATTCCAGAATTAGTTGCTATCACATTCTTATTAAAATCGCATTTTATGTCCAGACACTGACAGATCGCTTTTTATCCTTAGCAGGATTTTCTTAATAAATTGCCCTTTTTTCATATGCCCCATTACTACATCTCCATGTGTGGAGAATGATCTTACTGGGTACCCTTGTTTTTTCTTGATGCAGCTTTGTACAGCACACTTCCATGCTTTTTCCTGGGCCTAGTTCAAGCTTCCTAAAACCTCATAAATGAATAAGTATGTTAAATAAAATATTTTTTTTTACAGATTTAATGAAGGCTGAAGAAGCAGAATGAACAGGGGCTTAATCACAGGGAATTCAGGAGTATGTAAAGTAGCAAACATGTAGACTTGACCCAAAACATCTCAAATGGAAATAAAAAAGGGAATAATCGTGTACAATGACTACAAATAGGATTGTGCCCTCTGTCCACTTTGACTAATAAGTAGTTGGGCATTTCAGGGCCGAATCACAAAGACATGTAAGAGTATGTTAAAGAGTAATCCTGTGGTGTTTTGAGGAGCTTAATTTGTTGGAATGAGGATGGGACTACTGATCTCTTTGGCTGTGTAAATTAAGATCGTGCTACGCAAACAAATGATGGACGGAATGCTGAATGAATCATACATTCACCCCCAGTCAAGAGATCTGGGTTAAATCCATCGTTCTTTTGCTCACCATGCCACCCCAGTTTAGACCCAGCCATATGGAAATCAGTCTTGACCCTGTGCCTCATGGGAACAGTCCAGACCGAACTGCCAAGCCAGGTCCTCCCTGGACCGGAAACAAGCATCCTGGGACCGGTTTCAGGGTATTACCCTTCATCAGCCAGGCTAGCTTGAATCCAGTGGCACAGTGAGCAAGGGACCCACGTCTGGGCATACCCATCCCACTTAGGGCGAAAAGTGCTACGCAAACAAATGATGGACTGAATGCTGAATGAATCATACATTCACCCCCAGTCAAGAGATCTGGGTTAAATCCATTGTTCTTTTGCTCACCATGCCACCCCAGTTTAGACCCAGCCATATGCAAATCAGTCTTGACCCTGTGCCTCATGGGAACAGTCCAGACCGAACTGCCAAACCAGGTCCTCCCTGGACCAGAAACAAGCATCCTGGGACCGGTTTCAGGGTATTACCCTTCATCAGCCAGGCTAGCTTGAATCCAGTGGCACAGTGAGCAAGGGACCCACGTCTGGGCATACCCATCCCACTTAGGGCGAAAAGTGCTACGCAAACTGGAATGGCATGGTGAGCAAAAAAACGATGGATTTAGGCCCAGATCTCTGTACTGGGGTGAATGTATGACATTGTTCTGCATTCTGTCCATCAATTGTTATTTTTGCATTTGTTACCCCGAGTGGGACGGGTATGCCCAGACGTGGGTTCCGTGCTCTCCATGCCACTGGAATCAAGCTATCCTGGCTGATGAGGGATGAAAGCCCGAAACCGGTCCTAGGATGCTTGTTTCCAGTCCAGGGAGGACCTGGCCTGGCAGTTCAGGCTGGACTGTTCCCATTGGGCGCAGGGTCAAGACTGATTTGCATATGGCTGGGTCCAAACTGGAATGGCATGGTGAGCAAAAAAACGATGGATTTAGGCCCAGATCTCTGTACTGGGGTGAATGTATGACATTGTTCTGCATTCTGTCCATCAATTGTTGTTTTTGCATGTGTAAATTAAGATCAGCACCCAAGGTCATGCCAGGATTCATTCATTTTATTTTTATTGGTAGTTTTCCTTCACAAAATGTGGAGCGGGGGATAGTAGATGAAGAATATTTTCTTTAACAGGTGAGGAGGGCTTATAAAAACAATTTCTGTCTTGAATTTGTAGTTTGAGGCTGTTTGTGCCCAATCAGGATACTATTGCTGCTCACTAACACACGCTCTCTATTCACTGCCCGCTTACTAACACGCACACTTCCACCACTCGCCCCAATCACTAAGTGAACTTCTGCATTCTTCACTAATACACACTTGTTTTTTTTATAGGTTTCAAATGTCTCACTGGAAAGGTTCCTCCATACTTGGTTTTTAGATGAGACAACAGTCAGAGAGGCCTCTCTTCTCAGCACATCCAGCCTTCTTGTAATTCTTGTACGTGGTCCAGGTGAAGTACTAGCAGGGAGGTTCAATGAATAACATTCGCCCTGGCAGTCATGACATGCCGAGACCCGCAGGCCATGAGGTCTAATCCTACATCCTCACATGCTACAGAGGACGGTAAATTGTGTACCATTACATTGGGTAAGAGTAACACCTATTATTTACAAGACTTAGAAATGGCAGAAGAGCGCTACATAAAAAAGAAGTCATTTTTTATTAAGCCAGAAACTCACCACGCCCACCCTGCTGCCTCGCGTTATCACACGCCCCCTTGTGGTGCACCCATCCAGTCATTCTGCTTGACCTCAACCTAGCGGCTAGAAGATCTTTAGCCGTGTTTAAACCCCATGAGAAGGTGAGAGTAGAAGCCTGTGACATAAGGAATGATTGGAGACGGCGCACAGGAGCTGGGGTTCCGCCGCCGAGGCAGTCCTGGGGCACACACAGAGGGGGTGGGAAGCCGAGCTCACAGCCTCCCCTCTCCTCGGTGTTATTATTTCTGACAAAGCCCTGGGTTCATTGTTCTTCCTAATGCACCACGCTCCCCGTGGAGACAGTACCTTCCAATTACTCTGACAGCCAAAGGCTAATTTGGCTTGGCCTGTGAATCCACAACACCGCCGCCATGTCGGCCTTTGGAGCTATTTGCATACAATACACACCAGGTATGAGGAACAGCCTCTGGGCCTCTAGTCCACGAGGCGGGCAATTAGGTCTCATTAGGCCTGAGCCACGTCCCGCTCGCTGCCTTCCCCCCACCCCAACACGTTTTTCACTTGCTCTTGTCTCACAGCTTCTGAACGGAGGGGAAGAAACATCTGGTATTGAGGGGCGGGGTGTATTTTATGAAGGTCTGTCTGTAAGGCCTCCCTATGACCTTCAAAATGCCCCTCCGCAGGGCAGGTGCCTACGGTGGCTCCTGGTCAACTTCAAAATGACATTCAAACCCCTACAGCCTCGTATTCCAATGTTTGGAAGGCCCAGCGCCCTTAATGCAGTAGGAAAAAATGTACGGACAGTACCATCCCACCCGCCGCTAATGGTCTCATCCGAATGACATCTTGGTAATTCCCAGGAGGACTAAATATAGGCGCAGAGTTTACAGACACTTCCAGTCGCCGACCCCATCTGTGGAATCTACCCCTTCCCCAAACTCATGCCATTCAGAAAAAAATTGAAAACGTGCCTATTCTGAGTCTGGCCACACACAGTGTCTTGCGCTACACGACATTTCACAGTTAGGCCTTTTGATTCTCGAATCTTCTGTCTCATGCTTGCTTTCCTTTCGGTAGCGCCTAGAAGCTTTACAGTGTGCTCACTACAAATGTAACTAGTGAGTATGCAGAGTGATGGACGAGTCTGTATTAGTGAGTGTGTATTGATCAGTCAGCAGAGTGATGCGGTGGCAAAATAACTGTGCAGAGGAGAGGTATACTTGTCTGTAACAGTGAGTGGGTAGAGTGATGGAAGAGTCTGTATCAGTGAAAAGGCAGTGATGGAAGAGTGTGTATTGGTGAGTCAGCAGAGTGATGCTGCAGTATATCAGTAACTGTGCAGTAATAGTGAATGGGTAGAGTGATGAAAGAGTGTATCAGTGAGCAGGCAGTGATGGAAGATTACGTATTGGTGAGTCAGCAGAGTGATGTTGCAGTATATTAGTAACTGTGCAGTAATAGTGAGTGGGCAGAGTAATGGTAGAGTCTGGATCAGTGAGCAGGCAGTGATGGAAGATAGTGTATTGGTGAGTCAGCAGAGTGATGCAAGGGTATATTAGTAACTGTGCAGTAATAGTGAGATGGCAGAGTGATGAAAGAGTCTGTATCAGTGAGCAGACAGTGATGGAAGGCTGTGTATTGGTGAGCCAGTAAAGTGATGTTTCAGTATATCAGTAACTGTGTAGTAATAGTGAGTGGGCAGAGTCTCGATCAGTGAGCAGGCAGTGATGGAAGAGAGTATTGGTGAGTCAGCTGAGTGATGCAACGGTGTATTAGCAACTATGCAGATATAGTGAGTGGGCAGAGTGATGGAAGAGTCTGTATCAGTGAGAAGGCAGGGATGGAAGAGAGTGTATTGGTGAGTCAGCTGAGTGATGCAACGTTATATCAGTATCTGTGCAGTAATAGTGAGTGGGTAGAGTGATGGTAGAGTCTGGATCAGTGAGCAGGCAGTGATGGAAGAGAGTGTATTGGTGATTCAGCGGAGCGATGCAACGTTATATCAGTATCTATGCAGTAATAGTGAATGGGTAGAGTGATGGAAGAGTCTGGATCAGTGAGCAGGTGTTGGAATGGAGATTGCTTTTAACTGATTTCCCGTTGCATTGTATGGTTTAAGTTAGCATTTGGGGCACCATTTTGCATTCAGCTGCCATTTTGTACCATGATCGAAACTTAGCTTCTGTCTCATTCTGTTTGCCTCAGCAGAACGCAGCCTCAATGTTTTTTTTTTTTATTTCTCCAAGGTTGAGTTTCGCTGTACTAATGAATAGACTGTTTTATTATTGCATACCTTTCCCGTTAGATAGGCCCGCTCCCACCCTTAGAGTGGTGGGCACGGACAGAATAACCTTGGAACTGAGATAACATGTACCCGGTTTTAGGATTGTAGCTCATCCTTCTGTGCCTCCTTTGTTCACCAGCTACTGACTGGAATATTCCAGTCGGGGCGTGTCTTTTGGGATACTGGAAATGTATATCATGTATCTCCATGTTGGGGGGAGTCATTCCCTCCTCAGCAATCCAAGGAGGCTGGTCAGACTGGACTCCGCTTGAGTGTATGACTAATAAATACCTTTGGTTTATATTCTCTACTGTCTGACCGACTCTTTTTTTGTTTGGAAGGCTGAGAGGTGGTCGTGAGTGACCTGGGTGACCCTATTCAGGTCACTTCCTTCAGTTGGTGCCCGAACAGGGACCCCATCGTGTGTGGCCCTTCCGCGCCCACAGGCGGGTGAGGAGGACGGGGCCACGTCGGGTCGGACGGGCGGACCGGAGATCCCTGCACGAGAGAGTCTGGTACTCGCAGCTGCCCTGCCTGTCTGACCGGGCGCTGCCTCGCCCAGTGGTCATCTCGGCTGGGATCCTGAACGGCGAAACCCTTGAATCTGACCGTTTGTTCCGAAGAGTCGGCAGTGGAGAATAAATTTGTTTGGCCTGTGTGCACCAGGTGAGTCTGCTTTGGTTCTTTGGGACTATGGCGCCATTTTGGTTTGTGTTTAGTACGGTCAGAGGATCGTTTTTGGACAAGCGCTTGAATTTGTTTGAGTTCCTTGTGAACATGGAACCACTTTGGTTTGTATTTGATGAGGTCTGAGGACCAATTTTGGTAAGATATTTGCAAATATCTGCTCAGCATCAATAGTGAACTTGTTTTCGTTTTGAAAGATGCCGTGTATCAGTAAAATGCTTTGTTTGGGCTGTCGTCGTTGTTCTACTGATGCTCGATTGGAAGAAAGTCAGCCAGCGCCACCAGAAGGCACCCCTAATTTCGATATGTATGTCAAACATGGCCTTGGCCCCATTATGTTTAGTACGTTATGGCACAAATATACGAGGGACAATGCCGAGTTGCAGTGGCTGTTGATGGGCTCTTTTGATGAACAAAAAATTAATTTCCTGCAGGATAAATTGTTTGCAAAAGAAGTAGACAGTCGATGTTTGATTCCCTCAGAACATGGCAAAAGGAAGCTAGACAGAGACGAATGAAAGCAGAGAAAAGAGGCCCGGAAGGGAAAAATGCAGACGGTGACTCAGAAAGCTGTAGCGCATGACAGAGAGAGAACAGAACAAGCATTGGCATAGCCAATAGGTCTCGCCTTTGGGACCTTATAAGTGTTTAGCCATGCAACAGTTTATGTTGTTGCACCAAGGATATTATGCTGCATAACTAAATACATATAAGGTCCCAAAAGCGAGACCTATTGGCTATGCCAATGCTTGTTCTTTGTAGCGATTATTACTGGAATTCTAAGCACTCATATTTTGGTGCGTAAGGAGGGAACCGAGGCACCAACAGATAAATTGGATGGCCCAAGATCACACAACAGTCCTGGAAACGAGGTCAAATCTCCTTGGCTGGCTCCACAGTTGGCTAATTGCCAAGTAGCCCACGTGGCCTCCCACACGTTGGCCGCCAACCCCACTGCACACAGGTCCAGGAGGGGCAATAATGTACACGCTGCACCACGTCCAGCCGTCTGTTCCGGCTGAGCAGAGCCCGCGGTGCCACACACACTCACAGACAGATCAGGCGATGCAGAGATATGCAGGCATGCTCTATCTACCGATTAGGGTTTCAATCCGTCTGGGGTTTGTTCTAATTGCTCGTGGCTGGCATTCCTGGAGTGTAGTGAGTCGGGCAGCAAGAGGTGAACAGGGTGAATATGTCTCAGCAAACACAGAGCCCAGCAGAGCGGTGCCAGTTCAGGAGAGGCGCCCTAGCCTCTGCAGAACCATTTTGCATCTCGAGTGTGTATGCGTGTGTGCCTGGGCTTCTATCTGTGTGTCTCATGGCCTCTCTAGGTACACATCCCAGTGGGTGTTATAAACAGGCCAGTGTGCATCTGTGGGAGTTTGTGGTTGTCTGTGGGCAACCGTGTGGTGAAACTTATTTGTGTGTCCTTCTGCTGGTTTCACAAACAACAAAGTGAATGGAGGGATGCTTTAAGCCTCATTCCAATCCATCGTTTTTCGCTCCACTCTTGACAGAGACTGGCCACGTGCAAATCGGCCTTGGGCCTGCGTTTATGTGTGTCTTTGGCAATAAGTGTTGTGTGTGTGTGTGTCTACGTGGGTTGAGAAACAAAGGGGGTGTGAATATATGTCTGTAAATGTGAGGCTTTGCGAGTCTGCGTAGCTGCATGTGTCGTGCGCAACCATGCACCCGATTCTTTAGAGTGCATTTGGTATTGTGTCTTTGTATGTGCGTGCGTGGCTGTGCGAGCACGTGAGTGGATTCTGTACCTGTGTGTACTGGGTGGGTATGTCTGTGTCTTTGATGACACGTTATGCTGTCGCAAGCATTTCTATCCTTTCTCTTTGTTGTATCAATGATTATACTAAAGCGTGTGTGCGCGCACACCGTGGTGTTGGTGAATGCAGCACAGTGGCGTAGCAGGGGGGGTGGCAGCCCCCGCCCTTGCGGCCGTTTCAGAGGCTGGACCGTCGCCCCCCCCTCACATGCGGCCGGGACGGCAAACCCCCACCCACCACAGGCGGCAATAGTAGCTACGCCACTGATGCAGTATCAGCACAAACGGGCTGGGGCCCTCTCCATGACAGCTACGAAGCCCCCTCCCCATCAGCCTTGAAACAGAGCATGCAGCCGCACTTTCCGCTGACGGAGTCGTGGCTCCCCTCCCCCATCCACCTCTGTACAACCCGCAGTCAGAGTACCTTCTACAAACGGTAAAATATCGCGGCCTTTTAATGACTAGCCGCCCCTCCCCAAGGGCGCACACAGTAAGCACAGTGGACACTTTTCAAACGACATCCCATCTGTTTTTCTCAGCACAGGAGGAGGTCAGCTTTTCAGTGAAACTACATAATGCACGCAGAGCGCTTCGAAGCCAGTCAATCTCAGGCGGCAGCCACGCAGCGGTCACACGTTGGCCCGAAGAACTGAAGGTACAAGAAAGCCATTGAGCAACGATTCGGCGTCCAGACGCGGCCATTCAGCGCTCAGAGAACAGCGCCTTTAGCAGCTCAGAGCCAGCCAGCAAGTACAAATCACTCAGTGCTCGAACAAGGTACCAAGCGTGAGCTGTGTGCTCTGCAGCTTTCAGATACCGGTCACTTTTGATGTGAAATGTCACAGGCTTGTGCATTGACGTATGACATTTATTGTATAATTACTGTCTTTACAGAGGTTATAGCATAGCACAAATGATAATTTAAAAATTGTGAGAATACAAAACAAGCGCTGAAACACAAGCGCGGCTCCGCGGCCGCGAAAGTGAAACAGTACTCCGGGTTAACAAGTGGGAGGGGTGGGGGGAGTGCGGCCGAGAGAACACACAGCGATTCCCTTGCGGGAGCGAGCCTTGGGCACCATCTGTTTGGAAGTTAATTACAAACAGATGTTGCCAAAGCTCGCTCCCGCAAGGGAATCGCCAAACGTGCACGCGTTGCCATTGAAAGCCATGCAATGCGTGCACGTTTTTGGCTGAAATGGCGAAGCGATTTCTAAAGGTCTTTTTCCAAGCAGCGCATGCGCGCTGCGTAGGCGAGACCTAAAAAGGGATAGAGTGTGCTGATAGGAAGTTTCGACTGCAATGTGAAAAGTCTTATGTTGCTCGAGGCAGGTACACACACGTTTGTGGAGGAATTGTTAGATGCTCGACCTCCACCCCATACGCCCCGCAGAAAATATATCCTGCCATCCCGCAGCCACAATTGCCTGTTTCTTCTGCTTCTGCTGTTTCTGTTTCTTCTGTCATTGATTCGGCTGCTTTGGCCACCGCACCCTCTGTCCTTTCTTTGGCTTCGCCTTCAGCGCCTGCGATGGCCATGAGTCTTCCTGCTACGCCTATTGTTTCAGCATCTCTCTCTCCAGCTCTTACACCTACGACACAGTCATTGGCGACATTGGTGCCCGTTCCCTCTGTTACTACTCCTTCCCTTTTCCTTCATTCCCCGATGGTACTGAGTAGTGGAACACCTACATGGGGATTTGGGGATGGGGACTGGGCGACAGGTAGGGAACGACTGGGGCGAATATTGATACGATCTGATGTGGGCGATGAAGAGAAGAAGGTGGTAGCCAATCAGACCACTCAGTGGGCTCGTAACCCCATTTATAGTGGGGAGGATGTGTGGAGTGTGATGAAAGATTATGAGCCGTTTGTGCAGCAGCATGCCCTTAAGCACGTCGGCTACTGTGATTGGACTATGGGAGCAGTGTTTTAACAATGCTGCACCTCAGATTATTTATGATATTAGGGACATTGTGTATGCTACTGATATGGCACCTGGTCAGGTCTTTGGTAATGTTGCAACACTGGTTGCTTATCGGGGTAGGCTGCTTGAGAAGAGCCCGAAGACAGTGTCCCAATTCCTGATGAGGGAAGACCACCCTATATATCACCCTGAGATACCAGAACTACGAGATCAGCATGCCGTTCTTACTAGACCCCGGGTAGAGGCCTCTTTTCAGGAACAATGGGTTTATACTCCATGGAAGAGGAGTGATGTTTTGTCCCTTAAGACTCAGTTACCCGACCCGAGGAAGAATCCTACTGCATATTATAAGGAATTGACAGAGGCCGCTTCATCCACAGTGATGACGCTTGCAGATATTGAAATATTTTTTGGTTTACTGGTACCCGTTGATATTTGGAGGCAGGTACACACACAGGACCATGTCGCAGCATTGGGTGGCACTTGGGATCAGATTAAGGCATGGGACCAGGAGAGGAAGCCTGGTTAGAAGCCTAAGGCCAAGATACTAGCTTTGCCTGGTCGCATTATTACCTATATGCATTCCCTTATTCCACCAAGAAGGGTAGATTGGGATAAGTTAACGGCATGTCGTCAGAAGAAAGATGAAAGTGTGTCCAATTTTTTCACTCGATTTGAAGGTGTGTTTTGGGATTTTAGCGGACAGGACCAGTCGGTGGAGGGAGGTGTCCGATTGTTCGTTACTAGATTTGTCACGAACCTGTTTCCTGAGATCGCGACTCAGTTGCAGGCTTCGGAGAGCACGTGGATTACCTCCTCCCGTTCTGTAATATTGAGTACGGCACAGTATTATGAACACAGGGAAAATAAGGAGAAGGTGGAGAAAAAGCATAAAGAATTGAAGACCAGGGTGTTATTGCAACAGGCTTCTCGAGGGAATGGTAGAGGACGTGGTGGTCCGGACCGACAGCTTCCG
This sequence comes from Calotriton arnoldi, assembly GCA_963921515.1. Taxonomy (NCBI): domain Eukaryota; kingdom Metazoa; phylum Chordata; class Amphibia; order Caudata; family Salamandridae; genus Calotriton; species Calotriton arnoldi. The sequence continues at coordinate 685,707 of CAWUFW010002084.1, read as the reverse complement.
CGTACTAGCAAGAACACTACGCCTGTAGGACCGAATCAGTGTGCATACTGTAAAGAGGAGGGACACTGGCGCAGCTTGTGTCCTGTGCTTTTGCAAAAGGTGGCGGTCCCGAGGGGACGAGGGTCTCGTGGATGGGGGCGTGGAGATGGTGGCCAGGATAGGGTTCAGGCTCCTGGGACATCGAAGGGTCGTACTGACCAGAACTACTTTGACGACCCTAGGGGCAGAAAGTACTACCACGATGACTATGATCTGGATGAGGTGACAGGGATGTCTCACAGCTAGGATAGCCAGGGACAGGGTGAGGGACCAGTTCAGATATCTGTAGATCAGCGCGGTCCTTACATTACTGCAGATTTGCATTTCTCAGCTAAGGAATTTTTGGTGGATACAGGTGCTATGAATAGCTCTATTTCCCGTTCACTGGTCCCCGGGGCAGCTCTGTCTGGTCATAATAATGTTTCGGTAGGATTTTCTGGTGTACAGGTTGTAAGCCCCATTTCCAAACCACTTACGTTGACTATAGGTCCTTTTACTGTGGATTCGCCATTTCTGATGACCTCTAATTGCGGAGAGAATTTGATGGGCCTAGATTTACTGAAGAAGTTGCATGCGACAATTTATTGTTCCCCGGACAGAGTTTACACGACGATAGGTCAGAATGTGGTCAGCTCTAAGAAGAGTTTATCCAAAGTTGCACCCCTCCCTGCTGAATTTAAGGATGTGCCGCCCACGTTGTGGGCGACAGGTGACACGGATGTAGGACTGTTGCAGATTACCCCGGTTTCCATTAAAGTCAAGGACAAAGCCATCTTGCCTTGTATTCCCCAGTACAAAATACCACAGGCGGGGGAGCGAGCTTTGTTGCGGATTATACAGGATCTGATTGAGTCGGGAGTTGTTGAGGAGACGACAGCGAATGTGTGTAATAGCCCTATTCTTCCTGTTCTTAAGAGGGCACCTTCAGACTCCTCTGATGATCACCCAGATGTTTATCATTTTGTGATTGACTTGCGCGCAGTTAATAAAATAGTGGTTCCTCAGTGCCCGGTGGTCCCTGACATTACTGCCCTTCTGACGAGGATTCCTTCCTCTGCTAAATTCTTTTCTGTCATTGATCTGAAAAATGCATTCTTTAGTATCCCGATCCATCCCGACAGCAGGCACTTGTTCGGTTTTACCCTCGCTGGCAGAAGTTTTAGATTCTGTCGAGCTCCTCAGGGCTATACAAAGAGCCCTAGTATATATAGCCAAGCCTCGAAGGCCCAATTGGATTTACCCACGCTTTCCCCAGGTAACGTTTTGCTCCAATATGTAGATGATATACTCATTGCTTCTGACAGCGAAAAGGGATGCAAAAACAGTACGGTGCAGTTATTGCTGCATTTGGCTCACCACGGACACAAAGTGTCCCTTTCTAAATTTCAATATTGTCGACAGGAGGTCACCTACTTAGGTCACCTACTGAGGTGGGTAGTAGATTGACCCCTGAGCGCATAAGCACCATTGTTAAAATGCCAATCCCTAAAACTCAGAGGGATGTGCGCGCTTTTATTGGCATCACTTCCTACTGTCGACATTGGATCCCTGATTATTTGTTACTAACAAAGCCCCTGCTTGCGCTAATCACTAAAGATGTGCATGAACCCCTGCCTTGGATGCCAGCAGTCTTTTGAGCAACTAAAATTCGCGCTTTGCTCTGCACCTGTGCTTGGTACGCCTGAATATATGAAGCCGTTCGTGCTGTATGTACACGAGACGGCTGGTTGTGCGCTCTCTGTCTTAACACAGGCCTTTGGAGGTAAGCAACGGCCGTGTGCTTATTTTTCTGCTCTTCTTGACCCTGTCGCAAGAGCCCTCCCGAGCTGTCTAAGAGCGGTCGCAGCAGTGGCCATCTCTATACAACAATCGGCTGCGCTCGTACTTGATACCGACCTCACAGTCATGGTACCTGTTAGAAATGGGGGTCTCTAGTTGGCAATGGCTGGCCACTGTCCAAGTAGGGACCCTTCTTCCTAAGTCAGAGTGAGAGGGCTACCCTCTTTAAAACCCCTGCTCAACCCTGTGGTAACGTAGCACGAGCAGGTAGGCTTATCTCAGAGGCAGTGTGTGAAGCATTTATGACCATACACAGTAACACAGTGAGGAACACTACAAAGGGACACCACACAAGTAGTTATAAAAAATAAGTATCTTTATATAAAGGCAGATTTATCACAAGACCAATAACTGTAAAAGCCACAATACTGTCAAAAATAGGATAGCTGTTGAAGGGCTGTCAAAGATAGTTCAAAAGGTTGCAAGAATAAGGTTCAAATTCAAGGCAGGGGTCTCTGCGCCCTTTCTCGTTCAGAGGTTGCAAAAATAAGGTTCAAATTCAAGGCAGTGGTCTCTGCGACCCTTTCTCTCATAAGACTGTCAAAAATAGGATGGCGGTTGAAGGACTGTCAAAAAATAGTTCAAAGGTTGCAAAAATAAGGTTCAAATTCAAGGCAGTGGTCTCTGCGACCCTTTCTCTCACAAAGTACCTGGGTTTAGTAGCAAAACCAACAAAATGTCTCAAAGAAGTGGTAGCGATGATTTTCCTCACGCGAGGCCGGCGATGCGTTAAAATCCTTGCCGCAAGGGAGGATGATGCGCCCGATCTGCTGATGCGTGCGGAGACGATGCGACCAACTTCTGCACGCTAGGCCGCCGATGCGCTGAGACCTTGCCGCGAGGGCGAAAGCGATGCGACCGATCCTGTTGCGTGTGCGGAGACGATGCGACAAACTTCTGCACGCTAGGCCGCCGATGCGATGACTTTCTTGCCGCGAGGGAGAAGTCGATGCGACGAGCCTGTTGCGTTGTGCGATCGTGTTGCGATGCAAAGAAATGGCGCTCCGCGAGGAGCGACGAAATCCGGTGCGATGCGATGAAAATGGCGGACGCACGGCGTCCGCAATGCGATGTTTTGAAGCAATGATTCTGTAGGGGTTGCGAGAGTTCGGCGACAGCCGCGCGATGATTTTTCCAGCGCGTCTCGGCTGCAGCGGCTCGCAAAGGGGCGTTAGCGATGGTCTCGTGTTGCGAGCACTCAGCGGCAGCAGCGCGATGATTTTTCCAGCGCTCTCGACTGCAGCGGCTCGCAAACGTGCGTTAGCGACGATTTCCAGCACTCTTTTCTCTGAAGCAAACTAGAGGCCCTGGAACTCACAGGAGCCTCATCAGCAGATAGCAATCCTCGCAGGGAGGAAGCAGGAGGTTGGTGGTGGAGTCTGATGTGCCTGAGACTCCAGCAGGAGGCTAGCTCTTTTCCTAGCCCTTGGGTAATTGCTGTAACAAAAATAAAAGTTCTCTCAAAAGTCCTTTTCTCTCTTCAAGGTCCAGTGGTCACTGCTGCAGGCCAGTGCAAGAAAAACACACAAGCACAAGGACAGTCACTTCCTGCAGATTCCTCCAGTGGCACGGACAGAGTTTCCTCTCCAGATCCAAAAGCAATACAAAATGTAGGGGCTTGAGCACAGATATTTATACCCCAAAAGCCTTTGATCTTTGAAGCTACCAGTCCCTGAACCTAGCCAGAACCAGTTCTGCTCAGGCCTGGAGCACTTTGTTTACCAGGCTGCATCCTTCCTTTCAGAAAGAGGGGTCTGCTAGCAGACACACAGTGGGAGGTGGAGCCAGCATTCACTTTGCCAGGCACAGCCCTATTCAGATCAAAGAGCCACCCCTCCCCACACTCTAAATGCAGATCTCTCTATTCAACCCAGGTCTGACTCAGCCTGTCCTGCCCCTCTAAAACCAGACAGCCAATACACATAACGGCAGAGCACACTGGAAGGCTTAGGCAAGAAAATACCTACTTTCTAAAAGTGGTATTTTCAAACACAGAATATAAAAATAAACTTCACTAAAAGGTGTATTTTAATATTCTGAGCTCAGGCATACTAAATTCGTTTTTCTACCATGTTCCTGGGGTCAGTTAGGACTATAGCATGTAATAGTCAAACTGCCCATTCTAGCCTATGAGGAACAGGTAGCCTTACAGTAGTGAAAAACGAAATGGTGCATAATTCACTACCAGGACATGCTACACACACCAAGGCATGTCCTACCTTACACATACAATGCACCCTACCCGAGGGCGACTTACAGGATGCCAAGGGAAGGTTCAGGGGCTGGGAAGTGGGTGCACTTCACAGCCAAGATGGCAGTTCTGGACTGCACACAGACACTGCAGTGGCAGGTCTGAGACACACTTTAAAAGCTGCTTCTGTGGGTGGCGCAAACCAGCGCTGCATGCCCACCAGCAGCATTTGGTTTACCAGCCCTGGGCACACACAGGCCACACTACTAGGGACTAACAGGTAAACCAAATAAGCCAATAAGGGATATACCAATTCACATAGACATATTTACCAAGGGAGAGCATATGCACTTTAGCACTGAACAGCAGTGGTAAAGTGCCCAGAGTCATAAAACCAACAGAAACAGGTCAGCAAAAATACAGGAGGTAGGCAAAAAGTTTAGGGGTGACCCTGCAAAAGGGCCATTTCCAACACAACCCCTTCCAGCCAAAACGCAGGGTAGACCAATCACTACTTTGATGGGCTTCCCTGCTTCGGGCGATAGAACACGGAACTGGCCCGCAACTGCAGGGGCATATGCCCGCTCTACTCCAATCTGAACCCTGGTGGATCCCTCTGTCCACACTCCCAGGGCCCACTAAGATAACCAATGGGGAACTCTGCCCCTCACCTGTGGACACCACCTGTGCAGCACCTAACCTTAACTGGCCCCCAGGTGTGTCCCAACAGATAAACAATAAGCCACAGTAGCCACTGACAGTAGTCAGGGATGAGACCCAGGCCTTATACCTCTCAGGGCTCACTAAGGCAACCAATGGGGAACTCTTCCCCTTACCTGTGGACACCACCTGTGCAGCATCTAACCTTAACTGGCCCCCAGGTGTGTCCCAACAGATAAACAACAAGCCCCAGTAATCACTGACAGTAGTCAGTGATGAAATCCAAGCCCTATACCTCTCAGGGCTCTCAAACTTTTGTGGCATCAGAGAGTGAGGGGCAGTAACCCCAGGTGCCTGGCACCTTTTGTACACTCTCCCTCCTGTCAGGTCAGGCAAAGCACCCGGACACTGACCCACCAGCCCTGGGCCTGTACCCAGCGGCTGGGCCAGAGACTGGGGTGGGCTCTCCCACACCCGGTCCTCCTCTTTGGGGCTCGGTACCCTCCCACCTGGAGCGATACCCCTTCCAGAATTGTCAGGGCACCTGAGGCAGGTGTCCTGCATGATTCGCCCACCAGTTCAGGGGTTCTATCCTGCAACTGGTATCCCAGCATAGGGTCTGTACCCTTAGACTGGGCGGAGGTCAGGGGTGAGGCTGCCCTCTCCCCGCCCCCTTTACTGGGGCCCGGCACCCTCCCACCTGGAGAGGTGCCTCCATAACACAAACCGGGAGGGGCACTGTTAGCAGTTGCCCCTTCCTCCAGATCAGGGGGACACCCTGAACCTGGCCCCCAACCTAGGGTCTGTACCCTTGGGCTGGGCCTGTGCCTGGCAACCCAGGACTTCTGGGGGCGTACACCAATTCCCCCAAGGAAAATACACTCTTCCACTAGTTCAGGGCCTTGTCCCTGCAACTGATCCATCAACCTGGAAAAACCCTCAGGTGGTACTGGGGTCAGAGGCGAGGACTCCCTCCCTCTGCACCCCCTTCCAGCATACTTCACCCTCCCACCTGGAGTGGTGCTTTTAGAAAAGAAAATGGTCGGGACACTGCTTACAGTTGTCCCTTCCTCCAGGTCAGACAACACCTGGACCTGACTTACCATCCCAGGGACCAACCCCTGTGCTTGAACAACTGCCTGACCAACCAGGACTGAAGTGGTGTCACCATGGTCACTCCTAGGGGGCTCAGCCCTTCTGACTGGCCCCTGACCCACTGGCTCTTCCACTGGGGACTCCTTCCCCCTTTCATCCCTCAGACTGGAATTCCGTACCCTCCCCTAGGAGTGGCACTGCCAGGCACAAGAACTGATGGAGGCCTGACTACAGGCACTCCCAGCTCACCTAACACTGGGGTACCCCCCACAATGGACGGTCCATCCAGACAGACTAGGCTCCCCACCTGGTGTTCCCTCATGGAACCATCCAGTCCTGGGGACTGAGACTGGGGCACTTCGGGACCTATCCCAGTCTCACTCCTGCTCCCACGAGACAGGATGTGAGGCCCTACAACCTCCTCACAACAAGGGGACCCAGCTGTAACACTCCTAACCTTTCCCAGCACTCTGGGTTGGAAAACTTCTGAACCACTTCTCTTAGGGTCATTCCCTAATGCCTCTACAGAGCCTCTGGTACTCACCCAGAGGTCTGCCTCCTGCGCAAGTTCCCTAGGATCAGAGAACTCGCACTCTAACACATGTTGGTTTAGCTCTGGAAAATAGGAACTCACAATATGCTCTCCCACAATTGGATTACACAGCTCCACACAGGTGCTAACCTTTACCTCACAATCCAGTGCCTCACACACGTACCCCACACCACTCTCTTGAAATGGGCGAGACATTAACTGACTGTCTCTATCACTCAACCCACACTCTTCTGGGCGGTCCTCACACTCATACACCAGGACTTCAACCACGGGGAACCCCTCTCCCTGCACCTCTCATCCAGAGTCGGTAGAGTATCCCTCCTTTCACTAGGACTATGGGCCTCTGCGCTAGTTCCCCAATCCACCTCAGGGACACTGCACACCAATGTAGCTATCTCAGGTCCTTGAATCCCTGGTGTAGATCAACCCCCTCCTTCAAGTCAGGTGCCACATCCCTGGGTGGGTGTACTACACTGTCATCACTATATACTTCAATTTTGCTGCCACCACTGGACCCCACCCTCTCTGGGGAATCCAGACAATTAAAACTGCGCTCCAGGGTAACCTCCCTCTGGAGCTAACTTCTCCTTTTCTGCTATCTGCGCTAGGTGCGCCTCCAGCTGGGCAATCTCTATTTGGAGCCTCTCCAATTCCAGCTGGTACTCCCTCTCCCTCTGTCTGTCCAACTCCTCTGGGGACCATGAAGGGGATTGGGCACTACCCTGTGCACTAGATCCAGCAAGGGACTCCCTACCTATGGGACCTTCCCGCCTGTCCCCCAACTCCTCTGGGGACCATGAGGGGAATCTGGCACTACCATAGGCACTAGGCTCATCAAGGAACTCCCCACCTATGAGATATTCCATAACACTTTCTTCCTCCTCTTCAGACTCTCTAGGGCCACCCTCAGACCAACTACCCTCTTGGTAGGTGTACTGGGACTCCAAGAATCTCCATCTGTCTTGTTGCCAAAGTCTCAGGGATGTCTGCAGGGATAGCTGAGTCTCCTTCCTACTCACTGCTAAGCCCTTCTCCTCACAGAACCCCCTTAGCTCCTCTAGACTGTAGGTTAACAGATCATCTATATAAAAGGTAGGTCTCATCTCAGCAAGACCCATTGTAGCAATATCTGGCAATATCAATAATAAAACAAATAGGCTTGCCCGTTGTAACAATCACGGGCAATATCAAATAACAGATAGAAGAAAACTTCTCAAGAAAATGTATGCGGGTAAAAAAATTCACCGGCAATATCAATAAAACATAGGCTTGCCCATTGTAACAATCACGGGCAATATCAATAAAAGATAGAAGAAAACTTCTCAAGAAAATGTATGCGGGTAAAAATCACCGGCAATATCAATTACAATATAGGATCCAACAATTCTCAAAAATGTATGCGGGTACTATCACCTGGCAATATCAATAAAACATAGGCTTGCCCATTGTAACAATCACGGGCAATATCAATAAAAGATAGAAGAAAACTTCTCAAAAAATGTAAGCGGGTGAAAAATCACCGGCAATATCAATCACAATATAGGATCCTAAAAACTCTCAGAAATGTGCGTGGGTGAAAAATCACCAGCAATATCAATCACAATAGGGGATCAAAAACTTTCAATAAATGGGCGCGGGTGAAAAATCACCGGCAATATCAATCACAATATAGGATCCCAAAAACTCTCAGAAATGTGCGCGGGTGAAAAATCACCGGCAATATCAATTACAATAGGGGATCAAAAACTTTCAATAAATGGGCGCGGGTGAAGAATCACCGGCAATATCAATCACAATATAGGATCCCAAAAACTCTCAGAAAATGTGCGCGGGTGAAAAATCACCGGCAATATCAATCACAATATAGGAGCAAAAAAAATTCTCAAAAAATGTATGCGGTACGTTATGGTCTGCACTCACTAGTAGTGTACACTATAATTACTGTATGCGATCATAAATGCAAGTCCAGATCCTCACCGCTGACCACCAATGTTAGAAATGGGGGTCTCTAGTTGGCAATGGCTGGCCACTGTCCAAGTAGGGACCCTTCTTCCTAAGTCAGAGTGAGAGGGCTACCCTCTTTAAAACCCCTGCTCAACCCTGTGGTAACGTAGCACGAGCAGGTAGGCTTATCTCAGAGGCAGTGTGTGAAGCATTTATGACCATACACAGTAACACAGTGAGGAACACTACAAAGGGACACCACACAAGTAGTTATAAAAAATAAGTATCTTTATATAAAGGCAGATTTATCACAAGACCAATAACTGTAAAAGCCACAATACTGTCAAAAATAGGATAGCTGTTGAAGGGCTGTCAAAGATAGTTCAAAAGGTTGCAAGAATAAGGTTCAAATTCAAGGCAGGGGTCTCTGCGCCCCTTTCTCGTTCAGAGGTTGCAAAAATAAGGTTCAAATTCAAGGCAGTGGTCTCTGCGACCCTTTCTCTCATAAGACTGTCAAAAATAGGATGGCGGTTGAAGGACTGTCAAAAAATAGTTCAAAGGTTGCAAAAATAAGGTTCAAATTCAAGGCAGTGGTCTCGGCGACCCTTTCTCTCACAAAGTACCTGGGTTTAGTAGCAAAACCAACAAAATGTCTCAAAGAAGTGGTAGCGATGATTTTCCTCACGCGAGGCCGGCGATGCGTTAAAATCCTTGCCGCAAGGGAGGATGATGCGCCGATCTGCTGATGCGTGCGGAGACGATGCGACCAACTTCTGCACGCTAGGCCGCCGATGCGCTGAGACCTTGCCGCGAGGGCGAAAGCGATGCGACGATCCTGTTGCGTGTGCGGAGACGATGCGACAAACTTCTGCACGCTAGGCCGCCGATGCGATGACTTTCTTGCCGCGAGGGAGAAGTCGATGCGACGAGCCTGTTGCGTTGTGCGATCGTGTTGCGATGCAAAGAAATGGCGCTCCGCGAGGGAGCGACGAAATCCGGTGCGATGCGATGAAAATGGCGGACGCACGGCGTCCGCAATGCGATGTTTTGAAGCAATGATTCTGTAGGGGTTGCGAGAGTTCGGCGACAGCCGCGCGATGATTTTTCCAGCGCGTCTCGGCTGCAGCGGCTCGCAAAGGGGCGTTAGCGATGGTCTCGTGTTGCGAGCACTCAGCGGCAGCAGCGCGATGATTTTTCCAGCGCTCTCGACTGCAGCGGCTCGCATAAGCGTGCGTTAGCGACGATTTCCAGCACTCTTTCTCTGAAGCAAACTAGAGGCCCTGGAACTCACAGGAGCCTCATCAGCAGATAGCAATCCTCGCAGGGAGGAAGCAGGAGGTTGGTGGTGGAGTCTGATGTGCCTGAGACTCCAGCAGGAGGCTAGCTCTTTTCCTAGCCCTTGGGTAATTGCTGTAACAAAAATAAAAGTTCTCTCAAAAGTCCTTTTCTCTCTTCAAGGTCCAGTGGTCACTGCTGCAGGCCAGTGCAAGAAAAACACACAAGCACAAGGACAGTCACTTCCTGCAGATTCCTCCAGTGGCACGGACAGAGTTTCCTCTCCAGATCCAAAAGCAATACAAAATGTAGGGGCTTGAGCACAGATATTTATACCCCAAAAGCCTTTGATCTTTGAAGCTACCAGTCCCTGAACCTAGCCAGAACCAGTTCTGCTCAGGCCTGGAGCACTTTGTTTACCAGGCTGCATCCTTCCTTTCAGAAAGAGGGGTCTGCTAGCAGACACACAGTGGGAGGTGGAGCCAGCATTCACTTTGCCAGGCACAGCCCTATTCAGATCAAAGAGCCACCCCTCCCCACACTCTAAATGCAGATCTCTCTATTCAACCCAGGTCTGACTCAGCCTGTCCTGCCCCTCTAAAACCAGACAGCCAATACACATAACGGCAGAGCACACTGGAAGGCTTAGGCAAGAAAATACCTACTTTCTAAAAGTGGTATTTTCAAACACAGAATATAAAAATAAACTTCACTAAAAGGTGTATTTTAATATTCTGAGCTCAGGCATACTAAATTCGTTTTTCTACCATGTTCCTGGGGTCAGTTAGGACTATAGCATGTAATAGTCAAACTGCCCATTCTAGCCTATGAGGAACAGGTAGCCTTACAGTAGTGAAAAACGAAATGGTGCATAATTCACTACCAGGACATGCTACACACACCAAGGCATGTCCTACCTTACACATACAATGCACCCTACCCGAGGGGCGACTTACAGGATGCCAAGGGAAGGTTCAGGGGCTGGGAAGTGGGTGCACTTCACAGCCAAGATGGCAGTTCTGGACTGCACACAGACACTGCAGTGGCAGGTCTGAGACACACTTTAAAAGCTGCTTCTGTGGGTGGCGCAAACCAGCGCTGCATGCCCACCAGCAGCATTTGGTTTACCAGCCCTGGGCACACACAGGCCACACTACTAGGGACTAACAGGTAAACCAAATAAGCCAATAAGGGATATACCAATTCACATAGACATATTTACCAAGGGAGAGCATATGCACTTTAGCACTGAACAGCAGTGGTAAAGTGCCCAGAGTCATAAAACCAACAGAAACAGGTCAGCAAAAATACAGGAGGTAGGCAAAAAGTTTAGGGGTGACCCTGCAAAAAGGGCCATTTCCAACAGTACCCCATGCTGTGGATACACTTTTGAATAAAACCAAGACACAGCACCTCACCAGTGCACGTCTGTCCGGTTATGAATTGACCCTTTTTGCATCGCATGTTACAATTAAAAGGTGTGCCACTCTGAACCCAGCCACGTTGCTACCCCTCCCTTCTGAGAGTGAAGAAATTGATATACATGATTGCATTTTTCGGACAGAGGAAGAAACGAAGGGAGGGGTAGACTTGACTTATGTCCCCTTATCTGACCCCCAAGGGGAACTACATGTCGATGGCTCTTGTTTTAAGTTACCAGATGGCACTACAACCACTGCATATGCGATCACAACACTGCATACGGTAGTTGAGACATCGCAAGTTCCCTATCAGTCGGCCCAAGCGGCCGAACTCATTGCCCTTATACGAGCCTGTGAGTTGAGTGAGGGACTGACTGTCAATATTTATACTGACAGCCAGTACGCTTTCGGGGTCGCCCATAACTTTGAGCGACTCTGGGCGGAGAGGGGTTTCTCACCTCCCATGGGTTGAGAATACAGAATGGCCCTCTCATACATAGGCTTTTGTCGGCTCTGACACTCCCTAAGAAATTGGTGATAATCAAATGTAGCACCCACAGGGCTGTAACTGATGTTGTGGGTAGAGGGAATGCATTTGCAGATCAGACAGCTAAGGAGACAGCCCGAACAAAGATGAAAAGAATGTTTGTAGCAGGTCCAGCTAGTTGGGTGCCCGAGGTCACCATGTTTGAGGATACGTTGGCAAATGTCAAGGAGATTCAGAGCGAGGCAACGATTGAGGAGTTAGCAGTATGGCAGGAAAGCACAGCACGCTTGGATGAAGAAGGGTGTTGGATGGATAAGTCAGGGAAACAGAGGTGGATGTTACCAGATGCAGACGTTCTTCCCGTAGTCACTATGGCGCATGGTCCAGCCCATATCAGTGCAAAAGGTATCTGTAAGTTGTTAGATCCGGTATGGCACAATGACAATATCCCAAAGACAGCTGCCCATTTGGTAAAATACTGTATGGTGTGTATGATGCACAATCCTGGGAAGGGTATCTCTGCACCACCTGGCAATTTTGCCCCCCTACTTTCCCTTTTGAGGTCCTCCAGCTGGATTATATAGAAATGGATCGGGTCAGCAATTTGAAATATGTGTTGGTGGTTGTTTGTGCATTCAGTAAATGGGTTGAGGCTTACCCCACTAAAGAAAATAGAGCCATAGCGACTACAAAGGTACTCATAAAGGAGTTCTTTCCTCGCTTCGGCTTGCCCCGTTTGATTTGCAGTGACAATGGAAGCCACTTTAATGGAAGAGTCATACAGTTGGTTTGCGAGGGGCTCCATATCAAACAGCAGTTTCATGCTGCGAATCACCCCCCAGTCAGCAGGTTTAGTTGAGAAGTACAACGGTACTCTCAAACTGAAATTGGCTAAGATTCAGGAGAGCACAGGGTTGCAGTGGCCAGATGCTTTACCATTAGCCCTCTTGTCCACTAGAACAACTGCCCATTCTAGAGTAGGATTGTCACCCTACGAGGTCGTGTTCGGGTGCCCGGCAAACGTCTGGGGCGTCATGCGTCCTCGGAAATTCTCTGAGACTGAATACCCTTTGTTAGTGGATTATTTGTATGAGTTAACTAAAAGTCTGCATTCTATTCACCAACAGATCCAAGACGCTCTTCCGTCAGCACCTGAGGGGCCCGGGCATAACATTCGGCCCGGGGATTTTATCTTGATGCAGAATTTTCGGAGGAAAGGAAGTTTGGAGCAGCGCTGGAAGGGGCCAGTCCAAGTGCTCCTCGCCACCCGAACGGTGGTCAAGGTTGCTGGCCGATAGAATTGGATCCACTGCCAACACTGCCGGAAAGTGCCTCTGCCTTACGGCCAGTGGGTCCTCGATGGCATTGGGGACTCGGAGTGGGAGCAGGTGCCCCGCTTTGTCCCCTTCTCAGATGCCCAGCTGACGTGGACCCAAACGGAGGAGGAAAATGATGCAGTGTTGAATGCGGCAGTGCCCCCTGAGGTCAGGGCCATCCAGGAGCCCCGTTCTGCTGGCCCATCTGTGCTTGAGCCCCAGTCTATTGGCCCCTCTGTGTCTGATCCCCCTGAGCCCCTTTTTGCTGACCCCTCTGTGCCTGAAGTAGCTAGGTACAATCTGCGCCCCCGACGGAGGAACAGTGCACCAAAGGAAAAGTCAGATTAGCAGGGATGGACTCGATAAGTCAGGCAACAGTAGCATAGGGACAGACGAGATTGGTGCATTGTTCGGACACTGGACAGGTTAGACTGAACGTGCTTCCTTGTAAAGGGGGGGTACTTTTTATCCTAAGCGACGTGGGATTTTCTTCAAGAGCTGGTCCGACCGCTCCACCGCCGGTGCTCAATAGCGCCAACGTTGATGAACAATAGGAGTCTACCAGCGAGGCTCTGATGGACGCTGGGAACATTTGCCCCTTTTATCTTTTTGCCATTGGCATTATTGCATTTCCTTTCCTCTGATTAAAATGTACCCATTTGGTCGACCCATTACTGAGCAAGAGCAGCCGTTTGCGGCACCACGTTTAGAGCGGTATGGATCTGGTTGGTCTAGTTGGTCTACAAAGAGTAAAATAGTTTTTGTCATGATTGTTGTGATTTCCCTAATAATAGTTCTTAGTATAGCATGGTTCCTGGAGGAGAAATATCCAGTACATTCCCTGGTTGGTACAACGCCTGTTCCCCCTGAATACATGTTTGTTACTTTGGCACCCCCATAAAGGAGAACATCGCAAAACATATGTAGACAATTCACAGAAATGTAAGGCAACAAGTCTCGTGGCTTGGAGCTCAGCAGTGATATTGGTCTAAATTCCAGCTGTGGTATTAATGACCCCTTCTACAACTCTTGTGAATCGACGAATATTAAGGCTATTGGACATAGGACCCCAAAAGGGTATAATACCTTTCATGGCATCTGCAAACTGCTGCAAAGTTGTGCAGTAATAGTGAGTGGGTAGAGTGATGAAAGAGTGTATCAGAGAGCAGGCAGTGATAGAAGAGTGTGTATTGGTGAGTCAGCAAAGTGATGTTGCAGTATATCAGTAACTGTGCAGTAATAGTGAGTGGGCAGAGTAATGGAAGAGTCTGGATCAGTGAGCAGGCAGTGATGGAAGAGTGTGCATTGGTGAGTCAGCTGAGTGATGCATCAGTATATTAGTAACTGTGCAGTAATAGTGAGTGGGCAGAGTAATGAAAGAGTCTGGATCAGTGAGCAGGCAGTGATGGAAGAGTGTGTAGTGGAGAGTCAGCAGAGTGATGCTGCAGTATATCAGTAACTGTGCAGTGATAGTGCGTGGGCAGAGTGTTGGAAGAGTCTGGATCAGTGAGCAGGTAGTGATGGAAGACCAGGCATTGGTGAATCAGCAGAGTGATGCAGCGGAATATTAGAAACTGTGCAGTAATAGTGAGTAGGCAGAGTGATAGAAGTGTGCATCAGTGAGAAGGCAGTGATGGAAAACTGCTTATTGGTGAGTCAGCTGAGTGATGCATTGGTATATTAGTAACTGTGCAGTAATAGTGAGTGGGTAGAGTGATGAAAGTGTATATAAATAAGTGTGCAGAGAAGAGGCATACTTGTCTGTAATAGTGAGTAGGTAGAGTAATGGCAGAGTCTGGATCAGTGAGCGGGCACCGATGGAAGACTGCGTATTGGTGAGTCGGCGGAGTGATGCAACGTTATATTAGTAACTGTGCAGTAATAGTGAGTGGATAGAGTGATGACAGTGTATCAGTGAACAGGCAGTGATGGAAGTCTGCGTATTGGTGAGTCAGCGGAGTGATGCAACAGTATATTAGTAATTGTGCAGTAATAGTGAGTGGGTAGAGTGATGAAAGTGCACCAGTGAGCAGGCAATGATGGAAGACTGTAATGGTGAATCAGCAGAGTGATGCAGTGGTTGATTAGTAACTGTGCAGTAATGGTCAGAGTGATGGAAGAGTGTATCGGTCAATCAATCAATCAATCACGGCATTTATAGAGCGCGCTACTCACCCGGGAGGGTCTCAAGGCGCTGGGGGAGGGGGTAAGTTACTGCTCGAACAGCCAGGTCTTGAGCTGCTTCCTGAAGGCGAGATGGTCCTGGGTTCGCCGAAGGTGAGTGGGGAGGGAGTTCCAGGTCTTGGCCGCCAGGTAGGAGAAGGATCTTCCTCCGGCGGTGGTTCTGCGGATGCGTGGTACGGTGGCGAGGGCGTGGCTGGTTGATCGTAGCTGGCGTGTGGGCGTGTAGAAGGACATGCGGTCGTTGAGGTACTTTGGGCCCAGGTCGTGGAGGGCCTTGTGTGCGTGGGTGAGGAGTCTGAACGTGATTCTCTTGCTGACGGGGAGCCAGTGCAGGTCTTTCAGGTGTACGGTGATGTGGCTGTGTCGGGGGATGTCCAGGATGAGTCGTGCGGAGGCGTTCTGGATGCGCTGGAGTCTCTTTTGAAGTTTGGCTGTGGTTCCGGCGTAGAGGGTGTTCCCATAGTCCAGTCGGCTGGTGACGAGTGCCTGGGTGACGGTCTTCCTGGTTTCAGTGGGGATCCATCTGAAGATCTTGCGGAGCATGCGCAGGGTGTTGAAGCATGAAGATGAGACGGCGTTGACTTGTCTGGTCATCGATAGGGAGGAGTCCAGGATGAAGCCCAGGTTGCGTGCGTGGTCCGTTGGCTTGGGTGCGGTGCCCAGGGCCGGGGGCCACCAGGAGTCGTCCCAGGCGGAGGGTGATGAGCCCAGGATGAGGACTTCCGTCTTGTCTGAGTTCAGTTTAAGGCGGCTGTTCCTCATCCAGTCGGCGACGTCTCTCATCCCGTCGTGCAGGTTGGCTCTGGCGGTGGTGGGGTCGTTGGTGAGGGAGAGGATCAGCTGGGTGTCGTCGGCGTAGGAGATGATGTTGAGGTTGTGTCGGGCGTGCGATGGCTGCGAGGGGGCTCATGTAGACGTTGAAGAGGGTCGGGCTGAGTGAGGATCCTTGTGGAACGCCGCAGATGACTTCGGTGGCTTCGGATCTGAACGGGGAGAGGCGGACTCTCTGGGTTCTTCCGGCGAGGAACGAGATGATCCATTCCAGTGCTTTCTCTCGGATTCCGATGTTGCTGAGGCGCTTCACTAGGGTGCGGTGGCAGACGGTGTCGAACGCCGCGGAGAGGTCCAGGAGGATGAGGGCAGCTGTTTCCCCGTTGTCGGTGAGGGTTCTGATGTCGTCGGTGGCTGCGATAAGGGCGGTCTCGGTGCTGTGGTTGGCCCGAAACCCGGACTGCGAGGGGTCGAGGGATCCATTCGTCTCGAGGAAGGCGGCAAGCTGTCTGTTGACGGTCTTCTCGATGACTGTGTATAGGTGAATGTGCAGGTGATCTGGCAGTGTTTGTGAGTGAGTGGAGTTAGAGGTGTACAAAGGCACTCCGAGGACTCGGGCACGCCGCCAATATGGCGGTTGTGCCGGTCCCCGGGACACATACGTGGCGGGAGGGCGGGGCCAGCGCAGGTGACGTATGGCATCCGCCCGCCCCCGCAATCTCATTGGGCAAGAATGGCGTGCCCCCGAAGCAGTTGAAACGCTTCCGGGGCAACGCAAACGGGTCCTGGATCTAGCCAGGACCTGTTTATACCAGTACGCGCTCTTTAAAAGAGCAGCAGAGAGGCAGACCGGTCTCTTCTCTCGCGGCTCTGCCCCTGGAACAGCACCACCTCGCCAGACATGCGGAGGCTCCAGGAAGCCCCCGTTTTTTATTTTATTTCTTTTGTTCCCCCTTGCAGGTACCACGCTATCGGACAGGCTGCAACAGCTGGGGGGCAGAGGTCGTGACTTTTCCTCGGAGGCTGGCATGAGATCGTGTTGCCCCTTTTCCCTCCGTTTTCTTTGTGTTTTCCTTATCAGCAGGCAGAAGCACTGAGCAGGAGCGTTTTTGGCCAGGAACAGCTGGGGCCTTTGGGAGACTGCTGAGGATTTCTGTGGACTTCGGTGCCTGCTGAGGATTTCTGTGACTTTGTGGACTTCTTGCACCCCTGTTGGACCGGCACTCTTGCCACAGTCGGGAGCCACTCTGGTTTTGGAGCACTGCTCACCCGACCCACAGGATTAGCCTGAGGGAGTGGCTCTGGCTGTGGGGATGTTTGTGGTCAACTGGGGAAGTGCTTAGAAGGTAAGGGTTTGGGCACAGTCCCAGACCAGGCGGCAAGGTGTGGTGCTGTTGCTTAAAGAGAGCTTCAAGAGAGGTGGGAGCTGGGCAGACGGGTTAATAAGGTCTTGCCTCTAGGTGGAGATTAAAGGGTACCCTGTATTGGGCTTGATATTATCAACTGCAATTGTGAGGATTTAGAGGTTTTTAGTAAAGGATTGGAAACAGATTTATACCTAGTGATGGCGTCTAAGGCGAAGAGGGGACAGGTCCCCTCTAGGATGGAGGAATGGATGGCGACAATGATGCGCTCTATGAATGATTTAAATCAGACTGTGGTGGAGCTGCGCAGGAAGGTAGATGGGCAGGAGGACGGCGAGGACAGGCCCAGGCATTCGGGGGTGGCGCCCAGGGCAGCTTTCCCTCCGGTACCCCGGAGATCCAAGCAGAAGTGTGGGGGTGGGGGACTGTCCCAGGGGGGACAGGGCCGGTTGATTCTCCAAACCCAGCAGTACCGACAGTACCGGTATGCCCGGTACCAGTAGTCCCAGCCATCCCAGGACCATCGGTCCCTGTGCCGGTTATCCCAGCCCTCCCGGTGCCTGTAGTCCCAGTTCCAGCGGGAGGGGTTACGCCAGGGGGAGTGTTTTCGCCGCCAGGGCAGCCTAGCGCGCCAGGGGATCCTGTTTTGAATGAGGCTCCGGCTCAGCCAGTGATAACCCGGGCAGTACCCCTAATTTGGTTCCAGGTCAGCCCGACTTAGTGGCAAGCTTAGCAGCGGTGCTTCCATGGCTAGCTAAGGCAGGGACAGTGATTCCATTTGCGGGTAGTGGGGTCCTGTCAGCGGAAGGGGATGCAGTAGAGAGAGCCAGGAACCTGGTAGCACAAGTTGAGAGTGCGAAACAGGTGGTGCCGCCACCAATGGAGGGCCAGAATAGCACAGGGAGCAACACTGGTGACTCAATACCCCCAAAGAAGGCCACAGCGGCGGGACCGGAAGACGCTAAGCTGCAAGCAGGCACATCGGCAGGTACGGTTCAAGTGTTGCCAAGTTTAGGGTTGGGGGAACTGCGCTCAAATAGAGAGCGTGTGGCGAGACATATCACGCAGGACGTAAAGGAACAAATCTGGAAGGGGGAATATGTGAATATTTTTTCTTTGCTGATAGACAAGGATGAGAAGGAGGAGGCAAAAAAGCTAAGGGAATGGGCTCACCCAAGGGACTGGGCCAATTGGCTGACTAGGAAAAAGGTTGAAGAAACATTAATCAACTGGATAAAAGCATTTTCAAACTTCCATGCAGTGGTGGTAGAGAAATTCCCAGGGTTGGGCACAGAGTTGGCGTGCTACCAGAACAGGATCACATGCGCACATGATGAGTAGGGGGGAACATGTTGGAAGGATTATGATAAGGCTTTCAGAAGGGTGAAGGCCTCTGACCCAGCACTCACATGGGACCAGGTGGATATGATTTTATGGTTAAAACACATGAATTATCAAAACAAGGACGCGCCAAAAGGGCAGTCCTTTCGGGCAGGGGCACCCCCAAGTGGGGGGGGGGGAGCAGCAAGAAGGGAGCTTGTTGGGACTTTAACAGAAAGACGTGCACTAGGCCCAATGGAACATGTAAATTCAGACATTCCTGCTCTTTTTGTGGCTTATCCTCCCACCCAGAATCTAAATGTTTTAAAAAATCAAGGGACAAGGGGGGGTAAAAAACAGGAATGAGGGCTCTCCATTTGATAAGGCACACTCACCAATCGACACAATGGCTTTGATACCCTGGTTAAATAAGTACAGCTGCCAAAACACAGCTCTGATTTTGTTGGAGGGTTTTAGGGACGGTTTCAGAATTCCAGCTCCTGGCTATTCGGGGGTCTCGTTTTGCCGCAATCAGCAGTCAGTGAGAGATAACATGGCTGTGGCAAGAGTTAAAGTACTGAAGGAACTACGTTTGGGTAGACTGGCTGGGCCTTTTGATTCAATCCCTGTAGATGATTTTGTCTGCTCACCACTGGGGGTGGTACCCAAAAAGGACCCTGGGGAGTTCCGCCTGATCCATAACCTATCTGCTCCCAGGGGCCAGTCTCTGAATGATGCCATTGATGGAGCACTGTGCTCCGTGAAATACGCATCATTAGACCAGGCAATTGCAATGCTGCAGTCGCTTGGCCCAGGTGCTTTATTAGCAAAATCTGATATAGAGTCTGCGTTCCGCTTATTACCTGTCTATCCACAAGATTTCCATCTGCTGGGGTTCCAGCTGGAGGGGAAGTTCTACATGGACAAGTGCATGCCAATGGGGTGCTCTGTCTCTTGCTCATATTTTGAGAAGTTCAGCTCCTTTTTGGAGTGGGTTTTCAGGCAGGTCTCCGGGCACCACTGGGTATTGCACTACTTGGATGACTTCTTGCTGTTAAGGGCACCACGGTCACAGGAATGTGGTAGGGCTTTAGAAGCATTTTGTGCACTCATGGGGGACCTTGGGGTCCCCCTGGCACAGGGAAAGACAGTTGGGCCGGCCACACAAATTGAGTTCCTGGGAATTGAATTGGATTCCATTGAGGGCGTGTCCCGCTTACCATTGAGCAAGGTGGAAAGTTTCTCGCTGGCTTTAACAGACTGTTTGCGCAAAGAAAAAGTTACTTTGCATCAATTACAAAAGGCAGTGGGCATGCTGAACTTTGCTTTAAGGATCATCCCAATGGCCCGCCCCTTCGCACGTTCCATAGCGCAGGCCATGTCAGGGCTGAAAGAGAAGCATCACCACACTCGGCTGTCCAGCGAGGTCAAGCAGGATATACGGATTTGGATGGCGTTCCTGCGTAATTTCAATGGCGCTGTAGTATGGCCCAGCCCAGCCAGGTCCAGTCCGGAACTGGGTCTCATGACAGATGCTGCAGGGAGTGAAGGGTTTGGTGCCATTCTGGGTGCTCAATGGGCGGCACCACACTGGCCCGCTTGGTGGGTCGACATTGGGGTAACTAATAACATTTCATTTCTGGAATTATTCCCCATTTTGGTGGCGGTGACAATCTGGCCACACCAGTTTCGCAATCAGTCAGTGGTTTTCTGGTCAGACAATATGGCGGTAGTGGAGTGCATCAACCAGCAGTCTGCCAAGTGTAAAATGATGCTTCGCTTGCTAAAGGAAATTGTTTTGCAATGTATGAGATTGAATGTGTTGTTTAGAGCTAGGCATGTCCCATGGATACTCAACCACGCGGCTGATGCATTGTCTCGTTTCAAGATGCAGGTTTTCAGGTCCCATCATCCGGAAGCAGCGGATTGTCCCACACCTTTTCCGGAGCATCTGTGGCAGCTTGGTGCCCCAACCTACCAGACCTCATGGCAGCTAGCTTAGCCCCCAGGACTAGGCGAGCCTATGAGGGGGCATTCACCGCCTACTGCACGTCATTGGGGCAGGACTGGGAAAGGACATGGCACAACCCAGCATCCGTTATATCATTCGTAAAGGAATTAAGGGATGGAGGGCGGTCGGTGGCATGCGCAAAGCGCCACATGACCGCAATAGCATTTTTTGCTAAAATGATGGGGCATAGGGATCCTACGGGCACATCTTTGGTTCAGAGGGCTCTGAAAGGGTGGCAACGCTTGCAGGGTGCCCAGCCGGACATTAGACACCCGATTGGCATTGAAGGGCTATCAGCCGTCATGGTTGCTTTGGGGGAAGTATGTAGCTCCAGCAGTGAGGCTCAGTTATTCAGGTGTGCTTTTTCCCTCGCCTTCTATGGTGCTTTCAGGGTTGGAGAATTGGTGGCGCGTAACAAAAAGGCTTGGCAGGGTGGCATGCAATTTGCCCATGTTCAGCTGCCGGCCGGTTCAGTATCCTCATCAATCCCCAGATCAAAAATGGATCAAAATGGGAGGGGTGATCATGTTATCTTACAAAGAGCGCTGGGGAGCTCATGTTGTCTGGTGGGCAATGTTGAGACTTATATGGCCTGCAGGCCGCGGGGGACAGGGGGGCCTCTATTGATTCACCAGGACCGGACCCCCCTCACGAGGTTCCAGTTTGGGAGGATTTTGGCGTTAGCATTAAGGGCGGCAGGCCTAGACGCATCCAAATTCGGTACCCGTTCTTTCAGGATCGGGGCAGCCACTGAAGCCACGGCTCGGGGACTAACTGGACAGGATGTTCAAAGAATAGGGCGTTGGTCTTCGGATTGCTACAAGCGCTATGTGCGGCTGCATTTGCTCTAGGTATCACTTCTAACGTTTGGCCCTGTTTCATTTCTCTGCAGTTTCCACGTCCTGTCCCGCAGGAGGGGAACTTGTCATCACTCACCGGTCAACTGCGCCTCGCCCACTACAGGTACCCGCCGGGGGGCGGGGCCACAGAGAAGTCTGGATTATAGGCCATTCCTATGTGAACAGGTTGAAGCAACAATTTTTCGCTGGCAATTTTGCGGACAGGGCCCGTCAGACGGGTTGGGACGTGTTAATGCATGGTCAAGGGGGATTGAGGTTGAATCAATTCCATAAGTTTGTTGGTCCTTTGTTGCGTAGGTCCCCAGCGGTGCCCGACGCGATCATAATACATCTGGGAAGCAATGACTTGGTCCACATGAGTAGGAAGGGAGTGGTGGAGGCTCTAATCACTGAAGAGGGTTGGTTCGCAAAGCAGTGCCCTCAGGTGATCTTAGTATGGTCTCACATGATCCCGAGGTTCCAATGGCGGGGGGGGGGGACTCTGTCTGGGCTTTGAATCACTCCGTAAAGAGGATCAATAACAGGATCGATAGACTTTTTAGGACTCCAAAACTGGAGACAATTCCACATGGGTGTATCCGGGGGGAACGTTTCTTTTTACAGGGCGGGGTTCACCTTTCTAAATTAGGTAATGACTTATTCCTGGAGAATGTGCTAGCTTGGATGGCGAGGACGACACACAGGGCATGACCTTTGTGTCAGTGACGTATGGGGGGGGGCCAGTTAGTCGGTCAACTATACTGGCCTGTGGCGGAAAGGTCATGATTGCTAGGTCAAATTTTACATCTTTTAGTAGGCATTCCATTGTTTAACGGGGACGCCTGGGGGGTGGCAGTGGTCCCTCATCACACTCCAGTGGGCGCTTACGGCCGGTAGGCTGAAGGGCGCGGGGGTAGGAGGTTCCGCCTCCGGTAAGCCGCTTGGGCCAACCCCTGCGCAGGCGCATTGGGCGCCAACGGAGTAACATCAGCCCCTGAGAGGTAGGATGGAAGGGCGTAGGGGGCGCCCGCGGAAAGGAACCTGGTGGGCACACGGGCCTCCTGCGCAAGGTCACTCTGGTAAAGGGGGAGCTGGCAAGTAGTGGGGAACGGTCTTGACCTTGCACGTAGGCTCATCCAAGATACGCAGAAAACAAATTGTACATATTCCAGTTTTAGGTTAGGTATGGCTATGTATTAGACTCATGTTAAGGTTAGCCATGAAAATGTGTAAAATATCTGTATCTCGGAGGTGATTGAATATGTTGGTGTTTTCTGCATATATGAAACAATTCTTGTGTTATGAATTTTAATAGTGTTTTATTAATTTGTAATAAAATACGGCCGGGGTTATACTACCCCTAATTCAAAGAGTTGTACCTGGATGTCTTATTATCAATGCTTCGGGGGAGAGAGGGTTGGGGTGGGGTCACTTGATCATTTCATGGGAGGGGACTCAGCAATACCAGGCCATATGAGGTTATGCCTGTAGCGAGTGGACAGAATGAATGGAGTGTATAAGTGAGTGGACAGAGTGATGGGAGAGTGCGTACATTTGTGCCTTTTTAAAGTCACGTGTGGGTGTTTTTTAGTGAGTGTTTTACGGAAGTAGCACATTGAAGGGAAAGTGTCTGCTGATGGATGAACAGAACGACGTGAGAGAGAGTCAACGCGAATACTGATTTTACAGTATGTAATAGGAAGCAGGCGGAGCAAAAAGACGCGACAGTGGGTATTAGTTTTACACCTGTGAGCGCACAAAGCAAGAGCATGTAGTGTGACGTAACAATGTGAATTTAAAACAAACGTGTGAAAGAGCTGCATATAACAAGTGCTAATTTTACCGCACCAAGAGACCCCAATCAGGGAGTGTGTGAGTTATCACTGCTCTGAACCATTAGTCAATGTAATGCTACTCAATTTAGGAACCTCAGAAGGATGGAACGCCGAGTAAACGTCATTGGGATTTGAACTGATGACTTGCAGATCACATTAGACGTCAGCAGTGAGCATTTAACTCACTGAGCCATTTTCTGGTCAACAGGTATTTTAGGTGGTTCTTATGAACCTCATATCAAATTTACATATACATTATGGTCATAGGCATACAAGTCACCTATTACTCATGTATCGCCCCGAACAAGCAGCAAAGTAAAATACAAAACTAAATGGCCCGATAAACATTGCATACCCCGAGCTCACATAAACAGGAGGACCAAAACTTTAGTCCTCCTTCCTAAAAAATAATCCTCTATGTCAGAGACGAAGTGTAACTTTGTTCAGATGAATTGAACAAGCTCCAGAAAAGTAGAAGGATCAGTTCCAGTCTGCTAGAATATAGAAAATCAACAAAGACCTGGCTGTTTCCAAAAGTATAGTTCAAAAGGCTCACGGACTACAAATCACTTGGTTTGATTAAACCATGTGCAAAACTACCCCCACACGCCTTTTAGATGCAGATGCATCAAGTCAGGAGCATATATGCAGCCCTCTCGCGCATCAAAACATCCCACTTTCATTAGTCACCAACATCTTCCAACTCAACTCAACTACCCATCAAGGCTTTGGAAACCTGCCAAGGGCTAGGAACGTGCTATAGAAAGGCTACTATACAATACAAATTAAAGCAATTGATCGGGATGGGTGGGAAACAAGGTAGGGGCACCATTTCAGAAGTAGGCAGTGGCAAAGAGCTGCAGAGCAACTCAGTGTTCTCACCCACCATCAAGAGCTCTGAAACTTCCAGCATCACTCCCAGCACCACCTTTTCCACAACAAATCACTCCTCTCATGGTGTAGTATGCTGCCCACCCGCCAATGAGCTCCGGTGCCTTTTAGTGGGGGAAGCTTTACATAACTGCAATTATGCCTATATTATGAAATATGATATAACCGGAGAAATAACCCAAGATGGTACCGTTCAGACAGGACTGGAAGCTGGCGTAACATTGTATTGACTTGGGTTGGCCCCTCAAGCAGGGACCACCTACTGCAGTGACAAGGGACTCTTCTGCACCTATGGCAAATACACTCACAGTGCTAGACGGATGCTGTCATGTGCATTGGTTTAGAGGCAGAACAAGGTGTGAGTGTTTACCAATTCTGACTTGAGGTCATTCTGTTAGGGAATTCTTGGTCACACATGTTCACATGTTCTGCTGAATCTTCTCATTTCTGATCCCATTGTTTGGCCAATTTGGTGCCCTTTTTTAGATCTTGTCTACAGCCAGCTTTTAGCTGTCTACTGTTGATGACCTACTGTGAACAATACCACTACTTACTTTAAGCCAGCCCAGTGCTTACCATTAGTTGGCTTTCTTGTTAATCTCATTTGCTTTACTTCTTATTTAATGGATGTCCTTCCTCTTCTTGCATTTGTGCGTTCTCAGAGTATAGCTTCTTTACCATCCTGTTGACTGGATGACTTGTACCCTTCCACTGCTCACATTTAGGGAGCTACTTTTTTTGCAGGACTCCTTCGGATGGCACGTGTTTACTTGCTCTCTATTTGAGGGCTTTGTGCTGCTTTAGCCCTCAAATACCCACACTGTCCCCCCATGCTGTGTTGCTCCCTCCTCCCAGCTCATCTATTGCTTTCCTAACCTGCTCAGCTTTTGTTATTTGCTTAATAATTTTTTATTTTTCTTCGCCTCCCTACCTCAAGCTCCTCTATAGCGTATTTGCGCCTTACACTATTTGTTGCTCCCCACCACGTTGATTTTTCACCCTATTCACTGCTCCTCCGCTGCTCCTCACCACTTCCATCATAGTCTTCTTTTAAAAAAAATGCTCCTTTAACTTTTTTGAAGGTTCTGGCAGCTGCTGCATCGCTCCTTTTTCAAAGAGTGCCTTTAGGGACATTTAAAGTCATTTTTTTACGCATGAGGATTGGCCTCCGCTCTCTTGGATTAGCACATAAAAAACACAAGATAGCAGGCACCTCATGCCATATTTTTTCTCTTTTTGTCACTGCAGAGCAGCGCTGGCAAAAAGCATCAACATAGCCAATGAATTTGCATTGGCAGCCAAAAGGCAAGGCTTTGCCAAAGCTTGTTGCATATGAAATCACACTTGTCTCCTCTACTTTGCTTCCATGACAGTAAGCAAATGTACATTACAAAATAGCTTGTGCTCTCTAAACTACACGTTGTTTAAAAAGACTGTCATGACAACCAGAGCCAGGTCTAGTCCCTAGGACCCTCCTCTTATTGAGTTCAGTTCAAACCTTTGGCTGATTCCAAAGTACACCAAACACAAGGAATTTGAATAGCTCAATTGTATGAGCGCATACAAGACCTTGTACATTTTGATTAATTTGCCTGAAATTACTTTTAATTTATCTGCCTACTGGATACAATTCCACAGTTACCAGTTAGGGAGGACACATGCCAATTTCACACAAAACAAATAGTGTTGTGTTGTTCTTTTAAATGGATCACAGATACCTTTTGGTTTCTCATTTTACCAGAATACAAGCCCAGATAACAGTGCAAATAAACAACAACAACTAGAACACCCTTGGAACTGCTTTGGAAAAAGCACAATAGCAACATTGACAAAAGTTACAACAAAAACACTACTAAATCAAGAACATGAACCTCTGCACCTTTACCAGTAGAATCAGTTTCAACAACTGAAGCCACAACAACAGCATCAACCACAACTGTAACAACAAAAGCATGAATCACATCATCTGCATCCACAGCACCAATAGTAACAATCACAGCAATAGCATTAATTGCAACAACAGCACCAGTAACAATAAGAATAGCATCAACATCAATTTTCCTGAAAATGATGTCAACAAAAGCAGAGACTACAACATAATCAACTGCAAGAAATACAGCAGCACCCTCTTTAACAAATAAAGCATCAACTGCAACATCAGCCTCAACTGCAACATCAGCACTATACAACGGGAAACACAAAACCAGCATCACTCTCAACAACCCAGAGAAAACCATTGATGAAAGTTAATATGAAAACAACCACAAAAATAATAAAACCATTGATTGCAGCATGTGAACCAGGTACATTAACAGCAGCAGCAGAATCCACTTCAACAACTGCAGCACTGATTGGAACAACTATGAGAAAAACACCAACATTAAGCACATCCACTCTGACCGTAGAATATAACATAAAGTCCATCTTTACATGAGCATTTTACCTATTTGTAAGTAATCCAGATTACTGGCAGACATTGGAATAGAAGTATCAAACATTGAAATTATTTTCTCAAGAATAAACAATGAATTCAAGTGGAGAAGCCAAGATTAGAACCTAGTCTCCTGGATTCCAAATTAATTACATTGTTTTTCCAATAGCAGGATCAACTACATCACGAACTGCAGCAACAGTGTTTACCACAGCAACAACTACTTCAACCACAACAAGGGCACTAACATTCACCAACATAACATAAGCATTAATTAAAACTAAGGGAATATTATCAACTAAAACAACTGAATCATTCATATATATAGGCAAAACTGCATCAACTACAACAACAGCCTCCACTGCAACAGTAACATCAACCACACAACAATAACATTTTCTGCAACGGTGATTGGTATCAACCACAACAACTAAAATAGCAGCATCAGTTCAACATCCACAATAACTTCATAACTTCATACCTTATAACAAATACAATAATAAGCACAGTATCAGCCACACAAAAATAGCAGTTAAAACCAAGGAACAGTACCATTTGCAATACCGTCAACAAAAAAACGCAACCACTAAAGCATCAACTACAACATACCTGGCAAAAGCATAATTTGATAACATCTGCAATAACAACCACAGCAAAATCGTGCATACACTGCACACACTGAAACTATAACCGCGACACTTTCAATACCAACACTGTGACAACAGCATCAGACCCATCAAAGGCATTAATTGCAACAACAACACCATTCACAACAACATACTGCAAAACAGCCAGAACAACACAATCATCATTATATAATCTTTATTCGGTTGACAAAAACAACCATAAAAGAACACAATAAATGCAGTATAAAATCATCACAATGTTGCACTTTCCCATAAAATACATCTCAGTTAAAAACCCATGACAGTAAAATACAGAACAAAGAAATCAGTCCGGTCTAGATCTCCTTGACGTCAATGCAGCATGTAAAAAACACAGCACAGTAAACGAAACAAGTTCATTAGGAAACATCTGCAGGTAAACAAGGGCAGGACATACTTGTGAAAAGTTCAGGGATTTTAGCAGCGGTACTAAAAATCGCTTTCTGGGCCTACTAAAATAATCACAAAACATTACAAAATGAAGGGTGCCCTCGGAGGCCTACTGACGCAGCCGCAGCCACCCTACTCTCAGAATGGGCCCACCCACTTGGAGAGGCCAAAAGATGTTGTAACAGGTTAAACCTAAACCTGGACAATAAAAACCTGTCATGCTGGGATCGCACCTGTAGTAAATATGGCTCTATACCCTGGACAGTCTTTAAAAGCATGTGACCCCACACCAAGGGTTTCTGCAACTCGAGCTGTTCTCTTGCGAACACCATCAACTACAACAGTATCAATTGCAAAACAACATCATACACAATAACAATACAGTACTTTCAAAGGAGTTACAAACACAGTCTTAAAGCTTCAAAACAATTGCAAGTCTAACTATTACTTAGTATCCACCTATACATTGAGCTCCAAAGAGCTGTATCATTGAATTCCAGAGATGGAGGTTTAAATACAGCTTGAACCCCAGGCAACACAGATCTCAAATGCTAGAATTGCGCGCTTTACATGTAAGATGTTAATGTGAAAATTGTGAGTTTCCAGGAATATGTGATTAAGAGCAAATAAAAAGTTACTGAGGTGATATGACACAGGGAAAAAGACATCATAAAATGCACTAAGGCCCAGATTTACGCTGATTTTGCGTGGGGTTGCATCACTTTACCGGCACAGCCTTGTCGCAAAATCCATTTTGGCATATACTAAACATTGATTTGAGTGACTTTGTGTGGTTTAGTAAATCCAAATGCCCGTAATGCAGGCACAGACGGTGCAGCATGGCACAAGGGTGACTGTGTTGGGGCTAGGAAGCACACAGTGCACCAGCACTAGAAGAGAAGTGAAGTGTGCCATATCTTAGTACATATGACACACTTCTGCTGTCTCCCTTGCTTCATTATGCTGCTTGAAATATTAGTTAAAAGCGATACCAAAGGGGATGATGGACGGAGCGTTAGAGCAAATCAAACACTCACCCCCAGTCAACTGATCTGGGTTTAATCCATCATCATTCTTTAGCTCACTCCACCACCCCAGTTCAGACATGGCCATATGCAAATCAGTCTGACCTCTGTACCTCATGGGAACAGTCCAGCCCGAACTGCCAAGCCATGTCTTCCCTGGACCGGAAACAAGCATCCTGGGACCGGTTTCGGGTTCATAACCCTCATCAGCCAGGCTATCTTGAATCCAGTGGCAAAGTGAGCAAGGGACCCACGTCTGGGCATACCCTGCCAACTTAGGGCGACCAAAGCGATACCAAAGGGGATGATGGACGGAGCGTTAGAGCAAATCAAACACTCACCCCCAGTCAACTGATCTGGGTTTAATCCATCATCATTCTTTAGCTCACTCCACCACCCCAGTTCAGACATGGCCATATGCAAATCAGTCTGACCCTGTGCCTCATGGGAACAGTCCAGCCCGAACTGCCAAGCCATGTCTTCCCTGGACCGGAAACAAGCATCCTGGGACCGGTTTTGGGTTTATAACCCTCATCAGCCAGGCTATCTTGAATCCAGTGGCAAAGTGAGCAAGGGACCCACGTCTGGGCATACCCTGCCAACTTAGGGCGAACAAAGCGATACCAAAGGGGATGATGGACGGAGCGTTAGAGCAAATCAAACACTCACCCCCAGTCAACTGATCTGGGTTTAATCCATCATCATTCTTTAGCTCACTCCACCACCCCAGTTGACATGGCCATATGCAAATCATTCTGACCCTGTGCCTCATGGGAACAGTCCAGCTCGAACTGCCAAGCCATGTCTTCCCTGGACCGGAAACAAGCATCCTGGGACCGGTTTCGGGTTCATAACCCTCATCAGCCAGGCTATCTTGAATCCAGTGGCAAAGGGAGCAAGGGACCCACGTCTGGGCATACCCTGCCAACTTAGGGCGAACAAAGCGATACCAAAGGGGATGATGGACGGAGCGTTAGAGCAAATCAAACACTCACCCCCAGTCAACTGATTTGGGTTTAATCCATCATCATTCTTTAGCTCACTGCACCACCCCAGTTCAGACATGGCCATATGCAAATCAGTCTGACCCTGTGCCTCATGGGAACAGTCCAGCCCGAACTGCCAAGCCATGTCTTCCCTGGACCGGAAACAAGCATCCTGGGACCGGTTTCGGGTTCATAACCCTCATCAGCCAGGCTATCTTGAATCCAGTGGCAAAGTGAGCAAGGGACCCACGTCTGGGCATACCCTGCCAACTTAGGGCGAACAAGCGATACCAAAGGGGATGATGGATGGAGCATTAGAGCAAATCAAACACTCACCCCCAGTCAACTGATCTGGGTTGCTCAAGCGCTCCGTCCATCATCCCCTTTGGTATCGCTTGTTCGCCCTAAGTTGGCAGGGTATGCCCAGACGTGGGTCCCTTGCTCACTTTGCCACTGGATTCAAGCTAGCTCTGGCTGATGACGGCTGAATAGCCAGAAACCGGTCCCAGGATGCTTGTTTCCGGTCCAGGGAAGACATGGCTTGGCAGTTCGGGCTGGACTGTTCCCATGAGGCACAGGGTCAGACTGATTTGCATATGGCCATGTCTGAACTGGGGTGGTGGAGTGAGCTAAAGAATGATGATGGATTAAACCCAGATCAGTTGACTGGGGGTGAGTGTTTGATTTGCTCAAGCGCTCCGTCCATCATCCCCTTTGGTATCGCTTTGTTCGCCCTAAGTTGGCAGGGTATGCCCAGACGTGGGTCCCTTGCTCACTTTGCCACTGGATTCAAGCTAGCCTGGCTGATGACGGCTGAATAGCCAGAAACCGGTCCCAGGATGCTTGTTTCCGGTCCAGGGAAGACATGGCTTGGCAGTTCGGGCTGGACTGTTCCCATGAGGCACAGGGTCAGACTGATTTGCATATGGCTATGTCTGAACTGGGATGGTGGAGTGAGCTAAAGAATGATGATGGATTAAACCCAGATCAGTTGACTGGGGGTGAGTGTTTGATTTGCTCAAGCGCTCCGTCCATCATCCCCTTTGGTATCGCTTTGTTCGCTCTAAGTTGGTAGGGTATGCCCAGACGTGGGTCCCTTGCTCACTTTGCCACTGGATTCAAGCTAGCCTGGCTGATGACGGCTGAATAGCCAGAAACCGGTCCCAGGATGCTTGTTTCCGGTCCAGGGAAGACATGGCTTGGCAGTTCGGGCTGGACTGTTCCCATGAGGCACAGGGTCAGACTGATTTGCATATGGCCATGTCTGAACTGGGGTGGTGGAGTGAGCTAAAGAATGATGATGATTAAACCCAGATCAGTTGACTGGGGGTGAGTGTTTGATTTGCTCAAGCGCTCCGTCCATCATCCCCTATGGTATCGCTTTGTTCGCCCTAAGTTGGCAGGGTATGCCCAGACGTGGGTCCCTTGCCCACTTTGCCACTGGATTCAAGCTAGCCTGGCTGATGACGGCTGAATAGCCAGAAACCGGTCCCAGGATGCTTGTTTCCGGTCCAGGGAAGACATGGCTTGGCAGTTCGGGCTGGACTGTTTCCATGAGGCACAGGGTCAGACTGATTTGCATATGGCCATGTCTGAACTGGGGTGGTGGAGTGAGCTAAAGAATGATGATGGATTAAACCCAGATCAGTTGACTGGGGGTGAGTGTTTGATTTGCTCAAGCGCTCCGTCCATCATACCCTTTGGTATCGCTTTGTTCGCCCTAAGTTGGCAGGGTATGCCCAGACGTGGGTCCCTTGCTCACTTTGCCACTGGATTCAAGCTAGCCTGGCTGATGACGGCTGAATAGCCAGAAACCGGTCCCAGGATGCTTGGTCCGGTCCAGGCAAGACATGGCTTGGCAGTTCGGGCTGGACTGTTCCCATGAGGCACAGGGTCAGACTGATTTGCATATGGCCATGTCTGAACTGGGGTGGTGGAGTGAGCTAAAGAATGATGATGGATTAAACCCAGATCAGTTGACTGGGGGTGAGTGTTTGATTTGCTCAAGCGCTCCGTCCATCAACCCCTTTGGTATCGCTTTGTTCACCCTAAGTTGGCAGGGTATGCCCAGACGTGGGTCCCTTGCTCACTTTGCCACTGGATTCAAGCTAGCCTGGCTGATGACGGCTGAATAGCCAGAAACCGGTCCCAGGATGCTTGTTTCCGGTCCAGGGAAGACATGGCTTGGCAGTTCGGGCTGGACTGTTCCCATGAGGCACAGGGTCAGACTGATTTGCATATGGCCATGTCTGAACTGGGGTGGTGGAGTGAGCTAAAGAATGATGATGGATTAAACCCAGATCAGTTGACTGGGGGTGAGTGTTTGATTTGCTCAAGCGCTCCATCCATCATCCCCTATGGTATCGCTTTGTTCGCCCTAAGTTGGCAGGGTATGCCCAGACGTGGGTCCCTTGCTCACTTTGCCACTGGATTCAAGCTAGCCTGGCTGAGGACGGCTGAATAGCCAGAAACCGGTCCCAGGATGCTTGTTTCCGGTCCAGGGAAGACATGGCTTGGCAGTTCGCGCAGGACTGTTTCCATGAGGCACAGGGTCAGACTGATTTGCATATGGCCATGTCTGAACTGGGGTGGTGGAGTGAGCTAAAGAATGATGATGGATTAAGATCAGTTGACTGGGGGTGAGTGTTTGATTTGCACAAGCGCTCCGTCCATCATACCCTTTGGTATCGCTTTGTTCGCCCTAAGTTGGCAGGGTATGCCCAGACGTGGGTCCCTTGCTCACTTTGCCACTGGATTCAAGCTAGCCTGGCTGATGACGGCTGAATAGCCAGAAACCGGTCCCAGGATGCTTGTTTCCGGTCCAGGGAAGACATGGCTTGGCAGTTCGGGCTGGACTGTTCCCATGAGGCACAGGGTCAGACTGATTTGCATATGGCCATGTCTGAACTGGGGTGGTGGAAGTGAGCTAAAGAATGATGATGGATTAAACCCAGATCTGTTGACTGGGGGTGAGTGTTTGATTTGCTCAAGCGCTCCGTCCATCATCCCCTTTAGTATCGCTTTGTTCGCCCTAAGTTGGCAGGGTGTGCCCAGACGTGGGTCCCTTGCTCACTTTGCCACTGGATTCAAGCTAGCCTGGCTGATGAGGGCTGAATAGCCAGAAACCGGTCCCAGGATGCTTGTTTCCGGTCCAGGGAAGAAATGGCTTGGCAGTCCAGGCTGGACTGTTCCCATGAGGCACAGGGTCAGACTGATTTGCATATGGCCATGTCTGAACTGGGGTGGTGGAGTGAGCTAAAGAATGATGATGGATTAAACCTCAGATCAGTTGACTGGGGGTGAGTGTTTGATTTGCTCAAGAGCTCCGTCCATCATCCCCTTTGGTATCGCTTTGTTCGCCCTAAGTTGGCAGGGTATGCCCAGACGTGGGTCCCTTGCTCACTTTGCCACTGGATTCAAGCTAGCCTGGCTGATGACGGCTAAATAGCCAGAAACCGGTCCCAGGATGTTTGTTTCCGGTCCAGGGAAGACATGGCTTGGCAGTTCGGGCTGGACTGTTCCCATGAGGCACAGGGTCAGACTGATTTGCATATGGCCATGTCTGAACTGGGGTGGTGGAGTGAGCTAAAGAATGATGATGGATTAAACCCAGATCAGTTGACTGGGGGTAAGTGTTTGATTTGCTCAAGCGCTCCGTCCATCATTCCCTTTGGTATCGTTTTGTTCGCCCTAAGTTGGCAGGGTATGTCCAGACGTGGGTCCCTTGCTCACTTTGCCACTGGATTCAAGCTAGCCTGGCTGATGACGGCTGAATAGCCAGAAACCGGTCCCAGGATGCTTGTTTCCGGTCCAGGGAAGACATGGCTTGGCAGTTTGGGCTGGACTGTTCCCATGAGGCACAGGGTCAGACTGATTTGCATATGGCCATGTCTGAACTGGGGTGGTGGAGTGAGCTAAAGAATGATGATGGATTAAACCCAGATCAGTTGACTGGGGGTGAGTGTTTGATTTGCTCAAGCGCTCCGTCCATCATCCCCTTTGGTATCGCTTTGTTCGCCCTAAGTTGGCAGGGTATGCCCAGACGTGGGTCCCTTGCTCACTTTGCCACTGGATTCAAGCTAGCCTGGCTGATGACGGCTGAATAGCCAGAAACCGGTCCCAGGATGCTTGTTTCCGGTCCAGGAAGACATGGCTTGGCAGTTCGGGCTGGACTGTTCCCATGAGGCACAGGGTCAGACTGATTTGCATATGGCCATGTCTGAACTGGGGTGGTGGAGTGAGCTAAAGAATGATGATGGATTAAACCCAGATCAGTTGACTGGGGGTGAGTGTTTGATTTTCTAAAGCGCTCCGTCCATCATCCCCTTTGGTATCGCTTTGTTCGCCCTAAGTTGGCAGGGTATGCCCAGACGTGGGTCCCTTGCTCACTTTGCCACTGGATTCAAGCTAGCCTGGCTGATGACGGCTGAATAGCCAGAAACCGGTCCCAGGATGCTTGTTTCCGGTCCAGGGAAGACATGGCTTGGCAGTTCGGGCTGGACTGTTCCCATGAGGCACAGGGTCAGACTGATTTGCATATGGCCATGTCTGAACTGGGGTGGTGGAGTGAGCTAAAGAATGATGATGGATTAAACCCAGATCAGTTGACTGGGGGTGAGTGTTTGATTTGCTCAAGCGCTCCATCCATCATCCCCTTTGAGATATCGCTTTGTTCGCCCTAAGTTGGCAGGGTATGCCCAGACGTCGGTCCCTTGCTCACTTTGCCACTGGATTCAAGCTAGCCTGGCTGATGATGGCTGAATAGCCAGAAACTGGTCCCAGGATGCTTGTTTCCGATCCAGGGAAGACATGGCATGGCAGTTCGGGCTGGACTATTCCCATGAGGCACAGGGTCAGACTGATTTGCATATGGCCATATCTGAACTGGGGTGGTGGAGTGAGCTAAAGAATGATGATGGATTAAACCCAGATCAGTTGACTGGGGGTGAGTGTTTGATTTGCTAAAGCGCTCCGTCCATCATCCCCTTTGGTATCGCTTTGTTCGCCCTAAGTTGGCAGGGTATGCCCAGACGTTGGGTCCCTTGCTCACTTTGCCACTGGATTCAAGCTAGCCTGGCTGATGATGGCTGAATAGCCAGAAACCGGTCCCAGGATGCTTGTTTCCGGTCCAGGGAAGACATGGCTTGGCAGTTCGAGGCTGGACTGTTCCCATGAGGCACAGGGTCAGACTGATTTGCATATGGCCATGTCTGAACTGGGGTGGTGGAGTGAGCTAAAGAATGATGATGGATTAAACCCAGATCAGTTGACTGGGGGTGAGTGTTTGATTTGCTCAAGCGCTCCATCCATCATCCCCTTTGGTATCAGCTTTGTTCGCCCTAAGTTGGCAGGGTATGCCCAGACGTGGGTCCCTTGCTCACTTTGCCACTGGATTCAAGCTAGCCTGGCTGATGATGGCTGAATAGCCAGAAACCGGTCCCAGGATGCTTGTTTCGGTCCAGGGAAGACATGGCTTGGCAGTTCGGGCTGGACTGTTCCCATGAGGCACAGGGTCAGACTGATTTGCATATGGCCATGTCTGAACTGGGGTGGTGGAGTGAGCTAAAGAATGATGATGGATTAAACCCAGATCAGTTGACTGGGGGTGAGTGTTTGATTTGCTCAAGCGCTCCGTCCATCATTCCCTTTGGTATCGCTTTGAAATATTAGTTAATCGCCTCTTAAAATCTCAGCTTTGTTATTGATCCTCTACTGGTAGGGTCTAACCTTGGTGGCTTTTCCTAATGCAGAGCTTTTACGGAGCTGAGGAAAAATCGAATCAACAGCTGCCTGAAGCTCAACTCAGAGAAGACAGAAGTCCTCGTACTCGGAACCACCCCGTCAGCATGGACCAACACCTGGTGGCCCACAGCACTCAGCAGCCCTCCGACCCCCACGGACCAAGCCAAAAACCTCAGCATCATACTCGACTCCTCCCTCTTCATGAACAAGCAGGTCAACGCCGTCGCATCCAGCTGCTTCAACACCCTCCGCATCCTTCGAAAGACCTTCAAATGGATCCCCCCCCCCAAGTCAAAGAAGACAGTCACCCACGCACTCATAACCAGCAGATTGGACTACGGAAACGCCCTCTACGCCGGCATCAACAAGTCTCTACTCCGCAAGCTCCAGACGATACAGAACACCGCAGCCAGACTCATCCTCGGGATCCCCCGACACGAACACATCAGCCAACACCTATTGAAGCTCCACTGGCTCCCTGTCGAGAAGAGAGTCACTTTCAAGATACTCACCCATGTCTACAAATGCCTCCACAACACAGGACCCCAATACCTTAATGAGAGAATCGCCTTCCACGCACCCAAAAGAAACCTCCGCTCCACCAACCTCGCCCTTGCCGAAATCCCGGGCGTCCGCAGAGCCAGAACAAGGGGAAGAGCCTTCTCCCACATCGCGGCAAAGACCTGGAACGAGCTCCCTATCGACATCAGACACGCCCCCTCCCTGAACACCTTCAGGAAGGCCCTCAAGACCTGGCTCTTCGACTGAACGGAACTGCTGCCCCTCCCCCCCCCCAGCGCCTTGAGACCCCCACGGGTGAGTTGTGCGCTTTAAAACTGTCGCGATTGCGTGAGGACGGACCGGGAGCAACGAACTACAAGGATGGCCGCCGGCTTAGAACACGCAGGTGCGGGAACAGGTCAGGCAAGTTAAAGCCCGGCCTCCCTCAAGCAGCAGCGCTTCGCGTTCTAGTGTGTTGCGGTGGTCCGATTTCCGTCTTGCCTGTTTTCTTCTGGGTCGTCGCGCTCCTCGTGTTGGTCTCGGCGTGGTGCGGCGTTTCTCCTGTCGGGTCGTCTTTCCTTGGCGAGCCTTAGGACATCGTTCCAGTTTCCTGCAAGGACAACAGAGATAACAGACAAGACAAAGCAGAATTATTGTTTATCACGGTAACAGCCCCTCGCGCTGACATGTTAATTTAGTATTTATTGTTTATATCGCTTACCTGGTCCTGTGCTCTTGGCGCTGTGGGGATCCGCTCCGTCTATTAGGATCTATTGAAAAAAAGAAGACAGTTATTTACCTGAGTATAAGGTTTATATCATTTACGAAATACATCTGTTCAAGACCGTTATTGGGGGATTGTTTCCACGAGCTATACTTGATGTATAGGTAGGCACATACATAGTCTCTCTTACCTATTGTGTCACTTCATTCCTAAAAGGGGCCCCTTTCACTTACTTCTCTTTATTATTTCTTCTAGCATCAGATGCAAGCTTTAAACTCGGTTATATTCTCACTACCAGTTTATTGAAGAAGGGATACCCTAAGGTAGGGAAGAGAGACATAACAAGAAATACAGAAGAGCCAGCATATGTTTCTGCTTTCTAACTTGCGTACTGACTCTCTTCTACACACAGCCTCTTGCCTTGTCCTGACGGATCCTGTGGTGGTCTGAGTTCCGAAGCGGAGTTCTTCCCCTTTTTTCCTTGTTTTGTTTCCCTTATTCCCCGGGTTACCATTGCCACCTTGATATTGTCAGGTGCAATAGGTGACTTAGAGAAGTCGTGGACCTTACTTCAAATTCGTGACGTTCCTGCGGAAACATAGGTGAGATTCTTACAAAAACTCCCTGATTGATTGATTGATTGATTGATTGATTGAGTAGCCTTTTGCTCCTGGTAGGCACATTTGGCAGGACTGCACATGTGTGCTTACACTTTGCGTCTGACCAAGTTACGTGCATTGGATCTGAAACCAGTTTGTCAATTCTTCCAGGTCCCTAAGTGGTGATTAGTGGTAATGCCCACATCAATAGTAACAGAGCGGTTTGCAAGCTGGTCCACACACGACGAGGCAGGACAGAGGAGCCGCTTTCCAGAGTGCTCCTGTCTAGTTGTGATGGCAATAGGGAGGACAAGTGTGCCATGATAGAACTTTACAAGATATTACTTTCTGTACAGCTTTTCAGAACATGACATGACATCCAGAAACTGTCACAGCTGCGGGGCGTGGAATAGCCTATTTTTAAAAGAAATGTAATGGGATTTAAAAAAATTACGTTTTTAGAGTGCTATTTGGTTTCTATGCATCTTGTGGGTATTTCTTCATCAGAGGGCATATTTTGTGTAAAAAAAAGTAACTAGAGATAGTGGCAGCATTCTGATTCAAGCAGAAAATTTTTCACTCCAAGACAGTTTCTATGTAAACCTGTGTTCTGCAGGCAAAAATGAAGCAAAATTATTATAACACAAAATGGTGTGAAATTTCATGAATATCACATAATGCAAAATTCAGGAAATTTGCACATTTCGCCAGTGTAATTAATATTTCACCCAGACCTGTCAATCAGCCTCTCAAATTCTTCCCTTCATTAACCCTCTAAACACGTTAGCAGACAGCTGTGGCCACCAAAGACTTTAACACAGAGCTCTGGGATCCAGCTGGTGCAGCATTATCCCACACAAAATGTGCACATTCACATCAACAAAAGGGATGGGCAACTTTATGAGAGATCCATTCAGACACTTTGCACATTCTTTAAACTGTGATATCTTCACAATCCATAAAGCTGGTAAAGAAATGGTTGGCTAAAATAGGCTACCCACTACTGTGTAAAATGCAGCGGAGGCAAGTAGAACACCACTTGGTACCTCTTTACCTTTTTTTGCTCTGGCATTATCCAATGCCTTTTGATTTAGCTAAAAGTAAATGCAAAATATACTTGATTATAAGAGGCTTATATTTCAGCCTTTCATTTTTGTGTAATTCTCATTTTCTTCCGCCCAATACATCACATAGCATGGGGATAATGAGACATTCTACTTCAGCTATTGGCCAGCTTCACTATGAGTGAAGGCATTCTAACCTCACACAAGAAGCACATCCAGACACAAAGTAGCTCCACTCAGTATCAGGAATTACTATGGCAAAGTGTGATTTTAGAGGCAAACATTTTTTGCTTCTAGCCAATGTTGTTTTCAAAGATTGACAAGAGCCTGGCAGCTTCCCTAAAAAATAACATTTTGCAATAAACCATGACAAAACGAGCATTGAAAAAGGCAAAAAACTAGCATCTAATGCCTGACCTATTGGTTTTTCCAATGCTTGGTTATTCTGTTGCGTTGTACTCTGTCTCGTTTCCCCACTCCCAAATCGCTAGCACAGTGGGTAATGGAATGGACATGGCTATGCTATGGCTGTTGTGCTTTCGCGCAGCCATCCAGGCAAAAGCGGAAAAATACAATCCCATGCAACCTGTTGGTCATCCATGTTGGGTGGGGCATCTGGCTGCAAGGATGGTGGGTGAAATAAAACCACGTGGGGCTGGGCCAAATTGCAAAGTTGCCTAAATTGAACCAACTATCCTTGTATAAAACTTCGCTCACGGCTTCCAATGCACACAAAAGCCTCAGGATAGATAAATACAAACATGAAGTGTAACAGAACTGAAGGCGGCAGGGCATCTCCCGCTACAGATAGTGCTTTCAGTAGTGAGGGTGTGACATCGGCAGTGATTAGGTCAAAATAGAAACTAGTGAGACGTTATGCAATCAGACCAGAAACAAGTTTCAAAATCTAACTGAGCGCCTTTTGAAGTGCAGGCCAGTGCCTTTGTACCATTACTAGTGATAATAGCAGGTTTAAAACAAAAAAAAATGCACAGATTGTAACATATTCTCCCCGTGAAAATAAACTACATATCTAATAAAAACTTGAGATGGTTTCTAATAAGAAAAAATGGCCAACACATATGCTGCCTCCAATTCACCATAAAAGTATCAAATGTACAATTGGCCAGAATCACAAAAGGTCCACGTGGTGTATGGGTAAGATCTC
Organism: Calotriton arnoldi; assembly: GCA_963921515.1. NCBI lineage: Eukaryota > Metazoa > Chordata > Amphibia > Caudata > Salamandridae > Calotriton > Calotriton arnoldi. The sequence continues at coordinate 646,377 of CAWUFW010002084.1, read as the reverse complement.
TTATCCCACTATATGGACTATTAGTGTCTCTGTTCCTCCTGATGCATTCCTGCATTCAAAACGAGAAACCATCACCCACCCTTAGGAGGCATGCTTCATCATAGGGTTCCTCCTCACACCCAGTGAGGCCTGTGTAGGAAAGTAGGATCTGCTTCTTATGGTTACCCCCACTTTTTGCTTGATGTGATGCTGTTTTTGACTAATCTGACTGGGATCCTGCTAATCAGGACCCCAGTCTATCTGCTTTCTCCTAAAAACTGTTGTATATGTACTTAGGTACACCACAGATTGGATACTGGGGTACCCTTGTCAGTCCCTAGTATATGGTACCCATGTACCCAGGGCATAGGTACACCAGAGGTCTCCCAAGGGCTGCAGCATGTATTATGCCACCCATGCGAGACCATTCAAAATGGAACTACAGGCCTGCCATTGCAGCCTGTGTAAGTTGGTGCATGCACCACTTACAAAAGATATAGGTTTACTATATCTAAGGGTCACTGCACTTAAAACCTATAAGTCACCCCTATAGCAGGCCTTTGCAATCCTAAGGACAGGGTGCCTGGTTCTAAGTGAGAGCGTGCCCCTGCATGAGGATGCCCCTGCATGAGCAGGACTCCCCTGCAGCTTACGGAGTCCATTCTCCCGGGTTGTCAGTGAAGCAGCCATATACTAATATAGAGGGCATTACGTGACCGCGCGACGACCATCTCGAAAACGGCTGCAACGAACCCTATCATGTTTGGCATCAAACATGTTGAAATCATACCCCCACACTGTTACCGGTGTGGGAGGTATGATTCCACCCACCGAGAGAGCCCTCCGTTAGGCTCTCAGTATTCCCGGTACCAGCCTTCTAGTCTCGGACAGCACAAAATGGTTGCTGCTGACCAGAGACACATTTCTGCCCTCCTGCTGTGGAGCCAATCTCGAGCAGAGGAAGGCAGGACAATAGGCATCCTGTCACAGGGAGGTGTGACCACCTCACAGACAGGATTTAGTATATTAGGGCTGGGTGGGTGCGCTTGCCAGCGTCTGAAAGTCTGCATGAGGGGCACATTTGGTGTCCCTGTGCATAGTCCAGTTCAAACCAGTCCTGGGAGCTGTTGGCTCCCGCTCTGGCATGAAAGTGGACAAAGGACATTGGAGTAACCTCCCCTGTTTCCAGACCCTCCCCAGGCAGGTGCCCCTGAATCTTCTCAACCCTTTCCTTAGGGTACTTAAGGGCTTACCTGGGTGTAGGTCCCTAGATTTGACGTGGACAAGATTCAGAACTGAAACCACTGCAATTCGACCGTCTGGGCACTCTGGACTTCGCAGGACTTTGTTTGGGCCTGACTTCGTCTCCCTCTCAGTCTGCTGCCACATCTGTGCCTGTGCACCATACAGGATCCGTGTAGGGTCATGGAGCATCCAAGACACCTGAAGATAATCTCCCTTGGAGTGAAGGAGTCACTCCCCTGCATTTGTAGGCACCGCAACATTGCTGACCGGTCTGCTGATCCCAAGCTCCTACGGACTCTGAAGGGTTCAACAACACAGGAGGTGGGTTTCTACGTCCCTCGAGGTCCGAGCTGCCCTCTCACCCAGTTTGAGGTCAGAATTTCTCATGGGGGCTGCAATACCCGAACCCTGTGCACCGCATACTTTTGCAAGTGCAAATGCTTGTTGGCAATTCTGCAGTAAGTGCATTGGGCTCCAAGTAGCCCCAACCTCTGGCAACTTCTCCTGCAAAGATCTTCAACCACATCGCACCGTGTGCTCCGTGGCCTATTGTTTTGTAAAGCTGCCCGAGGTCCTCCTGTGACTCCAGTGTCTTCGACCTGTGGGTCCCGTGGAGAGTCAACTACATCTTTTTTGGGCTCCCCTGATTGCTCTGGGCTTGCCCTGACTCCACTGCTTGTGGTGAGCCTCCTGGACCTCGTTGGTCCTCTTTCTGCAACTTCTTGACTTCCTGCGTGGGTTGCTTTTGCCAAGGCTTGTTGGGGCTCCCGCCAGACACCGACCCCTCAGCACTCGACATCCTTCGTGAAACAGCTCGTATCCGGCTCCTGGTCATCCTCAGCGTCACCTGGTCCCCACAGCTGCAGAGTCGAGGTCATCGACATCTATCCTGAAGCACCCGACATCGGTGGGCATTCGTCTACCTAGCCCCTGGTCACTCTCAAGTGACCCAGACTCTGTTCCCTCTGCTTTCAGGTAGTCTTCTTCAAGAATCCATGTTTGGATTCCCACGGACACTTTCGCCTCTTTCAGCAGCGGCACTTTCCTGAAGTCCTCCATTGGGTTTGACGGCGGTTTCCGACGCCACGTCACACCTATGCGTCCGGCTTCCCTGGGATAGGTAACTTGGGTACCACGGTATTCACGGGTGGGGTGGCTCTCCAACCTTCTGCCTTTCACGGGGTTTCTTCAGTGTCCACTGGGAAGGGTCCTTAATCTTTAAAAATCCAACCGCGACTTGCACATAGACTTGTACGGAGCACGCGGCCATGTACTCACACTGCACATGCTCTCCGTGGGGTCCCTATCTACTCGCCTTGGGTGGTTCCTTGGGGTCCCAGCAATTCTACGTCCTCTTGACATTGTCCTGACTCGAGTCGTGGTTCTTACACCACTTTTGTAGTATATGGTTCGGTCCCCCCCCGGGGCCCGCTGTGTATTAGTGCTATTTACAGTCATTTCATTGCTATAGTATTGTGTGCTTTGTGTATATCTCCGTGTGAGAGATACTGTAAAGTACTAAATAGTGTTCTATAATAAATACATATTTTTATAAATACTTTGTGTGGTTCTTTTTCATTTAATCTATACTATAAGATTGCATGCTGGTAAAACAAGCTGCTTCACACTCCTTTAAGACTAAGCCTGAAGGCTGCTCTCCACAGCTACAACTTGGATAGCTTTCTAAGGTTGTCTGAGACCTCTTAAATCACCATAAGGGTTGTCTGGACTGGTGCAAGGTGCCCAATTACATTAGTGGACATCATATACCAGGCCAGCCTCTCACAGCCTGGTTCTAGCAGGGGGGCAGGATGGGCCAGGCCCACCCAAACATGACCTTTGCCCACCCAGTCACGGCAGAAGAGGCCATGGAGAAGGCACCTGTTAAGTGCTTCCTCCATGTCAAACATTGTGATGTTTTTCATTGTCTTACTTTAATTATCAGTCAGGGGCCATTAAGGAACCCCTAGAAACATTTTAAAGCGCATTGTAGAAAACACCGGCTTTAGTTGTTTTCCCTATTTTTGTACTAGCTGAGACTTTAAAATGCTGGTCATGTTGGTAAAAAAAAACGCCCAATTGGGAACCCTACCTGGTCTCTCCTGGCAAACTGCAATTGGGTGGTGTGTGTTGAGGGTAGAGGTGGGCGAGCCAACAAATTAACAGGGAGAGCCGAGCTAAGGGTCTGGCTTGGCTCTTAAAGTCAGTGTACGAGCAAAGCCCTGAAAATGTTTGCCTTGTAAATCATACAACAAACATCACATAAAATATGATAAAGTCTCTTCAAAATTCAAAAAAGTGTATTTCTTTAACACATGGAAGCATTGACATTAAAATGCCACATTATACCACTGCAGTGAGAATTGATAAGTTATTAGAATTGATGCATTTTTAAACATGAAAATGCAGTCATTCCTGCCCCAGTCCATACACTGGTGAAAGTGCCATCAGTGAACCAAGAGGCAAGAGTGTTGTCACATGGACCCTGTATGTGGTCCAGATTATTATAGAGCACCATTAGTCTATTAAATCAAACACAATAGTTTTTTTGGGATAGTTTGTTTTCTGATTCACGTATTTGAACGTGCTTTCATGTGCAAATATGAAAGAAAACACATTTTGGTGAAATAAAATATTTGCCGAAGGCCACACAATTTAAGTGGGGAAGCTGCAATATATCCAGGTTTTATGGCTTCACTTTGTACAGCCACTAAACAGTTATGTGTCTCTCCTTTTTATGTTAATGCTTTGTTTTTACCTCTTTTGCTGTTTTCTGCAGTTTGTATATAGTATGAACTCAACCTGGAGGTAATAAAGCGCTTTACATGAACACCAGTTACATTACACAAGGTCATATTAATTTCTTTTAGGCACCAAAGATTTGCCCAGAATCCCAGGATGTTGAGCCAATGTCCAGATTCAAACCTGGCTGGTTCACTTCCAAAATTGAAAGCTCTGGCAATAACACCACATACTGGGTAGATTCAGGGTGGTAGACAGAAAGTACATGAAAGCTCGGCTCGTTATGGGCTCAAAGTTCCAACAAGACCTCGTCCTAAGCCAGAGCCAGGCTTCAGGCTTAAGCCCGGCTCAAGTTTTCAGTGGGTCCCCCATCTCTAGTTGAGAGAGTGAGCACAGAGGTTTACCTGCCAATAATGAAGCAGGTACCGTGACACCAGGGTCCAGGCCTGTCAACAGCCTTCTGCACCTCAATTATGGTCTGTGTAGGGGTTCTGAGAGTGTTTATTTAGTTTAGTTTGTGTAAGATGCGCACAGTAATATACTGTAGGATGGGGCATGCATTATACTATTCAGATAGTGGCAGTGCCTGCCTCACCGGATGAGCAGCCACGAGGGCGAGGGAATCTTAAATGCCACCCCATTACCTAAGAATTAATGTGGAATTACAATGCCAAATAAAGTAAGGGCCTGATTCACAAAGGCAAATGTACACTTTTGTGTAAGTTTACCATTTTATTTTTATTCACAAACTATGATTTTATTTTTACTAACAGTCATTTTAGGACTCCGGAGATGCTGCAGTCAGGGTGGAGCACTCCGCACATGAAAAGATAGGACAGGCCTATCTTTTTATGTGCAGAGTCTACCTTTGTGAATCAGGCGCTAAGCATGTCTGTCTGTTTTCTGCCAGATGCTGTGATAAAGTAAATAACCGTGTTATCTCAACTAAGATATAGTGTTGGGCTGAATTTATTCTCACCAGTACGGCAGAGTTACAGATGTGAGCATTTCATATTCTGATATCTTGTTACATTACATTTCACATTCCTAGGTTATAGTCCGGACACTGGAATTATCCAATTTTATGCCTGTCGTGTTTTCCACAAAGTTATGGATTTGCTCCATTTGCCACATAATCTAGCATCTGCTTACTGATTAATCTGCAGATTTAAAAAAAAATTCTAGTTTAAAGGGATCAAACGTTACTAGAAAATGCTGCAACACATATTGCAGTGCAGTTGAAGGCCCTTTGCAAAGGTTGACAGGTCACTTTTCAGTTGCTTATTGCAATACTTGTGTGTTAAACTTGCACTAATGAGGTGCAATCTAGGCCCAGACAATGTTAACAAATGTAAAAAATAAAAGACAAAATAATGAAGTAATACTATCACAAAATGTTTCCGTATTACACAACATAATTTGCCTTTTCCTGCACAAATTCAGTAGACCTGGTTATAGTGATACTCTTTGTCTAATCATATCTACTTGCAATGGGACTGATCATAATTCCATTCAATTAATGGCTACCACAGGTTATGCAATGTGGCATGATAGGCACACGGTGGCAATAATGCTCATTATCTAGACTTACCTCAGAACTAAATAACCCACACCAAGAACCTTCGGATCGTCATCGACTGCAAACTCAACATCACAGCCCAAGTCAATTTCATCAATGCCTTATGCTTCCACATACTGAAGATGCTGAGGAAGATGTTCAAATGGCTCTTAGTCAACACCCAGAAAATCATCACCCACACTCTTGCCACCAGCAAACTAGACTACAAGAATACCCTCTATGCTGGGCTCAACAAGCATCTCATCAGGAGGCTGCAAAACATCCAGAACTTGGCAGCCAGAATAACTCTCAACCTTCCACGACAATCATACATCTCACCTCACCTCAAGGAGCTACACTGGCTACCCATACACAAATAAGCACATTTCAAACTCATCACCCAAACTTTCAAGGCACTCTGGCCCAGCATACCTCAACAATACCACCTGCTTTCACAATCCTTCCAGACACCCCAGCTCGGCAAGACTCCTATTTGTACACATCCCAAGCATACAGAAAACCAGATCTGGTGGTTGAGCCTTCTCCTACATTGCTCCTAAAGCATGAAATGATGTGCTGTTACACATTCAAGCCTCCTCCTCACTTTTTTTGAATTCCACAAGAAGCAAAAGACCTGCTTTTTCGAGTAGTGACATTAGGAACTAGGCTTGGGTAATCTTACTCCTGCTCAGTGCCAGGAAACCCTCCTGGGTGAGAGTGCGCTTTACAAATCAAAATAACATAACATAACCAGAGAGAAGCAAATGCACTTTATGGAGCATTTAGTTCATACTGGTACAAAACCCAACCATGGCTGGAGTATTCTGTTAGTCTGGATGATTGCTTTTGTTTTCCATGTTGTGTGCCTGTTTGCCACTGCGCCTGCATCTCTAAGATGGGATGGGCTCAGAGGCCTAATGATTCCCTCATTTGTGTGAAGTCAAGCCCCATACAAATGAGGTAATGCCTCCTGAAGATAGCACTGGCTATACTTGTGTTCCAGCACTATCAGTATTACAGAAGGTGCTGCACAAGCATCTGAAGCCCTACTGTAACAGGGCTGCTCTGTGTAATATGCCCCGAGAAGGTTACCTGTTTTTCTGCAATTAACGGTTTAACACTGGTCAGGCATGAAAACTGCTCCTTGAAGTCAACAGTACTGCTTTCTTTTTTCCAAATGTGTTTCTGTTTTTTAAACTTTTTATCTATGAAAGTACACCCCAAAAAATGACAGGAAAATAAACAGTTTCAAAGTTCACTGTGTGCAAAGAAAGTGGTGTTGGTGCAAATTGCAAGGAATAAGAAGCCAGCAGTGGCAGCCGGCATGGCTCACTGGAGGGTCGCAGGGGGGGGGGGGGGGCGGGTTTGGGGTCGTGCATATTAAAAAAATACTAAAATATAAACTTAACTTACCTTGCCGCCGGGTCCCGCGTCTCTGCTCCTGCTCTCCTCGTGAAACTCGAGAAACAGGAAGCAGGCCCCACTGACCAATCACAACGCTGCAAAAGCGTTGTGATTGGTAAGCACCCAGGCTCCCCTGACCAATCACAACGCAGTGCAGTGTTGTGATTGGTTTTGAGCATCCTGGTTTGACGCTCAACCAGGGAATGGGGGTCTGGCTTGTTCTCCATGCAGACTGTAATGCAGCCTGCATGGTGAACGGGGAAAGTGCGCATGACAGGTTTGGGCAGCCCGAGAGGGTCGACCAAACAGCCATTGTGCACTTAGGAGTGGGCAAACCACTCCTTTCCTGTCCTGCTCCGAGAGCAGAGCAGCCCCGCCTACCCGCAAAGCAGAATGAAGCATAAAATGATAATTAAGAGCTCTAAGTTATTATCATTTTATGTTTCTTCTTCGCACTGCTTAAAAGCAGTGGGGCGATGCTCCTCCGCCATAGTGGAGGAGCCGCCACTGGTTGCCAATCTTCCTAGTGCGAAATGTCAAGGCATAGGTGTGGTAACAGGGACCTCCTTAAGCTTGAACTACTATTACAAACTGCTTGGAATCCTGTCTCTTGTGGTGAGGCCTGACCAACTGGAAATTGTAAGGGTTGCGGCTGATGAGTATAAACATCAGCTCTTACTCTCAAATAACTCTCTACGTACACTGTACGCCTCTTTCGAAGAAGATTTGATGTAAATCTAGGGCTTGTAGGCTACCTCCAGAATTGGCAAAATTGGGTCCACATTGGTCCACCCGAATGTACCCATGGCCCATCCAGATTAGAATTCCTGGAACCCGGCCCCCTCATACCACTTACAGAAGCTAGTGGTGTGGGCTACAACTTCTCCATTAGGGCAAAGAGCACTTTGAAGGATGGGCAAGTGGGTCCCTTTATAAGCTGATGGTGTGGGTGAGTGGTGCAGTTTGGAAATATGAAGCAGTTGTGAGTAAAACTATCTCTTGGTGGAAGAAGAAACAACTTTATTCTGTGTCTCCAAGGGATGTGGTTAAAACTAATAACACTATCAGAAATTGCCTAGCCAAAAGGTAAGTCTTCAGCTTTTTCCTGAAGCTTAAGAGTTTAAGTGCAAGCCTGATGTCTAGATGCAGGGAGTTTCTTAATAAGGGTCCCTGTACTGAGAATGATCAACCCCATGATGCAATGAGATTATATTTGGGGACCAGAATCTTTTCCTATATTTTGCCATGAATGTTTTAAGTAAGGCACGTGGAGATTGACTTTGAAGGTCAAATAACTCACATGGTCCACACTATATATAACCTCAAATAACCAAATAAATACCAAGCGTTGGCAAAACTGATAGGCCTGGTTATAATGTATCAACGAATGTAAGCACAGGCATTGACAAAAGCTGTTTGTATACATTGTATGAACAGATGTTGTTTATCACATTAGAGCCTGTCCTACTGGCTTTGACAATGCTGGCAAAATGTTGCAAAAATATTGCTTTCTGAGTTGAATTCATACCGGAGAAAAAAAACTGAATGTGACAAACAGCATAGTTTAATTTATTTTTCAGATTTAGAATAATTCCTAATGCGTACTAAATGGAAGCACTTCCTGGAAGGTGGAATAATGCAGCACAAGCTGATAGCATGAGGTGAGAGAGTGATACTCCTGTGGGTGGAGCCAAGCCATAGCCCACTCTATACATATTTTAAAGAATTGCTAAAAATATGTCATCAGACAACTGCACTGGTGAATCAGACCTGAAAAAATGAAGTTTACCTCATAGATAAGTCATTATTCTGAAAAAGTTAGAATAGCAATGCACTAATATTTGGTGCATTTTGTCATCCACAGACATACTACTTTGGAAGTAATTTGGAATATGTGGGAATGCTATTTTTGAATTAAGAGAAAAGTACCAAGTTTCGCGCCTATTAATACCAGAGCACAAGCAAAAGGCTGTTGCTAATTTTACGCCAATAATTGCGGGAAAACAGACAAAAACAATGACTGTACATCTATCGCTAGTTTTGCGGTAATGTCATGACAACTGGTTGTAGTAATGGTATTACCAGATTGTGATATAACAGCGGTAGGTGGCAAAACAAATAACAGGGATCACAACTTAGGGCTCTGAGAAATAGGAAGTCACTGGGGGAATCAGTAATTTGAGTCCCAATTCTTTCCAGTGTTTCACCCTTAGGCCCTCCATGCTTCTAGCACGCAAAGTCCCTGAGTAAGTGCTATGGGGTAGTAAGGAGGTTGTAGTGTTCCGGAAAGGGTACCATTAGGGGTAGAAAGGGGCTTTTAGGGTTCAGGGAAGGGTAGTGTTAAGGGGTAGTAAGGAGTTTTTATGACTCTGTGAAGGCTAACGTTATAGGGTAGTAAGAGCTTTTTAGGGTTCAGGCAAGGGTAGCGTTAAGGGGCAGCTGGAGCATTTTAGAGTTCAGGGAACTGTAGCATTAAGGGGTAGTAAAAGGTTTTAAAGATCAAGGAAGGGTTGTGTTTAGGGGTAGTAAGGAGTATAAAGGGTCATGGAAGAGTAGCATTAAGAGGTTGTAAGGGTTTTTTTAGGGTTCAAGAATGGGTAGCGTGAAGGGGTAGTAAGGGCCTTTATGGTTCAGGGATAGGTGGAGTTAAGGGTAATATGAGTTTGCAGGGCTCAGGGAAAGGTAGCTGTAAGGGGTTGAAACTGATTTTTAGGGTTACTGGAAGGATAGTAATATTTTTAGTAAGTATTTTTAGGAATTAGGGAAGGACTAGTAAAGGGTTCTTAGGGTTCATGGAAGGGTAGCTTTAATGAGTAGTTAGGAGTTTTTAAGGTTTCAAGAAAGGGTAGTGTCAAGGGGTAGTAAGGGGTTTTTAGGGTTCAGGGATGGGTAGCAACAAGGGGTCGTAAGGAGATTTTAGGGTTCAGGAAGGTTAGAGTTAAGGGTCAGTAAGGGGTTTTGGGTTCAAGGAAAGATAGTGTTAAGGGATAGGAAGGAGTTTGTAAGAATTAGGGAATGGTAGTGTTAAGGAGCATTTGGGCTTTTAATTTAAAATTACAGCATGTTAAATAAGTAAATTAATTTAATAAATAAAAATATCAAATTTGATGTAAATAAAATATAATATTAGTATTTTTAAAATATATATATATATATATATATATTAAAATGAATAATTCAATGAACTTTTGGGAGCTAATGAGCTTTAAAATAGTCTCTCCAGTCAATGAATCTTAAAACAAGGCATTAGACAGAAAAAACATCACTCTCTCAAGGAGTGCAACATTAAATTATTTCTGGAGTTGATGATGGAAACGGAAGGAGGGAGGTGGCTGGGACTGCAACACATTCCTCCTGACTGCCCTCCCAGCATCTGTGCCGCTGCCACCGAAAAACATACACCATGATTATCTAATTATCTAGGAGACATATAGCACTGTAGTGGCATGTGTGTGATCTAAAGGTCGAGGTCTGTTGTAGCACTATAGCTAGACTTGATAAAGAGCTCTGGCTCACACAACTTGATGCATAAATGATTACAGCTGATGGAGGGTAAGTACTTTTTCTGTGGAACCCCACAATTTCTACCCAAACAAATCATGTATTCCTATCCAGCAACACATGAGCAGTGCCAAAGCTCTGTGAACGGCACCAAATACCCTCTCTGTGGTATCCCTGAAAGCTCTTTTTTATTCAAGGATTTACTTATGCTAGAGGGAGGTAACATATCTTAACTCCTCCCCTGTGGTACCACAGTCCCCGGGGATGCAGGAGGTAAGTATTCCCCAGACACTGGTAATGACTAAATGTTCCTTCGCGAAATTTAAGCTCTCTCCAACAGATGATTAAATGGTAGGGAACATTTTTTCTGGCCACAATTTAAAATAACAAGTGATAAATAAATTCCAGGACCCCGCATGAATTACCTGTTTCTATCATCACTGTGACTGGGGTATACTGGGTTCTTAATTGTTTATAAAACACCATGAGACCAACTGTAGTGTGTCATTGCTATATTCATACAATAAACAATTATAAATGTAGTCACAAGTAAATTCACACCTACACTTAGTTCATTATCAAGGCAAATTTGTAGAAAGTACCAGAAACCTGGGACTGGTGCCATGGTGCCAGGAGTGCTCACGCTTCAACAAACTTCAAATGATTAAAGTTTGTGTTTGCCTACTGAGATATGGCCACCTGACCTTAAAATACACAAACATTTTTGGGTCATGTAGATTACCAGCCATAAAAAGGCTTATCCTGGTAAGTAATTATCATTCCTATGGATCCACCTTTTTCCTTCATTGCCATCATAAGCTTTCTGTCGATCACAATTTTATTCATTTTACCAATCTTCTAACTTCCCTCTTCAACAATGGTGTGGTGGTCCCCATCTTACTTCCCTTGGTCGGCTTGCAAAACAAGAGAATATACACTGACAGTGTTGACATCCTACATTTTTTTTTTACAAAAAAAGATGCATTGAGGAGTATCTTTTGGCAAACCAAAGAATCCTTTGCAGTTATTTCCACTCGTGTGCTCTTTCAACCCCTGACCCATTCATAACCTAGGAAGAGATCAACTTCCAATTACCCAATTACTTTGTAATATTCCGATGACTCACCATAACGAGGAAGCATTCCTCTCGCCCTGAAAACAAAATGGCAGCTATATGTTCCTTTAAATGACTTGAGGCAAATTGAGAGAGGATATTGGAGACGAGGGGAGTATAGTGAGGCTGGGCGCTTCATTGACTGCAGATGTAGTCAAAATACATTGTGAAAATAGAGCGCTAAGACGGCTCGCAAGCCTTGGACAGCCAATCACATGAAGACTGTTGCACGGAAGCCAAATGCTATAATTTGGTTCAACAATGCACCGCACAGTTGCTAGATTCTGCAAAGGCAATCTTCTTCACGGACTGGTGACGTGGCTTGCCTGTATGATGGGAAGCATGATTGGGGCGGACACGTTCTCTGTAAGATAGGGGGAGGTAGCAGAAGGAGTGGGGGTGGATGAGGAAGGAAGATAGAAAAGAAGAATCAGCCAGGAAAGGATAACAAAGCCTATTTTGTATGCTTACAGAATATATGTACTGAATAAAAAAATTGTTTATTCCTTTTAGGTCACATGAGCGACTCACTGCAGACAGCCGAGGGAGGGTTCAGTGGGGGAAGGAAGGAGGCAGAAATGGCTCTCTATTATTCGGGGACACCGCTGATGCAGCTAGAAGATTAAATTAATTATTATATCTGCTGACCTTATTGCCATGGTTACAGGGCAGAGGAAAATATTAATCAACCCCAGACTTTACAGGCAAAAAAGGCCATCAGAAAAAATACAAGTTCTTAAAAAATATAAGACACGTATACGCAATAGACGTGTGACAGAGCCAGAGACCCAGCAATTGGAGCCCAACCCATATACATATATATACATATAGGTCGCTCCTGATCCTATTGAGATGAATATATGTACAAACGTGCTTCTCCTACAGAGAAAGGTTATATGAGATGCGTAAAAGAGCAGCATGGCGAGGGAGTGGACTTCCCCCCGCCATGCAATATATATGTTTAGTAACAGCTGGAAAAAAATAATTCCTGGAAATAAATAAATATAGATATTTATGCACACATCACACACACGCATGTAGTAGTACTTCAGAATAATTTTGTATTACAGTCACATAATAGTAACAAGGGAGTGTACAAAGGCTTTTCCCCACAAACACATCACAGTGAATCACAGGTTTTAAAAGTATTTGTGCAACGTGAAATAAAACATTGTAATCAGGTAAAATTAATACATATTCCCGACAAAGATGTTTTATTTACAACCCAAAACTGAAGCCACTTACATTCAGAAGTTATGTTACGCTAAAGAGCCATAACTCCTCGCCAGTGCTCTTTGCATGATCTCACTCATGACAACACAAATGACACCTTTGACGACATCACTGGTAATTAGTCATTCTAATGACTATAAAAAAAATCAGATGTCATGTGTATATGTATAGAATAAAGACTGCAGCAGTTACACAACCCACAAAAGGAATCCTCATTGACAACAACTGTAGATTGTATGCTGCAGGGCCAATTTCAATAAATAACAAAAATAATAAAGCAATGGGAAAATGTTGACTGGTCTTTTACTGTCTGCAAACAGATATGAAAAAATGGAAGTGCGAGCAGCTTGAGAGATGTTGTTGATGTCAGTAGTGCTACAATACAATACAATTATACAATACATGCAATTAAAGTGCATACCTGCCTCCGAAGAGGAGTACCGGCGCTAGCGATAAAGGCCAGAAAAAAGAAGGACTGATAGCCACGGGCTTAAACACCATCCAGACATGAGTCAAAAAGCAGAGTTTTAAGATTCTTTCTGAAGACAAATTCAGAGGGGCTGCATTGCAAACTGAGAGGAAGAGTATTCCACAGCTTGGAAATGAAAGAGACAAAAAATGTGATGTGATTGTGAAATGTGCTGTTATCAGTGACATTAATATATTTGTAGTGTCATCCATGGCATCATGTGCAACGTAATGAACAATACATTGGGGGAGGTAAGATTGCAAAGGTTGTCAAAATTGGCAAAATGTAGTGATATATTTGTTTTGAATTGAGGCAATGGTGTAAATTTAATAGAATATATTTCAGAGAATTTACCATTTTCTTAGTACACGTATTAATAGCATATCAAAGCACTAAGTTGGATTGGACCATACTCTACCCTCGTGTCCAGCAGTTTTTGAATAAAAAGAGCACAAACATAGTAGATCTTTGAGTGGGAAATGTGACTTTAGGATGCCCCTATAACTTTACTCCATGACAAATCTGATTGAAACTTAAAAAAATTAAACGGAGGTATATGTGCTACGTTTTGGGGAATTTCAATCTGATTCATCAATCAGAGAAGAAGTTACTAGTGAATGAAATGTTGCTTTTCAATGTTACATTGAACTTAACGACACCTACAGGCTCTCTATCACTGGCATTGTGATATATACAGCACGTATTACTTTGTAACTATTTATTACGATCTGAATGAACTGAATACTTTCCATCTTTTCTCTAACTTGCCTGTAATTGCAATATTCCTGGAAAGCTGTATAGAGGCTCAGTTCACATGTTTTCCATATGCGAAAATTACCTGCTGGGTAGCTTCAGCGTAGCATCAGGTCAGGAGGCATCACGGAAGATAGCTGATGATGCTCACTGCATTCTAGACAAAGGTGACTCCTGTCTCCTCATAGTTCTGGACCAGTCTAGCTTGAGAAAGTGGTTCCTCAGGACCTGCTCACTAAACTTCTCCTTCTACATCTGGTCAAAACCCACTGGACCACGCTGATTTTAATAATGATGAGGTGGTGAAGGCCACATCATCAAACCTATGATCTTGATGGCTATAAAGGTTTTTTCCTGGTGCCCGTGGGACAGACTAAATTTAATATACCTGTACAGCACCGAGTTTGTTGCAGAAAATGTGGGTGCAAATATCACTTTTGAGCCATCGCCTTGGCTAGAATCATCTGAATTTGGCAGCCAAATGCATAAAGTGAGATCATGCAGAGAACTAATATCCTAAATACACTGGTGACTCTTTTTGAGGAAGCACCTCAATCCTTGCAGGTGTTTGGACTTTGTACCAGATTTGCTGAACTCCATGGAACAGAGCTTTCTGCACAACAGCATGCCCATCTACCAACAATAGTCACAGAATTGCATTTATTACTGTCCCCAACCAGTGTGAGTGCAAATTCTCCAACTTACTGACCGTGAGGATCACCTACTGCAAGACGTGATAAAATAATTTTTTATCCATTCCTGCATGTCCTATTTCCCAAAAAATATAAAATCCCAGGAAAAATAGAACATGTCAAAAACACTAGAAAAAGGTTCTTGTCAGACACACCACTTCTTCTCAGAACTAAAGTTTAGTGATAGAGCTAAATGCATCAACACCTCCAGTATCAGTACACAAAGCTTACAACCTGTGTGTAGATTTATAAGGCAACGAGCAACATATTTGCATGTTGTGAACACTGGATACTAATTTTCCATGAGTGCAAAGTACTTTTAAAGTCCCTCAAAACAGATGGTACTTTACCAAAATGTGGTAAATGTTCAATACTATCAATATTTGTTCATTATTCACTGTACAGGGAGCATGGCCTCTGCCACACTCTGTGGCCAGTGTTCATAATTCCAGAACCTGTGATCGGTATTCATGTATAGCACGTGCTGTTCAAATGGTGTTTTCTGGGCCACGCCCAGCACCCTCTTCCCGTGACTACAGACCATGCTCTTTAATCGTGTGTAGTGCCCTTTCATTCAGGGAAAACTAGGTCTGGCCCAGGACCTCGTCTGGCTCCCATGTCAGCAGACCACACACTAAACGACCTTCAGTTGTGACTAGCAGGTCCTAGAGGCAAGGTGTAGCCTGTGACCACACTCTGCATCCTTCCCACATGACGCTAGAGCTCACTAAACACAACCTTGGCTGCGCATAGAATTCTGTATTCTGAGCCTCATCCTCTGCTCACTTCATTTGGCTGCAGAGTCCACAGCACATGACATTTGGGATTGCCCAGAGCACTTGGGTGCGGGTCATAGTTTCTGGTGATGTACAGTCACCAAATCCCCTGAGCCTACTGTGCATAGCCTTGGAACTTACGCTGCTGACTGCTGTCACAGAGCATAGCCTGTGGCTCTGGAGGCCCCACTGGTCCCAGAGCCTGCTGCACACAGTCACTCCGCAGGCCCTCAGATCCAAGGAATACATAAACACTGGACATAGGTTACCTTGAATATTCTGCAGGCTTGAATAGTTTTCAAATGCATTTTAGAATCTTTGTTTTGTTTTTGAATGTAGAAAATCAATTTACACATTATTTGTTATAAATAAAGAGCATTTTCCACCCTAGTGGGATGTCCATTGATCCACAATGGGGCTGTGGATGCCCTTCTTAACCTCACTTGACTTTCTGTCATTGTTTTGCATGACGCAGGTCCCACACTGCTTACACCAATTAATGGCAGCTAGAGCACAATTTCTCATCAGATTTTGTAGACATAAAAATCTGACCTGCTACATAGTTGCTTATCACCAGAGTTGCTACCTTAACAGAAAAGAAACTGTGTGCAGGATACTGATCATCATTGGTTCTCACAATATAGTCTTACAGTTTACTCTTACTGACAAAAGGAGAGAGACAAAACATGGATGGCTTGCAGCATACACTGTGGTGGGGCATCATCGCTGTCAACTAAACTACACAGCTACATTTTAGTTGTTACTTTTGGTTTTAATTTGTTTTATTTTCCCTTCATTTGTTGGCAGCCTTGAGAAACCCCAAGGCTCAGACCACCTGAAGGTTAAACACGCTGGCTGAGTTGTTTCGGTATGAGCACAATAGGGAATGTAATGATTTCACCTCATTAAAAAATCATTAAAAAAATACTGTAAATTGCCATGGACAGCGTACTTTTTTTCCACCTACTTGGATCCACGCAGTAAGGGGTTGGTGCTTCTTCAAGTGGAGTGTTCTTTATGAGGTTCTGTGGTGTTGAGTTACGTTGAGGCGTGTCAAGATTTTCTCTAGGCCGATATTGCTCTATAGTGTTATTGCTTCACTGAAGTTACGGAGTGAGTAAATGAGTCAGATTACTTCAAGCATCAGGGTACCTTTTGTGGACAGATGAAAGGCGAGCATTGCTGCAGGTTCCGAAGTTGTTATTCCATTGCGACAAAGCCACTCAAGTAGCAGTGAGGTCATTTAATAGACAGAGGGGTATATTCACAAGAACGTGTGCTAAATAAACATCTCCAAAAAATGTTAACGCAACTTTACACATCGCAGCCTATCGCGGGAAAACAACCCCGTGTCAACGTGGAATTCACAACACGGCGGTACCATGCGATAGTCTCCCGAAACCGCGGCCAATGTCCGCAATACAACTACCTCGACGGAGATAAAAACACAAACCACAACACCAAAAAACATGCGATGAGCCCATTCGCGAGGAGGAAAGCATCGATAAGCAGCGCAAGGCCCGCGACACATATACGGCATGCGGGAATAAGCACAACAAAAGCAGGAAAAAGAAAGACAAACCAAACAGAAAACAGCTAAGCACAATGGAGGCAGTCGGAGCTAGCACACAACCCCACAAGCACCATTGGCAACAAAACATTAGACATGGCAGGCCATCGTGGACAAGGTGAATGCAGCCGGAGAGCAGAGGAGGACAATGGCAGAAAACCAGAACAGCTGGAATGATGCAAAACCCACAAACAAGCACAAACACGCCAACAACCACAAGGCAGCAATGCACACCGAGGTGGGAGTCCAGCGCCACACCAGGAGCTGGATGACATGGAGGAAATGGTGTCCACCACATCAGTCTGGAGATGGTGGCAGGAGTCGGGGACCGGAAACTGCTCAAAATCAACAGACACAACAGCAACAGGGAGAGGAACGACCAGGGACTGGGGGACGGGGGAGATGGGCACAATGGCACACATGCACAAGTAAGCACAGCACAACTGCAGACAAACCATGCCCAAGAGGAACAACACCAACCAAGAGCACAAGTCACACAACTCGGCAATATCACACCACTGAACAAGCACAGAAGTGAAAACCACACTGCCTGAAAGGGAGAAGGGTGAGCCAAATCAGAGCCGAAGGGACATCTCACACACAATGCAGCACACACACATAGGAAGCAGAGCACCCCAACATCCAACACAATGTGGTTCAAACACCAACATCTGCACAACCGAACACAGGGCACAAGTGCACCCGCTTGTGGCCAGTAAATGGCCATAAGCATCTGGCAGAGCACGAAACAGGGACATGATAATGCACAAGTACCAACCCACAGCCCTGATGGGGCAGCAATGCATGTAAGGCAGGGACCCAGATAGGCCGTGACACACACATTGGCATACAAATAAACACTCAACACAGTTGGAGACAAGTGAACGTGCGGAAACTTTATCAACAATTGCGTGTCAGTACGGCCAAGGGAAGTGCCACGACATCCAGACCAATGCAGCAGCATGTCTGAATGAGGAATGTTGGAAAGCGCCCATGTCCACCCCGGGGGAGTCCATCACCAACACAAGTCATTGCCAACCCGCGTATGTTGTCAGCGCATGGATCAGGAGTCCAGGCCAATGCAGCCATGTCCACTGTCTCCTAGGGACATGTGACCAGATCCCCAACATGCAACCAGGCGTCGGGACACGTGCAATGGGTCACATGCAGTCCTGGCTGCAGTTACCTTGTCACTCGTCCATGAACGCGAGTGCAGCAGCGTAGGCCAACATTTCCAATGCGAGATCGTTGTCCACCACATCTGACATGTCGGCGACGTAACCCATCAGCTGTCCCGGACAGATGTACTCACTCCAACCCCTGGCCCCAATATGCACGAAAGCCCAATCAGGGAGCGGCTCAATGTGGTCACTGCACACGACGACTCCTGCAATCTCCCAGGTCCAGTCCCCAGCATGCATGCCAAACATCCAGGCATGCCATAAACGGGCATCACGGTGACACTCCTGGTTGTGGTCTAACAGGGGGCGCACACACACGTCGAAATCCAGGTCAGCTACCGTAACGTTGGAGAGGCAGACATCCATGGGCCACTCGAATATGCATGAGCGACAGTGCAACACAGGCTGAACGCAGGTGACGTTGGCAAGGCGGAAGCTCAGCCTGAAACTGATCCGCAGCACTGCCAATGGCAGTGCCCCCAGTACATGCAGCAGACTGCACGGTACAGGTCCACGTGACTGGAGTAGAGCATGTGTCCGGGATGGTCTGCCATTGCGTCAGTGGCTCTGCTTGTAGCGGCACTGTCAGGACCTGCGCCAGTCCTGTGGATGAAACGCCACAGCTCGGAGCAATGAGCAGTGTCTGTGTGCAACGGGTGCAGGCCTGGGTGTGGTGGGAGTACGAGTGAAGGCCATTTCACGCAAGCAAACTACGACCAAGGACTTCTGCGTGTGGGATGTGTACACGTTGGCCTCACGTCTGGCAGTGCGTAGTGTGGGAGTCGCCTGGAAATGCTATCCTATCTGTCAGGGGGTGCTGGGCACATGCAAGTCATATCTAGGAGCTGCAGATATGCTACCGCCAGATAGTGCAGACAAAGGACCATTCATCCCTACAGTAACTACACCATCTGCATGCATTCAGGAGACACACAGAGGCCTGCTGTGGGTGTGGTGGGATGTCTGCGACCCTGGGAATCATGGATGATATGCCCAGCACGTGGCACATGTGCGGCCTCACTGTGTGTTACGTTGCCTCACAGCTGCTCCACCCTCCCACGAGCCCCCACACTTGTGTGCCCTGCGTGGTTGCATCACGTGCACTCCTACGGCACACCATTGAGATGCCTGTCCGTGCATGTCCAGCGGCATGCCTCCAACACCGTGACGCTGGCCTTTGAAGGTGTGCGGCCAAGTGAGTGTAGGCCAATGGTCCGGACAGGGCGGACACAAGTGTACAGTCCATGGCTGGCTGTGATCACGCTGCGAATGAGGCTAGGCAACTGACTCATGCAGCCGCAGGACAGATACACATAACACTTGGCATGCATGTGCCAAGACCCCGAGCGGTCTTGCGCTCCTACATTTCCCCGTCCGTGCGGTCCCGCCCTCCTGGTGCATGCTACATTGCAACATCGTCTACTGTGGCCCTGGTGGCGACAACACCCCAACACAGAGACACACTTACCGCACATCCTGCCCAAGGCCAGGTCCGAGCCACGCCCTGCTCCCCCTGCCGATGCAGCCCACCCCTGTGCTGAACTGACGTACGCCGGATCAGCACACGCCGCTTGTGCATGCAGGGGGGGCCAGGCGAAGCTATATGTCCAAGGTCACTGCCAGCGCTGAGGTGACATGGTATTGTCCGCTGAGGATAGCAGACTGTGATGTTGCAGTGCTGTGCCCATCATGCTGACACAATGACCACACGGACACACTTGCTCAGATGGTGTGAATGGCTACGAGCACGTGCGCCCGGCCACATTTATTAGCAGGCACACATATCGAGTGACACCTGTGTTGGATGTGTGTGGGGTGTGTGCACACCAGCCGGCAAGGGCTGCCTGGTGCAGTCAGAAATCGACAACAGTGTTCATCGTAAAGGACACAACCATTCAACCGTAAAGGACCCATGACCTGAGCTGCACAGAGTTAGTGGCCCCGGATGCACAGCGTCCTGCACGGGCCTACCGCCACGGGCCGCTGACTTGCGGTGCACTGGGGCAGGGTCACGAGAGCAGAGCAGGTTCCCGCAGATGACTAGGGGGGTTGTCGTGGAGTGTCTCGGTGGACAGTGGAAGGTGTACCCCCAGGGCATGATGCCGAGGGCAAAACCACGCTGAAACAGTGACCATGGTGGGGATGAGTGGAGCAAACACATGTCGGACACCAAGTCCGTCCCAGCCAGATGATGATGCAGACAACCCCAGGCCATGGACTCAGACGACACCAAAGTTCAACCAGAGAGTGCCCATGAGTCATTGCGCACAGAGTTAGTGGCACCTGTGCTGATAGGGGATTCCGCCTGCGATGAGGCGTGTCCAATGGTGTGGACTCCTCCATATCTTACCCAGGACACAGTTCCACATGTGTGGCCTACTGGACCGCAGTGTAGGCCTGAGGCAGCGGCCAGCAGGGGCCATTCACCGAGTGTCGCCGGCTTAGGTTGGATGGTCCCACCAGCCTGCGTAGTTCAGGTTCAGTGGCACCACGGGATGCGGACTTGCGTTGCACAGGGTTAGTGGCACCAGGTCAGTTGTTGCTAGTGTTCGGTCACCTCCGTAACGAGGATCCGGCTTTCATCCGAACTGAACCGCATCTTCCTCTTACTCCTCTCGTGCGTTCACTGGTATGGACTCTGCCATCCACGAATCACGACTGGGTGCTGGATGTGGGGCCTACTGGACCGCAGTGTAGGCCGGGTGCAGAGGTCAGCACGGGCCCACAGACACGTGTCGTGTGCTTGTGATGCATTCGTTTGTTTCGCTGATAGCAGGGAGTTTAGTGATATCACCCCTGCAGTAGACATCTGGTCACTGCCATTCATGACTCAGGACACAGTTCCACATGTGGGACCCACTGGGCCGCTGTGTAGGCCTGTGCCCTCATCCACGTGTCGCCGGCTTGCGTTGAACAGGGTTAGGGGCACCACGTGTCGCCGGCTTGCGTTGAACAGGGTTAGTGGCACCACGTGTCGCCATCCTGCGATATGGAATTATGCCTCACTGATCGAAGAGAGTCTGGTGCTGTGGCCGCTGCCACGGACTTGGGGTCACTACCATTCATGACTCAGGACATAGTTCCACATGTGGGACCCACCTGGCCGAGGAGGACGCCGGTGGAGTATGTAAATGTAAAAGGAGTACTGTGGGCCTGCGCCGTGGAGGCCAGGGAGGGGCTGCGGAGGCTGCAAAGGTCGTGGGCCTGGAGCTTGCACCGGCACGTGGTGGACCCTCTTTGACACACGCCGGTGTCGGCAGGTGATCGGAGCCTCGTTGGTGCGCTGGGGAAGGCATGACGGGTTGGGGGCCCAGCGGCCCGGGGTGCAGAAGGCGCACAGGGACGCAGGCCCCACCGCGCTCAGCGCCGGATTCGTGGCGGGCTGAGAGGCGCCGCCCTGGCAGACGCGTTGTCCATTCCGAATGAGGACCACGCCCAGTGCGACGGGCTTTTTGTACACACCCCTACGCAGGCCTGGCGTACGCAGGGCCAACCCACTCCGCCCGCGCATGCAGGGGGTGACGTGACGTGTGACATTTCCGCGTTCTGCCCCACAGCCTGTGGGGACATGGTAGCGTCCACAGGCCACTACACTCCATGCACCAGCAGTTGATCTCCACATAGCCATTTCCGTGATTTGCACGCTGTGGTCTGTCCGGCATCTCCACGCCACATCTGGCATTGGGTAGGTTCAAATTCCTTAGTCACTTGCCGCTCTCGCACATGCCTGCTCCATGACTCTCCTCACATCCTGCTATTGTGTGTCTGTGGTGCCATGCCGTGGCTGGGTTGTGGGCATGGCAAGGCCAAGTTCCTAATGGAGTCGTGTTGTCGTGTCTGGTCGGTTGGCATGTTGTGTGGCATGTTGAATGTCGTTGTGCTGCGTGCCCATTGCCAGTGTCGTGAGTTGCATGACTGTGGGCTGGAGGTGTGTGGTGTGTTCATTTGGTACTTACCAACGAGCACTGCATTGCCATGGGTGCCATCCTGGGTGCGCTGGGTGATGATGGACTGTCGGGAGATGTGAGAATCAGGCACTCTGCCTGGGGAGTTGGCCACAACATTGTTGAGGGGTCCCGGGCGGTCCACTATTGCCTGCACATTCATGGGATGTGTGTGCTTTCAGTTGTGGTAGTTGTGTGCAGTGTCGGCAGGGGGCACGAGGGGTACATGTGTGCAGTTGGCCCTGACATGTGAGGGAATCCAGCTATGGTGTAGGGGCCTTGCTTGGTCTCCAGCTCCTCCTGCGCAGTGTGGGTGAAGTGGAGGGGCTGGGGTACCAGGCTGATGTTGGCATCCAGGACAGGTGTGATGCCCTTGTATGGGGCTGGCTGTGTGACTCCTCCGACTCTGGCAGTTGTGGGTTGGATGGTACCAGAGGCCGACATGTGGTGCGCAGCCGGCAGCTTTGTCTGCGGAGGGTTGTTGGTTGTCCGCTGGGTTGGTACCGTCAGCAGGTGGGGAATGTGGGTCAGGATGCGGGGGTTGGTTGTCCTTTTGGGCCTGTAGTGGGCAATGTCCTCCTCTGGCGTTGGGTCTGGGCGGCAGGTGCGTTTCAGGTGGGTCCGCTGTCTTTGTGTACGCTGCCTCTGTGGTGTTCCCGGGGGGGGGGGGGCGGGACGGGTCCGGGGGGTGGTGGCGGGCCTGGGGGTGGTGGAGGTGGGTGTTGTGGCCCTCATGGGTATCGGAGCTGCATGAGCATTGTCTCCATGGCATCTGTGGGTCTTCAGGTGTGGCTCTTGGCTGGGCTCCCTTTCATGCTGCGGGTAGTCGTCCTGCTTAGCACCAGCAAAAGGCAGGTGTTAAATCCCTGGTGCTACTGCGGCTTATCGCCTGTTTTTGGTTCGCACCGCGGATCTGGCAGTTCGTTGTGAAAGTGGTGTTGTGGTTTTTTCGTGTGTTTTTGCATGGGAACGCCTACTCTGCATCTCATTAGGGTTAGTTGGTGGTGTCCACCGTGGAGATACATTTTTGGGCAGGAATCTCGGGAATACTGGCGATGTCTTCAGTTTGCACCCGCTTGTGAATGGGGTGTTAAATCTTTCTCCACTTTTGATGAGTTAAGGTGGAGATAAATGGGAGATAAGTCCTTGTGAATATCCCCCAGAGTATTTTGGAAGTGTGGTGAAACAAGTTTATCTCGAGACCTACTCTAGAGTATGGTAGTTGTCGGGTACTGATTATTCTGAAGGAGGGCGGCATTTCAGCCTTACTTCTTTTTATACGTTGAATGTCACTACCAGAGCAACCTACCCGGGACTCCTATTCAGTTCTTTCAAGCCTTGATAAGGTTAAATTAACCTCGAAAAGTTGGGATGCAGTTACATTTCCTGTCACGGCCCTTTCTGTTTGATGCAGCACTGGCTACTCAGTGATCGTCACTCCATCGCATGAGACATGGGCCTATTTGCTCTTATCGGGGTAAAAACATTCCCCATGGTGCTTTAGTAACCGACTGCTGTCCAGGAAGTTTCGGCGTTCTTACGTCTTGGGACCAGCTGCAGAAATGGCCTCACCATTGTTTACACTTACTTCAGTCCCGGCCCAGCAGAGCTGCGCTGTCCTGCTCCTCAGCTCTGCGCCTCGGTGTACACGAAAGACTTGGACACCTCACTCTGCGCCATGACAAGCTGATATATTCGTTCAAGGTCATTACCCGGGCTCGGAAAGCCATCTGATTAATGAGCGGCAGGTGTGAGTGCGGGCAGCGGACGCAACCATTAATTAGACAGGGGCCGAGGGAAATAAAATGCACCCCTACCCCCAACAGAGGTGAGGGTGCGCACTGATCCTGTGTGCCCTCGAACCCCACAGTGACACAACTATTATGTGCAAAAGGTCGCTCATATTGGCGATCAGAATTAAGATAAATTCTTTGTTTTTATCAGAGAGGCCCAGTGCCTGCTGGTGCCGCCCTTTGACAGGTCACGTGGTCTGCTCTGAATCTCTCGACTCCTCCGGCCATTCTATGATCAGAATTTATTGCTCGATGTTGAGTATTCATGAGTGAGAATGTGAAAGCAGAAAGGGGGTAGGGAGTAGGGCTCAGAGATGTAGAACAATTCGAGAGGGGAAGGTGGGGGCCGGGGGTTAGAATGCAGAGGTCAGCAAGATAATGAAAATGTTCTAGATTGACTCGGGGATGGATGCTTGTTTGGAGTGGACGTGGTGCACAAACGCTCCTAAGATGCTCTCCTGAAAATGCATACAAA
The DNA here is from genome assembly GCA_963921515.1 of Calotriton arnoldi. Taxonomy (NCBI): domain Eukaryota; kingdom Metazoa; phylum Chordata; class Amphibia; order Caudata; family Salamandridae; genus Calotriton; species Calotriton arnoldi. Next base: position 621,948 of record CAWUFW010002084.1, on the reverse strand, counting down.
AAACAGATGCATACACAAACTCCAAATATGCACAGAACACGTATTTAAGTTATAGAGGACACACACTATCACTTCCTTCTTCTCTTTCTCTATCAGGAAACAGACAAGGACAGAAAAATAGTGTGAGGAAGACAGAAAGGAACAGGCAGAAAGAATAGGCACACCCATACAAACACACAGGTAAAAATAAAACAAAGAGAAAGGGTTATACACAAAGAAAAATGCAATATGATGAACAAGAAAAAGGCCTCAAATCAGTTCGGACACAAGGTCATGTAGGAAAAATGCCTAAACAAAATACAACAAAAAGCACACTCACATTAATAGCTAAAAAATCTCTAACCCAGTAAAGGGCCATGAATAGCATCCCATGCAAAAACGTGTGGAGACAAACTTCTGCAGAGAGGGCATAAGTAGAGAAAACGACATGGCTAAAACACATCAGTATGCGAGCATAATAAAAAAGAGAGAGAAGGAGCACACATCTACATATAAAAAGAATTAACCAGAAAGCAGTGGAAGAGGTAAAACGCTAGCTTTAAGACATTCAGAAACAGAATGTGTTTCATCAGGTACACATAAAGGGTGCATAATGCATCAACTTGATTGCTGTGGAGAGACCCTCAAGTCTAGATTTTGAATATCCTTCCTATCGCCTCAGTGTCAAATTTATGGTAGCCATGAATGGTTTGTAAAGTGCAGGAAGCTGGCTTCTCCTCTTACAAACCTCACGGATTCACGAAAGCTCTTAAAGGTCTCACATGAGATCCTTTGACTTTATCCAAAGATCTTACATTCTGCTTTGGAGAGCATGACTAAGGACCCACTGACTGATATGTAATTGATAAAAGGTTACCTTATTCCTAAGACCGATCTGGACTTACAAAAACAGGTATCTTACACATTAACCATCTTAACACCGAGACCACCCCTTTTGAACAAATCAATGCACAATTATTGGCTGCAAGAGTCCCCACCTGCCCACAACCTTGTGATCAACGTATTTGGCCTCACAACAGTTCTCTGGCCCTCCAGCCTTTCCTGTTGGTCCTCGCAGTCCCTGTCTGGCATGCATACAACCTTAGATTTCTAAGGTAGGGCTGCCGTTCTTCTAGCAAACCTGTCTGCTCACAGGACCAGAGATGAAGGCGTTTTTAACACTATCATGCCCATAAAGCACTTTATACACGTTTTTCCTTATGGCAACCTACTGTCACCCATAAAAACCACGGTGTCCAGATTCAACTTTCACAAACTGTACCTTTATTTTGATTAGTTTCATCAAGTATATTTCAGATCCTAAAAACACGGAAGGTTTCCATTCAAGCCCAGAAAAATACAGACAAAGAAATGTTATGCCTCTGTGCTGGCACTACTCTGCTCTTTTTTGGTTACATAAATCTATCACTTCCTTGTTCTCTTTTTTCCCTGCCCTATCAAGAGTTATATAATTTGTTTAATTTCTTCACATTTGCCATTACAAAAGTTTCATCCAGACCATTTCCACCCAGCCAACTCCTTTGCACTTTCTACATTTCCTTTTTAATCTGCTTAACCGGCACTAGCCACTTTATCTGAAGTAGGACATTTTTTGTAGGTTTATTAACAGTTCATAGGTTTGGGCCTCCTGCACTAAACTTCCAACAGCATCGGGAGACGTTGGAACAATCTCACCCTCTCCCACTGTATATCAACCAACAAACATTCATTCCATTGAGGATATGACCAACCCCATCACATCTTCTATTCAATATTCCAGCTATATCTTTCATGGAGACTTCACCAGTGAGAAGGCTCAACAACAAGAACAATAAAAGATTTCACCTCCTCTACAGCACATTAAACATCAACCAATTTATCACTAAATCAGTTCCCTCCAGAGGCAACAGACTCGATGTAATCCATGCAATCCTTCCCTTCCCGTCTTTGTCCCACAATCCAAAAGTACAGGATTAGACAAATCACATTGTAATTCCATCTATGTACATCAGATCCCTTCCACCCATGGCAGCTAGTAGGAACGCACCAAACAGCAACTCAGTTCCTTCAAAAGTATTCACAATGACAACATCACACAGAAGCATTTATCATCCCTGACATCCTCTGTTTAACACAGAGGCATTTAATTTATTCCGCGACACACTGAATTCCTCTTTAAAAGACAACAGAGACACAAACACCCCAGCTGAAGCTCAGGTCCTAAAACTGAAAGTTCTGCACTCCTTTGTACACCAAAGCACTTAAAGAGAATAAAAGAGAATTCTGCAAAAAAAACACCTACAAGACCAAAGCACAAGACCTGAACCAACTGAGATTTCTCCAACTAATCCACATTAAACATATTTAAACTGCTAAATCATCATATTATTTAAAAAAAATGTTTTTTATTGATTTTCAACAACAGTGACATCACATGACTTACAACAGTTATCCCTACCCACCAAAAGGAACTCCAACACATATAATGTTCTTCACGTTGAATAATGTATATCTACCATAGCAGTTTCTCTTTCTCACATTCTGATTAACAAATGTTCATGCTTCACTACCACCATAAAGTTGGATATCAAGTCCCAGCGGATGCTCTGATCTTTCCCTTTATCTCTCTACTACTGTAGGTCATCTGTATCATCGTCATTTTGCTCCAGACCAGTCACAGCATTCTCCCAGACTATGATTCTGGCTGACTACCCCAGTTAGTATTCCAGGTATCTCTACATCCCAATTTTCACTGTCATCCACCTTATCCACCTCCCACTGGCCTCTTCCAGTGTAGCATAATATTCCTCTTACCTAGGTACAGCCAGGTAGGTAATCTGCCTTTTCTGTTTTCTGAATGGTCACCTTGGAGTTTTCATCTTTCGCTGGATCCTCTATGTTTTTGCTGATTTTAAAACTATGTGGACTTTACCCATGCTAAGCAGTAGTAAGTGCCTATGCTCCCCCTTTAAACATGCTTTAATTGGCATATTCCTAATTAGTATATTTAATTTACCTATAAAGTCCAAGGGCCTAGAATTTAAATGCTACCAATGGACTGCAGTACCTTTTGTGCCATCCACTACAGTGGCAGTGCAAACATGGTTTCAGGCCTACCCGTGTAGCCTGACTGTGACAGCTCAAACACTGCGATTCGACCTGTGAAAATAAACCCCTCTGAAGGGTCAAAACCTCACTTTTAAATATTAATAAGGCACCCCCATGTAGGCCTTGTATTCCACAAGGAAGGGTGCATGGTATTTAAAAGTACATGTAGAAATGTAATGTTAACATGTCCTTATAGAGACTAAGACTCAATAGTTACTTTTTCACTTTGGCAAGCCTAGTTGCCCTATGTAGAAAACCAGAATAAATATTAAAATCCTGAACTATATCTTGGGAATGGGACTAGATAGAAAAATAATCAAACAACCATTTGTAATAGTTATTAAAATGAAATTCAATGGTGAAGTTTTGGAAAGTAAGCTTTTCCCTGCCTGGAGTTCCAATTTGCATTCGCTCTCCGACTTCTGCCAGCCAGTATTTAGCATTTGAATAGGTGTGACAAAGGTGTGAAATGCCTCCCAAGGGAAAACAATAGACTGACCTGAATGGGCAGAGATGACTCCACTGAACCGGACAGAATATGCAGGTGGGGCTGCTGAAAATCCTACTTTAGTTCCACCAGACTTCTGTTTATGGGTTTTACATATAACACTGGGGGTGCACTTCAAAGGTAGGGAAACAGAATTCTAAAACAATTCTTGTGTATCCACTCTCTGGTTTCTGGAAAACACTACTTTTGTACTATCAGATTTCTGTCTCTAGATTTATTGTGGGTATATTGACTGCCTCAAACAAGATTTTAGTATTGGATGTAGAAGGACACTAGGATTACCATAGTACACTCCCACACACACCCCTAGCCCTCAGAGCCCCAGTTTAATGTGGACAAAGACTTTCACAATCTTGAAAAGGCCCAAAGGGGGTAGGGTTGGCCCTGGGAACATTTACCCCATTGGTTAGGGTGTGTCCAGGAGTCATTCCCACTCACTAGCTCATGCCAGGCATAAATGTGCCATAAATGTGTCACCTCCAGGCACCCACTTCACAACACTCCTGGATATGAGGAGGATCAGAAGAGGACTGATCCTAATGTCTGCGACTGGGTAGTCTCTCTTGTACCCAGGACAAAGAAGTGGACTCTGAGGGTAATAAGACTGACCTATCAAAGCTACAGGGACACAACAAGAGGTCTTTTCCTGCAACTACCCATCTGACCAGTGGCAACTGGGCCTGGACTGGACCCTGCTGTTTGGCCTCTGCATGCCAAAATAGCCTTCCCTGAGGTCCGGGGAGGGGTTTAGAAGTGTACTACTGTGGTGGATTGGAACTTAAAGGACTAACGTCAGAAGGTGAAATCTTTGACCAGGATGAACCAGGTTGATGTATGCAACTCACGCTCCATCACGGTCAGCGTCAAATTGTTCTGGTTGTTCTAGGTTCTGTTTTACGTAACCATTGACTATCATAGGCATTTTATGCTTCTTGGCTCAATTACTCCTTAAAACTTTAAAAATGCATATCTCCAGTTCACCTTATTTAATGTTATTTTGGTGACATTTTGTTTATGAAATTTTACTCTATTTTTCTAATTTGGTTTGGGATTTTTATTGATTTGTATTTTGACTTTATTACTGTTGTGTTACTGCATAAATAATACATTGCCCTAAGTTACACCAGTCTGCTCTGTGCCATAGCTACGGGGCTTGAGCTCAGGCTAATTTAGTGACTTTGAGGGTTCATTCTGACAAGGATTGTGATTATTCCTTGAGCTGGGTAGTCTCCTACCCCAAATAATGATCCAATCTCTTACAAGCCCCTATTCCACTACTTAGGAGAGTGCACCTTTTCCTTACTTGTATGTGACTAACCCTAGTAGGCAAAGGCACACACTCAGCCACAGCTCAATACTAGTCAGGTTGCACAGTTTTTAGGTTACCTTTTGCCAGAACTTTTGTATTCCCCTACAGTTTCACCACATAAAAATATAAGTGACAGTGTTTACTGGTCAGTTGCTGCAGTCTTTTGAATAAAAGAAAGTACATTAAACACACTGCATAACATAATACTACACAGCGCAATTTCAAGAATGTGATACAGGGTGTGGCACCAATGGGAGAAATACAGGAATTTATTAGGGTGGAAGGGGGAGGCAGGGAAGACATGCACTTGATGATGGGTGGGGAAGGGTGGTTCAAGATTAATAGGGTTAGGGAGCCGAGATCTGGAACGATTGTTGTAACAATGGACTATAGACTTAGACATGAAGGTTACTGTATTTATACCTCCAGACGTCCGTTGATGTTATACTGTACACTGCAACTGAGGTATGTTTAATAAAAAGATTTTTTTAAAAGAATGTGATACAGGGTTGAAATCCTGTTTGTGAGCTCAAGGTGCTACACCTTTCTGTACTTTCCCCCTTCTACCAGAGTTCTGCAACTTCTTTAATCCCTGAAGTCTAATCTGGGATATGGCACTTATCAGGTACATGTACAGTTCACTCACTCACCCACCAGGCATATATGCACCCAATAGTTTAGTTTCAGACTCCGAAGCTGGCAGCGGGAGTACCAGTCTGTCAGTCGTGGTGGACAGCAGTTCTTACTCGATACTTGATTTTTGTAGAAAGCTTGATGCGGGTCAAGACCAGAACCATTTTGGTAGACCAGAAGAGACTTTCCACATGCAGGTTGTTCCAGGCTTTGCTACTTTACAGTCTCTCACTTTCTCTTGCAAGTTCCCATGCAGGGAACATGCTGGGCTTCTTCTTTTTGACAGGCTCTCTTCCTGCAGAGAAATGAAACTTTCTTCCCTCTCTCAGCAGGCAGGCTCATAGGTCTAGGCAGACCATAGCAAATCCATCAGAAGGTGCAGACTTCAGGTGATGTCCCTCACCTTACCTCATTCAGACTCCATTTATGTTCACACAGCAGTCCTTTGAGTACTCTGTGGAGCACTCCCGATGTGGCTCATGAAGTATTTGGGCTGGGAACAAAGTGGAGTGACTGGATTTCACCTTTGAGCACATTTTCCAGACAGAGGATGTCAACCATTGTGTAAGGTTTCAGAACCAGTTTGGGGTGGTTCTCTTTCAAATGTCATTTTCTGGCTGTTTCTCAGCCAGACCCTTTGTGCGAGGTGATGGCTATCACAGCATGTAGCAATGATGCTGGCTTTATGCATGAGTATCCAGATCAAGGGCACAATGAAGTGTGTGATCTCAGCACCTTACTGAAGCAGTAATTAGGGACAGGCAAAATGGCAGGCTCTGCCTAGAAACTTCTTCACCTTAAACAACAGAAACTGCAGTCCCCCCCTTCACCTCTTCTATCTAGCAAATGGTAGTGCTCAAGAAGAAATAATCAGCATACTTTTGCTAACAGGGTTCTCACTGAATTTCTAAGGGGAGACCTGTCTTGATGCTCTTTCACTTCAGTATATGGGTCTCCATCCTCCAGCCTCAGGAATGCAGTCAATACACCACCACTGTCAGGGAAGCTGTATCCACCCTCCGTCTTATGCCATACTAAATCAGGGGATATCTAAAATGGACCTCAATGGTCCCAGTATTTAGACTCTTACAACACACAGAGTTCTACTACCATGTGTGTGCTGCACACTCACTGCACGTACACACACTCAACACACAGAATGACAGCGCAAGGATATGGGGAGTCCCATTGAAGGAATTGACCCGCTTAGGGCCACCTGGGTCACTCGCGACCACCTCTCAGCCTTCCATACAAATGAAGAGTCGGTCAGACAGGAGAGAATACAAACCAAGTATATTTTATTCAGGTACACTCGAGTGGAGTCCGGTCTGACCAGCCTCCTAGGATTGCTGCAGAGGGACTGATTTCAGCAAGCATGGTGATACATTATGTACAATTCAGAACCAACAAAGACACGCCCTGGCTGGAAATTTCCAGTTGGTAGCAGTTGAACAAAGGAGATACAGAAGGCCTGAAACCGGGCACATGCTATCTCAGTGCCAAGGTCATTCTGCCTGCGCCCCCCCCGCTCTAAGGGTGGGAGCAGGCCTATCTAGTGGGAAAGATATGCGCTAATAAGATGGGGCATTCATTAGTACAGCGTGGCCCAACCTTGGAGAAACGAAAACCATTGCAGCTGCTTTTAGCTGGGGCAGAGAGACAGATGTTAGTTTCGATCATGGTACAAAATGGTGCCTGAATATAAAATGGTGCAGTGAATGCTAACTTAAGACATACAATGCATGAATAACACAGCTAAAACATTTTTATTCCAACAGACCCTCCTTTTAGCATTCGCTAAACCTTTATATTACTACCTAGAAACAGATAGCATATTGCAGGAATAAGAGCTACCACTACAAGCTGATGTGTGCATAGTCAATATTCAAAGATACCTTCATCAATCAGCATAATGTCGTTAATATCTTTCTGCAACATGATCGCAGCATTAGTGTCATGGACTGATATCTTTGGCTTAGGTGTCAGAGCACGTACACAATAAGCGCAACAGGCTGGGAGGAGGTGCATGCAAAGGCAACATGTTAAGATAATACAAGCAACTGTAACCAAAAAGATAAGGATCTTCCAACCCCACGTTGTTAGCATATTCCAGAATCACCCCGATAGTGTCCAAGTACCAGTCTCTAGGTGTATGTCTGATGATAGTCTGTGCAATTTTTGTATAGCCTTATACACACTGGGGGCGTGGTCTGGTATGTAAACACAACAGCTACTGCCAATAACGCGACAGGCCCCTCCCCGATCAGCAAGGATGACGTCTAACACCATCCTGTTTTGTAATGTAACGACCCTCGTAGCCTGGAGCTCAGCAGTAATGTTTGTCAATATCCCAGCTGTTGTATTAATAACCCCTTCCACAACTCTCGTGAGCCGACGAAGCTGGACACTATTAGCCATGGGGCCCAAGAAGGGTAGAAGACCCCTTGTAGCATCGTCGAACTGCTGCCAAGCCGTATCTGTCTGATCTATATCCTCAGTGTCCACCACCCTTCTGACTCGGGGCAAGTATATGCTCCCACGCTGCAGCCAATGATCTTTATGGTAATTGGGCGGAGCAATACACACAGGGGGAAGAAGGAAAGAGAGATAACATCTGCCAGACCATCCCCTTGGAAGCCAGACATAAGCTTGGGATCCACAGACAAAATAGACATTCTGAGGTAGGACCAAAGGCGGACTTATTGAGTGTTATCAGTTCATAAGTGAAGTTGCATTTACTTTCCCCCACATTTAACTCCCCGGTCCCCTTGACACAGAAACTAGCTGTAGCGTTAACTACGGATACTGGCATGGGTTTGTCCTTGGTAACATTATGATCTTGGAAAGATTGGAAGTACTGGAAGGTGTTGAAACTTCGAAAATCTGCCATTTCCATCCTAAGCCATGTTTTGTTCTGTATTTTATCATATATGCTCATACAAGATGTTGGGGATAGGTTACCAGACGTCCCATTTTCTTCTCGACCCAAGGGAGTAAACCCGTGATGAAACGTTATATAGTGTACCACAGTGCGAGAATCAACAGATGTCATAACCTGTGTAGATGATTGGAAATGGTAGTGCAACATAACGAACAATTGAAACAACCCTTCACAACTCCCAATATATGACAATGGCAGAGACAACAAATTATCGCTCTTATGAGTAACTGAGGGAAGCAATCCACAAACCCAACAATTTGTTGTGTTGGATATATCATGAGCTTGATGTAACCTTTGCATGAATACATTATCTGTGTAAGTCTTTCTGTGTTCCCCTTTGTGAGGGGCCAAAGTAACAAACATATGCTCAGGGAAAGTGGGTGTTGCGTCAATCAAGAAATGTACAGGATACTTTTCTTCCAGGAACCAAGCTATTCCGAGTACTGATATTAATGCAATCACAACTATCAATACGAAGACTATTTTACTCTTTTTGGACCAGCCCTGTTGTGCTAGTCGCAGTGATGCAAATGGCTGTTCCTCCTCCTCAATGGGCCGACCAAACAGATACATTATGCAACAAGGAAAAGGGAATGCAATAAAACTGATGGCAAGGGCAGGGGCAAGTGATCACAGTGTCCGTCAGTGCCTCACTGGTAGACTCCTATTGTTCATCAACTTTGGCGCTCTTGAGCACCGGCTGTGGAGATGCTCAGTCCTCGCTCTCGATGAATCCCACGTCATCCAGGATAACGTACCCCCCCCCAAGCGGGAGCACATTCAATTTATCCTGTCCAATGTCAGAACAGTGCACCCTAACTTGCACAGTCCATCCCTGACTAGTCTGACTTCTCCTGTGGTGCACTATTCTTCAACCGAGGGCGCAAATTGTACCTGGTGACTCCAGGCACAGAGGAGTCAGCGAAAAGGCGCTCAGGCACAGAGGGGTCAGTGGAAAGGGGCTCCTTAATGGCTCTGATCTTCGGAGGGACTGCCACATTTAGCACTTCATTATTTTCGGCATCCGTTTGGCTCCATGTTAGAATCGCATCGCTGAATGGGATGAACTGAGGCACCTTCTCATGCTCAGGGTCCCCAATGCCCTCCCTTACCCACTGATCATAGGGCAAGGGCAGGGGTCCTCTGCGGCAGTGGCTCGAATGTATCCAATTCTTTCGGCCGGCGACTTTCACGGCTGTGCGGGTAGTAAGGAGGACCTGGACAGGTCCCTTCCAGCGGGGCTCCAAACTCTTTTTCCGCTGACAGTTCTTCACCGGGACAAAATCGCCAGGCCAAATATCATGTCCGGGCCCCTCGGGTAGAGGTTGAAGGGACTCGTGTATCTGTTGGTGAATAGAACGAAAATTTTCAGTTAACTGGTACAGGTAATCGGTCAATAAAGGGTACTCAATCTCTGAATACCTATGCGAGCGCGGGACCCCCCAGACATTTGCCGGGCGTCCGAACACAACCTCGTAGGGTGACAATCCTGTCCTAGAATATGCTGTCGTTCTTGTGGACAAAAGAGCTAGTGGTAAAGCACCCAGCCACTGTAACCCTGTGGTCTCCTGAATCTTAGCCAATTTCAGTTTGAGAGTACCATTGTACTTCTCAACCAAACCTGCTGACTGGGGGTGATTTGCAGCAAGAAACTTCTGTCTGATGTGTAGTCCCTCACAAACTAATTGGATAACCTTGGCATTGAAATGACTTCCATTGTCACTCCAGATCAAACGGGGCAAGCCGAAACGAGGAAAGAACTCCTTCAGGAGTATCTTTGCAGTGGCAATGGGTGTATTCTCTTTAGTGGGGTAAGCCTCAACCCATTTACTGAACGCACAAACAACCACCAACACATACTTTAAATTATTGACCCTGTCCATTTCAATAAAGCCCATTTGAAGGACCTCAAAAGGGAAAGTGGGAGGTGCAAAATTACCGGGTGGAGTAGGGGTACTTTTGCCAGGATTGTGCATCATGCACACCATGCAATATTTCACTAAATGTGTAGCTGTCTTGGAGATGTTATCATTTTGCCATACGGGGTCTAACAGCTTGCAAATACCCTTAGCACTGACATGGGCTGGGCCGTGGGCCATTGTCACTACAGGAAGAACATATGCATATGGCAACATCCATCTCTGCTTCCCTGACTTGTCAATCCAACATCCCGCATCATTCAAGTTTTCTGTACTTTCTTGCCACACTGCTAACTCCTCCATCGTGGCCTCACTCTGTATCTCCTTCACATTTTCTAGGGTGTCCTCAAACATAGTGACCTCGGGCACCCACCTAGTGGGACCTGCTAGGAACATTCTTTTCATCTTAGTTCGGGCTGTCTCCTTAGCTGTCTGATCTGCAAAAGTGTTCCCTCTGCCCACATCGTCAGTAATCTTTCTATGAGCGCTGCACTTCATTATGGCCAATTTCTTAGGAAGTGTCACAGCGGACAGAAGCCTATATGTAAGAGGACCATGCTGAATGCGTGTCCCATGGGAAGTAAGGAACCCTCTCTCTGCCCAGAGCCGCCCAAAATTATGGGCGATCCCGAAGGTGTACTGGCTGTCAGTATAAATATTAACAACCAGTCCCTCGCTCAATTCACAAGCTCGAATAAGGGCGACTAACTCAGCAGCCTGGGCGGACTCATAAGGAACTCGTGATGTCTAAACTAACGTGCGCAGCGTAGTAATTGTGTATGCTGCAGTGGGGGTGCCATCTGGTAATTTGAAACAAGAGCCATCGACATATAGTTCCCCTTGGGGGTCCGATAAGGGAACATCAGTCAGGTCTACCCGTCCTTTCGTCTCTTCTTCCGACCGGAAGATACAATCATGTATATCAATCTCCTCATTCTCAGAAAGGAGGGGTAGTAACGTGGCTGGATTCAGAGTGGCACAGCGTTTGATCGTAATGTGCTTTTGAAAGAGCGTTAGCTCGTAACCGGTCGGACGTGCACTGGTGAGGTGCTGTGTCCTTGTCTTATTCAAAAGTGTATCCACAGCATGGGGTACCATAACTGTAAGGTCAGTATCGAGTACGAGTCCCGCCGATTGTCTTATTGAGACGGACACAGCCGCGACCGCTCTTAGACAGCTCGGGAGGGCTCGGGCGACAGGATCAAGTACAGCAGAGAAATAAGCACACGGCCGTTGCTTATCCCCGAATTTTTGTGCTAAAACAGAAAGTGCACAACCACCCAGCTCATGGACGTACAACACGAAGCATTTGGCATAATTAGGGGTACCAAGCACTGGAGCCAAGCAAAGCGCAGTTTTCAATTGCTCAAAAGACTGCTGACACTCTGGCGTCCAAGGTAGGGGTTCATGCACATCTTTCAGTGTTAGCGCAAGCAGGGGCTTAATAAGCAACGAGTAGCCAGGTATCCACTGCCTGCAAATGGAAGTGATATCCTATGAAAGCACGCACATCTTTTTGAGTTTGCAGGACAGACATTTTAACAATGGTACTGATGCGTTCTGGTGTTAGTCTCCTACCCGCCTTCAACAGTAGGTGACCTAAATAGGTGACTCCTGTCGACAATACTGAAATTTGGAAAGGGATACCTTATGACCATGGTCAGCTAAGTGGAGCAATAATTTAACCGTACTGTCTCTGCAACATTGTTCTGTGTCCGAGGCGATGAGCAGGTCATCGACATACTGGAGCAATACATTACCTGAGGGGAGCAACAAGGAATCCAGCTGACATTTCAATGCCTGACTATAAATACTCGGACTTTCTGTATAGCCTTGAGGAGCGCAACAGAATCTAAAACTTCTACCAGCTAGGGTGAACCCGAACAGATACCTACTGTCAGGATGAGTGGGGATACTAAAGAATGCATTTTTCAAGTAAATGACAGAAAATAATTTAGCAGAAGAAGGAATCATTGTCAAGAGTGTTGTAATGTCAGGTTCCACTGGAAACTGGGGAATCACTATTTTGTTAACTTCACGCAAGTCAATCACAAAACGATAAGCATCTGCATGATCATCAGAGGAACCCGAAGGTGTCCTTTTGAGGATAGGAAGAATAGGGCTATTACAAACATTAGCAGTCGTCTCCTCAACCATTCCTTTCTCAATCAAATCCTGCACAATTCGCATCAAGGCTCGCTCACCTGTCTGTGGTATTTTATACTGGGGAATACGGGATAAAATGGCACCTTCCTTGACACGTATCGAAACAGGCGATATCTGCAACAAACCCACATCTGTGTCGCCTGTTGCCCACAGTGTAGGTGGCACATCTTTGAATTCCGCAGGGAGGGGCGCATCCTTAGACAAACACTGTGTTGCGCGCACAACATTAGGACCCATTGTCATGCAGACACCCTCAGGGGAGCAGTAAATGGTGGCAAGCAACTTCTTCAACAAATCCAAACCCATCAAATTTTTTCCACAATTAGATGTCAACAAGAATGGCGAATCCACAGTAAAGGGACCAATAGTGAGAGCAAGGGGTTTTGAAATGGGGCGTACAACCGGTACACCAGAAAAACCTACTGAGACATTATTATGGCCAGACAGAGTCGCCCCAGGGACCGAGGAACGGGAAATAGAACTATTCGTTGCACCTGTATCCACCAAGAACTCTTTAGTCGAACCATGCACATCTGCACTAACATACGGACCATGCTTATCTACAGGTATCTGAACCGGTCCCTCACTCTGTCCCTGGCTGTCCTAGCTGTAAGACATCCCCGTCACCTCATCCATATCATAATCATCGTGATAGTACTGTCCACCCCGAGCATCATCAAAATAATTCTGATCAGAGCGACTCTGCGAGGCCACAGCATTTTGAGCCCTGTCTTGGACACCAGCTCCACGACCCCGTCCACGAGAACCTCGTCCTCTAGGAGCCGCTACCTTCTGCAAAAGCACCGGACACTCACTGCGCCTGTGTCCCTCCTCTTTACAATATGCACACTGATTCGCCCCCAAAGGCGCAGTATTAGCGGGCCTGCTAGTGCGTGGAAGATGTTGGGCCATACCACCACCTCGTCCTCTACCGTTCCTTCTAGAAGCCTGCTGTAACAACACCTTCGTCTTCAAATCTTTGTGCTTCTTTTCCGTCTTCTTCTTCTCTTCATTTTCCCTGTGCTCATAATACTGTGCCATATTCAAAATAACGGAAGGGGAGGAAGTGGACCAGGTGCTCTCAGACGCCTGCAATCGAGTAGAAATCTCAGGAAGCAAATTGGAAACGAATCTATTAACAAACAGCCGCACACCACCTTCGACCACCAAATCCTGCCCACTATAGTCGAAGAACACCCCCTCAAACCGAGGGAAAAAATCTGACACACTCTCATCCTTCTTCTGGCGGCAAGCCGACAGCTTGTCCCAATCAACTTTCCTCGGAGGAATGATAGAATGCATATATACGTGATAATGCTGCCAGGCAAAGCAAGTATCTCCTCCCTAGGCTTATCACCTGGCTTCTGTTCCTGATCCCAGGCTTTAATTTGATCCCAGGTACCACCCAATTCCGCAACATGGTCCTGCGTGTGTACTTGTCTCCAAATATCAACCGGGACTAATAAACCAAAGAACATCTCAATATCAGCAAGCGTCATCACTGTTGAAGAGGCAGCTTCAGTCAGCTCTTTCTAATAAGCGGTGGGATTTTTCCTAGGGTCAGGTAACTGAGTCTTAAGGGACAAAACTTCACTCCTTTTCCATGGGGTATAAACCCATTGTTCTTGGAAATGAGCCTTTACCCTCAGCCTAGTAACATGATCATGCTGATCCCTTACCTCCGGTATCTCTGGATGGTAGATGGGATGTACCTCTCGCATCGGAAACTGAGTTACCGGGGTGGGGCTCTTCCCGAGCAGTCTCTCCCTGTAAGCAACCAACGTCACAACATCACCAAAAACACGAGCCGCTCCATATCAGTAACGTACACATGAGCCCTAATATCGTATATGATCTGTGGCGCTGCACCCTTGAAATGCTGCTCCCACAGACCAATCAAAGTAGCCGACATATGCTTAAGGGCATGTTGTTGTACAAAAGGCTCATAATCTTTCATGACACTCCACACCATGAATGGTGTTACGAGCCCACTGCGCGGCCTGATTAGCCACCACCTGTTTCTCTGCATCTCCCACATCAGATCGGACCAACGTCCGTCCCATATGTTCCTTAAATGTTGTCCAATCTCTATCCTCAGGGCCACGTACCGGTGTCCCACTACTCAATGATGTCGGGGAATGAAGGAACACAGTGGGAGCAACAACAGAGGGAGCGGGCACTAACGTCGTTGTCGGCTGTGTCGTGGGTGTAAGAGCTGGAGAGAGAGAGAGAGACCGAAGCAATAGGCGTAGCAGGAGCACTAACAGTCACAGTTGCCACAGACGGCGAAGGCAAAGAAAGGACAGGAGGTGCCGTGGCCAAGGCAGTCTGATCGACAATAACAGAGGCAGAGACAGAAGAACCGGGCAGCTGGGCTTGGGAGGGAAGAGCAGAATATATCCTCTGCGGAGCATATGGGGGCGGGGGTCGGGTATCTAACAATTGCTCCACAAACAAATCATTTTCTTCTTGGGCCACATAGGATTTATCAATTTGCAATCGGAATCTCCTATCCGCACGTTCAATCCCTATCTCTTGCTTTTCTCGATCATGCGCTACAGCCTTCTGAGTCAATGTTTGCATTCTTCCCTTTCGGGCCTCTTTCTCTGCTTTCATTCGCTTCTGTTTAGCCTCTTTTTGACATGTTCTGAGGGAACAAATAATTTCTCCTGTACAAAGGCAATTTTCTGTTCATCAAAAGTGCCAGTCAACGGCCACTGCAACTCGGCATTGTCCCTCGTATATTTGTGCCATAACGTACTAAACATAATAGGGCCAAGGCCGTGCTTCACATACATGTCAAAATTCGGAGTGCCCTCCGGAGGCGCTGGCTGACTCTCTTCCAGTCGAGCATCAGCAGAACAACAACGAGAACAAGAAACCAAAAGCCGGCTCATTCCAGGCATTTTCAAAAATGGGCCAAATTCGTTATGTTGCCTGGCAAAGTGTTCACAAACACTTTGTATCCAAATCGGTCCTTAGACCATACCAAATGAAAACCAAAATGGTACCATATCCACAAAGAACCAAAACAAACTCACCTGGTGCACACAGGTCAAACAAATTTATTCTCCACTGCTGACTCTTCGGACCAAACAGTCAGATCCAAGGGTTTCGCTGTTCAGGACCCCGGTCGGGATGACCGCTGGGCGAGGCACTGACCGGTCAGACAGACGGGGCAGCTGCAAGTTCAGGAACTCTCTCGTGCAGGGATCTCCGGTCCACCCATCCGACCCGTCGATGGCCACGACCTCCTCACCCGTCTGCGGGTGAGGATGGGTCACCCGATAGGGTCCCTGTTTGTGCGCCAACTGAAGGAAGTGACCCACTTAGGGCCACCCCGGTCACTCGCGACCACCTCTCAGCCTTCCATACAAATGAAGAGTCGGTCAGACAGTAGAGAATACAAACCAAGTATATTTTTTTCAGGTACACTTGAGTGGAGTCCGGTCTGACCAGCCTCCTAGGATTGCTGCAGAGGGACTGACTTCAGCAAGCATGGTGATACATTATGTACAATTCAGAACCAACAAAGACATGCCCTGACTGGAAATTTCCAGTTGGTAGCAGTTGAACAAAGGAGTTACAGAAGGATGAGTTTCGATCCTGAGACCGGGCACATGCTATCTCAGTGCCAAGGTCATTCTGCCTGCGCCCGCCGCTTTAAGGGTGGGAGCAGGCCTATCTAGTGGGAAAGGTATGCGCTAATAAGACGGGGCATTCATTAGTACAGCGTGGCCCAACCTTGGAGAAACGAAAGCCATTGCAGCTGCTTTTAGCTGGGGCAGAGAGACAGAAGTTAGTTTCGATCATAGTACAAAATGGCGGCTGAATATAAAATGGTGCCGCGAATGCTAACTTAAGACATACAATGCATGAACAACACAGCTAAAACATTTTTATTCCAACAACATAGCAGAGGAACTTTAGAAGACTACCCTCTCCCTGACACAGAAAAAAAGTCTAGTCACATTACTGATTCACAAAAATATTTTGTGTCTATCCTGTGCATGGACAGTAGCCCTATGCCCACCATGAGGGTATACTTTGAGCGCCTCTCCAAGTCACTGAACAGTTTCATGACCTCACGTTACGAGGGACAGGCCTATTCCTCTGTTGACATGCTAGATTAGCGTGATGCCAGGGCTAAATAAAAAGTCACAATGCTGGTTTCACAAGTAGTCGGGCATGCAGGGGACATTCCCATCCCAACAGTGCCTATCCATATGCAAATGCCTCCTACACCAGTGGCACCTCTCATCAGTCTCTGAATTACAAATCTACCAGTACACTTATAGCACTCAGCTCTACCTGTAAGCCTCTTCTATTAGTGACATCATCTGATTTAAAGAGGCCTCATGCACATCTAAGCCTTGAAGTCAAGTGCATATCTCCAACTGACCCTAGACCAAACATGTTTTTATCATCGCCATAAAAGTGAAGAAAACGCAAACCCAGGAATCACTCTTAGATATGCAGACAATAAAAGGGCAAGTGCTACAATGAGGTGATACAAAGTAATCCAGGTGGCAGAAAGACTCTCACAACTGTAGCTCTGGTTGAACTAGAGTTCCTTTAAAGTCTGCTGTAAATTAGCAATGGGACCTCTTCAGCTGAGGTGAGATTTCGGTTCATAAATCAGTGTTTCATTGCTATTTCTCTGGGTTCTTTAGGCCAAACTTGGATCTGCCTGGGGTGAGGATGACATGAATCAAAGAGGCCAGTATTGTGAAAACGTGTGGTTGCTTCCCTATGATTTACTGGTGCCCCTCGAGCTCCATTCATCTCTCAAGACAGGGAATTATAGACACAAGTAAGGTATTGATACCCATACCCTGAAATTCACAAGACACATTTTTGGATTTTCTGCTGCAAGAGGTACAGTTGGTCTTGCCACTTTGGGGTTAGGGCTAAAAGCACTGAGGAAACTTTAAAGCCCAGTATCTCAAACTCTTCAACTCACTGAAGACTTTATCATTCGGTGTGGATCCTCTGCTGTCCTTGGTGCCACTCTGAATAGAGTGCATTGGTTTGCATAAGGAACCTGATTAATGTTCACAATCTCTGGATCAGGTTCTCAGGGTACTAGTTGCTCGATTTAGACACCACACCAAGTGGAGATCTGAGTGACATCGATCAGAATCTCAGCTGAAAGATGGGTGGTTACAAAGTCTGTTGATGGGGAGGAGGATGCCTGTCATGCAAGGTCCTTACTGTTGGTCACTTGCATTTTACGTCCTCTCTTTGTGCAGCACCATAGCATGCCTGCTCTTGTTTCTTGCGGCATCTCTGTGTTCTCTGGAGACTCTCAGGTTTACAGTGGAGAATGCTGATGTCCTTCTCGTACTGGCAAATGCTTCTTGTTCACAAAGATACACTTCAGGCAGACAGGCATGCGCTTCAGGTCAAGACGCAGGAAGAAGTTCTTATCAGTTTGTTCCAGTTGGAGGGGAATGGTCACCCTGTAACTCCAGCACCTAGGAAACACTCTCCGTTCTTCATAGGTCTCCATGGCATTGCTCATCAACATACTCACTCTAGGTAACCCGGTTTTGAACAGTTCAGGATAGCTAGATAGGCCTCCAACTAACAATCAGCAAACTGCTTTGTTCAAAGGCTTAGATGGCGAGTCACTCAGGCAAGACAGAATTTGTTTTTTAGGTAAAAGAATGAAAACTGTCTTAGGTTGGTTGGATGCGCCTATCATCCTCAAGTAAGACATCAGAATAACACCTCTCATATGTTCAAACAGGATGCCAGCAGCTGCTAAAGTGGGAAGAAGGCTACACCACAAACCTGATCCTATCTGTAGGGCAGTCAAGATACTACAACCCTGAGAAGGATCTCATAGATAAAATAATCAATGTGGGTGGAGAGAGAATGACACTAACACTTAAAATACACTCACACCTCGTCAGGGAGGATACAGAATACTGGGAAAGGTGAAAACTGGCATTGGAAAGACCCTGACACTAGGACAGAGAGACATTTGACACTGAGACAGAAAAGCACTATCAACAAGGCAAGAAAAGCTTATACACTACCTGGATTGGAATAAATTGCAAGGCTAGGGATCACAGCTACCTTAAGAAGTTCGCTCCATTTTGAAAACCAATAAAAGCAGTAGACTTCTAACTAAAGCAGCAAACAATGCCAAGAGACGTTTCAAATGGCCTATGTTAAGAATAAATAGAAAATGTGCACCGTAAATTAACCCAAGGAAGCCCACTAGCCAGCAGACATTATTCTGTTAACAGAGGGCCAATGCTAAAAGCACGGGGTCCCAGTCACAAAAAGCTTTATGCATGTGTAAGTTTGACATACAAACGCAAATAAACTTTTTTATGAGTGCAATACCACTTATGAATTCTCAAAAGATGGCTGTACACTCGTGAAAGGATTCGCTTACAGATTTTCCTGTTAGTAAATCTACTGACAGAGTTGGGGTGTGGGCAGTCCAGAGCAAAAATATCCTATGGTTTTGTTGCAAATTACATCCCTAAGAGGTGGCAAATCTGCAGGCGCAGAGTTATAACTTTATATGAGAATGTCACCAGGCCTCTCTGAAGGTTATCCATAACTTTCCTCTGGCCTTCTTCGCCTAGCACCGATGTCTTCATATCAGTGCAATCTTAAAGATTTTTGGGCCTCCAGGCAAGAAATACATTGGAGCCTCCTGTTTGGAACACATTTGAATTCATTTCCGTTTCTCAACTACTTCAAGCCCTTGGGATGCCAAACAATATAGAATTATATGTTAAACTTTCGGAAACTAGGGCATGAAAAACATCCTAAAGCTCAATCTGCCCGATGTCTGCCAGCCAAATAGTAACAAAAGAGAGCCTGAGCAAGCGTTGACAAAGCCAGTTTTTGGCGCTTGGATCACATTTTGTTTAATCTTTCAACGATGGTTTACTGTTAATATCTAACCAGCCCGTTCCTCCCATTGTTAGTTACAGACGGCCAGGTGAACTTCGTGGATGTGTACTTCACTAATTAATAATATTAAAAGAAGACATACGCAGCTTGAGTTGGCGGATAGTCGTAATCATAGATACATCTCCCTTCCCAGCTGACATGCTTGATCCTACAGTAAAAAACAAAGCCCTGCTCAGAGATTTTTCACCAATCCATCTGGTAAAATCTGATCCTTTCCTCCATAGTTCTCGCCTGCCTTGTCCCTCCTCTGCTCTTTCTATGTATACACTTCTTTGGCTAGACAATGACCTCTGGATTTGCTGTGTAAAAGAAATGGCACGGGATAGAGACGGAAGAAGGACAGAGAGGAAAAATGCGTATATTGAGAACTGTGAAGTAGAGGGAGACGGGAGGTAGAGATAGAGAAGAGGTATATAGATCTGTGACGTAAGGTGGCACCTACAATATCTAAAATTAAAGATATAAAGAGGAAGTAAGCAAAAGGGGTAAGCAGAGAAAGAGGTAGCGATGTAGGTATGGTGTTAGAGTAAGATAGAAGAGAGCTACAGATGGGGAGAATTAAATGTAGAGAGAAGGAGATTGGTGGGGGCCACAGAAAGCCAGGATAGAGAAAGATGTAAGGTGGAAAGAGAAGTGAGTTAGAGAGGTAGAGGTCAACCACTAGTGTGGCGAGGTAGTGAGAGAGGTTTAGATAGATGGAAGGTAGAGAGAGCTGTGAAATTGAGAAAGGGGCAAAATGATAAGAGGTATAGAAAAACAGGTGAGGTACAGAGAGTAAAAAGGCTGAGAGAAAGTTGGAGACATGTTTGAAGAGTAGAAAGAGAGATGAAGGAAAGAGATATAAGTGATGAAGTAGAGAGAAGTGAGGTAGGGAAAGAGAGATGAGGTTGATACGGGGGAGAGTGGTGCAGTAGAGAGAGGGGACAGAAAGGAGAAGTAGGCAGATGTATACAGAGTGGTAGAGAGAGGTGAGGTGAGGTGGAGAGGCCGAGCTGAAATAGAGAAGAAGGCGCAGAGAGAGATGAAAGAGAGAGAAGGCAATGATAGGGGTTAGAGCTAGAAATAGATAGGTAGTGAGATAGATGAAGTAGAGGGAATAGATATACAAAGAGAGAGAGGGTGGGGTTACCAAACAAATTGGTAAATTGAGAGGTTAAGTAGGGAGAGAGAGAAAGGTAGGGTAGAGAGAGATGAGGTATTGAGAGATGTGAGGTAAAGAGAGAAATGAGGTGAAGAGAGTTGCATGGTAGAAATGGTTAGGTAGAAAGCGGTGAGGTGGAGAGAGCTGGGAGTCAAATAGACAGAGGTGAGGTATAGAGCGATGGAGAGAGATAGAGTAATGAAGTAAAGAGAAAGCTACATTTTAGAGACAGGTGAAATAGGTTGAAGAGTGATAGGGGAGAGATGGGAACAAAAAATAAGCTACAGGCAGAGAAAGATGTGAGGAAGAGAGAGTTGAGGTGGTAAGAGCGGGTAGAGATGTAGATAGGTGCAGAGAGTCATCGATAGGTGAGGTTGTGAGAGAGGTGCAAAGAGGTAGAGTGGAATTGAGTGATAGGCAAGGTAGACGTACAGTAGGTGGGACAGAGAAAGGGGTACATACATAGAAATGCAGAAACAGCTAGAGAAAGAGGTCAGGAGAAAGGTGCCAAGTAGACAAGGTGAGGTGAAGTTAAGGAGGAAAATGAAAAATTATTTTTATTTAACTGCCACCAACTTTCTGAGGTGGCGTGGGTTAAGGTTGGGCAGACTGGTCATGCTAAGCAGTCAAATTTTCAAAAAGTATCTGTTTTATGTACACTATTATCAGTTATGCAGTGGTCCTTTTAAGATGGGGGCACTGGGAGCTGCTCACTTTGTACATGTCTTAAAATGTCTGTTTCACAGAGGGCCCATGTGTGGTCAAAAGACCTGGCCTTCCTACTGGGCTCTCCCTCTATGGACACCCACAATGACCAAAAGCTGCTTTGTTTACTGAGACAGCCAACTGTGTGGCTATTATCTTATAACTTCTGAGCAAACTTTCTACTTGCTTCACTACAAGGGATTGGTGAGGCTGGTGAAACTCAACCCCACCAACTGTGCTCCCACGACTGATAAATTCACAACTAGAAGATATCACTCAACAAACAGACACAGACATGTATACCAAAAGATACAGACATAAACAGTAAAATCCTAGTCTCATCTTCATGCAGACTGGGGGTAGGCAAATTTTGAATTACGCTGTATTTATACTGGACTGTATTTTATTGTAACATTTGTAAAGTGCTTGCTACCTCTATGATGGGCATTGAAGCTCTTGCCTAAGTGGGTAGCACACTACGCTGTGTGTGGTTGGAAGGATGTTGTCTTTTTTTGATCCTTTGTGGGAAGCATTTCCAAATCATGCATGATGACCACTGGGGTGCAGTTATCGTGTTACGACATGCAATTTTTAGAAATTCACAAAGAAGTGCAAAGTTTCCTGAATTTGGCTAAAAGCAGAGTGGCTAAACTTCTTCCAACCCTACGGCTGATACAAGTGTGGGACCTCAGGTTTCAGTAATTTGTAATTTGCGTTTCACCACACGTGCCTGTGTTTAAACAGGCCAACACAATGGCTGCAGCATAGGTGTGCCACCTCCTTTCCTTGCGCCCAGAGTTTCCGCCATGGGAGATAGGGCTGTGGGAAAGAGTGCAAATTTGCTGAGAAAATGCATAAGATAAGGCTGCTTCTGGCTCTGCACGTCATCTGCAAAGTTCCCGCTTCTGTGCAGGGCCCGTACTTTTATTTATTTTTCTAATTTCATAAGGTTTGCACTTTGGCACTTAGGGAAGTGGGCAAAGCTGTTTTAAAAAATTTACCAAGTTGAAGGATTACACATAGCAACTT
Organism: Calotriton arnoldi; assembly: GCA_963921515.1. Taxonomy (NCBI): domain Eukaryota; kingdom Metazoa; phylum Chordata; class Amphibia; order Caudata; family Salamandridae; genus Calotriton; species Calotriton arnoldi. The sequence goes on along the minus strand of CAWUFW010002084.1, from coordinate 599,571 downwards.
TGCACAATCCTAAAAATCTAAAACATCTGAGTCACATTCAACTAACTTTATGACCTCCTCATCCGTCTTCCTCGGCACAGTCCTCACACAGTGAGTATATGCTCCTCCCACCACCGGCACAGTCCTCACACAGTGAGTGTATGCTCCTCCCACCACCGGAAGATTCACAAAGCCTAATAACTGTCCTCACCCAGCACTATAGCTTCCTTGTGACACACCTCCTAGCATTCCCCAGAAAAGGAAGGTAAGCAATCATCACTTCCTGACTTATCTCTCTGCTGAAGCGCATTTTATAAGCTGTAAGAAAAGCAGTAGCGGCTCCTGGAGGGAGTGCTGCGTGGCGGGGGAGGGGCAGGGTGGGGGGTAGTAAACTCCGGCTTATGGCCGAACTGAGTTAAGTACATAAATAAATAAATAAAACGAATTACATTGCGCGCGCTGCATCGCCGATTGCGATACAGCGCTCAATGTAATTAGTTTTATTTATTTATTTATGTACTTAACTCAGTTCTGCAGTAAGCCGGAGTTTACTACCCCCCACCCTGCCCCTCCCCCGCCCCACCGCACCACAGCACTCCCTCCAGGAGCCGCTACTGAAGAAAAGGTATGTTTTGTGCAGGGCTTTAAATGGGATGAAAAAACTGGGGGGGGTCTCTCAAAAGGGCATGGCCACTGTAGTTAAGGGCGTGGCTTAAAAACATAAGCTAAAAATCTGTGCTTAGCATAGTGTGCTACCCGACTGGTCTTTTGCCGCTTCTTTCTGTAATTGCATCCAGATATATAATACAACAACTGACACTACACCTAAAACAAGCCAGGACTTTTGGCTTTGTAAGTGGTTGTTAGTTTCATAAGATAGAAAAGTAACAACAATGGCTTTGTTGTATATGATATTGAAAATGTTTCAATTCTGAAATGATACTGTGAAATGACTATAAAGAGTCTCTTTGAAGTTACATCAAGACCTCTCAGCCTGGATCACCAACTGCGCTGACACTGTTGACCTCATGAGAACGACCAGCACCTGAAGATCCACCAAACACTCTAACTGGTTCACCCCCAAACTCCGAACCTTCAAACATGAGTGCAAACGCCTGGAGAGACGATGGCGCGCCAGCAAAAACCTTCAGATCTCACCTCCTTCAAAACGGCCCTTAGCAAATACCACCGCCACCTCAAGGAAGCCAAAAGGACACCTTGACCGCCTGCATTGAAACAAGCACCAATGAAACGAAAGAACTGTTCAACATCGTTTGAGAATTCTCATGCACTTCGGCCACCGAGACCTCAATCCGCCCTTCCCAAGCCCTCTGACTCCCTGGCAGACTACTTCCACAACATGATAGCAGACATCTACAGCACCTGATCTCAACCACCTCCCGACTGTCACCGACAACGCCCGCAGCCACCTCACCGAATGCACCCCAATCACCACTTCCATCACCACAGCAATCATGACTTCCATTCACTCCAGAGCTCCGACTGACCCCTGCCCCACCACATTTTCAACCTGGTACAGAAGGCACTCACCACCATCCTCAACTCTTCCATCACCACTGCCACGATCCCCAATGTCTGGAAACACACAGAGGTGAAACCCCTCCTGAAGAAGCTCTCTGCCGACCCCAGCAAAAAAACGAGTTACCTACCTGTAACTTCAGTTATCCAGTATTGGTATCTTTCATAGATTCACATGCTTGAATCATCCCTGCCGTCGAGGTGGGAGTCCCACGGTAATTTTTTATAATAGCAGTAGGTAACATTATCATAGGCTATCATGCACTGAGCAGTCACTGCAGTAGCCCATAAATATCATTTTGTAAAAAGGACCAAAGTTAAAACACAACCAATCGGACGTTAGCACCCTCTAGAACACACCCCAGAGAGGCAAGTTCCTCAGATTTTCTAGCACAAGTGACAAGAGTATTTATCAGTAAATAAGAGAAGCCTCTCCAGGGAGGAGCTGGTGGGCCGTATGTGAATCTATTAACCCCTTCGGTGCGCGGCCGATTTTCGCCCTGTGCGGGGCGTTTCATTGAGTGGGCGGGTTCATGACGAGCTCAGCTCGTCATGCGCACACGAGAACTGCGCAGCATGACGAGCTGAGCTCGTCATGAGCACCGAAGGGGTTAAAGATACCAATACTGGATAACTGAAGTTACAGGTAAGTAACTCGTTTTCTTATCCTGTATTGGATCTTTCATAAATTCACATGCTTGAATCAGAATAGCAAGCAGTTACAACAGAACAACTATTCAAATATGAATTTAGAGGATGGTGGGCAATCATATAGAGTATATACCTGTACCAAATTTATAAAAGAAACATGCAAAGCATAGCAATAATATGTCAACATAATGCAAATGAAACAAAATAAAACAAACACCTCCAAGATAGAGGCTTACCTTATTGAAAAAGGTTGCGTAAGACTGCTTGTCCTACCGCTGCATCTGTATGTGTAGCTAAATCCAAGCAGTAATGCTGCATAAATGTATGCACACTTCTATGTTGCTGCGTGGCATATTTTGTCCAATGGCACTTCTGCAAACAAAGCTGTAGAGGATGATACTGCCCTTGTGGAATGAGCTTTAGGTTTGATAGTAATCGGTTTGCACACTTTAATATGGCAGAATTGGATGGCCGATGCTATCCACCGGGTAATAGTTGCTTTGGTCACTAAAGCACCTGATCTTTGCAAACTATAGGAGACAAAAAGCTGATCAGATTTTGAATTTGCTTGGAACTTTGTAAATAAAACTTAAGACACCTCTTGATATCTAAGGTATGAAGAGATTTTTCAGCCGGAGAAGTTGGGTTTGGAAAAAATGTTTTGAGAGTAACCGGGTCATTAAGATGGAAAGTAGAAGGCACCTTAGGAATAAATGCTGAGTTCGTTCTAAGTAGGACATAGTCATTAGTGAAACGAAGATAGGGTTCTTCAATCGTAAACGCTTGAATTTCACTTACCCTCCTGTTGGATGTAAGAGCCAAAAGTAATGCTACTTTCCAGGAAATAAACTTGAGCTCATCCCTGAGTATAGGCTCAAAAGGTGACTCCATAAGTTGTGCAAGAATAATATTAAGGCTCCATTCAGGAGTAGGAACTCAAATAGGAGGAAAAATCCTAAAAAGACCTTTCATGAATTGTTTCACAAGTAGAGAGGAACAAACAGAAGGGCTGCTGGAGGAACATCTATAACTGGAAATGGCAGCAAGAAGTACCTTAATAGAGGTATACATGAGTCCCGATTTAACCAGGGAAAGAAGGTAGGGAAAAATTTTCTCGGGAGAAGAATTAAACAGATGTATATTATTCTGAAAGCACCATGCACAGAAACTTTTTCACTTTAAGCTGTAGGTCTTATTAGTAGACACCGCTCTTGCTCTAGACAGAATGTGCTTACAATCCTGAGGCAGATGTAGATCCTTGAATTAATTGAATTCAGGAGCCATGCATGCAGTTGGAGCGATGCGAGACGTGGATGGAGAATCTGACCTTTGCTCATTGTTAGCAGCGTTGACGTTATTGGAAGGCGATAAGGTCTGTATTCTGGGAGTAGGAGAAGCTCCGTGAACCAATGTTGGCGAGGTCAGCATGGGACAATGAGAATCAGACGGCATGGCTCTCTTTTCATTTTCATTAGGAGCCTTGCTATTAGAGGGTATGGGGGAAAAGCGTACGCAAAGATCCCTGACCATCTTATTAGAACCGCATTCCCTCATGACCCTCTTTATGGTTCCCAACTGGCAAAAAAACTGCATTTTCGGTTTATTCTGGAGGCGAAGAGATCCAAGTTGGGTTTGCCCCACTTCTGGAAGATGAAGTCAAGAATTGTCTGGTTCAGTTATCACTCGTGGCAGGAGTTGGAGGTTCTGCTTAGAGTATCTGCCAGACTGTTGCTCACACCTGGGAGATGCTCCACTTTGATGGAGATGTGGTGCAAGAGAATCCATTTCTAAATTTCTTGCGCTTCTAGAGGCAGAATGTGGGAACGTGTACCTCCTTGTTTGTTGAGGTAATGCATGCACGCAGTACTGTCCATTCGTATAAGAACTGTTGAGCCCTTTATCCTTGGGAGGAAAGCCTGTAAGGCTAGGAAAATGGCCTGCAACTCCAGAAAGTTGATATGCATCGTGGCAAGCGATTTGGACCACTTGCCTCTTTATCTGAAGATCCTGAAGATGGCCCCCCAGCCCTCTAGAGAAGCATCTATGGTAAGGATGAAATCTGGTAGCGGGGGACGGAAAGTTAGCCCTGTCGAGAGATTCTTGGAGGATTGCCACCAAGGAAGGGCTTTTTCCATGGTTGGAGTTATCCGAACTAAGTCGTCGAATGGTCAGGTTACTTGGAGCCATTGCTTGTCAAGCTGATCCTGCAAGGGTCTCATTTTGAGAAGTGTGTGAGGTACCATCAGAATTGCTGAAGACATCATGCCGAGTAGAGATTTCACTAGGCGTACAGAAGCGAACTCTTTTCCAGCCAGATTGCTCGCTAATGAGGTGATATGTGCTTGTCTTTCTGCAGACAAGAATGCCTTGTCTTGCATGTATCCAGAATTGCTCCGAGAAAAAGTAATTTTTAGAGATGGTTCCAGAACAGACGTTTGATAATTGAGCGTCAGCCCCAGGGAGCAAAACATCCGTAAGCAGATCGAAGTTGCCTTTGAGGCCTGCTGATAAGACGGTGCCTTTACTAGCCAGTCGTCGAGATAAGGAAACAGTTGAAGACCTTGAAGTCTGAGACGAGCAGCAACTGGAGCTAGGCGCTTGGTGAACACTCGTGAGTCTGAGGGGAGACCAAACGCGACGACTTTGAATTGATAATGAGCACCTGTTACAGTGAAACAAAGGAATTTCCAATGCTTGGGATGTATCGGAAAATGGAAATATGCATCTTGTTAATCTAGAGTTGTCATGAAAACCGCGTGATTGAGGTGCTGAAGTATCTCCTGAAGATAGACCATGCGGATTGATTTTTTTCGCAGATACTTGTTGAGATTTCTGAGATCCAGAATGAGTCTCCATTCCCACGACTTTTTCTTTATTAGAAAGAAGCGAGAAATGAAAACCCCTTCCCCTCTGAGAACAAGGAACTTTTTCTACGGCCCCTTTTTGAGGCATAACGTAAGCTTCCTTCTTTAACAACTGGAGATGAGATGGAAGCCATCTTAGAGGTAGATGAGAAGGTAGAGCTGTCACAAACTCTAGTGTATGGCCATACGTTATAATGTCCAGGACCCATTTGTCTGTTGTAATTTGACTCCACTGGTCGAAAGGCAGAGAAACATGCGTTGGATTGATTCGTAGCATGGATGGAGCTGTAGCAGGTGCTAGGGTGTTGTCACTGTTGCCTAGCATTGTCTCAGGATTGGGTAGACTGTTTTCTCGTGAGCTGTTGTCTGGAATATGCAGCTGATGGTGGTGGTCAATATAACTGCTGCTGTTGGTACCCATAGCTGTAAGATTGATATGATTGTGGTTGGTATTTCTGGTAATTTCCATGAAAGGAGTAAGATCCTCTCCCATGCACTCCGCGAAAGGGTGTTTTTCTGTATTGGAGCATCCCTAAAGATTTAGCGGTGTCAGTATCCGCTTTAATCACCTGTAAGGCCTCATCAGTGAGCTTTCCAAAAGCGCGTCGCCATCAAACATCATGTCCAGAATCTTGCTCTGCACCTCAGGGCAGAAAGTGGGAGCTTTAAGCCAACCCTGAGGATGGAGAACCGTCGCTCCAGCCAACTGTCTAAAAGCAAGAGAAGCCATGTCCATGGATACATCAATAATCTCAGAGGCTGATCTTTCACCCTCAAGAAGAATCTTTCATGCCTCTTGCTTCTTATCATCTGATAAATATTCAAGATATGGTTCCACATCTGGCAGTCATATTATCCTAAAATTGCTAGGGAATTGGCAGCACGTACCACCGCACCTGCAATGGTGGTAAACCTTTTCCCAATACTGTCCAGGCGTCGCCCATCTTTATCAAGAGGAGCAGTGATAGACACTGCAGGGTTTCGTGACCTGCGTTATTCAGCCTGAGCAATTACTGAATCCGGTCTCGGATGTCCCACTAAGCAGCCTGGAGCATCATCAGGAGTCTTACATTTTTTATCAATCCTGGGAAGGACTGCTGGAACTGAATAAGGTGTTTTCATAACTTTAATTCCTTCCTCCCAAATGTGGTCAATAATGGGAATTGCGCATACTGTTTTCCTGGACTGATCTTTAAAATCATATAAAAAACAGTCAGATTGTTTGACAGGCATAGGTGGGTGGAAACGATTTGCTGCTCTTTCCATCAAGGCGTGGAAACCGCCAATATCCTTAGGTGGAGAGTCAATTGCCAAAGGGGCTCGAGGAGAAGGCGTAGGAATTAAATAATCATCCCATTCATCAATAACAGGTGGAGCATTTTGAATTTCACCTTCTTCTACCTCCTCATCCGAAGGGACTGGGTCTTGTTGCGCAAGTATAGAAACCTGTGATTCTGGAGGAGGTGTTACCAAGGGCCGAGAATCTGCAGCAGGAGGGGGAGAAGTTACTTGCGCTGATCCGGCTGCTACAGGGAAACAGGAATGATAGTCATGCAACATAGCTGTCAAATCTTGCACCAAATAAAACAGGTAGCTGTATCATTGGTTCTTTGCGTGGCATCATAAATTGTGGTTTTTCCATACATTGGCGGTATTGAGCCCCATAATATTTATCCTCATCCTCCTCTTCCTGAAACTTGACATGGAGTTGCGAAGGACTGTGATCCGGACTGAACATCCCATCATCATCAGATTCCTCTAAAAACTGGCTGGGAGGCAAAGGAGAAATGTGAGAGGGATCCTGAAAAAAGCCTCTCGACCACTGTACCATCGATGAGAACTTTGACAATAAAATAGGTGTTATTTGCAGGGTAGAAGGTCTCAATAATTGAGGCGTCGATGAAGCCTTCGCCGACGGTGATGAAGGTCTCGTCGTTCTAGAGAAGTCGGTGGTCAGCGACGGTGTCATAATTGTCGGTGCAGTCGACGGAGCTGTCACCGTCGACGAAGAAGTTGTCGTAGATGGTGGAGGCGCCGTCGATGGTGGAGGCGTCGAAAACTGTAGAGGTGTCGACGATGGGAGCAAAGTCAACAGCATAGGCGCCGACGAAGAGATTGGCACTAACGGTGGATTAGATGACGTCGAAGATGAGAAAACCTCCGTCTGCTTATTCTTAGTGGACGAAGCATCCGTCGACGATGGAAGCGTCGTCGACGACTGAAGGGGAATGAATTCCAATGGCGCTTCAAGCGTCGACAAAGTCTTTTTTGACGATGACCATGACTTCAAAACCTATTCTAAGTGTATTTTTATATGCTTAGAAGCAGTTTTTGGGGCAGATTTTTCCTCAGAAGGGAATGGTGGCATCACTTTTTTTGAGGTAGTATGCGTAGACTCATGATGGGTCTTTTTGAATGCTTTTTTATGTCCCTCAGGGACTTCCAGAGATCTAGCCCTATTTTTTGAAAGTTCAGAGGATGTCTGGGAACTGAAACTGTCTTCCTCATCAGAGAGCACAGAAGATTTAGGGGCATATTAGCAAGACCGGCGATAAAATTATCGCCGTTTTAGCGGCAGGAAACGGCCGCTAAAACGGCGATAATGGACTTGCTAATATGCGTTATAGAATTCCAATAGAAGCCCAGGTTAGATGTCCTGCACATCTAACCTGGGCTTCTATTGGAATTCTATGCGCATATTAGCAAGCCCATTATCGCCGTTTTAGCGGCAGTTTCCTGCCGCTAAAACGGCGATAATTTTATCGCCGGTCTTGCTAATATGCCCCTTAGTTTTAACTCTCTCCAACCAAATAAGCACCCTGCCCTCTCTATCTTTTAAAGTCTTAGTAGAGAAAGTTCTGCAAATCCTACAGTCTTTGACTTTATGAAGAGGGTATAAACAGTAGATACAATCCTTGTGGGTATCTTCAGCTTGCAGCCTTTTCCTACCACATGACCCACAAGGCCTGAAGAGTCTTTTCTTTGAAGAATCCGACATTGTTGAAAGCCAAATATCCAAGATGTGAAGACAAAACGGAGCAGAGCTCAGGGAGACTTCCTGTCACAATGAAGTGCAGTAGAAAAACTGAGGAACTTGCCTCTCTGGGGTATGTTCTAAAGTGCGCTAACGTCTGATTGGTTATGTTTTAACTTTGATTCTTTTTACAAAATGATATGGATGGGCTACTGCAGTGACTGCTCAGTGCATGATAGCTTATGATAATGTTACCTACTGCTATTATAAAAAATTACTGTGGGACTCCCAACTCGACGGCGGGGATGGTTCAAGCATGTGAATCTATGAAAGATCCAATACTGGATAAACTCAAGACCTACCGCCCTATCTCGCTGCTCCCCTTCCTGACCAAGGTCCTGGAGAAAGCCATCAACCGCTAGCTCACGGGTCACCCGGAAGAAAACAACCTACTCGATGACTCCCAGTCCGGCTTGCGCTCAAACCACAGCACCAAGACTGCCCTGATAGCCACAACGATTCTCCAAATAGGTAATCCTCCATTCCTAATTTGTGCAAGGTTGTCATCAAAATACGTCCTTACTTGGACCAGTGTGCCACGAGACAGCGGACTCATCTGAATAGTTACGGGGGCATACTTCAGCCCAGAGTTGAGAAACAACAGACTTATAAAAGGACGTATCACTGCCCTTCAGTTGCACATTGCGTGTACCTCTACTTTTTTAACCACGCAACTTACAGGCATACAACGTATTTTGACGACAACCTTGCACAGATTAGGAATGGAGGATAACCTATTTGGAGAATCGACTCATGAATTGTGACGAGTTCATGCCCATATCCTACGCTCTCTCTGCCTAGCACTTTAATGCTTGAGAAGTCTAGACCACATGAACTGCTGAAATTGTTTCTTCCTGTGGCTCTTCCACGACGTTCGAAAGACATCAACAGATTTCAAACAGCACATATAAGGACTTATTTCTTGGCTACTCTTTTTTGTTATAAAGACAACACGACATTGGTGGATTCTCTATGAACATTTGAGGATTGCCCCCCCTTACATAGCTAAGCCTTGAAAAAGTCATGAATGTAACGAAACATGTGTCGGCTGTCATGTTTCTATTTCACTGTGCTATTCTGTTCTTCCAGCAACAAGAACTGGACCTTGAAAAAATAACTGTATAAACATGAAATGTTTTTGGAAAAAATCTTTTTCTTGTATGAATATATGTACAGTATGTATTGACTAAATGTCACACTGATTATTAAATTTGAGAGAACCCCAGTACAAATCCAAATATTGTCATATCCTGTGATTTGAGCGATCGATAAAATACATAGATCTTGTGTTTCAATTTAAAAAAATCAAAGTTGAAGTAATATTGTTGAGTGCCGGGGTACATCTGTCTGTCTACATCCATGTCAATATCGGCACTTCCCAGCGGTGCTAACTCTTAAAAGGGTATCATTCTGAACCCGTTTTTTTTTAAGTAAGGGATCGGAAACGCCTCAATTACAGCATAACCGCTATATGAGGTTGTGGAAGGTGGATGGAACACAGAAAAAACCTTCTCATGTATATTCCCTTCACAGTTACCAAACTCTTCAGTGTCAAACTGGAGACAAGGGTGAAGTGGTCGGTAGTAAATAGGAATCTCATGGTTCTTCAAAACTGCTATCGAAAGGGAAATTCTTCACCTCGAAAGGAGCTTTCGGAACAACCTTCCAGGCAAGAATGAATCAGCTCTTTTGAGGAAGGGGATGGGGTTGGGGGGGTCCCTACTTCAGAAAAGTCCTGAGCTCAGACTGCTGGATCTTCAATTTCAAATCCACCAGCCCCCAAGGCATAACTACACTGGGGATTTTCGCCAGCTGCTAGTGGGAGACAGATTGAATTACTTTCAGGACAGGTGGCCAACTTCAATTTCTGACCAGTGGGTGCTAGACATTGTACAACAGGGGTATTAAATGCCTTTTCCAGAAATCCGGAGAGATTTAATTTGCTCTACATGTCTTCCCAAAGATCCAGTGAAGTAGTGAGCCTTGCTGGAAGGAGTCTAAAGTTTGCATCTGAAGAAAGGAATAGTACCAGTTCAGCTCTCGCAGTACGAGGCCAGAGTCCAGGTGGGGTTGGAGGTGAGGCAGTCATTGCAGTGGTGGCTAAAACAGGATAACTTAGCCAGGATGTTTTCCCTTGATACTCCTCCCTACCCCAAAAGTTCTTATCACTGATGCATCTGGGATAGGTTGGGGAGCGATTCTAGATAGTGAGTCAGTTCAGGGAGTGTGGCCATTGACTCAAAAAACAGTCCTCTTGGCACTGTTACATTTCTACCACTCTTTGCAGGGGCACAGTTTACATATCAGGATGGGCAACAGGGTGGTAGTGGTTTGTTTCAACCATCATGGGGGCTCGAAAGTTACGTCGTTGTCTTTGGCCCAAGAGATTTGCTCATGGGCGGAGGCCACTTTCCTTTTTATCCATGCAGATCATCTTCGGAAGAAGGATAATGGGCCTGCAGACCAACTGGGTAGGGTTTTCCTTATTTAGTGAGCTAGATCTAGCACATGCTACATTCTGTCTGCCAGTCAAAAGATTTTGGTCACTGGACGTGGACTTCTTTGCGACCAAGTGGAATGCTCTTCTACCACGGGTCTGTAGGAGGGGTCATTTGAGACTGGAAGTGCTTTCTTTTCCCTAGCCCCGGACACTCCTCTATGTCTTTCCTCTGATTTCCATGGTTTTGAGGTCTTTATAGAAGAACAGAAGGATAGGGTGGAGTTGCTCCTAGAAGTTTTGTGCTGGAAACAACGATCATGGCATTCTCTCCTCCTTCAGTTGGCAGCCCAAGATTCTTCGATGATTCCATCATTTCCCTACTGGCTCAGGGGTTCCCAACTTTGGTGTGCCTTGTTGGCTCGTCTGCAACTGGGGGTATAAAACTTGAAAGGGGCAAACCAAAAAATCTCATTTTTATGAGGTAGTTGAGTTCATACAACAGTCTAGGTGTCCGTCAACGATAAAGACCTATTCAAGACATTAGAGGGATTTAGAAAGGTGGTGTGGGGAGAGGGTAGTAGACCCTGTTTCTTGTGATCCTGCTTTGGTTCTAGATTTTCTAAATGTTGGTTTCCAGCCAGGATTAGCTGTTTCCACTTTAATAGCTTAGTGGGGGATGTGAGGGCATTTAGGAGACCCCCACTTAGAGAACCTAGTCTTCTTAACTTCAAGGTTATTAAACGTTTTTTTATGAAAAGACCATCAATTCATTGTCCTATTTCCTCGTAAGACCTGCTGCTGGTGCTTCAGGCACTTCAAAAGGCTCCATTTGAGCCACTGGACTTCATGGACCTGAGCTTTATGTCTTATATGGTTATAGGTTTGGTGGCAAACTCCTCAAGGAGGAGGATTGGGGATCTAGGGGCTCTTCGGAGATCAGAACCAGTCTTGAAAATCTTTTCAGATAAGGTAGTTCTGAAACATAGTCCTGCCTTTGGTCCAAAGCTAGGGCACTCGCAACCATTTGCCCAGGGGCCACATAGTAAGGTCTGTGGTGTGACCGAGGGCTGCACTGATGCCAGCACGGTGGCATAGGGGGTGTGGGTGGATCAAGGATTGTTTAAGGAGGTCTAAAAAATGTTAAATAGATGGGCAAGCATTTATTTGCAGGTTAACTAAAGGTAAGTGGTGCAGGACACCACCATAGTTATATCATAACTTAATTTAACCTGCAAATAAATGCTTGCTCGTTTATTGAAAAATGTTTCTGAATATTAGTGCTCAGCACTTAAGCCTTAGCTCATGCTGCTGTTCACCGGGGGGGAGGAGGGGTGCATGTGAAGGTCAAGAAGGCCACAAGCAGCCCGCGGCCGTACTTTGAGTATCACTGGTCAAAAGTATCATCAATGTTTCATTGTTCAATAGATTTGTTTTTCCCAGTTTTTGAACCTTCTTCCGCTTCACCTGAGACGAAACTGCTCCAGACCTTGGATTTATTTACAGACAACAAATTCCTTTACAGAAGTAGATTGTTTATTATTTCTGGTTCTTCTGGGAGGGGTTTACTTACTGGGCCATATTGAAGATGTTGCACACGTTTTGTTTTTTTGCACAGCTTATGCGAGATAAGGAGGAAATGGATTCGCCCACAATGCAAAAGACTAGGGTTTAGGAAATATCAGGAAGACCTAAGAGTAATGAAGAATGATACAACATCATACATAGTTTTTAGCTCGTGAAATTATTTATTATCTGTAGGATTCGTAAGGGGCAAGGCGGGTCTGAAACTGTAATAATGATTGACTTAGCTGTTTTATGTTATTGTAATTCAAGAATAGTATCAGTCCTATTATACTTTACAAATTATGTACATATATATAACTTCTTAGGAATTTTTAAAAAATGAATTGTTATTTTTATAATGTACACTTTTAATGGTTTTTAACTGAAATAAAAGTTATTTGAATACATACTGGATATCTTTATTACTCCGAGTCCAGGTCTTTTTCGCCAGAGTGCAGATTTCCCTGCCCACCCTCCCTCTAGGGATAGGGAATCGTTTTCTGCTTCAAGCTTGGAATCGACAGGCAGTGAGAAGGGCTTAGCTTCCTTTTCTAGGGCACACTGGGAGGTGTGTCAGAAGGACTCTATAGCAGTAGGTCGGGAGCGGTGGGAGAAGCATACGCTCACTGTGTGAGGACTGTAGTTAGGAAGACCTGGACTTGGAGTAAAGAAGATTACTAGTAAGCTGCCAGGCCAGTTACACAGATGTTGGGAATGCCACGGTTACTTATTGGTAATCTTCACTACTCCGAGTCCTAGTCTTCCTCACCACAGTAATTCGCACATGAGCTTTAGGCTCCCACAGAAACTCCAAGTAAAAAGTCAGCCTACTAGTCTCCCATCCCTCCAACATGGCCCCCACCTCTATCCACCAGAGGGATAAAAGGAGGCACCATCCACCACAAAGACCTGCAACTAAAGTCACAGAAACATGAAGCCCCCCAAACAAGGGCCGGGAGGGATGGGAAACTATACTGTGGCAAGGAAGACTAGGACTCGGAGTTATGAATATTACCGGTAAGTAACCGGGGCATTACCTCCTCAACCATCTTCCTCGCCACAGTAATTCACACATGAGCAGATACCAACGCCGTATCGGCTTCATGGAGAACAGAAGACAGCCAACACATAGAAAGTCAGCAACATCAGGTTTAATAACACACAACATGGGACTGAAACAGAACCTCAAGAAGAAACTGAACTCAGAACAGAAGTGGCAAAAGCAACTGAAGCACCACCCCCAACCTCAAGTCGGTAATGCACCATAAAGGTATGAGGAGAAGACAACGTGGCCACCCTGCAAATATCCTCCATGCATACCCCCATGAACGCGGCCCAAGAAACCGCCACAGAACGAGTTGACCACCCCTGGACAGGAAGAGCGAGAACACCGTTCTGGGCATCATAAGCCACCAGAATAGCTTTCTTAAGCCAACAACTAAGGGTAGAAAGGGAAGGCTTTAAGCCCTGTCTAGCCAAACCAAAAGTGACAAACAGACTGTCCACCTTACAGAAAGAAGCAGTCCGCGAAAAGTATATCAACAAAGCACGCTTTCCATCCAAAAGATGCAACAGAGATTCCTCCCCTATTCTGGGGATCTGGAAAAAAACAGGAAGGACCACCTCCGCAGACCTATGAAAAAAAGAAGCCACCTTAGGCACAAAAGTAGGGTTAGGTCTCAACACCACCATATCCGCCAAAAACCTCAAAAACGGGGCAGATCTGAAGAAAGCCCCCAATTCCCCAACACGCCTGGCAGAAGCAAACGCCACCAAAAACACTACATTCATGGTCAAATACTTTAAGTCCACAGACTTCTTAGGCTCAAAGGGAACCCCCTGCAAGGCCCTCAACACCAATGGAAGATCCAACGGAGGGGGAGACAACATCGGTCTAGGGCACTGAAAAGCCAGAGACCTCAACAAACGAGCCACCAAAGCTCAACGCCATCAAAAAGAGGACCCCGGAATACCCAAATAGCAGCCCATTGTGCCTGGAGAGTAGAATGAGCCAACCCCAGACCGAAACCCTCCGTAACAAAATCCAGAACACGAGCCGGAACCACCCCTTCAACAGACAATCCCTGGAGCAGACACCAGCCAGAAAAATTGTCCCAATGTTTAGCATAAGCATTCAAGTTAGAAGGACGCATGGACTATTGAAAGAGGCCAGCCACCACCTGGGAACAACCTGTCTGTACCAGAGATTGCTGCTCAAGAGCCAAGCCTGAAGACTCATTGATTGGAACACTGGGAAGGGAACCTGGGGACCCAACAAGGGATATGGATAAGCGCCCAGCCCCAGCACACCACCAACTCCAATAGGGGAAACCAAGGGTGTCGCAGCCAACCGGGAACCAGCAGAAGCACCAAAGCCCTGTCCCTCCTGATTTTCTGCAAAAACACTGAAATCTGGGGAACCGGGGCAAACGCATACAACAGACCCCGAGGCCATGGGAAGGATATTGCATCCACCATCCAAGGCTCCAGGCAAGGCATAATCATGCAGAAACAATGGAGCTTGGCATTGTCCAGAGAGGCAAACAAGTCCACCGTCGGAGACCCAAACCTCACCTGCAACATCAGGAATGCCTCCGGGGTCAGAGACAGCAAACCCATGGAGGGAAAGACACTGCTGAGACATTCTGCCACCACATTCTCCCTGCCTGGTAGGTAAATGGCAGACAGGGAGCCCAACATCGTCTCCACCCAAGAGCAAATGACCCGGCTGAAACAACTGAGGGACTACACCCTGCAGATCCCGGGATGATTCAAGTAAGACATGACAACGTGGTTGTCCGTCCGGACTTGCAGATGGTGACCCACCAGTAGATCTGCAAAGGCCAAGAGACCCAAGTGAACCGCCTTCAGCTCCCTGTAATTCGAAGAACAGGACATCAGAGCCCTGGTCCATTTGTCCTGGATGGAAGAGTTCCCCAGGGTAGCACCCCAGCCCACCAGACTAGCATTGGTCTTCACCACTCGAGAAGGAACCACCAGAAAATGACGACCCTGGGAGAGATTCACCTTGTTGAACCACCACCCCAGATCCACCCTGACCTGGGAAGTCACAGGCACCTCCTGACTGAAATCCTGACCACACGGGAGCTAGTAGGACAAAATATGGTGCACAACAGGGTACATATGCAAGAGGGCCCAAGGAACCACCTTCAAGAAAGCAGACATAAGACCCTGCACCCTCAACCACGGCTCACAGGTGGACAGTCCATGGACAACAAGGCATGAATCTCTGAAATCAGCGTCAATTTGCGGGCCAGGGGTAGGAAAACCTTTCCCAACAGAGTCATTAAGTGAACTCCAATGTAAGTGAGATCCTGAGTAGGCACGAGGCAGGATTTCTTCAGATTCACCAGAAAGTCATGAGCCACCAGCACTTGGCAAACCTCCTGGACATGACACTCCGCCTTAGGGAAAGAAGAGGCAGAAATTAAAAAGATCATCCAGATATGGAAAAATCTTAATCCCTCTCCCATGCACACCCCAATCAGCGGGGCCAACACTTTAGTAAAGACCCGGGGAGAGGAACAAAGACCCAAAGGCAATACCTTGAACTGATAATGTCGACCCAGTACACAGAAGCATAGAACCTTTGGGACTCCAGATGGACCGGGACATGGAGATAAGCATCCTGCAGGTCGGGGGATGCCAGAAAATCCCCCTGATTGATCAAGGGAAGAATCAGCTACAGAGAGACCATCTTGAACTTGATAGGGGGAAGGAATGGACATATTCAGCCCTTTTAGATCCAACACCGGCCTGAGGTCGCCGGTTTGCTTCTCGGCCAGAAAAAGAATGGAATAAACCCTGAGCCCCACCTGACTGGGGGGCACCAGAGCTACAGCCCCATTTTCCACGAGACTGAGAACACCTGCCATGAGAGCACTCCGCCTCAACCCGTCCTGGGGACATGGTGTGACACGAAAATTGTCGGGGTCTCACCGAAAAGCCAATGCAAAACCCCTCTGTCACCACCTGAAGGACCCACTGATCCAAAATGGAACATCTCCACCTGTTGGAAAAGAGAGACAGGCGTCCCCCCACTTGGACCTTGCTCACAGCCATATAGTCAGGGTTTTGAAGTAGCGGAGGAGGTGGAAGAAGAGGCAGGGAACCGGGACTTGTCAGTGGAAGGAGCACCCCGGCCACGCCCCCTGCCACAAAAGGGCTGGTTAGCCCTCCCTTGCCTAGCCAGACCAAAAGCCCTCTGGGCACCAAAGAACCGTGGAAGCACCAACCTCTCCGGAGCCAGAAGTTTGCGATCCTCAGCAGACTTCTTAACCATATCCTCCAAAGGAGGGCCAAAGAGCTTCACCCCAGAGAAAGGAATTTTCATCAACAACCCCTTCTGATTCGCTTCCGCCTTCCAAGAACATCACCACATCTGGCGGCGAGCAGCGATAAAAGAGCCAGCCGTAGAGGCCGCAGCCCCCACTGAATCAAAAGAAATGTCAGATAAGAACTGCACCTGCTGCTCTATCAGAGCGAGGGTGGGTGTCTTCGCCCTGGTCCATCAACTCAGCCAAAGACAGGATGTCCTTCAGTAAAGACTGAATAGTATACGAGGAATAGGCCGCAGCCCTAATAGCAAAATTGGAAGTTGCAAAAGTACGCTTTTCAGCCGCATTCACCTTCTTATCAACAGGGTCCACTGGAGAAGCATCCTCCGAAATTATAGCACCCTGTGAAGCCATCCAAGCCATCAATCAATCCACTTTCACAGAAGCAGGGAATTTTTCCGAAAAGTCCTGCAAAGGATAGCACCTCGCCAAAAACAGGGAAAACCCATGCTTATCAACATCCTTCCATTCAGATTCCAAAATCCTCATAACCGAAGAATGACTAGGCAAGGACTCAGGCTCCTTCTTCTGATACTGTGAAAAAAAATCTGTGTCTTCCTCAGACACCCCCACCTCAAGAAACAACAAATTAGACCGAATGTGTTGAACGACCTCCTTCAAGTCAGATCCCCACATATAACGACCCTTCAGCTCCACATCCTCCTCCCCAACAGATTCATGCGAGGGACTAGGATCCACCCTCGATTTTTTAGAAGGAGGAACAGCCTCCCTATCCTGTAATGCAGCAGCCACAGCAGCCTGTGTCATCTGCTGAATAACAGCTAACGAAGGAAGAGGCTCAGATGTCTCCACCTCCTCCACATTATGGGACTTTTCAAGTGCCTTGCCACCCGACTCCATCATGTAGCACAGCACCAATACCCCAACACACAAATAATTCAACTAAATGAACCGGAAAATCCATGACTCCGAAAACGTCCCAGTTGTCAGGGAAACACTCCCAAAATGCAAAGCGGCGGCGGCCGGCACGTCCAGCAAGCATGCACGCCACCTGGAAGCCGTAAATAAACCCCCAGGGCCGCCCGCGAATGGTAATAGCCCGTAACACTGCCACGCTCACACTCCAAACTAGCGAAACCAGCGAAACCAGCAGTGTGAGAGACGAGGACGAACCTCTACCACCCCGAAAGCAGTGAACCGTACACCAGGGAAGGCCGTAAAGGTGAGTAACCGACCTATCCCACAAACAGAATGACCGCGACTCACTGGCAAGTCCGTTCTAGCAGGACAAGGCCGGCAGAGTATGCAGTGACAGGCACGCTGCAGGTGGGCCGCTCACAAATAAGGCCGGAACCGCTCTCCCCGTGAGTCCTCTACTGAACCCAGGGAGCACAAAGCACAATAAACCACAACATGAGGTAGCCCCAGCATGATCAGCACACCTCGACCCCAGGGACACTAGAGTCCGCTAAAGCAAGACTTCGATCCCACTTACCTCTAATCAGGAAAGCGCACTCGGAGTAGTGGAGAAACAAAAAAAACAGGTATTTCTGGTGCCTTCTTCTATCCCATTGGTGGATAGAGGTGGGGGCCATGTTGGAGGGATGGGAGACTAGTAGGCTGACTTTTTTACTTGGAGTTTCTGTGGGAGCCTAAAGCTCATGTGTGAATTACTGTTGCGAGGAAGAAGGACGAGGAGGTAATGTCTGCAAAACTCAAACTCTCTTTGGTGCTTTGCCAGGCGGAAAATACCGATCAGCAGGCATCACTCTACTATCTGTGAAAAGAAACACAAACACAGACATCAGACTCCTCTGGATAACCTCAAAACTTGCCAGCACACTCACGACTTAACATTACTGACACAAATAGGGTAGCTCACAGGGCAGGACCCCCGTACAATGCGTATGAAACCAGCAGATGTCACTATTCTAATCTGAAACAGTTAATAGCGCCGCGAGGCTATGTAACTGGCAGATACTGAGCTACAAAGGAAGAGACTAACAGAACATATAACATATTGAGGGTGAACCAAGGTTTCACCAATCTGAACCATCAAAAACTTCATAATAAGTCTATCATATTCTTGCCCAGTATCTGCCTATGGCAGCTGGTGAATGCATTCAACTTAGCCGTACCTATGGGTCGTGTACGTGCCATGGGAGGAGATTTATGGCAGCAACCAAGGATTTACAATTACCACAAAATAAACCAAGTGACTTATTATGCATATGGCATATGCATACCATTAGCCGCCATGAAACGCGTGCATTAGTCACTCTGCACTCAGCCCTTATCAAGAAAATTAGACAAGAATTATCCACTGGGGACACTCTTTAAATAACAACATAAAGTACCTTCCCATTCACTCAAGTCAAGAGGAAGGGGAGGGGTAGGCGAGCCCTCTGCTTCTTGTGGACTACCCAGTGTAGGCGGTGTTTGGGCCGTTCCTCAATTCGCCCCACGTCTCACTCCGGCTCAACTCCGTAAACTGTTTCTCTTTGAGCCAATAGTCACATGATTTAAAGTCAGGGTCGGATTGGCCTATACAGCAACCAGGTAGTGCCAGGTGGGCTGGTCTGACAGGTTAGTGTGTGGGCCGTTTTTTTTTAGCTGTTTGTAGACCTGTTTTATGGTCTGCAGGGCCTGTTTTTAATTTTGAGTTATGTGATATTACAACAAACGTTGCATGCAGCAAGCTCAAATCCATGCAGGCTTCCATACCTTACAAAACAATTACACAGCTTATCTTCACAAGTTTAAAACTACTCCAATTTGCAAACATGGGACACTATTTTAAATATCTAATTCACTAATAGGGGCCACTTTTATTTTGAGGCCTGGTCCCATTTCCTGTCCCATTCCCACCCACTTTAAAGTATCTCAAACACACGCGGTTGGGCATGAACAACCTGGTCTCTGCATCGCCTGAAATGTGATGATTTTTAAGTATCAGTCCTGAGCGAGAGGCCCTGGTGTGAATCTGCTCAGTATAGAGTCGGTTAGACTGTGCTCTGAGCAAATGGGAGTGCACTAAGTGGCAAATCCATGAATGTGTCTTATAAGCGAGCACATATCTATCTTTGTGCCTGCCCGTGTAGCATTTGAGTTAGTGTGTGTGTGTGTGTGTGAGTGTCTGTGGGTATGTGTGTGAGTGTGTCTGTCCACACGCGTGTGTGGGGGTACGCTTGTGTGTCTGTCCGTGTGTCTGCCGTGTGTGTATGAATGTGTGAGTGTGCATCTGTCCGTGTGTGTGGGGTATGCGTGTGTATGCATTACTGTATCTGTCCGTGTGTCTCTAGGCCTTTGTTAATGACCCAGCCCAGGCTATGAAATATGATGGGTTGGCTCATCCTTCATGTTCATGCACTTGCTCTTCACATCAGGATTACCTCACAGAAATATTAAATACAAATGTCATAATTCGAGATTCTCTAAAAAAGTCAAACTGACAACCGCAAACCAGGCAGGAATGGACAGTGTCAAAGGCATCTGAGATTACGTTATCATCCTATGAAATTTCACTCTGGGCCGACACACTTCCACAGTTACCGAAAACTATCTCAGATGGCAGGAGCAAGCTATTGTCCACATTGGCCAACTGACTCAATTGAACAGGTGCCTTAAATTTCAAAATCTTTGTAATTTAATCTTACCAGTGCCCAGATGTTTAAATATTTACAATTCAATTAATATTTTGAACCATACATTCAAGGAACTATCCTGATTGAGCCTCATCTGATACCTGCAATGTTTCTGGTGCATTTTGGGTAACTTGCCAATTGCGCATGCAGATTTCTTGACTTTGCCATGATTACATCTCTAGATGGTTGACTCCAAGAATTTTGCGACCCTCTTTAGTGTGCCTTAGGTGTAGCTGTGGATGCTACCCTGTTTCATGTGAATGCAGATTGTCTGGCTATCTTTACATTCTGCAAGGAGGTATTCTACAAGATTAATCATCTCCAGTTTTTCTAGACCACTCGTATTTATTATTTTTGTGCTGCATCCTGGCAATGTTGTTCTAAATGAGTTCAAAGCATTCATTGTTAACTCTTCGCTATAGTATACTTACTCCTGGTCCTTGGGTGGCGGGATAATGCTCCTCTGTCACCAGCTCTCTGGTATAAGGAACTAAACTATTATTATAATGAGCACAATATCTTTAGGGCCAGAACCACTTTGCTCTCATGTAGGCTAAAGTGGCCGCTGATTGCATCTTTCCTGCTTTTGTACTTAGTTGCTTCATCCATATCTTGTTTTTTTGCTCTCCATATTCCCTACATAATTCATGTGTATGCTTTAATACGTAATTGTCTATATTCGTTTGTGGTATCTCACCTGCTCTTAACCTCTAATATTAAAAAGAACGGTAATAATTCAGAGCAGCTGGGCTAGCCCAAGGGTTGCTGAATGCTCATTCCTTGTACGCTGCTCTGAAGTGTTGGTGGCATCACCAGACACCCAGATTTTCCCTGTATGGTAACAGTTTTTAGGGAGCTGGCATGGGCAGTTGCAGTATGATGAGCAGTGTTTGATAACCTACGGGTGGCTGTTGTGTGTGTTGAATCCATCCTTGTTCATGGTGCCACTTCATATGGCCGTGCAATGACCAGATACTCAGATAGCCGCCACTCATACCTTGGGCCAGGTTTGTGGCAAGAGTGCATGTGGCAAGGTGCACGCATTCTTCCTTCACAAGAAAATCACACTGTGGAAATCCATAGTGATGAACCTATGCAGTATTGCTGGGTATGAGAGTAGGTAATATGAAGTTGGGATACTGAATGGTGCACAGATGCCAGCAGTATACTATTTACTGGTTGTGGCGATGGCCTGATTGGTGCTGTATAGATTGAAAATGTCGCAACTGAGTTCTATGAACTTGGATGCCTGGATTCAAACGGAGCGTTCCCAGAGCGAGTATTTTACATTTGCTGATGTGCTTGTTCCTCTGTTTCTTCAAGCTATGTGTCACAGGGAAAAGGACTTTGTATCAGTGGTGCTGTAAAAGGTCCAAGGACCATGAGGAGGAGAATGAAAGTTATCAGTTTCTCGAGCATCACCACTGGCTTCAAAGTCATACTCCACAAGATTGAAGGGTGTGCACAACACAATAGACATGCAAAGCTGGGAGACACCAGGCGCTTCTGAACTGTGTAAACCTCCCTGGCCCTCATCTGCCTCCTGAGAGATGCGAGTCTTGTCCCTGGCCCTCATCTGCCTCCTGAGAGACGCGAGTCTTGTCCCTGGCCCTCATCTGCCTCCTGAGAGACGCGAGTCTTGTCCCTGGCCCTCATCTGCCTCCTGAGAGATGCGAGTCTTGTCTGCCTCCTGAGAGATGCGAGTCTTGTCCCTGGCCCTCTTCTGCCTCCTGAGAGATGCGAGTCTTGTCCCTGGCCCTCATCTGCCTCCTGAGAGATACGAGTCTTGTCCCTGGCCCTCATCTGCCTCCTGAGAGATGCGAGTCTTGTCCCTGGCCCTCATCTGCCTCCTGAGAGACGCGAGTCTTGTCCCTGGCCCTCATCTGCCTCCTGAAAGACGCGAGTCTTGTCCCTGGCCCTCATCTGCCTCCTGAGAGACGCGAGTCTTGTCCCTGGCCCTCATCTGCCTCCTGAGAGACGCGAGTCTTGTGCCGGGCCCTCATCTGCCTCCTTAGAGACGCGAGTCTTGTCCCGGGCCCTCATCTGCCTCCTGAGAGACGCGAGTCTTGTCCCTGGCCCTCATCTGCCTCCTGAGAGACGCGAGTCTTGTCCCTGGCCCTCATCTGCCTCCTGAGAGACGCGAGCAGTGTCCCTGGCCCTCATCTGCCTCCTGAGAGACGCGAGTCTTGTCCCTGGCCCTCATCTGCCTCCTGAGAGATGCAAGTCTTGTCCCTAAAGGACATCTGTGTCTGCCATAGACTTTGTGAGTTGAAGCCCCCTTGGAATCTGACCAGAACCAAGTAAAACTTGAATTGATCTTGCCAACTGTTGCCACAAGATTGGCGAAACCAATAAGAGTTTTCAGCCGATGGCAGTAATGTGTCAGTGCCATCTGTAATAGCTACCACAAGATGTGGTTGTGTACTCATTTTACTATTAGCAGTGGTCAATGCTCTACTGGTGGTTGGTGGCAGTGGTATGGCACCAGATTATTATTGACTAGATATCATCTGACAAAAATATATATTACAAACAGAATGCCCCCGTGGAGTAAATAACAAAAAATCTACACCCAGTGTGATGATATTATTGTAAATGACATTTAGGACACAATATTTATGTCAAACGATATTGTGTCAGCAATATTGTGACATACAATTGTGGTCTTAATGTACTCCGCATGCATTCCGAAGATGTTCCTGCAGTGAAACAAACAACATTTGCCATATCTCCGTTAGGTTTCAGGTCTGTAACTATGGTAATCAGCCTCAAAATCAGTGGTGAGATGTGGTGTAAGTCAGGTGTAGTCAATACTATGAGGGTGCATGCATGCAGAAGCAGAGTCCTCGTGTATTTCTGTCAATCTATCCCCAACCAGCAAAAACTCCCACTTTTCCACGCAGTACCTAATGTGGTGCAAATGGAGACAAAAACGTGGTCTTAGGCACACAAGCGTAGACGTAGGCAGAGTTTCATCGCACAATTAACAATCCATAAAATGTAGCCCTTCTCAACATTATACATAGGTATGTATTACTATAGCACCTCTCCAAAACCAAAAATACATATGTATTTTTAGTTTTGGAGACATGCTTAAAAATGTTATGGAGACTATATCATGTGCAAATTTATGGATTTTTAGGATTGGATTGATTGCCTTTTGGATATATTTGGAGCATGAAGATTACCTTTACGCGATATTAATTATGAAATAAACCCACGAGGTACCGCTTTCTTCATTGTATAAATAGAGAAGGGGGTGTTTCTGGGTAGGATGTCCTGGGAATGCAGTACTGTTAACATGCTTCCATTCAAAATTGAATCATAATATGAATAATTGACTTCATCATAAGGAATTATTCATTTTGCAATATTTGCTTTGAGAGTTGTTGTGGTTATGCAACGAGACTGATAAGATTCCTCTATTCATTGGAATTGTAGGTGTTGAATTACTAAAATGTTTGATTATTGGCAATGTATGCAGTATGATGAATACTTCTGTGAGACTATAGTAATGACATGGATACATAAGGTACTGTTATTTCTAACAATGTTTATTGCATAGAATAGGCTGTGGGAATGTATTGGGGTTGGGTTTTCTGTCAATATGCACTAACATTGGAATTGTATTAATGCTATTTGACCTGGATAAGGACAATGAATCCCACCAGAAGAATGCTTACTAGTTTACAATTGGTAGTTAGATGAGTGTTGACCCTATGCTTGGAGACTTTTAGTGGTCGATTAAGCTTTTTGCATTTTCATCAGAATTTTTGTTGATGATATGGTTGTTATTTTAACATGCATATAACTATTTTTATTTGAACAAACATACTGAGCATTTATTTACGTACATTTTGTAGCCCTGAAGAAGTTCTAAGAGAACAAAACGCGTTGGCTTTCATGGTAGATGTTTTTCTGGCTACAATCAAATCGGTTTAATATGAAGAATGAGACAATAAAGGATTGGATATAAACTGCTTTCGACTATCTTTGATTTCTTCAAACGATAATGAATGTTGGATACTGATTAATTTCATGTGGTTCTCAATGTACTGATATCACCTATATACACAGAGTGCGAGTAGTATTATTAAGACTAGAAAAACAGCTATTAGGATGTCCTAATCATAACCTACCTTGATGAACGTATGGTATGCTATGTGCTCACAGAAGGGTAATTAACACCTGTGCTCAAAAAACAAAACATGTGGTAAAGCTGTTACTGCGCATTTCCTCATTTGGACATATTTTCACAGTTTTGCTGTTAATGACTATGTGTACATTGTATCAGTGACCTGACAAAACTGCATCGCAGCATGGTAATTTCCTGCCCTTTTTCACCAAACAAAAATGTGCAAAAATACTACCATACATTATTCATCACTTTTCCAATAAAACGCAAAATCCCGTGGAAGTACACAGCAGTAACAGTAATAGTGCATTGCACACTGTAGAGTACACAAACATTATTTAATATACGTTTTAATAAGTCTCAGTGAGTGCTGCAGCAAGGTTACCATAGGCGTTATGCAAAAAAGATACGCCCTCTCCACCAGGTAGGTAGTAGTTGCATTGGCATTGCCCGACTTACCCCTGATAAGGCCTAAAACACAGTTAGGCGAAAGGGTAGCACGCTACTCTGTCCGTTGTGCTTGACTGGAAGAGTATTGGTTTATAGTGTGTCGAATGTGGGACACCATATCTAGGCTACATTGGGTCCCTCATACCACTGGCGTGGGTGCCACTGCACCTTCTATACTCATCTTAGCTGTACTCATGAAGTCCCTATAATGAGCCAATGGTCGTTCGCCCCTTCCTACTTTACACCTTCATAAGGGTAACTTCCGTTTCCGTGCAGTTCATAGGCGAGGGGAATTGTCACTGTGAAAAGAACACGCGTCGCATGTACGTGTCCAGGGTTATTCTATCCGTGATATGAATTCGTTTCGAGGTGGGTGGGGCTTTACAGTGCTGGACTAGGCCTGCGTCAGCGGCGCTGCCCCGCCTCTATCAATTGGGCCCTGGTATCCGGTCAGTTTCTCTTTCATGGCGCCCACATTGGGTGTATT
This sequence comes from Calotriton arnoldi, assembly GCA_963921515.1. Taxonomy (NCBI): domain Eukaryota; kingdom Metazoa; phylum Chordata; class Amphibia; order Caudata; family Salamandridae; genus Calotriton; species Calotriton arnoldi. The sequence goes on along the minus strand of CAWUFW010002084.1, from coordinate 574,466 downwards.
TTCTTCTCCAGGCAGGTGTTCTTCGAGGGAAGGGGCGGGCGCTGCAGCAGTGTTTTCAGCATCATCGTTCCTCTTCTGCGTATATTCCATACTGGCCGGAGATTACAGCCCCCTCTCTCCCCAGGGCCCCCAAAAAACACCTTCTGCCGGGGGTGGGGGCTGCAGGCCATCGGCGGAGCTTCAGATGTCCTGCATTTTTAATGCCCCCGCCGTGCAAACACGGTTATTTATGCATTGTCTGGCGAATTCAACGTTCAATGGACTCGCCCGACCCACGGTTACTGATGGCTGCGTGGCTTTTAATGGCAGGTTTTAAATCAGGCAGCAGTACTTACACAGCCATTTCCGTGCACATTATCTCCCTCTCTCTCCTCGGCCTGCTCTGAGTGTCTGCCCGGCCCATCCATCTGTCTCTAATATTTATTAGACAGTGCAGGAGGGAGCCTCAGCTCCTGGTGGGCTCCCCTGGCCAGGCCTTGCGAAGGGGAGGACAAGTGTGGGGAGGGAGGCATCACAAAGTGTGCACCGCTGGAACACGGGCAGCAACTTTAAAGTCAAGATGCATCCTTGAGCGCAGTGTGATCTTCAGCAAGTCACCGCGGTGGGACCCAGATACTGGGTACAACCAATGGGGACGAGAAGCGATAGTCCCTTATTTATGTCAATATACTGTAGGGGTGCTTCTGGGGTAGCATATGTTCTGCAGTGTATTGTTTTTAGCTGTAGCTAAGGTGTTCTAACCTCTGAGGCAGAAGCCTCATTAGTAAGGATAATAACGAGGAAGACTGTGATTTAGAGTACTGAAGACTATGGTAAGAAGAAAGGTTTGCACCCTTAGAAAAGAGACAGCAACTCTAAAACCATGATCCATCCCTCAGAGCTGTGTGATTGCGGGCACCCATATATTGGATGCAACCAATTGGGGGAGGGAGGAGTAGAGATTTTACCAAGAGTTTGCTTGCATTAGCAGAACCGAAAGCGTAACATTAAAAGTGAGCGTTGTGTGACCTTACGCCGGTCCTTCCCATGCATGTGTTAGGTACTGGCTGATAAGGTGTCAGTTGCTATCCCACTAGTACATGCCAGCAGTTTATCCGCCATTGGCTCCAGATTCGGCCTTGACATGTTGTGTTGATGTAATACTAGGTTAGGGTACTTTAGGAAGCAGGGTGGAGCTCCTCACTGAACGCAGATAGAGCAGGGGAGAGGCGATAGAAAGTATTGAGTTGGCTGAAAGACGATAGATTTGATGTTGGCAGTAGCTGCAGCTGTAGCCTGAAGGTTGGTAGAGCGAGGGCAGGTGAGGCCTGAGATGCTGTCCGGATGTAGTTAATTTTGGGAAGACAATGTTCCTCTAGTTGTATGAATGCCAATAAACACTAAATGCAGTAAGCTGTGTGTTGGGCAACACATGACCATTGTTTTCTGAAGGCCATTGGATCAAGTGTTGGGAGAAAAAGTGAGTCATTTATTTGTTTATAACGTAAACACCACTGATTGGTCCCTATCTTGGCACAGCAAAACTCGCATGCAAATCATTAAATAAAGGCTAGGGAGAGTTGTATCTAAAAAAAACCAAGCCAGCGTTTTACTCCTTTCCTAAGTGAAGCTGGGGAAGGATTGTCCCTCCAGTGAAGTGGGAGTCGAGAGTGGTATTCCAGAGTTTGGGTCCTAAAAAAGAGAATATGCAGTCTCCACAAGACTTACACACAGCTCAGGGTAGTGATAGCAGCCATATGTCATCTGAACAAGCAATCTGCCAGGACGGTGCAGGGTGATCCTAGTGGTAAGATAGGGGATTGGGCATGTAAACACCTGTAAACCATGGTGAGGATGTTAAATTCTACTCTTGCCTTCAAGGAAGTCGGAAGGTCGGTATGGTGTACCTTATGAACGGGTGAGTCTTGAATTGTCTGAAGGTTGGAGGATGTATTAGAGGACAGGTGTATCTGGAGTTTTCTGAGGGTCATTAAGGTGTGTGTTAGAGGACATATTTGTCTTGAGTTGTCGGACAGTTGAAAGGATGTGTCTTAGCGCAAGGGTGACTCGAGTTGTCTGAAGGTTGCTAGGGTGTGTGTTAGGGGACAGGTGAGTTTTGAGAGTCTGAAGGTTGCTGGGGTGTGTGTTAGGGGACAGGTGACTCTTGGGAGTCTGAAGGTTGCTAGGGTGGGTGTTGGGGGACAGGTGAGTTTTGAGAGTCTGAAAGTTGCTGGGGTGTGTGTTAGGGGACAGGTGAGTCTTGAGAGTCTGAAGGTTGCTGGGGTGTGTGTTAGGGGACAGGTGAGTCTTGAGAGTCTGAAGGTTGCTAGGGTGTGTGTTAGAGGACAGGTGAGTCTTGAGAGTCAGAAGGTTGCTAGGGTGTGTGTTAGGGGGCAGGTGAGTCTTGAGAGGCTGAAGGTTGCTGGGGTGTGTGTTAGGGGGCAGGTGAGTCTTGAGAGTCTGAAGGTTACAGGGGTGTGTGTTAGGGGACAGGTGAGTCTTGAGAGTCTGAAGGTTGCTATGACGTGTGTTAGGAGACAGGTGAGTCTTGAGAGTCAGAAGGTTGCTGGGGTGTGTGTTAGGGGACAGGTGAGTCTTGAGAGTCTGAAGGTTGCTGGGGTGTGTGTTAGGGGACAGGTGAGTCTTGAGAGTCTGAAGGTTGCTGGGGTGTGTGTTAGGGGGCAGGTGAGTCTTGAGAGTCTGAAGGTTGCTAGGGTGTGTGTTTGGGGATAGGTGATTAATGACTTGTCTGAAGGTTGGTAGTTTGTGTATTAGGGGGACAGGTAAGCCTTGAGCTGTCTGACGATTGGTAAGGTGTGTGTTGTTACGGGACAGATGAGTCTTGAGCTGTCTGAAGGCTAATAGGACGTATCTTACTGGGTCGGTGAGTATTGAGTTGTCTGAAGTCAGTAGGATGTGTTTTAGGGGACAGGTGAGTCTTTAGGTGGCTGAAAGTTAACACAGTGTGCCCTAGGGGATGGGTGGCTCTGAGATTGTCTGAAAATTGGTTGGGTATGTCAAGGGACAGGGGAATCCTAAGTTGTCTGAAGGTTGGTAGGGTGTGTGTTAGAGGACAGGTTAGTGTAGAATTGTCTTTCGGCCAGTAGGATGTGTGCTCGGGTCAGGTGAGCCTTGGGTTGAATGTCAATATGATGTGTTCTGAGGAACCGGTTATTCTTGAGTTCTCTAGGCTATACCCTCTCTAGACCTTCTCTCTGCATCTAGAGGTATAGCAGGTCTCCTCCGGATGGTTGTCTACAGCACCTTGATGCCTTTGGGTAATTGTCTGCAGTCTACAAATTTCAAAATCAAATCAAAATCAAATTAGGGTATGTGTTAAGAAACAGGTGACTCGAGTTGTCTGAAGGTTGAAAGAGTGTGTATATTAGAGGTCAGGTCAGTCTTGAGTACTCTGAAGGCCGGTAGGGTTTATGTGTTAGAGGACAGGTTAGTCTTTAGTTGTTTGAAGTTTGATAGGGTGCATGTTAGAGAACAGGTTAGCATAGAGTTGTCTGAAGTTCGAAAGAGTGTATGAAATAAACATATTATGCAGATTTTTAGAGCACACTATCACCCGGGAGGAAATCTTGGCGCTGAGCAGAAGTGATTCTAGCCACATCTAGGGCTTAGCTGGACTACTCTAAAAGCCAGGTCTTAAGCTTCTTGCAGAACTGAAGTGAGGAGAAGGCTCTTACGTGTAGTAGCAGGTCGTTCCACACTTTAGGAGCAATGTAGGAAAAGCCTCAACCACCGGACCTGGTATTCTGTATGTGTGGGATTTGTGCAAGCAGCAGTGGCAGCTGGCATGTACATAGGGTGGTGGAGAGGGTGGGAAAAAAAAGTAAATAAATAAAAAAAAAAATTCCACTTACTTTCCTGGCACGACGTCCTCCTCGCTCGGGTCTTCTCCAGGCAGGCTCCAACGCCGGACCCAGGAAACTGCAGTAACCAATCCTGGTGCTGCTCTCATGCAGCACGAAAGAAGCGCCAGGATTGGAGGTCTTTGATAGCTGGGTTAGAGAAGTGTAAAATGCACATGTCTGGCTGGCCATCGCAAGACGGCCGACCAATGATACATGCACACTTTAAACTTAAAGTGCCTTGCACATCACTGCTTTCTGCTGCTGCTTGACTGGCAGAAGCAGAAAGCCCAGCCCCCCGTCCTGAAGCTTGGTTCGGTATGAGGTTTTGAAAAATAAAATGGTAATAAATGAACTTTATTACTTTTTTATTTTTTCATCTCTGGGAGCATTTAAACTAGTGGGGCGACTCTCCTCTGCCTTAACGGAGGAGGCGCCCCTGGCAAGCAGGAGTCCGGATGAGCGGAGGTGTCTAAAAGGTTTGTGAAAGCAGATGCAATTGTTGAGGTATGCTCAGCCAGTGTGATGTAGTGCCTTGAAAATGTGGGTGAGAAGTTTGAATTGTGCTCGTTTATGAATGGGGAGCCAGTGAAGCTCCTTCAGTTGTGATGTGATTGCGGAATGGGAGGTTGAGAGTGGTTCTGTCGTTCGGGTTATAAATGTTCTGCAGCCTTCTGGTGAGTTTTTTGTTGATCCTGGCAGAGAGGGTGTTCCCGTAATCCAGCTTTCTTGTGACCAGGGCATGCATGATAGTTTTCCGAGTGCTGATTGAGAGACATTTGGAAATATTCCTCAGCATCTTTAGGGTATGGAAACATGAAGCGGTGACGGCATTGGCTTGAGCAAGCATGTGGAGTTTGCTAACTATGATGATACCGAGGTTCTTGGTGTGAATGGTGGGGTGGGGTGGGTGTCGGTCCTAGCTCTATTGGCAACGATATGGTGTCCCACGCAGATGTGCTCTTCACAAAGATTACGATTTTGGTCTTGGTATTCAGCTTTAGATAGTTGGTCATCATCTAATGGGCACTTTTAGTTATTCAGGCATGGAACTTCATCCGAATACTGGTCGTCTTGTCTGTGAAGGAGAGAATGAGTTGCATGCCATCGGCGTTGATGCTGGCTAGTATGTGTTAAAGAGGATCGGGCTCAGGAAAGATTGCTGCGGAACTCTGCAGATAAGGTCGCAAGCATCCAAGGAGTACAATTCCAGGCTGACTGACTGGGTGCTTCCAGTCAGGAAGGAGAAGATCCATTGGAGTGTGTGTCCTTAGATTCCAATGTCTTGTAAGAGTTGGATGAGGTGGGACACTATATCAAATGGTGTGGAGAGGTTCAGGAGAATGAGGACAGCTGTGTCTTCTCTGTGCCGAGTCACGCAGATGTCATCAGTGGCAGCGATTAGGGCAATTTCCATGCTGTGGTTGGTTCTGAAACCACACTGAGTGGTGTTGAGGAGTTGGTGGTTAATGAGGTATTTGGTCAGGTGTCTGATAATGATTTTCTCTAAGATCTTGGCTGGGAATGGTAGCAGGGAGATCGGTCTATAGTTGGCCAACGTTGAAGGGTTCACAGAGGATTTTTTCAGCAATGGGAGGAGAATTGTATGTTTCAAAGCTTTTGGGATGTTCACAGAAGAGGAGGATGCATTCAGAATGGGTATGAGCATGCTCTCTGAAAGCTAATAGGGTGTGTTAGGGGCACATTAATCTTGAGTTATCTAAAGGGCAGTGGGTACGATGAGGTGAATTTGGTCAGTAGCTACTTTCTAAGAACATTCAAAAGGGGATGTTGGGGTTGTGAGTTGTAAAGTAGCCATTAGTTTGGGTTATCAGGTGAACATTCAATAAAAGTGAAGGATGGTTGGTTGGGATGAACTGGGAATAAGTGACATCATAGTTGTTGAAAGGCTGATTTGGAGTCCTGGGGAGCATACATGGATTACATTGTCTAGAGACTGATAAGTTGAACTCATTGAGGCAAGTGAAAAGCCAGCTTTTGTCTGAACGCTGAATGGCTTGGGAGACAGTGGACAGGGAAGTCTTGGATGTCAGAAGTCTGTAGGGGTGAGCCCAGAGCTGCAGACAAGGCTTGGATTGTGTGAAGGACAGTGGCTTGGGTTGTTAGAAGGAGGTTGTACTCAACTGTTATGTGATGGTTGGTGGGCTTGGGTCTTGGACAGCAGGTGAATATTTGAATATTTAGGGTAGATACAATTTCGGATGCTGTGTGACGACAGGTGGTTTGTGGCTTTGGGGTGCAGTAGAGGCTTGTGATGTCTGAAAGGGAACATGCTGGGTTCCTGAGGGCAGCAGCATCTACACCTGTTGTTCAGAAAGCTGGAGGGATGGGGTAGCAGCGGACAGGTGAATCTTGGGTTGCCTAAAGGCTAGGGTGTAGGAATGATGGAGGTAAATATACCTTAAGTTGTATAAAGGCTGATACCCTGGAGATTTGCAGGACAGGTGAGTCTTTAGGGTCTGACGTTCCTCAGAAACTGTTTCAGTCTCTAGGAGGGTTCTCTGCTGTTGTCAGAGGGTTGTTGGGTTTGACAGTGGGGTAGTTGAAATGGGTTGTCTGAAGTCAGTAGGTCCATGTGTTGGGGAGGCAGGAGTGTTTGTGATATTGGAGAACATGTGTTAAAGAAATACTGTGCACATGCCAATCAAAGATTTCATTACAAGAACGGAGGCTACCATTATGCATATTTCTTTTAATACAGTCCAAGCAGCCGCATACATCACAAAGTAAAAAGGTTCCAGAATAGAACATTAGAAACAAATAATAGGCATGAGCCAACAACAATCTGCCTCTTTTAAATGCGGCTCCGAGCAGATAAGTTGACTTTATTACTTGCTAATAACTGCCTTTACTTTTCCATTTTAGGTACTTTTCCTGGCTTAACCCCACCCCCCTCACCTCTAACTCGATATCGATCTCCAATTTACGGAGACCTCCTTCCCGCATTTTCCCTAAATTTCACCCCCTGCGTGGACACCCCCACCCTTCCTTACTTATAACCAGCGTAATGCCTTTTCTACCCGTGCCCTTCTCTTTTGTCGATAATGCCTTTTAGTCAAGTTTTCTGTAAGTAGTGCTCGTTTTACAGTTTTTATCATAATTAATGCCATGCTCCGTAAGCGTGTACAATTTGAAGTAATGTAATGCCAGTTGCTTGTTCGCTAACCATTTCGGGACATTCTAGCCGAAATTCAGAAGTGGGAGGAATCAGAATTACCTCTCTCCCTCCGATGCAGACCGCGGGCTTCAGCGCGCCCCTGCATCGCGTAAGGGATTAGAGGAAAGCTCCTTGGCAATGGGGGCGCCAGGTTCTCCCGTTGCCAGGAGTCTTTCTTCTACACATTCTTCCTCTTCGACCTCCAGCTGATCGCCTAGACGATCACGCTCGAGGCCCGACATCCCCATGGTAACTGGCAGCAGCTGATCGCTCGAGCACGCGAGCGTCAGTTGCTCGACCCTTAATCGCAATCAGCTGCTGCCAACACCACGGATTACCGCAAGTTTCGATTTTATTGATCAATATAAAAAAAAAAGGGGGGAACTACCATTATCATTATTACTATTAATTATAAGGAACAAATCTGCTTCAACTCCTGCTAAGGCCATAAGCAGATAGACTCTCGCATTCCCCCCTTTCATGTGGCTCTCTTAAGGCTCAGGCCTGAGTATTAACAGCCTTGCTAAATCTCAATTTATTAATCTAAGCTTTCTACCCGCACCATGTCTGACATTGACTCAGATGACGCTATCGCCCCTACTCCTAACATGGACAATGAGACCTTTAAAAAAATCATACATAAGGAAATGAGGTCCTGTATGCTCGAGACCTTGAGTCAGGTCATGTCCTTCAAAAGGTCATTTCCTACAGAGGAGGACGAGGCTACAGAAATTCTGGACCCCCACTTCACCAACGATATCAATGAAATAAGGGGAAAAAGACAAAAGAAAAAGAAAAACATCCAACAAACAACCCCCAAGAGCACGATGGGAGGTCCCAGCACCTCATCTAATCCTGGAGGTCTTAGCACCTCAATTATTAATGGAGGTCTTCGCACCTCGAACTCCCTGGGTGTCCCTAGCGGCACAACTTATAGTGGTGTCCTTAGCGGCACAAAACATCTGGGTGTCCCTAGCGGCACAAAATATCATGGTGCTCATTACAATGCGGGAGATAATGACTTACACGACGATGAGTCATCAGACATACCTGAAGAATACGTCCTAGACCTAGACGAGGACGACCAAGAATTTTACAGCCCTGAAGAGGAACCCCCATCCTCGTCAAAAGACAATATCCTTAACCCCTTGGGGGAAGAAATGTTCTCCCCACTAAACATCACACACCCGAGAAGCTCCGAGTGGTGGCCGCAAGATCATGTGGCCAAGTTAATTAAAAAATGGTTAAGAAACCTCTTAGAGAGAGACACTCAGAACATACTCAGAGCGGAGTGCTCAAGACCCTCGATTGAGGACAAGACCTGCCAAAATCCTAACTTGGACCCGGAGTTAATTAAATTCCTTTTCAAGCTCGGGAGAGATCCGGGAAAAGGGATGGAAAGATCCCTCAAGGGGTGTCAGGACCGCCTCCTTGACGTCCTGGGACCCTTAGCCAGAATCATAGACTCCGCTGAGGAAACCCACATTAATGGCACACCCCTGAATACAGATCTAATCAGAGGTTGGAGCCAGAGAGCGCTAATACTGCTGGGCAACGCCAACGCAAGCCTCAATGCCGAGAGGAGAAGAGTCGTACTGACCAAAATCAACCCCAAACTAAGTGACATGGCGGACAGAGAACCCTCGCAAAATCCAAAAGGGTTACTCTTCGGGGAGGACCTTATTAAATCTTTGGGAAAATACGTCTCTACATTTACGGCCTTGGATAAGGCCCAACAAAATATGAGACGAGTGTTTAACCCTAACCTTTTTGGCCGGGCCGGAAGAAGGGGCCTCTCTTCCGGCCGCTTCAATCAAAGGCCCTATTCAAGATCCTGAGGCTACGGAAGAGGTTATCTTCCCAACAACCCTCCTCAATTCTATCCCCAGAGAGGGAGAGGACCTCGCAACAGAGGGTTTAGATCACGTGGATCCACCAACAACAACAACCCACCAAGTGAGTACCCTTCCCCTCCCCCTTCCCCTTCTTTCCCCCAAAAGGTGGGAGGCAGACTCAAATTCTTCTATCAGAATTGGAAATTAATTACTCAAGACCCATGGGTATTAAACACCGTCAAGGGATTTATGATAGACTTTATAGAAACTCCTATACAAACCTCTTTCCCGAGAGACATCCCTCTCTCTCTAGATCAACAGAAAATTGTAGAGGAGGAAATCTCCTCCATGCTTCAGAAAGGAGTGATAATAGAGGTTCCACTGGAAGCTTTGAGATTCATAAGCACGCTCTTTCTCGTAGAGAAAAAGGACAAGGGTTGGAGACCTGTGATAAATTTAAGACAACTAAACAAATTTTTGCTTTACAGGCACTTCAAGATGGAGGGCATCCACCTCCTGAGGGATCTATTACTAGAGGGAGACTGGCTACTCAAACTGGACCTAAAAGATGCTTACTTCATCATCCCAATGGCCAAAACCCATCAACCCTTTCTCCAATTCATCTGGAAAAACCACTTATACCAATTTCAAGCACTTCCTTTCGGCCTATCCTCTGCCCCATGGTGCTTCACCAAGGTCATGAGAGTAATCGCCTCATCCCTAAGAGAAAGAGGTATTCGCCTAATCGTGTACCTAGACGACATCCTTATAATGTCCCAAGACCACTCACAAATAGTCCAAGATCTGAAGACTGTAATGGACCTTCTACAAAGCTTAGGGTTCATCATAAACAAAGAAAAATCGATTTTGACTCCTTCCAGAATCTGGAGTTCCTAGGTTTCACCGTAGATACAACGAGATGTCTCCTTTTACTCCCTTCAAAGAAAATAACCAAAATCAGGAAGGAAATAAGACATGTCCTGAAAAAAGAAAACCTATCTCTGAGGGAGCTAACCAGACTACTGGGTCTCCTTTCCTCCTCCATCCAAGCCATCTTTCTGGGCCCCTTAAACTATCGGGCCCTCCAAAGGGTAAAAGCGAGAGCCCTACGATCTGGCCTTTGGTACGGAGATCGCATTTCCCTAGATCAGGAAGCCAGATCGGAACTAGCCTGGTGGCTCGAGAACCTAGACGCGTGGAATGGCAAAGCGATTTTTGGTTCAATACCAGATTTTGTTTTAGAGTCAGATGCGAGCCTTCATGGCTGGGGAGCTTGCCTTCTCGATCAGAACACTGGTGGTATCTGGTCGCAAGAGGAGTCCTCTCACCACATAAATTACTTGGAACTAACAGCTGGTCTTTACGCTTTGATGAGCTTCAGACACTCTCTCCAGGGCAGATCAGTCATCTTAAAGATGGACAACATGTCCGTGGTAGCCTATATAAATCGTCTGGGAGGTACCAAATCTGCGGACCTCTCGAATTTAGCCAAACAACTTGGGATGTTCTGTCTGGAACACAAGATCGCTCTCAGAGCGGAATACCTCCCAGGGAAAACGAACATCTCTGCGGACTGGAACTCCAGATTCCTGTTAGATCACAGCGATTGGAAACTCAATGTTTCCGTGTTCAGGTCTCTGAACAAGATTTGGGGACCCCTAGAGATAGACCTCTTTGCGAGCAGACTAACCTTTCAATTGGAGAAATACTTCAGTTGGTTGCCCGACCCGGGTGCTCTGGCAGTGAACGCCTTCCTCCAGTCTTGGAAAAGAGTCAAAGCGTACACCTTCCCTCCCTTTGCCATGATCCAGAGAGTTCTACAGAAAGTGAGACAGGACCAGTGCTGCCTTGTCATAATAACTCCCTTCTGGCCATCTCAGGCCTGGTTTCCCACCACTCTAGAACTAGCTTGCAACCCCCTTCTTAATTCCTATCCAAGAGAATCTTCTTACAGACGTAGATGGAGGAGGTCATCCCCTAATTCAGACCGGGAGTTTGAACCTTCTTGCCTTGAGAGTGTCAGGAGATCCAATGAAATCGCAGGACTTTCGTCGACAGCTGCAACTCTCCTCGGAGAGTCGTGGGCCCCAGGCACTCACTACAGATATAACAACATATGGAGAAGCTGGGTACGTTGGTGTCTGGAAAGGAACCTGGATTCCTTGGAGTCACCTATTGTTGACATAGTAAACTTCCTTGTTGAGCAGTTTGAAAAGGGTCTCAGCTATAGACTGCTATAGATCAGCTATCTCTGCTGGCCATGTCCTTGTCAACGGTAAAATGGTAGGTAAAAATTTCATTGTTTGCAGAGTAATGAAAAGTATTCGTCTAAGAAGGCCTCCTAAACCCAAATACGAGTGTCTCTGGGACGTTAAGTTAATTCTAGATCTTTTTACTAACTGGCCGGATAATACTTTCCTGAATAGAAAAAATCTTTCCATCAAGCTCGCAACTCTGCTATGCCTAATTTCCCGCTGAAGAGTTTCTGATGTCAAAGCCCTTGAAATCACAAATAGATCCTATAACATGTTTGGTGTCAAATTCGAGTTATATAGAAGAACTAAGACTATGTCTGATTCAATCTTTTATCCACGTTTTGATTTATGCCCAAAACTTTGTGTAGTGGATTGCATGAGAGAGTATGATCGCAGAATGTTTGGTCTTCGTGCCCAGGGTGTGAACCAGCTACTTATATCCTTTGTTAAACCCCATAAAGGTATAACCTCGACTCTATTGCCAGATGGGTTAAAACTGTCATGAATTTAGCAGGTATTGACTTAAACAAATTTCAAGCTCACTCACTTAGAGGTGCTATGGCCAGTAAATCTCTCTGGTCTGGAGGTAAATTGGATGATATTCTCAAAGCGGCCAATTGGTCGAATGCTAGCACTTTTGCACGACACTATTGCAAACCTATCGAACACATGTCTGATGTAGTCTTACAAAGCTACCAACATGCATAATGGTAGCCTCCGTTCTTGTAATGAAATTGCGATTCTCCTATTACCATGACTAGAGAATCTGGATTTCATTAAAGACACGGAGGCTAACATTATCCCACCCTTCCCTCCCCTTGGATGGCTGGGGCTTACAGTGAATTAATGCTCATGTCTATTACCTCTGTTTGAAATGTCTTATAATTCATTTAATAACTTGTTAAGATTTATAGTGTGAGTTTTTTCTGGAGGTATTTACTTCTTTTTCTTTTCAGGTAACCTTTCATAATTTTGAGGTGTCTGACCTTTGGATCCTCCTTCGTTTGTCATTCTCCTTTATGTTGACCATCTGAGAATCGTTTAGAAGATTAATATTCGTGGACTTATTATATTCTCCACATTTAAAAGAGGCAGATTGTTGTTGGCTCATGCCTATTATTTGTTTCTAATGTTCTATTCTGGAACCTTTTTACTTTGTGATGTATGCGGCTGCTTGGACTGCATTAAAAGAAATATGCATGTTAGCCTCCGTGTCTTTAATGAAATCCAGATTCTCTAGTCATGGTAATAGGAGAATCGCAATTGAAAATGTTTTTTTAAAGAAAAATATATATATACCTGCTTCAAAGATTCACCAGAGATTCCCCCCGAACCATTAAAATATGCGAGCTCTCAAAGCCAAGACAAGACTCAAATATATAGTGTTCTAGGGCATGAAAAAGGGAGGGATGCTCTCCAAACGTATCAAGAACATAACATTTAGGCTGAACAACCTAATTAATAAGAGGCAAGATGCAAAAGGGAAGCTCTAAATAGTCATACACGGGCACATCCACTTAGGTAAAGTTAGCACGATCAATAAAAACATGGTTGTTATATGATTACCTTGAGGGGTTTGGCTGATGGGGGCAGGTGAATACTTTGTCATCAGTAGCAAAGGTGTTAGGGTGGCATTGGTGTCAGATATACCTTGAGTTGTGTTGAGGCCCTGAGGTAGGGAATTGGCCTCAGGAATGGTTCTCAGCTGTTGTCTGAACCCTGGTGGGTTACAGCGATGGGGACAGGTGAGTACTGTGTCATCCGTAGCAGCGGTGTTGGGGTGGCAGGAGAGTTTGAGGTATTGGTGGCAGGTGAGTCTTGAGTTGTGTGGAGGCCCTGCGGTAGGGTGTTTATCTCTGGAATTGTTCTCTGCTGCTGTCTGAACCCTGGTGAGTTTGGGTGATAGGGACAGGTGAGTACTGTGTCACCAGTAGCTGAGGTGTTGGGGAGACGGGAGAGTTTGTGGTATTGGTGGCAGATGAGTCTTGAGCTGTGTGGAGGCCCTGAGGTATGGTGCTGGTGTCAGGATGGTTCAGTGCTGCTACCAGAAACTTGAGAGGTTTGGGTGAGGGGGGCAGGTGAGTACTTTGTCATCAGCAGCCAAGGTTTTGGGGAGGCATTTAAGGCAGGTGAGTCTTGAATTGTGTGGAGGCCCTGTGTTAAGGTGTTGGTCTCTGGAATGGTTCTCTGCTGTTGTCAGAACCCTGGTGAGTTTGGGTGATGGGGACAAGTGAGTACTGTGTCATCATTAGCTGAGGTGTTGGGGAGGCCAGAGAGTTTGTGGTATTGGTGGCAGATGAGTCTTAAGTTGTGTGGATGCCCTGAGGTATGGTGCTGGTGTTGGGGGTGGGGATGGTTCAATGCTGTTACCGGAACCTAGAGGGGTTTGGGTGATGGTGGCAGGTGAGTACTGTCATCAGTTGCCAAGGTTTTGGGGAGGCATTGGTGGCAGATGAGTCTTGAGTTGTGTGGAGGCCCTGAGGTAGGGTGTTGTTGTTGGGAACGGTTCTCTACTATTGTCTGAAGCCTGGTGGGTTTGGGCGATTGCGGCAGGTGAGCACTTTGTCAAGAGTAGCCATGGTGTGTCTTGAGTTGTGTGGAGGCCCTGAGTTAGGGTGTTGGTGTTGGGAACGATTCAATGCTGTTACCAGAACCTTGAGGGGTTTGGGTAATGGGGGCAGGTGAGTACTGTCATCAGTTGCCTCGGTTTTGGGGAGGCATTGGTGGCAGATGAGTCTTGAGTTGTGTGGAGGCCCTGAGGTAGGGTGTTAATGTTGGGAACGGTTCTCTATTATTGTCTGAACCCTGGTGGGTTTGGGCGATTGGGGCAGGTAAGTACTTTGTCATCAGGAGCCAAGATGTTGAGGCGGCATTGGTGGCAGATATGCCTTGAATTGTGTGGAGGCCCGAGGTAGGGAATTGGCCTCAGGAATGGTTCCCAGCTGTTGTCTAAACCCTGGTGGGTTACAGCGATGGGGATGGGCGAGTACTGTGTCATCAGTAGCAGAGGTGTTGGGGAGGCAGGAGAGTTTGTGGTATTGGTGGCAGGTGAGTCTTGAGTTGTGTGGAGGTCCTGCAGTAGGGTGTTGGTCTCAGGAATGGTTCTCTGCTGCTGTCTGAACCCAGGTGAGTTTGGGTGATGGGGACAGGTGAGTACTATGTCATCATTAGCCAAGGTGTTTGGGGGAGGCAGGAGAGTTTGGTTTATTGGTGGCAGATGAATCTTGAGTTGTGTGGAGGCCTTGCGGTAGGGTGTTTGTCTCGGGAATTGTTCTCTGCTGCTGTCTGAACTCTGGTGAGTTTGGGTGATGGGGACAGGCGAGTACTGTTGCTGGAGCTGGGGATGGCCCTCTGCTGTTGTCCCAAGGTTGGGGGAGGGGGATGGGGGCTGGTGGGTACTTTGTTGTCAGTAGCCAAGGTGTGTCTTTAGTTCTGTGGAGGACATGAGGTGGGGTGCTGGAACGGGGGATGGCCCTATGCTGCTGTCACAAGGTTGGAGAAGGGGGATGGGGCAGGTGGGTACTTTGTTGTCAGTAGATAAGGTGTTGGGGAGGCAGGAGAGTTTATGGTAGTGCAGGACAGGTGCGGCTTGAGGCTTCAGAAGTCGCCGGATGGGGATGCTGGGGCAGAAGGTCTTCAGTAGTTGTCTGCGGTCTGCGGACCGACGAGGGGGCGTTGGGCACACGGGGCCTGCAGGACGCATTGTGTGAGCTCATGACATCTCACCGTTTCCAGCTGCTCGCAGCCCTGTGCCTGCCCGGGCCTTCGGGGCTGACGCTGAGCAGGGCTCATTAATGCCGTCCAAGGCCGCCAGGACGCCCATGAAAGTCAAGTGTGCAGGCCGGCTGTCTGCGGCTTCAATGAATGTCTGCTCTGGACTTGAACTCTGCCCTTTCACCTCGGGCTCTGACATTTCCTTTGTCCGTCCGCCCCTGCCTTTCCCTGCTCATGCATCATCTCTCTCGGTCTCCCCTTCTCCGAATACATCTGCCTCACATATGTCCGCAGATGGCACTCTTTTTTGAGCGCTAGCGGAGTCTCTCAGCCCGTTTCCCTCTTCCTCCATCTTCATTCCTCACGCATCAGCGGTCTCCCATGCCTCCGTTTCCAGGCCTAGGGCTGATGTGTCTCGCTATCTTCGTCTGTCACACTGCCTCTGTGCGCAGCTGTCCCTGTCGCACCCGTGTAGTCTCTTTGCCTCTCTGTCTCTTATGTATCTGTCTACTGGAATATCTCTTTTCCTCTCTTTCTGCTGACCTGCCCGGCCTCTCATTTCTCACTTTCCATATATGTATCCCACGTCGCATCCCTTTGTTTCTGTGTCCCTCTCCTGTCCCCTGTGCCCAGCTATGCATGTGCCCCACTTTTGCTGTATGTCTCACCGTGGCTCTTCCCCCTCCTAGCGCCTGTCTCACTTCTACGTGTGTGTGTCTCGCCTACTCTTCCCCCATTCTGTAACCAAGCTGCCTGTCTCCCTCTATTTCGGAGTATGTCTCTTTCCTGCTCTCTCCTGCTGTACCCAATCCAGCATTTCTCCCTCTTCACCAGCTCTCTCCCTTTACCCAGCGCTCCCTTTTTCTGTGTATATCTCTTGCCTATTCTCTCTCGCCCTATAGTCCGCTTTGCACGTCTCCTTCTTTTCCCCATGTCTCTTTCCTGCTCTCTCTCGCCCTATATCCAGGCCCGCGAGTCTCTCTGTCTTCTGTGAGGCTGTCTCCACCCCTTGCCGTCTCGCGCACTCTCTCCACCCGCCTGTCTCTCTCTTTCCCAGCCAACTCCCCTCTCCAGCAGAGATGCACTCCAGCCCCTATCTATGAATAAATGCAGTGCCCGCCACCACCACCCACCTGCACTCCCCCCAGCAGCATCCCTCAGTCTGCTCCTGGAGAGAAAGAGAGAGAGAGGGGAAGAGAGAGAATTCCAGAAGGAAGAGAGGAGAGCGGGGACGGGGACGGGCGGGAGGGGCTGCAGCCTCCCCCTGCGCAGGTAATTAGAGAGACTCGTTCAAGGTTGCATGAGCGGGGCCTATCTGTCTAATGAAGCATCGATCTGCAGAAGTGTGGAGGGGAGGGGGGAGGGAGGGAGCGCCGCGTGCCTTGCTCTGTGCGTGTGCGCGCGTGGGGAGGAGGCGTCGGCGGTCAGCGTGCTGCTGCCCAGTCCGCCCCGGCCCTGTGAACGCGAGGTGGGGGGGGGGGGCTGGGCAGGGCAGGAAGGACTCCTCTATGTTAATGTGATTATGTCAGCAGCACCAAACCCTGAGAATAGGTAGGGTGGAGGTATCTCTTCCTCCCTGTGGCTAATGACTGCATCCAAACACCTCCCCAGTGACCCAGCATGCCGCCCCCCCCTCCCTGCAATCAGCCACCAGACGCGTTTGTGTAATGGATGCAGATAGGCTAGTAAAAGGTGTTTCTGGGGTTCACTGTACTCCCAGGGCTTGTCAATGCGGCCACCCACGGTCTGGTGAGCGCCAATTTCTGGTGCACCTTTCACGGCTTTCAGGAGCATGTTGTGAGCACGTGTGGTTGTTTGTGCCTGGAATTCTGGTTTACCATTGAAGCATACTTCTGGTAGGAAATTAAATTTCTGGTATACCGTTGGTGCACACTTATGGCGTGAAATCTAATTTCTTGTATACCACTGGTGCACATCTATGGTGTGAAATCTAATTTCTGGCATACCTTTGACGTACCCTTGTTATGTGAAATAATATGTTCTGGTATACGACTGATGCACGCTTTTGGTGTGCAATACTATTTTCAGGTGTACGATTGATACATACTTCGGGAATAGCATGCTGTAATTCGGTGTATCAAAGATGCACAGGTGTGGTACACCATTGATGCTAATTTTATGGCGTACCATTGTTACACCCTTGAGGCGTAGAATGTTATTTCCTGACGCACCACTAATGCACATTTTTGATTCACAACTGATGCGCATTTTGGTGTGCCGTTGGTGCGCACTTTGTGTGCAAAATGCCATTTTCAGGTGTACTACTGATAAAATCTTCTGACACAGAATCCTAATTTCCGAAGCAACATTGACGCAAATGTCTGGTTTACCGTTGACTACACTTCAGACGAAGAAAGCTAATGCCTGGCTCCCACTGGTGCACGCTTAGGGCGTGGCTTCTTGTCTGTGCTGTACAACCGATGCCCGTGTTAGGTGTACAGCTGAATGGCTTCTTCCCGTGTTGTGACGTAGGTGCAGACATTGGGTGTACATGTCCACGCTGACCTTTGTTGTACAGTTGGTGCACGCCTACGCCTGGTTGCCCAATCTCGATAGAAATATCGCCCTGTAGCTATAATATGTAGGTGCATATGCCTAGTTTACATGGTGATGTACATTACCATTGGGGCACACTTATACACGTGTGACGTATGCAAATGTCTTGGCTATTTAGTGTAGCTGCGACACACTTGGCTGTAACCTGTGTCGACAATTCGTGTACATTCAAACGAGCATCATGACTTGTTCTCCGTGTACAATGGCTATTTTATCTAATAGCTGATAAGTGATATTGTTTCAACTATACATATGGGTGTAAATAAGGATGAACGCGCGGGAACTGTAATGTTGCGAAAATAATGCAATTAAGCGCTGTACACGCATGGACACGTGTGGTGCACATAGGATAACACTGGAGTATAGAGCTAATGGTTGTTACATTGCGATATCCCTTGAAGTGATTCATAACGCGCTGCCGTTTCTAATTGAGAACTAATAGAGGTGCTTAAAACTAGACGCAGGGCAACGGGGTGCCAGGTACAAGGTCAGAAGAGAGTCAGCGAGGAGCCGGCACCCGCCTGCGAACCCTAGGATCGGGGCCATGCCCGAGGCGACGACATTGTTCTTTGGTGAGAACGGACTCTTAAGGGGCCACTGGGGGCTCCCTGAGTAGGCACGGGCTGGTGCACTCAGGGCCATATAAGGTGATATACCGAATAATGCTGTGATAGGTGTGCACACGCGCGCGCACGCATGGGTTCACCAGAACGTTAAAAAAACGGCCGAAAAATTAAAATGCACTCATTTCACACAAAGGCCCTTGGCCGTCGGCGAAGGCTGGGCACACGGACGCTGGTGAGCATGACTCGGCATGGCATAACAACAGTTATCCGACTGCTCATCCGTTTGTGCCGCGGAGTTAGTAACAGAAGGAAGCTGGGCGCAGGTCCCAGTTTTACTAGAAATGGCGTGAGATTACAAGTGTACCCACACATAAAATATAATAAAACAAAAATTTAAAAAAAGAATATGGGATTTTTGTTATCATTGGGGGTTGGGAGCTGTCCAGTGTAGGGGGGGGGGGGCTAGGGGGCATTCGAGTGGACGAAGCGATTATAGAAGAGATTGCCCGATTATCAGAAGGGATGATTTGTTGTGGGTGGGGTTGCCCGGCTGTATATCAGAGAGGAGCTGAGAGATTACTGTAGGTGCAGTTATTACTAAAACAGGATCCGGGTGATTATCGCAGGCACCAGGTGGTTTTAATGGGTGCCCGGGTACTCATGGGAGTTTGGCAGATTATCAGAAGGCGTGTGTGAATATCAGACGGCGATGAGGCTAGGTAATTATCAGAGCATGCCGAGTGGGCAGGTTCGCACACTTGTATAGCGCTCCGGTGGGTGTTTCTAGCCGCTGCTTTGAGTAGAGTAGCTGTTTGAGAGGCTACAAAAGACAGGGTTTAAGTCTGTGCTTAAAAATAAGGCAGACCAGATTAGAACAAATCTCATTTAAAGTGAGAGATTCTTTGGGCACATTTTAGGAAATGTGGGCGCCATTCCTAGGACTTTACCGTTAATGTTTTTTTGTTTACCTTTAGACACTGATATATTTATGGAGAGGTCTTTAATAACATTTTGAATAAATGCGCTGTAAAATGTTTGTATTTTTTGTACTGACATCTTATAGTTCAATTTCTACAATGTTAAGTTAAAATGATGTAGGGTGTGCGACAGGGCGGGTGTTCTGTTTGATTTGGTTTTATTATCTGTGTGTAATTTTTAATTTTTGCCAAAATCTTGGCATGTAGCGTTTACAGATTACCAATGTATCATTACAAATATTAATTAAAGAAATAAAAAGGTATTTTTTCAAAACACAGCGAAAGCAAATATTGGAAATGGTACTGTCAAACAAGCCGTGTGATTAGATGGAGGGGTGTTACTGGGCAGCGCATGGGTGATTAATACAGCAGAGCGATGATTATCAGAAAGGAGTCGGGCAATTATTTGGGAAGTTGGTAGCTCATCAGAGAGGTAAGGGGGATGATTATCGGTGAGCTGAGTGATTAACAGGGAGGAGCTTGGGATCAGGGCCACCTGTGATCATCAGGACAGAGTGATTGTCAACAGAGGAGGTGAGCATCAGATAAGGGGCTGGGTGAGTGTGGAACCTGGGATCATAAAGGGGAGATGAAGATCAGATAATACAGGATGTTTATCAATGGGTCTGTGTGATTATGGGAGTGATTATCGGGGATCAGGTCCTCATGTGATTATCAGTATAGACTAATTATCAAACAAGGGGTGAGTATCAGATGAGGGACTGGGCGAGTATGGAACTTGGGATCACGAAATGTCAATGAAGATCAGACCGTGCACTATGATTATCAATGAGGTATTTGATTACAGAAGTGGTTATCAGGGAGAAGCTTGGGATCAGGGCTCTCTGAGATCACTAGGACCGAGTGATTATCATAAGGGGGTGAGTGTCAGATGGGGGGCCTGGGTGAGTATGGAACTTGGGATCATGAAGGGTTGATGTAGGTAAGACAGTACAGGATGATTATCAATGAGGTGTTTGATTGCGGGAGTGATTATCAGGGCCTCATGTGATCATCAGTATAGAGTAATTGTCAAACGAGGGGGTGAGTATCAGATGAGGGGCTGGGTGAGTATGGAACATGGGATCATGAAGGGGGGATGCAGATCAGACAGTATAGGAGGTTTATCAATGGGACTGTGTGATTAAGGGAGTGATGTTCAGAGTGGAGCTCCGATCAGGGCCCTATGTGACCACCAGGGTAGAGTGATTATCATAAGGAGGTGATTACCAGATGAGGAGGATGGATAAGTATAGAACAGGGTGATCATGTAGGGCGATGAAGATCAGACAATAAATACTGGGTCATTAACAGGCAAGGCCTCTATCTGGAGGGGAGGCTGGGTGAGGAACTGGGTGTAAGGCTGGGCACTTATTTTATTAACTTTGCAATAAGTGGAAGGCGATTGCACCTCAAAACCACAACATTTTGTGGTCTGCTTCCTCCTTCCATGGATGAAAAACAAGATGGAAAGCAGCCGCCAATACCGCGATGATCTGCAAACCTTGGGTAGATGTTGAGATTTAGGTGACATTTTGCATTGGAGAACCACACAGACTGCACCAACCATATGAAGTGCCCAAAGGGGTGTTGTGTGTTCAGAGGGCTGGAGCGGGTGATCAGCAAAGTGTGCAGACTGATTGATTGTCACATGGCCCAGGTAGGTGGGGGGGCCACGATTAATATCGGGGAGTATGTACATTTTAGAGGAAGCAGTTATCGGTTAGGAGCTAAGTGTTGAGCTAGACAGGGTGTTTATCAGGGAGGGGGGTTTCTCCACTCCTTTTTGGGAAGGAGTATGCCATTTCCAAAAGGAGACAGTTTGCTAGCGAGGGACTGACTCAAAATCAGAGGGAGATATTTGATTATCAGAAGCAGCAGGGCAAATGTCAGAGGGATGTGGGTGAATATTAGAGGGTGGTGTCTGGTTATCAGACGGAAAGTAGGTGATTTTCATGGGGAGCTGGGTGAATCTGAGAGGGGCGCAGGTGAATACCAGCGCAAGGTGGGTGAATACCAGAGCAAGGGGGTGATGATCAGAGGGAGCTGGATGGAAGTCAGAGGTTTGAAAGAAAGGAAAGGGTGTTAAACCGGTGACATTTCCAATTTGAATTCCCATAGGATTTTTGCTCACTGCAACAAAAAGAAAAATCACAGCTGAGCGAATTACACCAAACCTGGCATGAAAGTAGAATTGTATTTAAGAGAGTGCCTTTAGTGTAAATCTGTTAAGTCATTTTAAAGAAATTAGTGTTAGAAAATGTGCTGGGTGGGCTTCAAAGGGTTAAAAAATTGATATATATATATAAGGGTGGAATCCCAGGTTTGCGGACCAACCGTGGACCCAGACTGAAAAAGAAAAAAGGAATCTGATGGGATGAGGGAGCTTTTTATCCTTTAATCCAAAGCTGGTTTCACAGACATAAAGGCTTTGATTGTCTAGCTTCAACTCTGAAAAAATATGTTCTGGACGCCATTACAGTAGGCAGGTTCTCAAACCAAACAATAACAAAAAGGGGAATACCCATATTAAAAATAGAAAAATAAAATGGGCCAGTTTTTTCTTAGCAGCCCGAAATCAATGCACAATGGAGGTTGACTGCCCATGGTAGGTTTAGCACAGGCCTGGCTGCAACCAATCCACACCATGCAGGGTGGAAGGCTGTGTGCACATATGTATCATCAAAAAACCAAGAAATTCACTAAAAAAACCTAACTGCATTTAAATGGAAGTTCTGTATAAGATTGTCTATAACACATTCATTTATGCTTAAAAACAAAGAATTCACTTAACAAACCATTGTTAAAGTGAAGTTATGATTACAAAAATAAAATATAAAAACATTGAAATTCCCCAGTTACAGTTAGTTCTGCAATCCATAACTTGCACAACAATCATGCAAACCAGATCATGCACATCTGGCCTAAGACTTCACAATATCACACCAGTACTTAACAACACCTAGAAGCATAACATTATTAAATAAGATATATACTGAAACAAATAAACAATATTATAGGTTTAGGTGTATCATTGATAGTGATAATGGTACTGTGATATGTAATCCGACCTGTAAGATCATTTATGACATTTGTAATTGCATCTCTCCCATCAAGGGAGAGGTTTTGGCCATTGCATTTGGTGTCTCTATTATGGTTTACATAGATGTTGTGTGACACGAGTTATGGGTTGCGTACCTATCCTAAATGGAGAATATCAGTGTTTTTTAGGTTTTGTTTTGTAACCATCACTTCACTTTCACTGTGGTTTTTATGTAATATGCTGAGAAGCCAGAGAAGAGTCAGCACCATGCGTATGTCATGATGCCCTCCTCTCTCAACAATGATAATAAATAGCATAATACGCACTGCATATCGGCATATATTGGTTATTGCATAGCAAGTATTCATATATATTTCTTTGAAAAGGATATTTATCAAAAACCTGAATACATGGGGTTAAATCTCCGAAATGAGATAAAATCACTTTGAAGCAGCATTGTGAATATTAGCAGAGGCGTTTCCCTGTGGAAAATCATTGTAATATGCAATATTGAGGCAGTAAATAGTGTTTTTTCATATCAGTTTTAATGTATATATATATATATATACGAGAGGAAAGTCTCCGACCAAATACCGGCTCCTCTCCACTCGGGGTCGGTGCGAGTTCCGGGTGTCGGATCCCGGCTAAGATACGCGAAAATTCCCGTTTTTAAGAGCTCCTCACTCAAACAGGAAAAAGGGACTCGCACTCCAGGGTGAATGTAATTCAATATTTTTACTGGCAACGCGTTTCGATCAAACGATCTTCTTCACAATACATACATATTAAAAAAAAATAATAATATATATATATATATATATACTGGGTGCTCCCTTGTGTCTGGACAAAGCTATACCTCTCTGAAGAGCTCTAACGAGAGCGAAACACGTGTCAGGGGTTGCTTTTATTCATTTCAGGTTGGCTCGGATGGTATTTTACCAATCCAAAGCTGTAATACTGTGCCTGGAGTGGTAAAAGGCTTTGGCCATTTTACAGCTCGGCAGGGATAGCACTGTGCTAATCCTGTGCTTAAAGATTTTGCTGTATAAATGGCAAAAGACTTTGTCCCTTTCTATCTCGGCATGGATAGCACTGCGCTAATCCTATGCTTAAAAACTTTGATAGAAAAGCAGACATTTGAGGTGAGCAAATTTAGAGTGTCGCTGGTGTTGAGAGTGCTCTTACTGGAGCTGCTTTCCACCTAAACTTGAGAACTACCCAGAGTTCTCTGCTTCTGTTTTTGCATAATTTATTCGTCACTCTATGCCTGAAAGGGTTTTGTTTTGATATATATATATATATATATACACATATACACACATATATATCTATATCTATATCTATATATCACCACACAAGTCTCCTGGATTAGACTACCGAAGGGACCCCATGATCGCGATGTAGCTGTAGCTGGTGGCGAGAGAAGCCAGTCACAAAAATGAACCGCACCTTCGACAAAGTCGCATATAAAAAGCGTAATCACGGTGTTGCTTGTGCAAGAAATTAAATTGGTAGCAAGAAACTCTGCACCCAACACGATTCGACAAAGGCCTTTGTGACAAATGACTGAGGTGTTAATTTTTGGATGGTGGCTAATATATGTAACTGAATTTCACACACTTATCTGAACGCTTACAGTATTACTGGAAGATCCAGACTCAATCGCTGTGAACGTGTGAGACGCACCATACATCCCAGTTTCTCACAGGTGGTGGAGTAAGAAATAACAAGTTAGTCCAAAAATATTTGAATATAAAAAATGGATTTCTAAAGTTTATTTAAAAATGTGTCAAATTTCCTAACCTCAAAGCTGTGTATTTTACTCAGTGTGTATAGGGTGCACACTTAGGGCTAAAAAAACAATTTTAAGAGTATTTCTTTTAGTGAATTAAATACAATTAAGCTTGTTTCTTGAGGCCATTGTAAGTGTCACACATTTCTGAAGAGAAGGATGGTAAATACATCCAACAAACATAAATCTAGAGCAGACGCTGGTGCACCTTACACAGATGGTAAGTTACACCAACTTTAGACTGGGCACTCTTGAAATTTTCTTAAGACTATCTTAAAACAGAATAAATGCCCTTTGTAAATTAGGGATGTTTTTCTATGCTTAAGGATTTGTGAATTTTGTGTCAGATAGGCGCATTAAGACTTTTAATATATATGTGGTTTGAAAATAATATGATGTAATAAGGCCATACCACTGGGAAGGAGAACCTGTTGGTTAGTAATTATAAGGGAAGGTATAAATATAGGACTGATTTGGCTGATGAGGGGTCCATTAACTTTACTCTCATTTTCATCCTGTTAATGATCAGCACACACTGACTTCATTTCACGGACATGCTGTCTTTTGGTTTATTGTCATAAAACACATTTGTGTTTCAAATTGAGACTGGCAAAATACAAACACACGAATGGGCTCTTTCATCACCTACAGATAGCATTTAGCTGTCTGTTGTTAGTTAGTTGTCTGTTGTCGAAAACCTATTTTGACAATACAAATACTTAGAGTGGGCTTTGGGCGAGCCCACTGCTAACCATTGATTGGCTTTCTTGTCAATCTCATGTGCTTCCTTCTTATTCAATGGCTTCTCTTCCGCTTCTTGCAATTGCCCTTACCAGGTAGCATAGCTGCTTTCCCATCCTTTTGATTGGATGACTTATCCTTCCAAAGTTCACATTCAGAGTACTACTTTTTTCTTTTACCACTCCATGGCAGTGCATGTGTTTTCTTTCTCTCTCCCTTGCGCTGCTTTCACCCTCCTCAAATATTCACTGCACTCTTACCTGCACGCTCTGTGTTGCTCTCTCCTCCCCACCACATTGTCCATTGCTTTCTGCACCCCTACCAGCTTTTTCTGTTTTTAAAAAAAATGTCTCCCCTCTCAAGCTCCTCCGTTGGCCCCTGACTCAACTCCCTGTTGTTGCCCCCAGCATTTCTCCCATCTACTCCTCCCATGCCCATCCAATTGCAGACTTTGGCCCTGATTACGAGATTAGGTGTTATTAATTGCACATGATAAATAACAAATCACGGAGTATGTTATTTATTGCATGCGATATATAACACCTACTGTAAGTTTGTGGGGAATAACATGCGGATAACATGCGGATGTTGGTGTATAACTCACCCAAATACCAATAGTACGGTAAATACCATACAATTTCCCCTGTCGACAGCTGAGATATTAAACCATCTGATAATTACCTCCCAGCCCCGGCAGCAGAGGGTAGGTCACAGGCCGTGTTGCGGACAGCGCAAACTACATGAGGAAGTTCCTTGTGTACCGCCTGCCGGGTACTGATGAAGCTATTGAAACAACCCAATTAGGGTAGACCCAGTACTATCAGGTACTTTACACATTAGATGTTTGGGTGGTCATTGGTGTGAGGTTTCACCACATCACCACCTTGATTGTAGATAGATTTACAAATTCATTTAGGTCCTGACGAATCGCCCCCATATTAATGATTAGGCGAGAAACGTTGACCATACACACAAAAGAGCGCCTCATCTGAGAAATTACCTCAGCCTTGCGCCTCTTGTTTTTTCTTTTACTCAGGGTAGGAGACCCATTTATTAAAAATGTGTTGTTGCTGGTACTCTCAATCCTGTTTTAATTCACTTACACACTATATTCCATCATCTACACTCACTAGGCCCCTCACCCCCACGGCACCAAACGGCTTTTGGAAAAAAGATCTCCGCCAAAGTGCCCCTCATAGGGAGCCCGTCAGGTATTGCAGCGCCGACCTGACGAGGAGCAGCCCTATGATGAAGCATGACACCCAGCCGGGTGTGTGAGGGCCCTATATTCCAATAAAATGGATTCCCATCCCTGAACCTCCTATGGTCTTGGAACCATAGTCCCCTATAGCTGAGACTCTCTCTTTTTTATCTGACCAGGAACAGCATATCACTTGTTCTTTCATTAACTCTGGGCCCATATGCTGGACCTTCCCAAAAAGCCCGTAGTCCCTCTATTTGTATGGGAATTTACTGGCCCACTCATAATCAGGGGCTTTGTGTTCATTAAAAAGAAAAGTTTTTTTTTAATGGACTTTCTTTGAGTGCCTATCAGCTACAATTTACTGCCAGGTAGCTCCTATTTCAGTATGCTCTTTCTTGCACGTTTAATTTTGTTATTTTCTACTCCAAGGTTGCCATCTGCCATCCTGGAATGGTAAATAAAAAAAAAACACAGCACACCATGTTGCACGCATGCAGGGGCGTAACACAGGACCCTGCAGCCTCTGCGGTGAAGGGGCGGTGGGAGCAGCCCTTTAGTGGCCCCATAACCCATGAGGGGGCCCCCATTCAGCCAAAGGCCACTGGATGTCTGTGATATATGGGAGATTCAAGGGCCCCTCTTCACATAGTGCAGGCAGAGCCCTTCATTTTGAGCTATGCCACTGTACGCACGTGCATGCGTGGTGATGCATGCTATTGCTATTGTAAGTGCCATCACCCTGCCCCCCCATGACGGTGCAAACACCCGGGTGCGTGATGATGCATACTAGCAATTGTTTCATTTGACTTTTTTCCCATTCACTGCCAATGCAGAACAGCATCAGCAAAAGGCATTTTTTTGTCTCTTTATTCTGATGCTGCAAAGCTAATAGGGCTGCACTGGCAGCCAAAAGGCAAGACCTATTGGCTTTGCCAATGTTTGTCACACATTCCTCTTTCTCTGATAGCCAGGCTCACTTGGACTATTACTGGAAGGGGATGGAAAATAAATTGGGAAGCGGGGCTGTGATGATTTGAATGAGATGGGCAAGAAAATGTGATTACGAGCGAGCGGGTGACTGGTGCTTGCAGAAAGAAGCCAGCGAGCAGCTTAAATTATCAGACAGAGTTATGAAAAGGGAGGGGTGTAGATGGGTGATTATCGGATGGTGCAAGGCAAATATCCGGGTGGACTGGGTGATTTATGTTCAGAGGTAGGCTTGTTGTCAGCGCTTCTTTGAGATTAAAGTATTACTGGGCAATTGTTTGCACTAACAGTAACTTGGCCTCATGCCATTTTTGAGGGCACAATGCATGTGAATGATGGGTGGCGACCACTAAACGTCTTTTGACAATCTACAAAACCTTTTTTTGAAATACATGAATGGTCTGTGACATCATTTGCAATAGCAAACCACTGAAAAGTTACCACCTCTTAAGTTCGGGCAGTGGCAGCTCCTCCGCTTTTTAGCAGTGAAATAAAGGGAAAATAAAATGATAATAACTCGAGGTTATAATCATTTTATTTGTTCCAGCTGCAGCCTCTCTGTGGGGCTGGGGTGCTCTGCTCTCAGAGCAAGGGGAGGAGTGGTAGGCACACTCTGTAATTGCGCATGAATGTTTGGCCGGCCGTCTTGGGCCGGCCAAATATTCATGCGCAATTTGCATGTTCTCCACCCGGGCTGTATTGCAGCCTGAGTGGAGAACATGCTCAGGATCCCACTGCCTGTCTGAGCGCCGAAACACGGCACTCAGACCAATCACAACGCTGCATTACAGCATTGTGATTGGCTACCGGGAGCCTGGGTGTGCTTCCTGTTCCAGCTGGAGCAGGGACCACGGATGAAAGACTGACTGGAGCGAGGGACTACGGTGGAGAGACGAGGCGAAGAAGCGGCGAGAAGGTAAGTTCTTTCTTTTTCTTTTTTTTACAGCTGCTTCCCCCCCCCTACCCCCCCCCCCCCACCCCCTGATCAGTGCCGGCCGCCACTGAGTTGGGGTGGTAACAGAGTCGCAAAGGGGAAAAGTTCTTAGTACAGAGGTTGCACTGCAGATTACATTGTAGTCGGTGTGCAATCTGCACATCCCTGGTTTGTGACCAGAGATAGTACATCAGGTATGTTAGTGCCAAGAATTTCTATTTCTCATCTCAATAGAACATATTTCATTGTAAACCCATCTGAGTACTACAGGCTTCAGATACGTCTCTGCAGTAAGTCTGGGCGGTGAACTCCGCTCCGCTCGCAGAGTTTGCGGAGATTTCCGCACTCCGCATTACGCGGAGCTCGCGGAGTTCCAGGAGCAGAGTTTTTTCCCTCGTCAACGTCAAGTTGGTGAGCGTGAGCGAGGAAAATCCACCTCCCGCTGAGTTTTTTCCTCGTTCGCGATCGTCAACATCAAGTTGACAAGCGCGAGCGTGGAAAATCAACCTCCCGGTGAGATTTCTCAACACAGGCGGTCAGATTTCTCATTGCGAGTGGTCGCGTATGCTCGGCTCGCGACTGCTCACATTGAGAAACTGTCCGCTCGCGTTGAGAAAGCTGGCGCTTGAGTAAAAATCTACTCGAGTGGCAGAAAGGAAGCAGCGCCTGCTTGCGCTGTACATGGTGCCGTTCGCGATGATTGCACAGTGCAGACAAGCACCTGGCACTGAAAATCACTGCGAACAGCATTTATCCAATGCACTCCGCCGCTTGCGGAGCTCCGCGTAGCGCGGCAGAATTTTTTTTGCACTTTGCGGAGTTCCGCTTAGCAGAACTCCGCTAACTCCGCCCAGGCTTACTCTGCAGCAGACCCTTAACACAGGCCCGATGAACTAACATCTTCCATGGCTTAGGACAGTCTTGAGACTGTTTTCAACCAACCCGAAAATACAGTTTTAAGCCTGTCTTAAGCCAAAAGGACATTCTTAAAACTACGTTAATATCATCTTATGCCAGGAAAAAAAAGTCTCCTTAATCAGGGTCGCCGTTAAGACTGTCCTAAGGTAGAGAAAAAAAATTTAATAAATCAGGTTTCTATCAGGAAAAGAGGACTTACAAAAGAGGTTGATTGGCCCTAAAGTGATGAATAGAAAGCTGAATAGTGGTGGCTGAGAGATGATGAAAGAATTATCAATTTCTGTTTTGTGGAGGAGTGTTTATTGGAGAGGTCTGAATAACTATGGTGGGGCTTCCATCTTTAAGGAGGGGGTGATTGAATATTGGAAGGGGTGACTAAATTGGTTATGGCAGGCAGTGAGTGGCTACTGGTGGAAGTCAGATATTGTGTTGACAGTGATTATTAGAAAATTGTATTGGTTATGTTGATGTCTATTAAAGAGTGTTGCTATATTAGCAATGTCAGGGAGTAGATGGCTACTGAATAGCGGTTGGTTTGTTACACCGTAGATAATATGAATATTCAAGGGTGTGGAGGAAAAGGAAGTAAATCAGCAGATGTCATATGATTCTACACTTGTGATTCCTTCCTCTTATTTTTAGTTGGGGAACCGCCAAAATCGTGAAAGTGGAGCCTCCAGTGGCTCCATGGCCAAAAACTACTAGCCAATTTCCCTTCTACCACAGGTCCACCCATTTTAGGGCAGGCCTTCCAACAGGTTTTTTTTAACTTCCCGGGTGAAAGGCTTGACCGCTCTGGGAAGGAAAATAAACAAGCACTGGCAAAGCAAATAGATTTTGCTTTTGGGGCCTGTTGGCTTTGCCAATGTTTTTAAGAGATGTTGCACATCATCCCAGAAGAATTAAACAAACAAAAAAAAACTTCTGACACTGCTGGTCGCGCCATTTTGTAGGCACAGTCACCATAAAAACGCGCGCCAACAAAGCAGGTTTTTTTATTATTAGTTACCAACCCGATCCGAATGGAAACTAAAAAAAACCCACTGGGGATGGATGCAGAAACAAAACATGGGATGCGGGTGGGGCGAAGCAAAATGGGAGACGAGGCCAGGGATTAGCATTGTGGAGGACAGAAACAACATAGGATGAGCAGAGAAGAGCACCACAAGACAAAGCAACATGGTGGGAGCACAGAAGCCCACAGCAAGACAAAGCAACACAGAGACGGGGTGTTCCAAAGCACACAGCGAGAGAAAGCAACAATAACAAAAGGAAGCAACATGGGGGACACAAACAACACAGGAATGGCGAAGAAGCACACAGTGAAACAGAGCAACATGGAGACCGAGGGAGGCGGGGAGCACAGAAGCATTCGCCAAGATGGAGCAACACAGAGACTAGGGTTGGGGGCAGAGAAACACACAGCATGACGCAGCAACACAGAGACTGGAAGTAGGGGCACAGAATCACACGGCGAAACAGAACAACACAGAGACGAGGCAGGAGCAGGGAAGCACATGGCAAGCCAGAGCAAGAACAGAAACACAAAGGCAGGGAAGACAGGAGAAAGACATATGGAAAACACACACTCTCATAGAAAGCTTAACTAAAACGAAAAAAGTAGCATAAAAAAAGCAGTATAAGGACGCAGGAATGTGTCCATGCTCCAGGGGAGGGATAAACTCAGGAAGGGGAAGTAAAGCCTACACAAGACATCAAATAAGAAGCAAGCAAATCAGATGAGAGTGACAATGAGGACAACCAATGATAAAAATGGATGGGCTCCAAACCCACGGATAGCTAACAAAACGTCTTACAACAGAAAACGCGTGCACTATCTTAGATGTGGCCCAAAAATGTACTCCGTTTGCTGGGAGAATTTCTCAGAGAATCAGGGACATGTAGGGTCATATTTCTGTATGGGTTGGGTTACGTTGTTTTTGCACCACGCAACAGGGTGCAAGTGTGACGCAAACCTAAAATGCGATTTATCAAGCCACTCAAGGCCACTTTGTGTGGCCCTGAGTGGCGTGATAAATCTGGAATAACGCAACTTTACTCTGCCCCAGGGAGGTGTTCCATGGGCGTTGAGTGTGTGTTGCCATGCAATACCCATGAATTTTGACACATACCCAGATTTACCATTACTGGTAGACCTGAGAATGCGCCAAAATGCTACGCCTTTTCAGGTGAGGAGTAGCAAGGAGAAATATCTTTATTTCTCCTCGTTACTTCCTCTTTCGGTTTGTGCTGCCTTCTGCAGCACACATAGAAATAGAAAAATGTCTCAGGGATTGTTTTTGTGTAGGTGCCCCTTCCTGCATAAAAACAATCCTGCTAACAATGCAGGCACCCTTGCACTATGGTGGAAGGGTGCCTGCGTTGGTGCTAGGCAACACATTGTGCGCCAGCTGGGAAAAGGCTGGAATGCACCGTATTGTGATAAATACGGCGCATTCCTGCACATTACCTGTAACACACAGCGCAGCAAGTAGACTTGCTGCATTGCGTTGCGTTACTTTTTGATAAATAAGACCCTTATTCTTTTGTTTTAATGAAATATACCACCGCTTTGAGATTTTGTTTCTGAAAAGCAAAAAAAAGATGCTGAGTAGACCACTATTATAAGGAGGCCCACTTGTCATTACATTTTCACCAAAGGTGCTACAGCTTTATCTGCAAGACCAATTTCTGCAACAGTTCCCCACCACAGAGACAGGGAGCTGAAAGTATGAATTTCTATAAATGCGGCCTTATATTTTTAATGCTTGCTTAAATTAAGAAACAAGTAACAAGAATCATTTTAATGAAGCATACAAATCTCGAGAATAAACCATACAAAATCTATAAACTTAAATAGTCGTTAAGACTAGGTTTACAGTAGAGAAGGCAAGAAAGCATGCCTGTATTTCGTTTCTATAAGTCACAGTACTGATTTTTAGTTTTCTGCAGTACTCAGAGCCTTGAATAGCGCCAGAATTCTATTAGACCTTCCCACTAGAAGGATAATATGTTGTAGTAAATCCCTCCGTGGGATTCTACTCCAGATTTAGCACTTTCTACAAAATCAGAGGATTTATCATTACTGCCCAGGTCTAAATCAGGTCCTTAGCTTGCACCACAAAGGTGAGGTGTGGGGGTCACAGAGGGTGTATGAAACAGACTCAATAAACTGTGTGGCCAGAAGGAGAGGAGAGATGTTGTAAGCATTCAGGGATAGTGTGCCACTCAGTTTTGATCACCACTTAGGCCACCCTCCAAAATAAGGAAGCTTGCAGCACATCAACGGAGGCAGAGGGAGATGGGGAAGCTTGATCCCAGTCCTTGAAGGTGCGATCGCTTTGCTGTGGGAGTCTGTGTGGTACCTCCAGTTACAAGCGTTACCTGGGGAATAGAGTCTGGTGGAACAGGCCAGCACCTTTCTTTTTGTGATATCTGGGGGTTTCGGGGTGTACTGGCATTCTGACCAGCCACTACCCTCGCACAGCTAGCCAGTGGCTATTGGACCAGTTGGATTCCAGTAAACTGTGCCAAGATATCAGGCACCTATGATCAGATCTCTGACGTCCCTTATGCTTTGGCATCTCTCAGGATGGGAGGGCACTTCTGTTTCTTTGGGTGACAGGTTATGGGGCTGATCAAGAACATTTGACTTCCCATCATATGCTGAAACTATATAATTTTAATACAAGGATTGGTATCATGGCTCTAGGAATGAGAGTAACCCTGTGCAACATGGTTTGTAAGACCCAATGCTAATTGTGTGTCTACATGTTAACTGTGTTTTTATAGTGCATAGCGTCTAGGCGCTGTAATACTGTTTGGGGTCAGACCTCTGGCCCAGAGGGTTGTAGAGACATCTGGTTTTCACTGTTTATCCTAGTATTATGTGTAGTACAATTCTCTTGTGTGTATTAAAGTATTTTTCTTTTATAAAAAGTAAAGAACTGACAGGGCATTGATTTTATCAGCTGGTAGTATGGTATGGACTGTATTCTGCAAGCCTAACCCAACCTCACCTCCGTGAGTAAACCTTGGACTGCCCTGTCTCGCTACCCTGAGAGAGTCAAGTGCTGGAGAGGAGTACGTGGTTATCCAGTTTTGGGTCCACTAGTACTGAGGTCCCAGGACACCAGTGGGGAACACTCCAGTTGAAGCGATTGAAGCGTAGTAACCCTTGAGAGCCCTGGTGCCCAGGAAGCTGGGT
Source organism: Calotriton arnoldi (assembly GCA_963921515.1). Taxonomy (NCBI): domain Eukaryota; kingdom Metazoa; phylum Chordata; class Amphibia; order Caudata; family Salamandridae; genus Calotriton; species Calotriton arnoldi. The sequence goes on along the minus strand of CAWUFW010002084.1, from coordinate 541,699 downwards.
CTAACATTCGTGGCAAGCGGTGTTGGATCACTAGACTTCAGGGTCAGTGGACATTGAGGCCAGTTGTTAAGTCCAACAGATACCCATAAGTATGTGAAATGGTAGATAACACTGGAGAGGAATTTGAACTGCAGAACTTAACCTTAGAAGAATTAAAGCAAATGTTGCTGACCGGGGATGGAAGATCCAAGGTCTAATGACAGGGAACACTTGATTAGCCACATGACAAAATACTTTGAGCAAGACGTCACTGTAGTGCAGGAGGTGGGGAGTACTGTTATCACAAGCCTGCCAAGTCAGTCAGTGCAGGCTTCCCATACCCCGGCCCCTAGGCTTTCCCCTAGGCTTTCCCCTAGACCTGCCGCTAGACTTTCACCTCCCCCTCTCTCTAGGGCTAACTTTTCCCCTACCCCAGGATTTGCCTCCGTAGGAGGGATTAACCTAGCAGAGACCCTGAAACTCCAGGAAGCTAAGGATTTAGCAGAGGAGAAAGCAAGGGATTTTGAGAGGGAGAAGCTAAGAATGGCCCACCACATAAAAAATAATTGGGCGACCCGGTGTCCCTCAGAAGCTGGGTATTCGTAATCTATAGAGCAATTGGTTCTGTCTGGTAATACAATTACTGTGAACACTGTGTGTTACTACCAAGGAAAAGGTATTTCTCAATTCATTATTTATAGCCCACAAAAACAATTTAGAGAAGAAGAACACACCAAACAGAAAAATTCACAAGTAAAGTTGATACACTCTTGTATTTCAATGCAGTACTGAATAATTATTATTCAGTACTGCATTGAAATACAAGAGTGTATCAACTTTACTTGTGAATTTTTCTGTTTGGTGTGTTCTTCTTCTCTAAATTGTTTTTGTGGGCTATAAATAAGGAATTGAGAAATACCTTTTCCTTGGTAGTAAGAATGGCCCGCCAGGCAGAAGAGGAGCAGTGAAGGGTCAGCCAGGAAGAGTGGGCTTGGAAGGAGAAGGAGAGGGAGAGGCAGGAGAGTGAGAGGCAGAAGAAGGAAAGGGAGAGGCAAGAGAAGAAGCTGGATAAGAAATTGGAGGAAGAGCAGATAGCCCCTGAGAAAGAGAAGATCAAGTTAGCAGCTGATAGAAGGCTTAGCTCTGTGGATGGTGAGTCCACTTCAAAGTCCCGGGGCATGGAGAACACCACCAAGGTACCAAAGGAATTAGTACACATGTATGTCCCCGGCACTGATATTCTCATTTGGATGCGTGCCTTTGATCTCGCAATTAAGGCTCAAGGTCTTAATGGTCAGTCCAGAGAAATGACTCTACTGAGTCGCCTTCCTCGGGAAGGGACTGAAGTCACTGAACGGATGCCTGAGAAAAACAGTCTGAAATGAAGGATGCTTTGATTATGCGGGTTGGGTTGAAACCGCCCAGGTACTTACAGAGGTTCCGTGAGAACAAGAAGGCAGAGGGAGTTCCTTTTATGAATTGGGTCCATGACATAGTGAGAGAATGGAATGAGTGGGTGAGAGGGATGGAAGCAAATGATTACCAGCCCCTAAATCAGGTGATGATAGCAGAGCATCTCCGGGAGGAGTGCTCTATTCCACTCAAACAGTATTAGTCTGACCTTCCGGAGAGGGATCCTGAGAAACTTGCAGTGTTGGCAGATAAGTGGCTTGCAAACCGAGTGAACAGGGGGCAGGGGCAGCTAAGTTCCAAGCCCAAGGGGGAGAAGAACTTCCAGCAGGCTGGCCCTAAACCAGAGGGGAAGGTCCAGAAAAGTTCCCAAGGCTCTCAGCCTGGACAGGAGTCTAAGGGGAACGGGGCCTCTAGTTAGCACCAGGAAGGGAAAGGAAGGAAGAGTCATTTTCACTTACAAGATAATTAAATTCTATAAGTGTCACAGAGAAGGACACTTAAAATCCGACTGCCTAGTGAAAGACGAGGTGAGAGTGGCACCCAGGATAGCAAGTGTGCTTTCAGTGGGGGCTGACATGAAAGGAGGCTCATCTGAGTTTAACGTAGTCACCAGGGACATCTGTGAACTCGACCCAGAAGCCCTTAAGCATATTCACCTGAACTCAAGGGGATATATGAGTGTGCAAGTATCAATGGAAGGAAGGTTCCTGCCAAGAGGGATACCGGTGCTCACAGGGCAAGGGTTGAACTGAAATATCTGAAACCTGAGGAGATCATCCCTCGTTACAAGGGTTATGGACTCTTAGCTAGCGGTGATCACATGGCGTACACTCTTGCTAGAATGGAGGTAGAGGTGAATGGCAAAAAGGCCATGGTCAACGTGCAGGTGCGAGAGAAGCAGGGTGCTGGGTGCTTTCTTGGGAACGGTCTGGTTGAACCCAGGTTAGTACCAGGCACTGAGGCCTATATGGCCTGGATTCTATCAACTGTGCTCACTAGGGCACAGTCTGTAAAACTGCTTCCTAGTGCGGTGGGGCCCACTCTAGCGAAAGAGAGACTAGAGGGGAATAGGCCAGAACAAGAACCAAGGGCAGATTCTGAGAAGGCACCTGTCTTGATATTTGCACCTCCTGCTCCAGTTGGAGAGGAGGGTGAGAATCCAGAGGTGGATAAGGTGTTAGAGTCTGGGTCCCTGCCAGAGATGCAGGAGCTGTTGGTGGCAGGAGAACCGTCCCATGAGGAGTTTTGTAAGGCACAGACAGTGTCCTACACATGCTGGCCTGCGGAAGACTGCTCAGGAACAGGTCTCTACTAGAGTAGTCAGAAAGCACACAACGCTTTGGGAAGATGGACTTCTTTGCAGTGAGCCCACTGACCCAGAGCCAGCAAAAGGTTGGTGGTTCCTCAGGTGCACAGGAATTTCCAGTTGCAGCTAGCCCATGAAGTACCCTTAGATGGTTACTTGGGCATCAAAAAGACAAAGGACAGGTTAGCACCTCTGTTTTACTGGCCAGGAGTTGGTCAGGATGTGGAGAAATTTTGCCATACCCGTCTGGTCTGTCAGGCCAAATGCAAGTCTGGTGGCAAGACGAAGGCACCCTTGGTGCCCCTACCTGTCGTGGGGGTGCCCTTTGAAAGGGTGGGGATTGATATAGTTGGTCGGTTTGACCCTCCATCATTCTCAGGCAAAAAATTAATTCTTGTTGTGGTGGATCATGCCACCAGGTACCCTGAGGAAGTGGCTTTGAGGCGAACTACTGCCAAGGTGGTAGCTAGGGCTCTTCTAGGGATCTTTTCCAGGGTTGGATTTCCACAGACGGTGGTTACCGATAGGGGAACCAACTTCTTCTTGTCTTACACGAAGGCCATGTGGGAAGAGGTAGGGGTGACCTACCAATTCTCCACTGCTTACCACCCCCAGACCAATGGTTTGGTGGAGTGCTTCAATAAGACCCTAAAGAGCATGATGGAGACTCTGTCTGATCCCCTCAAGAGGAAGTGGGATCTCCTCTTGCCATGCCTGTTGTTTCCTTACAGGGCGATACTGCAGAAAGGAGTAGGGTTCAGTCCCTTTTAATTAATTTTGTGGTATCCTGTCTGAGGTCCCCAGACTTTGGTCAAGGAGGGCAACCCTAAGTCCCCTACCCATGATGTGGTGGACTATGTACTGGGCCTCTGTAGACTGATGGCTCAGTTCATGAGTAAATCAAAGAACAATCTTCAAGCAAGCCAGGAGCTGATGAAGGAGTGGGATGACTAGAAGGCTATGCTGGCTGGGTACCAGGAGGACAAGGAAGTGTGGGTCATGAAGACAATTTGTCCCCGGGCTCTGGAGGACAAGTGGTGTGGCCCTTCAAAGTTGTTAGGAAGATTTCTAATGGCAACTATTTAGTAGACACAGGTGCTGCACGGGAGCCCCAATGGGTGTTCCATGTTAATCAGCTGAAGCCGTGTCTTCGCAAGAATTACACAGTTTCTTCACTTGCAATGGCTAAAGAAGAGGAAGAGGAGAGTACCCACTCCCTGACTTATTCGAAGGTGATGAGAAGGATGGTTCAGTTGAGGCAGTTAAGCTCGCCTCTAAACTGACACCTGAACAGCAGGTGGAGTGCAAAGAATTGCTGGGGAGATTTTCCCATCTCTTTTCACTAACCCCTGGGCTGACTCCTGTCTGTGTGCATGACATAGACACAGGGGACACTCTGCCTGTTAAGAGCAAGACGTACAGGATGTCAGGCTGAGTCTAACAGTGAATCAAGACTGAAGTGGCCAAGATGCTGGACCTAGGGGTTGTTGAACCCTCCCGTAGTCCCTGGGCCAGCCCAGTGGTGTGGTGCCTAAGCAGGGGTCAGCTGACCTGCGCTTCTGTATGGATTATCGAGGTCTAAATACTTTGACAAAAACTGATGCCATCCTATTCCCCAAGGTGATGAGCTCGTGGATAGGTTGGATGCCGCAAAGTACTTTAATACTTTTATTCTAACCAGTGGTTACTGGCAGATTGCATTAACCCCTGGTGCCAAAGAGAAACAGCATTTTACACCCCAGGGGGCCTCTATCAATTTAAATGTATGCCTTTTGGATTGAATAATGCTTCCGCCACTTTCCAGCGCCTAGTCAACCATGTATTGTCAGGCCTAAAAGAGTTCCGTGTGGCGTACCTGGATGTCATTGCTGTGTTCAGCACCTCCCGGGAGGACAACATGTAACACCTGGAGCAGATGATGGTGAGGATGCAGGGGGCCAAACTGACCATCAAGGCAACCAAGTGTCAAGTTGGGCAGTCCTCTGCATCTTGGGCATCAGGTGGGTAAAGGTAAAGTTCACCCCTGGAGGTGCTGGCCTGGGAGATTCCCACTACTCAGACCCAGGTAAGGGACTTTTTTGGGCCTTACTGGTTACAGGTTACAGGAAGGTGATCTGGAATGAAGAGTGTCAGAAGGCATTTGATGAATTGAAGACTGCACTATGTAATGCACCGTTGTTAAAGGTCCCGGATTACAGTCAGGCCTTCATTGTGCAGACAGATGCTTCAGACAAGGGAGTTGGGGCAGTTCTTGTCCAGCTCAATGAGAAGGGAAGGGAGCATCTGGTGGCCTATATCAACCGCTGACTTATCCAGAGGGAGCAGTACTGGCCTGCTATTGAAAAAGAATGCTTTGCCATACCTTGGGCTTTTTGAAGATTCAGGCCTTACTTGTTTGGCGCGAGGTTTGTAGTACAGACAGATCACAAGCCCCTCATGAGGCTCATGGCAATGAAGGGGAAGATCCCAAAGTTGCTCAGGTAGTCCATATTTTTGCAGGGACTAGAATTCACTGTGGAACATGAAGCAGGTTTACAGCACAGTAATGCACACAAGAGAATTATACTACACATAAAACTAGGATAAACAGTGAAAAACAGATATCTCTACAACCCTTTGGGCCAGAGTTCTGACCCGAAATAGTATTATAGCAACTAGACGCTACGCACTATAAAAACACAGTTAACATGTAGACACACAATTTGCACAGTGTTGCTCTCATTCGCTAGAGCCACGATACCAATCCTTGTATTGAAATGATATAGTTTCAGCATATGATGGGTAGTCAAATGTTCTTGATTAGCCCCATAACCTGCCACCCAAAGAAACAGAAGTGCCCTCCCATCCTGAGCAAGGCCACAGCTCAAGGGACGTCAGAGATCTGATCATAGGTGCCTGATGTAAATGTTACTTACCTTCGGTAACAATGTATCTGTAAGAGACATATGTTAGTCATAGATTCCTTATCTTAGAATTACCCCCAGGCGTCAGACTGAATCCGGAGAATTTTTGTTAGCAGTACCCCTGCACGTCGGTAGGTGGCGTTGGTCGACTCCGCATCTGTCATCGGAGTTGTGATAGCAGGGATGACGTCGCAGTGCCTACTTAGACGCCGCCCCTGCGCGCTGACATCAGTTCTGACACGACTTTCCACGCCAGAAGTGCAGAGCCATGAAAGACACTGACCACTGGTGAGCCACAACTAGGGCCCTGTAAGGGAGTCCCTATCCCTAGAAGTCAGTTCGCGGAGCGGAGAGGATGAGTGGGGCGGTAAGGAATCTATAACTAACCTGTGTCTCTTACAGATACATCGTTTAAAGACAGTTAGTTATAGACTCCTTACCCTAGAATAGATACCCCAGCAATACCGTCCTCGGAGGAGGGTCTGCGAACCAAGTTCACACCAGAAAGTCCTGGAGGACAGAACGGGCAAAATAGCCGTCCCTCCGGACTTGACTGTCCAGGCAGTAATGTCTGGTGAACGTGTGCATAGATGCCAACATTGCAGCCTGGCAGATGTGAAGGAGTGGGACTCTGTGTGACAATGCAGTAGTTGCTGCCGTAGACCTGATAGAATGAGCACGCAGCCCTCTGGAGGCTCCTTTTTCGCTAAAGCATAACAAATGTTTATACAAAGGACAACCCATCGGGAGATTGTACACTTTTGGACAGCCCGGCCTTTCTTGACACCCACATAGCCAACGAAGAGTTGATCGTCCACCCAAAAATCTTTAGTGCGGTCGAGATAGAAGGACAGTGCACGTTTTGGGTCCAGACGGTTGAGTCTCTCCTCCTCCTTGGAAGGGTGCAGAGGTGGGAAAAAAGTGGGCAAAGTAATAGTTTGTCCTGTGTGAAAAGGTGTAACTACTTTAGGAAGGAACGAGGGTCTCGTCCTAAGCACCACTTTGTCCGGATGCACAGAGAAGAAAGGAGGCTTAGAAGAAAGAGCCTGAAGCTCACTCACTCTGCGAGCAGAGGTGATGGCAAAAAGAAAGGCAGTTTTCAGAGTGAGGAGCCTGAGAGGACAGTTGTGAAGAGGCTCGAAAGGAGCACACATAAGGTGAGTCAAGACAAGATTCAAGTCCCACTGGGGCATTATGAAAGGAGATTGGGGAAAAAGATGAATAATGCCCTTAAAGAATCTATTTACAATAGGGGACTTGAATAAAGAGGGCTGATCTGGCAGCCGAAGAAAAGCAGAAATGGCTGCTAGATAGCCTTTTAGAGTGCCCAGAGCAGAGCCCTGCTGGGCAAAAGAAAGAATGAACAAGAGAACCTCAGAAAGAGGGGCAGAGAGGGGATCCACAGCCTTTGCTGTGCGACATGCCACAAACTTGTTCCATCGACAGACGTATACCGTCTTAGTGGAGGGTCGCCTGGCTGCCAAGATGACGTTACAGATTCGGGCGGAAGGTCAAAAGCTGTCAACTGTTGCCGCTCAATCTCCACGCAAGGAGGTGGAGACTGGACAGGTTCGGGTGCAGAACCCTCCCCTGCTGCTGCGACAGAAGATCCTCCCGAAGGGGCAGTCTGATCGGAGGATCGATGGCCATGCTCAGAAGCTCGGGGTATTTGCAGAGTTTTATATAGCGCTGGCTAGACCCGGAGGTATCAGAGCGCTTTACATGAGGATCAGCAGGTTACAGGTTACGAAAATTACATCAGTTACAGTTACAAGTATAGGCTTTGGAGAAAAACATGAGATTACACAATAATATAAGTTATTAGCGCGTAGCATAGCAAAGACACACGTCTTATGGGGAAAGGAGGGTGGGGGGGTGGAAGGTAAACAGGGGAGAGGAATGCAGTTAGAGTCAGGTAGACCGGAAGGGGGAAAGTAATTTAGGGGGAACAAAGCAGTCAAAGCAGTCGAAGAGAAAGACAGATAAAACCGTGGAGAACCGTGAGAAACAATGTCCGATGTCCGGCTGGGTAGGTGACGGCCGCGGGGTGAACCAGAGCCAGACTCCTCTATGGCTGCATAGGACAGCTCCACCGGGCAGCGACCACGGGTACTCGGGCTCCGCGGTAAGTACAAACAGTTTACAAAGCAGTCAAAGCCATCAAAGAGAAAGACAGATAAAACCGTGAAGAACCGTGAAAAACAATGTCCGATGTCCGGCTGGGTAGGTGACGGCCGCGGGGGTGAGCCAGAGCCAGACTCCTCTATAGCTGCATAGGACAGCTCCACCGGGCAGCGGCCAAGGGTACTCGGGCTCCGCGGGAAGTACAAACAGTTTTGGTTTCCGCCCATGGGGCATCGTCATAGTTCCATAGAAGGCAACAGTCCCGGTGTTACTGGGAAACGCCGTCCGCCTCATCCTCCAGCTCGCCCCATGAGAGGAGAGGTGGAAGAGACCGTTCCGAAGTCTGCAGATCTACCCCATTCCCCAAAGCAGTAGTGAGTGTTGGGCAATAGTCCAACTGGAAGCCATTTCCTCCTTCGTCCTTTTCAGTACACACAATGCGTTCCCTTAGAAGTCACATTTTCTATATTCCAACTTCCACATGTTTCTGCTGCGAACCCCCGGCCTTCTTTGGTGCTGCACCTCTCAATTTCCCCTCTGCATACTGCTCCAGATTAGCCTACTGAGGTTCCTACTGCTTCTGAAGGTTGGTTTCCATGTATTTGAGTACTCTGCTCTCTGGCACCCACTCATCCCAGTTCTTATTCCAACCGCTGTAATGTTTAAAGTATTTCACTTGCTTCTCCTTTATGGAAACCTTCACACACTTGGCTTCACAAAGGAGAGGTCCGTGGAAACACAGAACACGCTCCCTTCTCAACTCAAGCAGTGATAAATCTGGAGACTCCTTACTAAAAAACCTTGCACTGATGCAACTGTCCTTCAAAAGCAGGCGGTGTGCTTTTTTAATTACCTAACTTTGTAAAGCTCCACAGTGTAGAGCCTCCAATCACAGGACGCCACCCCCGGTACCTGCTGACTTGACGCGGGCCCTCCAAGGCCCCGATAACTTGCGCCCAGTCCCGAGCCACCAGAATTACTTGGGCCCGGTCGTGCTTGATTTTCTTCAGCACCCGGGGCAGAAGTGGTACAGGTGGAAAGGCGTACAGGAGGCCGCAGTTCCACTCGCGACGAAAAGCGTCGCCGAGCGTGTGCCGCCTTGGAAACTCCAAAGTGCAGAACTGCTGACATTGCTCGATTTCTTCGGTGGCAAACAGATCTAACCAAGGCTCTCTCCACCGCTGAAAGAGACCTTGCACCACCTCTGAGTGAAGATGCCATTTGTGGTCCACCAGGCACAGATGGCTGAGTTCGTCCGTCCTGATGTTCAGAGAAACTGCCAGGTGTTGAACCACCAGGGTCATGCCCTGATGTTCCAGATATGTCCAAAGGCAAAGAGCCTCTTGACATAGGGTCCGCGACCCCACCTGCCCTGTTTGTTGCAGTACCACATAGCTGTGGTGTTGTCTGTGAACACCTGCACTACTTTTCCCTTGAGGGAGGGAAGGAATGCCTTCAGTGCCAGACGGATCGCCCGAAGCTCCAACAGGTTGATATGGAGCCCGGACTCTGCCGAAGACCAGACTCCTCTGATCTCCGCCTCTCCCAGATGGCAGCCCCATCCGAGAAGTGACGCATCGGTCACCACTGTTAGTTCTGGTTGGGGAAGGGAGAGGGATCTACCTCTGACCCAATCCTGGTCCGTTAACCACTACTGCAGCTGATGTGCAGTTCCCTTCAAGATCTGGATGTAGTCTGAAAGATTCCCCTGATGCTGCGCCCACCGGAACTTCAGGTCCCACTGCAGAGCCCGCATATGCCACCTGGCAAGATCCACTAGCTGGATGCAGGAGGCCATGAGGCCCAGCAGCCTCAGGGTCATTCTCACTGAAATCCGGGATAGAGGCTGAAACATCGGTATCATAGCCCGAATATCCCGGACTCGCTGCTCAGGAGGAGAGTCCCGAAACTGCACCGTGTCCAGAACCGCTCCAAATGAAAGGGAGCGACTGAGAGGGAGTCAAGTGTGACTTCGGCACGTTTATAGTGAACCCCAGGGAGTGCAGGAGGTCCGCCGTAGTCTGGAGGTGGGAGACGACAGCCTGGGGAGAGCCCGCCTTCAACAGCCAGTCGTCGAGATAGGGGAAGACTAGAACCCCTGATCTGCGCAGATGAGCTGCGACCACCGCCATCACCTTCGTGAACACCCGAGGGGCACTGGTAAGGCCAAAGGGGAGCACGGTGCACTGAGAATGCTCGTGGCCTACCGTAAACCGTAGGCAGCGTCTGCGTCGGGGATATGGAAATAGGCGTCCTGCAAGTCCAACGCCTCCATCCAGTCTCCAGGGTCAAGGGCAGATAGGACCTGAGCCCACGTGAGCATTTTGAACTTCTCCTTTCAGAGGAAGCGGTTGAGGGCCCTGAGGTCTAGGATAGGACGCAGGCCTTTGTCCTTCTTGGGCACCAGAAAGTAGCGGGAATAGCAACCACAACCTACTTCTGGCGCAGGGACCCTCTCGATAGCTCCCTTGGCCAAGAGAGCTGAAACGTCCTGGTGGAGAAGTGCCAAATGATCCTCCGACATGCGATCGAAAGACGGTAGCATGGAGGGAGGGGTAGTCTCAAAGGGGAGGGAGTAGCCCCTTTGGACTATCTGCAAAACCCACCTGTCCAACGTGATGGATTGCCAGTGGGGGAGGTGATGGCGAATCCTGCCACCCACTGGCCGTAGATGGCCCTGAAAGGTCAGACTAGGAAGGGTTGGAGACTGTTGCAGAGGGGAAAGGGTGGACTGGCACGCCCGCTGGCTACCAGACCCACGAGATCGCTGGGTCCCGCGTCTGCGGACACGCAGAGGCTGGGCAGATTGCGTGAGCCGGTGGCTAGACTGGGCCGGACGTGGTGGGGTGCCCCTCCCGTAGCCACGAAAGGCAGACTGCGGTGAACGGGAAGACGCAGCGAGGCCCAAGGATCTTGCCGTAGCTCGAGGATCCTTGAAGCGCTCCAGCACCAAGTCTGCCTTGTCACCAAGAAGGTGACGGCCATCGAAGGGCATGTCCCAGATTGTATGGGAGTATCGGCCCAAGAGGCACGCGGTATTCATGGAACGAAGTGCCAAGCTGGAGGAAGAGAACATGCGCTTCTCAAGATGATCCAGCTTCTTGGATTCCGTGTCTGGGGGAGCAGAAGGGAATGCGCTCTTGGGGGAAGGGTGTTGGGTGAGGAAAACTGGGTCGACCGGGGCAGGGCGATGGCGGCAGGCAATCGTCCGTTCCGCAGGAGCCCCTGTGCCGGGCTTGGACCAGGTGCCCAAAAGGACGTCTGTGAGGGCCTCGTTGATGGGCAGGAGGCATTCAGAGGAGGTTTGATAGGCTGAAGCACCTCTGTCAAGAGGTTAGTCCTGACCGCCAGTGAAGGGAGCTCTAGGCCCAAGGCCTCGGCTGCCCTTCGCACCACCACATCGTAGGACGTTCCCTCCTCCGTAGCCACGGTAGGGGGAGAAAGCATGCCAAGGTATGGAGAAGTGTCCAGACCACTGGCGTCACCCAGGTCCTCTCTCCAGTCTGGCTCTTCAAGCTGGTCTGCTAAAGGGTCTGATGACCCCTCCCAGTCCTCATAACCACCCTTTGGGCAATAGGGAACACCAGGGATGACCAGGGGAACAAAAGTACCCTCCGGCGTCGGGTTCGATGTCGGTCCGGCTCCGGGTCCATCATGGGGATGAGGATGGGCACGGAATCGGCGCAGAGGAAGGTCGAGTAAGATCGAGTAAGATCCACCGGCGTCGATCTGGATCCAGGCATGGATCCACGGGGGCCCTCCGGCACCGGAGCCGCTGGTATCGAAGACCTAGGACCCCCGACCGGCTCTGCCGGATGCCCAAAGAAAAGGTGGATGGCTTCGTAAAATGTACAAAGTTGGGCAGGGGACACCCCGGCTCCCGGAAATGGGGGAAGGCACGGAGTCATCCCTGAATCAGGCACCGGAGACGGAGCCTTAGAGTGACGATGCTCCGGATCCCGCGTCACGTCAGTCGACCGAGGGGGAGAAGATGAAGGCCGCCAGTGCTTCTTCGCCTTCTTCTTGTGCTTCGACTTACCCGAGGACTTTGAAGACTTGGAATGGGATGAGGTGTGGCGGCTCCGCGACCGGTCTCGAGACCTTCCCCTCGAACAAGACCGGGAGCGACGCGGAGCCGACCGCCGGGCCTCCAAGAGCTTTCGGGACCGCTCCCGCAAAGACTTAGGATTCATGGCCCGGCAGTCGGAGTACGACTTTGGGTCGTGGTCATGCTCCCTTGTGCACCAGGAGTCGAAGACTCAAAAAAGAAGTCAACAAAACATCGAAAAAGTTTAGTCAAAAAGTGACTAAAGGGGTAGCTCTCTCCGGATCTGCACTAGGCTGGTGTCGAAAGAGAAAGAACCGACGTCAGCGCGCATGGGCGGCGTCTAAGTAGGCACCGCGACGTCATCCCGGCGACCACGAGGCCGACGACAGACGTGGAGTCGATGACACCACCTACTGACGCGCAGGGGTACTGCTAAGAACAATTCTCCGGATACAGTCTGAAGCCTGGGGGTAATTCTAAGGTAAGGAATCTATAACTAACTGTCTCTTTCAGATATCTTGGCACAGTTTACTGGAGTCCCACTAATCCAATAGCCACTGGCTAGCTGTTGAAGGGTAATGGCTGGTCAGAGTGCCAGTACACCCGATAACCCAAGATATTACAAAAAGAAAGGTGGAGGCCTGTTTCACCAGACTCTGTTCCCCAGCTAGCACATGTCACTGGAAGTACCACACAGGCTCCCACATGGGAGGGGTCTGGGCAAAGCGATCTTACCTTCAAGGACTAGGATCAAGCTTCCCTGTCTCCCTCTGCCTCAGTTGATGTGCTTCAAGCTTCCTTATTTTAAACAGCTGCCTGCAATTTCCTTGTTCAAAGTGCCAGCTCTGCAAGCCTCACAAGAACAGCTGGTTCTCTGACCGATGCTGCTAATGCCCTTGCTCTTCATCACACTGGCACATTCCTTTGCAACGTAATCCATCAGTCATAGAGAAAACTTCCTCAAGGTCCAGACGTGGTGAGCAAGCTTCTTATCATGCCTTCACACCATGAGTCACAGCTGGATCCTTGGACGCCCCGCATGTGAGCCGGCTCTTCAGAATCAAAGACGAGTCTTGAACAACAACTGACTGCTAAGGCCAGACTTTTATCACCTCTAATTGATAGGCTGATCCAATCAGAGGGTCTGCTACTTTTGAATCCTGGGTGACCTTCCAATCACAAGGCACATTTATTGCATGACCACTGCGTGTCTACAGCGTGCAAAGGAATTTTAATTAACTTCAGACCAGGGGGGGCTGACCATCTCCCAACAGAAAGGGTCCCTCTTAGCAGGGTTAGGGCAGCTAAACACAGATAAGAGCAAGTGTCTACTCCCAGCCCATCAGACCTCTCCAAGAAATTGGGGGGGGGGGGTGAGCTGGAATGTCCAGCAGAACAGCTCGCATTACACAATTGCTCAACTCATCGTCCTTACACAGTACACCCATGGGCTCTCAAACACACGTCAGGTAGACAAAGGCAACAGGACCACAGGCATGAGAGACTGCACAGACTTGATCAGAAGGATGACTAGTCGTCCACCCTTGTTAGAATACAGGGATACAGATATCCCTGACTTTAGATTTATTACTGCCACCACTACCAATCTATCTCAGCCTGTGTAGAGACAGAGCAGTAGCCACTCTCTGTGAAATAGGGGTGCTCTATGCATGCCTCCCCCCAACCTCAGAGCCAAGCTCTAGGGCCTCAATCCATGTAAACAGGGAGACCTTCAGTGGACATGTATGATTGTCATGCTCACTGAGGTAGGGATCTAGAAACCATACAGTAACGTTTAAGTGACTTGCCTGGAGATCAGTATAAGGCAGGGAAAGCAATCTCTCAAGAGACATGCAGAAGACTTCCCATCGCAACAGGCAGGCAGGCGAGGGTCCAGAAGAGAATGTCGCCCATCTTGATTCCATTTGGAAGAAGAATTGCCACCTCGTAGGTCCAGAGGTCCAAGCTCAGGAAGTCACTTGTGAAGCCCCATCAATCCATAGGTTGATTTAAGTACTGCCTGTAGAAATGCAGCATTTTTACTGTCTTGGAGAAATGGGCAATGGTTAAGTTCCTAAATACAAACAAGAACTCTAAAAATGTGTCAGTCACTGGTACTTCAAGATAAAGCATTTTTGCATGCTTCTTTCCAGCCAACTTTGGAGACAGCTGAATTGGTGTGAAGCTTTGAGGGTTGCAGCCTGTTCCTGGACGAAGGCATAGAACTCCTTAAAAAGACATGGGGGATTTTTCTCAAAAGCTCAGTGGAAGTAGTCAAATACACCAGAGTGGCCACATACATCAGCTTGGTGCCCCAGTGGTAAGATACATCAACTGCAGGCCTACATCTTTCTAGAAGGGATCACACCCTTGCACTACAGTGTATACAACACCCTGTTGCTTTGTAGCTAGGGTTGTGCTACTGTCACATATATACAGAGAGAAATGAATTATAAGTATTTACCACACACTCAGGTGAAGAGACAAATGTCTTGTTGAGGGAGCCAGTAGGACACAGCCCTGGGTACTGTACATTGACATTACCTCCAAATATGCGAGATATTGCCACCGACAAGGTAAAATAGACATCTCCCTCACGGACAAAGAGGACAGAACTTAAGTTCCGTACAGGAGAACAGAATTCTAGTCCTCTGGCTGGAGAAGGGTAGAGTAAGAACAAGGGGGGTCAGAGACATGTGTGGCAAAAGCCAAACAGGGAATCTTTTGTGGAAAAAATGAAATAAAACTACAAAGTGGAACAGCTGGTCCAAACAACTACAGGCTTTCATCCTTCCAGCAAATAATCTTTGGCGGGACTGGATGGCATAGATGAGATGCAAGTGTCAGTCCTTGGCCCAGAGTCAAGGGATTTTAGAGACTACCAAGCAGTATTAAGGAGGAGACTGCAAAAGATCGAAACAAACTTGGTCTGATATGGAAAGGTGACACCAGAACCTCTTTGACTCTCCGGCATAACCTGGCTGAACAATCAAGGGCGTGCCCGTGAGAGGTGGTGTGAAGATTGAGCCAAATAGAGCTTAACACAACAATCACTGCCTACCATAAAACTAATGTCTTATCAGGGTTACTACTTAAAAAAAATATCACTTTAATACACCTGAAAGTTGCAGTACGGAACAATTGATATATTAGTGCAAACTATACATGGGATAAAGTACCCACTGCCATACATTATAAGGATATTGCAAGTTAATGAGGAGTTCTATGGCCACATAAAGGAACGAGGACGGAGGCCGAATTCCTTTATAAGGCTAAGTAACGGCAAGGTGACTTGTGATATCCTTATTGTGTATGGCAGGGGGTACTTTATTCCTTATAATACATGGTCACACCATCACCATCCCCACAATCCTCTTAAATCCTTAATGCATATGTCTTCAATATGAAAGAGAGAGCATGTTTGCAAACATGAAGTATACAATTAGAATAAGTAGTGTAAAATAAACACATCAAAAAGCTGTTAGATATTTGTTGCAAAAATATATTAGAATCAGTTTAATACAAGTCCTTTTTTTTAAAGGAACAATAATTTGGAATGTATAGAAAAATGCAGAAAGATTCTAACTTTTCTATAATTACTTAAAGAGTGCAAAAAATAAACATTTTGCAATAAATATCACCTTTCTGCTTGTCGCTTTACAGCTAGAAAAACAGAACAGAAGAAAGAAATGCAATGTTTTGTTCTTTAAACAGCTGCTTTTAGTATGCTTCGTGACCTGGCCTGCCTTTCCTCTTGGCTGCTGATTCTGGCAACAAGCATTGTGACATCAGTACTCAACTGTAATAAGTTATTACAATTGAGTGTCTATGTCATATCTTTATAATAGGTGACTAGGTGTATCACAAGTCGCATATTACAAAGAAAATGGTGACAATCTTTATACAGGGATTGCAGAATCCCATGTATTATAAGTCCCTAATCATTAGGCTCCTGTGTATGGAACTTTTTTGCAGTTAGTGGAATACTTTCTGTTTTATTCAGCAGTTTGTTTCTCCCACATCTCTCTTAAGATATAATCTTCAAGATATAGTCGGCAAATGTTACCTCATTTGAGTTCAGCACTATGGACAGCCCTCGGCACTGTTCAGAGTGCGGGATGCTTTTTTAGGTCTCGCGCCTAGCGTTGCAGTGCGCAGGACTGCTCGCGCAGCGAGAGACCTCATGTAGGGGGTTTAGAAGCTGAGCTAGGAATCGCACACGCTCGTGCATGTGCTTTTCGTTTTCCCCCCGGCTATTGGGCTTTGCGTGCGTCTTTATAAGAAAGACAGCACGCAATTGGGCAAAGGCGGGCGCATGTCCCGCCTTTGCCGCGCCCATTCCCACCGGTGTCTAGCACGCGCAGCAGCGTGCGTTCGCCTCGCTCCCTTTCCCCCCGCTCCTCTGTGGTGCGCGCGCACCACTGGTTTCATATGAGATCGCGCTAAATATCACCAGGGAACAAAACGTGTTTTTGTGACGCTGGTCGCCTTCCAGATGTAATTCGTTGTATTTAATGTCAATATTTATACTACTTTTTGGGGTGGTGGTCTTGAGAAAATATAGTTACTGTTACCAGCGTAACGCTACAAGTTAACCCATCTGGCTCGGAGACTGGAAGCAGAGAGAGGAACAAGGGTTAAACGCTGCGGCTTTGATGATTTCCTGTTTCAGAAAAACAAAAAGAGAAAAAACACAGGCAGAAAACGCAGCCGTTAAAAATAAAAATGCCACATGCAATGTGTGTACACTCGATTAGCCCGCACTGGGGATTCCTGTGCTGCTAAGATTATCTGGAATTACCCGATCGCGGCCTGGCCCGAAAACGAAGCATTGGCAACAGGTGACAGGAAACCGCCTCGGGCCCTGCAGCGCTTAGACACACAGGGGCTCTGCCTCTACGTAGTCGGAGGGCAGCAGCATCTGGATTGAGTGAATGAATGAGTGAATTTCTTCTCAAGCCAATGCAGCGAGCCCTCGGACCCCAGCTCTGTTAGAATCCGCGCCCGAATGAGGCCGCAGCCCGCAGTCAGCCGTGTGCGCCGGAGAGATAAGGGCAGGGCTGCACCTCGCCGGGTGTGGTGGTGGAGGTGACTGCTGTAAAACGCAGAAGAGGGCCTCGACTCGTCCGAGAAGTTCACGGACTGGGTAACCTGTGGTGAGTAAGGGTGCTTTTTCTCCTTTTTGTTTTGAATGTAAGTGCTCACTCCCACGTGCTTTAACGTATCCCTTTGGTTGCCCACTTCTCCCCTGGTCAGGGCGGGAAAGGCACAGAGACGAGAACAAGAGGTCACATTCACAGGTAGTGGCGGCATTGAGAAGCAGGGGAGACACCGCAGTCCAGGGCTTCACAGAGGGCAGAGGCTTAGGCCTTCGAGGAGAGGGCTCCCAGAAATACAGACTGATGTCTGTGTCAGGCAGGGCAGTGCCTCCCCTTGACATGTCCAAAGAACATTGACGTATGTCAGTGTGTACCCTCCTTAATTAACATTATAGCGAGTGTGAATGTTTCCCGCGTTAGGAGAACGTGTCTTCGGGTGTCGGGGATCGGACTGTGGTGTGGTGTGTGAACGGAAAACGCTGCGCTTACAAGCCCTGGGTAACAAGAGCTCCATTTCACATTCAGGTATGTTATTGGGTACGAATGTGTGGGAAGCTAAGCAAACATACTTTGAAAAGAGTAGCGCTCTGTTTTTAGCTCAGTCGTTTGAGTTACTACTGCATAGATGTGTGCCAGCCACTTGCAGGTCCTACGGCTGCCTCAGCCTTATTACTTCAAAGGTGGATACAGTGTCGGGAAGTAGCAAGTCTTGTTATATTTACATTTTAGTCAGGTGCCAATCAATCTGTGTCTAAGGATGCCAGCGCCATCCGCACAGTAAAAACTTGCTCTTGAAGGCAAGTCACTATGGTATGGATTGCCTTCGGGGTGAAATCACCGTAATAACGTCAGTACCCACCATAATGTTACATCAGTCTAACTACTCCCGTCGCAATGTCACTAAACTAATGCAAACCCTACTCCCAGTGTGATGTCAGTTTAGAAAGATCAGCTCCCAGTGTGATGTCACTATAGTGAGAACAGCTCCCAGTGTGATGTCTCTATAGAAATGTCAGCTCCCAGTGTGATGTCACTATAGTGAGAACAGCTCCAAGTGTGATGTCACTGCAGTAATGAAGGATGTGTCCAGTGAACTATTTAATTATACTTCATGATTTGGTTTAGAAGAAATAACTACGTCCAGATTTTGAGGGGAGTGTTTGTGTTACAGTGAGTGAGCCATAGGGCTTTGCTGTTTATTTAATTTCCAAGGTAGGGCAGTGGCTATGGTCGGTTAGTTATATTGTGGAGTGCAGTTGGGGCGGCACCTCCCTGATAAGTTGATGCCTTAGCTGCTGTATTTTGCTCATGAGGATGGGAACTGTCTGTCTGCTGTGTTAGTTTGTGGGTGTTGGGGCGCATGATGCACTGTTGGGGCGGCATCATTATGCAGGCTAGATGGGTTTGAGGCTGTGTTGTGCAAAAGGAGATTCAGGTGGGCTGAGAGGGTGGATGTATTGTTGAGGAGTAGAAAGTTGCTACTGTACTCCAGTTGTTGAGTATGGAGTATATTAGGTTTGGGAAGGTCTAGTTTATGTTTATAGTTGGTCTGTGTGGGAAGGTTAAATAATGAATGGGATCTGCTGTTAGCAGCACTACTTTAGCAACTAGGTGGCTTTGCTGCCGTGTTGTACACGTGAGGGCTTTGGTAGACTATTGATGTGTTATGTAGCTATTGTGGAGATCAGTATGTGTGTGTTCTTTGTGTCTGTGTAGTATGTGTAACTGCGGTGGAACGTCAAGTCAATTGTATGACTATGGTGTTGTATTGAGTATGACGTGAATATGTCGGATGGGCTGATGTTTGCGCTCAGTCAATTTTGTGCAGGACGAGTAGAAAGGATTCTGTTTTGTAGTGGTGTCATTGCTTTGAACGTAGTGCATGTGGTGCAGGGGAAGTCTGTCCTACGTGTTCTCTTGTGGTTGTGAATTATATTTGTTTAACCAGACCACTGACAGACAAGAGGTTTTTTATGTTGATGCAATAATATATTTAGCCATTGATTTACAATCAAATACATCACTGTACACTATATGTAACACATTACATTTGGTTATACTTTATTAATTATTATACATTGTTGTTTAACCTGAAAAAACTGTTAAATTAGTCAAGTGTTGCATTGTGCAATAGTATGCTTAATGCACTTGGTATGTTATCCGTCCATTCACATTGAGTAGTATACTTGAGGGGAAAGTAGATGGGTGTTAATTCAGTAGTAGCCAAGAATTGTTAAACCAATCATTAGCAAAGTCAATAAGTCAGGCTGGTGGGGGCGGTGGTATTTGATGTGGTATTAGTGGTGGTGATGGGATTGGCAGTATTGGTGGGGCGGGATTATGGGTGGTTGTGTTGGTGGTACTGGATGAGTTATTGCTGTTGGAATTGATATTGGTGCTGGTGGTGGTATTGGAGGGGTATGGAATTGGTGGCACTGATATTGATGGGAGAGTGTCATTGTCAGGGTGTTTGTGGTATTGGTTGTGTGCAGATTTTAAAACACATAAATAAAAGGCATTGTCATTTACACTGCCAAAAACTCAAACTCTTGCAAATGCGAGACCTATTGCATTGCAATAGGTCTCGCATTATTAAAGTTTGAGCTATTGGCATTGCTAAATAATGCAACACCAATAGCTCAAACTTTAATAATGCGAGACCTATTGCAATGCAATAGGTCTCGCATTTGCAAGAGTTTGAGTTTTTGGCATTGTAAATGACAATGCCTTTTATTTATGTGTTTTAAAAATCTGCAAGTCGTGGCTTACAAGAAGCAAAGCTGGCAGTAACTGTGCCTCTTTTGCTGCCAGCCTTGCTTGCCATAAGCAAGAACTATAAGTACAAAGTGCGTGTTTACGCACCGCTTGCAGGTTTTCAAAACACATAAATAAAAGGCAGTCATTTACAATGCCAATAGCTCAAACTCTCGCAAATGCGAGACCTATTGCATTGCAAATGCTTGTTTATCAAGATGCCTTGGGCTACAGTCGTCGAAAAGCACAAGGTGATTTCCCTTTGGTATATAGTTATGTGCCTTCTTAGGGTTTTTTAGGCTTCTTGTTGGGCTACGTTCTGAAATAAGCCACAGTCAGATAAAATAGTACAGCAATCAAATACATGTTTATTTATCGCAGTTTCTATTTATTACATTAAGAACATTTTAGTCCTTGTGGGAAAGTAGGATCTCCTGCTCCCTTGTTATGAGGCTGTGTGCCACTTTAGGTTACCAGAACAAATATGTGGTTTCTACTGGTCGTAGGTGAAAACATCTCAAGGCACCCCAGGGTACTGAGGTATTGATCTAGCTTCCTATTAGGGGTAGTGACACTAAAACTCAATTGGGTACGTACTTTGAATCACTAGTCACGGTAGAACATTTTTCAATTATGTCGCGTAGCAGTACTTGGCTATCGCACTAATAATCGTGGGATCCCTAGGTCACTGTTCGGCAGATTGCTGAGGGGACCACTCCAGGATTTGCAGTTGCAGATTAGTCTAATCTAAGCAAGGGGATTTGTGATTCAGATTCTTCGAAGATCAAAGTTCCTGCTGAAGCTTAATACAGAAGCTCAGGGCCAGACTGGTTGCTGGGCCTCTGCATCCAGGTCTGGTTGGACCCGTATGTGCCGCAGGGACACTCTTCAACTCGTGCAGAATCTGTGCTCAGTACTGGTATGGTAGCGCTCGTTCAAAGCCACTCTAAATGGAGGCCTCTGATTTAAATCAAAATATAGGTCTCAGGATGCAGGTTTGGGTTAGGCCTTTGTGTATATTTATGACACAAGTGTAATCTTGCGTAGATCCTAATTATTGGGCTATTCAGAGCATGCAAGAATTGGTTCAAGCAGAAATGTCTCATGAAAACTCTAAAACTGGATATGTGCCGCAGCCAAATGTGTTGTATTAGCAATGTTCTCTGCTGACATCCATGAAGTGGATGGACATACCATGGCACCGGTATCTTGCATTCTTTTTTAACATGACAACCTACCTTGCATGTGTTTGCCTCACAACTGACTATTTATTGGACAGTCACGAGCTAAAGCTACCGGAGGTCCTTTTATAATCAGGAGTAGATGATCTTGTGATAAAAGTCCATATTTTCATGAGGATACCGGCGTAGAACTCACAGTTCTCATGGGAAAACCATGTACTATGCGAGGAAAAACTATGCAAGTTTTCCTATTCCTTCTTTGGAATAGGAGAAGAACTTCATGGGGTGGCTTTAGGCTTAGATAAGGTGGAGACAGCCATTCACTGCTCTGTAGTAACAAGGGTGAGATACGTAATTCCATAGTATCAGTACTTGAGCTCCCGGGGAATGTGGCAGTTCAATTACTATGTACATCAAGATGCATTATGACTCCTAATCCTCTTTGGTTCAACTTCAGTAGTGGATCAATCAACAAGGCTAAAGCTCCGCAGGATGCGGCGGAAGGAGTGAGATAGAGAACCACAAGAATGAAAGAATCTAGAGTTGCCCAGCCCACGTTTTTATCTAAGACAAAATAGACCTTTAATTAAGTTCAAAACATCACTCAGCACAAATATCAAAAGTGAGTAAAAAGGAGGTCGAAATCCACTAACTATTCAAAAGATATGACCCCAAAACAATTAGGGAGTCCAAGGGTGAATATGAGGACCAAAGCCAATAATTGACAACCATGTCAATTTGCAGATTGGGCCGAGATATGCATTTTTAAGCTTGAACTCTCCCCCAAAGAGTGCTGGAAAGGCGCCTTAGAATTTAGAATACCAGCCCCCAGGGCCTAAAAAAGAGTTCAGTCAGCGCCTAACGGAATTTATTGCAACTCATGTTCTGGCATCTCAACAGTTTCTTTTGTTGGATAATTTCAATTATCGTGGTGAAGATTCCCTAAATGTGGAGGTTGCACAACTCATTTCTGATCTGGCCACACTTGACCTGCACCAAAAGGTCAGTGGATCTACACATGTTGCAGGTCACACACTTGATTTAATTTTTACGAACTCATCCTTCCTGACTTGCGAATCTCCTCAACCGCTACTCTAGACAGACCATTCTCTGATCCGTTTTCAGATTCCCAAGGCAAAAGAGACCGAAACCACTACCAAAACCCATACAAATGTGTAAAGACACTGGCGAAAAGTCACTTCTGATGTTTTTGCCAAAAAGTTTGAGTCTACCACTACCTTTATCGACTCTGACTTTGATCAAGCACTAATGGACTATCATAGAGCCTTAACTTTGACTCTTGATAAGATTGCCCATTTAAAAATCATTCAATTTCTAAACATGGCTCCCATGCGCCCTGGTATACCATAAAATTAAGAACTGAAAAAGCTTTCTGTAATAAGTGGAGAGACGGTGGCGTGGTCTCACAAGTCACAGGATAAGGAGGACTACAGAGTATATTTAAGGGCATACCACGCTCATCTAAAAAAAGCCTGGAAATCTTATCTATCCACCCAAACTGAGCAGGCTGGTAACTCATCGAAAGAGTTATATAAAGTGCTTAATGCGTTTACCAACCTGTGTGCATGCTCTCATGAAATTCATGCTTCTCAAGCATTATGCAATTCATTAGCCAACTATTTTGAGGACATAATTTCTGTTATCTATCAGAATTTCCCCTGTTTGTCTGATCAGATATGTGAGGAGTTAAACCCCATTTTAGCTTCCTCCCATGGTGACACTAGCTTTGAAAAATTCCACGCTTTTTCGCCTGAGTCAATCCAGAAAGCGCTTGCTTCAGCCAAATCAGGCTCACCTTTGGATATTTGCCTTCCTAGGATTTGTGCTGCTCCCGCCAATCAGCTTATCCTGGTAATTTGCTCTCTATTCAACCTGCTAATACCGGGAAAATGCCCTTGGCCTGGAAAGTGGCACAAGTTATAACGATTCAGAAGAAGGCCAACATGGCATCTGCCAATCTTTCCAACTATCGGCCTATCTCACTGCTTCTTTTACTGGGCAAGCTGTTGGAGGGACAAGTAAATCAACAACTTATAGAATACCTAGAGGTTAATAAGCTTCAGGATCTGTCGCAATCTGAATTCCAACCTCTGCACAGCACTGAGACTATGCTGTTAGCTGTCACTGATCACATCAGATGTTCTCTAGATGTGAATCAACTATCTATGCTTGTGTTGTTGGACTTGTACGCAGCATTGGATACCGTGTCTCATCCCAGCCTGCTTTAAAGGCTGCAGAAAATTGGTATACACTTCTCTATGCTCTTTTAATATATATGTTGCTCTCCTTGTCAAGATTGTCAAAGCCGAAGGCTCTGAAATGCTGTCTTATGTTGACGATACACAGCTAATAATCTCCTTTGACAAAGATCTGGCCAAAGTAAAAGACAGCTTCTCACCCAGGATGAAATCGATTGCTGCCTGGATGATAGAGAATTACCTCCAGTTGAATGCTGGTAAAACGGAGATTATGTTGTTCGGTAAGGCCCAACAGATTTGGGCCCCCGACTGGTGGCCCTCAGAACTAGGTATGGCTCTGACTCCTAAACACGTAGTCAAGAACATAGGAGTCTCGATCAATCTCTCATTATGAAAGAACAGGTTCTGTCCATTACAGGTACCTGCTTTCACATGATGCGCCTCTTGAGGAGAGCCTTTCCTTTTCTTCCACTTTCTGCGAGCAAAACTTTGGTTTAGGCTCTTGTTATTAACCACCTGGATTATGGCAATGCCTTATTGGCTTCGGCAAATGAAACATTGCTCTCCAAGCTGCAATTTATTCAGAACACCGAGGCCTGTCTCATCTGTAACCTTTCCACAAGGTGCTGATTCCTCTCCTCTTCTGCGCTCATTGCATTGGCTCTGCCTGTGTGTACACGGGCAGAGACGCTTTGCCAGATAACAGCGAAGACGTCATCCCGCCCAACACCATTCGTCAACCCCATCGCAGCTTAGGAGAGTTGTTGTCTTTCCTGGTGCATTCCCTTGGGACAGAGGAAGTTAGTAGGGCAGGGAACAGCAACAAGCATATGAGAATCAGATTTTAGAGGGAAAAAGGAAGAAAATGACGCCATAAAAGTCTGTCTCAAATCGATTTGTTTATGTTGAACGGGTTGGTTACAAGTTGTTCTTTTCCTTCAATCTCACTTTTGCAAGTTGTGGTCTGACATTTTTTTGTAGTGGACAAACAGAAGTGGTTTGACTGTGGGATAAAAAGACCAAAAGAGCAGGGACAACTTTGGGATCAAAGTAGAAGTTTGATTTCTCTGAAGTTAAAAATACCCAGGTTTCAAGGGGAACAGTTTTCAGCCTAGCGATTAGAGATTGAGAGCAGGCCTGGGAGTGGTTTGCGGTGCAAAACTCCGCGGGACTCCGCGAAGTGACCAAAAAACTCCGCCATGCTATGCGGAGTTCCGCGAGCGGCGGAGTGCATTAGGTCATGCCGTTCGTGCTAATTTTTAGCACTGGGTATTTGTCCCGTGCTGGAAAATCAGTGCGAATGGCACCATGCGCAAGAGGGAGCTGCTTCTTTCTGCCGCTCGAGTAGATGTTCTACTCGAGCAGCAGCTTCATCAATGTGAACGGAACGTTTCTCAACGCGAGTGGTCGCGGCCATCTGGACCACCCGCGTTGAGAAATCTCACCGGGAGGTGGCCTGGAGTCAGATTTTTCTCGCTCACGAACTTAACATTGGCCAGCGTGAGTGAGGGAAAAACTCCGCTACGTGGAGCAGAGTTTTTCAGAACTCCACGTGCTACGTGTAGCTCGGGGTGAGAAAAACTCTGCGAGCAGAGTGGAATTTCATGCCCAGGCATAACTGAGAGGTGCAGAAGGCGTGACACAAAATAATGAGTGAAAGCATAGAGCACAGGAGAGGGGAAGAATTACAGAAGCGGTCAAGAAGACTTATAGAACAAACTGACATGAGCTTAACACTTACCTGGTCCTTTATTTGTTTTCCTGAGGGTGCACTGCAGAGCCATCCTTATGGGTAGGTGGAACCACCCATAAGACGCTGAAAGAAGAAAGAGACAATTAGTAAAAATAAGTAAGGCAAACTTGTAAATACTGAATATGAGTCTGTGAAGTCCAAACAGTCCTACGCTAACACCCAATAAAAACTCACGAGACGGTCTTGGAAGGTTAAACTTTGACAAAGAGGAGAGTCTCTCTGGGCTGAGTTTAGGTCAGATCAGGGACCTCTGTTAATTATCTTTCAATCAGAGTACTAGTCGCTTGCAGTAGCTTTTAGTTTAGTGTCAGTTGTATTTGGATTATGAAACCGGTCTCTTGTGGATGAATTTGGCTCAGCAGTTGGGCCGCCTTTGGGGACTGGTTTTGGATAAGGAGGAGACGCTAGGGTTTAGTTTGATCATTTAAAGAGTCTTTGGTGGTTGGGTTTTAATAGCGGAGGAACCACTGGATGCCTGGTGTGGTCAATAGAAGGGTCTCTACATTAGTTTGGCCAGAGGAGTGATTTTCGGATGCCAGTTTTGGATAAAAAGAGGTGGCACTCGGAGGTTGAGGTGGTAAGTAGAAGGGTCTCAGGAGGCTCGGCTTGACAAGACAAAGAAGATGGGACTCTTAGAGACTAGTTTGGTCTCCGCAGGGTGCTTTCAAGTAGGGGAGTAGGCTCCAAAGATTTGAAATAAGAGAGTAGTGTCTGAAGGGAGGGCTTGAAAAACAGCAGGGCTGTTTTGGAGGCAGATTTGAAAAATGGAGATGGATCTCTGGAGGCATTGTTTGGCCAGGGTTTGGATAAGGAGATTGATTCCTTAGTGGTCGGATTTAGGATTACGAACAAGAAGAGGGTTTTTGGAGTCAGGTTTTCCACATGACACCAGAGCCTGGTCTGGGACCCGAATGTAAAGGGCGGCCTGGTCACGGAACATCTGGGTCGCCATCCTGGCCCCTGACCATGCTGTTTCAGGGCACAGCTATCTGCGCTGCCCTTTGACAGTGCCTGAATTACCAGATTCTGTGGAGCTGATAACGCCGATTCTTATCTAATTATCTATAAGAACCTTCTGGTCGCCAAGATCTTTTTACCTGTTGAATAGTGTAAAGGAGAGAATCTCATCTGGTTATATAACAGCATTCATTTTTGTCTGAAAGGACCACTGACTCCGAATTCAAGTTTGAGAATTTATTATCGCCAAAAATAACTGAACGTGCAAGCACCTCAACACGAGGTTAAAGAAATAGATGGGCACTAATACAAATAATAATCTACGCAGAAATCTCATCCGACTCAGGATAAGGAGAATAGAAAGTTCTAGAAGGATCAACCAGACTATGATTGCTCCAATTTCTAAGTTACTCTTCATTGGCCTAAACAAGCTTAAAATCAATTGCTGTCCCTACACTAACGCTAAGTGACATCCCTGCATAACGATTTTTCTCCCAGGCAATAGTGAATAAAAGGTGTCAGCTGTGAAGACTTCCTAAGAAGTGCAATCACATAGTACCTAAGCTCAGCTCTGTCCTTCTCTCAGGTCTCCCCTACCTCTTCTCTGGCCTCCTCCCTCAGGGCACTATCCCTAATACAAAACCACAATACAATTGTACACGCCTTTGTCACGCCTCCTTGGCCAGGTCTTCTTTCTTGTGCTTTTCCATCGAAACGGTTACTTCATCCTGGACGGTTGTGATGACCTTGAGTCCCAGGCACCTTCTCCGCCGAAAGTATCATCCCTACATTCCTTTTCACTCCCCGTACCATGCCTCCCCTCTCTCTAGCTTTCGAAAACAAAGAGTTAGTCTTGCTAACGAGACATGTGTCCTTGCACCTGCAACGAAAGATACTTTCAACAGAAACCTTCTACTGTGCAAATTAAATCTACCGTTTGTGCCCAGAGAGCCTTACCAAGAGAAACATTTCTCGGCCTACAATATAAGCTAACATAAGAATATACCAGGCCTCCCCTAAGCATATATGTAGTCAGGCCTTTACATATAATTTTTAATCACACATCTTATGTTTCCCTATAAGCATTTTCATTATGATTCATATGCAAACACTGAATTACCTGTGCAACTTTAATATGGTGCACGTTTAAACTACTGCAATTACGTTACACACACGAACTAGTTCCCCTATGCATTGCGTTCACACAATTCAATAAGCATTACATTACATCAACATCCTAACACCACTATGCTGCTGATTCGCTTTGTCTCAGCAAACTATTCATTCTTTACTAAACATACATGAATATGAAACTGAATATACGAATATATGTCTAAATACAAGAGGGTGCGGCCTATCAGTGATTATGATGCACCCCTACAATTCACAAGAACATTTCGCTCTATCAGTTCCCCCTTTGATGACTCCTGTCATCACATTTCACTCTACTTACTCCCTTGGAGAAAGAACCGACCTAAACAGAACTTGTTGCCATCTTCCCTGATCTAAATTTCTCCATGCTCTTGAGTCTTTGATACTGATTGTCCTGCAGTCTTGCCAACTTCATGTCATTTTCCCTCAAAGCTCTCTTGACTCGGCCTGCTCGATACCACTTGTAGGCCTTGATCACAATCCACAAGCCAGCCACACAAACCACCAAGATAAGGAGTGGTCTCAGGAAGTACCCAAGGAAACCCTTTCCTAAGTTCGCAAACCAACCTCCCACTTGACCAAAACCCTTTCCGACCTTTTCCCAGGCCCCTTCTTCGGTCAAATCCGCTATCTTTGTGTGGACCATAGTGATGTTACTTATATATTTCTCCAGATCCTTGCCACGGTCTGGTATATAAGTGCAGCACTCTTGAACCTTCAACATTTTACAGACTCCGCCCTCTTTTGCCAATAGGACATCCAAAGCAAGGCGATTCTGCAAAACCATTCCCCTTATTGACAACATCTCTCCTTCCACCAACACCAACGACTTGGCTGTGTTCATCGAAAATTCATCCACCACAGTCGCTAACCTCCGAATCTTCACATCATTCAAGACTACTCCCAGACTAGGTATCATAGCTCCAAAGATATCCCCCACTACGATCCCTGCACTTGCAGCTCTTCTCGTTCTTGAATGCTCTCCACCCTCTAGAAGATTTAAATCCTCTGTATGGTAAATCTTTGGAAATATTATTGACAAATAACATGTTCCATACCAATTTGCAGGCAACCTCACATAAGCATTCTTCCCACATACATAATACACCGTTGGTATCACTTGTACAGGACCTTGGAGAAAATCTTTTGCCACATCTGCCATGGTGAAAACGTGATCACAAGTACTTTGTCCCACTGGAACCTTTTCGTAGTAAGTCTGATAACGCCTTATACACAACTTACCCCTCTGTTCCTTATCTAACGCTATAGGACCATAGCTTCCCCTGGTCTTATGCAACCGTTCTTCCTCTGTCCAATCTGTCCTGTGATGCCCTAAATCTCGGGATTCAGTCAGCTTTCTATACCTATCTTCAACTTGATCTACGAACTTTCTCTCTACATCCGACATCAAACAAGTCAGATTGTTTCTGTGTGCGAATGCTGTATCCAATTCCAAACTCGGTATGAAGTACTTCCTCAGTCTGTCCTCGGTCTTATAATAGTCATACTTATTCAAATGCTTGTAAGCTGGGACTTCAGGAAGCACTGCGTCGAAATTGGAAAAGAAATACTCGAACTGCTCTCTCTCATAAAACAAACTAAGCAAAAGACTACATGAAATACCATAAGTCAGTGGAAGATGGTGATACCTAATACCCTCATCCACTGAAGTAGGCAACTGCATACACACATAACAATCTTTCGCATCCATCACGTCAACATACTCATACAACAACTTAGCATATGCATTCAACTTAAAATCCCCTTTAGATAAATCTACATGTAATCTACGACTTTCTTCTAATAGCAAGGCTCTATCAGCTGCTCTGTCTACCCCCTTCTGACTAGGTGTGATAGGTGTAGGTGTCCCTGTCACCTCCTCTACTTCTTGCTCATGCGAACCAGTGTATGAGACTACAACTACTATGATTATAGAAATTATTACACTACTTATAAGAATGCCTACAATCCACTTTGATCTACGATTGGGATCTCCCAGCTCCATGGTTTCGAAAGTTCTCAAAAAGTCTTGGTTATCGCAAAGAACTCTGAAAAAGTCTCTGTCCTTTATTTGTGACTTGCTTAACCAGCTCGAGCAACCATGAAATCTCCGGACTTTCCCTTTCCGATCACAAACTTATTTACACAGTCCAGAAAAAGACTTCCCTAGTTTTCGTTCCTCTTCTGTGGAAAGTCCCTAAGTTTATTCTTCTTCCACTCGGACCTAGGTTATCTTCTTCTTTTAGACTTTTATTTACAGTTTATAACTGATCCACAATGAGATCCTCATTGAGCAAGACCAGAACGTGATACAAAAGTTCAAGACGCAAAATCAGCACTTCATGTGAAAACGGCTCAACTCCAAAAGGCGGAAATTCGAGTCGATGCAAAAGCAAGTTTCGGACTTCACTCAGAAGCGGGGGATTCGGAACCGTGAGTGTCAGTGTTCCTTCTATCTCGAGCCCTGGCATCCGCAGCACCACCTTCACCACCACATTCGGGCTCCGACTGACCACTTGCACTGACCTTAGTCTTCCCGTACTCACCACCCCCTGCATCAAACACAGTGTAAGTCCACTCAGGGGTAGAGTATCTGCGACAAGGCACTCTTGTTCTCCTTGACCTTCGCCGACTGTCTTGTGCTTGGTCTTCGTCACTTGCTTCTGTTTCAGATACTTCAGACACTGGAGCAAGGTCTCTTTCAGGTGCTAACCTCAGGTTCAGTCGCCTCTGTCTTTCAGGCCAACTTTCAGCACTTCTGTTCGTTCATCTGCCTTCCCCTTCTATACCCAGTGCACTACTTCCTCTTTCTGCTGATTCTGACTCTTCTCCGCCCACTGCACCGTTTCTGTCTTCGGTGTCTGAGTCAGGGTTCGAACTGTGGAAACCCCCTTCAGCTTGCTCTAGTGCACCACCAACTGTGTCAGCGACCCTTACAGCTTGACTTGTCCTCCCCTGTGGCCCTGCCACATCAGCTGGGTTTTCATTTACGAGAGGAGCTGTTTCTTCCAAGGGTGCTGGAACTCTGCGGGTATGGGAAGCATGCACCCAGTTCGGCAATCCTCCACACTTTACTGCTGTGTTCGTGATAAGTATCACCTGATACGGGCCACGCCAACGGGCATCCAAGCAACTCTTCCTCACGTGCTTTCGGACGAGTACCCAGTCACCGGGACACAAGTCGTGGCATAGATCACTCGAGGCTGGGACCACTGCTGCTTGCACCTGCTGGGATACAGAACGGACCACATCAGAGAGTCCTTTACAATAATCAAGAATCAAATCATCAGTGATGTTTATCAAGGCTGTAGCTGGTACTGCTGGCAGTCTCATTGCCCTCCCCATTAGTATTTCATGGGGGGACAACCCGGTCTTTCTGTCTGGGACACTTCGCATGCTCATTAGCACGAGTGGCAAGGCGTCGGGCCATTTCAGGGATGTCGAAGAACACATTTTTGCCATCCGGGCTTTCAAAGTTCCATTAACTTGTTCCACCATCCCAGAAGCCTCTGGTCTGTAACTACAATGAAGTCTCTGGTCTATGTTCAATGCAGCACAAAGCAACTTCATGATTTCGCTATGGAAGTGCCCTCCTCTATCTGATTCCAAAGAGGTCGGGATCCCGAATCTAGGGATAAGCTCCCTCAACAGTAACTTAGCCACTGTGAGCGTGTCACACCTGCGTGTGGGGTAAGCCTCCACCCACCGTGAGAATACACATACCAGCACTAAAATGTACCTCAACCCATTGCACTTGGGCATCTCCACGAAGTCCAGCTGTATCCTATTGAAGGGCCCTCCTGACCTTCCAATATGACTCAATGTAACTACAGTTTTCTTTCCAGCATTCATCTGTTGACACGTAACACACCTCTGACATACCGTTTCAGCCATTGCTCGGAACCGTGGGTTATACCACGTCTGCCTAAACACCCTCATCATTGCATCTCTACCAAGGTGTGCCTGTCCATGTATCAGTCTTGCCATCGGACTCAGCAATTCTTCAGGCAACACGGCTCTCCCATCGTTTGATACCCATACATCCACATCTCCTTTCTCACACCCAGCTTTGATCCATCCTTCTCTCTCTTGGGTTGAAACTTCATCCTGCAATCTCTTAAGCTCTTCCCAAGTGTCTGCCATGGCCAACATTATGCTGAGATCGGTTCTTTCTTGGCTCTCCCCTATCTCTCTTTCCGTGAATATGCATCCTTGTTCTGCACAGAAACGGGCAACCTCATCCGCATAATTGTTACCCAATGATACAAAGTCCTCCCCTTTCCCATGGGCTGAGCATTTTAACACAGCAATTTCTTTCGGATGCTGTAATGCATCTAACAATTGTCTTACATATTCTCCATTACGAATGGGTGAGCCAGATGATGTCAAAAATCCCCTCTGAGACCATAACTGCCCGAAGTCATGCACCACGCCAAACCCATATTGGCTGTCTGTGTAAATCGTGATTCGAATCCGATCAGCGGCCAAACAGGCACGGGTCAAGGCAATGATCTCAGCTACCTGCGCGGAGCGTACTCCTTCTAGGCAAGCAGCCTCGACCACTCCTGAAATGGTACATACAGCAAACGCTGCTCTCAACTGACCCACACTGTCTCTTAAGCATGAACCATCGACAAAGAAAATTTCATCTGGGTCAGACAGTGGTTCATCGACAATGTCAGGTCTCGGTTTGGTGCAAAGTTCGGTCACATCGAGACAATCATGGTCCTCACAATCTTCGTCATCTGTGTTCGGTGTAGGCATCAATGTCGCAGGGTTCAAGACGGAGCACCTTTTCAGAGTCACATTCTCTGCGGCAAGTATGACTTGCTCGTACCTCGTTAACCTATTGTTCGTTAGGTGCTGGGTCTTAGTCCTGGTCATCAATAACTCAACCGAATGGGGCACATGTACAGTCAATGGATGTCCCATTACAATGCTTTCACATCTTTCAATGCTGACACCTGTTGCAGCAACGGATCTTAGACATCCGGGCAACGCAGAAGCTACTGGATCTAAAGTAGCTGAAAAGTAGGCAACTGGTCTACGGACACCTCCATGGTTCTGAGCTAACACTGCTAATGCACATCCTTCCCTCTCATAACAAAACAATGAAAAGGCCTTGTTGTAATCAGGCATTCCCAGTGCCGGAGCCCTGCACAAATCCTCTCTCAGTTTCAGGAATGATATCAAGCACTCCTCGTCCCATGGTACCGGATCACTCACATCCTTGTGCGTAAGCCTCTGTAGAGGCTTTGCTCTCAAGGAGAAACTAGGAATCCACTGTCGACAATAGCCAACCATTCCCAGAAACATCCTAACTTCTCTCTGTGTCGTTGGCACTGCCATGCTCATTATTGCCTCTATTCGATCTGGTGACACCTTCCTCTTGCCTTTTTCCAATCTGTGTCCCAAGTACTGTACCTCTTTCAAACAGTACTGCAGCTTGTTCGGAGACACCTTATGTCCGTTCTCTGCTAAATGGTTCAACAGGGCTACAGTGTCAATTCTGCAAGCATCTTCTGTCTCTGAGGCAATGAGCAAGTCATCTATGTATTGCACGAGAACTGAGTTCTGCGGCAACACGAGACTCTCAAGGTTCTTCTTCAGGATCTGGTTGAAGATCGATGGACTTTCCGTATACCCTTGAGGGATACGACACCATGTTAACACACGATTTTCTAGCCTGAACGCAAAAAGAAATTGGCTTTCCTCGTGGAGCGGTATCGAAAAGAAGGCTTGACACAAATCGATAACCGTAAACCACTCGGCTTCACATGGGATCTGGAACAGTATTACTGAAGGATTCGGTACCACTGGGCAACAAGGGACAACTATCGTGTTAACCTTTCGCAGGTCTTGCACGATCCTGTATTTCCCGCTCGGTTTCTGTAGTCCCATTATGGGCGAATTACAGGGGCTACCTCTGATCTCTTTCAAAATGCCTTTCTCAATGAAAGTCTCGATCACAGGTTTTATCCCTGCAACTGTTTCTGTCGACAGGTTGTATTGAGGTGTCCTGGGGAAATCAACATTCTGTTTCACCTCAATCCGCACTGGTTCAACCCCTTTGATTAAACCTATTTCGTCACCTGCGAAATCCCACACTACAGACGACACTGCGTCTCTCAGATCAAGTGGAAGTTCTTCCACAGTCACCATTGGGTACAGATCTATACACAGAAGCTGATTGGTAATTTTAAAGTCTGCATCGTCATCTATCGTCTGGACCTCCACTCCCCGTGGTGTACAATAAATCGTGCAGTTCAACTTGCACAACAGATCTCTTCCCAAAAGACAAACTGGACTCGTATCACACACTACAAACTGATGTCTAGTTTGGAAAGTACCTATCTTTATTAAGATCGGTTCTGTCAATGGGCTGCTTATTTTCTTGTTCGCTACTCCAACAACCTGGATTGACTGTCCCGAGAGGGGTAGGTTAGGGACTACTGCTGATCTTACAGTAGACCGGGTAGCTCCAGTATCAACCAAAAGTGTTGCAGGATTGCCCTCAATCTCTGCCTCCACAAAAGGTCCTCTCTGGTCTACCTCCAAGACCGCTCCAAGTGTGCAGTCTTCCTCCCCCCTCAGGCACCGTCAGGATAAAGGGTCTAAGCTATCCTCGTCATAACTTTCGAACAGGGGCATCTGTTGGTACGTTCGTGTTCCTTGTGAAATCCTCGGAGCTTGGGGAACCTGGGCGTGAGAATTGTAAACCCCCCTTTCATCGTTCTAGGCCTCGTTATTGTGTTAACTACCTCTTGCGCGGGTGCCTGAGCCCCCTCTTCCTCTTCCTGCAACTGATTAGCTGGGTTCAAAGGACACTCGCGTTTCCAATGTCCGACCTGGCGACAAAGATGACACGCAGTGGTCTTCTTCAATGTGGCCACGTCCACTCCTGTCTTGGGGTCTACTGGTTTTCCCTTTCCCTGTACCTGCCCATTCTGGTTTCCCTGGAAATTTCCTTGCTTTCTTCCTAAGGTCCCTCCACTAGGCTGACTCTGTGCTGTCTGCATCTGGACAAGCATCAATTTGTCTTTTAGCTTTCGATGTTTCGATTCCACCTCATCACTACAGTATCTCGCATACCGCAATATTTCATCTAGTGGCTTGTTCTGCCAGCAGATCAAATGGTGCTGTATCATGAGGCTGATTTCCACTCTCAGACCCAGTACAAACTTTGAGACAAACTGTCCCATATCCTTGGGGTCCAAGATATCTAACCCACTATACTGTTTAAAAGCTTGCAAAAGTCTTTCATAATATTCATGCACCGTTTCCTTGGGTTCCTGTACAGTCCGATCTATCTTAACCCAATCTATATCCTGAGGTGAAATCTTCAGTTTCAACCATGTAATCACCTGCTCATACTTTTTCATGACTAGGGGTGATGGACCGTTTGTAACCGCCTCTCTATCCGGTTCCGAAGTCGGCCACTCAATAGCGACTTTACAAGCTGTCCACAAATCTCCCGGTACCACTATGTCAAACAAAGTGTTCAAATCAATCCACAATACTTTTGAAATTTTCACAAACCGCTCAACCTGTTTGTACCACTCTACCGGTTTTTCCCTCAGCCGAGGAAAATCATTTGTAAATGCAGCCAAATCACCTCTATTCCACGGCACATGCACGTACCCTCCATTCTGTACTTCCCGTAAAGGAAAATTTCCAACACCCGTCGCCCCCCTCCTGGCGGCGGCGTTTCCCCTTCTGCTCTCTTTACTGGTTTCTTTTTGGACCACCTTTCTTCCCATTTGTCCAACAAAATCCATATTCTCTTTCCTATAATCAGGTCTCTGGTGTGTGTTCTTAATCCTGTTATTCTTTTCTCCTCCAGCTCCTGATCACTGTAATGCAATCTATGTGGTCCCTGTAACGCTTTAGTTTTGTTCAGGTCCACTTCATATCTTTTGGCCAATTCCTTCAATCTATCATGTGCCAGTCTAGCTTTTCGAGTCACATCTTTTGCTACAAACAGCAGCTCATCCGATCCATAAATTTCTATCCTTTCCAAAGGCAGACCCCCACTGATCATTTCGTCTACCTCTGCTTTCAACCTCACTACGTCTAGCAACCTTGCCTGTACTGCACTCCTCAGTACATCTCGACAACCCGAGCCATCCCGCTCATCACAGTTGCTATTCTGTCCTTGCGACCTATTCCCTTCCATCATATTCCTGGAACTTGGTCTGTCTTCCGAGACGTTTTGTGCCCTATCTCCTTGCATCCTATCCTCTTGCCTCGTTACTGTTGGTGTCCACTCCCTCAAAGCTGACTTAGATTCCCGCAAAGACCTCGGTCTTTCTGGTCTCTCCTCTTCTCTCCTGAAGGAAGAGTCCGCAGTAGCCGGTAACGGCGTACTTGTCTCCATTGGTCTTGGGAAATGAACCACCCTCACTCCAAACCCATTCCCACTCTCACTGTTTCCTTCCTCCCTTCTCATCGGTACGGAACTCCCTTCTCTCACTCGGTCTGGGTCGTATACCGGTACTATAGGGCCAATGGTAACCGGTACTGTCAAGGAGTCTGGTAATCTTGTGCTCCCCACAGGAGGCTGTGTTATCATAGACGCCGTTGCCCCCTCCGTTCCTGTGGAAATCCTTCCCACTACTCTCATGCTAGTCTGGTTCTGGCTTTCATCAACTATTGCCACTGCTGGGGTCGTCTTTCCCTCTTCTGAATCTGGATTAAATGGTGGTGGCCTCTCTGCCAACATCCTATCCAACAAGCTGTCATCTAGATCACTGTCGTCCTCATCGATTCGTATTATTTTCCCATTTTGTACTAACAATGGGTACAACTTATCTCCTTCGATCGTTTCCACTCTCCACCTTTTCTCCAATGCATCCCACCTTGCATCTTGAAATGCCCTGACCGATTTCTTCACCCTTTCTTGACATCTGTCCTTCTTCCTATCATACGCTGCTCTTATCCACGCATGTAGTGCTTCAAACTGTGTTGGTCTAGGTAGTGGTCGTAATGAAGCCATTACACTTTTTAGCTGGTACAGCACCTCTAACCTGAAAGTACCATATCGAGGGAACGACAATTCTCCTTCTGCTTCTGTCATTTTATGCCAATTCTCAAGCCAAATTCTAGTATGCAATCCTACATTCTTCGCCATATAATGTGCTGGTGTATCCTCGGGAGGAGCTTCCTCTCCCTCCCGAACAACCACATGTCTATCACCTCTACAAAGTTCCCGTAAAGCTTTAAAACATTTCATGATAAATCAACTTTGTATTTGCACTCAAAATGTCCGCTTTTACTTCCAGATTTCAATCCACCAATCCCAGCGCGGCTCACACCAACCGGCCTATCGCAGCGCGGCACTTGTCTGACGTCACTTTTCCTCCGCTCGCAGCAGTTCCCCTCCTTTCTAATTCACTTGTTCTCGCTCGCATCTGTCCCAATCATACTCTGAAATAATGTCCGTCCTACCGAACAATTACCTCTCTGACCGTCAGTCTTACCAATGACCGATCAGCCTCTTGAGCTTGTTGACCTCAATCTGGCAATCGTCTGTCCGCGAAACGACCGGACAATCGCCTTTAGCACACTCGATAGGATTCAATCACTCGATGTTCTGCACACAATAACCTACGACCTGCGTTGGTTATTCACACACTCACTCATGTGTTCCCTATCTTCAGTGGGTCTGTCAATGACGTCTCGTGACCCCCACAACTCTGGTCAACGTTCTCAACTCTGGGTGTATTCTACACCACAATAAATCTCCCGGTCCCGCGCGCGCTCACGGTCCGTTTCTCAATCACACAACTTTCATTCCAACTCCGCAAGACATCACACAACAATAAAACACCGCAATCTACCAAACATCACTCTTTTCATACTCACTCTACTACGAACTGCTACTTCCGCCGCACCGGCACTCTCCGTCAGTTTTCCACGACCTCCGACATCCTTCTCCCGCGGTCCTCTGGATCTGCGTCACTCGGGCTCTATGGGGCAACTTAATCTCCTATCTTGCTCTAGGTCTCCCCTTACCATCAAAGGTAACCATCCTACTCTGCTACCAACTGATAACGCCGATTCTTATCTAATTATCTATAAGAACCTTCTGGTCGCCAAGATCTTTTTACCTGTTGAATAGTGTAAAGGAGAGAATCTCATCTGGTTATATAACAGCATTCATTTTTGTCTGAAAGGACCACTGACTCCGAATTCAAGTTTGAGAATTTATTATCGCCAAAAATAACTGAACGTGCAAGCACCTCAACACGAGGTTAAAGAAATAGATGGGCACTAATACAAATAATAATCTACGCAGAAATCTCATCCGACTCAGGATAAGGAGAATAGAAAGTTCTAGAAGGATCAACCAGACTATGATTGCTCCAATTTCTAAGTTACTCTTCATTGGCCTAAACAAGCTTAAAATCAATTGCTGTCCCTACACTAACGCTAAGTGACATCCCTGCATAACGATTTTTCTCCCAGGCAATAGTGAATAAAAGGTGTCAGCTGTGAAGACTTCCTAAGAAGTGCAATCACATAGTACCTAAGCTCAGCTCTGTCCTTCTCTGAGGTCTCCCCTACCTCTTCTCTGGCCTCCTCCCTCAGGGCACTATCCCTAATACAAAACCACAATACAATTGTACACGCCTTTGTCACGCCTCCTTGGCCAGGTCTTCTTTCTTGTGCTTTTCCATCGAAACGGTTACTTCATCCTGGACGGTTGTGATGACCTTGAGTCCCAGGCACCTTCTCCGCCGAAAGTATCATCCCTACATTCCTTTTCACTCCCCGTACCATGCCTCCCCTCTCTCTAGCTTTCGAAAACAAAGAGTTAGTCTTGCTAACGAGACATGTGTCCTTGCACCTGCAACGAAAGATACTTTCAACAGAAACCTTCTACTGTGCAAATTAAATCTACCGTTTGTGCCCAGAGAGCCTTACCAAGAGAAACATTTCTCGGCCTACAATATAAGCTAACATAAGAATATACCAGGCCTCCCCCCAGCATATATGTAGTCAGGCCTTTACATATAATTTTTAATCACACATCTTATGTTTCCCTATAAGCATTCTCATTATGATTCATATGCAAACACTGAATTACCTGTGCAACTTTAATATGGTGCACGTTTAAACTACTGCAATTACGTTACACACACGAACTAGTTCCCCTATGCATTGCGTTCACACAATTCAATAAGCATTACATTACATCAACATCCTAACACCACTATGCTGCTGATTCGCTTTGTCTCAGCAAACTATTCATTCTTTACTAAACATACATGAATATGAAACTGAATATACGAATATATGTCTAAATACAAGAGGGTGCGGCCTATCAGTGATTATGATGCACCCCTACAATTCACAAGAACATTTCGCTCTATCAGAGCTGCTCCCAGGGATCAAAAAGCCACAGTGCATATGACAGTATTATGAATTCTAATCAATCAGAGCAATCATTAACTCCCCGTCAAGGCAGATTAGAATCTTTAATTATAAATCACACTAAAGAAAAAAAACAAAAAGTGTGCTCCACCGAGAGCGCCGGATATTACCAGAGAGCGGGGATTATCTCGGGCTTCACCGCAATCTCCTCCCTGCCCCCAACACCATGAGTGTTTATGAATCTTGGTATGCATCTGTCTGTTCGAAATCGGTGTGTGTGTGTGTGTGTGTGAGCGCGGGCGCATGTGTGTTTTTGGAGTTCACTCTAGTATGTGTCTGTCTTTTCAAACACCGATGGGTGAGTTGTTTGTGAACCTTAGCATGCATTTGTGTGTTGGAAATCGAACATGTTCGTGTGTGGGTGAGTTTGAACCTTGGTTTGCATGGGCGCCAGGCTAGAAGTCTTGTTGGGCTTGGTTGGGTCCCGCCAATAATTCATAAGACCCAAGCTATGGGCCATGGCCTTTCATATTGTTTACTGGCTGAGTGTGTGCGGGGCTCATGGAGAGCCAGTAGCTTTCTTTCAGAAAGACGTGAAAGAGTGATCAGCATTTCTACAGGGGACTGAGGTGGGATTTCATAGACACATAAGGCAGCGATTCAAAGCCATCTCGCATGCCTTGCGCACCCAGGCATCCTAACTTTCAAGATATAACATTCACTTTACTTGTTGAATAACCGACTTTTTAAAAGCAGTGTAACCCTTGTTTTAAAATGTCATTTTGACTTTATTCAGCTCTTCAATACATGGAAAAAATGCATCTGATTTACATTGTTGAAATAACTTTCGTTCTTTTCACGTTTCCATTTGGGATACTAACTAGTTTATTTTTTCTAGTGTTTTATTAGACAAGAGGCAAGTTCAGGGCACTAATAGAAACAAAACACGATCTTTAGACCCCTTCATGTGATTTATATGCGAAAATATGCACTGTAAATTGTATATTTAAATGCATCGCTAAGATTTTACCTCACCTATAACTGTAAAAGGGGGGGATCCAATAAGGTTGTGACAGCCCTTGAAATGATGACGTGACATATAAGCACATTGCCTATGCTAATTATTCCTCACCTATTTTTCTGAGATCTGGGTCCTGCTTTCGGATTTCACGGGGTGGCAAGGCAAGCATGGTGTCCAACACTGGTTGGTTGATGCCACGCAAAATTAATAAGTACTTTGCTTATTAATTGCTCTTGAGTTAGGGTGAGTTATTTAATTCTAAGTTCTTTACCATGCACCATAAAGGTATCATGGGACACGCTCGTCATCTCGCCTCCCCACTGAAATATTCATATGAACTGGGCCCTAACAATACATTGGGGATCCTGGCTCCTATGTTGATATGTGCTTGTCTGTTCAAACACTAACATGCATTTGTGGGTAAAAACCATGATATGTATCTGTATGAAAAGTGCTGTGTATGTATGCGTGTGCGAATATGTGCATGCATAAAATATATATACGACTCTTAGAATGAATCTGTTTGTTCGAAAACTGACTGTGTGTGTACATTTAGAAAGTGTCTGTTTTTCCAAACACTAATCTCTGTGTGTGTGCACATGCCTGCACATGTCTTTGAACCCAGGTATGTATCTGTTTGTAAATGTTCGTGTA
Source organism: Calotriton arnoldi (assembly GCA_963921515.1). Classification (NCBI taxonomy): domain Eukaryota; kingdom Metazoa; phylum Chordata; class Amphibia; order Caudata; family Salamandridae; genus Calotriton; species Calotriton arnoldi. The sequence goes on along the minus strand of CAWUFW010002084.1, from coordinate 501,760 downwards.
TCTGTCTGCGCGAGAGGGAGAACCCTGCAATGCGTTAACATATTCACATATGTTTGTAAGTGATTGTGTTTGCACACTGATGCATGTGTATATTTGTGCATGATGCTCACATTCTAGTATGCACCTGTATGCTTGAACACTGATATTGATTGTGGGAGTGTGCATGTGTGCACATTATAGCCTATGTCTGTCTGCACACAAGTGGGTTTGTGTGCTCATCCACCCTGGTATGTATGTGTCTGTTTGAAAACTAACGTCTGTTGTAAGAGAGAACCCTGGCACTCGTCAGTTTCTTTGAACAGTAACATGGGTTTGTGTGTGAGAACCATCATAAGTATCTGCAAACAATGTTGTGTGGGACGCAGGGTGGGCGTGTGATATGTATTTGTCTGTTTCAAAGATGTGTGTGTGAGGACACACACGAGCTCCCACTAAAGTGTGTATCTGCTCGAACATTGAGTGTGTTTGTGTGCATGTGTCTGTGTCTTTGAAGGAGAGCACACTATAGAATCATAAAAAATGAAGCTCTCCAGCAAAGACAAGACACAAAGGGAGCATTGCAGGAGCAGAGGTCTGAGATCATGGGAAAGGCAGAGAAGTCCTTCAACTTAACAAGAACATACACTTTTGTCTGAGCAAGCTAATTAACTAGTTACTGGACTTAAGAGAAAAAATGCGAAAGGAAGGCGGTAAATCGTCATAAACGGGAACATCCTCTTAGTCACAGCAGACTGAGAACATGGCTGCCGTGGTTACAATTACATCAATATGCAATTTTCTATTTCATTTGTGCAGTTCAAGACATTTCGATATTCATCAGTGTATTCGTTCTCTCAGGCATGCCGTAACCTTTGAAAAAACATAATCAGATTTGCAATCTTGATGATCATTGTCATTACTAAAAGTTTTCAAAGGGGAAAATAGGAGCAGTACTCTTGCACCTAGTACAGCGAGGACAGATGTGATACGGACAGTCACAATAATGGAAATAAGAAGGTGCACTACGTAAGTGATCAATAAGTAGCTCCAGTCCAGCCCCAAATGCCAGGTCAGGTCCTCCCTGAACTTAAACACAAGCAACCCAGGGCCGGGTTTGCCTTCTCTGGGGCTCACAATAAAAGAGTCTACTGTTCATCATCAAGCTCACCAGTCTACTCTAGGAAGATGCTGACCCCACAACATTCTCCAACAGTTGATCTATGCCTTCCATCTCAAGAGATTCGTTGTATACCGTGCAAAACAACTCCAAGCTTACATAGAGTTTGCCTAAATCAAGTTTTAAGGCATCTGATCATTCAGTTGATTGATAAGTCTTTCATATGTGGCCATGGTCACCATTGTTGCTGCCCAATGATGTATCGTTAAGGTGGGTCCAGCCATCCCTTCAAGTGACTGGCAATCACATCTACAGTGTCACGTAGAAGGGCAAGGTCTGAGGATGGAGTGAGATCCAGACCACTCGAGACCACATCCCATCCCAGTACCCTTGAACTAATGGGCACATCCCTAGAATGCGAATCATATATTCTGTCAGGCACAAACATCTCCAGCACCGCAAATCTGGCGACAACCTGGCCCTGTCTCGCTTATACTGGGACGAGTGCCCATCCTGAAAATTTTAAAGTAGCTGAACTTTAAACGGGCTTCCCTCAAGCCCCCGTCATAAACACTAAGCAGTTCAGACCATTGCTCTTCCGTATTCTGTTTATGAATCTTTAGCTGCATCTATGCAGCTTCCTGGTGGACTTAGAAAACAGCCCTTCTACAAGAGTCTCGTATAGTCATGAAATCAGTTATTTTATAGCCTGATCATCTCACTAGGTAAGTGTGCCAGATGGAGCTCGATAGATCAGCTATATGCTTGCTTAATTTGCCGAGCAGGAGATGTTTAAATTGACTGCATCTCCAATGTTAGGATGCATCTAGAGCAAATTCTTCTTGCAGCTCTGCAAAGGGTTTGAAGATGCTTTTCAAGCACTAGATGTTGAGAGAATTGATGCCCTTTTCCTGTCATATAGGCCACATAAGTAGTTAACTGTTAGAGATGGGGTCTCTAGTTGGCAGTCGGTATGCACCCTGAACAAAGTAGGGACCCTTACGCTAGTCAGGGAAAGTAAGTTACACAGCTAAGATAACCCTTGCTCACCCCCGTGGTAGCTTGGCACGAGCAGTCATGCTTATCTCAGAGGCAATGTGTTAAGCATCTGTACATACACATAGAGTAACACAGTGAAAGCATTACAAACGGAGCCCACGCCAGTTTAGAAAAATAGCCAATATTTATCTGAGTAAAACAAGGCCAAAATGAGAAAAATACAACATACACAAGTAAAGATATGAATCTTGCCAAGAATAAACTAAAAATACAGTTCTTTGAAGTCGATAGCGCCAACCGGGGCTTTCATAGCGTTGTGAGCAACACAAATCCAACAGTTTTGTAATGCGGCGTCGGGAAGACCCTCAAAACAGTACCTTTGGAAATAAAGTGCCATCATGGCCCTTGCGATGAAATCCAAAGATGAGGCGTCACCGGCGTTGTCGGGCATCTGTTCCGAAAGTCGGACAGAAGTCGTTGAGGCCTTGGCATCACACGCATTGCAGGTCAATCTCCATGATGTCGAGGTCAGGAGAGTTGTCGCAGTCGAGGCACCGTGTTCTTCACGAGCTGTGACCACGGCTTCGGTGCAGGCAGCGGTGCGGCGTTGGTGTTGTAGCGTGGTCATCAGCAGACCTGGAGCTGCGATGTGAGATGGGGCGATGCATTGCGCTCTTCACGAGAGGTGCCCTCGGCCACGGTGCAGGCAGCGGCGTCGAAGATAAAGTCAGAGTCAATGGAGCTGTCGTCGGATCACCAGGGGACTTCGATGTCAAAGCGGTGCGTCATGCTCTTCACAAGCGGTGCTCTCGGCTTCAGTGCAGGCATCGGGATCGATGATGGCGTGAAGCGATGTCGTCGGTGAGGCCGGGGCTATGATGTCGTCACGGTCGATGCGTCTCAATCTTCGCAAGCGGAGACCATGGCTTTGGTGCAGGCAACGGCGTTGATGGTGTCAGAGTGGTTTCTCTTAGCTTCCAGCACACCACTCGGTTCCAAGGGCCCAGGACCAAATTTGGCACCTCCTGGCAACGCAGGACTCAGCAGGGGAGCCCTAATGCTGGAACCAAGTTGTAGAGAAAGTATTTTATGGCCCTGAGACTTCCAACAGGAAGCAAGTACACACAAGACCTTGGAGAAACTTCGGATTGCAGGATGTAGAACGTACAGTCCAGTCCTTTCACTGCTCAAGACAGAAGCAGCAAGCAGCAGTCCAATACAGCAAAGCAAAACATCAAAGAGGCCGTCTCTCCTGCCAGGTTATCCAGATCTTCTTCTTAGCAGAGAGTCCTCAGTCCAGAAGTGTTCTAAAAATGTGGGATCAGAGGTCAAATATTTATACCCCTTTCTGCCTTTGAAGTAGGCAAACTTCAAAGGAAAGCCTTTGTAGTGCACAAGCCCCAGCCTTCCTCTGACCTGGCTCCAGACACATTATAGGGGAGTGGAGGCAGCTTTGTGAGAGGACAGGCACAGACCTATTCAGATGTTAGTGACAACTCCTCCCACCACTCTAGCTCAGGAAGGCCCATCAGCCTGGTACTGGCCCATCAGGATATGCAAGGCCCACCTCAGCTCCCTTTGTGTGACTGTCTAGACTGAATGCACAAACAGCCCAACTGTCAGTCTAATCCGAACGTGGATTCTACAGGCAGGCAGGCAGAGGCACAGAATGGTAAAGCAAGAAATTCCCACTTTCTGAAAATGGCATTTTCGAACACGCGATTCAAAAACCAACTTTACCAAAATATGTATTTTAAATTGTAAGTTCAGAGACCCAAAACTCCAAACTTCTATCTGTTCCCAATTGGAAGTTACACTTGTAAGATGTTAAAAGGTTGCTCCAATGACAACCTATGGGAGAGATAGTACTTGCAATAGCGGAAAACAAAATGAACAGTATTTCTCTATCAGGACATGTAAAATACACCAGCATATATCCTACTTTTTAAATACACTGCACACTGTCCATGGGGCTACCTTAGGGGTTCGTTACATGTAGTAGAATGGAAGGTTTAGGACTGGCAAGTGGTTGCACTTGCCAGGTCGACATAAAACTGCAAACACAGACACTGCAGTGGCAGGACCGAGACATGTTTACAGTGCTACTCATGTGGGTGGCACAATCAGTGCTGCAAGCCCACTAGTAGCATTTGATTTACAGGTACTGGGCACACACAGTGCACTTTACTAGGGACTTACTAGTAAATCAAATATGCCAATAGTGGACAACCAATTACAGATACACTTTACCCAGGGAGCACTTGCACTTTAGCACTGGTCAGCAGTGGTAGAGTGCCCAGAGTCCTAAAACCGGCAAAAACTAAATGCAGCACACTATAAAAAAAAACAGGAGGTTAGAAGCAAAAAGACAGGGAAAAAACATACTAAAGATGCCAGGTCTAACATTGGCTTCCAGTGCGAATGGCATGATTGTGTCAAATAGGAGATTGCATATGTAGAAAACCATTCTGTTGAATGCTCTTAAGGCAATTCACCCAAATCTTTGTTCAGTTCACTAGAATGGGGTTTTCCTTTTCTCTGTCTTTTCCAGCCAGACGCTTGTAAATCATTTGAGGATCCGCCCTTGTAGAGCTCTTACTCTCACCACCCAATCCTGGGTCTCCAGCTCACTGCAGAAGTGATAGACAATTTGGGATAAATGCTGTGCAGCATAGTACAGTTATAGCTTTGGTAGGCTTAGACCTCCAGAGGATGTGGCTGTATTGAGCTTTGACATAGTCAGGCTCGGTGAGGCTCCTTTTTGGTAGGCTTAGACCTCCAGAGGATGTGGCTGTATTGAGCTTTGACATAGTCAGCCTCGGTGAGGCTCCTTGCAGTATTTACTTATTAATTTGGGTGTTAGTGTTACAGAGAAATGTGCAACGATATCCAGGAGGTATCATCACAAATACATTTTTTAAATTTTTTTTATTATTGTATTTATTGAACAGTACAATAAGCATACATAACGACCAAGTAGCATTTCACATGTATATACAGTATGAGAAGCGAACCTCTCAATTTTCATCAAGAGACCATAGTTACATACATTGAGACCTTTCATGTTACAATTCACTCTATAAGAAATGCAGCAGTCAGCACAATGTTATCATATTGTATTTTAGGATTAAATTTACCACTCTGTAGGGATTCTTTCACTGTGTAGAGACACCTGATCGAACTTGGCCATTTCTACACATTTTGGTAAGCAAAATAGTAGAACCATACCCATCCTAACCGCAGCTTTATCGGTTAGTCAGTATCATCTGCTAGCCTTACACTACCATCTTCTTCTCCCGTCTCCTTGCTCATTAAGTATAACTGGTAGGTGCCCCAATAGTTTCTGGGTCGACTCTGGGGATGGAGTAAGTTGCTATATGTATCTGACTGTGTATTGCAGTAAGCCATGTCAGTATGCCATTCTTCTACAGTCGGTATTGGTCCACGGGCCCATCTCATTGCAACATGGCTGTAGGAGGCTGGCTTAGTATATGCTGCACATATATTTAAGTGAAGGACCTTGTACAAATCCAGGCAACCCTTATGGTGGTTTTAGTGGTCTTTGATAACCTTATAAAGCTCTCAAAGTGGTAGCTGTGGAGAGCAGCCTTCAGGCTCATCTTGAAGGAGTGTTAAGCAGCTTGTTTTACCAGATCTAATAATGTAGTGTAGGTTAAACGGAAAAGAACCACACAGTGTATATATAAAAATATGTCTATTTATTACACAACACTCACTAACACATTGGTATATCTCCTACCCAGAGATATCAATACAAATACACAATAATTCTTCAATTGCAAATAAGGTAAGTAGCACAAAATACAGTGGTCTCAAGGGGGAGACCAAACCATATACTAAAAAAGTGGAATGCGAACTGCGCCTGAATTCGGGCTTGGACCAGGAGACTCAGAGGAGCTGGGGACACAAGGGACCACCCAAGGTAAGTACCCAGGAACCCCACGGAGGCTGTTTTGAAGATGAAAGTCACTTCCCAGTGGACCCTGAAGAAACCCAGTGGAAGACAGAAGGTTGGAGAGTCAACCCACCCGTGGATACTCCAGGAACCAGGATACCTACACCAGGGAAGCCGGGTACATAGGTGCAAAGTGGCGTCAGAAACCGCTGTAGACCACAATGAAGGACTTCAAGAAAAATGCAGATGTAGAAGACTGTGCAAGAGTCCGGTGGAATGCGAGGGTAGATTCTTGAAGTGAAGAACCTGCATGCAGAGGGGACAAAGTCTATGCCACTCGGAGATGACCAGGAGGCACAGAAGAGCAATGCCCACCAATGTCAGATGATTCACAAGAGTGGACGGTGACCTTGTCGCTGCAGCTGTGGAGACCAGGTGATGCTGAGAAAGACCAGGAGCCGTGCATGAGCTGTTCCACGTCAGAAGTTGAGAACCAGGGGGTCTGTGTCAGGGGGGAGCATCAACAAGCCTTGGCAGCTGCAACAGGCGTGGAAAGCAAAGAAGGAGCAATGTTGAGACCAGCAAGGTCCAAAGGACTCACCACAATCAATCAATCACAGAATTTGTAGAGCGCACTACTTACCCGCGAGGGTCTCAAGGCGCTGGGGAGAAAAAAAAGGGGGGGGGTTGCTGCTACTGGTCGAACAGCCAGCAGGTCAGCAGGTCTTGGGTCTGTCGTAGGCTTAGTGGAAGGGTGTTCCAGGTCTTGGCGGCGAGGTGTGAGAAGGATCTGCCGCCGGTGGTTGTTCTTCGAATGCGAGGGACGGTGGCGAGGGAGAGGTCGGCGGAGCGGAGCTGGCGGTTGGGGACGTAGAAGAAGAGTCGTCTGTTGAGGTAGGCTGGGCCAGTCTTGTGGAGTGCCTTGTGTGCGTGGATGAGGAGTTTGAAGGAGATTCTCCTGTCGACGGGGAGCCAGTGCAGGTTCCTCAGGTGGGGGGTGATGTGGCTGTGGCGTGGTACGTCGAGGATCAGGCGTGCGGAGGCGTTTTGTATGCGTTGCAGTCGTTTGATGAGCTTGGCCGGGGCTCCCGCGTAGAGGGCGTTCCCATAGTCAAGTCTCCTACTGACGAGGGCCTGGGTGACTGTTCTTCTTGTATCTGTCGGGATCCACCTGTAGATCTTGCGAAGCATGCGGAGGGTGTTGAAGCAGGAGGAGGAGACTGCGTTGACTTGCTTGGCCATGGAGAGCGTTGAGTCGGGGATGACTCCCAGGTTGCGTGCGTGGTCGGTGGGTGTCGGGGCTGCTCCCAGTGTCGTTGGCCACCAGGAGTCGTCCCAGGCTGAGGGGTTGGAGCCGAGGATGAGGACCTCTGTCTTGTCCGTGTTCAGCTTTAGTCGGCTGATCTTCATCCAATCGGCGACGGCCTTCATTCCTTCATGGAGGTTGGATTTGGCGGCGAGGGGGTCCTTGGTGAGGGAGAGGATCAGTTGAGTGTCGTCGGCGTAGGAGATTATGTTGAGGTCGTGCTGTCTGGCGATGCGTGCGAGCGGGGCCATGTAGATGTTGAACAGTGTTGGGCTGAGGGATGATCCCTGGGGTACGCCGCAGATGATCTCGGAGGCTTCGGATCGGAATGGTGGGAGGCGGACTCTCTGGGTTCTGCCGGCGAGGAAGGAGGTGGCCCATTCCAGGGCCTTGTCTCGGATCCCTGCGTCGTGGAGGCGTGCGCGTAGAGTGCGGTGGCAGACAGTGTCGAAGGCGGCGGAGAGGTCCAGCAGGATGAGGGCTGCGGTCTCACCGTTGTCCAGCAGGGTCCTGATGTCGTCGGTGGCGGCGATGAGGGCAGTCTCAGTGCTGTGGTTGCTGCGGAACCCTGATTGGGATGGGTCCAGGATGCTGTTTTCTTCGAGGTATCGGGTTAGCTGTTTGTTGACGATCTTCTCGATGACCTTGGCTGGGAACGGAAGCAGGGAGATGGGCCGGAAGTTCTTGAGGTCTCTCGGGTCCGCCTTGGGTTTTTTGAGTAGGGCGTTGATCTCTGCGTGTTTCCAGCTCTCTGGGAAGGTCGCGGTCTCGAAGGAGAGATTGATAACGTTGCACAGGTGGGGTGCGATGGAGCTGCTGGCCTTGTTGAAGATGTGGTGCGGGAAAGGGTCTGACGGGGAGCCGGAGTGTATTGTGCTCATGGTCTTGATGGTGTCATCGATGTTCACGCTGGCCCAGGCTGGCAAGGGGTCGTGGTCGATGGTGTGCGGCGGGTCTGGTGCATCGATCTTAGTTGGGGCTGTCTGGGTGTTGAAGCTGTCGTGGATGTCGGCGAACTTGCGGTGAAAGAAGGTGGCGAGGGAATCGCACAGGGCTTGCGACGGCGGGATGTCGTTGGTGTTGGAGCTGGGGTTGGAGAGTTCCTTCACAATGTTGAAGAGCTCCTTGCTGTTGTGTGCGTTGTTGTCGAGGTGGTCTTTGAAGGAGATTCTCTTGGCGGACCTGATGAGGTGGTGGTGGTTACGGATGGCGTCTTTGTGGGCTGCGTGGCTGTCCGGTGTCTTATCACTGTGCCATTTCTTCTCTAGTTTCCGGCAGGTACGCTTGGACGCTAGGAGTTCCGGGGTGAACCAGCTGGCTCTTTTGGTGGTGTCACTGTAGGTGAGTTTTTTCAGCGGGGCGAGGGTGTTGGCACAGTCGTCTATCCATCGTCTGAGGTTGCAGGCAACGTCGTCGGTGTTGGATGGGTCGGATGGAGGGCTGAGAGCGAGGTTTGCCCGTAGTTGGTCTTTGGTGACTTTGCTCCAGCAGCGGCGTGGGATCTGTTGGGTGCAGTGGTGTGTGGTGGGTTTCTGGAAGGTGAAGTGGATGCAGCGGTGGTCGGTCCAGAGGAGTTCCGTGGTGTGGCTGAAGGAGACGTGGGAGCTTGAGGAGAAGACGGGGTCGAGCGTGTGGCCGGCAGAATGGGTCGGTGTTGTGACGAGCTGTCTCAGTCCGAGGTTGGCGATCAGGGTGGTGGAGTTGCTGTCGTTGTTGTTCTCCAGGTGAAAGTTCAGGTCTCCAAGGAGGATGTAGTCGGTAGAGGTCAGGGCGTGCGTGCTGATGAAGTCGGCGATGGAGTCGCTGAACTGGGGTCGGGGCCCAGGGGGTCTGTAGACAAGGGTGCCTCTAAGGGTGGTGTTGGGGTCCGTGTGGATCTGGAAGGGCATGTGTTCGGCGGTGCAGAGAAAGTCGTCGGTGCTGGTCGAGACCCTGAAGGAGTTCTTGTGGACGATGGCGATTCCTCCTCCTACTCCGTTGATGCGGTCTCTGCGGGTGATCTTATAGCCGTCTGGGATGGCTATGGCGATGTCGGGTGCGGAGGAGTCGTTCATCCAGGTCTCTGTCAGGAAGGCGACGTCTGGTGATGATGTGTCGAGCAGGTCCCAGAGCTCGACGGCGTGTTTGCGTGCGGAGCGGGTGTTCAGTAGGATGCATCGGAGGTGGTTGAGGTCCTTCTTGGCGGGCGCTTCGGTGGCTCTGAGGCTGGTGTAGCTGCAGTTCCGGCAGGTGAAGGGACCATGAGTGCGTTTCGGGGCGGCCTTGAAGCAGTTGTGTGTCCGTCCGGGGTTGAGAGCGTGGAGTGTGGTGGCATCGTATCGGCGTCGGTCCTCGAGGCTGGAGCGGGGGGCGCACGGCCCAGGAGTTCTGGCACTGGGCGCGGTCCAGGCGCGGACGGGCGCAGACGGGCTTGCCTTAGGCGCGCGGCCGCCATATATGGGGAGGGAGGAGCAGCTGGGAGGCGGGAGGCAGGGGACGCAGCGGCGGGAGCGGAGAGAGGCAACAAGGGGTACAGAAGGCAAAGATGGACACAAAATACGGGGGCAGCGAGGGGTACAGAAGGCAAAGGTGGACACAAGAAAACAGGGGCAGCGAGGGGTACAGAAGGCAAAGTTGGACACAAGAAAACAGGGGCAGCGAGGGGTACAGAAGGCAAAGGTGGACTCAAAATACGGGGGCAGCGAGGGGTACAGAAGGCAAAGGTGGACACAAATAACGGGGGCAGCGAGGGGTACAGAAGGCAAAGGTGGACACAAAAAACGGGGGCAGCGAGGGGTACAGAAGGCAAAGGTGGACACAAGAAAACAGGGGCAGCGAGGGGTACAGAAGGCAAAGATGGACACAAAAAACGGGGGCAGCGAGGGGTACAGAAGGCAAAGGTTGACACAAGAAAACAGGGGCAGCGAGGGGTACAGAAGGCAAAGGTGGACACAAAATACGGGGGCAGCGAGGGGTACAGAAGGCAAAGGTGGACACAAGAAAACAGGGGCAGCGAGGGGTACAGAAGGCAAAGGTGGACACAAAATACGGGGGCAGTGAGGGGTACAGAAGGCAAAGGTGGACACAAAAACGGGGCAGCGAGGGGTACAGAAGGCAAAGGTGGACACAAAATACGGGGGCAGCGAGGGGTACAGAAGGCAAAGGTGGACACAAAAACGGGGCAGCGAGGGGTACAGAAGGCAAAGGTGGACACAAGAAAACAGGGGCAGCGAGGGGTACAGAAGGCAAAGGTGGACACAAAATACGGGGGCAGCGAGGGGTACAGAAGGCAAAGGTGGACACAAGAAAATAGGGGCAGCGAGGGGTACAGAAGGCAAAGGTGGACACAAGAAAACAGGGGCAGCGAGGGGTACAGAAGGCAAAGGTGGACACAAAATACGGGGGCAGCGAGGGGTACAGAAGGCAAACGAGGGGAAGCAAAAGGCAAAAACGGGCACAGAGGCAGCAAACAGGGGGGCGAGCTTACCAGCAGCAGCAGCGGGTAGGGCACCACAGGCGGAGCTGTGTGGTGGGGGAGCGACCTACCTGGCAAGGTCAAGGGTCACAAGTAGGAGAGTCAGAGCAGGGGAGTCCACTGGAGCAGAAGACCCCCAAGAGGACCCACAGGCCGAAGGCACAGGAGTCACAAGCGAACCTCGAGCAGCTCACCAAAGATGAAGGCCCACGATGCAGAGGATGCAGTGAGGATGCTAGAGGTTGGAGCTTCTTGTATCCTGAAGATCTCTGGAGTGCAGAGCCAACAAGCCTTGGCAATGGCAATTCAATGTGGTGCACAGAGGTTTGGTCCCAGCGGTTCCGACAAGGGATACTGGCCTCAAAATTGCAGAGAGGACGGGCAGGCCTCGAGGGAGTTGCAGAACCACCACCTGTGTTGCTGAGCCTTTTGAAGATGGTGGGACATCAGGAGAAGCAGACTGGTCAGCTTTGTTGTGGTGCTTGCAGATGCAGGGGAGTGACTCCTTCACTCCAAGGGAGATTACTTCAGATGTCCTTGATGCCCACAGGTCTGTTAAAGATCCTGAAAGAAGCACAGACACAGAAGACGAAGAAGACTTGCAGAACAGCAGGACCAGGAGCAGCAGGAGTCTTTCTTGATGTAGTTTCGGTTCCAGGCGAAGACCAGCAAAGTCCAAGTGTCCAGACGGTCGAAGAGTGACATGGTTTCAGGCTTGAGCTGTCCCATTACGAATCTGAGGACCCAACCACGGGTAAGCTCTTAAATACCCTAGGAAAGGGGTTAGGACGACTCCGATGTCCCTCCCAGAGGAGGGGCTGGACAGATGGGAGGATACATGTGCTTTGTCCAGTTTCACGTCTGAGCGAGAGCCAAGGGCTCCCTGAACTTGCTCAAATCGGAGTATGCAAGGAGGGCACCAGATGTGCCCTTCAAAGCAGTCTGGTGGTGCTGGCAATGGCCCCCACCCCAGCACAATACACTAAGTCCTGTATGGGAGGTGGTCACACCTCCCTGTGACAGGAAACCTATTGTTCTACCTTCCCCTGCTCAAGCTCAGCTCAGCAGCAGGAGGGCAGAATTGTGTCCGGGGTCGGCAGCAGCACTTGCTTGCTGGCAGACCCTGAAAGGCTGTTACCGGGAGTACTGGGGGCTTCCTGGAGGAGCCCCCCAGTGCATGGAATCATACATCCAACACCGGTAACGGTGTTAGGGTATGATGCCAACATGTTTGATACCAAACATTCCCAGGTTCGGCACAGCCACTACATAGTTAGCCATTGCGTAATGACGGATGTCCACTATATGTATCAAAATGGCTGGCCGCACTTACAAAGCCTGGAGAATCGACTCCGGGGTTTCTAGAGGTGTCCTGCTCATGGAGGGGCACCCTCACACTTGTAACCCAGTACCCTGCCTGCAGGACTGAGAGGCCTGCCTTAGGGGTGACTTATAGGTTTTAAGTGTAGTGACCTCAGATATAAGAAAACCTATTTCTGTCATAAGTGGTGCTAGCACCAACTTATACAGGCTGCAATGGCAGGCCTGTAGTCACAGCTTGAGTGGTCTCTCATGGGTGGCACAATACATGCTGCAGTTCATGGGAGACCCCTGGTGTACCTACGCCCTGGGTATCATAGACCCATATACTAGGAACTTATAAGGGTACACCAGTAGCCAATTGTGGATGTACAGAAGTACTTACCATAGTCAATTTAGTGAGAAAGCAAAGTGACTGGGGTCCTGATTAGCAGGATCCCAGTCACTCTAGTCAAAAAAATATAGTGACACCAGCAAAAAGTAGGGGTAACCATGAAAGTAGGCCCTACCTTCCTACACCGCTGTTTAGCCAATAAGAGCTCAATAGCGACCAAATGTCGCGCTGTCTTCTCTACACCCTGATTGTAACCCAGCAATGCCAACATCGGGTCAAGCTCCAGCACATTACCAGTGATGGCTTCCATTTCCTTGAATATTTTGCACCAGAACTCATGAACCCCAGGGCAACGCCAGGCAACATGTAGAAACCCGGCATCGACCTACCAACATCTCTGACAGTTTGAGGAATCCTGCAACCCATAAAGGCTCAGCACTCACGTGTGTAATAAACTCGATTAAGGTATTTAAAATGGATCCCTCTGTGTCTGCCATTCAGAGAAATTGTTTGGGTTTTGGAGCAGCAGCATTGCCAATGTTTATCACTGATAGGCCTACCCAAGTCACATTGCCATCCAGCCTAGCTTTTGACATCTCAGGTCTGTGCGCCTCTTGCGCGAATGCATAGAATTTAGTTATTAATTTTGAGGGTGACTCCGTCTGTAGTCCGTCTGTAGTAAAGCTGTCAATGCTGGCATAATCTGAGGCTCTAACATATCGTCTCCCAGAAGCCCCAGCTCTATAATTATGGTATTGAGTTAACGCCTAGGAGGTTGACATTCTCTCTTGCATAGCCTCTCGGCTAGTCACCTTATCTTCAGTGAAGAGTCCCCCATGGGGGTTATCCCCGTGTTTTTAGTGCACGCCTAGCCCCCCTCTCCTGGCCCATCAGGAACCACAAATACCACTGCACAGGTATATACGGTGAATAAAGTAGTGCCCATGCTTGTCTTTCCAGCAGATTCTGCTACACCTGTGTCGTGACGGCCAGTGAATTGAAGACCCCATGGTGTTGTGGTGGGCTACGGAAAAGCATCTGGGAAAGTACATAGGGATCTGCAGCGTCTCTTTCAAGGTAAAAATGAGGCAGTGCTTGCGGGCCATGTACCCAATAATGCGTGAATGTGCTCTGTGCGGCCCTATAGTACAGCTCGAGGTCTGATGCCCTGAGGCCACCCATGTCATATGGCAAAGTGAGTATGTCCTATCGGACCCGTGGCTGGTTACCTGCCCAGGCTAGTGTAATCATGAGAGAACGCAGTTTATTAAATATAGCTCGTAATAATAGCAGCAGAACATTCTGGAATAAAAACAGGAATCTAGGCAGCACTACCATTTTCATTATGGCTACCCGCTCTACTAAGGACATCGGGAGCTTGATCCATCGTTCCACATCATCTGTGAGTTTCTGTATCGCTTTTCCATTATTATCGAGAAGCACCACTGTGGGGTCTGTGTGGATTTTTTATTCCCAAGTAGCGCACCAACTCCGTTCTCCACTGTAGTGGATACTCCATAGGTATTGGTGTCATAGTGGGGGTGAGAGGAAATATTATAGATTTATCCCAGTTGACCTTCAGGCCTGATAGCCCTCCAAACCAAACCACCTGAATATGGGGGTGAGATTAACAGCTGGGTTATAGATATGTAGTAGTGTATCATCTGCATATGCCGATATGATACGATTATAACCTGGGAATCGCAACCCCCACCTTCCATGATACTCGCGTAGGGCACAAGCCAATGGTTCTGAAACTAATGTGTATAATAGAGGCAACAGGGGGCAACCTCGCTGGGTGCCTCTGGTGATTTAAATAGTGGAGGAGACAGCATCCCCGACTCGTATTCTGGCCAAAGTCGGGTATACAGGACTGAGCTAAGGCGTAAAAAATCTCTCCAACACCTATTTTACGGAGGACCGCAAACATAAACCCCCACTCAACTGACTCAAAAGCTGTTTCGGCATCTAGGAACACAGTAGCTGCCTTGACCTCCGGGTTCACCCTCTGAATGGTGCCAAACAGTGTTCTATGGTTGTACGCTATAATGGGGCCTGGCATGAATCCCGCCTGTTCTGGGCGCACCACACCAGGAAAAATGGATGCTAATCTGTTAGCCAAGATTTTGGCATATATTTTGGTGTCCACATTCAATAAAGACAGCGTCCTATACGATGAGCAAAGATTGGATTGCTTCCCATGCTTCAATAGCGTTACTATCACTGCTTCACGCATTGTAGGGGGCATTACACCTGATTTCAACATCTCCTCATATAACGTCACTAGATGGGGGATCAATAATCCTTGAAAGACCTTGTAAAAGCCACTGTAAGGCCGTCAGAGCCCGGACCCTTACCCGAATGCATTCCTTTTAGTGCATTCTTAATTTCAGCAGGTTGCAAAGGCGCCATCAGATGTTCTGTGTGCTCTGTGGCTAGCCACGGCATTGCTATATGAGCTAAGTAGTCATCTATGGTTTCATTATCAAGCGGGAGATGTGTTCGATATAAGTCCTCATAATAACTGCGAAATATCTCTGCAGTGTTATCTGCTCCATGTATAGCCTGTCCTTCATTATATAACATTTCTGGGGTAATATCAGAGGCTCTCTAAGGTCTTAAAATACCTGCTAAGACAATACCTGGGCAATCACGTTCCCCATATATATGCGCTGTGGCGTATTTGCCCATGTGTTTGATCTCCTCTTTCGCTGTCTCGTGAAATTCTTCTAACTTTTTTTTATGTCTGCCAAGATACTGAGATCGTGCGTACTCTAATACAGTCTCCATACTACCTATCTCTTTTTCTAGCCCTGTCAGTCGGCCCCTTAAAGAGCGGAGGACTCCAACATGTTTGGAAATTGTCAACCCCCCCCATATGTAAACTTTGAATGCTTCCCATTCCATTACGAAATTGGCAACTGAACCCACATTATGCAGAAAAAACTCCTCTATTGCCTGCGCGATTTCAGCCCTAAAGACTGAATCAAGCAAGAAGTAGGGTGGGAAGTGCCAAGTGCAAGCAGGTATTTTGAGGGCCTAATATGTCGTAACCCATCAACACTGGAGAATGATCAGAGTAAGTCCTTGAGAGGGGTTCACAACGTTGAACCCGGTTGGCCAAACTACTAGTGATCAACTAGAAGTCTATACGGGTATGTATGTCGTGTACCCAAGAGTAATGTGTGTAACCCGTCCCTGTGGGGGATCTGTACCTCCATACATCTAATAAATTCCCCTTATCCATTATAGCTGATATGGAGCGCGCTGCATCAGAGGGTCGTCTAGGGGGCCCCTTGGGTCGATCGAGATCAGGATTTAAAATGAAATTGAAACCGCCTCCCCATATCTGTGGCAGTTCAGCCCATTGATTCAGCCGCGCCTCGAAGGAGTAGTAGAACTGAGGGTCATCATGATTTGGGCCATACACTCCCACCAGCAGAAAAGCAAGGTCATCTTTGCGACAACGGGCTAGGACGTATCTACATCCTGGCTAATTATCTCAGGTAGGCTTTGCCCACTGCCCATAGGATCTGCTGTGAGATTTGTGAGTTATTGTTTAATCTAGGTATTGCTTGATTAGCCAGTCAGTTTCAGTTTCTCCTTCTGCATCAAGAACCTTAAGATGTCCATTCTCTAGGTGTTAGCTTTAGGGGCTACGAGCTGTAGGTCCAGATGAAGAGTCCCCAGAACATGGTCTGAGATGCTTCAAGCTCTGATTTCACATGAGAAAATCTTTGAGAGTATGCTTGAGTGCAATGATCAATTCTCATCTCAGTACCTTGCGAGCAAATCAAAAATGTGTATTTTCTATCAGTGAGATGCATGAGCCTCTATGGTTCTGTAAGAGAGTGATCCTCCTGTAAATCCCTAGGGTATCCTTTATTGTTATTACTTCTAATATCTGGGCAACCAGACCTGGCCAGTATGGGATCTCTTGTTAGTTTTAGTCACCATTAATGATAACCAGCATGCAGCCGAACTCAGTCAGGAATCTGCTCAGATTAAAACAGAAGTTTGCTTTTATGTCATTGTGGCATATATGGATTCCAGAATGAAGTGGCCATGTAGCATCAGTTCTATAAATACATATTGCATGCCTGAATCAATCCAAGTCTTCGGAAGTTTAGTAGGGAGGTTCCTGTGAATCAAGATAGACACCCCCCTTTTCCTGCATGATGGTCGTTGATAGCCAGATGTGACTTCACCCATCCTCATCGCAGTTTGGAGGTTTCCTGCTGCAATATGCTGATCTCTTGTAACAAGGCAATGTCAGTTTTCTTGGAGACCCGGTAATTACATATCTTTTTTCCCTTGTCATAGTGTGTGATGCCATTCACATTAAATGAACAAAGTAACAAATCTCTATTTGTAGGCATGAGCTCAGGAAGACGACTCAGGTCATGCCACTGAGAGGTTGCTAGCAGTGCCAGAGATCACCACATTCCGTTGGTAAGGACTGCTATGAGTAGCCTGCAAGTTTGTAGGTTTGAGCAAAAAAAAGAGGGTGCCTCCCGAATTCAGCAGTACTAAATACTAGATAGAGCTTAAATTGAGTATGATAGAATGTTGAGAAGTGACAATCAACAGCTGTGAAGAACTGCAAACTTTGGAAGGGCGTGCCTGCTTTCAAAGGACCGCCCACTGCTCCCGTGAATCTATTCGTCCTACGTTATGAAAAGCATGTTTACCATAATACTGTTTCTGGATAATTATCTCTTCTGTGGGCCAGCATATGGTAACAGGCCAGCTTCTGAGTTGATGAGCAGGCTGTGGAATGGCTAAGATATGAGTGTCTACTAGCCCTTCTGAGACAGATATTTCTGTATGGGCTGAAGCAAGAGTCTCTATGTAGGACTCCAGTTCTTGCAGGTCGAAGAATTCACTTCTCCTATCTTCAACAGTAACAATCAATGTAGCAGGGTCCAGTAATCAGTATTTTATATCTTTCTGCTTAAGGAGCAGTCCCGAGGCTAGGAACTTTCTCCGTACTACATTGATAAAAAAAAGCTGTGAGTGATATCTTTCTGCCTTTATAAGTGTATGGGCCATGTTTTTCACAGTTAGAATTTGTTGCACCTATTGGTGTTTGAGGAGGCACATTATAATAGGTCTAGGGTATTTTACTGGTGCTCCATGTAGTGTCAAGTTTCTGTGCTCTCTGCAATTGATGTGGCTGATGAAAGTCTAAATCAAAATGTTTGGCAGAAAAGCAGAGAAGAACTGTGTCAGATAATGTCCTTCCTCTGACTCTGGCACTCCATACAATCGAAAATTGTCCCTTCGACTCCAATCTTCCAAATCTACTACCTCTTTGTGTAGGTTCCATATTTCCATTACCCATTCTAGAGTCGCCTCAAAACGTGCTCCCAAAGTTGAAACCCAGGTCTCTGTCATTGCCAGGTGAGCCTGAAATGTATAGATTTCAGTTCCTTGTTTGTTTCCGTGGTTGATGATTCCACTGAGCTGATGGAGGATTTAATGTCCTTGAGCAATTTAATAAGTGCTATTTCAGCCATGGGTGGGACTTGAGATGCCTCTGCTGTTTTCTTCTTTACACTTGTTGAGTTTCCCCACAAACAGGAGTTGTCTCGAAGGCTTGTTCTTGGACAATGACAGGATCAAGTAGAGTGAGCTAAGGAGGAGGATATGTTCTATTTTCATTCACCAACTTCTGCTTACTTTAATTTGCACTGCAGTGATCTCAAAATTAGAGTATGCAATTCCCAAAAAATCATGGTGTTGCCCATGTAAACACGAAACACCAGATAAGTAAATGCAGTCCTTAATTAGCACCAGCAGTTCGCAGCACCCAGCAAGAATTCTGACCTTGTGCCTGAATTCGTTTGCTGGGTCGGTCATCTGCACTATATTCAAAATATCATCCTCCAGGAAGGTGAGCATGAATTCAATTTAAGCTGCAAGTTCCAAGACAAGATGGGCACTCTTTGGTGGAGGGGAGGCCCCTCCCATTGCGTTATTAGTACTTTGGTCTCTTGCCACCGTATTCTGTGTGAGGGAGCTGTTCTTCTGGCCCCTGAGTCTGCTGTGATCCTCCTTCAGAGCTCCCTAGAACATCTTCTTCCAAAGATCAGTATCGTGGGGGCAGCTTACTGCAGGGGCACCCAGCAGCATCACCAGTACCTCCATGCCTCTGCCAAATGGGCTGGCCCATGCCCATTCCAGCCAGGCACTACAGTGCAGCTTTGAGTGGAAGTATATCAGAGTCAGCTGGGGCGCTGCCTTCAGTCAGATTGTACGGACGTCTGCCTTATCCTCCATGTCACCCACATGTGTTCAGGTAAGGACAATTGTTTCTTAAGTCATTAGCCCCTATTTTTTTGAATACCATCAAGTCATCGGACATCTTCCGCCAGATATTTAGTCATATAGAAGTGGTTAACAGCAGAGTCTCTTAGAAGATGACAGTTCCACCTCGAGGATGGGTTCCAACTCCATTTTAAGTTAAAACATTTTTTTAAAAATGTTTTTGGGAAGAGTTGTAAGGAAGTTTTACGGTTCAGAGGCTGGTAGAGTACAGGGACAGTAACAGGAGTTTAAGGTTCAGAGACGGGTAGCGTATAGGGGTAGTAATGAGTTTTTATGGTTCAAGGATAGCTAGTGTTCAGGGGTAGTAAGGAGTTTTTCAGGTTCATGGATGGGAAGTTGTTGGGGAAGTAAGGGATTTTTAAGAGTTCAGGGTTGGGTAGTGTAGAGGGGTAGTAATCATTTTTAGGATTCAGAGATATGTAGTGTACAGGGGTATTAAGGTGTTTATATGGCTCAGTGATGAGTGGTTTAAAAGTATATTACATTAAGTACAATAAAATTAAATATAATTAAATGAAGAGTAATGTTTATTTATTACTTTCAAATCACATTTAAAATTAGTTTAATTATTACACATAAATGAAATTATAAATTGTAAATTAGTAGATGTAAATAAATTAAATAATGTGTATATATTAAGACGTATATAATATTACAAAAAGTAGCTTAAATTATATATTGTAAATCATTAAATTATATACATGTGTAAATAATAATTTACATACATGCATGTGTGTATATATAAATGTACATACATACACACACATATATAGTGAATAGGAAAAGCGATTCTGTTTTTGCTAATAACTTTTGCGGTATTTGATGAATCTTCTCAAAACTTAAAAACAAAAATTCATCCACCTCAGCTTCTACCTGGAAAGTTTTGGGGTGCTCTGTCAAGCGGAGGGTGAGAACAAGAGGGGGTCCCAAAGCACTTTTTCCATATCCAATTTCCATAGGGAAAACTGAACAGCGATAAAGAGAAAATGGCTGAACAGAATAACACCAAATGTGGCAGAAAGGTAGATATTTATCCAGGAAGTGTTCTTTTTGTGATTTGATGCAAATCTGTTCAGCCGTTTTAGAGAAATTAAGGTTCAAAATTTATAAATATCTGTTGTTGCAGGAGTCTCGCAGGAAAAAAACATCAAAACATACATTCTGGTTGGCTGGCATGCGGAAATTCACTGAAAAAACAAAGGTTAAAGTGGAGTTATACGTATTTCTTCCAATTATAAAAAAAACGATTGTTTTAAAACTTTAAATCCCCTGAAATTCACAAGCTATACGTAACTTACTTAAGTATAACTGGTACTGCTCAGATGAACTGCTTGTGGCCTCACATATTATATCAATGATGATATGTCACATCTATGGTGGGGCAAGCGATGAACAAGTTACCTACCTTCGGTAATACCTTATCTGGTAAATACTCTATTTAGCTGCAGATTCCTTACCTTAGAATATTCCCCAAGTGTCAGACTGGATCCAGAAAATCTTGTGCAGTACCTTTGCGCACTGCCAGGTGGTGTCAATCTGCTCTGCGATGGCATCGTAAGCATCATCTGAGCTAGATATGACGTGCGCAGTGCCTATATAGGCGTACCATGGAGTGCTGATATCAGTTTCTTTCATGACTATTTCCGCACCAGAAGCATAGAGCCACCTCAGAAGGCTGTGAGACCAGTGTGCAGAATCTAAGGGTCTACAATGACCTTTTTAGGTGGGAAAGTCCAATTTGGAGAACAGGGAGGATGAGAGGGTCGGTAAGGAATCTGCCGCTACACATAGTGAAGGTAAGTAACACTTACTGAAGGTAAGTAACTTGTTCATCTGACAGAGACTTTATGCCTCACTTTCCTTACCTTAGAAATTTATACCAAAGCAATGCCTGCCTGGAGCGGGCTTTTGAACTGGGTCAAACAAAGAAAGTGCCAGAAGACTTAACGGGCAAAATGCCCATCACAATTGATCTGGCTGTCAAGTCAGTAGTGTTTAGTTAACGTGCACAAGGATGCCCAGGTAGCAGCATGACAAGAACTCCACGAGCGAATGCAGCAGATACCGCTTTGGCTCTCGTGGAATGAGCCTGCAAGCCTTCAGGGTTTTTTTTCTTGGCTAATGCGTAGCAGATCTTTATGCAGAGTACAATCCACCTGGAGATGGTCTGTTTCAGTGCTGCTTTCTCCTTCTCTGATTCAGTGAAGCCAACAAAGAGCTGATCATCCACCAGGTGTTCTTTGGTGTGATTGATGTAGAATGACAGTGCCCTTTTAGGGTCCAAGCAGTGTAGCTTCTTTTCCTTCTTGGAGGGGGTGAGGTGGAGTGAAGAAAGTGGGCAGCGTGACGTTTTGGCCGACTTAGAAAGGTGTCACTATCTTCAGCTAAAAAGGCACACAGGTACGGAGAAGTTTGTCTGGGAAAAGGCTTGTGTATGAAGGCTGAACAGAAATAGCCTGTAGTTCGTTGACCCTCCTGGCCGATGTGATGGCCACCAAGAAGACTGTCTTGATCGTCAGAAGTCTGAGGGAGCAGCTGTGAATGGGTTCAAATAGGTAACACATGAGAAAAGTTAAAACTATATTAAGGCCCCATTGGGGCATAACGAAAGGTTTGGGAGGAAATATGTCTTGAAGACCTTTCAAAAAACGTGTCACAATGGGTGACAAACAGAAGGGTTGACCCAGCAACCTCAAAAAGCCAAGAAGGTGGAAAGATACCCCTGTGGTGTTGTCCTGAAATACCTGAACCTGCCTTTCCTTGACAGATGGGAGGAAGACTTTCAATGGAAAGTGAATCTCTCTGAACTCCAACAAGTTGATGTGGACCTGAAACTCCACCGGAGACCAGAGTCCTCTGATCTCCACCTCCCCAGATGGCTGAACCATCTCAGGAGTGACACATCTGTTACTACTGTGAACTCTGGAAGGGGAAGGTAGAGGGGTCTGCCGCTGATCCAATAGCAATTCGTCAGCCACTACTGCAGATCCTTTGCAGTTCTCTCTGATATCTGGACCAGGTCAAAAATATTCCCCTGATGCCGTGCCCTCTGGCACTTCAGTTCCCAGTACAGAGCCTGCATATGCCACCGGGCATGTGTTACAAGAAGGATGCAGGAGGCCATGAGGCCCAACTGTCTCAGAGTCAGTTTCACCAAAATCCAGGACTGAGGTTGAAACATCGGGATTATAGCCTGAATGCCCTGCACTCTCCACTCCAGAGGATAGGTGCAGAACTGCACTGTGTCCAGAATGGCTCCGAGGAAATGGAGTGTCTGAGAGGGAGTCAGGTGTGACTGCTTCTTGATAGTGATCCTCAGTGAGAGCAGAAGTTCCGCTATAGTCTGCAGGTGGGTTACGACTGCCTCGGGTGAGCCCATTTTTAACAGCCAGTCATTGAGGTAGGTGAAGACTGGAACCCCTGACCTTCGCAGATGTGCTGCAAGCACCACCATCACTTCCGTAAAAACCCAAGGTTCTCTGGGGAGACTAAGAGGGAGCACAGCAAACTGGAAATGCACCTGTTCCACTGCGAACTGTAGGTAATGCTGATGTGCCTGCATGCCCGGGACATGAAAATAGGCGTCCTATAGTTCGAACGCAACCTTCTAGTCTCCAGAGTCAAGCACAGACAGGCCCTGGGCTCGTGTTAGCATCTTGAATTTTTCCTTCTTCAGGAAGGGGTCAAGATGGCGCAGATCAAGGATAGGGCGGAGGCCTCCATCCTTCTTTGGCACCAAAAAGTAGCAGGAATAGCAACCACAACCTACTTCTGATGCCAGCACCGTCTCAATGGCTCCTTTGGCCAAAAGAGCCTGCACTTCCTGGTGCAGCAGGGAGAGATGGTACTCCATCAGCCGATATGAGGACGGTGGCAAGGGCAGTGGGGTTTCCAGAAGTTGAATGGTGTAACCCACCTGGACAATCTGGAACACCCTCTTGTCCGATGTTATGGCTTACCATTGGGGCAGGTGGTGCAGGATTTTACCTCCAAACTAAGCCCATGTTGTTGTGAGCAAAGCAAACACAAGGAGATGATGGACGGAGCGCCGAAACTTTTCAGACACTAACCCCCAGTCATCTCCTTGTGTTTGCTTTATTCGTCTTTAGTTGGCAGGGTATGCCCAGACGTGAGTCCCTTGCTCACTTTGCCACTGGATTCAAGCTAGCCTGGCTAATGAGGGGTATTACCCCGAAACCAGTCCCAGGCTGCTTGTTTCCGGACCAGGGAAGATCTGGCTTGGCAGTTTGGGCTGGACCGTTCCCATAAGGAACAGGGTCAAGACTGATTTGCATATGGCTGGGTCTTAACTGGGGTGGTGAAGTGAGCTAAAGAACGATGATGGATTCAACCCAGATCTGTGACTGGGTGTGAGTGTCTGAAAAGTTTCAGTGCTCCGTCCATCATCTCCTTGTGTTTGCCATGTTGTTGTGAGGGCACACTAAAGAGGTTAGAAGGCTGCCATTGCTGTGGGTGGCGAGCTGGGCAGATCTATGACCACAAAAAGTCTGGGAAGCTTAATGGCCTTGGTGGTTTTGTTGTAAAGGAAACATCTGATACTCCCTACTGTAGCCACGGAAGGATCAAGAAGAGTGTGGCTGGCGTGGGACCATGGCAATCACCGGGCAGTGATCCTACTCTACTTGAAGTGCTCAAGCACTAAATCGGTCTTGTCACTTAACAGGTGAGTTCCATCAAAGGGCATGTCCATGAGGAATGCCAAGACATCCCCCGAAAAGCCAGTAGTTCCCAGCCAGGCGTGTCAGCAGAGTGCCACTGATGAAGCAATGACCCTGCCCAATGAGTCTTTTGTACCCAGCCTGAACTTGATGGTGAACTTTGCTGTGTCTCTGCCATCAGCAATAGCCTGGTTTAGGATGGCTCAGGCGTCCTCTGAGACCATAGGCAGCACACCAGTGTGGCTATATTGGGCCAAGAGGCATGCAGTGTTCACCGACTGTAGTGCAAGGATAGCAGAAGAGAAAATCCTCCTACCGAAGGTGTCCAGACTCTTGGATTCCTTATCTGGTGCAGAGGTAGGAAATGCACCAGGATGGACATCCGAGGCCGAGGCCTGCACCATCAGGCTCTCAGGCGAGGGATGATGGGTGTGGAAAGCTGAGTCCCAAGGAGCAGGGCAGTGGCAACGCGCAATCGTCCTGTGCATGGGAGTACCCATCCATGGCTTGGCCGAAGGTCCCAAACAGGACATCCGAGTGCTTCATTAATGGGTAGAAGGGGTTCCATGGGGGATATCCCCAGCTGAAGCACCTCTGTCAAGACATTAGACATTAGACTTGACTAAACAGAGGGTAGCTGAAGGTCGAGGACCTCAGCTGCCCTCCTCATTTCCATAGCAAAGGAATCACCCTCCTCTGTAACCACACTAGGAGGGGAGACCAGGCCAGCATCTGGAGAGGTGCCCAGACCACTGTAATCAGCCAGCCATACTAGTTGTTATAATCTGGTTGGGCCAAAAGGTCTTCACGGGATTCAGGGTAGCCATAAGGATCTTCAGATTCACCCTAGTCAAAATCCCAACAGGGCCTATCAAAGAAGGAAGTCACTGTCTCCAACTCGGATGTTCTTATGGGTCTGGTCGGTGCCGGAGTCGACATCCCGCGAACACTGGCAAAGTTTGTGGATTTGCGACCGGTGTCGGTCCGGATCCAGGAACGGATCCAGGGGGCCCGACTGGTGCCGGCTGCGTACCCACCAGCAGAAATCCAGTCGGGCTACCTCCCCGACCCATGGGGCCCAAATGCGCTCTAGGTCGGTAAGGAAACTGCAGATAGACAGAGTCTCTACCAGAAAAGGTGTTACCAATATAAGCAACTGATAGAGACTTCTAGCTACAGATTCTCTAACTGCAGATTCCTTACCTTAGAATAGATACCCAAGCAATACCTGCCCGGAGATGGGTCTTTGAAACAATTTCACACTAAAATTTCCTGCAGGACCGGACAGGCAAAGTGCCCATCTCTACAGACCTGACTGTCCGGGCAGTAGTGCTTGGTAAATGAGTGCAGAGATGCCCACGTTGCTGTCAGGCAGATGTCCAGAACTGGAATTCCGCGTGGTAGCACAGTGGTCGCAGCCTTAGCTCTGGTGGAATGAGCGCGCAAAACCTCAGAGGGTTGCTTTTTGGCCAATGCATAGCAGATTTTAATGAGAGCACGATCCATTAGGAGATGGTCTGTTTCTACATGGCCTTTCTTTTCTTGGCTCTGACATTCTCCACAAAGAGTTGATCGTCCACCCGGAACGGTTTTGTGTGGTTAAGGTAGAACGACAACACCTATTTTGGGTCCAGCCAGTGGAGTCTCTCCTCTTCCTTAGAGGGATGAGGTGGAGTGTAAAAGGTAGGCAAAGTGATGGACTAGCCTACATGAAATGGGGTGACTACCTTCGGCAAGAAGGATGCCCAAGTCCGACGGCCCAGTTTATCAGGGGAAAAGGAGACGTAGGGAGGCTGAGAGGACAGTGCCTGTAGCTTACTGACCCTCCGCGCAGATGTAATTACCACTAGAAAGGCCGTCTTGATGGTGAGGAGCCTAAGAGGACAAGAATGAAGCAGCTCAATGGGAGTGTACAAAGTTACGGTTCCAATGAGGCATAACAAAGGGAGCTGGGGGAACCTTTAAGAAACATATTTACAGTAGGGGACTAGAAAAGAGAGGGGGTGATCTGGCAGCCGCAGAAAGGCAGAGATGGCAATTAAATAATCCTTCAAAGTGACCAATGCAGAGTCCTGTTGGGCTAGGGTAAGGGTAAACAAAAGAACCTGGGAAAGGGGAGCAGATAAGGGATCAATCTGTTTCTCAGAACACCATGCCACAAATCTATTCCAACGGCGTATATCATTTTGGTGCTGGGCTGCTAAGATAACATTGCAGACTTTGGGCGGAAGGTCAAAAACTGTCAACTGTTGCTGCTCAATCTCCACGCACGAAGGCGGAGCGTTAACAGGTTCGAGTGGAGAACTCTCCCCTGCTGATGCTACAGAATATCCTCCCAAAGGGGCAGCCTGATCGGAGGACCGATGGCCATGCTCAACAACTTAGGATACTAAACTCTCCGAGCCCAGTCCGGAGTCACAAGGATGACTTCAGCACTTATTGATCTTCTTGAGAACAGGAGTGGTATGGGTGGAAAGGCGAACAAGAGGCCTGAGCTCCACTTGAGATGAAAAACGTCTCCAAGTGAGAGATGCCATAGAAACTACAGCACGCAAAACTGCTCACATTGTGCGTTCTCGGTGGTGGCAAACAGATCTAACCAAGCCTCTCCCCACTGCTGAAAGAGACCTTGCACCACCTCCGGATGGAGAAGCCATTCATGATCTGCTAGACATCTTTGGCTGAGTTTGTTCGCTCTGGACTCAGAGAGCCTGCCAGGTGTTGAACCACCAGGGAAATGCCCTGATGTTCCAACCATGTCCAGAGGTGCAGGGCCTCTTGACAAAAGGTCCACAACCCCCCCGCCATGTTTATTGCAGTAGCACATGGCGGTAGAGTTGTCAGTGAACACTTGCACAAGCCTCCCCTTGATGGAGAGTAGAAAGGCTTTCAATGCCAGCCGGATTGCTTGGAGCTCCAACAGGTTGATGTGGATTCTGGATTCCACTGGAGAGCAGAAGCCTCTGATCTCCATCTCTCCCAAAGCATCACCCCCATCCCAGGAGTGTCGCATCTGTCACTACTGTCAGATCTGGATGGGGAAGGAAGAGGGGGCTGCCACTGGCCCAATCACAGTTCATATATCACCACTGCAGATCTTTTGCAGCGCCCTCTGAGATCTGGAACATGTTGGAGACATTCCCCTGATGCTACGTCCACTGGAACATTGGGTCCCACTTCAGAGCCTGCATACGCCAGTGGGCATGTGTCATAAGCAGGATTCAGGAGGCCATGAGGCCCAGCAGCCTCAGAGTCAGTCTCATCGAAACCCAGGATAGAGGCTGAAACATCGGTATCATAGCCTGAATATTCTGAACTCACCATTCTTGAGGATAAGCCTGAAACTGAACTGAGTCCAGAACAGCTCAGAGGAAAGGGAACGTCTGAGAAGGGATCAGGTGTGACTTCAGCAAGCTGATAGTGAACCCCGGAGAGTGCAGAAGGTCTGCCATAGTCTGGAGGTGGGACATGACTGCCTGGGACAAGCCCCATTCAAACAGCCAGTTGTCGAGCCAGGGGAAGACTGGCAACCCTGATCTCCACAGATAAGTTGCAATCACCACCACACACCTTAGGGGCACTGGTAAGGCCAAAGGGTAGCCCGGCAAACCAAAAGTGCTTGTGACCTATTGTGAACTGCAGGTAATGTCTGTGGGCAGGCAGGACGGAGATGTGGAAATAAGCGTCCTGCAAGTCGAACGTCACCATCCAGCCTCCCGAGTCCGAGGCAGAGAGACCTGTGCAAACATGAGCATTTTCAATTTCTTCTTTTTCAGGAAGAAATTGAGAGGGTGCAGGTCTAGGACAGGCTGACAGCCTTCGTCCTTCTTGGGCACCAGAAAGTAGTGGGAATAGCAACCACAGCCTACTTCTGATACCGGCACCCTCTCTATGGCTCCCTTGGATAAGAGAGATGCCACTTCCTGGCAGAGTAAGGAGAGATGGTCCTCCACCAGTCTACTGTAATTGGGGGGCATGGGTAGAGGGGTACTCACGAAAGGGAGGGAGTAGTCCCTTCGGACAATCTGGGGAGTCCAGCGGTCTAATGTTATGGACCTCCAGTGGTGCAGGTGACAGAGTATCCTGCCACCCATTGGTTGCCCATGATGGTCAGAGGGCAAACTAAAGAGGCTTGGCGGCTGTGGCTTGCGTGGGAGTGTTAGATTGGGTCGACATCTGCCTGCCTGCTCCACGGGGTCTGTGGGCGCCATGTCCTCAGCCATGCAGGGGCAGGGAAGCTTGCAGGCCATGGTGGCTGGATGAGTAGAGACACAGCTGGAAGCCCCTTCTGTGGCCACAAAGGGAGCAACAGGCAGACTAGGGTTGACAGGAGGCCATGGAAAGTCTCAAGGACCTGACCATAGCTCTGCTGTCCTTGAATCGCTCCAGCGCTGTGTCCGTCTTGTCTCCAAAGAGATGAGACCCATCAAAGGGCATGTTCATAAGCGAAGCTTGGACATCACCTGAAAAGCCTGTTGCCCTCAGCCAGGCGTGGCGCCATAAGGCCACTGACAGAGGAACCACTCTGCCAAGCAACTTGGTCGTGTCCAGTCCACATCTGATTGTGAACTTAGCTGCATCTCTCCCATCAGCCATAGCTTGGGAGAGTATGGCCCCGGCCTCCTGCGGGACCATAAGCAGCACCTGCACAACCGAATCCCAAAGGGAATGGGATTAGTAGAACAAAAGGCATGCTGTTTTTACAGACCGCAATGTCAGGTTGGAGGAAGAAAACATTTTCTTACCCAAGGTGTCCAGCCTTTTGGATTCCCTATCCAGTGGTGTGGTAGGGAATCGGCCAAGGTTTACTCGGGAAGTGGAGGCTTGGACCACCAAGCTCTTCCGGGGTTGGTGTTGGGTGAGGAAAGAGGGGTCCCCTGGTGCAGGGCGATGGCGGAGGGCAATTGTCCTGTCCACATTAGCCTCTGTGCAGGGCCTGCCCTGAGCAGGATGTCTGTAAGGGCTTCATTAAATGGGAAAAGTGGTTCTGAAGGGGTGCCTCCTGGTTGAAGCACCTCCGTTAAGACATCAGTCTTGACAGTCACAGAGGGCAACTGAAGATCCAGGACCTCCGCCGCCCTCCTCACCACCATAGCAAATGTGGCACTCGCCTCCGTAGCCATGGTAGGAGGAGAGACCAAACTAGTATCTGGGGAGGTGTCCAGTCCACTGGCACCTGTCAATTTCTTACAACAGTTCATATTCAGATCTAGGGGCTGGTATTCTTCAGGGTCCAGTGGCCCCTTCCAATCTTTCAGTCCTAGCCCAAAGGAATAGGGCTCAGGCTTCGGTCTGGAGGTAATGGTTTCAGTCAGCACTGGAATCGGCGTCAGACCACGCCCCTCTGGCTCTGTGTCAGAGTCGGGGATAAGAATGGGGACAGCTCCGCCGGAGGAGGTCGCAGTGGCATAACCAGCACCGGTCCAGATCCATCTGTGGATCCCAGGGGCCTGACTGCCACCGAGGGCGGACCCACGGGCGGAGAATCAGTAGGGGCCCCTCCCGAACCTGCGGGGCTCAAAGGCGCTTCAGCATGGACGGACCATCCAAATATGAGCTGCATGGACTCATAGAATTCTTGGAGTTGGGCAGCGGTCGCACCGGCTTTTGGAAACTCGGGGAGAGGCAGAGAAGACCCAGGCGCATGCTCAACCGCAGAGCCAGGCCTCAAGTGATGACGCTCCCTTGTCTCATCGGATGACTTAGACGGACAGGATGAAGTCAATGACCTTTCGACTTCTAGCTCTTCTTCTTTTTGTGGGACTTACCAGAGTGGGATGACTTTGACTGAGACAAAGATCTATGGCTCTGCGACTGGTCCTGGGACCTTCCTCTCGACCAGGATTGCACGTTGCACGTTGAGCGGCAAGGAGCTTGAGAAATTGCTCCCTCAAGGCCTTGGGGTGCATGCCGCGAAAATTGACGAAGGTCTTGGCGTCATAGTTGCGCTCAAGGCACCGGAGGCAGATGAGGTGCGGGTCCGTCACTGACATTTGCCGGTGACAGACGCCGCAGGACTTGAATCTAGCCTTCCTCATGGACATCGCTGCCACACTATGAGATAAGTCTCAAAAAACTTTTTAAAAAACTGGAAAAAAAACAGTCAAAAAGTGACTGGGGTAGCTCTCTCTGGATCTGCGCTGACTGGCACAGAAAGAAGAGAACTGACGTAAGCGCGCGGGGGCGGCACCTATATAGGCATCACGCATTTCAATTCCTGCCACGGATGATGATGCCACGCCGAGCGGAACGACGACACCTACCGGCACACAGGGGAACTGCACACAAAAAAGGTACTGATCCAGTCTGATGCCTGGGGCTAATTCTAAGGTAAGGAATCTGCAGCTAGAAGTCTCTATCAGATATGTGTGTTTATTAGTATGTATTTAAACAAGCGTGTAGAGAGACTATGGACCCTCGTTTAATGGTATGCCAAGCAGCTAGGTTGTTAGACGCACTCTGCTTTATTCAGATTTTAAAGAGGTGAGACTCTCTCACAGAATGCATTTAAAATCCCTAATGTGGATCATAATGGGATAGAGAAAAATGCTTTTGTGTCTAGTTTTCGGAAGAAACAAAAAGCTACATGTTTAATTGCACAGAAAGAGGATATACGGAATGAAGCATTTTTGTAAAAGTGCTGTGAGCAAACATTTGGCACAATTTCCATATTAATATCAAACAAATAACAGAAATGAGGAAAAACAATGTTGCGTGCAAAAACGCTTGTTGACGTAAACACTCAGAGTATTTGACTTATGTCATTGTTCTCTTGTTGTCAATCTTTTCCTCCAAGAACTCAAAATGGAATTGGCTACAGATGCAATCATGACCTCAGCTGGATTTTGGCCTCACAGAAAGGTTTTCTAACATGTTGGAGCAATAATTCCTGAAGCATAAGGTCTCGAGTTTTTACTTTTGCAATCTTTTTTAGCTGCTCAGTCTCTATCGGGGGCTGAATGTTCATGTTTATTAATTGTGGCAACGTTTGTGTTATGAAGTATCTGAGCCCAAACACTGCACCCTACACAACCCATGAGAGCTCGACAGCAGCTCCTACTGGAGCGTCAAGGAACAGCACAATTCTTGCCATCCCCTGAAAAGCTACACTGTCTGGGGCCCTGCGACAGTTAGATGAATTCATCACTAGGTTTTATCATCTGTAAACTTGTGGCCATTTATAACTGAGCATGCAATTTTCACGACAACAGCACATAAGCAACTATAACCACATGACTTAGGATCCCATTCTGGGAGTAAGGATGAGTTTGCAACCGAAACGCAATTAGCCATGTAGTTCTAATCAGGCTCCTAATGTAAGTTGTTGAGGGCTGCATGTCTAGGCTGCTCTCAATGGCTTCAAGACGAAAAATGTAACAATCTTTATTGTGGATACTCTATTTGCTTACAGATTCCTTGCTTGTAAATAATACCAGGTGTCAGACTGGATCATGGAATCTGTACAATAGATTCCACAGCCAGTGCAGTTGAAGGCTTCTACCAGGCTGCCAGGACTGGCTCCACCAAGACCTCATTGAAGGGAAGTAGGGGTTCCGAAGTTAGGCTGAAGGAAGCAGCCCCTCCGTGAGGACATTAGTTTTGATGTCCACTGATACCAATTGTAGATCCAGCACCTCTGCCGCCTTTCTGTCCACTGAGTCAAATGATACAGTCTCCAGAATGGGAGGTCCTGTTGGAAACTTCATCTCGATCTCTGGATAAGTATCCAGGCTGCTACCTGATAACAATCCTGGCAATTCCTAAGGATTTTCTTCCACATCATCATCTGGAGCATAAAGTTTCAGGGGATCGGAGTTCGAACCAAACAGGTTGTGGATCTGCTACCTGTATTAACATAGCTGATCAAATGTCACGCTAGTCAAATACATTAGTGAACAATTTACTTACCTTCGGTAATGCCTTATTTGGTAGACAGTCTATCTAGCCGCAGATTCTTACCTTTGAATATCCCCAGGCATCAGACTGGTTCCGAAGATTTTCGAGCAGTACTCCTCTGTGCCCGGAAGGCGGTGTTGTTTGATTCCGCATGGAAGTAGTCGTGCCGCAAGTGATGTGCGCAGTACCTATATAGACACTACCTCGGAACGCTGACATCAGTTACTTTCGGGACTTTCCATGGAAGGAGCATTGAACAACGATGAGAACTGACCACTGGTTTGGAAAAGACTAAGGCCCTTAAAGGGGGTGTTCCTCATACCTGAACAGGTGTGTGCAGAGCAGGGAGGATGGGAACGTTGGTAAGGAATCTACGGCTAGATAGAGTCTGTACCAGATAAGGCATTACCAAAGGTAAGTAACTTGTTCATCTGACCCTCATACCTGAACAGGTGTTTGTAGAGCGGGGAGGATGGGAACATCGGTAAGGAATCTACGGCTAGAGTCTTTACCAGAAAGGCATTACCAAAGGTAAGTAACTTGTTCATCTGATAGAGACTTCTAGCAGCAGATTTCTTACCTTTGAATAAATATCCAAGCACTACCTCCCCAGAGGTGGGACTGGGAATCCGATCAAACTAGAAAGCCCTGCAGGACCGAACAAGCGAATTCCTCGTCACAACAGACCTGACTGTTCAGGCAGTAATGTCTTGTGAACATGTGCAGGCATGCCCACGTCGCTGCATGACACACATCCAGGAGAGGAAAACAGCAAGCTAATGCAGTGGTCGCAGCCTTTGCTCTTGTAGTGAGCCTGCAAGCCTTCAGGAAAAGACACACAATTGATGGTCGGAATGCAGAACAAATCAACACATTCACCCCCAGTCAAGAGATCTGGGTTAAATCCATCATTCTTTTGCTCACCATGCCACCACAGTTTAGACCTGGCCATATGCAAATCAGTCTTGACCCTGTGCCTCATGGGAACAGTCCAGCCCGAACTGCCAAGCCAGGTCCTCCCTGGACCGGAAACAAGCATCCTAGGACCGGTTTCGGGGTTTCACCCCTCTTCAGCCACGATAGCTTGAATCCAGTGGCACAGTGAGCCCGGGACCCACGTCTGGGCATACCCGGCGCACTTAGGGCGAGAAAGCAAAAGACACACAATTGATGGACGGAATGCAGAACAAATCAAAACATTCACCCCCAGTCAAGAGATCTGGGTTAAATCCATCATTCTTTTGCTCACCATGCCACCCCAGTTTAGACCTGGCCATATGCAAATCAGTCTTGACCCTGTGCCTCATGGGAACAGTCCAGCCCGAACTGCCAAGCCAGGTCCTCCCTGGACCGGAAACAAGCATCCTAGGACCGGTTTCGGGGTTTCACCCCTCTTCAGCCTGGATAGCTTGAATCCAGTGGCACAGTGAGCCCGGAACCCCCGTCTGGGCATACCCGGCGCACTTAGGGCGAGAAAGCAAAAGACACACAATTGATGGACGGAATGCAGAACAAATCAAAACATTCACCCCCAGTCAAGAGATCTGGGTTAAATCCATCATTATTTTGCTCACCATGCCACCCCAGTTTAGACCTGGCCATATGCAAATCAGTCTTGACCCTGTGCCTCATGGGAACAGTCCAGCCCGAACTGCCAAGCCAGGTCCTCCCTGGACCGGAAACAAGCATCCTAGGACCGGTTTCGGGGTTTCACCCCTCTTCAGCCCAGATCGCTGTACTGGGGTTAATGTATGACATTGTTCTGCATTCTGTCCATCAATTGTTGTTTTTGCTTTGTCACCCCGAGTGGGATGGGTATGCCCAGACGTGGGTCCCGTGCTCTCCATGCCACTGGAATCAAGCTATCCTGGCTGAAGAGGGGTGAAACCCGAAACCGGTCCTAGGATGCTTGTTTCCAGTCCAGGGAGAACCTGGCCTGGCAGTTCGGGCTGGACTGTTCCCAATGGGCACAGGGTCAAGACTGATTTGCATATGGCTGGGTTCAAACTGGAATGGCATGGTGAGCAAAAAAACAATGGATTTAGGCCCAGATCGCTGTACTGGGGTGAATGTATGACATTGTTCTGCATTCTGTCCATCAATTGTTGTTTTTGCATTGTCACCCCGAGTGGGACGGGATGCCCAGACGTGGGTCCCGTGCTCTCCATGCCACTGGAATCAAGCTATCCTGGCTGAAGAGGGGTGAAACCCCGAAACCGGTCCTAGGATGCTTGTTTCCAGTCCAGGAAGAACCTGGCCTGGCAGTTCGGGCTGGACTGTTCCCAATGGGCACAGGGTCAAGACTGATTTGCACATGGCTGGGTTCAAACTGGAATGGCATGGTAAGCAAAAAAACGATGGATTTAGGCCCAGATCACTGTACTGGGGTGAATGTATGACATTGTTCTGCATTCTGTCCATCAATTGTTGTTTTTGCATTGTCACCCCGAGTGGGACGGGTATGCCCAGACGTGGGTCCCGTGCTCTCCATGCCACTGGAATCAAGCTATCCTGGCTGAAGAGGGGTGAAACCCCGAAACCGGTCCTAGGATGCTTGTTTCCAGTCCAGGGAGAACCTGGCCTGGCAGTTCGGGCTGGACTGTTCCCAATGGGCACAGGGTCAAGACTGATTTGTATATGGCTGGGTTCAAACTGGAATGGCATGGTGAGCAAAAAGACGATGGATGTAGGCCCAGATCGCTGTACTGGGGAGAATGTATGACAATGTTCTGCATTCTGTCCATCAATTGTTATTTTTGCATTGTCACCCCGAGTGGGACGGGTATGCCCAGACGTGGGTCCCGTGCTCTCCATGCCACTGGAATCAAGCTATCCTGGCTGAAGAGGGTGAAACCCCGAAACCGGTCCTAGGATGCTTGTTTCCAGTCCAGGAGAACCTGGCCTGGCAGTTCGGGCTGGACTGTTCCCAATGGGCACAGGGTCAAGACTGATTTGCATATGGCTGGGTTCAAACTGGAATGGCATGGGGGGCAAAAAAACGATGGATTTAGGCCCAGCTCGCTGTACTGGGGTGAATGTATGACATTGTTCTGCATTCTGTCCATCAATTGTTGTTTTTGCAAGCCTTCAGGGGCTGTTTCTTGACCAGTGTATAGCAGATCTTAATACACAGGATAATCCATCGAGAGATTGTTGTTTTCTGTACTGCTTTCCCCTTTTATGCTACCACATAACCCACAAAGAATTATTCGTCCACCCAGAACTCTTTTGTGTGGTCAAGGTAGAATGAAAATGCTCTTTTTGGGTCCAGGCGGTGGAGTCTCTCCTCTTCTTTAGAGGGATGAGGAGAAACAAAGAAGGTAGGCAGAGTGATGTTCTGGCTTACATGGAAACGAGTGACAACCTTTTCTAGATAAGAGGCACATGTCCAGAGGACCATTTTGTCTGGGTAGAACGTGGTATAAGGAGGGTGTGGCAAGAGCGCGGGGAGTTCGCTGACCCCCTGGCCGATTTTATGGCCGTTTTGATGGTCAGCAGCCTAAGAGGACAATTATGTAGAGGCTCGAATGGAGCGCACATAAGAAACGTAAGGACCAGGTTGAGGTCCCACTGAGGCATAATAAAGGGTTTAGGTGGAAACATGTGTTGTACACCTTTAAGAAACCTAGCCACTACTGGTGTCTTAAAGAGAGAAGGTTGGTCCGGCAACTGCAAAAAAGCTGAGATGGCAGATAGGTAACCCTTAATTGTGCCCAAAGCAGAGCACTGCTGGGCCAAACACAGTGCAAGCAAGAGAACTTGTGATAGAAGTGCAGACAGGGCGTCGACATTGTGAGAGGCACACCATGATATAAACCTATCCCAATGGCAGGCGTACACCATCTTGGAGGGGCACCTGGCTGCCAGAATAACATCACAGACTTCAGGAGGAAGGTTGAAGGCTGTCAAGTGTTGCTGCTCAGTCTCCACACATAAACGTGTAGGGTGCACAGGTGCAGAACCCTGCCTTGTTGCTGCGACACAAGATCCTCCTGAAGAGGCAGCCTGATCGGAGGACCGATGGCCATGCTCAACAGCTCAAGATACCAGACTCTCTGTGCTCAATCCGTAGCCACTAGAACGACTTGGGCCAGGTCGTTCCTGAGGTTCTTGAGAAGCCTGGGCAGGAGTGGTATAGGCGGAAAGGCATACAGGAGGCTGGAGCTCGACTCAAGATGAAAAGCGTCCCGAGCAAAAGCTGCCTTGGAAACTCCAGTGCACAGAACAGCTGGCACTCTGTGTTCTCAGCAGAGGCAAACAGATCTAACCAAGGCACTCCCCACTGCTGAAAGAGACCTTGCACCACCTCAGGGTGGAGACGCCATTCGCGATCCACTAGGCATCTTTGGCTGAGTACGTCCACCCCGGCATTCAGAGTCTCCGCCAGGTGTTGAACCACCAGGTAAATGCCATGATGTTCCAGCCATGTCCATAGGCGCAGGGCCTCTTGACAAAGGGTCCACGACCCCACCCCACTCTAGTTGTTGCAGTACCGCATGGCGGTGGTGTTGTCCATGAACACCTCCACCAGCGTTCCCTTGATCAAAGGAAGAAAGGATTTTAATGTCAAGAGGATCTCCCGATGCTACAGCAGGTTTATGTGAGTCCTCTGAACTCCACCTCCCCCAGGTGGCCAACCCATCCCAGAAGTGGCGCATCTGTCACTACAATCAAGTCTGTTTGGAGAAGGGAGAGGGGTCTGCCACTGACCCAATCGTGGTTTGCCAGCCAGCACTGCAGATTCTTTGCAGTTCCATCAAGATCTGGACCATGTCGGAGAGACTCCCCTGAAGCTGCGCTCACTGGGCCTTCAGGTCCCGCTGCAGAGCCCGCATATGCCAGCAGGCATGTGTCACCAGCAGAATGCAGGAGGCCATGAAGCCCAACAGACTCAGAGTCAGGCTCACTGAAATCCAGAATAGAGGCTGAAACATCTGTATCATAGCCTGAATATCCTGGATTCGCCACTCTGAAGGATATGCCTGAAACAGTTCTGATGAAAGAGAGCGTCTGAGAGGGAGTCATGTATGACTTCGGCACTTTGATAGTGACCGCCAGTGAGTGCAGGAGGTTCACCGTAGTCTGAAGGTGGGAGACGACTGCCCGAGGCGATCCCACCTTCAATAACCATTCACCGAGGTAGGGCAAGACTGAAATCCCTGACCTCCACAGATGGGCTGCAAAACCGCCATCACCTTGGTGATCACTGAAGGGGCGCTGGTAAGGCCGAAGGGGTGCACAGCAAACTGAAAGTATTCATGGCCCACTGTGAACTGCAGATAACGACTGTGGGCCAGCAAGACGAGGATGTGGAAATAAGCGTCCTGTAAGTCCAACGCTAGCATCCAGTTTCCCGGATCCAGGGCAGACAACATGTGGGTGAACGTGAGCTTTTCAAAATTCTCCTTCAAGAAGAGGTTGAGAAGGTGCAGATCGATGATAAGATGGAGTCCTCCGTCCTTCTTGGGCACCAGAATGTAGCGGGAATAGCAATCACAACCTACTTCTGATGACGTCACCCTCTCTATGGCTCCCTTGGCCAAAAGAGCCTGCACTTCTTGACAAAGCAAGGAGAGACGGTCTTCCGTCAGCCAATCGTAAGTGGGTGGGATAGACGGAGGGAGTATCACAAAGGGGAAGGCATAGCCCCTTTGGACCATCTGTAGTACCCATCAGTTTGATGTTATGAAGTTATTGACCGCCAGTGGGGGAGGTGATGGTGTATCCTGCCTCCCACTGGGATCCCACGATGTTCTGAGGGCGGACTAAAGAGGCTTGGAAGCAGCGGCTGCTGGGGGGGTGGACTGACCTGACCGCTGGCCGCCTATCCCACGTGGGTGGTGGGACCCAAGCCCTCAGCCAGAAAGGCTGGGAAGCCTGTTGGCTGCGGTGGCTTGGAGGGCATAGGAGCAGCTGGAGACCGCTTCTGTGGTCACAAAAGGGACGGAAGGCGCAAAGAGGTGGATGAGGGGCCATAAATAACCCCAAGGATCTGGCCGTGTGTCAGTTGTCCTTGAAGCGCATGAGCACTGAATTCACCTTTTCACCAGTCATTTTCTTGGGTGACATCCTCACACAAGATGACGTTGACAAAAAGTCGAAAAAGTCAAGCCAAAAAGTGACTGAGTGGTACTTCAATCCAGATCAGCGCTATCTGGCGTGGAAAGAAAAGAACTGACGTCAGTGCACCGAGGTGGCGCCTATATAGCTACCGCGCACATCATTTCTGGCGCAGATGGCACTGACGTGGAACCGAACAACGCCACCTTCCAGCACGCATGGGTACTGCTTGAAAATCTGCTGGATCCAGTGTGACGCCTGGGGGTATTGAGAGGTAAGTAATCTGCGGCTAGAAGTCTCTATCATATTAATAACTTACTACTAACCAATGTGAAGAGAAGCAACCAGAGGTGGTTAAAGTTTGCAGCTACAAAAACCTATTTATTTTCTAATATAGGGTGTTAGAACCTTCGAAGCGCATCATAGCAGCATGCCTGTGATGGTATGCCCTATATGCACTATATTACTGCATAGAGTGCTAGACAGGCAAGAACACTAGTACGTTAGACGGACGGTAAGAAGACGTTACATTACAAATGAACAAACATATTCTGTAGGCAAAAAAGTCCTCTTTTAACCATTTTCCGTAAAGTATGCAAGTATCTCAGTAATTCAAACTTGGGTTGAAGAAAAAAGTAACTTGTTTTACAGTTTGCTCTATGGCTTGAATATGTGATTGGGTCTATGCGTACTATAGTGTAGTCTCACACCTGCACGTCTACAAACAGGGCGCTGCATCACTGCTGTGTTGAACCAGCAGGAGGCGCCACACTTTACACAAGACTTCCGGCTTGGGACTGACATGGCGGCAGCACCATTGCCGGTTAATGTCATTAAATATGAAAAATACTAGAATTCTTATTTTTCCACTCTTTTTGACTAGGAAATAGCTGAGATGTTCTTCACTCACTGGAAGGCCGAAGCAGGCAGTGACAAGGTGGCAGGAGAATGTGCAGCTGGAGTCTCAGAGCTAAAGTCTGACTGTCAGATACGGTCACTGAAGCTTGGCTTGTTTCTACCTGTCCTCACACTCGCTGCTCACTTTCACTCACCCCTGCCCTCTGCCTCCATCTGTGGAGGGCTCTACTGTTGCTGGGTGAACCCCCTTCTCTACTTCCCTTCCTTCATCTTTTAGGGGTCCTCCATATTGGTTTCTGAATGTTGTATACACCTCTATCTAAGCCCAACACTATCTCCTCCTCCTGTCTCTAGATACTTCTCCTTTAAGTTTCTCTGGCTACCTCAACTATCCCTCCTACTCACCACCTTCTACTTCTTTCTTTCTCTTCTCTCAAGATGCCCCTGCCTCTCTGTTCTTTATCTGTACTCCTCTTCTGTATTCACTTTACGTCTCTTTCCTTCTTTTCTATCTTTGACACCTTTTTCTTCCCTTTATCTGTCTCTTTAATCCTCCTTGTATTCCCCTCCTCTTTATATCTCTTCCTTTTCTCATCTATGTTCCCTACCATCCTATTCTCTTTAATTGCCTCTTTCCTTCTTCTCTCATATTCTCCCTGCCCTCCTCTTCTCTTTATTCCATTACGTCTTCTTTCCCATCCTCCCTGCCTTCCTCTTCTCATTATTCCTCTCCCTCTTTTCTCCCATCCTCCCTGCCTTGCTCTTCTCTTTATTCCTCTGTCCCTCTTTCTCTCCCATTCTCCCTGTCTTCCTCTTCTCTTTATTCCTGTTTTCCTCTTCTCTCCCATCCTCATCTGCCTTCCTCTTCTCTTTATTCCTCTCTCCCTCTTCTCTCCCATTCTTTGTGCCTTCCTCTTCTTTTTATTCCTCTCTCTTTCTCTCCCTTTCTTCCTGCCTTCCTCTTTATTTATTGCTCCCCCTCTTTTCTCCTACTCTCCCTATCCTCCTCTTCTCTTTATTTCCCTTCCCTCTCCTATCCTCCCTTCATTCCTCTTCTCTTTATTCCTTTCCATCTTCTCTCCCATTCTCCCTGCCTTCATCCTCTCTTTATATCCCCATCTTCTTTTCCATTCTCCCTGCCTTACTTTTCTCTTTATCTCTCTCCCTCTTTTCTCCCATTCTCCCTCTTCTCTTTTTTCCACTCTCCCAATTCGCTTCAATTCTCAGTTTCCTCTGCTCTTCATTCCTCTCTCCCTCTTTTCTCCCATTGCCCCTGCCTTCCTTTTCTCTTTCTTCCTCTCTCCCTCGTCCCTCCCATTCTCCCTGCCTTCCTCTTCTCTTTAGTCCTCTCTCTTTTCTCTCCCATTCTCCCTGCCTTCCTCCTTTCTTTATTCCTCTGTCTTCTCTACCATTCTCCCAGCCTTCCTCTTCTCTTTATTCCTTGCTCCTTCTAATCTGATATTTGCCCTGCCTTCCTCTTCTCTTTATTCCTCTCGTCTCCCATTCTCCCTGCCTTCATCTTCTCTTTACCTCTCTGCCCTTTCCCCCACACCCCCCTGCATTCCTCTTCTCTTCATTCCTCCCTCCATCTTCTCTCCCATTCTCCCTGGCTTCCTCTTCTCTTTATTCCTCTCTCCCTCTTCTCTTCCATTCTCCATGCCTTCCTCTTCTCTTTATTCCTCCATCCCTCTTCTCTTCAATTCTCCCTGCCTTCCTCTTCTCTTTTTCTCTCTTCCTCTTCTCTCCCATTCTCCATGCCTTCCTCTTGTCTTTATTCATCTACCACTCTCCTCTCCCATTCTTTCCTCTTCTCTTTATTCCTCCCTCCCTCTTCTCTCCCATTCTCCCTGCCTTCCTCTTCTCTTTTTCTCAGTCCCACTTTTCTCCAATTCTTCCTGTATCCCTCATCTCTTTATTACCCCCTTCCTCTTCTCTGTCATTGTCCCTGCCTTCCTCTTCTCTTTATTTCGCTCTCCCTCTTCTCTTCTATTCTCCCGGCCTTCCTCTTCTCTTTACTCCTCCCTCCCCCTTCGCTCCCATTGTCCATGTCTTCACTTCTGTATATTCCTCCCTCCCCCTTCTCTCCCATTCTCCCTGCCTTCCTCTTCTCTCTATTCCTCCCTCTTCTCTCCCATTCTCCCAGACTTCCTCTTCTCTTGATTTCTCTCTCCCTCTTAACTTCCATTCTCCCTGCCGCCCTCTTCTCTTTATTCCTTTCTCTCTT
Organism: Calotriton arnoldi; assembly: GCA_963921515.1. Classification (NCBI taxonomy): domain Eukaryota; kingdom Metazoa; phylum Chordata; class Amphibia; order Caudata; family Salamandridae; genus Calotriton; species Calotriton arnoldi. The sequence continues at coordinate 461,288 of CAWUFW010002084.1, read as the reverse complement.
CTCTGCCATCCTCTTAATCTCTCCCCCTCTTCTCTCCCAATCACCATGCCTTCCTCTTCTCTTTATACTTTTTTACCTCTTCTGTCCCATTCTCTCTGCCTTCCTCTTCTCTTTATTCCTCTCACCCTCTTTTTTCCCATATGCCCTGCCTTTTTCTTCTCTGTATTCCTCTCTCTTCTCTCCCTGCTTTCCTCTCCTCTTTATTACTCTCCCTCTTCTCTTTCATTCTGCTTGCCTTCATCTTCTTTATCTCTCTCCCTCTTCTCCCCCATCCCGCCTTCATTCCTCTTCTCTTCATTCCTCCCTCCCTCTTCTCTCCCATTCTCCCCTCCTTCCTCTTCTCTTTATTCATCTCCCTCTTCTCTTCCATCCTCCCCGCCTTCCTCTTCTCTTTAGTCATCTCCCTCTTCTCTCCCATTCTCCCTGCCTTCCTCTTCTCTTTAATCCTCTCTATTTTCTCTCCCATTCTCCCTGCCTTCCTCCTTTCTTTATTCCCCTCTGTCTTCTCTCCCATTCTCCCAGCCTTCCTATTCTCTTTATTCCTTGTTCCTTATAATCTGCTATTTGCCCTGCCTTCCTCTTCTCTTTATTCCTCTCGTCTCCCATTCTCCCTGCCTTCATCTTCTCTTTACCTCTCTCCCCTTTCTCTCCCATCCCCTCTGCATTCCTCTTCTCTTCATACTTCCCTACATTTTCTCTCCCATTCTCCCTGGCTTCCTCCGCTCTTTATTCCTCTCTCCCTCCTCTCTTCCATTCTCCCTGTCTTCCTCTTCTCTTTATTCCTCCGTCCCTCTTCTCTTCCATTCTCCCTGCCTTCCTCTTCTCTTTTTCTCTCTTCCTCTTCACTCCCATTCTCCATGCCTACCTCTTCAATTTATTCATCTCCCCCTCTTCTCTCCCATTCTTTCCTCTTTTCTTTATTCCTCCCTCCCTCTTCTCTCCCATTCCCCCAGCCTTCCTCTTCTCTTGATTTCTTTCTCCCTCTTACCTTCCATTCTCCCTGCCGTCCTCTTCTCTTTATCCCTCTCTCCCTCTTATCACCCATCCTCCCTGCCATCCTCTTTACTATTTCTCTCTTCTCTCCCAATCACCCTGCCTTCCTCTTCTCTTTATAATTTTTTTACCTCTTCTGTACCATTCTCTCTGCCTACCGCTTCTCTTTATTCCTCTCACCCTCTTTTCTCCATTTCCCCTGCTCTTTTCTTCTCTCTCTCTTCTCTCCCCTTCTCCCTGCCTTCCTCTTCTACTTATTCCTCTCCCTCTTCTCTCCCATTCTCCCTGCCTTCCTCTTCTATTTATTCCTCTACCTCTTCTCTTCCATTCTCCTTGCCTTCGTCTTCTCTTTATCTCTCTTCCTCTTCTCTGCCATCCCCCCTGCATTCCTCTTCTCTTCATTCCTCCCTCCCTGTTCTCTCCCATTCTCCCGCCTTCCTCTCATCTTTATTCATCTCCTTCTTCTCTTCCATCCTCCCTGCCGTCCTCTTCTCTTTATTCCTCTCTACCTCCTCCCCCATCCTCCCTGCCATCCTATTCTCTTTATTTCTCTCCCTCTTCTCTCCCAATTGCCCTGCCTTCCTCTTCTCTTTATTCCTCTCTCCCTCTTCTTTCCCATTTGTCGTGCCTTCTGCTTTTTTTTTTCCTCTTTCTCTTCTCTCCCATTGTCCCTGCCTTCCTATTCTCTTTATTACTATCTCCCTCTTCTCTCCCATTCTCCCTGTCTTCTTCTCTTTATCTCTCTCTCTCCTCTCCCATTCTTCGTGCCTTCCTCTTCTCTTTATCTATCCCTCTCTTCTCTCCCATTCTCACTGCCTTCCTCTTCCCTGTATTCTTATCTTTTTTCTCTCCCATTCTCCCTGCGTTCCTCTTCTCTTTATTCCTTTCTCCCTCTTCTCTTCCATTCTCCCTGCCTTCCTCTTCTCTTTATTTCTCCATCCCTCTTCTCTTCCATTCTCCCTGCCTTTCTATTCTCTTTATTCCTCTCTCTCTCTCATTCCTCCTGTCTTCCTCTTCTCTTTAGTCCTTTCTCTCTCTCTTCTCTCCGACTCTCCCTGCCGTCTTCTCATCTTTACTTCTCTCCTTCTTCTCTTTTTATTCCTTGTTCCTTCTTCTCTCCCATTTGCTCTGCCTTTCTATTCTCTTTATTCCTCTCTCTCTTCTCTCCCATTTGCCCTGTCTTTCTCTTCTCTTTATTCCTCTCTCTCTTCGCTCCCATTCTACCTGCCTTCATTGTCTCTTTATGGTACAAAAAGATTATGTCCCAGTGGAAATCAAATGAAACAAAAGATCGATAAAGCGTATTAATCAATAGCATCTGATCAAAGTCAAACACCACCATTTATTCCTTCCACCAATTGCTCTGCTTTAATTGAATCATAATATTTGAATAAATCAATACATATAATGGAAAACAAATCCTAAATGGATATATTCTTTAAAAACAGGTGCACAGAGGAGTGAGGTGATAGGTGTGTAGGAAGGATTGTGAAAAAGGACAGTGGTGCATACATATGTACATCAATAAGATAATTGTAAACTATCCCGACAGTGTTACTGTCCAATAATTAAATGTCAAGTCATAACACATTTACAGATAAACATTCTCTGTCACATATGTCTGATATAAAAATATAAAAGTGTCGACGTTTCGACCCCTAAACGGAACAGCCAATTTCACGCATTGTGGGCGGGGTCTTCATCATGACAAAGGGGAGGGTGGGGAGGGGTTTTGGCACCTACGGACAATGACATAAGGTTATTTAGGTGGTGCATGCATAAAACAGAAAAGATTTTTATATACAAATGTCATGATGATTTACCAGTAGAGGCAGCTCTATTGTTTTGGGCTGTATTTGAGAAAAGCTGGGCTCGTAGGCTGCTGTGAAAATGAAAATGCATGAAAATGTACTCATTGGCACTATCAGAGTACTTACGCACTTTCTTAATTGTTTAGTAAGCCCCTTTCAACAGGGGAATATTTTACATTGGTGCAGCAAGTGCAGTGGCACAGGGGCCACTGCACTTGTGCCACTGTAGGTGGCCCTGTGCCACTGAACCCTGATTATTTCTGAATTTCACAATTCAAACAGCAGCCGGGGGGCTCTTGTCCTTTCTTGCACTAAGGCCGGTGACACATTGGCTATGCCACTGCCTTGCACTCCCTTGAGCTCTGTCTGGTTTGTGAGTTGTGGTTAATGCAAATGAATGGTCTAGTATAGTGCCCCTATAAAAGATCACTGTATCAGTATTTACAGAGTGCGCAATTACCACAAAGGACTGTTTGAGCTAGAAAATGAGCCCCTGAATGTTTTTAATTTATTTGAGGTACAGATATATATATATATATATTTATTATCAAGAACTACGAACGATTAGCATTTTCTCTGTCTCTACTGACACTATGTCTGTAGTACACAGACCTAGAGAATGATGATGCACATGGACAACCGGACTCGCCTGATGTGTCCATATCCACACCTCATGTCACCTTCGACCCTATTTAACCTCTGCATGTGTCTTTGCTTGTTCTCCTGCCATTTGCAACACCGTCTTCAGTCCACACCGCCATCTTCAGCCTAGCACTGCATCTACATTATATACTGGCACCGCATCTATATTATATATCCTGAGACATTGCTAAATAAATACCCAGGGTCAGAAGTTGTCTGTGAGACTGCCACTAGATCTGGCTGCCGGCTGGAACCTCATAGACTGTGTTTAGGCCCCGATTCCAGAGGCGCACCGAGGACTCGGGCACGCCGCCAACATAACGGTTGTGCCGGTCCCCGGGATCTGCGGGCGGGAGGGCGGGGCCAGCGCAGGTGACGCATGGCATCCGTCCGCCCCCCTCGCAATCTCATTGGGCAGTAAGGGCGTGCCCCGGAAGCAGTTGAAATGCTTCCGGGGCAACGCAACGAAAAGGGGTCCTGGATCTAGCCAGGACCTGTTTATGCTGGGACGTGCTCTATAAAAGAGCAGCAGAGGGGCAGACCGGTCTATTTTACCGCCGCTCTGCTCCTGGATCAGCACTCCTCGCCAGACACGCGGAGGCTCCAGGAAGCCCCCGTTTTTCATTTTCTCTTTCATTTCCCCTGCAGGTAGCGCACAATTGGTGCAGCAGCCGGCTGGGGGCAGAGGTCGTGACTTTGTGGCTGGCAGGGGATCGTGTTGCCTTTTTCCCCTCCGTTTCTCTTCGTTTTGTCTTGGTTTCCAGTAGGTGCAAGAGCGTTTTGGGCAGGAAACAGCTGGGGCCCTTGTGAGAGCGCAATGGGGATTTTCGGTGGACTTCTGTGCATGCAGAGGATTTCTAAGGCTTTTCTGGACTTCCTGCACCCCTGGTGGACCGGCACTCTGCCACAGTTGGGAGCCACTCGGGTTTTGGAGCACTGCTCACCCGACCCACAGGATTAGCCTGAGGGAGTGGCTCTTGCTGTGGGGGTGTTTGTGGTCAACTGGGGAGGTGCGTAGAAGGTAAGGGTTTGGGCACAGTCCCAGACCAGGCAGCGAGTTGTGGTGCAGTTGTTAAAGAGAGCTTCATGAGAGGTAGGAGCTAGGGCAGACGGGTAAAAGGGTACCCTGTATTGGGCTTACTATTGGCAACTGCATTTGTGAGGAGTTAGAGGTTTTTTAATAAGGGATTTGATACAGATTTAGACCTAGTGATGGTGCCTAAGGCGAAGAGGGGACAGGTCCCATCTAGGATGGAGGAATGGATGGCGACAATGATGCGCACTATGAATGATTTAAATCAGACAGTGGCGGAGCTGCGCAGTAAGGTAGATGGGCAGGAGGACGGCGAGGACAGGCCCAGGCATTCGGGGGTGGCGCCCAGGGCAGCCTTCCCTCCGGTACCCCGGAGAACCAAACAGAAGCGTGGGAGTGGGGGGACTGTCCCAGGGGGGACAGGGCCGGTTGATACCGGCAGTACCGGTAGGCCCGGTACCAGTAGTCCCAGTCATCCCAGGACCATCGGTCCCTGTGCCGGTTTTCCCAGTCCTCCCCGTGCCTGTAGTCCCAGTTCCACCGAGAGGCGTGACACCAGGGGGAGTGTTTCCGCCGCCAGGGCAGCCTAGCGCGCCAGGGGATCCTGTTTTGAATGAGGCCCCGGCGCAGCCAGTGATACCCCTGGGCAGTACCCCTAATTTGGTTCTGGGTCAGCCAGATTTAGTGGCAAGCTTAGCAGCGGTGCTTCCACGGCTAGCTAAGGCAGGGACAGTGATTCCATTTGCGGGTTGTGGGGTACTGTCAGCGGAAGGGGATGCAGTAGAGAGCCAGGAACCTGGTAGCACAGGTTGAGAGAGCAAAACAGGTGGTGCCGCCACCAGTGGGGGGCCAGAATAGCGCAGGGAGCAACACAGGTGACTCAATACCCCCAAAGAAGGCAGCAGCGGCGGGACCAGAAGACGCTAAACTGCAAGCAGGCACGTCGGCAGGTACGGTTCAAGTGTTGCCAAGTTTAGGGTTGGGAGAACTGCGCTCAAATAGGGAGCGTCTGGCGAGACATATCGCGCAGGACGTAAAGGAACAAATCTGGAAGGGGGAATATGTGAATATTTTTTCTTTACTGATAGACAAGGATGAGAAGGAGGAGGCCAAAAAGCTAAGGGAATGGGCTCACCCAAGGGACTGGGTCAATTGGTCTACTAGGAAACGGGTTGAAGAAACATTAATCAACTGGATAAAAGCATTTTCAAACTTCCACGCGGTGATGGTAGAGAAATTCCCAGGGTTGACCACAGAGTTGGTGTGCTACCAAAACAGGATCACATGCGCACATGATGAGTATGGGGGAACATGTTGGAAGGATTATGACAAGGCTTTCAGACGGGTGAAGGCCTCTGACCCAGCACTCACATGGGACCAGGTGGATATGATTTTATGGTTAAAACACATGAATTATCAAAACAAGGACGCGCCGAAAGGGCAGTCCTTTCGGGCAGGGGCACCCCCAAGAGGCGGGGGGGCAACAAGAAGGGAGCGTGTTGGGACTTTAACAGAAAGACATGCACTAGGCCCAATGGAACATGTAAATTCAGACATTCCTGCTCTTTCTGTGGCTTATCCTCCCACCCAGAATCTAAATGTTTCTCGCTGGCTTTAGCAGACTGTTTGCGCAAAGAGAAAGTTACTTTGCATCAATCACAAAAAGTGGTGGGCATGCTGAACTTTGCTTTAAGGATCATCCCGATGGCCCACCCCTTCTCACGTTCCATAGCACAGGCAATGTCAGGGCTGAGAGAAAAGCATCGCCACACTCGGCTGTCCAGCGAGGTCAAGCAGGATATGCGGATTTGGATGGCGTTCCTGCGTGATTTCAATGGCGCAGTAGTATGGCCCAGCCCAGCCAGGTCCAGTCCGGAACTTGGTCTCATGACAGATGCTGCAGGGAGTGAGGGGTTTGGTGCCAACCTGGGTGCTCAATGGGCGGCAGCACACTGGCCCGCCTGGTGGGTTGACACGGGGGTAACCAATAACATTTCATTTCTGGAATTATTCCACATTCTGGTGGCAGTGACAATCTGGCCACACCAATTTCGCGATCAGTCCGTGGTTTTTTGGTCAGACAATATGGCGGTAGTGGAGTGCATCAACCAGCAGTCTGCCAAGTGTAAAATGATGCTTCACTTGCTAAAAGAAATTGTTTTGCAATGTATGAGATTGAATGTGTTGTTTAGAGCTAGGCATGTCCCAGGGATACTCAACCACGCGGCTGATGCATTGTCTAGTTTCAAGATGCAGGTTTTCAGGTCCCATCATCCGGAAGCAGCGGAATCCGGAAGCAGCGGAGTGTCCCACACCTTTTCCGGAGCGTCTGTGGCAGCTTGGTGCCCCAACCTACCAGACCTCGTGGCAGCTAGCTTAGCCCCCAGGACTAGGCGAGCCTATGAGGGCGCATTCAACGCATACTGCGCGTCATTGGGGCAGGACTGGGAAAGGACATGGCACAACCCAGCATCCGTCATATCATTCGTAAAGGAATTAAGGGATGGAGGGCGGTCGGTGGCATGCGCAAAGCGCCACATGACCGCAATAGCATTTTTTGCAAAGATGATGGGGCATAGGGATCCCACGGGCACATTCTTGGTTCAGAGGGCTCTGAAAGGGTGGCAACGCTTACAGGGTGCCTGACATTAGACACCCGATTTGCATTGAAGGGCTGTCAGCCATCATGGTTGCTTTGGGGGAAGTATGTAGTTCCAGCAGTGAGGCCCAGCTATTCAGATGCGCTTTTACCCTCGCCTTCTATGGCGCTTTCAGGGTCGGAGAATTGGTGGGGCGTAACAAAAAGGACTGGCAGGGTGGCATGCAATTTGCCCATGTTCAGCTGCAGGCCAGTTCAGTATCCTTATCAATCCCCAGATCAAAAATGGATCAAAATGGGAGGGGTGATCATGTTCTCCTGCGAAGAGCGCTGGGGAGCTCATGTTGTCCGGTGGGCAATCTAGAGGCTTATGTGGCCTGCAGGCCTCGTGGGACAGGGGGGCCTCTATTGATTCACCAGGACCGTACCCCCCTCACGAGGTTCCAATTTGGGAGGGCGGCAGGCCTAGACACATCCAAGTTTGGTACCCATTCTTTCAGGATTGGGGCAGCCACTGAAGCCACGGCTCGGGGACTGACTGGACAGGATGTTCAAAGAATAGGGCGTTGGTCTTCTGATTGTTACAAGCGCTATGTGCGGCTGCATTTGCTCTAGGTATCGCTTCTAACGTTTGGCCCTGTTTCATGTCTCTGCAGTTTCCACGTCCTGTCCCGCAGGAGGGGAACATGTCATCGCTCACCGGTCAACCGCGCCTCGCCCACTCCAGGTTCGCGCCGGGGGGCCGGGCCTCAGAAAAATCTGGATTATAGGCCATTCCTATGAGAACAGGTTGAAGCAACAATTTGTCGCAGGCAATTTTGCGGACAGGGCCCGTCCAACGGGTTGGGACATGTTAGTGCATGGTCAAGGGGGTTTGAGGTTGAATCAGTTCCGTAAGTTTGTTGGTTCTTTGTTGAATAGGTCCCCAGCGGCCCCCGCCACCATCATAATACATCTGGGAGGCAATGATTTGGTCCACATGGGTAGGAAGGGAGTGGTGGAGGCTCTAATCACTGAAGTGGGTTGGTTGGCTAAGCAGTGCCCTCAGGCGATCTTAGTATGGTCGCACATGATCCCGAGGTTCCAATGGTGGGCGGGACTTTGTCTGGGCCTTGAATCACTCCGTAAAGAGGATCAATAACAGGATCGATAGACTTTTCAGGACTCCAAAACTAGGGACAATTCCACATGGGTGTATCCGGGGTGAACGTTTCTTTTTACAGGACAGGGTTCACCTCTCTAAACTAGGTAATGGCTTATTCCTAGAGAATATGCTAGCTTGGATGGGGGGCGACACACAGGTCAAGGATGGGGGGGCCAGATAGTCGGTCAACTATACTGGCCTGTGGCGGTAAGGTCATGATTGCTAGGTCAAATTTTACATCTTTTAGTAGGCATCCCATTGTTTAACGGGGACGCCTGGGGGGGGGGTGGGACAGTGGTCCCTCATCACACTCGAGGGGGCGCTTCCAGCCGGTAGGCTGAAGGGCGCGGGGGTAGGAGGTTACGCCTCCGGTAGGCCGCTTGGGCCAACCCCTGCGCAGGCGCATTGGGCGCCAACGGAGTAACATCAGCCCCTGAGAGGTAGGATAGAAGGGCGTAGGGGGCGCCCGCGGAAAGGAATCTGGTGGGCACACGGGCCTCCTGCGCAAGGTCACTCCGGTAAAGGGGGACCTGGCAAGTAGTGGGGAACAGTCTTGACCTTGCACGTAGGCTCATCCAGGATACGCAGAAAACAAATTGTACATATTCCAGTTTTAGGTTAGGCATGCCTATGTATTAGACTCATGTTAAGGTTAGCCATAAAAATGTGTAAAATATCTGTATCTCAAATGTGATTGAATATGTTGGTGTTTTCTGCGTATATGAAACAATTCTTGTGATATGAATTTTATTAATGTTTTATCAATTTGTAATAAAAATACGGCCGAGGTTATACTACCCCTAATCCAAAGAGTTGTACCTGGATGTCTTATTACCGATGCCTCTTGGGAGAAGGAGTGGGGTCACTGGATCATTTCATGGGAGGGGACTCGGCAATACCAGGCCATATCCAGAGGCGCACCGAGGACTCGGGCACGCCGCCAATATGGCGGTTGTGCCGGTCCCCGGGATCTGCGGGGCGGGAGGGCGGGGCCAGCGCAGGTGACGCATGGCATCCGCCCGTCCCCCTCGCAATCTCATTGGGCAGTAAGGGCGTGCCCCGGAAGCAGTTGAAACGCTTCCGGGGCAACGCAACGAAAACGTGTCCTGGATCTAGCCAGGACCTGTTTATGCTGGTACGTGCTCTATAAAAGAGGAGCAGAGGGGCAGACCGGTCTATTTTACCGCCGCTCTGCCCCTGGATCAGCACACCTCGCCAGACACGCTTTTCATTTTCCCCACCCACCATCCCCTGAGGCAGCGAGTTTTCTTTAAGATATAGTCATGTCTGGCGTGTTTTAACGGCTTTTTTATTTATTTATTTTTTATTTTCAGTTTTTAGTTGTAGGTTGGTTGTCAATTACTAAAGAATGCATTCAGTATGTTTTATTTTGCAGGTTTTAATGTCAATCTTTACTTGTCGTATTTTATGTCTGAGTATCCTTGGTCTGCGGTAAGGTCATGATTGCTAGGTCAAATTTTACATCTTTTAGTAGGCATCCCATTGTTTAACGGGGACGCCTGGGGGGGGGGTGGGACAGTGGTACCTCATCACACTCCAGGGGGGCGCTTACAGCGGTAGGCTAAAGGGCGCTGGGGTAGGAGGTTACGCCTCCGGTAGGCCGCTTGGGCCAACCCCTGCGCAGGCGCATTGGGCGCCAACGGAGTAACATCAGCCCCTGAGAGGTAGGATGGAGGGGCGTAGGGGGCACCCGCGGAAAGGAATCTGGTGGGCACACATGCCTCCTGCACAAGGTCACTCCGGTAAAGGGGGACCTGGCAAGTAGTGGGGAACAGTCTTGACCTTGCACGTAGGCTCATTCAGGATACGCAGAAAACAAATTGTACATATTCCAGTTTTAGGTTAGGCATGGCTATGTATTAGACTCATGTTAAGGTTAGCCATAAAAATGTGTAAAATACATCGGCGGAGAGGCACACAGGTGACACAGCCCAGATGCACCGAGAGAACCCTCTCAAGTGACCCTCACTGATCTCATGGGATCTTACCCTACCTACTAAGGGAAGTTCTACTCCCTCCATATATCCGGGGGCACCGAAAACTTCGGGCCACTGTAGATATAACTTTCTTACTCTGTCCTGACGAAGCGCCCTGGATCTCCCCCTGAGACCACTAAAGCGCGAAACATGTTGACCAGAACATATGCCCACTAGGGACATATAGTTACTCAGCTACCAAGGGACATAATACCCCTTAAAGCAGCACCATACACTTTGTTTTAATAATGACAGAGGGATCACCTTAATAAAAATTAATCACTCTCCCTCCAGCCATTTTTTAATACACCTTCTAGGACTTCACTGCCACTTACACCCACGCACCCATACGGCTTCATCAAAGATCTCCGAAAGAGACCCTTCGGAGACCCGTAGGGCATTGCAGCGCCGGCCCGACAAGGAGCAAAAGCCCAGTGATGAAGCATGACATCCTTCGGGGTGTGTGAGGGCATCAAGATGAGGACACACTGCCCCCCACAATTAGAGTAGCACACGACGAGAGTACCTATTACTTCCCTTCTCTCTCTCTCTACTTAGGAACGGTGACTCCCTTTTGGTATAGGAGAAAATAGTTCAACATTCTACTTTGTGATGAATTCCTGTCCAATTTGAGCATATTTCCCCATTCCTTGGAGTCGGGTGGAATTGGATAATTGCTAATTAGTGCACCTACACTAATACTAATATGTGGGAGAACATTTTGCCCCCTAGTTGCAGAGATGGCATTTGTCTTTGCTCATGATGCTTTAAAGCTCTCAGTGTGTGGTACAGAGTGTCAAAGAAAACCTCAATAAATTATCTCATGCAAAGCAACTTCATTTTTTAATTGAAGCAGGCTGGGATTTATTTATGCTGTGATAAAAATATCAAAATGTGAATTCCAAAAAAAGAAAAAAGTAGTATGTGTGTTTAAATGTAATAATATAACAGAAGCCATGTAGTTTGTCTCTGCCATATCATTGGGTAAGAGATGAAATCTTAATGTGTTTGTAAGTTTAGTTCCACGTTTTCTCTTTGCTTTTAAAAATACCACATCAGTTTAACTGGGTGGTTTTTTTAAATACCCGTTTTCAAAAAGCCTATTCATGAAAAATTTGGAGATTGCAGAATGGTTGCACTATTTGTTATTATTCAGAGACATTGCCAGGAGATATATGCTGCTGTGGATGACATGTAGTTCCTCTCAAAACTTCTTTTAAAACAGCCAAGCTATCATTTAAACATTGGGTCACTAGAGTTGAAATCTTCCTTCTTTAAACCCCTTTATTTTCACTTGATCCACATTCAAGCTCACCTGAAGCCACTGACCTCAACATAGGTCTCTTGTCCAATCTTCTTTAGAGGAATGCGTTAGGAGTGGTTATCAAAAGGTAAGTAAATGGAAATGAATTCAAAAAGTGAGCAAAGCTTTACCCTATACAGTCTTTCACTGATCAGTGAGGGATCTTGGTTATAAAAGAAAGTACAATAAAAAGTAGCAGTAGCAAACACGTGGTCGCTATTTTGAGCATTGATGAGTAGTCATTCTAGGAAACAACATTCAAAGGTATGTCACACAATTACACACCACACAATTCCACAACAAACAATTCCAATCCAACACATCTCTCCCTTGCACTTCCACCAACCATGTCAACTCTCCCCCACACACCCACTGCCCCTCTCACCTCTCCCTCACACTGCCACTACCCCCTCTCGTCTCGCAATCCCACTGCCCCCTCTCATACTTCCCTCACACTTCCTATCTCCACTCTATACTGCCTGCTCACACATACTAAGCACAGTTTCTTTCCCGTGCCTCTTCAAGGTTTTCGTCCCTCAAACACACACTCTCCTCCTCTTCTTAGGGTGTCTTCTGTGTTCACAGGTCCTCCCTCTTTACGCGTTTGTGGCCTACTCTCCCCTTCTTTCTCGCACACTCTTTCTGCTCCTTTGTCTCTAGTTCATTCACCACTTCCTTCACAAACTACCTATCCCTCTCTATCTTCCTTTCTATCTATTCTGTGCAGCTCTCACCCCTATCTATTCACCATGCCACATAATTCAACTACACAAAAACACTCCACACAATTCCACAACTAAAAATTCCAATACAACCCACATAATTCCACTCCACACCACATACATCCACTACACTCCGAACCGAAACACATAGATAAAAGACATTGTCATTTACAACGCCAATAGCCCTAACTCTCCCAAATGCGAGAACTATTGCATTGCAAATGCTTGTTATTTATTTAACTACTGTGGCTTATGGCTCCACAGTCCTCGCCCACAGTCCTCGCCTCTCTTTTCCCACCCTTCCTCTCCTTAGTTCTCCTTGGTTTTCCATATCTCCCATCTAACTGTATCTGCCCCCTCCCTCTACTACACGCCTTTTTTCTATTTTTGCTTTTCGCTGAGCCTTTCTGTGTACTTGCTACTGGGTGTATTCTGACTGTGTGTGCTAATCTTTGTTTCTGTGTGTATTTTAAGTCGTTCTGTCACTGTGTCTATTCTCTCCTGTTTGTGTGCGCCTCTATTCTCTCTGCTCTTCCTCTGTGTCTGTCCCTCCGTGCCTCAGGCTGTCTGTCTCCTCTTTCTTGTATCTGCGTCTTTGTTTTTTTCCTTTACGTTCTTCTTCTCCTGCTTTTCCCTTTCCCGTTGGCCATTTGCCTTTGTCACCTCTGTTTCGCTGTATTTTTGTCTCCGTTTATTTGTCTTTTGGCTGTGTGTTTTTCTCGCACCTTCTTTCTACACGCCCGCTGTAACGTTCTTCTTCCTCTGTTAACCTGTCATCCATGCATCTTATTTGCCTGTGCTTTCGCCGGCTTCCTTTCAAATCATGTTCTATGTGTTGTCTGTTGCGTCATTCCTTTCCTTGTCTCTTCTGTCGGTCTTGTTGCGTCCGCCGTCTCTATCTGTGTCTTGTCTCCCTGTGTCTGTTACTGTGTGTTTGTCTTGTCTCACTGTGCCTGTTACTGTTTGTTTGCCTTGCTCTCTGTAACTCCCTCTGTGTGTCTAGTCTCCCTGTGTCTGTTAATGTTTGCTGTCTTGCTCCCTGTGCCTCCTACTGTGTGTTTTTCTTGATTTCTGTGTCTGCTACTGTTTGTCTTGCTCTCTGTGTCTGTTACTGTGTGTGTTTGTCTTTCTCCCTGTGCCGGTTACTGTGTGTGTTTGTCTTGCTCTCTCTGTTCTCCAACTTTCCTTTTTCCTGCCTCTTCTCTTCTGTTGTTCTTGGTTTGCCCGCCCCCTCTATCTGTGTCTTGTCTCCCTATGCCTGTTACTGTGTGGGCTTGTCTTGCTCACTGTGTCTCCCGTCTTTCCTTTCCTATTGCCTCTTCTATCGATCTTGGTTTGCCCCGCCCCTTCTTCTATGTGTCTCTTGTATCCCTGTACATATACCTTGTGTGTTTGTCTTATCTCCCTCTGCCTGTCACTGTGCGTGTTTGTCGTGTCTCATTGTGCGGTTACTGTATGTGTTTGTCTTGTCTCTCTTGTGTCTGTTACTATGTGGTGGTGTCTTGTCTCCCTGTGTCTGTTACTGTGAGTGTCTTACCCACTGTGCTGGTTGCTGTGTGTGTTTGTCTTGCTCTCTGTGTCTGTTCCTATATGGGTTTGTCTTGTCTTCCTGTGTCTGTTACTGTGAGTGTTTGTCTAGCTTCCTGTGCTTCTTGCTGTGTGCGTTTACCTTGCTCACTGTGTCTCCCGTCTTTTATTTGCCTGCCTCTTCTCTTCTGATGATTTTGGTTTAACCCACCCCTTCTATATGTGTCTTGTCTCTCTGTGCCTGTTACTGTGTGTGTTTGTCTTATCTCGCTGTGCCAGTTACTGAGTGTGTATGTCTTGATCTCTGTGTTTACTGCTATGTTCTTCTGTTGTTTCCCTCTGCCAATTCTAATTATTGTCTGGAGTGGCCCAGACACCACAGAACTCCCAGCCTATCAAAAGCTCTAACTCTTAACACACTCATTGAGAACTCAAACGTGGCTTGAGCACAGGTCAATGTCACCAACTTCAGCTCATTTTCGGCCCTTCAGGCGGGCCTAGACTTTGTATTCCTGCTTTGGGGGTGCCTGCTTCTCAAGATCAAAGCAATGGTTCTCTGCGGGAGAGGTTTCAGGCCTAAACCTCCTAGGCAAAGAATTACAAATTCAGAATCAATCAGTTCAAATTAAACAGATAATTCAATGCAGTATGTCATATCGCATTATAGGTGCTCCAAATACTATGCAGTGAAAGTGGAAGGTGACATTAGTGCAGATGTGCGTTGGTGCTATACAAAAATGTATACAGTAAATATGTACATTGGTCTCTAGGGGCTGATAAAATTAGTTACTCTTGGCAAAATTACAAATAAGAGTACATTCTGATTATTATGACTAATCATATCAGTCCACTAGTTCATCTGTCCACGTTTCAATCCCGTTAAAAGCAATCTATCAGGGTCATCATCAGGACAACAAGATTATGGTAGCAACCTGTAATGGAGAAGCGAGCCAAACTAATTAGCATACACCCTAATCTCACTGGGGGTAAATACAATATGTCATCGACTGAGGAAAACCTACCAGTGCAGGGAAATACTTCCACAATGAAGAGAATAAATCAAGGCAATGTTGTGCAATCTGTAAAGGATACAAACCCTTTGGGTCGAATACCACACGTATATACCTTGCACGATCCTGTGAATGGAAATCCAAAATGGGGTAACTCACTCAAACGCCTCTGGGGAGTTGGACTGAAAGCGGCTTATGGGTATGTGCAGGGCTTTAAGTGGGATTAAAAAACTGGGGGGTCTCTCAAAGGGGCGTGGCCAATGTAATTAAGGGCGTG
Organism: Calotriton arnoldi; assembly: GCA_963921515.1. NCBI lineage: Eukaryota > Metazoa > Chordata > Amphibia > Caudata > Salamandridae > Calotriton > Calotriton arnoldi. The sequence goes on along the minus strand of CAWUFW010002084.1, from coordinate 446,230 downwards.
GCTTAAAAACACGTACGCTAAAAATCTGTGCTTAGCATAGTGTGCCGCCCGACTTGTATTTTACTGTTTCTGTCATTGCATCCAGATATATGATACAACAAGTAATATCATACCTAAAACAAGTCACGACTATTGGCTTTGTCAATGGTTGTTAGTTGCATATGATAAATTAGCAGAAACTATGGCTTGTATATAATATTGAAAAAGCTTCAACTTAAAGCCCTGGTGACACCACGTCAATGTTGCTGCTCCTGAGTTTCCAAAAAGGGAAGGGAAATCCAGAGAGAAAATGACTCTGTTTAAAGGATTTCCCTTCCCCTACAACGCTCAGCTGGCATGACATCATGCAGAAACTTCTCCACTAGTGAGAAGTGTGCAGTGTGAGCATAGGTACATCGATGTGCCTGCTGGATTTCCTTTCCCCTACAACGCTCAGCTGGCATGACCTCATGCCGTAACTTCTTCACTAGTGAAAAACGAGCAGTATGAGCACGCGCACATCGATGTGCCTGCTGTCACTGCAGTCCGGAAAAAACGGAATGCCTGTGCCAGGGCACACAATAGAGCCCGATAGAGACCCGTTTCGAGGCCCCCTTTAAAAAACTGCCAGTGCTCAGTACCGGCGAGACCCGGCCCACTTAAAGCCCTGGGTATGCGTCAAAAACTGGAGGGAAATCAAAATCGGAAGGACAAGAGTGAACATCTCAAGTCATTAGGATTCAAAACCATGTGTATATGCATCTCACGATCATATGGACAAGCATCTCACAATCCTTACAGTACAAACCCAAATGGGGTAAATCACTCAAACACGTCTGCAGAGTTGGGCTGAACACGGTTTGGGGGTGTGCATCAAAACCGATGGGGAATCAAACCCGAAATGACGAGTGGGAACCTCTCAAGTCTCCAGTTGCACCCTGTTAGAACTGGGGGTCTCTAGTTGGCAGAGGTAGGTACCTTTGTCCAAATAGGGACCCTTGCTTCTAGTCAGGGTAAGGGGGATACACTACTAAAATAACCCCTGCTCACCCCCTTGGTAGCTTGGCACGAGCAGGCAGGCTTATCTCAGAGGCAGTGTGTAAAGCATTTGTGAACACATACAGTAACACAGTGACAACACTACAGATGGACACCACACAGGTTGTATTATAAAAATAAGTATTTTTATATAGACTTAACACAAGACCCAAAACGACAAAAATCCACAATACACTATGAAAAATATGACTGTCAATGGTAGAAAATAGTTCAGTCAATAAAGATGGTAAATGCGACACTCAACGTTCAATGTACCTTTGGATGTGTAACGCGATACAAACAAAAGAGTTGCAGGGAAGGGGATGCGTCGGTTCCTTACACGCAAGAACGGTGATGCGTCGGTTCCTTGCTCCGGGGGAGGTGATGCGTCGGTTCCCTACTGCTGCGTAGGGGACGGTGATGCGTCGGTTCCTTACCGGAGAGGAGGTGATGCGTCGGTTCTTCACCGTGTGGGGAGGTGATGCGTCGGTTTCTTACTGCGATTCTGTGGCGATGCGACCCGCAGCGCCGCGATGCGATGACGACCCGGTGCAATGAAACAAAATGGCGTCTTTCTCTCGATGCGACACTCAGGGGGCGATGCGTGCACGCCCGACAGCCGTGCGGCGACTCGGTGAATCTTCTGAGTTGCGACAGGCCCCGCGACACGCTTCTCCGATGATGCGACGGAGTCTGATGCGACGGCGACACTCTTCTCCTGTGATGCGAGGCGCTTCGGCGAGGCGATGGCGACAGCGGCCGCACGCTTTCTCGGCGATGCGACGACAGCGGCTGCAGCGGCGACACGCTTCTCCCTCTTGAGTCGCGCTTCCAGCTCCCAGCGACACGCAGTCTCTCAGAAGGCCCAACACAACAGCAGGCACTTCAAATTCCCAGCAAGGGAATTCAGGGGAGCTGGTTGGTGAAGTCTTGTGTCCCTGAGACTTCAGCAGGAGGCAAGCTCAATCTTCAAGCCCTTGGAGATGTTCTGCAAGATGATGAAAGTAGCACAAAGTTCCTTTCTCCTTTCTTTGGCAATAAGGCAGCCACTGCAGGCCAATCCCTCAAACAGCACACAGCATAGGGATAGTCTCCTCCTCCAGCTTCTCTGGTTCCTCTCCTCAGCAAAGGTTCGTCTTGTTTGTTCCAGAAGTGATCTAAAATCATGGGGTCAGGGCCCCAGTATTTATACCCATAAATCCTTTGTCCTCTGAAGGCAAAGGGTCCTGTACCTAGTCCAAACCAGTTCTGGGTGCATTCTGCCAGTGCACACCTTCTCTCTTTGTCAGTGTGGGCCAGGGTCATCAGACACACCACAGGAGGTGGAGCCAGCATTGTGGAAGGCAGGGACAGCCCTATTCAGACCCAGGTGCCACTCCTCCCACCACTCTACATGTAGATAGGTCTATTCAGCCCTGTGCTGACTCACCCTGTCTCCTGGAGCCCCCCCAGCCCCTGTCACTCACAAACCCAGACACACAATACACAAGCTAGCAGAGGCAGGCTGGATGGTTTAGGCAAGAAAATACCTACTTTCTAAAAGTGGTATTTTCAAACACAGAATGTTAAAACCAACTTCACTAAAAGATGTATTTTATCATTCTGAGTTCAGGCATACTAAATTAGTTTTTCTACCATGTTCCCTGGGTCAGTTAGGATTATAAGATGTTATAATCAAACTGCCCATTCTGGCCTATGGGGACAGGTAGCCTTGCAATAGTGAAAAACTAAATTGGCTGTAATTCACTATCAGGACATGCCACACATACCAGAGCATGTCCTACCTTACACATACAATGCACCCTGCCCTAGGGCCTACCTTAGGGGTGACTAATATGCAGGAAAGGGAAGGTTTGGGGACTGGTAAGTGGGTGCACTTACCAAGTCGACATGGCAGTACCAGACTGCACACAGGCTCTGCAATGGCAGGCCTGAGACACACTTTACAAGCTGCTCCTGTGGGTGGCACAACCAGTGCTGCAAGCCCACCAGCAGCATTTGACTCACAGGCCCTGGGCACAAACAGTGCACAGTACTAGGGTCTGACAGTGAATCAAATAGGCCAATCATGGAGTCACTAATCCATACATCAATTTATAACAGGAGGAAGGCAAAAAGTTCAGGGATGACCCTGCAAAAAGGGCCAAGTCCAACACAACCCCCTTCCAGCCAAAACGAACGGTAGACCAATCACTACCGTGATGGGCTTCCCTGCTTTGGGCGTTAGAACCTGGACCCTGGCCCGCAACAGCAGGGGCATATTCCAGTTCTACGCCAATCTGAACCTATCTGGATCCCTCTGTCCAAACTCTCAGGGCCCACTAAGCTAACCCATGGGGAACCCTTCTCCTCACCTGTGGACACCATCTGAGCAGCACCCAACCGTAGCTTGCTCACAGGTGTATCCCAACAGACAGACAGTAAGCCACAGTGGCCACTGACAGTGGTCAGTGATGAGACCCAGGCCTTATGCCTCTCAGGGCTCTCAAACCTCTGTGGCGTCAGAGAGCGGGGGGAAGTAGCCCCAGGTGCCTGGCACCCTTTGTCCACTCTCCCTCCTGTCAGGTCAGGTATTATATCCTGACACTGACCCACCAGCCCCGGGCCTGTACCCGGCAGCTGGACCGGAGACTGGGGTGGGCTTTCCCACACCCCGTCCTCCTCCTCGGGGCTCTGCACCCTCCCACCTGGAGCGGTACCCCCTTCCAGAATTGTCAGGGCACCTGTGGCAGGCGTCCTGCACAATTCGCCCACCAGTTCAGGGGTTCTATCCTGTAACTGGGATCCTAGCATAGGGTCTGTACCCTTAGACTGGGCAGAGGTCAGGGGTGAGGCTGTCCTCTCCCCACCCCCCTTACTGGGGCCCTGCACCCTCCCACCTGGAGCGGTGCCCCCAGAAGACAAACTGGTAGGGGCACTGTTAGCAGCTGCCCCTTCCTCCAGGTCAGGGGGAACACCCTGAACCTGGCCCTCCAACCCAGGGTCTGTACCCTCAGGCTGGACCTGTGCCTGGCAACCCAGGACTTCCGGGAGGGTACACCAACCCCCCAAGGGAAACACACTCCTCTAGAGTTGTGTAAGAATCTGCCTGGCGCACCAGGACTTCCTGGGGAGCACGCATGCCCCCCCAGAGGGTAACACATCTCTCATGTGTTGTGTGACAGTCTGCCTGGCGCTAATCTCCCGACCTCTGTCCACCTGACAGTGCGTGAAGACCCCCCAAAACAGAAGTGGTGTCACCATGGTCACTCCTAGGAGGCTCAGCCCTTCTGGCTGGCCCCTGACCCACGGGCTCTCCCACTGGGGAACACATCCCCCTCTCACCCATCAATCTGGACTTCTGCACCCTCTCAACTGGAGCGGCACCACCAGACACCAGAACCACTGGAGCTCCTTTTACAGACGCTCCAGGTTCTCTAGACCCTGGAAGATCCCCCTCAAATGGCCTACCAGTACAGTCTAGGCCCCCAACCTGGTGTTCCCTTAAGGAACCCTCCAGGCCCTGAGACTGGGTTTCGGGCACCTTGGGACACGCAGTCCCAATCAATCAATCAATCAATCAATCAATCACGGCATTTATAGAGCGCGCTACTCACCCGGGAGGGTCTCAAGGCGCTGGGGGAGGGGGTAAGTTACTGCTCGAACAGCCAGGTCTTGAGCTGCTTCCTGAAGGAGAGATGGTCCTGGGTTCGCCGAAGGTGAGTGGGGAGGAGTTCCAGGTCTTGGCTGCCAGGTAGGAGAAGGATCTTCCTCCGGCGGTGGTTCTGCGGATGCGTGGTACGGTGGCGAGGGCGTGGCTGGTTGATCGTAGCTGGCGTGTGGGCGTGTAGAAGGTCATGCGGTCGTTGAGGTACTTTGGGCCCAGGTCGTGGAGGGCCTTGTGTGCGTGGGTGAGGAGTCTGAACGTGATTCTCTTGCTGACGGGGTGCCAGTGCAGGTCTTTCAGGTGTCCGGTGATGTGGCTGTGTCGGGGGATGTCCAGGATGAGTCGTGCGGAGGCGTTCTGGATGCGCTGGAGTCTCTTTTGAAGTCCCACACTCACTCCTTCTCCGCAGAGACAGGACGTGAGCCCCTACACCCCTCCCACTACACTGGGACCTAGCTGGGCTACACTGAACCTCTCCCACCACTCTGGGTTGGAAGACACATGAGCCACTCCTCTTAGGGTCACTCCCCAATGCCTCTTCAGACCCTCTGGAATCCACCAAAAGGTCTGCCTCCATTGTGAGCTCCCTGGGGTCAGAGAACTCACACTCCACCAGGTGTTGGCATAGCTCTGGAAAATAGGGACTTACAATATGCTCTCCCTCAATTGGATCACACAGTCCCACCAAACTATCCTTCACCTCACCATCCAGTGCCTTGCACACGTACCCCACACCACTCTCCTGAGACTGGCAAGACAGTATCTGACTGCCTCTGTCACTCAACCCACACTCTTCTGGGCGGTCTCCACACTCACACACCAGGACTTCCACCATGGGGGAACCCCTCTCCCTGCACCTCCCATCTAGAGTCAGTAGAGTGTCCCTCCCACCACTAGGACTATGAACCCCTGTGCCAGTTCCCCAATCCACCTCAGGGACACCTCGCACCACTGGAGCTACCTCATATCCTTGAACCTCCTGGTGTATATTAACCCCCTCCTTCAAGTCAGGCGCCACATCTCTGGGTGTGTGTACTGCTCCCCCAGCACTAGATAACTCAATTTTGCTGCCACCATCTGAACTGGACTCCACCTCCAACCCAGTCAAGCTCACTTCCTGAGCTACACAAATTTCTTCTTCTTGGGTTAAGGCCCTCTTGGCCTCCGCCCTCTCGAGCTCCTCGTCAACTTCTCTCAGCCTCTGCTCACAAGCCAGAAGCCAGCTATCTTTTTCTGTTTCTCCCTCACTTTCAGAGAATTCCTCCTCCTCAGACTCAACTGGTAGTGTTGCCTTCCAGCGGGGTAACTCATAATGAAATAGGGATGCCTCTAGATCCTCCCTGGACCTTCTCCTCACAGGCAGCCCCCATTCCTTGCAAAACACACGTAGCTCCTTCATTGTGTAGATGAACATGTGCCAGAAGTTAAGTTCCATTTTGCAACAACTAACCAGAGTCCTAGTATCAAAAATACTTCCAGGAGGACACCAGAAAACAGAAAAAACAGTATGTGGTTGCGTTTGGTCTGCACTCACTAGTAGTGTACACAAATTACTGTATATGAGTCACAAATGCAAGTCCAGAATCCTCACCGCTGACCACCAATGTTAGAACTGGGGGTCTCTAGTTGGCAGAGGTAGGTACCTTTGTCCAAATAGGGACCCTTGCTTCTAGTCAGGGTAAGGGGGATACACTACTAAAATAACCCCTGCTCACCCCCTTGGTAGCTTGGCACGAGCAGGCAGGCTTATCTCAGAGGCAGTGTGTAAAGCATTTGTGAACACATACAGTAACACAGTGACAACACTACAGATGGACACCACACAGGTTGTATTATAAAAATAAGTATTTTTATATAGACTTAACACAAGACCCAAAACGACAAAAATCCACAATACACTATGAAAAATATGACTGTCAATGGTAGAAAATAGTTCAGTTCAATAAAGATGGTAAATGCGACACTCAACGTTCAATGTACCTTTGAATGCGTAACGCGATACAAACAAAAGAGTTGCAGGGAAGGTGATGCGTCGGTTCCTTACACGTAAGAACGGTGATGCGTCGGTTCCTTGCTCCGGGGAAGGTGATGCGTCAGTTCCCTACTGCTGCGTAGGGGATGGTGATGCGTCGGTTCCTTACCGGAGAGGAGGTGATGCGTCGGTTCTTCACCGCGTGGGGAGGTGATGCGTCGGTTTCTTACTGCGCTTCTGTGGCGATGCGACCCGCAGCGCCGCGATGACGACCCGGTGCAATGAAACAAAATGGCGTCTTCCTCTCGATGCGACACTCAGGGGGCGATGCGTGCACGCCCGATGGCCGTGCGGCGACTCAGTGAATCTTCTGAGCCACGACAGGCCCTGCGACACGCTTCTCCGATGATGCGACGGCATCTGATGCGACAGCGGCAGTGGTGGCACGCTTTCTCGGCGATGCGACGACAGCGGCGACACCCTTCTCCCTCTTGAGTCGCGCTTCCAGCTCCCAGCGACACACAGTCTCTCAGAAGGCCCAACACAACAGCAGGCACTTCAAATTCCCAGCAAGGGAATTCAGGGGAGCTGGTTGGTGAAGTCTTGTGTCCCTGAGACTTCAGCAGGAGGCAAGCTCAATCTTCAAGCCCTTGGGGATGTTCTGCAGGATGATGAAAGTAGCACAAAGTTCCTTTCTCCTTTCTTTGGCAATCAGGCAACCACTGCAGGCCAATCCCTCAAACAGCACACAGCATAGGGATAGTCTCCTCCTTCAGCTTCTCTGGTTCCTCTCCTCAGCAAAGGTTCATCTTGTTTCTTCCAGAAGTGATCTAAAATCTTGGAATCAGGGCCCCAGTATTTATACCCATAAATCCTTTGTCCTCTGAAGGCAGAGGGTCCTGTACCTAGTCCAAACCAGTTCTGGGTGCATTCTGCCAGTGCACACCTTCTCTCTTTGTCAGTGTGGGCCAGGGTCCTCAGACACACCACAGGAGGTGGAGCCAGCATTGTGGAAGGCAGGCACAGCCCTATTCAGACCCAGGTGCCACTCCTCCCACCACTCTACATGTAGATAGGTCTATTCAGCCCTGTGCTGACTCACCCTGTCTCCTGGAGCCCCCCCAGCCCCTGTCACTCACAAACCCAGACACACAATACACAAGCTAGCAGAGGCAGGCTGGATGGTTTAGGCAAGAAAATACCTACTTTCTAAAAGTGGTATTTTCAAACACAGAATGTTAAAACCAACTTCACTAAAAGATGTATTTTATCATTCTGAGTTCAGGCATACTAAATTAGTTTTTCTACCATGTTCCCTGGGTCAGTTAGGATTATAAGATGTTATAATCAAACTGCCCATTCTGGCCTATGGGGACAGGTAGCCTTGCAATAGTGAAATACGAAATTGGCTGTAATTCACTATCAGGACATGCCACACATACCAGAGCATGTCCTACCTTACACATACAATGCACCCTGCCCTAGGGCCTACCTTAGGGGTGACTAATATGCAGGAAAGGGAAGGTTTGGGGACTGGTAAGTGGGTGCACTTACCAAGTCGACATGGCAGTACCAGACTGCACACAGGCTCTGCAATGGCAGGCCTGAGACACACTTTACAAGCTGCTCCTGTGGGTGGCACAACCAGTGCTGCAAGCCCACCAGCAGCATTTGACTCACAGGCCCTGGGCACAAACAGTGCACAGTACTAGGGTCTGACAGTAAATCAAATAGGCCAATCATGGAGTCACTAATCCATACATCAATTTATAACAGAGAGCATATGCACTTTAGCACTGATCAGCAGTGGTAAAGTGCCCAGAGTCATAAAACCAACAAAAACAGGTCAGAAAAAGTACAGGAGGAAGGCAAAAAGTTCAGGGATGACCCTGCACAAAGGGCCAAGTCCAACACACCCCAATACTGTGTGGGGGATACCATAGAATCCTATATATCTCTGGCTCAAAAACAAGCATAATGCCAAATTAATGACTTTTACCAGGCACTAGAGACCAATGTACATATTTACTGTATACATTTTTGTACAGCACCAACACATATCTTCTTCACTGATGTCGCCTTCCACTTTCACTGTGTTAATTTGGAGCACCTGTAATGCGATATGATATACTGAATTAAATTCTCTGTTTAATTTCAAGTGATTGATTCTGAATTGTAATTCTTTGCCTAAGAGCTTTAGGCCTGAAACCTCTCCCGCAGGGAACCATTGTTCTGCTTTTGCATTCACTTGCCCAGGTTCCCAGGGTTGCCCCATAATAGTTTGTGATGCTTCTCGATTAACATAATCTGCAAACACCTAGATGTTATTTACTTGGGGCTGATGCAAACTTGCTCTGTGTAACATAAACATGATTTTTCCAATATTCCCTTACACATAAAATGTTGTTCAGGTTGGGGAATGCTACATGCAATGATCTGGCTGTCCCCCTGTTGTAATAATGCCACTGATCATGTAGTGTGCCTGTGTTTTTTCCTGCGATCATAGCTTTTTAGTAAAAAGTAGAAGTGCAGGGACTCACTGTCCAGAGCACCCATCTGCTCCTGAGGAGTGCCAGTGCTCGCAGCAGTGCTGAGAAGTGTTTCAAATGTAAGAAGAGAGGGGACTCACTGTCCAGAGCACCCGTCTGCTCCTGAGAAGTGCCAGTGCTCGCAGCAGTGCTGAGAAGTGCTTCAAATGTAAGATGTGTGGGGACTCCCTGTCCAGAGCACCTTTCTGCTCCTGAGACGTGCCGGTGCTCGCAGCAGAGCTGAGAAGTGCTTCAAATGTAAGAAGTGGTGTAAGAAGTGCAGTGACTCACTGTCCAGAGCACCTCTCTGCTCCTGATAAGTGCCAGTGCTCGCAGCAGTGCTGAGAAGTGCTTCAAATATAAGAAGTGCTGGGACTCACTGTCCAGACCACCTGTCTGCTCCTGAAAAGGGCCAGTGCCCGCAGCAGTGCTGAGAACTGCTTCAAATGTAAGAAGTGCAGGGACCCACTGTCCACAGCACCGTCTGCTCATGAGAAGTGCCGGTGCTACAGAAAGCAGTGCTGCGAAGTGCTTCAAATGTAAGAAGTGCAGGGACTCACTGTCCAGAGCACCTATCTGCTCCTGAGAAGTGCCGGTGCTCGCCGCAGTGCTGAGTAGTGCTTCAAATGTAAGAAGTGCGGGAACTTACTGTCCAGAGCACCTGTCTTCTCCTGAGAAGAGCTGGAACTACAGCAATGCTGAGAAGTGCTTCAAATGTAAGAAGTGCAGGGACTCACTGTCCAGAGCACCTGTCTGCTCCTGAGAAGAGCTGGTGCTACAGCAGCACTGAGAAGGCTTCATATGTAAGAAGTGCAGGGACTCACTGTCCAGAGCCCCCCTCTGCTCCTGAAAAGTGCCTGTGCTCGCAGCAGTGCTGAGAAGTGCTTCAAATGTAAGAAGTGCAGGGACTCACTGTCCAGAGCACCTGTCTGCTCCTGAGAAGTGCTGGTGCTACAGCAGTACTGAGAAGTGCTTCATATGTAAGAAGTGCAGGGACTCACTGTCCAGAGCACCTGCTGCTCCTGAGACGTGCCAGTGCTCGCAGCAGTGCTGAGAAGTGTTTCAAACGTAAAAAGTTCAGGCACTCACTGTCCAGAGCATCTGTCTGCTCCTGAGAACTGTCGGTGCTACAGCAGTGCTGAGACGTGATTCAAACGTAAGAAGTACAGGGACTCAATTTCCAGAGCACTCGTGTGCTCCTGAGAAGTGCCGATGCTACAGCAGTGCGGAGAGGTGCTTCATATGTAAGAAGTGTAGGGATTTACTGTACATAGCACCAGTCTGCTCCTGAGAAGTGCCGGTGCTGCTCACTGTCCATAGCACATGTCTGCTCCTGAGCAGTGTATGTGCTTGCAGCAGTGCTGAGAAGTGTTTCCAATGTAAGATGTGCGGGGACTCTCTGTCCAGAGCACCTCTCTGCTCCTGAGAAGTGCCTGTGCTCGCTTCAAACGAAAGCATTAACGCAATACCCGTGACTGCTTCTGACATCCCATGTAGAGATCCTCGGTGCATTACCCCTACTTTTCTTTGTACTATATTGTATTTTCTGTTCAGTGCTTCGACACACTTATAGTTTGATCCGCGCTATAGGAGACCATTGACCTTTCTGTGTGCTGCCCTCTTCGTTACAGATGTTCTGTCTTCTGCCCTTCTTTTTCCTGCTTCCCGTGTCTCTCTTTCTCTGTGCCCGTCGCTGTTTTACTTTTTGCTTGTCCATCAGCTTGTTCCTTTCTTTTTGGTGTATATTGTATGCTCCATTTACCAATGTTCATGTCTGTTACCTGTGTGTCTCGGTTTCCCTGGTTTTCTCTCTACCTCCTCTGTCTTTCCTCTTTATTGATGTGGTCTCTGTCGCACCAGTCTTCCCTTTTCCTCATTCTTTGGGTTTCGCTGAGTTTAGCTAACACCCTTGGGCAGTTTGTCTTCTTTCTATGTTTTTTCTCTGTACATCCCTTTCCGTTTGTTGGGAACCTATCACCAGTGTTTTTCTATTTAGCTCTCTGATTGAGTATTTGGCTGTCTCGCGGAGTGTCTTTCTCCTTTCAGGGTGTTTTGTTCTCCCTTTTGTGTTCCTCCTCCTTCTCGTTGCCGTCTGTTACCTCTGTGTCTTTTTGCTGTGTTTTTTCTTTCTTCATTCTTCATCTAGCTCGATGTTTCTCCTTTTCTTTCTCCTTCCTCTAATTTTGTGATAAAAAAGGACAGCATCCTCGTTCTTATTTTTATTTCTGTCACGCGTGTCGATTTCGCTGTGTGTTTTCTATATTTGTGTTTCCGGCTGCATCACTGTGAGTTTTTGTTACGTTTTTCATTTTCGTGTTTATCATCTTTCTCTCTACCTCTCCCTTACTTTAAACGCGTATTTATCCTTCTTAATCTCTGCCCCCTGCGTTTTTTGTTTCGCTGTATTTTTCCTGTTTGTCTCGCCCTGTCTTTCGACTTCGTTCTCACTCTTTCTCTCGTGTTTTAATATTTCGTGTTCTTTGTCACCAGTGTTTTCTGTTCACCAGTATTATTTCTTTTTGTCTCGCTGCTTTTCCTCTTCTTTCTCTCTGTGTCATGTTTCACCTTTTTTTTCTTTGACACCTGTGCGTCTCTGTTTCGCTGTATTTTTTCGCTCCTGTGCCTCACTGTGTGTATTTCCCCTTGTAGCTCTCTCTTTCTCTTGTGTTCACCTTGTTGTCTTTGTCATCTGTGTCACCGTTTCGCTGTATTTTTTCGCGTTCTTTGCCTCACTGTGTGTATTTCTCCTTCTAGCGCTTCCTTTCTCGTGTTCCCCGTGTTGTCTTTGTCATCTGTGTGTCTCTGTTTCGCTGTATTTTTTCTCTTTCTTTGCCTCAGTGTGCATTTCCCCTTTGAGCTCGCTCTTTCTCTTGTGTTCATCTTGTTGTCTTTGTCATCTGTCCCGGTTTCGCTGTTTTTTCTCTTTCTGTATCTGTCGTACTGTATATTTCCTGTTTCTCTCTCCTGTTATCGTGATTCGACTTTCTTGTTGTTTGTCTCTGTAACCTGTTTCTGTTGTGGTGTGTTTTTGTCCCAGTTTCTGTCTATCGTGTTTGTTCGTGGTCTCTGTCGCCTGTTTCTCTCTGATTCGCATTGTTTTTTCTGCTTCTTTGTCTTGTTATAACATTCCCCTTGGTTTCCTCCCCTCCCTTGCGTTGTCTTGTTTCTTGGTGTGTTTTGCTCCTTCCCCTTGTTTTGTGGGCTGCTCTCCACGGGAAGGAGAGCTGGATGGGAGAGATGTGGTTAAGAAACGGTGGCGTTAATCCTGCAGACAGGATGAACGATAGCAAGGAGTCTGAGGAGATGTTGGGGGAGAAAGAAATCAGAAATCTTATTTATTATGTTTTATGGTCTTGTTTGCTGGGTCCACAATCACACGTGAAGCTCTGTCGCCTAATGAAAGTGGCAGGCTTGTCTGTGCAAGTGTGTCTGATTGACAGCCCTGCAGATTGCTAGCCACAGGAAGCTACTGGCTCTAAGCAGTGGGGTGAGAAAAGCCTGGGCGGGGGGCACTTATTTTATTTTTTTGTCGGGCAGACATTTGGGAAATGACCACTGCAAATTTAATCACAGCAAGGGGGCGGGGAGCGAGCGGCAGCTCTGCAGACAGCAGGGCCATGTTTTATGGATGGGCTCTCAACCACCGGCATGGCAAGCTTTCCTGTCCTGTGCCGTCCACTGCCCTCCCCTCCCCGTGACTAAACTCTGTCCATGTATCTGTGCATTGCACTCTGCCCGGCACACCATCCTTATAACCCGTGCATTGCATTCCGTCCATGCATCTGTTCATTGCACCCTGCTCGGCACTCTCTCCGTATGTCCTGTGCATTGCACTCTTTCCATGCACCTGTGCATTGCATCCTGACCGGCACTCTATCCATATGTCCTGTGCATTGCACTCTGTCCATGCACCTGTGCATTGCATCCTGCCCAGCACTCTATCCATATGTTCGGTGCATTTCCTAAGGCGTCGCCGGGAACTCGAGCATGCCGCACATATGGCGTTGTGGCGGTCCCCGAGGCGAGACGCATTTCCTGCGGGGGCGGGTCGGAAAGGCGGTAACGCGATCGGCGCCCGCCCCCCGCGGGCAGTGATTGGTTCAACAGTCGCGTGCCCCGGAAATGCAAGAAGCACTTCCGGGGCACGGTAGGAAGAACAGGTCCCGGAAACTGCCGGGATCTGTTCCAACTAGATTCGAGGGGAAAAGCCCCTTAAAAACGAGCGCGGAGCGGCGGTAAGGTCTTTTCCTAGCTGCTCCGCCCTGGGGAAGACCTGCAGGCCTCCGTCCAGGCGGCGGAGGTCTTCTTAACTGCACCTTTTTGTTTTTCCCACCCACCATCCCCATGTTTCATGTGGTGCTTTGTATAACGATTTCTTTTACAGGTGTGAACTTTGTTGGTTTTTCTTTTCAGGTAATACAATGTTGTGCTAAGGGTGACGTCAATTTTTGCTTGTCGTGTTTTATGTTTGAGTATCCTTGGTCTGCGGTAAGGTTATGATTGGTCGGTCAAATTTTCCATCTCTTAGTAGGCATCCTATTATTTAACGGGGACGCCTGGGGGGGGGCAGTGGTCTCTCATCACTCTCCAGGGGGTGTTTATGGCCGGTAAGCTAAAGGGTGCGGGGGTAGGAAGTTCCGCTTCCGGCAGTCCCTTGGGCCAATCCCCGCATGGGCGCCAAGTTGGCATATCTTCAGTCCCTGGGAGGTAGTATTGAAGGGCGTAGGGGGTGCCCGACTGAAGGAATCTGATGGGCAACTGGGCCTCCTGCGCAAGGTCACTCCGGTAAGAAGGAGGACCTAGCAAGTAGTTGGGACCAGTCATGACCTTGCACGTAGGTTCATCCGGGATACGCAGAAAACAAATTGTACATATTTCAGTTTAGGTTAATATGGCTATGTATTAGACATCTGTTAAGGTTAGCCATAAAATGTGTGAATACATTGTATATGAAATGTATAAAGTTATTGAATATGTGTGGGTTTTCTGCGTATTGAAATGTGTTATTAAAATTTTATTATGATTTTAATTTTAATAAAATACGGCCGGGGTTTTACGACCCTAATCCAAGATCGGTGTTGAAAGATTTATTATTGTCTGTGCCTCGGGGGAAAGGGGGGGGACGAGAAGCACCCCCCGGGTCTCTGGAGGGAAGGTTGGGGTCAACCTGCTGGTAGGGGACTCGGCAACACCTGGCCATATCACCCTGTCCGGCACGCTATCATTATGCCCTGTTCATTGAACCCTGCTCGGCACTCTATCCCTATTTCCTGTGCGTTGCACTCTACCCATGCACCTATGCATTGCGACCTGCCCAGCACTCTATCTGTATGTCCTGTGCATTTCGCTCTGTCCATGCACCTGTGCATTGCACCCTGCCCGGCACTCTATCTGTATGTCCTGTGCATTGCACTCTGTCCATGCACCTGTGTATTGCACTCTATCCGTATGTCCGGTGCATTTCACCCTGTCCGGCACTCTATCATTATGCCCTGTCCATGCAGTTGTGCATTACACCCTGCCCAGCACTCTATCCGTATGTCATGTGCATTGCACTCTATCCATGCACCTGTGCATTACATCTTTTCCGGCACTCTATCCGTATGTCCTGTGCATTGCTCTCTCTTCATGCACCTGTGCATTGCACCCGGTCCAACACTCTATCTGTATGTCCTGTGCATTGCACTCTGTCCATGCACCTGTGCAGTGCACCCTGCCCGGCACTCTATACGTATGTCCGGTGCATTTCACCCTGTCCGGCACTCTATCCGTATGTCCTGTGCATTGCACTCTGTCCATGCACCTGTGCATTGCACCCTGCCCAGCACTCTATCCGTATGTCCTGTGCATTGCACTCTGTCCATGCACCTGTGCATTGCACCCTGCCCAGCACTCTATCCATATGTTCGGTGCATTTCCTAAGGCGCCGCCGGGAACTCGAGCACGCCACACATATGGTGTTGTGCCGGTCCCCGAGGCGAGATGCATTTCCTGCGGGGGCGGGTCGGAAAGGCGGTGACGCGACCGGGGCCCGCCCCCCGCGGGCAGTGATTGATTCAACAGTTGCATGCCCCGGAAGTGCAAGAAGCACTTCCGTGGAACGGTAGGAAGAACAGGTCCCGGATCCTGCCGGGACCTGTTCCAACTAGATTTGAGGGGAAAAGCCCCTTAAAAACGAGCGCGGAGCGGCGGCAAGGTCTTTTCCAAGCCGCTCCACCCTGGGGAAGACCTGCAGGCCTCCGTCCACGCGGCGGCGGTCTTCTTAACTGCACCTTTTTGTTTTTCCCACCCACCATCTCCTGAGGCAGCAGCTTTAGGAAATGTTTCATGTGGTGCTTTGTATAACGATTTCTTTTACAGGTGTGAACTTTGTTGGTTTTTCTTTTCAGGTATTACAATGTTGTGCTAAGTATGTCACATTCAATATGTTTTTGTATTACAGGGCGACGTCAATTTTTGCTTGTCGTGTTTTATGTTTGAGTATCCTTGGTCTGCGGTAAGGTTATGATTGGTCGGTCAAATTTTCCATCTCTTAGTAGGCATCCCATTATTTAACGGGGACGCCTGGGGGGGGGGGGGGCAAGTGGTCTCTCATCACATTCCAGGGGGTGTTTACGGCCGGTAAGCTAAAGGGTGCGGGGGTAGGAAGTTCCGCTTCCGGCAGTCCCTTGGGCCAATCCCCGCATGGGCGCCAAGTTGGCATAACATCAGTCCCTGGGAGGTAGTATTGAAGGGCGTAGGGGGTGCCTGACTGAAGGAATATGATGGGCAACTGGGCCTCCTGCGCAAGGTCACTCCGGTAAGAAGGAGGACCTAGCAAGTAGTTGGGACCAGTCATGACCTTGCACGTAGGCTCATCCGGGATATGCAGAAAACAAATTGTACATGTTTCAGTTTAGGTTAGGCATGGCTATGTATTAGACATCTGTTAAGGTTAGCCATAAAATGTGTGAATACATTGTATATGAAATGTATAAAGTTATTGAATATGTGTGGGTTTTCTGCATATTGAAATGTGTTATTAAAATGTTATTATGATTTTAATTTTAATAAAATACGGCCGGGGTTTTACGACCCCTAATCCAAGATCGGTGCTGAAAGATTTATTATTCTCTGTGCCTCGGGGGAAAGGGGGGAAGAGAAGCACCCCGGGTCTCTGGAGGGAAGGTTGGGGTCAACTTGCTGGTAGGGGACTCGGCAACACCTGGCTATATCACCCTGTCCGGTACGCTATCATTATGCCCTGTTCATTGCACCCTTCTTGGCACTCTATCCCTATTTCCTGTGCGTTGCACTCTACCCATGCACCTATGCATTGCGACCTGCCCGGCACTCTATCTGTATGTCCTGTGCATTGCACTCTGTCCATGCACCTGTGCATTGCACCCTGCCTGGCACTCTATCTGTATGTCCTGTGCATTGCACTCTGTCCATGCACCTGTGTATTGCACCCTGCCCAGCACTCTATCCGTATGTCCGGTGCATTTCACCCTGTCCGGCACTCTATCATTATGCCCTGTCCATGCAGTTGTGCATTACACCCTGCCCAGCACTCTATCCGTATGTCATGTGCATTGCACTCTGTCCATGCACCTATGCATTGCATCTTTTCCGGCACTCTATCCGTATGTCCTGTGCATTGCACTCTCTTCATGCACCTGTGCATTGCACCCTGCCCAGCACTCTATCTGTATGTCCTGTGCATTGCACTCTGTCCATGCACCTGTGCATTGCACCCTGCCCGGCACTCTATCCATATGTCCTGTGCATTGCACTCTGTCCATGCACCTGTGCAGTGCACCCTGCCCGGCACTCTATACGTATGTCTGGTGCATTTCACCCTGTCCGGCACTCTATCATTATGCCCAGTCCATGCACATGTGCATTGCATCCTGTTCGGCACTCTATCCGTATGTCCTGTGCATTGCACTCTGTCCATGCACCTGTGCATTACACCCTGCCCAGCACTCTAGCCGTATGTCCTGTGCATTGTACTCTGCCCATGCACCTGTGCATTGCACCCTGCCTGGGACTCTATCCGTGTGTCCTGTGCATTGCACTCTGTCCATGCAACTGTGCATTGCACCCTGCTCAGCACTCTATCCGTATGTCCTGTGCATTAGACTCTGCCATGCACCTGTGCATTGCACCCTGCCAGGCACTCTATCCGTATGTACTGTGCATTGCACTCTGTCCCTGCACGTATGCATTTCACCCTGCCCGGCACTCTATCCGTATGTCCTGTGCATTGCCCTCTGTCCATGCAGCTGTGCATTGCACCCTGCCCGACACTCTATCGGTATGTCCTGTGCATTGCACCCTGCCCGGCACTCTATCGTTATGTCCTGTGCATTGCACCCTGCCCGGCACTCTATCCTTATGTGCTGTGCATTGCAGTCTGTCCATGCACCTGAGCATTGCACCCTGCCCGGCACTCTATCCTTACGTCCTGAGCATTGCACCCCGCCCGGCACTCTATCCGTATGTCATGTGCATTGCACCCTGCCTGGCACTCTATTGTTATGTCCTATGCATTGCACCTTGGCCAGCACTCTATCCGTATGTCCTGTGCATTGCACCCTGCCCGGCACTCTATCGTTATATCCTGTGCATTGCACCCTGCCCGGCACTCTATCCTTATGTCCTGTGCATTGCAGTCTGTCCATGCACCTGAGCATTGCACCCTGCCCGGCACTCTATCCGTATGTTCTGTGCATTGCACCCTGCCCGGCACTCTATTGTTATGTCCTGTGCATTGCACCCTGCCCGGCACTCTATCCTTATGTCCTGTGCATTGCAGTCTGTCCATGCACCTGAGCATTGCACCCTGCCCGGCACTCTATCTGTATGTCCTGTGCATTGCACCCTGCACGGCACTCTATCCGTATGTCCTGTGCATTGCACTCTGTCCATGCACCTGTGCATTGCCCCCTGGCCGACCCTCTATCATTATGCTCTGTCCCTGCACTCTGTCCATGCACCTGTGCCTTGCACCCTGTCCGGCACTCTATCCGTATGTTCTGTGCATTGCACTCTGTCCATGCACCTGAGCATTGCACCCTGCCCGGCACTCTATCCGTATGTCCTGTGCATTGCACTCTGTCCATGCACCTGTGCATTGCACCCTGCCCGGCACTCTATCCTTATGTCCTGTGCGTTGCACTCTGTCCACGCAGCTGTGCATTGCACCCTGCCCGGCACTCTATCCGTGTGCCCTGTGCATTTCACCCTGCCCGGCACTCTATCCGTGTGCCCTGTGCATTGCACTCTGTCCATGCACCTGTGCATTGCACCCTGCCCAGCACGCTATCCGTATGTCCTGTACATTGCATTCTGTCCATGAACCTGTGCATTGCTTCCTGTTCGGCACTCTATCCTTATGTCCTGTGCATTGCACTCTGTCCATGCACCCTTGCATTGGACCCTGCCCGGCACTCTATCCGTATGTCCTGTGCATTGCACCCTGCCCGGCACTCTATCGTTATGTCCTGTGCATTGCACCCTGCCCGGCACTCTATCCTTATGTCCTGTGCATTGCAGTCTGTCCATGCACCTGAGCATTGCACCCTGCCCGGCACTCTATCCTTACGTCCTGAGCATTGCACCCCGCCCGGCACTCTATCCGTATGTCATGTGCATTGCACCCTGCCTGGCACTCTATTGTTATGTCCTATGCATTGCACCTTGGCCAGCACTCTATCCGTATGTCCTGTGCATTGCACCCTGCCCGGCACTCTATCGTTATATCCTGTGCATTGCACCCTGCCCGGCACTCTATCCTTATGTCCTGTGCATTGCAGTCTGTCCATGCACCTGAGCATTGCACCCTGCCCGGCACTCTATCCGTATGTTCTGTGCATTGCACCCTGCCCGGCACTCTATTGTTATGTCCTGTGCATTGCACCCTGCCCGGCACTCTATCCTTATGTCCTGTGCATTGCAGTCTGTCCATGCACCTGAGCATTGCACCCTGCCCGGCACTCTATCCGTATGTCCTGTGCATTGCACCCTGCATGGCACTCTATCCGTATGTCCTGTGCATTGCACTCTGTCCATGCACCTGTGCATTGCCCCCTGGCCGACCCTCTATCATTATGCTCTGTCCCTGCACTCTGTCCATGCACCTGTGCCTTGCACCCTGCCCGGCACTCTATCCTTATGTTCTGTGCATTGCACCCCGTCCATGCACCTGTGCCTTGCAGACTGCCCAGAACTCTATCCGTATGCCCGGTGCATTTCACCCTGTCCGGCACTCTATCATTATGCCCTGTCCATTCACCTGTGCATTGCATCCTGCCCAGCACTCTATCCGTATGTCCTGTGCACTGCACTCTGTCCATGCACCTGTGCATTTCACCCTGTCCGGCACTCTAGCATTATGATGTGTCCCTGCACTCTGTCCATGCACCTGTGCATTGCATCCTGGCCGCCACTCTATCCGCATGTCCTGTGCATTGCACTCTGTCCATGCACCTGTGCACTGCACCCTGCACATGTACCTGGTCACTGCACCCTGCCCAGCACTCTATCCGTATGTCCTGTGCATTGCACTCTGTCCATGCACCTGTGCATTGCACCCTGCCCAGCACTCTATCCGTATGTTGTGCGCATTACTCTGTCCATGCACCTGTGCATTTGACCCTGTCCGGCACTCTATCATTATGCCTTGTCCCTGCACTCTGCCCATGCACCTGTGCACTGCACCCTGCCCGGAATTCAATCTGTATGTTTTGTCCCTACACTCTGTCCATGCATCTATTCATAGCATCCTCCCCGTCACTCTATCCATATGTCCTATCCCTGCACTCTGTCCATGCACCTGTGCAGTGCACCCTGCCTGGCACTCTATCCGTATGTCCTGTGCATTGCACTCTGCCCATGCACCTCTGCATTGCACCCTGCCTGGCACTCTATCGGTGTGCCCTGTACATTGCACTCTGCCCATGCACCTATGCAGTGCACCCTGCCTGGCACTCTATCCGTATGTCCTGTGTGTTGCACTCTGTCCATGCACCTGTGCATTGCCTCCTGCCCAGCACTCTATCATTATTACCCATGCATTGCACTCTGTCCATGCACCTGTGCATTGCCTCCTGTCCGGCACTCTATCTGTATGTCCTGTGTGTTGCACTCTGTCTATGCACCTGTGCATTGCACCCTGCCCGGCACTCTATTGTTATGTCCTATGCATTGCACCCTGTACGGCACTCTATCATTATGCTGTGTCCCTGCACTCTGTCCATGCATCTATGCATTGCATCCTGCCGGTACACTACCCCAATCATGCCAAAGTATTGTCCATGCTTTATAACCCACCTTGTACTATGGTCCCTCATTTCCCTGCACTATGTCGCGATACCCTGCCCTCTATGTTTCTTTCCGTTCAACCCTGCCCTACAAACTACCCCAATCGTGTCACTCCAGCCTACCCTGCACTCTGCCCCAAGTGTGGTCCTGCCGCTATCCTGTCCTGCACTTTGCAATGCACCATGTTACTACAGCGTGCCCCGCATCCTTTCTCCACCCTGCCCTGCACTCTGCCCTAACACGCTGTCTCTTCATTCGTTATATGGATCATGTTCATGTACCCTACACTGAATTCTGCCCCTACATCCGGCCCTGTCCCCTGCCGCTATCCTGTCCCTGAACTCCACTCCTGCATCATGCTACTCAGGGCTTTAAGTGGGCCGGGTCTCATCGGTGCTGAGCACCGGCAGTTTTTTAACCCTTTTGCTGCGTGCGTCGGCCAACGGCCGTCGCGAGCACTACCTCGGTAGTGCTGCGCACGTCCGTTGGCCGACGCGGCCCCGCCCGCTTAATAGAACGTTCCGCACTGGCGCGGAACGTTCGAAGCAGCAAAGGAGTTAAAGGGGGGCCTCGAAACGGGTCTCTATCGGGCTCTGTTTTGAGCCCTGGCACAGGCGGTCCGTGTTTTTTCCGGACTGCAGTGACAGAAGGCACATCCATGTGCAGGTGCTCACCCTGCTCACTTCTCATTAGTGGAGAAGTTACGGCATGACGTCATGCCAGGTGAGCGTTGTGTTACGGCATGACGTCATGCCAGGTGAGCGTTGTAGGGGAAGGGAAATCCTTTAAAGAGAGTCATTTTCTCTCTTGATTTCCCTTCTCTTTTTGAAACTCAGGAGCAGCAACATTGCCGTGGTGTCACCAGGGCTTTAAGTGGAAGCTTTTTCAATATTATATACAAGCCATAGTTGCTGCCTATTTATCTTATGCAACTAACAACCATTTACAAAGCCAATAGTCCTAGCTTGTAGGTGTAGTGTTACTTGTTGTATCTTATATCTGGATGCAAAGCCAGAAACAGCCAAATACAAGTCGGGCGGCACACTGTGCTAAGCACAGAGTTTTAGCTTATGTGTTTTTAAGCCACGCCCTTAATTACATTGGCCACGCCCCTTTGAGCGACCCCCCAGTTTTTTCATCCCACTTAAAGACCTGATGCTACTACATCATGCCCCGCGCTCTGGAAATCCTTCCTGTCCTGTTCCCTGATTTCCGATGACCTAATCTCGAAGCCCCAGTACTTACAGACTCCCATCTCGCTACCCTCACCTGGCCCCACAGCTCTACCCCACAGACCCCATGAGACCCATTATTCAGGCAGTATCTCACAGACCCACATCTCACCGGCTCAGTGTACCTAAAGCGTTGATTGAACGCTTCGGCCCTCCCAGATTCAATCCGCCCCTGCCTGGATGTGGGCTGCTCTGCCCCACATCCCCGCTTCGGTATTTATCCCTGGATTTCTACCTTGTCTATTTCATCAGACTTCGGCATCAAAGCGAGGTTCACATACGGTTCTCACCGCGCCCTCCTCTGTGTACAGAATGTTTGTGTTCCCCGGGGGCAGCAAGCAGCTCCTGCAAGTGCGCTTCCGCTCCGAGCCGGGTCTGTTTGTGCGTGTGACGTCACATCCTTTTGTGCGCTGAACAGGCTGCGACACTCGCGTCTGCCACAAAGATGCCCTGCCCTGTCTGTGAAATGAACGCCGTTGCTGAATATCACATGTATTGCGCCACCCGAGGTGTTAACACGTACACGCGAGCGTGCGGTAACATGAACATATGCGATATTTACACATATATGCGCTTGCCGTGTACACGATAAAACCCAAGTCAAATCATAGCGGAAGTCTTGAGAAAACAGCGCTGTACCTGCACACAATATACGTGCACCACCACGCAAGTCCCCAAACCCCGGTGACGCATCCATCCATTTACTTACCTATGTGTACAGAATGATAAATAATACGCGCTCCTTAGATGTGTGGCTGGCAAGAGAACCAGATGCGGCGATATCGCATCTCACACCGTTCAATTTAGCATAGTATTTTAAATTCTGTATGATTGTCTTATCCTATGGAAAGATAGAATAGGGTATATGTGTAAGATTATTATATGAGATAATATGAGATAATACGATAAATAGTGTGGGACGTTCTATGATACGATGTGTGTATGATATGATAAATTATATTATGTGAGACATGCTGTGATACAGTGGTAAAGATTATAACGTGTGTGATGTAGTATGGAACAATATGATATATGATGCGATGTGATACTGAGCGATATATGCTGCGATACGTTATTATTCGATGATACGTTATACGATACGGTATAATATAATACAATGAGCTGTGTGACAAAACATCACATATGTATTTGTAAAGCGCACATTTCGGAAGAGTATCTTGGCGCTGAAACAGAAGATGTTGGTTATCCCCCAACTCAATGTTACTTATTGTATCGACCTCAGAAGGATGAAAGCTGAGTGAGCCTGTGACCATGAGGTCAAACACAGATCCCTGCAGTGTATTAGTCCACCGAGTCACCAGTCCCGACTACATGACATGGTGCGATGTGATGAATCGTAAATGATACAGCCGTTATATAACGTTCCTTATGATATAATTAATATGCAATAAGTACAATACGACATGGAGCGATTCTACGGTGCGAACTTTCATTAGTGTTGTAATGTACACGCAGGTTTAATTTTCGCTGTTTCTGGGTAGCTGCCTCGGGGTCGTAAGAAAATGTGTTTTGGGGGGTCTGTAAAGTCGCTCTTGGCGAAATAAGAAAAGGAAGCAGTGGCGGGCGCAGCGTTATCATTTAAAGCGCTTCATCAATGGCTCCCGCCTTTAAACGCTGTCCACACTCCATGTACAGGGCAGCAGGGCCCTGTATCCCACCGGAGGAGAACCGGGGAGGCGTATCCCCCTTGTCAACAACCAGGGGGAAAAAGAGTAGAGGGAAAGAGAAATCGAAGATAAAATGAACTGATTCGTACAAGCACGTGAAGAGATAAAGAGAACTGTATGGCATAGAAGAGGGTTAGGGATGAAGAGAACGAAATACAACGGGAAGGAGACCGGTGGAAGAACAGGAGCGCGGCTGGGGAGCAGGGGCAAGAGGGGAAGAAACAGAGGGAGAATGAGAACGCGAGAGAAAGAAAAAACAAAAATAGGAAAGACAGAAACACAAAGACGAAGGGCGGGATCAGGAGAGGGAGGGGAAGAAGGAAGGGTGTGATGAAGAAGCAATGGAGGAAGAGATGAAGGAGAGGAAGAAAGAGTAGGTGAGAGAGAAAAGAAAGGGAAGAAGGCTGCCATGGAGGCAGGAATGAAGGTGGAGAGTTGGTAGAAAGAAGGAGGTGTGAATAAAAGAAGGAAGGAAGGGGATGAAGAAGTAAAGTGGGAAGGAAGGTATGCGAGGATGAAAGAGGAATAAGACAGCAAGGATGGAACAAAGGAAGAGAGCTACGGAAAGAGGATGGAAAGGGTGGAAACAAAAGACAGAAACAAAAAAGAAAAGAAGGGTGGAAAGAAAGTAGGGAGAGAGGGAAAGAAAGAAGGGGAGAGGAGGGAAGCGAGGGACGGGAACGCAGACAAAGCATAAACAGGAGGATGAAATAAAAAAGGAAAAGCGAAAAATGGCGGGAGGAAAAAGAGGAAGAACTGGAAGAAGAAATGGAGTAAAGGGGGAAAGAGGGGGGGGGGACAGGGGAAGCAAGGGAGAAAGAGATGGGAAAACAAGAAAGGGAATGGAGGAAGGAAGTGAGGGAGGGGAGTTAGACGAGGAGCCAGCCTTGCTGTCTTGGTGGGACACATCCTGCTATCATGCCTCCCCGAGACAGTCGGCTTTTCCCAGAACCTTCCCCGCAGCTCATGAGTGAGTGCAGGGAGAGCAATAAATAATGCGCCTTGAATCGAGCACTAATCCGCTCCTTTCGACGTCTGCTTCTTTTCAAACCTTAAGGTAGGAGCCGGTCAGCAGAGCGACCCCGGCTCTTATTTCGCATTAAATGGACGTGTGGCTTTGTGGCTGTGCCCGTGTCCTGCCCGCCCCGGCCCTTCACCGCTGGCTGAATTTTAAATGTGTTTTTGGCAGATTTTTTACATGCAACTCGAGCCTGCTTGTTCCGGTTCGGCCTGTGTGTGAGTGAGGGAGCAATATCATGTGTATCTGCGCAGCGAGGTCCGCGTGCCCATGGTGCACTATCTGGTAACGTGAGAGGCGGGGTGACCTGCGGATCAATCCGCGCTCA
This sequence comes from Calotriton arnoldi, assembly GCA_963921515.1. Classification (NCBI taxonomy): domain Eukaryota; kingdom Metazoa; phylum Chordata; class Amphibia; order Caudata; family Salamandridae; genus Calotriton; species Calotriton arnoldi. The sequence goes on along the minus strand of CAWUFW010002084.1, from coordinate 421,494 downwards.
GGAGACATTTCGTGTATCGATACGCGATCCGCTGCCTCGCTGGCATTACTTCACTACGTGGCTGCGGGTCAAAGTGCACCTTCAATTAACTACACGTTTTACTGGCAGTGGCAACAGGAGAAAAAAGCGAACAAAGATGAGAAGAGACTGCCCTTCACGCGAGAAAAACTTTTAAGGCTTCTGTTTCCTCAAAAAGCAGTATTGTTTTATAGTCGAGAAATAGTCGGATGTTTGTAACAAGGGCCTGTGATTTTGAATGTTTTGTAATCTAGCGTGGATTTGCACAGCGCGTGTGTACGGTTGCGTCTTTATGTAACACGTTTATTGTTACTCAGCTCAGGAATCATTTTATCGTCCTCGGGAGGGTGAAAGGCTTGGTGGACCCGCTGGGGATTCGAACCCGTGAACCGTGGGGGTAAAACAGATCTTTGCTATAGGTGCGTGAGGCCGCTGCGTCTTGAAACCCGGTTCTAAGCACACCTCTCCAGGTGAACGAACGCTGCAGTTCCACGCTGATTCATATGCCACTGCGTGTGCACAAATATAAATTCAGCGCAAGATCTGGTGCCCTCATAAATGCAAATAAATGCGACAGCAGACGATGCAGTGCAGCTGGGAGCTGCCCTCAAAAGCCTGCAGTGGCCGAGGACTTTCTGTAGCGGCGGCGCACTGGGCGAGCAGTAATGTATAGCAGCACAGCATAGGGGCCTAGGGCGCAATCGGTCTAATACCAACTGCTTGGGCACCATTGTGGGTGCACCCTCGGAACAGAAAGCCAGCCGGGGCAAATCAGGAACGGCATGTCATGACTGCAGTGACCTCTCTGCATAAGTCTCAAGTGTGCCATCCCTGGGCAAGTCACATGTGAGTGTGGGTGCCACCGCTGGTCGACCAGACCAGGATCTCAAATGCCCCAGCAGCACAACTGCTGAGGGTCGTGACTCTGCCTGTTAACGGCCCCCGGAGGACCCCCCTGAGACCAGGATCTCAACTGTCTCAGCAGCAGTCCAAGCCCAACAGCTGAGGGTCGTGACTCTGCCTGTGAACAGCCCCTGGAGGAAACCTCTGAGACCAGGATCTCAACTGTCCCAGCAGCCCAACTGTTGAGGGTCGTGACTCTGCCTGTGAACAGCCCCTGGAGGACCCTTTTGAGACCAAGATCTCAACTGTCTCAGCAGCAGTCCAAGCCCAACTGCTGAGGGTCGTGACTCTGCCTGGCGAACAGCCCCTGGAGGACCCCCCTGAGACCAGGATCTCAACTGCCCCAGCAGCCCAACTCTTGAGGGTTGTGACTCTGCCTGGCGAACAGCGCCTGGAGGACCCCTCTGAGACCAAGATCTCAACTGCCCCAGCAGCAGCCCAACTCCTGAGGGTCGTGACTCTGCCTGGCGAACAGCGCCTGGAGGACCCCTCTGAGACCAAGATCTCAACTGCCCCAGCAGCAGCCCAACTCCTGAGGGTCGTGACTCTGTCTGGCGAACAGCGCCTGGAGGACCCCTCTGAGACCAGGATCTCAACTGCCCCAGCAGCAGCCCAACTCCTGAGGGTCGTGACTCTGTCTGGTGAACAGCGTCTGGAGGATACCTCTGAGACCAGGATCTCAACTGCCCCAGCAGCCCAACTCCTGAGGGTCGTGACTCTGTCTGGTGAACAGCCCCTGGAGGACCCCCCTGAGACCAGGATCTCAACTGCCCCAGCAGCCCAACTCCTGAGGGTCGTGACTCTGCCTGGCGAACAGCACCAGGAGGACCATTCTGAGACCAGGATCTCAACTGTCTCAGCAGCAGTCCAGGCCCAACTGCTGAGGGTCGTGACTCTGCCTGGTGAACAGCCCCTGGAGGACCCCTCTGAGAGCAGGATCTCAACTGCCCCAGCAGCCCAACTCCTGAGGGTCGTGACTCTGCCTGGTGAACAGCGCCTGGAGGACCCCTCTACGACCAGGATCTCAACTGCCCCAGCAGCCCAACTCCTGAGGGTCGTGACTCTGCCTGGTGAACAGCGCCTGGAGGACCCTTCTGAGACCAGGATCTCAACTGCCCCAGCAGCAGCCCAACTCCTGAGGGTCGTGACTCTGCCTGGTGAACAGCCCCTGGAGGATCCCTCTGAGACCAGGGCCATAGCTCCTGAGAGAGTCTAGCCAACAGCATCATCACCTCAGACTTTGGTGATCCCAGGATCCTGATCTCTTCCAACTAATTTGTGGGGTGTGGGTATGGGGTCACGACACTCTGGCTGTGCCCATACCCACAGTGATTCGCGCTGAGAGGCATAGCTGGAGGGGCAGCATGCCTCTGTAATGGCAACTCCACCAATGCATCATTTACCAGTAGGTTTACACGTGCCAGGTGCTGACTCCACTCCTAAACGTGCATGAGGTTTTACATAGTTGAATCCTCGTCTATTGCCATGTAGGTTATGTCCTTGCCCCCAGAAGTGACCCCTGTGCCTCATACGGTCTGGAGTGGTATGTGCACCTGCAGCAGATAGCCCAAAGCAGGACCATGTTCCTGCAGTGGATTATTGTCCTGCAGTGCCAATTCCTCCCACCATCAAGAGCATTATGTGTGTGGACTTCAAGGTCTCCTTTCACGTAGAGGGTGAGAGATCCCACACTGCAACACGTTCTGTCGAGTCTAACTTCATCTACCAGCTTCCCTTGCTTCAAATTTGGAAGATCAAAATCTTAAAACCCAGAGGATGGGAACAGTCCCAAAACTATAGGCAGATATGAGAGAGTGACAAAGGTCTTGTATAAAGAAAGACATTTTGGGTGGCTTAAAAGAGAATTTCTTAATTTCTAGAAATTTTGTGGTTGCAGCAGATTTGTTATAACTTGATCAATCTTTGATCCTTACATTAACAGCGCAACAACCGTCCTTAGGTCTCTTTATGCACCTCCGAATTAAATGTTTTGTTACAGAGTTTTAACTTTTTAAAGTGGTTTATAAAGTTATATTAATGATAGTCTGGAGGATGACAGTGTCACCTAAGCTAGAATTTCCCATTTCACCTCTTGTTTACATCTTGTCTTGTTGCTGTTAATCCAGGAGGCTTACCCCATATACAGTTTTTTGCACATTTTGCTCTAGAAGCACTATAGCCACTTTATGTACTCCTTGGTGCAATAGCTTGTCGTATAATGGGAAATTGTTTAACATGTATTTTAATCATTTATTTTTTATTGGATCCAATGTTGGGGAAGTTTTATGTAACTAAATCGCACACCTGTTACTTTTTATTGCGTATTTTGTGAGTACATGTATTTTGAGAATTTTATGTGTACTTCTTTGGAGTTCCTTAACATAAATAAAAAGAAACTTGATAAAACTACAGGCAGATAGTTTTCGTTGCTATGAATCCACCTTGGGATAACACTGAGGGAAGAATTTGCCATGAAGGATAGAAAATGAGGTTACACTGTCAATAGGAAAACACTCTTTTTAAGTAGTCATATGCCCGCTGTAGTTTCTTTTCTTTCATCAAAGTCCTCACAAAATTGTCCCTCGTTCTTCTGGCTCAAGCTTAATAATTAGTTCCTATACTACCACTTTCATATTTCAACAAAAGCCTTTATTTCTCTAAGTAGTCTGAAACGCAACAGATTAGCCCAGGCAATACTTTTCGTTCAATACTTCTAAAGGTATGAAGCACAACTCATGCCTCCAGAGTAGGAAATACCCTTCTTTAAGCTTATTTGAGGATTAATAGAGCAATTGTTTCTGGTCATCCAATAAACCAAACAGAGAAAAGTATCAAGTAGCGTCCATGCTGTAGTCGACTACTCAAATTCATTATGGCAACAGTAACCACAGAGTGAATTTGCAGTGAACTAACTGTCTTAGGTAGTTGTATAACACACATGGGGACCATAGGTGGTTGGCTTGGCCTCTGGGAAGATCGCACCTACTGTAATAAACAAAAGTGTGTAACATTTGGCGAGGCAGTGCATTCATCCACAGCTACCATTGCAAATAGAAAATGAGCTATTGATTGTGGACAACCGCCATAAGGTAATGTTGTGCCACTAACTTAACGCTGACTGTCATGACAATATAGGCTCTGAAGTTTTTCATTGCAGCTGTTGGAGTGAAGCATCTTGACCCTGAGATGCAGATGGTCTTTTTGCTGAGAAGCAAGCTGAGTGAGACTTTGAGGGGGATAAACTCCAGTTAGAGCAGATAGGTTAGTCCAGGTGAGTAGAGAGGATTGTGTTATGAACTTAGGGTGAAGAACCCAGGAATGGCAGTTGCCCAAGCAAGCACAACAGGGATCATCCCACCAGCTAGTACTAGTTCTGAGTCCCACAATACCTGTCCCATACTCCCGAATGCTTAGCTGGGAACTGCATAATTTTAATAGACATGATAGCCCGGTTAGAGAAGTCTGAATTGACATGTTGTGCACAGAAAAACAAAGAAGAAAAGTTTGCATGAGCCCACTTCTGAAGTAACTGCTTCAGAGCCCTGATCAATTCAAGAGGTGTATGCTTTTGCTGTCGGTAGTCTGAAAAAGATCTACCTCCCAAACCCTTCAGTACGTTGATAGCCACTATCCTCGAGATCAGAGAGCATAATAAGGTGTGCACACTTGGTCAGTGGGGTAACAGAAAGTGATGCCCCCCGCAGAATGTGATGAGGGCCCCCTGAGTATCCAATATCCCACAGATATTCATTGGGATTAGACTTAATGGGGGGGTCACCTGATGTGCTGGGGGCTGCCTGAAGGGTTGGTGGCACCCCTCATCCGCAGGGCTGCAGGGGCCTGGGTTATGACCCTGCCGTTCCTCCCAATGCAGCCCCATCACATGCCCTGTGTATCTTACACTAGATTGCTAAGCATCCCTAGTACCTCTTAAACATAGATTTTCTGCTCAGAAGCTCTCTCTATGGCACGTTTCAAGCTTAAGAACATCAATAAGAGATATTTGTGTTCAGAGGCTCCCTTCACAGGGTGGGGTTCCCTCAAAAACCCTTGTTTGTGTTCCAAGGTGCCTTCTTCTATCACATTTGTGTTTGAAATACCCTGTAGAATTCATATGGTGCTCAGAACCACGCCACCACACCCTTCTAACACCCACTCACTGTATAATATTATTTGGATTCCTAAACACCCCATTATAATGCATATCGTGTAAGCAGCACCCTGTAATGGCACCCATTCAAAAGCCATTCTAAAATACTCAGAACCCTCCCTATAAGACAAGTGTATTCAACAGCCCCTCTAACACTTTTTTGTTTAGAAGCACTTTGTGTAGCAGATGCATTATCAAAATCCCCTTTTAACTCATTTTTTGTGTGTGGGAGACACTGTAACAAATTAGTGTCTAAAAGCCCCTCTATAACGCTTATGTGTGATCAGAACTACAACACTTTATATTCTGAAATTCCTCTAAAAAACTCTCATCCCTAATGCAAATCTGTTTTCAGAAGGCACCTACATAACACACGTGTGTTTAGAAACCTTTTTCATAGCACACGTGTGTGTTCAGTAGCCCCCATAACATCATATTTGTTTTTAGAAATCCCACCACAGCCCATAAATGTGTTAAGGTGCCCCGGTAACACGTGTCCAACCCATCTCTGAATCACGTTTACAAAACCCCTACATAACACACGTGTAGAGAAGCTGTCCTAGGCTATAACAGATCTGTGTTCAGAGTGAGTTTGCATAAACAACCCCCCTTATAACTTATATCCGTGTGTACATATGCCTATTTAACAGGTTTGTACCAAAAAAAAAAACTTGTCTACACGTATGAAGAGTTGAAAAGTGCACTGTGTGCCACTGGTGTGTTGCAGAACCCCCACCGAAACACATTCGAATTGAGAAGTTTATCTGTTACATATTAGTGTTCAGTAGTCCTCATAACAAGCACTTGTGCACAGAAGCCCTCCTCTAGAGCACATCTAGTTTCAGGGTTCCATCCCTCTCTCACACGCAGCTGTCTATAGAATCCCTCTCCTTAACATATGTGTTCGGACGCCCCCATACTCCATATTTGTTTTCATAAACCCTTCTTTAATACTCAGCTATGCTCTGAGTCCTCCAACTTGAACACCTCTTTTCTAGGCCTGGGCGGATTTCGAGGAGTGCCGCTACGTTAACTCCGCGAAGTGACAAAAAAACTCTGCAGAGCGCTGATCTTCCTGCTGCTCGAGTAGAAATCCTACCCGAGAGGCAGCTCGCACTCACCAACTGATCGTTGGTGAGTGTGAGCGAGGAAAAACTCAGCTGCACTACACGGAGTGGAGTTTTCTGCACTCCTCGAGCTCAGTGGAGCACGGAGTGCAGAAAACTCCGCAAACGGAGCGGAGTTCACCGCCCAGGCCTACTCTTTTCCCAGAGGCCCCCTCTGTAACACACAACTGTGTGTAAAACCCCTCTTCCATAACATATGTTTTCAGAAACCCATTGTAATACATATGTGTTCACAAGCCCACTCTTTAACTCACAGACATGCTGAGAAGCCTCCCCTCTACAGCACCTCTTTTTCCAGAAGCGCCCTCTGTAACACACAGCTGTGTACGGGATATACTCCATATTATATCTGTGCTCAGAAGCCCCTTCTGTATTACATATTTGTGTTCAGAAGTCCCCTCCGTATTACATATTTGTGTTCAGAAGTTCCTTCTGTATTACATATTTGTGTTCAGAAGTCCCCTCTGTATTACATATTTGTGTTCAGAAGCCCCTTTTGTATTACATATTTGTGTTCAGAAGTTCCTTCTGTATTACATATTTGTGTTCAGAAGTCCCTCTGTATTACATATTTGTGTTCAGAAGCCCCTTTTGTATTACATATTTGTGTTCAGAAGTTCCTTCTGTATTACATATTTGTGTTCAGAAGTCCCCTCTGTATTACATATTTGTGTTCAGAAGCCCCTTTTGTATTACATATTTGTGTTCAGAAGCCCCATCTATAATCCATATTTGTGTTCAGAAATCCCTTCTGTAGTACATATTTATGTTAGAAGTCCCCCCTGCATTACATATTTGTGTTCAGAAGTCCCCTCTGTATTACATATTTGTGTTCAGAAGTCCCCTCTGTATTACATATTTGTGTTCAGAAGTCCCCTCTGTATTACATATTTGTGTTCAGAAGTCGCCTCTGTGTTACATATTTAAGTTCAGAAGCCCCTTCTGTATTACATATTTGTGTTCAGAACCTCCATCTTTAATACATATTTGTGTTCAGTAGCCCTTTCTGTATTACATATTTGTGTTCAGAAGTTCCTTCTGTATTACATATTTGTATTCAGGAGTCCCCTCTGTATTACATATTTGTGTTCAGAAGTCCCTTCTGTATTACATATTTGTATTCAGAAGCTCATTCTGTAATACAAATTTGTGTTCAGAAGCCCCTTCTATATTACATATTTGTGTTCAGAAGTTCCTTCTGTATTACATATTTGTATTCAGGAGTCCCCTCTGTATTACATATTTGTGTTCAGAAGCCACTTCTGTATTACATATTTGTGTTGCGAAGCCCCTTCTGTATTACATATTTTTGTTGCGAAGCCCCCTCTGTATTACATATTTGTGTTCAGAAGTCCCCTCTGTCTTACATATTTGTGTTCATAAGTCCCTTCTGTATTACATATTTGTGTTGCGACGCTCCTTCTGTATTACATATTTGTGTTGCGAAGCCCCTTCTGCATTACATATTTGTGTTGCGAGGGCCCCCTCTGTATTACATATTTGTGTTCAGAAGTCCCCTCTGTCTTACATATTTGTGTTCATAAGTCCCTTCTGTATTACATATTTGTGTTGCGAAGCTCCTTCTGTATTACATATTTGTGTTGCGAAGCCCCTTCTGTATTACATATTTGTGTTCAGAAGCTCCTTCTGTATTACATATTTGTGTTCCAAACCCCTTCTGTATTACATATCTGTGTTCAGAAGCTCCTTCTGTATTACATATTTGGGTTGCGAATCCCCTTCTATATTACAGAAGTCCCCTTTGTATTACATATTTGTGTTGCGAAGCCCCTTCTGTATTACATATTTGTGTTTAGAAGCTCCTTCTGTATTACATATTTGGGTTGCGAAGCCCCTTCTGTATTACATATTTGTGTTGCGAAGCCCCTCTGTATAATATATTTGTGTTTAGAAGCTCCTTCTCTATTACATATTTGTGTACAGAAGTCCCCTCTGTATTACATATTTGTGTTTAGAAGTCCCTCTGTATTACATATTTGTGTTCAGAAGTCCCCTCTGTATTACATATTTGTGTTCAGAAGTCCCCTCTGTTTTACATATTTGTGATCAGAAGCTCAGTCTGTATTACATATTTGTGTTCAGAAGCCCCTTCTGTATTACATATTTGTGTTGCGAAGCTCCTTCTGTATTACATATTTGTGTTCAGAAGTCCCCTCTGTATTACATATTTGTGTTCAGAAGCCCTTCTGTATTACATATTTGTGTTGCGAAGCTCCTTCTGTATTACATATTTGTGTTACGAAGCCCCTTCTGCATTACATATTTGTGTTGCAAAGCTCCTTCTGTATTACATATTTGTGTTCAGAAGCCCCCTCTGTATTACATATTTGTGTTTAGAAGCTCCTTCTGTATTACATATTTGTGTTGCGAAGCCCCTTCTGTATTGCATATTTGTGTTCAGAAGTCCCCTCTGTATTACATATTTGTGTTCAGAAGTCCCCTCTGTATTACATATTTGTGTTCAGAAGCCTCTTCTGTATTACATATTTGTGTTCAGGAGTCCCCTCTGTATTACATATTTGTGTTCGAAGCCCCTTCTGTATTACATATTTGTGTTCAGAAGTCCCCTCTGTATTACATATTTGTGTTCAGAAGTCCCCTCTGTATTACATATTTGTGATCAGAAGCCCCTTCTGTATTACATATTTGTGTTCAGAACTCCCTGAGTATTACATATTTGTGTTCAGAACTCCCTGAGTATTACATATTTGTGTTCAGAACTCCCCTGAGTATTACATATTTGTGTTCAGAAGCCCCTTCTGTATTACATATTTGTGTTCAGAACATATTTGTGTTCAAAAGTCCCCTCTGTATTACATATTTGTGTTCATAAGTCCCCTCTGTATTCCATATTTGTGTTCAGAAGTCCCCTCTGTACTACATATTTGTGTTCAGAAACCCCTTCTGTATTACATATTTGTGTTGCAAAGCTCCTTCTGTATTACATATTTGTGTTCAGAAGCCCCTCTGTATTACATATTTGTGCTTAGAAGCCCCTTCTGTATTACATATTTGTGTTGCAAAGTCCCTTCTGTATTACATATTTGTGTTCAGAAGTCCTCTCTGTATTACATATTTGTGTTCAGAAGTCCCCTCTGTATTACATATTTGTGTTCAGAAGCCCCCTCTGTATTACATATTTGAGCTTAGAAGCCCCTTCTGTATTACATATTTGTGTTCAGAAGCCCCTCTGTATTACATATTTGAGCTTAGAAGCCCCTTCTGTATTACATATTTGTGTTGCGAAGCCCCTTCTGTATTACATATTTGTGTTCATAAGTCCCCTCCGTATTACATATTTGTATTCAGAAGTCCCCTCCGTATTACATATTTGTGTTCAGAAGCCCCTTCTGTATTACATATAAGTCCCCTCCGTATTACATATTTGTGTTCAGAAGTCCCCTCCGTATTACATATTTGTGTTCAGATGCTCCTTCTGCATTCCATATTTGTGTTCAGAAGCCCCTTCTGTATTACATATTTGTGTTCAGAAGCTCCTTCTGTATTGCATATTTGTGTTCAGAAGCCCCTTCTGTATGACATATTTGTATTCAGAAGTCCCCTCTGTATTACATATTTGTTTTCAGAAGTTCAGTCTGTATTACATATTTGTGTTGCGAAGCCCCCTCTGTATTACATTTTTGTGTTGCGAAGCTCCTTCCGTATTACATATTTGTGTTTAGAAGCTCCTTTTGTATTACATATTTGTGTTCAGAAGTCCACTCTGTATTACATATTTGTGTTCAGAAGTCCCCTCCGTATTACATATTTGTGTTCAGAAGCCCCTTCTGTATTACATATTTGTGTTCAGAAGTCCCCTCTGTATTACATATTTGTGTTCAGAAGTCCCCTCTGTATTACATATTTGTGTTCATAAGTCCCCTCTGTATTCCATATTTGTGTTCATAAGTCCCCTCTGTATTACATATTTGTGTTCAGAAGCCACTTCTGTATTACATATTTGTGTTCAGAAGTCCCTTCCGTATTACAAATTTGTGTTCATAAGCCCCGTCCGTATTACATATTTCTATTCAGAAGCCCCTTCTATATTACATGTTTGTGTTCAGAAGTCCCCTCCGTATTACATATTTGTGTACAGAAGTCCCCTCTGTATTACATATTTGTGTTCAAAAACTCCTTCTGTATTGCATAATTGTGTTCAGAAGCCCCTTCTGTATTACATATTTGTATTCAGAAGTCCCCTCTGTATTACATATTTGTGTTCAGAAGCCACTTCTGTATTACATATTTGTGTTGCAAAGCTCCTTCTGTATTACATATTTGTGTGCAGAAGTCCCCTCTGTATTACATATTTCTGTTCAGAACTTCAGTCTGTATTACATATTTGTGTTGTGAAGCCCCCTCTGTATTACATTTTTGTGTTGCGAAGCTCCTTCCATATGACATATTTGTGTTTAGAAGCTCCTTTTGTATTACATATTTGTGTTCAGAAGTCCCCTCTGTATTACATATTTGTGTTCAGAAGTCCCGTCTGTATTGCATATTTGTGTTCAGAAGCCCCTTCTGTCTTACATATTTGTGTTCAGAAGTCCCGTCTGTATTACATATTTGTGTTCAGAAGTCCCCTCTGTATTACATATTTGTGATCAGAAGCCCCTTCTGTATTACATATTTGTGTTCAGAAGTATCCTCCGTATTACATATTTGTGTTCCTAAGTCCCCTGAGTATTACATATTTGTGTTCAGAAGCCCCTTCTGTATTACATATTTGTGTTCAGAAGTCCCCTCCGAATTACATATTTGTGTTCAGAAGCCCCTTCTGTATTACATTTTTGTGTTCAGAAGTCCCCTCCGTATTACATATTTGTGTTCAGAAGCCCCTTCTGTATTACATATTTCTGTTCAGAACCTCCATCTTTAATACATATTTGTGTTCAGTAGCCCTTTCTGTATTACATATTTGTGTTCAGAAGTTCCTTCTGTATTACATATTTGTATTCAGGAGTCCCCTCTGTATTACATATTTGTGTTCAGAAGTCCCTTCTGTATTACATATTTGTATTCAGAAGCTCATTCTGTAATACAAATTTGTGTTCAGAAGCCCCTTCTATATTACATATTTGTGTTCAGAAGTTCCTTCTGTATTACATATTTGTATTCAGGAGTCCCCTCTGTATTACATATTTGTGTTCAGAAGCCACTTCTGTATTACATATTTGTGTTGCGAAGCCCCTTCTGTATTACATATTTTTGTTGCGAAGCCCCCTCTGTATTACATATTTGTGTTCAGAAGTCCCCTCTGTCTTACATATTTGTGTTCATAAGTCCCTTCTGTATTACATATTTGTGTTGCGACGCTCCTTCTGTATTACATATTTGTGTTGCGAAGCCCCTTCTGCATTACATATTTGTGTTGCGAGGGCCCCTCTGTATTACATATTTGTGTTCAGAAGTCCCCTCTGTCTTACATATTTGTGTTCATAAGTCCCTTCTGTATTACATATTTGTGTTGCGAAGCTCCTTCTGTATTACATATTTGTGTTGCGAAGCCCCTTCTGTATTACATATTTGTGTTCAGAAGCTCCTTCTGTATTACATATTTGTGTTCCAAACCCCCTTCTGTATTACATATCTGTGTTCAGAAGCTCCTTCTGTATTACATATTTGGGTTGCGAATCCCCTTCTATATTACAGAAGTCCCCTTTGTATTACATATTTGTGTTGCGAAGCCCCTTCTGTATTACATATTTGTGTTTAGAAGCTCCTTCTGTATTACATATTTGGGTTGCGAAGCCCCTTCTGTATTACATATTTGTGTTGCGAAGCCCCCTCTGTATAATATATTTGTGTTTAGAAGCTCCTTCTCTATTACATATTTGTGTACAGAAGTCCCCTCTGTATTACATATTTGTGTTTAGAAGTCCCCTCTGTATTACATATTTGTGTTCAGAAGTCCCCTCTGTATTACATATTTGTGTTCAGAAGTCCCCTCTGTTTTACATATTTGTGATCAGAAGCTCAGTCTGTATTACATATTTGTGTTCAGAAGCCCCTTCTGTATTACATATTTGTGTTGCGAAGCTCCTTCTGTATTACATATTTGTGTTCAGAAGTCCCCTCTGTATTACATATTTGTGTTCAGAAGCCCCTTCTGTATTACATATTTGTGTTGCGAAGCTCCTTCTGTATTACATATTTGTGTTACGAAGCCCCTTCTGCATTACATATTTGTGTTGCAAAGCTCCTTCTGTATTACATATTTGTGTTCAGAAGCCCCTCTGTATTACATATTTGTGTTTAGAAGCTCCTTCTGTATTACATATTTGTGTTGCGAAGCCCCTTCTGTATTGCATATTTGTGTTCAGAAGTCCCCTCTGTATTACATATTTGTGTTCAGAAGTCCCCTCTGTATTACATATTTGTGTTCAGAAGCCTCTTCTGTATTACATATTTGTGTTCAGGAGTCCCCTCTGTATTACATATTTGTGTTCAGAAGCCCCTTCTGTATTACATATTTGTGTTCAGAAGTCCCCTCTGTATTACATATTTGTGTTCAGAAGTCCCCTCTGTATTACATATTTGTGATCAGAAGCCCCTTCTGTATTACATATTTGTGTTCAGAACTCCCCTGAGTATTACATATTTGTGTTCAGAACTCCCCTGAGTATTACATATTTGTGTTCAGAACTCCCCTGAGTATTACATATTTGTGTTCAGAAGCCCCTTCTGTATTACATATTTGTGTTCAGAACATATTTGTGTTCAAAAGTCCCCTCTGTATTACATATTTGTGTTCATAAGTCCCCTCTGTATTCCATATTTGTGTTCAGAAGTCCCCTCTGTACTACATATTTGTGTTCAGAAACCCTTCTGTATTACATATTTGTGTTGCAAAGCTCCTTCTGTATTACATATTTGTGTTCAGAAGCCCCTCTGTATTACATATTTGTGCTTAGAAGCCCCTTCTGTATTACATATTTGTGTTGCAAAGTCCCTTCTGTATTACATATTTGTGTTCAGAAGTCCTCTCTGTATTACATATTTGTGTTCAGAAGTCCCCTCTGTATTACATATTTGTGTTCAGAAGCCCCTCTGTATTACATATTTGAGCTTAGAAGCCCCTTCTGTATTACATATTTGTGTTCAGAAGCCCCTCTGTATTACATATTTGAGCTTAGAAGCCCCTTCTGTATTACATATTTGTGTTGCGAAGCCCCTTCTGTATTACATATTTGTGTTCATAAGTCCCCTCCGTATTACATATTTGTATTCAGAAGTCCCCTCCGTATTACATATTTGTGTTCAGAAGCCCCTTCTGTATTACATATAAGTCCCCTCCGTATTACATATTTGTGTTCAGAAGTCCCCTCCGTATTACATATTTGTGTTCAGATGCTCCTTCTGCATTCCATATTTGTGTTCAGAAGCCCCTTCTGTATTACATATTTGTGTTCAGAAGCTCCTTCTGTATTGCATATTTGTGTTCAGAAGCCCCTTCTGTATGACATATTTGTATTCAGAAGTCCCCTCTGTATTACATATTTGTTTTCAGAAGTTCAGTCTGTATTACATATTTGTGTTGCGAAGCCCCCTCTGTATTACATTTTTGTGTTGCGAAGCTCCTTCCGTATTACATATTTGTGTTTAGAAGCTCCTTTTGTATTACATATTTGTGTTCAGAAGTCCACTCTGTATTACATATTTGTGTTCAGAAGTCCCCTCCGTATTACATATTTGTGTTCAGAAGCCCCTTCTGTATTACATATTTGTGTTCAGAAGTCCCCTCTGTATTACATATTTGTGTTCAGAAGTCCCCTCTGTATTACATATTTGTGTTCATAAGTCCCCTCTGTATTCCATATTTGTGTTCATAAGTCCCCTCTGTATTACATATTTGTGTTCAGAAGCCACTTCTGTATTACATATTTGTGTTCAGAAGTCCCTTCCGTATTACAAATTTGTGTTCATAAGCCCCGTCCGTATTACATATTTCTATTCAGAAGCCCCTTCTATATTACATGTTTGTGTTCAGAAGTCCCCTCCGTATTACATATTTGTGTACAGAAGTCCCTCTGTATTACATATTTGTGTTCAAAAACTCCTTCTGTATTGCATAATTGTGTTCAGAAGCCCCTTCTGTATTACATATTTGTATTCAGAAGTCCCCTCTGTATTACATATTTGTGTTCAGAAGCCACTTCTGTATTACATATTTGTGTTGCAAAGCTCCTTCTGTATTACATATTTGTGTGCAGAAGTCCCCTCTGTATTACATATTTCTGTTCAGAACTTCAGTCTGTATTACATATTTGTGTTGTGAAGCCCCCTCTGTATTACATTTTTGTGTTGCGAAGCTCCTTCCATATGACATATTTGTGTTTAGAAGCTCCTTTTGTATTACATATTTGTGTTCAGAAGTCCCCTCTGTATTACATATTTGTGTTCAGAAGTCCCGTCTGTATTGCATATTTGTGTTCAGAAGCCCCTTCTGTCTTACATATTTGTGTTCAGAAGTCCCGTCTGTATTACATATTTGTGTTCAGAAGTCCCCTCTGTATTACATATTTGTGATCAGAAGCCCCTTCTGTATTACATATTTGTGTTCAGAAGTATCCTCCGTATTACATATTTGTGTTCCTAAGTCCCCTGAGTATTACATATTTGTGTTCAGAAGCCCCTTCTGTATTACATATTTGTGTTCAGAAGTCCCCTCCGAATTACATATTTGTGTTCAGAAGCCCCTTCTGTATTACATTTTTGTGTTCAGAAGTCCCCTCCGTATTACATATTTGTGTTCAGAAGCCCCTTCTGTATTACATATTTCTGTTCAGAAGTCCCCTCTGTATTACATATTTGTGTTCATAAGTCAACTCTGTATTCCATATTTGTGTTCATAAGTCCCCTTTGTATTACATATTTGTGTTCAGAAGCCACTTCTGTATTACATATTTGTGTTCAGAAGTCCCTTCCGTATTACAAATTTGTGTTCATAAGCCCCGTCCGTATTACATATTTCTATTCAGAAGCCCCTTCTGTATTACATGTTTGTGTTCAGAAGTCCCCTCCGTATTACATATTTGTGTACAGAAGTCCCCTCTGTATTACATATTTGTGTTCATAAGTCCCCTCTGTATTACATATTTGTGTTCAGAAGCTCCTTCTGTATTGCATAATTGTGTTCAGAAGCCCCTTCTGTATTACATATTTGTATTCAGAAGTCCCCTCTGTATTACATATTTGTGTTCAGAAGCCACTTCTGTATTACATATTTGTGTTGCAAAGCTCCTTCTGTATTACATATTTCTATTCAGAAGCCCCTTCTGTATTACATGTTTGTGTTCAGAAGTCCCCTCCGTATTACATATTTGTGTACAGAAGTCCCCTCTGTATTACATATTTGTGTTCATAAGTCCCCTCTGTATTACATATTTGTGTTCAGAAGCTCCTTCTGTATTGCATAATTGTGTTCAGAAGCCCCTTCTGTATTACATATTTGTATTCAGAAGTCCCCTCTGTATTACATATTTGTGTTCAGAAGCCACTTCTGTATTACATATTTGTGTTGCAAAGCTCCTTCTGTATTACATATTTGTGTTCAGAAGTCCCCTCTGTATTACATATTTGTGTACAGAAGTCCCCTCTGTATTACATATTTGTGTTCATAAGTCCCCTCTGTATTACATATTTGTGTTCAGAAGCTCCTTCTGTATTGCATAATTGTGTTCAGAAGCCCCTTCTGTATTACATATTTGTATTCAGAAGTCCCCTCTGTATTACATATTTGTGTTCAGAAGCCACTTCTGTATTACATATTTGTGTTGCAAAGCTCCTTCTGTATTACATATTTGTGTTCAGAAGTCCCCTCTGTATTACATATTTGTGTACAGAAGTCCCCTCTGTATTACATATTTGTGTTCATAAGTCCCCTCTGTATTACATATTTGTGTTCAGAAGCTCCTTCTGTATTGCATAATTGTGTTCAGAAGCCCCTTCTGTATTACATATTTGTATTCAGAAGTCCCCTCTGTATTACATATTTGTGTTCAGAAGCCACTTCTGTATTACATATTTGTGTTGCAAAGCTCCTTCTGTATTACATATTTCTATTCAGAAGCCCCTTCTGTATTACATGTTTGTGTTCAGAAGTCCCCTCCGTATTACATATTTGTGTACAGAAGTCCCCTCTGTATTACATATTTGTGTTCAGAAGTCCCCTCTGTATTACATATTTGTGATCAGAAGCCCCTTCTGTATTACATATTTGTGTTCAGAAGTATCCTCCGTATTACATATTTGTGTTCCTAAGTCCCCTGAGTATTACATATTTGTGTTCAGAAGCCCCTTCTGTATTACATATTTGTGTTCAGAAGTCCCCTCCGAATTACATATTTGTGTTCAGAAGCCCCTTCTGTATTACATTTTTGTGTTCAGAAGTCCCCTCCGTATTACATATTTGTGTTCAGAAGCCCCTTCTGTATTACATATTTCTGTTCAGAAGTCCCCTCTGTATTACATATTTGTGTTCATAAGTCAACTCTGTATTCCATATTTGTGTTCATAAGTCCCCTCTGTATTACATATTTGTGTTCAGAAGCCACTTCTGTATTACATATTTGTGTTCAGAAGTCCCTTCCGTATTACAAATTTGTGTTCATAAGCCCCGTCCGTATTACATATTTCTATTCAGAAGCCCCTTCTGTATTACATGTTTGTGTTCAGAAGTCCCCTCCGTATTACATATTTGTGTACAGAAGTCCCTCTGTATTACATATTTGTGTTCATAAGTCCCCTCTGTATTACATATTTGTGTTCAGAAGCTCCTTCTGTATTGCATAGTTGTGTTCAGAAGCCCCTTCTGTATTACATATTTGTATTCAGAAGTCCCCTCTGTATTACATATTTGTGTTCAGAAGCCACTTCTGTATTACATATTTGTGTTGCAAAGCTCCTTCTGTATTACATATTTCTATTCAGAAGCCCCTTCTGTATTACATGTTTGTGTTCAGAAGTCCCCTCCGTATTACATATTTGTGTACAGAAGTCCCCTCTGTATTACATATTTGTGTTCATAAGTCCCCTCTGTATTACATATTTGTGTTCAGAAGCTCCTTCTGTATTGCATAATTGTGTTCAGAAGCCCCTTCTGTATTACATATTTGTATTCAGAAGTCCCCTCTGTATTACATATTTGTGTTCAGAAGCCACTTCTGTATTACATATTTGTGTTGCAAAGCTCCTTCTGTATTACATATTTGTGTTCAGAAGTCCCCTCTGTATTACATATTTGTGTACAGAAGTCCCCTCTGTATTACATATTTGTGTTCATAAGTCCCCTCTGTATTACATATTTGTGTTCAGAAGCTCCTTCTGTATTGCATAATTGTGTTCAGAAGCCCCTTCTGTATTACATATTTGTATTCAGAAGTCCCCTCTGTATTACATATTTGTGTTCAGAAGCCACTTCTGTATTACATATTTGTGTTGCGAAGCCCCTTCTGTATTACATATTTGTGTTGCAAAGCTCCTTCTGTATTACATATTTGTGTTCAGAAGTCCCCTCCGTATTACATATTTGTGTACAGAAGTCCCCTCTGTATTACATATTTGTGTACAGAAGTCCCCTCTGTATTACATATTTGTGTTCAGAAGCTCCTTCTGTATTGCATAATTGTGTTCAGAAGCCCCTTCTGTATTACATATTTGTGTTGCAAAGCTCCTTCTGTATTACATATTTGTGTTCAGAAGTCCCCTCTGTCTGTATTACATATTTGTGTTCAGAAGCCCCTTCTGTATTACATATTTGTGTTGCAAAGCTCCTTCTGTATTACATATTTGTGTTCAGAAGTCCCCTCTGTCTGTATTACATATTTGTGTTCAGAAGCCCCTTCTGTATTACATATTTGTGTTGCAAAGCTCCTTCTGTATTACATATTTGTGTTCAGAAGTCCCCTCTGTCTGTATTACATATTTGTGCTCAGAAGCCCCTTGTGAGAGGGAAGGTCGGAAGAAGAACCGAGGAGGCCGGATTACGGGCTCAATTATGTTATTTTTATTGGAGGTTACAATACCAACAAAAGTAAATGAAAGTCAATATGGAAGGGATGTAGGCCTCTTCTCCCCGAGTGGTGTCTGGGTCGTCTGTCCGGTGGTTCTTGGGTGTTCTTTCGGCGAGGAGGGGGTGTCCCAGAAGGCTCGCAGGGGAGAGAAGCAACATGAAATAAAAGAAGCGGTTAGTAACCCTGTCCTTGCACTGGTTTGGCAAGACAAAACCCTTCACCGTAATAAAGGAGCCCGTAGGGGTGCGGCGTATGTAAAGAGGAGGGTGGACTAAAGTGAAGGGGAGGGGGGGGGGAGAGAAAGCACGGTGTCAGCGATGATAAAACAATATTCCGAGGTACCGATGCTATATAACCCCCGAAGACGTGTCTGACCTGTCACACTCGGTCAGCACAGAGGCAACATACAACCGTGGGGAGGCAACCTCGTTCCTCCAATAGGGCAGTGATATGGCGTGAGGGAGCGGGGTGGGTGTAGGAGACAGTGGGGGCACACACGCACGCAGTGAAGACACTCGGTGAACCCTTAAATTAACCTCCCAGTTAGCCCTCCCTGTTACTCCTCCCTGCACTCCCTCCCAAGTCACGTACCGCCTCAGCCGCAGCTCTCCTGAGCTGCGGCGGCTCTCCAGCGTCCTCCGGGGGTGTCCACCACTCCTCCGTCCAGGAGTCGAGTTCTCCGTCTCCCTCTGGATCCTGAAGGTTGGGGCTCTCCGTGGTATCCTTCCCGTCACTCGCGAAGCTCTGCTCCCGGTACGACTCCTGCAGCACGGTGTTTTCCTTCTCTTTCCTTTCCTCCGGGCACAACAGCGCGCCTTCCTGGTTCTCTGGTCCTGCCTTTAGTGGGTGTGGCCCCGCCCCTCCGTGTCTGGATTGGTTGGGAGCACTCAGCTGACCGTGACATCCCTGTAGGCGAGGAGAGGCAGGCGGTGTTAACTCCTGCTTTCCCGGTCCTGGTGATGTGCTATGCGTGGTTGTCGTGTCATGGGGATGTAATGGCAGGAACGTTAGCGTGGTGTTCCAATCGACCCCCTCACATCCCTTCTGTATTACATATTTGTATTCAGAAGTCCCCTCTGTCTGTATTACATATTTGTGTTCAGAAGCCCCTTCTGTATTACATATTTGTGTTCAGAAGCTCCTTCTGTATTACATATGTGTGTTCAGACGTCCCCTCTGTATTACATATTTGTGTTCAGAAGCCCCTTCTGTATTACATTTGTGTGTTCAGAAGTCCCCTCTGTATTACATATTTGTGCTCAGAAGCCCCTTCTGTATTACATATTTGTGTTCAGAAGCTCCTTCTGTACTGCATATTTGTGTTCAGAAGTCCCCTCTGTATTACATATTTGTGTTCAGAAGCTCGTTCTGTATTACATATTTCTGTTGTGAAGCTCCTTCTGCAATACATATTTGTGTTCAGAAGTCCCATCTCTATTGCATATTTGTGTTCAGAAGCTCAGTCTGTATTACATATTTGTGTAGCGAAGCTCCTTTTGTATTAC
The DNA here is from genome assembly GCA_963921515.1 of Calotriton arnoldi. Classification (NCBI taxonomy): domain Eukaryota; kingdom Metazoa; phylum Chordata; class Amphibia; order Caudata; family Salamandridae; genus Calotriton; species Calotriton arnoldi. The sequence continues at coordinate 401,753 of CAWUFW010002084.1, read as the reverse complement.
ATATTTGTGTTCATAAGTCCCCTCTGTATTACATATGTGTGTTCAGAAGCCCCCTCTGTATTACATATTTGTGTTGAGAAGCTCCTTCTGTATTACATATTTGTGTTGCGAAGCTCCTTCTGTAATACATATTTGTGTTCAGAAGTCCGCTCAGTATTACATATTTCTGTTCAGAACGTTAGTCTGTATTACATATTTGTGTTGCGAAGCCCCTCTGTATTACATATTTGTGTTGCGAAGCTCCTTCCGTATTACATATTTGTGTTTAGAAGCTCCTTTTGTAATACATATTTGTGTTCAGAAGTCCCCTCTGTATTACATATTTGTGTTCAGAAGTCCCCTCTGTATTACATATTTGTGATCAGAAGCCCCTTCTGTATTACATATTTGTGTTCAGAAGTATCCTCCGTATTACACATTTGTGTTCAGAAGTCCCCTGAGTATTACATATTTGTGTTCAGAAGCCCCTTCTGTATTACATATTTGTGTTCAGAAGTCCCCTCTGTATTACATATTTGTGTTCAGAAGTCCCCTCTGTATTACATATTTGTGCTCAGAAGCCCCTTCTGTATTACATATTTGTGTTCAGAAGTCCCCTCTGTCTGTATTACATATTTGTGTTCAGAAGCCCCTTCTGTATTACATATTTGTGTTCAGAAGCTCCTTCTGTATTGCATATTTGTGTTCAGAAGTCCCCTCTGTATTACATATTTGTGTTCAGAAGCCCCTTCTGTATTACATATTTGTGTTTAGAAGCCCTGTTGGTATTACATATTTGTGTTTAAAAGCCCCTTCTGTATTACACATTTGTGTTCAGAAGCCCCTTCTGTATTACATATTTGTGTTCAGAAGTCCCCTCTGTCTGTATTACATATTTGTGTTCAGAAGCTCCTTCTGTATTACATATTTGTGTTCAGAAGTCCCCTCTGTATTACATATTTGTGTTCAGAAGTCCCCTCTGTGTTACATATTTGTGCTCAGATGCCCCTTCTGTATTACATATTTGTGTTCAGAAGTCCCCACTGTCTGTATTACATATTTGTGTTCAGAAGCCCCTTTTGTATTACATATTTGTGTTCAGAAGCTCCTTCTGTATTGCATATTTGTGTTCAGAAGTCCCCTCTGTATTACATATTTGTGTTCAGAAGCCCCTTCTGTATTACATATTTGTGTTTAGAAGCCCCTTTTGTATTACATATTTGTGTTTAGAAGCCCCTTCTGTATTACACATTTGTGTTCAGAAGCTCAGTCTGTATTACATATTGGTGTTCAGAAGCCCCTTCTGTATTACATATTTGTGTTCAGAAGCTCCTTCTGTATTACATATTTGTGTTCAGAAGTCCCCTCTGTATTACATATTTGTGTTCAGAAGCCCCTTCTGTATTACATGTTTGTGTTCAGAAGCTCCTTCTGTATTACATATTTGTGTTCAGAAGTCCCCTGAGTATTACATATTTGTGTTCAGAAGCTCAGTCTGTATTACATATTTGTGTTCAGAAGCCCCTTCTGTATTACATATTTGTGTTCAGAAGCTCCTTCTGTATTACATATTTGTGTTCAGAAGTCCCCTCTGTATTACATATTTGTGTTCAGAAGTCCCCTCTGTATTACATATTTGTGTTTAGAAGCCCCTTCTGTATTACACATTTGTGTTCAGAAGCCCCTTCTGTATTACATATTTGTGTTCAGAAGTCCCCTCTGTCTGTATTACATATTTGTGTTCAGAAGCTCCTTCTGTATTACATATTTGTGTTCAGAAGCTCCTTCTGTATTACATATTTGTGTTCAGAAGTCCCCTCTGTATTACATATTTGTGTTCAGAAGTCCCCTCTGTGTTACATATTTGTGCTCAGATGCCCCTTCTGTATTACATATTTGTGTTCAGAAGCCCCTTTTGTATTACATATTTGTGTTCAGAAGCTCCTTCTGTATTGCATATTTGTGTTCAGAAGTCCCCTCTGTATTACATATTTGTGTTCAGAAGCCCCTTCTGTATTACATATTTGTGTTTAGAAGCCCCTTTTGTATTACATATTTGTGTTTAGAAGCCCCTTCTGTATTACACATTTGTGTTCAGAAGCTCAGTCTGTATTACATATTGGTGTTCAGAAGCCCCTTCTGTATTACATATTTGTGTTCAGAAGCTCCTTCTGTATTACATATTTGTGTTCAGAAGTCCCCTCTGTATTACATATTTGTGTTCAGAAGCCCCTTCTGTATTACATGTTTGTGTTCAGAAGCTCCTTCTGTATTACATATTTGTGTTCAGAAGTCCCCTGAGTATTACATATTTGTGTTCAGAAGCTCAGTCTGTATTACATATTTGTGTTCAGAAGCCCCTTCTGTATTACATATTTGTGTTCAGAAGCTCCTTCTGTATTACATATTTGTGTTCAGAAGTCCCCTCTGTATTACATATTTGTGTTCAGAAGTCCCCTCTGTATTACATATTTGTGTTTAGAAGCCCCTTCTCTATTACATATTTGTGTTTAGAAGCCCCTTTTGTATTACATATTTGTGTTTAGAAGCCCCTTCTGTATTACACATTTGTGTTCAGCTCAGTCTGTATTATATACTTGTGCTCAGAAGTAACCCTGGGCAAAGCACTACGCTACGCACGCGTAGTTTGCGAAGTTTGCGCTACTTCGCACAACGCGAAATGCACGTAGCACAGTGCAAACACGCATAGCGTAGCGTAGTGCAGCGGTCATTTTTTGCTTGCTCGCGGTCCTCAACGTCAAGTTGGCGACCGCGAGCAAGCAAAATGACATCCCGGCGAGACTTTTTCCTCGTTCGCGATCAGCAACATCAAGTTGCCGATCGCGAGCGTGGAAAATAAACCTCCCGGCGAGATTCTCAACGCGGGGATGTCAGGTTTCTCATTGCGAGTGGTCGCGTATGCTCGCGACCGCTCGCGATGAGAAACTACCAGTCCGCGTTGAGAAAGCTGCCGCTCGAGTAAAAATCTACTCGAGCGGCAGTAAAAGACAGCTCGCACTGTGCAAGATGCCGTTTTCAATGATTGCACAGTGCGGACAAGCATCCGGCACTGTGCAATCATTGCGAACAGTGCACTACGCAGTTCGCGTAGTGCTACGCGTAGCTCGCGTAGTGCGAACTGCACTTTGCGTAGCTTTGCCTAGCGCTACTTCGTGAACTACGCCCAGGCTTACTCAGAAGCTCCTTTGTATTACATATTTGTGCTCAGAAGTCCCCTCTGTATTACATATTTGTGTTCATAAGTCCCCTCTGTATTGCATAATTGTGTTCAGGAGTGCCCTCTGTATTACATATTTGTGTTCAGAAGCCCCTTCTGTATTACATGTTTGTGTTCAGAAGTCCCCTCCGTATTACATATTTGTGTTCAGAAGTCCCCTCTGTATTGCATAATTGTGTTCAGAAGCCCCTTCTGTATTACATATTTGTATTGCGAAGCCCCCTCTGTATTATATATTTTTGTTTAGAAGCTCCTTCTGTATTACATATTTGTGTTTAGAAGCTGCTTCTGTATTACATATTTGTGTTCAGAAGTCCCCTCTGTATTACATATTTGTGTTCAGAAGTCCCTTCTGTATTACATATTTTTGTTCAGAAGTCCCCTCTGTATTACATATTTGTTTTCAGAAGTCCCCTCTGTATTACATATTTGTATTCAGAAGTCCCCTCTGTATTACATATTTGTGTTGCGAAGCCCCCTCTGTATTACATATTTGTGTTCATGTGCTCCTTCTGTATTACATATTTGTGTTCAGAAGCCCCATCTGTATTACATATTTGTGTTCAGAAGTCCCCTCTGTATTACATATTTGTGTTCATAAGTCCCCTCTGTATTACATATCTGTGTTCAGAAGTCCCCTCTGTATTACATATTTGTGCTCAAAAGCCCCTTCTGTATTACATATTTGTGTTCAGAAGTCCCCTCTGTCTGTATTACATATTTGTGTTCAGAAGCCCCTTCTGTATTGCATATTTGTGTTTAGAAGCTCCTTCTGTATTACATATTTGTGTTCAGAAGCCCCTTCTGTATTACATATTTGTGTTCAGAAGCTCCTTCTGTATTACATATTTGTGTTCAGAAGTCCCCTCTGTCTGTATTACATATTTGTGTTCAGAAGCCCCTTCTGTATTGCATATTTGTGTTTAGAAGCTCCTTCTGTATTACATATTTGTGTTCAGAAGTCCCCTCTGTATTACATATTTGTGTTCAGAAGCTCAGTCTGTTTTACATATTTGTGTTCAGAAGCCCCCTCTGTATTACATATTTGTGTTCAGAAGCCCCTTCTGTATTACATATTTGTGTTCAGAAGCTCGTTCTGTATTACATATTTGTGTTGCGAAGCTCCTTCTGTAATACATATTTGTGTTCAGAAGTCCCCTCTGTATTACATATTTGTGCTCAGAAGCCCCTTCTGTATTACATATTTGTGTTCAGAAGTCCCCTCTGTATTACATATTTGTGCTCAGAAGCCCCTTCTGTATTACATATTTGTGTGCAGAAGTCCCTCTGTCTGTATTACATATTTGTGTTCATAATTCCCCTCTGTTTTACATATGTGTGTTCAGAAGCCCCCTCTGAATTACATATTTGTGTTCAGAAGCCCCTTCTGTATTGCATATTTGTGTTTAGAAGCCCCTTCTGTATTACATATTTGTGTTCAGAAGCCCCTTCTGTATTACATATTTGTGTTCAGAAGTCCCCTCCGTATTACATATTTGTGTTCAGAATCTCAGTCTGTATTACATATTTGTGTTGCTAAGCTCCTTCTGCATTACATATTTGTGTTCATAAGTCCCCTCTGTATTACATATTTGTGTTCAGAAGCTCAGTCTGTATTACATATTTGTGTTCAGAAGCCCCTTCTGTATTACATATTTGTGTTCAGAAGCTCGTTCTGTATTACATATTTGTGTTGCGAAGCTCCTTCTGTAATACATATTTGTGTTCAGAAGTCCCCTCTGTATTACATATTTGTGCTCAGAAGCCCCTTCTGTATTACATATTTGTGTTCAGAAGTCCCCTCTGTATTACATATTTGTGCTCAGAAGCCCCTTCTGTATTACATATTTGTGTGCAGAAGTCCCCTCTGTCTGTATTACATATTTGTGTTCATAATTCCCCTCTGTTTTACATATGTGTGTTCAGAAGCCCCTCTGAATTACATATTTGTGTTCAGAAGCCCCTTCTGTATTGCATATTTGTGTTTAGAAGCCCTTCTGTATTACATATTTGTGTTCAGAAGCCCCTTCTGTATTACATATTTGTGTTCAGAAGTCCCCTCCGTATTACATATTTGTGTTCAGAATCTCAGTCTGTATTACATATTTGTGTTGCTAAGCTCCTTCTGCATTACATATTTGTGTTCATAAGTCCCCTCTGTATTACATATTTGTGTTCAGAAGCTCAGTCTGTATTACATATTTGTGTTCAGAAGCCCCTTCTGTATTACATATTTGTGTTCAGAAGCTCGTTCTGTATTACATATTTGTGTTGCGAAGCTCCTTCTGTAATACATATTTGTGTTCAGAAGTCCCCTCTGTATTACATATTTGTGCTCAGAAGCCCCTTCTGTATTACATATTTGTGTTCAGAAGTCCCCTCTGTATTACATATTTGTGATCAGAAGCCCCTTCTGTATTACATATTTGTGTTCAGAAGTCCCCTCTGTCTGTATTACATATTTGTGTTCAGAAGTCCCCTCTGTATTACATATTTGTGCTCAGAAGCCCCTTCTGGATTACATATTTGTGTTCAGAAGCCCCTTCTGTATTACATATTTGTTTTGCGAAGCTCCTTCTGTAATACATATTTGTGTTCAGAAGTCCTCTCTGTATTACATATTTGTATTGCGAAGCTCCTTCTGTAATACATGTTTGTGTTCAGAAGTCCCCTCTGTATTACAAATTTGTGTTCAGAAGCTCAGTCTATATTACATATTTGTATTGCGAAGCCCCTCTGTATTACATATTTGTATTGCGAAGCCCCTTCTGTATTACACATTTGTGTTCAGAAGCTCAGTCTGTATTACATATTTATGTTTAGAAGCTCCTTCTGTATTACATATTTGTGTTTAGAAGCTCCTTCTGTATTACATATTTCTGTTCAGAAGTCCCCTCTGTATTACATATTTGTGTTGCGAAGCTCCTTCTGTATTACATATTTGGGTTCAGAAGTCCCTTCTGTATTACATATTTGTTTTCAGAAGTCCACTCTGTATTACATATTTTGGTTCAGAAGTCCCCTCTGTATTACATATTTGTGTTGCGAAGCCCCCTCTGTATTACATATTTGTGTTGCGAAGCTCCTTCCGTATTACATATTTGCGCTTAGAAGCCCCTTCTGTATTACATATTTGTGCTCAGAAGCCCCTTCTGTATTACATATTTGTGTTGCGAAGCTCCTTCTGTAATACATATTTGTGTTCAGAAGTCCCCTCTGTCTGTATTACATATTTGTGTTCATAAGTCCCCTCTGTATTACATATGTTTGTTTAGAAGCCCCTCTGTATTACATATTTGTGTTCAGAAGCCCCTTCTGTATTACATATTTGTGTTGCGAAGCTCCTTCTGTAATACATATTTGTGCTCAGAAGTCCTCACTGTATTGCATATTTGTGTTGCGAAGCTCCTTCTGTAATACATGTTTGTGTTCAGAAGTCCTCTCTGTATTACAAATTTGTGTTCAGAAGCTCAGTCTATATTACATATTTGTATTGCGAAGCCCCTCTGTATTACATATTTGTGTTTAGAAGCTCCTTCTGTATTACATATTTGTGTTCAGAAGCCTCTTCTGTATTACATATTTGTGTTTAGAAGCCCCTTTGGTATTACATATTTGTGTTTAAAAGCCCCTTTTGTATTACACATTTGTGTTCAGAAGCCCCTTCTGTATTACATATTTGTGTTCAGAAGTCCCCTCTGTCTGTATTACATATTTGTGTTCAGAAGCTCCTTCTGTATTACATATTTGTGTTCAGAAGTCCCCTCTGTATTACATATTTGTGTTCAGAAGTCCCCTCTGTATTACATATTTGTGTTCAGAAGTCCCCTCTGTATTACATATTTGTGTTCAGAAGTCCCCTCTGTATTACATATTTGTGTTGCGAAGCTCCTTCCGTATCACATATTTGCGCTTAGAAGCCCCTTCTGTATTACATATTTGTATTCAGAAGCCCCTTCTGTATTACATATTTGTATTCAGAAGCCCCTTCTGTATTACATATTTGTGTTGCAAAGCTCCTTCTGTATTACATATTTGTTTTCAGAAGTCCCCTCCGTATTACATATTTGCGTTCAGAAGCTCAGTCTGTATTACATATTTGAGTTCTGAAGCTCAGTCTGTTTTACATATCTGTGGTCAGAAGCTCAGTCTGTAATACATATTTGTGCTTAGAAGCCCCTTCTGTATTACATATTTGTGTTGCGAAGCTCCTTCTGTAATACATATTTGTGTTCAGAAGTCCCCTCTGTCTGTATTACATATTTGTGTTCATAAGTCCCCTCTGTATTACATATGTTTGTTTAGAAGCCCCCTCTGTATTACATATTTGTGTTCAGAAGCCCCTTCTGTATTACATATTTGTGTTGCGAAGCTCCTTCTGTAATACATATTTGTGCTCAGAAGTCCTCACTGTATTGCATATTTGTGTTGCGAAGCTCCTTCTGTAATACATGTTTGTGTTCAGAAGTCCTCTCTGTATTACAAATTTGTGTTCAGAAGCTCAGTCTATATTACATATTTGTATTGCGAAGCCCCCTCTGTATTACATATTTGTGTTTAGAAGCTCCTTCTGTATTACATATTTGTGTTCAGAAGCCTCTTCTGTATTACATATTTGTGTTTAGAAGCCCCTTTGGTATTACATATTTGTGTTTAAAAGCCCCTTTTGTATTACACATTTGTGTTCAGAAGCCCCTTCTGTATTACATATTTGTGTTCAGAAGTCCCCTCTGTCTGTATTACATATTTGTGTTCAGAAGCTCCTTCTGTATTACATATTTGTGTTCAGAAGTCCCCTCTGTATTACATATTTGTGTTCAGAAGTCCCCTCTGTATTACATATTTGTGTTCAGAAGTCCCCTCTGTATTACATATTTGTGTTCAGAAGTCCCCTCTGTATTACATATTTGTGTTGCGAAGCTCCTTCCGTATCACATATTTGCGCTTAGAAGCCCCTTCTGTATTACATATTTGTATTCAGAAGCCCCTTCTGTATTACATATTTGTATTCAGAAGCCCCTTCTGTATTACATATTTGTGTTGCAAAGCTCCTTCTGTATTACATATTTGTTTTCAGAAGTCCCTCCGTATTACATATTTGCGTTCAGAAGCTCAGTCTGTATTACATATTTGAGTTCTGAAGCTCAGTCTGTTTTACATATCTGTGGTCAGAAGCTCAGTCTGTAATACATATTTGTGCTTAGAAGCCCCTTCTGTATTACATATTTGTGTCCAGAATCCTCTTCTGTAAGAGCACACTGCAGTGCTCGGAAGACCCCCAGCCCGCCCTCATATAATGTGTGTGTGTGCTTAGAAGCCCCCTTAAGACACATATTTTGTTTGGGCATAGACAGAAGCCCTCCTTTCAGTTTGTGATAAATCAGTGGTGTCCGCAGCGCTGGCTTTAAGAGCACCGCACGAACACGGCTTTCTTTCTAGCTGAGATATGCTTCATACTAACGCCGTTTGTTTCACTCTACCGTTGACGGCAAAATAAAATAAAAAAGATTTTGCTGCAATTGAAAAATAGCAAAGACTGGCACTGCTGTTTCTTGCCAACGAATCTCAAATTCGTAGTGAATAAAAAATAACGAAATCAACACATAGTAATGTAAACGATAATATTTCTTTCGATTTAAAAATAAAATAAAATACAATGTAAGAATTTCCCACCTGTAAATATTTCCCGCTTGTTCTCGCTTGCAATGTGCCGTTTGAAAAAAAGGAATAATGGAGAGTGGATTCTTAAAAACCCGGGAACAACAATCGTGTTTATTTCCTAGAAGGAAATCGGGCGTTCAGCTCGTTGTCCGTTCGCTTGTTCGCAGTTTACATATATTTTTGAAGAGATTATTTGTTTATTAAAAGAGCTGAGCGTGTAAAATGCCTCCGTAATATAAAACGTTTTAAACTGCATCACTCTGACAGAAACAAAAACAAAGGTGCATATGTATAAAAAAATTAAAAAAGCTAATGACCTTCATTTTTTGTGACAAAAACCTAAAAGCACTTTCATCATTAATCGAGGGAAACTTTAAATGGTGAAAGCTTGGAATCAAACTGCGGAATTTCACTTCGTGGCAGCTGCTCGCTCTGTAATGAGCCGGATTTGCATATTCAGATTGGCAGCGTTCACAAGTGTTGGAATGCGTGGCCCTCCGCGGCACCTGTAGCCGGGGGCGATCTGTTTAGATAAATCTGTGGGGGCAGGGGGGTAAATGGGGGTCTCTAGCTTCTTAGCGCACTTACAGGTGTGCCCATAAAAAGGGGGGAGTGCTTATTACAGAGTTTAGCTTAGTGTAACAGTTGTTCTTTTGTAAATGGGGAATACCCCCCCCCCCCTACACACACACTTCCAAAGAAACCTCTTTTTTACGATGGACACATAAGGTCTACCTGCAGCTTCGGGAAAGATATAGAGACGCGTGACCTGGAACGCTGCAGTGTGGTAGGAAATCAAGATTTGTATTGTAAGGGGCTGGGCGGGCGGAGGGGGCGACAGGGGCTGTGGGGGCACCTGCATCTTACAATAAACCCATTCCCTTTATAGACAGAACCCAGGGTGTGACCGAAGAGGGGGGGGGGTGTCCAGATGTCTCTTGCGTGTGTCATTTAAAGTTAGACACCTTTGGTGAGGGGAGGGTGTTAAGGAGGTGCGGTGGTCTGGCTTGTGGCTGCTCCCCCGCCCCTCCCCCAAACACACTTTAAACCAAAGGGACAGGAGAGGGACGCAGGCATGGGACGAGGGGTTGCTATATCTATAGGTGTGCTTATGCATGTCTGTTCACTATAGGCAGTCCGAGGGCGGGGGGGGGGAGCTCTCTCTTGAGGTGTCTGTGCACAAGTGTACATCATCGCAATCAGTGCACATGCTGGGTTCTCTCCTCGAGCGCAGGTGCTCGTCTGTCCCACACAGGAAGTAAGAGGGCAGAAAGTGCGTGCCCTCAGTGGGTGTCAGTGCACTCTGTCACAGGAAGTAAGAGGGCATAGAGTGCGTGCCCTCAGTGGGTGTCAGTGCACTCTGTCACAGGAAGTAAGAGGGCAGAGTGCGCGCCTTCTGTGGGTGTCAGTGCACTTCTGTCCGTCACGGGAAGTAAGAGGGCAGAGAGTGCGCGCCCTCAGTGGATGTCAGTGCACTCTGTCACAGGAAGTAAGAGGGCAGAGAGTGCGCGCCCTCAGTGGGTGTCAGTGCGCTCTGTCACAGGAAGAAAGAGGGCAGAGAGTGCGCGTCCTCTGTATGTGTCAGTGCACTGCTGTCCGCCACAGGAAGTAAGAGGGCAGAGAGTGCGCGCCCTCAGTGGGTGTCAGTGCACTTTGTCACAGGAAGTAAGAGGGCAGAGAGTGCGCGCCCTCAGAGGGTGTCAGTGCACTCTGTCACAGGAAGTAAGAGGGCAGAGAGTGCGCGTCCTCTGTATGTGTCAGTCAGTGCACTTCTGTCCGTCACGGGAAGTAAGAGGGCAGAGTGCGCTCCCTCAGTAGGCGTCAGTGCATTTCTGTCAGGCGCAGGCAGTCGGAGGACAACGGGTAAGCTCTCTCTAAAGGTGTCAGTGCACATCAGTCAACCACAACCAGTCCTCAATGCAGGTGCACGTCTGTCCGTCTCTGGCAGTCTGAGGGCCCAGGATAGGCTCGCTCTATAGGTGCCTGTGCACATCTGCCCATCCCAACCACTCCGAGAGCCCTGGGTTAGCTCACTCTATAGGCGCCCATATACGTCTCTCTAGCACCACAATCATAGTGCACATGGTTGGCTCTCTATAGGTGCCTGGGCACGCCTGTCCATCGCAGGCAGTAAGTGGACAGTAACAGAACAGGGGTTGCACGTCTGCCCATCACGCGCAGAGGCGATGAGAGGACGGGGGGGGGCGTGGGTCTGTTTACAGTTCATGCCCCTCCATTGCCCGGCTCGTTGGCAGACACACACCCCTCCCTTCCCACAGTGAGACCTTGAACCAGAGCTCCCCGGAGGTCACGGCCTCGGGCAGCCGCCGTGCCCCATCCTGTCTTTCACGGAGTGAGTGCACAATAAACCGGGCCTTATGGCAGATTACGTCCCGCCCGCTGCGCACAGAGGACGCCCCCACGCCCTGCCCCAGTCTCCCGCCCTCGTCCTCACTGACATGCTTGTCTTAGCTATTGTAAAGAGCACATCTACAGTAACGAAACACTGCCCCCACCCCCCAAAATGCCCACATATAAGGGGGATCCGAAGCTTTCTGGCAATTAATAATTATTACACAAATATCTCTTTTCCAAAAATGGGTCGGTTAGAGCTCAATAATACATTTCTTTTTTTTCTATTAATGAATACTTGAAATGTGTGGTGCGCAGTCCCGGAGCATGCAGCCTCTCTCGTGTGGGCATAAGGCCGGGAGGGCCGGGGTGATGTCTGACAATGACTCGTGCGAGGTGCCCTGCTCTAAGCAGCCACCTCGGGTAACATACACATCAGCTGTCTCCGTAGGGGCACCGCTTCCTTTGTGCCAGTGGTTTTTAGGTGGTGGGCACCAGCCCTTGTTTTTAGGAACTGGGACGTATGTTTTTTCCTCAGACCATAGAGTATGAGCGAGAACGGCTGACGGGGTGAAAGAAGGAGGGTGAGAAAAATGGAAAAACAGTGACAAAGGGAGCAGGCGGGGATGAACAATGAATGTGTGAGAGGGAGATAAAGAGACAGGAAATGTACGAGGTGGAAGAGAGAGAGAGGCATGGGGTGGAATCAGAACCAGCAGCCTGGGTATTAGCTAAACCCAGCATTCGGCAGCGCCGGCATCAGGTTATAAATCTAGCGCTCCGAGGAGCAAAAAGTCCTCTTTTTTTACACTTAGTTTTACCTTCTCCCGCCTTAAACATTTCTCCGTCAAGCGAAGGCCAGAGTTTTCATAGCAGACCCCTCTTGTGGCCCCAGATCTTCCCTGGTTGTTGGCAAGGGTTTCTTTGCATGCCTGCTGCAGGACAGATGTGAGTGTTTGGGCTGGGGGGCGGGGTGTCTGCAATATCCAGGGCATGACTGAGACAAGAAAATGGGGACGCGGTGTCTCCCCCTTTGCGGCTTCTCGTTCATTCGTTCCTGTTAAAGCTCCACCTTTGCGCCGCAAACCCTTCACTCGCGCACACACACATGCACACACAGACGGGTCACAGAGAAACACAGCCCTACTACTTTCCCACACACCCATTCCCCACGCAGTCACGCATATAGAAACATGCGGTGGAAAACACACTTAGATACACACACACACACTATACAGACAACGACCTAGATGCCACATCCGACAGACACACTGCCACCACACACTGCCACCAGCCTCTTCACACACAACACGGCATCTACCACCCCGCAACAAAACACTTCACCAACACATATACCACCCCTGCACATACCACCCACCACCAACACCACAATGCACACAGACCACACGACTCCAGACACCTCCACATTCCACCCAAACAACTATACCACCCCAACACGAACGAATACCACCTACCACAACAAAACAGCCGGCCATAGAACACGGAACACCCACACCGCTATTTCCTCAAACCCACCACCCCGTGCGCACAGGCAGACGGTACCCGACACAGGCAGACTACCCATCCACACACCAGTCATATACACACTACCCATTCACACGCGTATCCGCCGTCGCCGGATGCCCAGAGCACGCGCATGTGCACACACACACCCAACCACCACAACCACACCAATATGGGTACAGACACAGCCCTCCAGCTGCTCCAAGGCACATTCGAAGGCATAAATCACAGTAACACGCTTTTCTGATAGGACACTCGCCGAGACGGTATAGAATCACAGGTCATAAACTCCACAGCAGCTCTGCGAAGGGTCGCATCACAGCAGCAGCATGAGACACACTTCAGTATACATTGACTTGACAGACAGACACACAGACGGATGCGATGTACAGACAAAAGCACACACCTTCTGCTGCCTCCTCGTCCTCAGTACTGGTGGAAGTTCATAACCCGCTTTAAACCCCGGGTTTCGTGATGGCACACTAGCGCCTCTGTTCATGGGCTTCAACCTGCTATTTACAGCAGGACACATATTCCAGCGCTTAGACGCGGTATTGATACCTCGGCATCAATTTAAGCGCTTAAGTATGCTACTTATAAGAGACATCTATTCCATCACGAAACAAGTTACTTACGGCTAGGCATTTCTTCTCACCCTTAAACATCATTTACAGTAGGCGTCTATTCTAGCGCCTAAACGTGTTATTTACACCAGTGCGTCTACTCTATCGGATAAACATGAAGAGGTTGAACATAAACATGTTATTTACAGCAGGCATCTAAACTAGTCTTAAGTTACAGAAAAGTATTTTTGCCACTTCTTAGAACTGTTTTGAAAGCTTCATCGTCCTAGCGCCCAAGCAGCGCACCCTCAGCACTACAGTTCTTCCAGTCCTAATGGTGTTCTCTTTACAGTGGGAAGTCGATTACAGTCCTTAATTATTTCTAGTTACAGCTGGGCATCTATTATCGTCCATAAATGTTTCTGTTTACCGGGCGCCATTTTTACAACAGTTACATTTTTCTATTTTCTGCTGGGACTCTCTTCTAGTCCTTAAATATTTCTATATACGAGGCGATGGGCATTTATTACAACAGTTACATATTTTTATTTTAAGCTAGGGCTCTATTCTAGTCCTTAAATATTTCTGTTTACAACTATGCATCTAAACTAGTCTCAATTCTGGTCACTAATTGTTTCTATTTGCCGGGGGTCCATTATTACCACAGTTACATATTTCTACTTCAGCTGAGACCCTATTCTATTTACGAGGGATGGGCTTTTATTACAATAGTAAAATATTTCTATTTACAGCTGGGTCTCTATTCTAGTCACTATATGTTTATATTTACCGGGGGTTATTTCCACTTCAGCTGGGACTCTATTCTAGTCCTTAAATATTTCTAATTATAGCAGCGCATTTATTACAATTCTTTTATTTTTATTTTCAGTAAGGCATCTGGCATCTGTTCTATCGCTGTATTTATTACAATCGCCACAAATGTATGTTTTATAACAGGGCGTTTATTCTAGAACTTTAAATATTTATATTTACAGGATTACATCTAACCCAGCGCGTAAACGTGCTTATTGATAGAATCAGCGCATTCCTTCGAGTCTTTACAAATATCTACAGGGTTGCACCTTTTGTAGCCCCTAAAAATACTTATTTACCGGAATGCATTTGATCGAATACTTAAACACTTGTTTACAACACTGTATTTATTCGAGTCCTAAAAATACGATTAATTAGAGCAGTAACATTTTTCGACTCATGTTTAATGTGCAACAGATTATCTATTTCTAATTTTTATCTGTAATTATGTTTCATTTTTAATTATGAAATGTTAAATTATTTTGTCACAAAACAAGTACGTCACTTCTAAAACATTTTCTAAATGTAGTAGCAAGGGTGCGCGTTTTAAGCCCTTAAATGTTTTCACATGTATGTTATATAATACGTAAAGTATATGCTATATATGTGTAATAAGCTTTTCTTATGTAAATTTACCGGAGAAAAATATTTTGAAGGTATTACAATAAATATGCGTACCCCAGCTGCTCACCTGTTCAAGTATTTAATGATTTTTTCACATCCCTCCTTCTGCCACCGTCTCTAAACAGTTTTGGGGTAAAAATAATCCATAACAACTAAATTTGTGAATATGCATATGAATACAAAGGGGGCTCCGACTTTTATCCCAGCCTAGTGTGCAGGTGCTGAATGCGAAAATATGCGGTAAATGTGGATATGTTTATATGTAGTCCGTCTCTCTGGATTCGGCTAACGGCAGAGCATGGGACAGAAGTCAGAAGTGGTAAGTGAAAAAGCGTAGAATGACTCAGCGCCAAAGTACGGCAGCCGTGATCAGCAGCCAGCCTCGGCTAGTTTCTATGTTCTGGTGCCAGCAAAGGTCCAGTGGGTCAGTAGCCCCCGCCACCGTGTCCGATTCATTCCACGGGCGGTGCTGCGGGCTCTACCACTCACTTCTACACCCCCACCCCCCCGCGTACATCTCTTATACAGTTATATTCACAGAAACATACCACTATTAATATTTTCAGCAACGACTGACTCTTTAACGTGGTGCGGTTGCTTTCAGGTGTGTGTAGATCACGAACAGCTCATTCTTTGATCATCCATGAGCGGAGGTTTCGAGGTGCGGATTATAATGTGTGTGTGAGGTGAGTGCACAGCCGGTTGGGGTTACTGTGAGTGGTCCTGGCAGAACCCGGAGGCGGGTATTTCTGCTGCATACATTGTTGATAACACCCATGCCCGATAGAGGGGTGGGGCAGCGAGGGAAGACAGTTAAGAGGCGGGTCATGAGTCTAAACTACAATGCAGATACAGGTGTGTAACTGCAGCGTATCGATTCATGAAACGCATTCGTGGTACAGCTCGTGCGTAAAGTGAGTACAAACGATAACACCTGGCACATAGGAAGCAGGCCTGAAGAAACACGAACGGAACAGCAGAAGGGACAGGGCCCTACAAACGGAAGGGCACCCCCATGAGAGATCAGCATGTTACCGCTGAACAAGACCATTGGACCCAATGTATCACTAAAGACCCGCCGACTCTCAGCCCTGGCCGCCCCTCACTTTATTCCCTCGGTCACGAGCCCACTCCTGAGTCATAGCCACGCCCACTCCCACCTGGGCACAGCCCAGGAGGCTTCTGTACCCTGGTCGCTCCTCACTTTATTCCCTCGGTCACGAGCCCACACCTCAGTCATAGCCACGCCCACTCCCACCTGGGCACAGCCCAGGAGGCTGCTGTACTCTGTACCCTGGCCGGCCCTCACTTTATTCCCTCCTTCACGAGCTCACTCCTGAGTCATAGCCACGCCCACTCCCACCTGGACACAGCCCAGGAGGCTGCTGTACTCTGTACCCTGGCCGGCCCTCACTTTATTCCCTCCTTCACGAGCTCACTCCTGAGTCATAGCCACGCCCACTCCCACCTGGGCACAGCCCAGGAGGCTGCTGTACTCTGTACCCTGGCCGGCCCTCACTTTATTCCCTCCTTCACGAGCCCACACCTCAGTCATAGCCACGCCCACTCCCACCTGGACACCACCCAGGAGGCTGTGTACTCAGTATCCTGGCCGGCCCTCACTTTATTCCCTCGGTCACGAGCCCACACCTCAGTCATAGCCACGCCCACTCCCACCTGGGCACAGCCCAGGAGGCTGCTGTACTCTGTACCCTGGCCGGCCCTCACTTTATTCCCTCCTTCACGAGCTCACTCCTGAGTCATAGCCACGCCCACTCCCACCTGGGCACAGCCCAGGAGGCTGCTGTACTCTGAACCCTGGCCGGCCCTCACTTTATTCCCTCCTTCACGAGCTCACTCCTGAGTCATAGCCACGCCCACTCCCACCTGGGCACAGCCCAGGAGGCTGCTGTACTCTGTACCCTGGCCGGCCCTCACTTTATTCCCTCCTTCACGAGCTCACTCCTGAGTCATAGCCACGCCCACTCCCACCTGGGCACAGCCCAGGAGGCTGCTGTACTCTGTACCCTGGCCGGCCCTCACTTTATTCCCTCCTTCACGAGCTCACTCCTGAGTCATAGCCACGCCCACTCCCACCTGGGCACAGCCCAGGAGGCTGCTGTACTCTGTACCCTGGCCGGCCCTCACTTTATTCCCCTCGTCACGAGCCCACTCCTGAGTCATGCCCACTCCCACCTGGACACCACCCAGGAGGCTGTGTACTCAGTATCCTGGCCTGCCCCTCACTTTATTCCCCTCGTCACGAGCCCACTCCTGAGTCATGCCCACTCCCACATGGGCACCGCCCAGGAGGCTTTTTTATTTAATTTAATTTATTTTTATTTAATGTAGTTTTATATAGCGCAAACTTTACCCAAAGGTGTCAGAGCGCTTTACAAAAGAACTAGGTAAGTTACATAAGGAACACAAAATATACTAAGCATGCTAACAAGTTACATATATACAGTTACAAAGGTACACAAGAAAGACTGAGCATGCTAATAAGTTACATATATGCAGTTTCAAATCGAACTATTTGCATATTTATAATGTAAAAAAAAAAGGTGTCAGTGTTAGGTTAAAAGCAGGAGTAAAATACATATTTACAAGTTTGACCTAATGTGAATGCTAGATGACCGAAAGGGTCAAGAAATAAGTTGAATTATTCAGGAAGTGCCTTTGGAGGAGGAGAGTTTTAAGATCAGTTTTGAAGGTCCGGAAGGAAAGAGGTGGTGGTTCGGAGTGATGGAGGAAGTGAGTTCCAGATTCTGGTCGCATTACCAGAGAAGGATTGAGCCATAAATCTTTCCCTTTTGAAGGTAGGAGGTTCGAGCAGTAAGTTTTTCACTTTATTCCCTCGGTCACGAGCCCACTCCTAAGAGCTGCTGTACCCTTCTTCCAGTGGTTTCTACCTGGCATTGACGATGGGAGGAAGGAAGTTTGTGTGTGTAAAGGGCGGGCGATAAATGAATGGGGCCTTCATCCTGCAAGCTTCTACGGGTGCTTTGGGAAGCATGAAAAAACACACAATGACCTCCACTGCCTAAGGTGACTAGTAAAATACAGTCGTAACTGACGTGCTGTGCTTCCTTCCCACCTGCCAGAACATGGCCCCCCGTTCCACTGAACCTTCAACACAAATAACCTCCAAGCCCGGCCTTTCGCACACTGCGCATGCGTGTGAACTGCAGCTCAATACCTTCGAAGGTGGTCGGTGGTAGGTGCGCACTTAGACCCCGACGAGGATATGCCCTACTCTCAAGGACAAAGGGGGTTCCAGGTTAGACGTTTTATAAAGTAGTACAGGCGGCTGTTTAAAAGTGAACTCACCCTACAACACCTACGGTTCCTATAAAACACCCCTTGCCATGCACTAAAGAAAATGTGCAGCGTTCTCTAATTGGCGATGGACTGAATGAATCCATCAGACGTTGTCTCAAAAGTAGCTCGCGCTGCTTTGTTGTTTAGCTGCAGAAGTCATAGTTAAGAACACATCAAGAAAAGTCATATTCCCAGCTTAAATTCAGTGATGAAATTCACCTCTTCGTGACAGTAACACTGTTAAAGCGCAAATTGCACTGTGGCAATGCATGGGGCTGAACAAGGAGAGGATTTATGCGCAGCGCCTAGACGCTGAGCGCAAATCCTGGGAGCAGTAAACTGGTAACAGATGGAATTCTGTACAGCGCCTAGACTATCTGCGCGCAGATCCCGAGAGCAGCAAGCTGGCAACGGATGGAGTGCTGTACAGCGCCTAGATTCTCTGAGCGCAGATCCCGAGAGTAGCAAGCTGGCAACGGATGGAGTTCTGTACAGCGCCTAGACTCTCTGAGCGCACATCCCGGGAGCAGCAAGCTGGCAACGGATGGAGTTCAGTATAGTGCTTAGACTCTCTGAGCGCACATCCCGAGAGCAGCAAGCTGGCAACGGATGGAGTTCTGCACAGCGCCTAGACTCTCTGAGCGCACATCCTGAGAGCAGCAAGCTGGCAACGGATGGAGTTCAGTATAGTGCTTAGACTCTCTGAGCGCACATCCTGAGAGCAGCAAGCTGGCAACGGATGGAGTTCAGTATAGTGCTTAGACTCTCTGAGCGCACATCCCGAGAGCAGCAAGCTGGCAACGGATGGAGTGCTGTACAGCGCCTAGATTCTCTGAGCGCAGATCCCGAGAGCAGCAAGCTGGCAACGGATGGAGTTCTGTACAGCGCCTAGACTCTCTGAGCGCACATCCCGGGAGCAGCAAGCTGGCAACGGATGGAGTTCAGTATAGTGCTTAGACTCTCTGAGCGCACATCCCGAGAGCAGCAAGCTGGCAACGGATGGAGTTCTGCACAGCGCCTAGACTCTCTGAGCGCACATCCTGAGAGCAGCAAGCTGGCAACGGATGGAGTTCAGTATAGTGCTTAGACTCTCTGAGCGCACATCCTGAGAGCAGCAAGCTGGCAACGGATGGAGTTCAGTATAGTGCTTAGACTCTCTGAGCGCACATCCTGAGAGCAGCAAGCTGGCAACGGATGGAGTTCTGCACAGCGCCTAGACTCTCTGAGCGCACATCCTGAGAGCAGCAAGCTGGCAACGGATGGAGTTCTGCACAGCGCCTAGACTCTCTGAGCGCACATCCTGAGAGCAGCAAGCTGGCAACGGATGGAGTTCAGTATAGTGCTTAGACTCTCTGAGCGCACATCCTGAGAGCAGCAAGCTGGCAACGGATGGAGTTCAGTATAGTGCTTAGACTCTCTGAGCGCACATCCTGAGAGCAGCAAGCTGGCAACGGATGGAGTTCTGCACAGCGCCTAGACTCTCTGAGCGCACATCCTGAGAGCAGCAAGCTGGCAACGGATGGAGTTCAGTATAGTGCTTAGACTCTCTGAGCGCACATCCTGAGAGCAGCAAGCTGGCAACAGATGGAGTTCTGCACAGCGCCTAGACTCTCTGAGCGCACATCCTGAGAGCAGCAAGCTGGCAACGGATGGAGTTCTGCTCAGCGCCTAGACTCTCTGAGCGCACATCCTGAGAGCAGCACACGGGTAATCGATAGAATTTTGTGCAGCCCCTTGTCTCTGGAAGAAAAGATCCCGAGAGCAACAGGTAAGTTATTGATAGGGTGACCAGATTTACAAAACAAAAACACCGTGACATTAAATCGACATAGAAGTAGGACTATAACCGTTGCCCTCTTCAACGAAGTCTACAATAACACGAAACTAGAGACCATGTTACATACATGTATCTTTTATACTAATAGCAGCACCCGTTGCACAACATTATACAGGCATTTGGGTAGTAACTAGAGAGGACATTAAATGTAAATGCACCGATCCATATTACATTTCCATAAACAACATAAAACATGGCAGAGACAGAGTCAAGATAGGGTTAGCTGTGAATCTGGCTATGGAACCTGCTGATATGGTGGCGCCGGCTGACCTGAACTGCTCCGTGCAGGCTCCTAGTTCTTGTATTTATGTCATGCCTGATTTGAAGGTCACAAACGAAGGTGTTTGCTGTTGTTTTTCAAATGGCTCATGCCACACAACTAAGGCATGCTAACGCTCTGTGGCCAGTCACATGTTAAACTCAGTTGCTACCCCTTCTCTCCGAATGAAGTATGCCTTTCCAACGTGCTGTAACAAGCATAATTACAAGAGAGGGTCAGATATATGAGCAACATTTCAAGGCAGAACTCTTGTTCACCCAACCCTCCTCCCCAAACCGGGACATGTGTTCACTGTACAGAAAACGGTGGGGTCAACTGTCCAAAATCCGGGACTGTCCTGGCAAACCCGGAGGTGTGGCCCACCGGTCCCTGATGGAGTTCTGCAGGCCCTAAACTCTGGGACAGCAGACCATCACAGGAGCAGTCAGTAGACATGGGATTGTATTCAGTGCCTAGACTCTGCAGGTACACTGCTTAATTAGAGCAGGTGGTTGCTGGTGGGACCCACCGCACTCATATTTTTTTGTACTGCCACTTACTGTTCCTCATGAGACATTGAAGCAAGTGAGAGAAGGAAAAACACACAAAGGGGAAAGAAGTAGGAAGAGAAAGACGGGAAAACTGTGGCAAAGGGAGAAAGCAGGAACCTGCAAGAGTGAGATAAAGGGGCAGGGAGTGTCTGATAGTGGCTGGAAGAGGCATGAGATGACTGACGTCTATGCAGACTTGGTATTCTGTGCGCCATCATCTAAAAGCACCGGCCGCTGTTTCCTGAGCAGAGCTTTGCGCACCAGCACTTGTTCTGTTACAAGTTTAGCACTGTGCAGGTACAAACCCTAAGAGCAGCAGACAGGTTTTTGAAGGAATTCTGCAGCTCGTTGACTCTGAAACACTGATCCTCAGGACAGCAGTCAGGTTATTGATGGAATTCTGGGCTCCGCCTAAGCTTCACAGCTACAGATTGCGAGAAGAGCAGACAGGCCATTGATGGCGTTCTGTGCAGCACCTACACTTTGGAGGTACAGATCTTGGGAGGAGCAGGGAGCTTATTGATGGAATTCTGCAGCACTTTGACTCTGAGCACTGATCCCCAGGATAGCAGACAGGTCATTGAAGGAATTCTGTGCAGCACCTAGAGTCTGGAGGTACAGACCTTGGGAGTAGCAGGGAGGTTACTGTTGGAATTCTGTAGAGCTTTGACTCTAAGCACTGATCCCTAGGACAGCAGTCAGGTTATTAACAGAATTCTGGGCTCCGCCTCGACTTCATAGCTACAGATTTTGGGAAGAGCAGACAGGTCATTGATTGAGTTCAGTGCAGCACCTAGGTACAGACCTTGGGAGGAGCAGGGAGGTTATTAATGGAATTCTGCAGTGCTTTGACTCTGAGCACTGATCCTCAGAACAGCAGTCTGGTCATTGATGGAGTTCTGGGCTCCGCCTAGACTTTGCAGCTACAGATTTTGGGAAGAGCAGACAGGTCATTGATGGAGTTCTGTGCAGCACCTAGAGTCTGGAGGTGCAGATCTTGGGAGGAGCAGGCAGGCTATTGATGGAATTCTGCAGTGCCATGACCCTGAGCACTGATCCTCAGGACAGCAGTCAAGTTATTGATGGAATTCTGGGCTCCCCTAGACTTTGCATCTATAGATTTTGGGAAGAGCAGACAGGTCATTGATGGAGTTCTGTGCAGCACCTAGAGTCTGGAGGTGCAGACCTTGGGAAGAGCAGGGAGGCTATTGATGGAATTCTGCCACACTTTGACTCTGAGCACTGATCCTCAGGACAACAGTCAGGTTATTGATGGAATTCTGGGCTCCCCATAGACTTTGCAGATACAGATTTTGGGAAGAGCAGACAGGCAATTGATTGAGTTCAGTGCAGCACCTAGAGTCTGGAGGTACAGATCCTGTGAGGAGCAGGGAGATTTTTGATGTAATTCTGCACAGTCTGAGCACTGATCCTCGGGACAACAGGCATGTTATTGATGGAATTCTGGGCTTTCCCTAGGCTTGCAGCTACAGATTCTGGGAAGAGCAGACAGGTAATTGATGGAGTTCTGTGCAGCACCTAGACTCTGGAGGTACAGATCTTGGGAGAAGCAGGGAAGTTATTGATGGAATTCTGCAGCGCTTTGACTCTGAGCACTGATCCTCAGGACAGCATTCAGGTTACTGATGAAATCTTGGTCTCCCCCTAGCCTTTGCATCTATAGATTCTGGGAAGAGCAGACAGGTCATTGATGGAGTTCTGTGCAGCACCTAGAGTCTGGAGGTGCAGATCTTGGGAGGAGCAGGGAAGTTATTGATGGAATTCTCCCACGCTTTGACTCTGAGCACTGATGCTCAGGACAACAGTCAGGTTATTGATGGAATTCTGGGCTCCCCATAGACTTTGCAGATACAGATTTTGGGAAGAGCAGACAGGTTATTGATGGAATTCTGGGCTCCCCATAGACTTTGCAGATACAGATTTTGGGAAGAGCAGACAGGTCATTGATGGAGTTCTGTGCAGCACCTAGATTCTGGAGGTACAGATCCTGGGAGGAGCAGGGAGGTTATTGATGTAATTCTGCACCGACTTGACTCTGAGCACTGATCCTCGGGACAACAAGCATGTAATTGATGGAATTCTGGGCTTTCCCTAGGCTTGCAGCTACAGATTCTGGGAAGAGCAGACAGGTAATTGATGGAGTTCTGTGCAGCACCTAGACTCTGGAGGTACACATCTTGGGAGAAGCATTGAAGTTATTGATGGAATTCTGCAGCGCTTTGACTCTGAGCACTGATCCTCAGGACAGCAGGCAGGCTATTGATTTAATTCTGTTCAACGATTTGACACAGCGGACATTGATTGTGAGAATTCATAGGCAGGGCAATAAGAGGTGACTGGTCTCATATTTGTGACTACTGGTGTATTTTATGTCTGATCTTCTAAGCTACTCTACTACTGAACACAAAACAGCGCCAGGTACTCCCATTTAGCACCTGACCCTCAGGGTAGTAAATCAAAGCAGTCCAAGACTTACTGTGATTTGGAGCAAAATCATCATCCAGGGCTTTGTCTTAAGAAGAATAAGTATTTGCAAATCCAACAGGTCTACGTTTAACGTCCTAACATACGTGCTAGCACATTAGAGTGATAGACTTGGAAGGGAGCCGTCAGGTGTGGTCAGAGAAGGCTACAGTTGTAAAGAAGAACCACATGCAAGTACTCAAGGGGAGGCAGAGTACACAATCTTCTGGTAGCTAAGTCTCACCCCTTGTGGTAAGCCTTTTTTTGCATGCATGGTTGTCGTAGTTGGTGCTTAAACCTTTATAACTTTTTTTTCCACAACAGGTATCCATGCCAAATTTGCAGTCTTTGTTCCAACATCCAGGGGCTTCTAAATGTACCAAGGGTTATTAGATTCCCCTGTAGAGAACTGAGAAAATAGCCAAATATAGCTAAATTGTGTTTTCTTTCAGGAAACATGGGAAAAACGGTGGTGCAAGTAAGAGGTATCAACAAAAGGTTTGCTGCTCTAGGCTCTCCAAATTGCCAGTTTTCAGGAACAAGCAGAGTTCTATCCCCCCAAAAATTTTTACCACTGATTTTGCATTTTTCTAAGAGGTAATCCATTTTTTCTAATTTTTGTGGTTTCAACATACTTGTAGTTTATGGTGGAAACAGGTGTGAAAGACATGGGTGATTCAAACGGTAAAATATAATGAATAAAATATAGATATGAAAGAATCCTATGCACTTCTGAAATGTGTACAAGATACTGGGTTTAGGAACCATAATTATTTGTATACTTCTGAATTGGGGGGCTACTCATTGCTATCGTTTTCAGAGGGCATTTTACAAAATGACTTCTTTCTTGCACGTTGGGACCACAAATGAGGACAAATCCAATTGGTAATAACACATAATATACTATTCTGTGTTCCCACATGTCTCCCGATAAAAATGGTACTGCACTTGTATGGGTGGGCCTAGTGCCTGCGGCATGATACAAATCAAAACGCTGCAAACACAAGGAGATGATGGACGGAGCGCTGAAACTTTTCAGACACTCGCCCCCAGTCACAGATCTGTGTTGAAGCCATCATCGTTCTTTAGCTCACTTCGCCACCCCAGTTCAGACACAGCTATATGCAAATCAGTCTTGACCCTGTGCCTCATGGGAACAGTCCAGCCCGAACTGCCAAGCCAAGTCTTCCCTGGACCGGAAACAAGCATCCTGGGACCGGTTTCGAGCTAACAGCCCTCATCAGCCAGGCTAGCTTGAATCCAGTGGCAAAGTGAGCAAGGGACCCACGTCTGGGCATAACCTGCCAACTTAGGGCGAACAAAGCAAACACAAGGAGATGATGGACGGAGCTACCTGGAGACATCACATTTCACCCAGCAAAATCAATGCTTTTTTACAATGTGGGTAGCTGCGGGATTTGGTCCCTAGCTCAGCTACCACCCAGGTAAAACTACCAACCCAAGTCATTTCTGAAAACTAGACACCTGGGGGAGTCCAGGGTAGTGTGACTTGCATGGATTCACAAGGCTTTTTTTTACCCAGAAGCCCTTGCAAACCTCAAACTTTGGTTATAACCACATATTTTCCTCACATTTCTGTGAGGGAAAGTTCTAGAATCTTCAGAGATCCACACGTTTCTTGCCATCTAGAATTCCCACATGTATCTTAATAAAAAATGACACTGCACTTGTGTTGGTGGGCCAAGCATCTGTGACAGGAAAGGGCCCAAAATGCAACATGGACAGATCAATTTTTTTCACTCAAAACCAACTCTTTTTGCAATGAGGGAACCTGCAGATTTTGGGCCTGGGCCTGGCCGCAACCAAGAGAAACCTACCAAACACAGATATTTCTGAAAACCAGACACCCAGGGGAATCCAGGGTGGTGTAACTCATGTGGATTCCATAAGATTTTTTTTTTACCCAAAAACCCTCATACACCTCAAACATGGGCTAAAAACACATATTTTCCTCACATTTCTGTGAGGGAAAGTACCAGAATCTGAGGGGATGCACACATTTGCTGCTATCCAGTGTTTCTACACTTCTCCCAATAAAAACAAGACCCCCATTTGTGTGTGTGGACTTAGCACCAGCAACAGGAAACAGCCCAAAACATAACATGGACAGATCAAATGTTTCCACTCAAAATGTAACCTTTTTTCCATTGTCAGTGTTCTGTGGATTTTGGGCCTGGGATTGGCCGTTATTCAGGAAAACCTACCAAACAAAGACATTTCAGAAAACTAGACTCCCTGGGGAGTCCAGGACGGTGAGACATGCATGGATCTCACAATGTTTTCTTGCCCAGTCGACCTTGTAAACCTCAATACCTTTCTAAAAACCATGCATTTTCCTCACATTTCTGAGGGAAAGTTGTGGATCCTGCGGGGTACCAGAAAAGTCCTACCATCCAGCGTTCCAACACTTGTCCCAAATGAAAATGCTACTCAACTAGTGTGGGTGGGCCTAATATCCACAACACAACATGCCCCAAAAATGCAACGTGGAAACTTCAATATTACCTGTCAAAAAATGACCAGATTTGGCAATGAAGGTAGCTGAGGTATTTGGGCCTGTGCTTGGCCGACACCTACGGAAACCTACCAAACATAGACGTTTTGAAAACAAGACACACAGGGTGGCGTGCCTTGCATGGAGGGAATTACACAATGCTTTCTTTCCCACAATGTCGTGCAAACCTCAAACTTTGCCTAAAGTCCCACAATTTCCTTGCATTTTGTATCGGCCTACTGCTTTCAACAGAAAGGCTTTACTAGAAATTAATCTCTTCCTTCAGACTTTAACAGGGGGCCTGGCTGTGAAGTTATAAGGTGCTTTTGGGTTGTTGTTCCGGAGGGAAAATCCAGACCCACTTCTAGGCCGCTCCTCATGTTTGATACATTGTGTCCCTTTTTGTTCAATGGGACTTCACACAATTGGTCCATGGCCCTCGCTCTATTCTGTGCATAAGTGCACGCAGTCCCTGTACAAAGAGGAATTGTCAAGAGTATAGAGTGGTCACAGTTGCTGGGGATGTGGCTCCTCATACCATTAGCGATAAAACCAACTGATAATGTTTGGCGCCTGAACTGGCCAACCTCTACTTAACTGATTCCTCCTTCTTCAACGGGCCTAGCAACCCCACCTTAACCAAGTTAAAAGGTTACTCCACAACACACATGATAATCCTCACACAGGGTGGGGGCACCAGAGATGAGCGGTGGCACCAGAGATGAGCATGAGTCCTTGGTGGGGGCGCTAAAAGTGTATCCAGTGTCTGTGCGATGGAATCCCTTGGCCGGCTGGTGAAAGTGGCAGCTCTGTTATGAAAAAGAACAGTATGTCAGGAGCTGCAGAATGCAGTTGAGGTTTTCTGAAGTCGCCACACTTATAGAGCCCGACTTAGTTAAACTACCCATCGAGGCAAAGATATTTGAATGCAGGGTCATTTTTGGGAGGGCTCAGCTTGGTACCTGCATAAAGCATTCAATTTTGTTCTGCCTTGGGGCCACCCGTAGAACTATATGGACTGCCAAACATCAGGCTCTTCTGAGGGAGGCTTAAAAGTTAAATAACTCTGCACTCACTGGGATGATTTTAGACACAGTTTGTGGGGTTTTGGAGTGCAAAGCCTTGCCTCAAGGCCCCGC
This sequence comes from Calotriton arnoldi, assembly GCA_963921515.1. Classification (NCBI taxonomy): domain Eukaryota; kingdom Metazoa; phylum Chordata; class Amphibia; order Caudata; family Salamandridae; genus Calotriton; species Calotriton arnoldi. The sequence goes on along the minus strand of CAWUFW010002084.1, from coordinate 374,893 downwards.
TGAACACTCCAGGGCAGAGAGAAGAACCAAGTAAACTCGGGGTCCTGTTAGAGACAACATGGGGTGCACAGTGAGTATTCAGGGATGTTGGTGGGCTCACCACAAATGACGCTTCCCCGGGCCATTAAGTGGTGATGGAAATATGGCTCCTTGGTCCTCTACAAAGTTTCCTCTGTCATCAGGCCGCTGGGCAGTGATCGACTTTTCTAGACAGCGTTGCCTCCTGCAGGGATACATGCCTAGTAGCAGAGTTCACTACCAAAAGTTATGTTTCCAACTTGGTAAGGGATTGTAACAGTCAAAAACCACGTCCCTGGAGACCAGAAGATATCTCAGACAAACCGCTGTGTGTCCTCGCCCTTGGTCAACAGAATCATGGTACCTTAACCTGGACTTTTACCCAGTATTTATTTTTGGCTGAGTGATGGAAATGGGAATTCCAGGAGCCACTATGTTTTGTGGCTTCTGCCTGGTTTTGGGAAAGTTAATATATTACACACAATCTGTCTCAGCCGTCATCTTTGATCTGGAAATTCACAGGACAAGGGTAGAGCTGGGAGTTCCCCGACAGAGGATGTGAGGCAAAGGAACACAAGGAGAGGCAGCCCAGCATGACAACCACACAAAAGTGTCACCAGTCGTACTGCCAAGGTAGGGGATAGCAAGAATATGCAGTTGCTGGCTTCCCCATCAAAGTGTTTTTATTGCTTTTACTCTCTATTTCACTTTAAAGTGGGGGCTTAGGAATGTTCCAAAGCCAGCTCCCAAACAACAAAGGACTTGAACAGACTCACCTAGTTCTCCATTTTGTCAGGCATCCATACACAGGAATTCCAAAATGGACTTCTGTTCTCATTCAGACCAGCACATACAACAAATCTTGGCATACACCCTTCTATCTGCAGGCAACTACACACCCCTGTCCCGTACAGTGATATAACCAGTTGAAGTAGACTAGGAAAATATTTAAGGCTATCACTGCTGCTAGTCTTATCAGCCTGGTGAGAGGTAAAAAAAATCTCAAGTGGAGGGGTGCACTTTAGTTCCTCCTCCTGACATCAGAGCCATGTTCTTGGGTCCCAAGATTTTACTCAATAGCCCATCGATGTACATGGACAATAGTCATATTCAGTGAGCTAAAAATAAAAACCCTGCAGGGAGAATCAGTGACTTTCCCCAGGTAGAACACAATACAGGGTGCACACTGTTAGACCCATGCAGGAGGCAGCCAGAATGCTCCCCATAGATACATTAGGAGAAGTCCAGGTTATCAGATTGGGTAAACCAGTGGGACTGGGCAGGATGCCAAAAAAGAAGTTCAAAAGGGCTGAATCCTATGTCCTTTTGTGGCATCTACCTATGGGCAATAAGAGGCATAGGAAGAGCAGTTCCCACTACCTCTTCAGGGCCTATGAAAGAGTAACTATTAGGAGTTTGCGAGTCTTATTGAGGCTCTCCACTAACCCATTGGTTTGGGGTGATATTCTATAGAGAAGTGGTAGGATCCTTCAATCAAACGTAACAGATTGGGGAAATATGACCTTGGAAAAGATTCTAAAGGAGAGCCCTAGCCGCTGCCTTAGCAGTAGTGCTTCTCAGAGGAACCCTTCTCCGTACATTGTGTCAAAGTCTACCACAACCAGGATACATTTATTGCCTGAGGAAGACAATGGGTCAAAGGGACCAACAATGGTGATGCCTAAACTCGCAACAGGCACACCTTCCACAACTAGGGGCACCAGCAGTTCCTTCATCTGCGCTCAGATGTGCCACTGACACGAGTAGCTGGGCATATCCTGCAAGACTCCACATCTTGACCCTTACTGGGCCAGTACAACAAAGGTTGTAACCTGTCCTTGGTAAAGGAACCTTGCAGGGCAGTGTCAACACTCATTCACTGAGCACTTGAGGGACGGCCAGCTTTCAGTTGGCATCTGGTTCTGGGTCAGCAGATGTGCTTTACAGGAGTCTGTCTTCTCAAAACACATTGTGCTTCCAGTGATGACAATCCTGGGACACCTTGCAGAGGCCAGCTAGAAGGGGACACTGAAATTATGCCAAACAACACAAGTCCCAGGATGTTCTTGTAGTGGATTCACTAAAACACTGCCTTCTGAACAATGTAATTTATTTTTTTCTCTTTATTGCTAACATATTGACAACATCCGAATCCTGTATTCAAATATTTGTTTAAAACATTTGCATATTTGATTTTTTCCCCGCCTACATTGTCTCAAAATAAATAACGAACAAGAAAAAAGCGTAACATTTAAAGTGTACTAGGCTTTCAGGGATCACTGGGGTATCCCTGTAGGAAAGAGTAAGACATATCTCAGTCTCACGTTGCACATCACACAGCTGGGATTTGATTCACCAGCTTCATGTGGTCCCAACATTTTTTCACAAAAATACATATATTCAGCAGCTTTTGGTCAGCTCTTTTCCTCCATTGAGCTTTTCAAGTGTCATTCACCTTTTTATTCCACCCTCCATTGAACACAGCATGGGACAATAGGTAGTACACTTCACCCAATTGCTATCTTGCACTGTTAAGGATTGCATTTAGCCTAATCACATCTACACAGCTGCATGAAATGGACTGCACTTCAGTTCCAGAATTGGTGTGCCAGGGCTGCTTGGCTATTTACTTTTTAAAATATATTTTTGTGTTTTTCTTGCATAGTGCATGCTTTTGAAAGGAAAAAAAATCAAAAAACACACTCCACACTTGCCAAAGCCAGACCAACTGGCTTTGCCATTGCGTGTTTAGTTTTGTAATTGGCCCATGGGAATCTTCAGAAGGCTTTTGCTGCCATGGTTCATGACACTGCTGCGCAGCACTATGGGCAACATACAGCACCTATATTCCGAAAGCACTGTTTCACCACATGGTTGGTAATGATCCAACTAGTTACTGGTAATCTTCAATAAGCATAACGCCGATTCAAGTCCCCTCCTTCACTAAGCATGCTAGGTCAGCAGTAGGAGTTTTGACTCATTTAGGAAGTGGTAGGCAGCTGTTGTGGTGATATGCCACCCCAGGGTGAGATGGGCACCTGAGCACATCATGAGCCACGGACGTACCCTGAGGAGAAAGACTCTTCTCAGGTAATAAGACTGCAGCAAGGAAGAAGCTAGGGTGGGGCAAGAAGGTTCCAGCAGTGTTCAACATTCCAGACATCGTACGCTTTGTGCTGCAGCGCTCCACATCCTGTTATTTAGCCATTTTTCAGTAGCTTAGAGCACTACACAGAGGAGAAGCCTTAAGGCTACAACTGTACCTCGCCTTGCATTGGCCCTGTGTGGGTTTAATGCAGTGTTGTTGCCTCAGGTGCTGGCACAGGCAGACACTAATCATTAGGCCTTGGTGGAGTTTGCGGAGTGCTGGAAAAACTGCCAATCTCTGCGGAATTCTGCAAGCGGCGGAGTAAGGTAAGTCGCGCTGCTTGCACTGATTTTTAGCGCCGGAGTTTGTCCCGCGCAGTACAATCAGCGGGACCGGGAGCAGGCACAGTGAAAGAGGGCGCTGCTTCTTTCTGCCACTCGAGTAGATGTTCTACTCGAGCGGCAGCTTCCTCAACGCGAGCGGCAGGTTTCTTAACGTGAGCGGTAGCGACCTGCAGTGACCGCCCGCGTTGAGTAATTTCACCGGGAGGTGGTCTACTGTGCGATTTTACTCGCTCACGCTAGCCAACTTAACGTTGGCAGGCCGCGTGAGAGGAAAAACTCTGCTCCGTGCCGCTATGCTGGGTTTTTTGGAACTCCACGGGCAAAACTCCGCAAACTGCATGAGCGGTGAGGAATTTTACACCCAGGCCTACTAATCATCTGCCAAAGGCAGACACTAATCATCTACATATTCTCTCTAAAGTACATGCAGGTACTTTATGCACTAGCTATACACAATGATACACTTCCCCCAATATTGCGCGTCTGGAGTTTAACAGTAAACTATCTCCGCCTCAGAATACTGAGAGATAAATCTTTCAATACTCTGGAGGGGGGACTAAACCTGGAAAATCTCCCCTCAAAACACAAGATGAACAAGTTAAATGTGTGCAGAAATAATGCGCTGAAATGATTTAACTACCAGTATTGCAAAAACGTGAGACTAGTACTTTTGAGCATATTACTTTAATGTACTGAACATAAGCAGAAGCGACTGGAATTATATGATTCTGCGGGCCCAGTATATTTCTTTTACATAATTATGTATTTGCCGCACTGCCCACATAATCCACCATCTTCTGCATAATCTGCAGATTAAAAAAAAATCTGTTTCTAGCTCAAACAGATCAAAAGTTACTAAAAGCATTGCCATACGTGTTGCCGCAGAGTGGCTGGCCCTTTGCCTCGCAGTTGAAGGTCACCTTTCAGTTGCTGATTGCTGTATTTCAATGTTAACTAATATCAACAAGGTGAAATCCTTGCCCAGACAGTGTTAAAGGTGCAAAAATGACAAAATAGTGAAGCAGTACTGCAATATAAAATCAGTACTTCTTTCCAAATTTGCCTTTTCTTGTCATATAAATTAGGCAACACTGCTGCATAATTTGGTCCTCACCTCCCGCATAATTCGAGTTACCCTGGCAGTCGGTCCTCTGTGGCATTCTGTGTGAAATTGCTGTCTCTCAACATCATAACATCTGTGTACAACTCAGCCACCATTCAATGTGCATGAAAGCATGGCATGCCAACTACATTCAATCAATCCATTTAGTTTGTTTCGCTTAAAAAAGATACAAACAAATATAGACACAAGTACACATCAAGAAAAAAATGAATGAAAGTTGCAAAAGGTAAAAGAAAAATCGCACACTCTAATAAATAATTTATAATTACATTTAAGTGATTTGGGAACACGTTTTCCGAACCTCTAAATGGGTTTAGTACATTAAAAAATATTATTTACAAATTGCAGACGTAAGGGCATGTGACCAGTAAAAACCTTTGTGCATCTGACCTGATTAAGAAGCAAACCAGAGCAAAACTCCCTATGAGTAGACAATATTTAGAGAAATCGATAAGCTGTTCTACATCTTCTTAACTCTTTCTCTTTCAATAGGGGGTACAAGATATTTCATGCGTGGGAATTTTTAAAATTCACCAAAAAACAAAGTGCTTCATAGTTTTATTAGACCTACTATCATAAGGAAACAAAGCAACCACATCAGAAGAAACCCAGCCCTTGGGAAAAGACAGTATTTGTTGCAAGAAACCTAGTCTGAACCATGGGCCAGATGTACTATTGTACTTGTTGGTAAAAGCGATTCCAAATTGCAAATTGTTTTTTTGCAACTTTTTTTTAACAAATAGGTCGGTTCGCAATTTAACAAATTAGAGGGGGTGGCAGAATGACTTGCTTAATTCATATTTATGAGGCAGGTTGCAAATTGGGACTCAATCCAATTGACTGCCATAACAGGGATTTTGGCATGAAAGGGACAGCAGGCAACCACACATGTGAAAGTATTTCAAAATATATTTTTTCCAGAAGCCCAAGTTTCTTGAAGAAAATGGGACTGTTTAAAAAAAAAGAAGTTTTTCCCATTTTGAAAAGCTTCAGTGAGAGCACACTGCCTACTCCCATTAAGCTGCACAATGATATCCAAAGAGGAAAGGGGCCAAAGGATTAGTATTTATCCCAACTTGAAAGTTCGCAACTGGTCAATGGCCATTGATACCAATTTGCAATCTGGAAGGGGCGCCCCCAGCAAGCCCCTTTCAAATTACGAATCAGTGATCATTTCTAAATTCATTTAGTGATTTGGAAGCAACTTTTCGTTAAATGGGGTTAATACATTAAAAACACTTTTTTACCATTTGCAGACCTGAGGCCTTGCGACCAGTGTGCATCTGACCTCTTGCCTGTAGATTGAGTTTGGATTTGTACCAATCCACCAGTGCCACATACACACCTCTACAGAAGGGTGCTAATGTAGGAAAATGGAGTTTGTATTCTGGTACAGATAAGAAGGGAGGGATGAAGCTGGCAGAGGGCTAGTGGCTGACAGGACGATTCTCAGCAGAGCAGGTCTCAAGGCACAGCAGACTGCAAATTAATGATACATGTGTGGGAACTTTTGAGAACTGTCAAGTGACAGCACTACACAGACCACAAATCAATAGCACTACACAGACCGCCCAGTAGCGGGACTATCAATAAGCAGCAGTGTTGCCTAAACTGTCAGCGTGCGCTTCTACTGAAGAACGTAGGTGTTGAGGCTCTTGAGGCTAAGTCCCCAGCAATAGTGTCTAGTTTATTTGTTGTTTTTGTATCATACTCACACAGCCAGGAGGCTGTGGGTGGTACTGTTGATTAGTCGCTTCAGTAAAATTGCCACTCAAAGGACAGGGACATACTGTTTGATAGCACATGTAGTACCACTGTTTGATGTGTAAGTAGTAATGATACCAAATGTCTCGTGTAGTGTTGCTGCTCAACAGCTTGGGAAGTAGTATCGCTTGATGGCATCAATAGTATTTCTGGTTGATGGCTTATGTTGCACTGTTTGGTGAATTAGGAAGTATTGCTGGACGGTGGCTTGGGTTGTACGTTTGATGGCTTCAGTAGTATGCTGGTTGCTGGCTTGGCTTGCATTGCTTGATGGTTTCAGAAGTATTGATCGTTTATGGCATGTGTGGTATTGCTGGGTGGCAGCTTGCGTTTCCCTGGTTGAATTCTGCAGTTGTATTGTTGGTTGATGGCTTGTGTTGTTTGAAGGCATCAGTAGTGTTGCCAATTGCTGGCTTGGTTTGCACTGCTTGATGAGTTAGGTGGTTATTGCTGAATGGCGGTCCTGGGTTGTACGTTTGATGGCTTCAGTAGAATGGCTGGTTGATGGCTTAGGTTACACTGATTGAAAGTCCTTGGTGGTCTCAGTAGTATTGCTGTGTAGTAGCTTGAGAAGTATTCCTTGGTTTGTACTGCTTGAAGACCAGTAGTTTTGTTGGCTGGTGGCTTGTTTAGTAATGCTTGAGGGCATGTGTTGTATTGCTAGTTGATGGCTTGGGTTGCACTGCTGATACTTAAGCACTATAGCTGGATGGTGGCTTGGGTTGTACTGTATAATGGCATCAGTAGTGTAGCTGGTTGATTACTCTGATTGCACTGCTTTATGTTTTCAGTAGTATTGCTAGTTGGTGGCTCAAGTAGTATTGCTGGTTGCTGGCTTGGTTGGCACTGCTTGATGGCAACAGCAGTATTGTTGTCTAGTGTCTTGGATTGCACTGCATGATAACTTCGGCAGAACTGCTAACTGAAGAATATCAGTAGCACCATTGACTGATTGCCTTAGTTTACCGAGAAGCAGATGGGAGACTTCACACACACTTGGCAAGAAGAAATATGGGCACAGGATAGCTTTACTTCCGGGATTCAGCCCTGCTGCATCCTCAAAGTATGGTAATACTGCCACCAGGGGACTGGATTGAAAAGTAGTAAGGAGTTCATCCCATTGTTGTGAGAGGGGAGTATTCAGGGCCGGACTGGCCGTAGTGGGCACCGGTGGGCTGGAAGAGTGGGGGTCGGTTCTGGAGTGGTGGGGGCCGTTTTTGTTACCGGGGGCCGCTTTTGCAGTAGTGCTGCAATATCGGCCCCCTGTAACAAAAGCAGCAACAGTGTTTCCAACCAGCACCCCTCCTCACCGGGCCGGCCCAACTTAAATGCCAGGGCTGGTTTGCATTCTTAGTCCGGCCCAGGAGTGGCTGCTCCGCTAAGGCGAAGGACCGTTACCCCACTGCTCTCAGAGTAGGAAAAAGGAAAAATAAAATGATCATAACAGCGTTATTATCATTTTATTTATATTTTGACACAGGGCTAGGTTAGGGCGGTGGGGTTACAGTGGAAGGAGTGGTTGGCACACTCTAAGTGCACGTGACTGTTTGGCTGGCCGTCTTGGGCAGGCCAAACAGTCAAGTGCACTTTGTATGTTCCCCACCAGGCTGTAATAAACAGCCTGGTGGGGAACATGCACAGACTCCCAGTCCCTGTCTGAGCGCCGAACCAGTGCGCTCAGACCAATCATAACACTGCACTGCAGCGTTGTGATTGGCTTAGGGGAGCATGTGTGGGTTTCTTTTTGTCCCCACACCCCGCCAAGCCTGTTCCCTGCCATGCGCCACTGGTCCGGCCATGGGGGTATTTTCAAAGGCCATGTATTGCTTCCATGCATAGTGCCCTGCCCTCAGCTTCAGTCCAAGTAGTGAGCGATTGCCTCCAGGTGGCCAAACGTGGGGGTACTGTGGTCTTCAAATGATGGGTAATGGTAAATTTTGTGAGTAACAGGACCAGGTCAAGTGTGCAGTGAGGACATACCCGTCACTTGTGTTAACTGAGTAATGATCTATGAGCAGACCAGTAATCAGTCGACAGAGGGCAGGACCACAGCATATGGAGCAGATCAGTGCTTGATTGAGTACATTGAGGATATCATGCATCAGCATCGGGGTAGATGCATTGATCTTAACAGTTGATAAATAAGTCCTGTGCAAGGTATAAAATTGAATTAACTTAAATCTTGCATTTCTCGAGACTGTTGCCAGGTACGGCAAAACTCTAGTCCATTCTTTGTCTTAGAACTCCCTTTGCACTTGTGTCTCCCAACCAGTATAACGTGCGGCCAAGGAGATCAGTGTATGGTCACTGAAAGCCCTGACAAAGTAACTATGGCAACCAGGGAATGGACATTCCCCTGTGCCGTAAGGGCCGAGAGGTAATCACAGGTGGGAGTACGTCCTCCCGTGTTATATACTGTTCCACAAAAAGTATCCCACGGTCTTGTGAACGCTGTTCACAAGTTCCTACAACTAACCCTGGAAAGTTAGATATGGGAAGATCCTACATGAAGCAATTTTGTTGTTACCCACTAGAGAGTGGGGAAGGAAACACTTCCTTTTATTTGTATTACCCTCACACACCCTAGTGGTGTCATGCTTCATCATCGGGTCACCCTGACCCCTACAAGTCAGGGTGGGCTCGACCGTATTCCAGGGAGCTCTTGCTGAAATATGGCCAGGGGGAGTTAAAAATTAAAAATCCGCGGACAGATCCCAGTATTCGTGGACCTGTTAGGGATATTAAAATGCTAAACAAGGGGGGTCAATGGGAATTTTATGGTCCTATGACCCTAGTGCCAACATGTTTCAGTCCTTGATTGGCCAAAGAGGTCCTGGACTTTCATCAGGGCAAACGAGGGTTATCCTCCCTGGTAGAAGCGAAAAGGAGAGTCCCTATTCTACTTTTATATCTTAAGGGCAGAAAGCTGCTCCTTAGAAAGCTACAACAACTATTTTGTCTTTAGCAATTTCTTTACTCCATCTGTAAGTGAAAGAAAAAAGGAGATCATAGTGTAACATTATAGTATGAACTCAACACTTCCCATATGTGATGTGCTTATGGTTACACCCATGCTGTCAGGACGATAGGGTGTGCGGGTGACATCACTCAACATACCTGAATGGTATGTGTTTCCAGTACTATGTATCAATACCACACACAACTAGGTGGTATATATAGTGATGTGGTGATAAAAATCGCATTCTGTCGTTATTCACACTCCGGTGCGTGCGTAGTCTCGTAAGAGAATCACTCTAGTGTCACTCCATTCAAACCGCACCATGCTAAAATCAATCACTGTGGTTATTCATTCATACATTTCATGCAAAACACTCTCTTACCCCTCTTTGGGAGAGTATGTACATCACTGAGGACTAGTTAAAAGAAATGTTCCCTTTGGATGGGACCTAAATTCAACAATTTATACTCCAACCATACTAATACTCCACACATCTCATACTTCTCAACAATTAAGGCACTTATAAATCGAGTCCTCTAGTTAGTCAAATAATTAATATTTTTTATTTAGCAAAAAGGATTTTTTTGTACAAATTCATATAACACACAAAATTTAAAAAAACACAAATATTAAAAACGCAATGATAAAAATATCGCTAAAAAGGAGAAAATATAAAGACACTACACTATGTCTTCTACGTGTTAATTCGACCATACAGGTAGACAGCATAGAGCATGGATCCAAATTCCCTGTCTGCAATGTAATGCTGACTCTTGCCAAATTTAACACAACTTCTATTGTGGGCGTCGACGCGTTTCAGTGGTACATTCGTAATAGGACCACCTTCTTCAGGACATTTATTTTTTTCTTTTCTCCTCTTATATTAAAAATAATCAACTTTATCACAAACCAGTGCAACTGCACTCAGTAAACAATTTTATCACTGGTCCCTTCCACAGATGGTTAAGGTTGTGTAACGTTTTTCACAACATCAATGCAACCGCATTCAGTGTTAAACTTTTCAGATCCTTTCAACTAGTAGATGAAGTTGAATGACATTTTTCATAAAATCTTAGTGAAGTTCACTCTGATTCTCAATCAGTCGCGTTTCTATTAACGGGTATCTAAGTTTTCCCGTAGGTCTTCACGAAAGGGTACCTCGTTCGTGGCTCTTAATTCCGACGAACCCGCGTTCCCTCGTGTTGTATCTCGATCGTAGTTCGTGATTCACTGAGGACTCCAGGATCTGAGGGGTAGCCCTGGCCAGCTAACTAATGAGCCGGAGGCCACTATCCATAGTGTGGAGGTACTGGATGACCGTGTGTGTCAGTGTTCAGAGGGTGTGTATCAGTGAACTGTAAGTGAAGAATTGGCCTTTGTGTAAATTGGTTTGTGCGATAAGCTCATCAGATGATAATAGGCGTCCCTCCTATGCAAGTCACACAATGTCTGCAGGTCATCAAAGTGCCATTGTTGTAGGGTCAGATGTAGTGAGGGCACCTGTGTTTGTAGGGAACCCCACTAGTGGAAGCGTTGGGGCATAAGGGTTGAGTATTGACGTGAGACGGAAGCCCTTGCATGGGCAACAATATGCCACCAATAATAGGCTAGGGAGTGGAGGGGGGCTTTTGAGATCGGGAGGAACAATCGTAGTAACGATCCATACTCCATGGAGGTAAATTAGAAGCTGTAACTTCTAGATGGCGCTCTGCTAGCCAATGACAAATCCATTGCAGCTGCTCACCCTGCTATGGGAAGCCGAAGCTCGGGCAGTGTGACTCTCCAGCAACCATTATGATAGATGAGATCGCCTGGTAAGGCGTCCAAGCTGCGTAATATTTTACTTGGGAGAAATAAGGGTAAGTTAGCAAAGAAATATAGGAGCCGGGGAAGCATCACTATTTTTGACAGCGGTCACCGACAATGGCAGGGTTCTAAAGAAAGTCATCTGATTCCGGGAAGCTGAGATCGCATTAGTGATATTCCCTTCTAGTAAAGTGGCCTTGTCGTGGTAAATTCTCACCCCCAGGTATCGGAACATCAGATTGCACCATCGAAGGGTGGCATTACATTGGGGGTGGCTCCTCCGTTATGGCGGAGGAGTGCCCCCCCCCCACTGAAAGCCAGCAGAGGCAAAGGACAAAAATAAAATGATAGTAAAACATTTTTATTTTCATTATATTTTTCGTCTGCTGGCTGTGAGTTGAGGGAGGGGCATGGACACCCATACTGACGCTGCAGCATCAGGGAGGAGGGGGGAGTAGTGGGCACTGACAAGTGCAAATGACGTTTTGGCCGGCTCCCTTGGGTCGGCCAAACCGTCACGCGCACTTAACATTTCTTCACCCGAGCTGTGTTGTACAGCTGGGTGGAGAAACCAACACAGGCTCCCAGTCTATGTCTGAGCGCCGAACCGAGGTGCTCAGACCAATCCCAGTGCTGCTCACATGCTGGGAATAGCATTCCCAGCATGAGAGCAGCGCTGGGATTGGAAGCTGGGAGCCTGCGCAGATTGCAGCAGTTCCTGGGTGGGACGCGAGGATCGGGAGCAAGGCGGCGGCCGTCGGAGAAGGAAAGTGCAATTTTCATTTATAATTCTATTTTTTTTTGTTTGTGTTCCCCGCCTCACCACTTTTCAATACGAGTGGCCGCTACTGCATTACATATGTCAAGTCTGGGAGGGAAAAAGGACAACATCTGCCTGTTTACTCTCAGTGCTGATACATGTGCAAAGTTATGAAGTGTGTGCACCACGGTATGTGGTCATATGGTGGTGTCCTTAAGCTACAGCAACATACCGTCCGCATACAGCAAGATCGAGTGCATTCTATCAAACTGGTATGCCCCAATCCTGCCCTTAATTCAAAAGTAAGTTAATAGTGCGGCAGCATTTTTTTAAATTTTGTATTACATTTAAAATAGTTGATTTATATTAATATTTAACATTTAATATTAAACATAAAAATATTTTAACTATTTGTTTTAAAGTTTGATAAACTTTTAAAATTTTCCTATACTTTCCTATAAGGAAATCTCCACCCCAGTGGCAGAAGATTCCGCCTATTGGTGAAAAGGTACTGGTAGTAAGATTACACTTGAAAAGTTGCCTTCACTTGCTGGTTTCAGAGGGTGGGGACATGTACATTTCCACTTTGTAGTAACTTTACACTCAGAAATGGTGAATAGCCAAAAGTAGTACATTTATCACAAAGTGTAAGACTACATTTACATATGTAGATTTACTCACATGTAAATATAACTTTGTGAATAGGCTCCTATGGGTGTAACTGGGTTAAGCTGGTGTTGATGTTCAAGTAAGGTTCTGGTATTTAAAGCCCCTCAAACTCAACCAGAAATCAAAAATGCATGGAAACTTCTGGGACAAAAGTGAAATTACAGTTGTTTGTTACTATATGTGGTGCCTTTCCAGGCCTCAAAAACTCTACTTACCCACTTGCTAGAGTGAGTCAGAGTTTATGAGGGTGAGGTATTTTTAGGGCCTACTGGCTCCTTCTGCTGAAAGAGCTCGAACAGGCAAAGAACAGGTGTTTGATTCATTCAGAAAGCGAATGAGCAATAAAGATGCCTTGGCCTTGTTTTTATTTTGTCACATTTGCTGTGCGTTTGAAGACAGTGGTCAAATGTCATCTTAGCAGCTTATATCTTCTTACAAATTGCTGCTTATTTTGTCCTGGAGATTCGTGTTTACTGTTCTTTCTCTGACTGCAAAGTTAGACGATTTTGTAAAGTCTACTATCCGACTATTGTTCTGGGGTTCAGAGAGTGTGAAATGAAAGGCTGTAGGATGTCAGTTTTTTTCTAACACACAACATTTAAATAGCTTGTAAATTAACTGTACAGATATTTCAAAATATGTCAACAGAAAATTGCTGTTTGTAAATGACAGTGAGCTACCACATCATGCATTACTAATATATTTATTAAAAGTGAGAATTTTTAAACATGAACTTAGGAACATTCTAGACCCTGTCTTATTAGTGAAGCGAGAGGCAAGTCAAGGGTCATGTATACCCTATGTGTGGGCTTGATTAGTATTATACATAGGGCAAAAGGTTTGTCTATTCAATCAAACAAAAGAGTTTTTTGTACAGCAGACATGCTGAAGTCACATATTTGACAGTGCTCTCACATGTAATAATTGAAGAAAATGGTGACTTATTGAAATAAAATATTTGTCCAGGATCACATAATTGAGACCAGTTTATGGGTCAAGAGCAGTACAGTTAGGTCGAGTAGATTATTCAAGTCACTAGACCTGCAGATCTAATTACATTTTAATGATTTTTCAAGGCCTGCATTACATTGTGGGACACTACATCACTACCATTACATTATGGGACATTACAGCATCTCGGGGCAAAACCCCCTCCCTGCATCTGTCTATTTTTTTTTTAAGGGTCCTTTGCCCTTTTTCTTAACTGATTACCCATTACCCTTAATCTACTTTCTTTTTAGTCATAAGTCATAAAGATGTATTCGGTTTGGCAAACTAATAATAAAAGCACACAATTAACAATTCACTCAATAATACATAGAAGAATAAAAATACATCATTTTATTTAAACATCGCTGAATCAGCAGGGAGCTGTAGAGAGTGCAAACAAATAAATCAAAAATAGAGATGGCAACCCATGATAAATTTGTTCCAGCGTTAATTTCTCGCAGTTTCTATCATAACTGCAAATAGATCAAGTCACTGCCCTACAGAATAGATAAAGTACGTGTGCAAATCTCGAAATTCCCATTCTTTCTTTTAATTCTAAAAAACGTGAAATAGTAACTACATAGGCTACAGCTTAATACTTATTTATCCATATTGCTTTCCTATTTTAAGTGCCTCTCTTATAAAATGTAAAACGGCGGCACAAATGTCAATGGAGTCAAGCGAATATAAATAGCTAAAACCTTCTCTATAAGAGTAGGGGCAGCGAGGCCTCAATATCGGGAGCAAAAATTTGGATCTCAGGTTTTTGTAAAGTGCACAGAACAAAACAAAATGCAGGGTAGATTGTTTTGACGTGTTGTCACAGGGACAAGGCGGGAGATTGTCACACCATCCACCTTGGTTTGGAAGAGCTACCAAGAAGTGGCTTGTGCCCAAGCGAAACCTTGTTAGATAAAATCTACATTGCAACTCAAAGAAAAAGGATGAATAAGGTCGCACCTGGTTTGTGGGAAGACTAACATTGCCCATACTCAAAGAGCTTTGCTGATTCAATAGCTGTTGATGGTGTACGCTAACTGTTGAGTAATATAAAGACTTAATTAAGGGTTTTGCTTGAGAAGGCATTTTAAGAGGATCATTAAAAACTCTGTTAAACCCAATTCATTAAAAGCATGTTTCAGGTAACCAAGCCATGAGATTCTCTTGGCATTAGACATAGAAAGACAGTCCATAATACTGGATCTTGAAAAATCTAGCTCAGGTGAAAGCCAGATTTTCACCCATAATAGCAAGGGGGCAAGTACAATGCGGTCCTCAATGTACACCAAGCCTGGTTTTGAGTGACAAAAAGGTGTCAATGCACTTTTAGGAACCATCAAGAGCTTTCTGAAAAATGTGTTCTCTACGAGTTGAAGCTTACCACAGTTGCTATGGCCCCACACTCCAGCCCCATAGGTAACGATTGAGAGGCATTTAGCTTTGTAGAGTGTGGTCATTTCCTTACCAAGCTTCTGGCACAATTTGGCTGCAAAACTGAAGAGTGTCTCCATTGCTCTGGTCGTCTGCTGTGCCCTTAGGGTCAACAGGGGATCCCACCATAGCTGTGTATTAAAAAGGATCCCTAAATAAGAGAAATTTGGAAGTTTGTCAATCCGATTTCCCGGCACAGCGAAAGATTTCGACTTTGTTGACTTGGGGTCAACCACCATGACATAGACTTTTTATGATTCCCTTTTAAGTCCAGAAATCTACAAAGGCATCTAAAGATCACTGGAGGCTCATAGCTGTCCTTGCAAGAAGGACAGCATCATCTACATAGAGTAATGTTGTAACAACATTTTTACAGATCTTTGGGCAATCCAAACCCTTTTGCAGTAGATGAGCCTCTAAGCCATTTGTATAAACAAGAAATAATTAAGGGGCCAGTATGCAGGCCTGGCGGACCCCTTACATCGAAACAATTGAGTTTTTTCTCTCGCCATCATTACCATATCATATTATAGCCATGGTGCTCGAGTGTAACCTTCAATGCAGCACAACTAGGGGTTCTTCCACCCCCATATCTCCCATCACACTCCACAACCTGCCATGATTGACAGTGTCAAATGCACTGGATAAGTCCATGAAGGCCAGATGTAAAGATATATGGACTTAATGTATTTACTTACAATCAGTGACAGATTCACACATTATTCTGTCGTACCCATTCCCCGCCTGAAACCATATTGTGTTTTTGAGAACACATTATTTACAGAGGCCCACTCTTCTAACCGAGCCAAAAGGACCCTGACCAAAAACATTTACTGTGGCATCAATTAAAGATATTAGCCTATAACAGACCGATTCACTCCTGTCCTCTTTCTTGAAGATAAGGACCACAGTAGTATCTTTCCATTATGCGGGCAGAAGACCTATGATAGAGACCCTAAAAATGCTTGTTAATAGAGGCGCCCAAAGACTCTGGTTATCCTTAAATAAATCAAGAGGAAACCCGTCTGGGCCGGGTGCTTTAAGGTGAGTACCCTGAGTTAGTGCTGCCTCCACATTCTTGACAGAGATTAAATGACTAAGCTGCAAAGCTTGTTCCATATCTTCGTTCATATCGACATCCCTATCCTCGAGGTTTAAAACTCTATTTGAGGCACCCAAGTGTACCCTGATATCAGGGAATCCATTTTTTGTGTGGGAGCTTCTGAGAAAACTGGATAAATAATAACTTCCCAGACTTTTTTCATATCCTTCAAAGCCCCGCAGCCAATAGGTCCGACCAGGCCTCGCTCTTGAGCTCGGCCTTACTCTGCGCTATCACTGCTATGTAGTTCTTTCTGGATGCCCTAACTAACTCTTTATTGCGGAAAATGGTATTCAGGGCTCTTTTCAACTCTTTGTGAGCTTTTGTGCAGTCACTATTGAACCATCATTCAGGTGGGACGGTCTTGGTAGAACATCCAACTAGTAAAGCTGAAAAAATGACTAAGCAAAGTGAGTCCAAATCTCGAACTAGGGCAGCGGGCAAGGCCCCAAGAGTCAAGCACCTATCTATTAGGGCAATGTTCTTACTCAAGATTTTAAACTCAACGTGCTGATGGTTTACCCTATCCCATTTCAGCCATAGGCCTTTATTCAGGTTGTATTGAATGGGAGGTCAGTTGGCTTCGATGTCCCTACCCGCAAGGTTAGGTTGAGATGTGCTACTAAAGAGTTGTGGTCACTAGCACAGTTTGGCAAAATTGTAAAGTCCCGGACAAGATTGCTATAATTACTAAATAAAAACATAAAATCAATTGTACTTTCATTTCCTCCACCCACAAAGGACGGACAGTATGTGTTACAATCATTGACGCAATCAAATAAGGGAATCAGATCATTAGAAATCAAAATGCCATTCAACTCGTCCCCATAAGCTGAATGGGAGGAATGGGCCATTGACTGTTCATCCTTGTTTTCGACCCCACAGACACTTGAACAACTAAAATCACACATTCTGCAATAAAAATCACCAGATCACAAAATACATAGCGCCTGTCTAGAGAGGTTTACCTTACTAATTTCCTCGTTTAACTTGTCAGCGACTTGGGAGTTGTGTTGGTCAAAGATATTATGATAAAAGTTGAGAATTAAGAAATCCTCAGTACCAAGGCCAAAAATTAATACAATTGATACCTGGAAGAGCAACATAGTGAGTTAAACTTCAACACACCATATTTAACTGAAATGAGCACTGCCAAGCCACCATTCGATAACCGGTGTGCAGCAGGAACAAACAACATTTAGGCAAAAATCATTCACAGCCCAAGTCTCTTGTAAAAAAATATATCATAGCCAGAAACGAAACCCACTCAATCCTCATTTCCCAACTTCATGTGAATTCCTGCATGTTGCAGGACAGAACTGCAAATGAGGAATCAGAATTCAGTGACTTTTGATCAACTTCCACAGTCGGTTCATTAGGGGGTGGATTCACTACGGGGGCCACAGATAGAGCTTTCCCAAAGCCATCATCAGTATTCATTACTACTTCGAGTGGAAGGGTGGCTAGGAATTGCTTAGAGTCAATCAATTTCTTCCAGAGGGGTCAAAACTTCAAAGCAATTGCTCACTGAAAGCCCTGGGGGGAATGTACAAGCTAATGATGCCAAAGAGTTCCTTGCAGGAGCCAGCCTTGCACTCTGCCTCGTTAGCGATGGGGGATCAAAAAACCTCAAAGGTAATGCTCTGATATGATGTGGTAGATTGTCTAGATGTTGTAGAGCCATAAAAATGTGTCTTACTCTCCCCAGAGTTCTAAAGTTGACCACCACTTTTTCGCTGCCAGGTGAACCTTTGCGGAAACCCACAGAAAAAACTCTTCTAGCTGTTATGATGTTGTCGGGGAGGTCTGGAGCATGTCCCGTGTTTGCTCCAAACCAATGCAACACCTTATGCCTTAAATCAACCTCTGTTTCTTTCACGACTTTTTCAGAACTGGGATGTGATTTAAGATGATAACATAAGGAGTAGCCTGGGAAGGAAGGTGTAGGCGCGATTGTTGGGTGTAGTGTCCTGGAATTATGCCTAAAGATCCAGAACCACGAGATGAGGACTAAGAGTTTCTCATACTCGCGGAAATAGGGTGATTTTGGCCCTCCTCGCTCAGTTGTGGAGCTAATAGGCTAAAATGAGTAGATGCTGGCCTGGGCGCTTCAGTTGAAGGGGCGGTTTCGGGTGGAGGGTCAATTCCTAGCCCTAAGTCCCCTGCTGGATTGACGAGTAAGTTCTTATGTAAAGCCTTAAGCTTTTCCAACCCCTCATCCAATTTGGCTAACAGTTCTTTTTTTAGGACAATTACTAGAGTCTCTATTCTATGAAGCAGTTCCTGGTTAAGGTTTTTGAATAAGGCATCTAAGTGCTCACCCAAGTCGCACTGATTACCACTTAAAAGGAGTGAATCACTGGCCTCAGCATTATTCTCCGGTGGCTTTTTCCTCCTCACCTGCAGTTTACTCGCAGGCTGTTTGGTGCGCTTGCTCCTTTTTTGAGGGGGGCGAGCCAATGTGTGTAGCAGACTCAATAGAAGCAGCAGGAGGAGTGGAAGGAGGTGAATCCACCAACACGACTGAAGTAGTGCCCCCATATTTGGAACCACATCATTTCTTGCCCCAAAGATATTGTTGCTGTCCACCCCATTAGGGGCTGCAAGACTCACTGCTGCTGATATGGTTTCTACTGCCTCATCCCCCATTAGAGGTAAATCGTTGCACAATATCATATTCTCCAGGGGAGGTGTCTGGGCTGTTGAGACTTGTATTTTAGAGAGGGACAATGAACTACGTTTTACAACGTTTCTTTTTTCCTCCACCCGTCTTATCTCGCTGGTAAGAGCACCCATCACTATTGTCAGAAAGTTTGTAATTGGGGGGATTTTAGGGGAGCCCCTTGACGAGAACTTGGAGGGCACAGAGCATTGGGTTTTACTTTTGCCCAAATTGGTAGCCAACCCAAGTAAGTAAAAAAATTTTTAAAAAGAAAGCGTCTTCTCATCAGACTAGCTGAAGTAAATAGAGAACTCCTTGCTCCGCTGCCTCCAGTAATCCAGGAATCCTCCACGATCCAAGATGAAAGACGGTGGGCCTAGGCCAGCCTCGTCCGGGTGCGGACAGGTGCAGATGGGCCTGCCCTTGGCCCAGGCTTTGCCCGGGCACACCCGCCCATGTCACGCGCTGCAGGAGTCCCTTGATGGTTTTACGGCGTCTGGCCCCTTCTACTATGCAAGTGTGCTCTGGTGCACTAGTGCATGCTGGGGGACCGAGTCCCATCCCAGCAGGGATGTGCCAACGGCGGATGGCCAAACAGCGATGCAGGCCTTCAACGGCCCAGAGTAACAGTCCTGTGCTGCGGGGGTGTCTCACTGATTTTACGGCGTCTGGCCCCTCCTCCTGTGCACATGTGCTCTGGTGCACGCTGGGGGACTGAGTCCCACCCCAGGATGGCTGCACCACCAGCGGGTGGCCAAACAGCGATGCCGGCCTAGTTATGGCCCGGAGAAACAGTTCTATAATCTACTAATATAACGTCCCCACTATGCAGTGGACTCGATGTGGTGGGGTATACCAAAAATGGTGTTGGGATGAACCATCTGAAACAAACACCTGTAAATATTTTGGGTTTTGGAGAATGGCACAGGAACCAACCTCTCTACAGGCTGTCCTGCTGGGTAGCCCTCAGTGACTGAACACATCACCGCCAAAAACACGTAGAGCATGTTGGGAAGATGTTTGCTAGGGTTGCCTGGCCCAACTCCTCTACATATCTATCACAGAGAAAGTCTCAACAACAGACTAATGTAGCCCAACAAACATATCTACATATGTTTCCATATGGTTGCAAGACACAGACCTTCTTCATGGCTCATAGCGTGTCGGAAAATGATAACCTGCAGCCAGTATTCGTCTTCCCAAGACACCAATCAGCACAGAGACTTATGCAAAGGTGTAATTTAAAAATAAACACATAAAAGACATAACCAGGATGCATAGCTAAGGAGGACAGAGAACAAAATGTAACATGTATAGGATAAATGTATAAAGCTTTGATTTTTTTTTGTCCTTTGGTCGATAATATTTTATGTGCCTTTTTTGGACTCAGAAACAAGTTTAACTTCTCTTAAAGAACTACTAAAAATGATTAATAAAGTTGCTACACATAACATAATTTTGTCAAACTAGGTGTTTTTCATTTTTAGGTAGCAACTTATTTATTTCCACGCGGTCCTGAGCATAGGCAGAAGTCTGTATGGTAAATGATCACAACATATTTTTGGTGACACTGAAAAGTTTGTGTTCGTTAATGTACAGCACGGGAGAAATTCATTTTTGGTGATATGTATTTAAAATACTATACGTTTTTGTTTGGTGATATAATGCACCATGAGGGAGAGGTTTTATGTTTGGTAATATAGTTCATCCGCTTCAGCAATGGAAAAGTCCGCTTCCAGCCATAAAGTACAGCACGTTGTTGAGTCTGGGAGAAAGTGTGATGTTTGGTGATAAATACATTACATTCTGGAGCGGAGGATCATCTTGTCTTGTGGATCATGGCCTCCTGGATGGTCTGACCATGTTCCGCAGGCCTGGATGCCATGATGTCTGTTGCGCACGTTATTATTGGATGTTGTTCTTTCGCTCTTTGTTATTGCCAAGTGATTCTGCAACAGTCTGCATATTCTGTTGCTCACCTTTTCTCCTGTTCCCTTTTGGGCTCAGTCTGAACAACAGTTACAAGGTCGAATAACAACCCCCTGGTTTATGCTGATTTGGCCCGTCCCTCGCACCTAGACATAACACTTGTACAGCTGCCATCGAGAAATTAGTGTGCTTTTAATAATGCGTTTGCTTGCTCTAAGATAGCACTTGGAGACGACCTTTCCAGTGAGAAGAGCTGTGATTGTTTGCTGATGTAGTTTTGCGTCAAGAGACTGAGGTATGGGGGTTCGCTAGTCAAAGCCCAAAGGTCTTCTATTATTATAATAAACTGGCTTCCAGCACGGGGAGGGTGCTAATGTTAGTTAGACATATCTCCACTGCTTTATGAGATGCTTTCCCCGTTTGTATTCTATGGAGTAGTAACTATGCTGATTATATTGTTCTTATGTATTATGCTACTAGTACTGACACGTGTACTGTACCTTAGAGCACGTAAGTTGAAATAAACATTTTAACCTATACAGTGTCTCTTCATACGCATGTTGTGGACAGGTACGAATGTGACGAAAGGGTGTTCTTGCCTCTGCGAGTCCTGAGAGAGAGATACCGTGTTCTGGGTTGTCTAAGCATTGGTACATTGGTGCTAATGGGACGCTAAGGCTAGTTGGGTTGGGGTTTTGGGTGCTAAGGTTTATGGTTGGCTCACCACTATATTCCGAGGTCCTATTATCCTGTGCATAGCTCTGTATGTGCAGAAACCTTATGACATGGCGCGACCAACAAGTGGGGCAGCTTACTTACGAGACGCTTGAGTAGTACTTGTGCTTGTCCACACAACCCTCACGTACGCTTCCGGAAGCGTGTGTGATGGTGATACCTCCTATATTACAGTTATTGTAGGTTCTTTCAAGCTTGAAGTTATTAGAAAAGGTTTTTCTAGATTAAAACCCTACTTGTGCTGCCTCCTGTTAGTTTGTCGAAGTATTTTAGCCGTAAATGGCTGTTCAAATTGCGGCGCATAGCCGCGGAGCACTCCGAACACACTTATGGGCGTATGGAGTGCCAGATGCTGGAGTTGAACTGATCTTTGTGGTACAAGCCGATCCGGCTTACCACTTTGAGGTGTTCTACTCATGGGTAACTTTTCCTGCAGTGGATGGGACTGACGATTTGTTCCATGAATATACAGCCACCGCAGTTCCTAATAATTATATACCTTATTCTTGTCTTGAGGTACCGCTCACGGCTTGGCAACACCGTGTTTGGTTTAATGGCGCCCTTCCACAACCGACTACCACGGTTCGTTTAGGCCCCTTATCTATTGATGGGGCCACTTGGCCTGTTTTGGCCGGGTACACCCCACATCCGTGATATATGACGATACCAGTCGCGGAATTGCGTAACATGTATTCGGCTTTAGTACGAGTGCATCGAGCCTTAGTGCAATATGTTACTGGCAACATCCAGGAGCCCCTCCTGGAGTTGCCGGCCATCCAGCTGGTGCAGCCGGAGTAACCATAAGTCCTGTCATGGTGAACTCTGTGATGGGCAAACGTCCACAACATAAGGATGATTTCCCTTATTGGCTTGCAGAAAAATTTGATCAGTTGGAGGCAGTTTTTCCACATACATCTCCAGTGGATAAACATCGTATTTTGACGATTAGTTTGCCAAAAGACTTAATTCCCGAGTTGACAGCATGTGACAACTGGGGTAGAGTATTCGCAGCAGTATATTCTAAATGTTTTGGTACGCCTTCCATGACAGTTCTCCCCTCTGTAATTAAAAAAGTACAGGATGAACACGGCCCTGAAGCGGCGGTGGAATTAGGGATGAGACTAGTGGGAGTGTTTGAAGTAGTAGCTGAACTGATCCTTGCGAATGTCAAGGGCGATGCAGTGAACTTTCAAGTAGCGAACGCTTTGGCTTTGGTCCCAGAATTGGACAAGCCTCGCGAATTACCGAAAATTATTACCCAGGCTTACAAAACTATTGGTAGAAACAGCCTGGGTAACAAGCCTTTTGCTAAACAGCAAACACACTCGCAACCACAACAGCAACAAACCAAATCTCAATCTGAGAAGATGAGAAACCAGTCTTCACTAAAAAGAGCTGGAGGCTGAAAAAACAGGGTAAGCAACAGACAAAGCCGGGATCGCGCGGCGCATCCCCGGTTTCAGTTTCTTCTGAACGTACTTATGATTTACGCGATAGAGCGAGAATTAAGTCTCCGGATAGGTTTCAGATCCCTGATACGCGTTCTCCTCGTTCTTTACAGGCACAGACTTCGTCACAGGCCGGTGGAGGAGACCGCCAGGATAGAGGAAGGGCCCGTGAGGCCCCACAGGGACGAGACCAGCCTCGACAACAAGTCAGAGGAAAAGAAGAAGACGCTCAACGTTTTCGACCCCAATTTCAGAAGAAGAAAGTTGCCGCTTTAACAGCGAAATATGCCACAAACGGTGAGAACGAGACTCCTGAATTGGACGTGGGCAGTAATCCTCCTAGACAGCGCCGCGGAAGTAACCATAGTGCGGGAGGCGCTACGTCCTCATATGTAGGCGACAGCAACTGAAACATTCATTACTGTTGAAACAGCAGACACCAGAGTGGCACCCCCTGATAGACTATTTAATATAGTCCTCCAAATTGAAGGTGATATACAGCGTGTAATTAAAGGGATTTTTTGGGAAAATCTGACCTCTTCATATGATATTTTATTGGCAGAGGCGGATTGGCCACCCCCATTCGTACTTACAGTGCGTAAAGGGGAGGAGGTAATCCTTCCGAGCTTTTCTAGACATGTCCCAAAGGACAAAGCAAAGGCTCTTGCAGCAGAATGGGCTGTGTCCCTGGCTCCAGCGTTATTCCGCAATCACGTGGGTTGGGACGAAGATTCTCCCCCCCATGAAATACCTTTGCGGTCACTACCGCAGCCACAACCCCAATATCCCATAAAACGTGAAGCCAAAGGCCCCGTTTCCGAAATTCTGACTCAGTTGGAATATCAGGGAGTAATTGAACCCTGTGTATCACCTATGAACAATCCCCTTTTCGCGGTTTCTAAACCCGATGGATCGTACCGTTTAGTATTGGATTACCGGCATTTGAACTCTCATTGTCGGACCTTTGCGGTGCAAAATACCCATAGTTCTGCGCTTGTAGACAGTCTTGTTCGTAAAAAATACAAAACGACCCTTGACCTTTCAAATGGATTCTACACGCACAACTTAGCCCCGGAGAGTGGCCAATGGTGTGCCTTTACTTCCGGTGGTAAAATGTTCAAATTCAGGCGTCTTCCTATGGGGTACAAAAATAGTCCAGGAGTGTTTGCCGCTCGTGTTGTCTCTTTATTAGACGGCATAGATCCAGACGCCTGTTCGTATGTGGATGACATTTATCTGACAGACGATGAATTGTTTCCGCATCTGACGCGAGTGGACCGCATTATTCTTGAATTTGCGGTTCAGGGATACAAAATTAACTTTGCAAAATCCCATATTGCTGAGTTTACCGTTTTGTTCTTGGTCTATGAGCTCAACAATGAAGGTAAGGGTTTAGCCCCCATTTTCTGGAGAAATGTGCACTTCTGTGCCCTCCTACAAATCTGAAGAAGCTTCAGTCTTTGCTGGGTTTTCTGAATTTCGGACGTACATACATTCCCGAATATGCCCAGCGTATCAAGCCACTGTATGCCTTGATACAGCCTACTTTTTCGAAGTCTTGCTGGCTTCCGGAGCATACCTCCATTCTGCAATCACTGCAGAAAGACCTTCTTGAGTCTAAATACCTTTTGACGCGTGATAACCACACAAACTTGGTGATTAGAATCATTCCAGGGGCAGTGGGCTTCACGTATTTAACCTTTAATGAAGGAGACACAGTACCTATCGCATACAAGTCACATCTATACACCTCTGCAGAAATGCGGTTCTCATCTGTGGAGAAAGTCCTAACAGCAGTGCAAATGGCGATCCTGAAGGAGCGTGCACTGGCACAGGGAAAACGCATTCTGGTGGTGACACCCTATCCTGCCCTAGAGGCAGTGACTAAAGCAAGTGTTCCGAACTCTAAAGCTTTGCACCCCCGTTGGATTCAATGGGCAACATCGTTGACATCTCCGGATGTCACTTACATTTTCGACTCTTCTCTCCAGACTCAGGAGTTTTTACAGTATGAATTCATTCATCCTCCTCCTTTGTCCTTATTGCCGCTTGAGGATTACGACTGTGTGATCTACACCGATGGTTCGGCACAACCGGCCACGGGTTCCAAGCATGCTTATTCAGCTTCATGTGCCATTGTTGCAGGTACGTTTGTGAACGGAAAGTTCAAATCCACTGTGGTGCATACACAGGCACTCGGGGACAGTACCGCACAATTGGCCGAGTTGCGTGCCTTGGTGCTTGCGCTTGAGTTCGTACATCCTGATGTGACCACTTTAATAGTGTGCGATTCTTACTACTGTGTTCAATCATACAATGACAATCTGTTCTTTTGGTCGCAAAATGACTATAGAGACGCTAAAGGCAACACAATCAAGCATAAAATGCTTTGGGTTAGGGTGGCAGAATTACAAAGACGTCTGCCACTCACACAGGTGGTTCACACCCTAGGCCATCAGCGGGTGGGCGCACACGCTGTTGGTAACAGTCTGGCAGATGAAGCTGCCAGATCAGCAGTACTCACGTGTTCAGTAGCAGCAGTTACTAGATCCATGTCTAGAATAGACACTGATATCTTGGCAGCTATTGCTGCAACAAAAGAAGGAATGAATTACCCTAGAGGTTTCCCTTCTAAATATTCTTACCAGATAGGTCCCGATCAGGCTCCTTATGTAACAATACCTAACGTTGGGGTTCGGCTGATCCCCAACGCGGACCTGCAGACTTTCCTTGATGGCAGCGGCACACGAAGGCATGGCTTCGGCGCATGCTGGTGTGTCAGCGACAATTTCCATTTTGCAGCAGCGTTACTGGTGGCGTGGTTTATACAAAGATACACGTACTTATGTGCTTTCCTGTGACGTTTGTCAACAGATCAAGCCTTCGACAGTCACAAGACCACCGCAGACCTCGCTTGCAATTTCGAACAGACCCTTTGGGTGTGTTTACTTGGATCACTGCGGTCCATTTTCTTCAGACACTGCCTATAAATATATCTTAGTGGCAGTGGACTCGTGCACACAGTTCATCTGGGTCTGGCCACAACGGAGTGCTGACGCACGAAATGTCATTAGGGATTTGCGAGTCTTTGTGGGAATTTTTGCATGCGGCACCTTCCATTCTGACCAAGGTCCGGCGTTTGCCTCTAAGGCTTACAAGGACGCAATGGGCTCCTTAGGGGTGCGGGTGAAATTTTCGTCTCCGTATAGGCCTGAGGGCAACTCTATCGTTGAACGAATGAACCGTGACTTAAAGCAATCCTTGACAGCTAGAGTTATAGGTACTGGCAGGAACTGGCTGGCCCACTTGTATACTGTTCAACGTGCACTTAATAATCTCCCTAGAAGGCCTCTGGGTGGGCGGACCCCTTACGAAATGCTCTTTGGCATACGAATGTTTGTGCCTGACCTTGATGGTCTAGACATGGCGGCGCAATCCGCCAAGTTTGATGTAGATAATCATTCTACTATGTTACAGGACTTACAAGAAGCCCGAGACAAACTAGCAATTGCACATTTGCCTTCAGCCACAGACCCTGCTTTGCAGATTCCGGTTGCCGGCTGGCTTCCGAAGATTGGCGACCTGGTACGAGAGAAGGTGGAGAACAAAAAGGAATTCGGCCCCTCTTTTCGTGCACCGGTTCCAGTGCTGGGCTTGAAGGGAACACGTACAGTCATCTTACCACCGCTTCCCGGTCGCAAGGAAAACAGATACATCTCAGTGGAAAATGTCAAGCTACAACATCTGGCCGATCCTAAATAGTGTCACACCAGCGGTCTCTTGTCCTGCCATTTATCGGACAAGCGTTCGAGGTACGCCTGCACGAACAGTCACTGATGTTACCATGGAGATGGTTGATTTGCCTGAAAATGTATTTGAACCCCTGCATCACCCTGCATAGACGAGGACGAATATACTTATCCCGCCACAGAGTCGGTGGCACACCAACCAACAACGCCACTGAGCCCGACACGTTATTCTTTTGACTCAGAATCCAATTCATCACAAGTCCCGTCCAAGTTTAGTCTTTTTGTATCGTGGTTTAGAGACAATTTTTTGATCCCACCTTGGACATACATTTGGATGGTACTTTTCTTGGTTTTTTTGTTCATGTCCATTGGCTTTGTCACAGTGTTCTTTCTACTCATCAATGGTCACTATTTACCTGAACGCTCTGCTGTGAACAGTGTTGCTGGAACTTTGGCTCCACATTCCTCTTCACACATCATGAAGCGTGACCACACATTTGTGAACATTTCAGCGTTTCCAGTTGCTGATGGCATAGTATGGGATGCGGTAAACTTTCAAATACATGGTCCGACAGAAATTATTAATGTACCAAATGTCCTTCGAGTCTCGATGGGTGATGTAGTAAAAAGTAATATTCATTCTGATGATTGGGATGTGCATGCAGTTGAAGCATTGTTTGCTGATTTAAAATATTATGCCTCTTTTAATGCTGAAGACTTGTATATGAATTCTGCGAGTTATGCCGATTTGTATTGTTACCAACATTGGGGAACTCATTTTCTCCACAAGCCAAGTGCACTACGTAGCCCTGCTACTTACACCCAATGGGAACACTGCCCAAACCCCGTACCAGGTAGTTCCCAAACTCTTCGAAATAAATTTACCTATTTTACTGATTTTAATCGATCGAACCCTGGGTCATATTATTTTAAATTAAAAACTCCATTGACTCAGAAAATAATGTTGACCCATACTAAATTATTATATTCGGGTTCCTTTTTGAGCGCCTTGGCAGTGGGTGGTTATGAATATTGGAAAGACACAGTGGATTTGAAATCAATTTGGGGTTCGAAGCCATGGCAGGTGCAAGGCACTGAGGCCTTGCACCGTGCTTGCGTTATCCCAGCCCAAATTCTATTTCTAAATGCTTCCATTTATCAGACCACGTGTTGGGGGTTGGCTACCGTTAAACAACTAAATGCGCCAACCATCCCATCCTTGTCGAGTCTGCCAAATGATAGTTTGCATTTTAATATGTCCCTTATGGCGTTACAGGCTCAGTTTCAGAATAATTCGTTTAACGTTTCTGCACTGATACAGTCACCCTGGTTGGCATGGCCCATATCATCTAATGCATGCCAACTGCGTTTTCATGGCACAGTTCCTGGCTACATACAGGACAAGCCTGATCCAAGATTTACTGAAACTCGTACTGTGACCACGTATTCAGTTGGTAAATTATGTAAACAATGGTTACAACATTCGTCCTTAGACTCTGTTAAGAACCATTTATCCCTCCTATCAGGCACTATTGACTTATCTGACTTTATCTTGGGACCTCGTGGTCCCCGACCGAAGAGATTCATTTATGAAGCGTATAATGAGCTTTGGAAGCTGTCACAAATGGAAGCTGCTTCCCGTCTTAGAGAAATAGACCAAGCAAATTTGGAAAAGGTGCTTGCTGTTGTTGACAATAGTATAAATACCCTGTCTTCCCGCATTTACACATTAGACAATATTGTATCCTCTGTTGTTGATATTGTACAAGATGATGTCTCTATGTTGTATCATGGTCAGAATCAGTTGCGTTCAGTGATGCAGTTTGCATGGACTTTGCAAACTCTTAAGTTGGGTAAAGTTCCTTTCGCTTTGCGTATTTCACTTGCGTGCAACCTGTGATGTCTTGCATCCGATGTCCGTTTACATGGACCATGGATTATTGCCTCTCCAATTCGTCATTGTCGGTACCGGATTTTGTTCGGTTGGTGGGTCCCTTAGAGGCCCATGAACGGGACTGTTCCGCTGCTGGTTTTATGATGCGTGCGGCTGCACTGGGGATTTTGGCACAATGGGATATCTGGGCGGCTGCTCAGGACCTCCTACAACAAAGTTACATTGAATATCACGCAAGCTGTCCCGCATTGCTTTTGGATGCTCCATACTCTGAAGAACATTCCTGCAGCTTTGACCTGTTGGACTGGATGGCGTCTACATTTTTTGACGATTCCACTGATGTCCTGTTGGACGGTATAGCGTTTTTCTGCTCATTCACATTTTTGGATTGATTGACTTGCCGTTAGTTCTCAGTAGACAGCCTCAATTCTGCTCAGGTGTTTGGAACTCTGTCTTCGTTTTTGTTTCGGCCGATGGACTGTCCAGGGGAGGGTGTCTTGTGGATCATGGCCTCCTGGATGGTCTGACCATGTTCCACAGGCCTGGATGCCATGATGTCTGTTGCGCACGTTATTATTGGATGTTGTTCTTTCGCCCTTTGTTATTGCCAAGTGATTCTGCAACAGTCTGCATATTCTGTTGCTCACCTTTTCTCCTGTTCCCTTTTGGGCTCAGTCTGAACAACAGTTACAAGGTCGAATAACAACCCCCTGGTTTATGCTGATTTGGCCCGTCCCTCGCACCTAGAC
The DNA here is from genome assembly GCA_963921515.1 of Calotriton arnoldi. NCBI lineage: Eukaryota > Metazoa > Chordata > Amphibia > Caudata > Salamandridae > Calotriton > Calotriton arnoldi. The sequence goes on along the minus strand of CAWUFW010002084.1, from coordinate 345,673 downwards.
ATAACACTTGTACAGCTGCCATCGAGAAATTAGTGTGCTTTTAATAATGCGTTTGCTTGCTCTAAGATAGCACTTGGAGACGACCTTTCCAGTGAGAAGAGCTGTGATTGTTTGCTGATGTAGTTTTGCGTCAAAAGACTGAGGTATGGGGGTTCGCTAGTCAAAGCCCAAAGGTCTTCTATTATTATAATAAACTGGCTTCCAGCACGGGGAGGGTGCTAATGTTAGTTAGACATATCTCCACTGCTTTATGAGATGCTTTCCCCGTTTGTATTCTATGGAGTAGTAACTATGCTGATTATATTGTTCTTATGTATTATGCTACTAGTACTGACACGTGTACTGTACCTTAGAGCACGTAAGTTGAAATAAACATTTTAACCTATACAGTGTCTCTTCATACGCATGTTGTGGACAGGTACGAATGTGACGAAAGGGTGTTCTTGCCTCTGCGAGTCCTGAGAGAGAGATACCGTGTTCTGGGTTGTCTAAGCATTGGTACATTGGTGCTAATGGGACGCTAAGGCTAGTTGGGTTGGGGTTTTGGGTGCTAAGGTTTATGGTTGGCTCACCACTATATTCCGAGGTCCTATTATCCTGTGCATAGCTCTGTATGTGCAGAAACCTTATGACAATCTCAAGCTCGAAAAATTAATGCAAAATATTATTGAGCTCGGCAAAGGTTCATGTTAATTTTCACAGTATGTTATAATGAAGGGGACAGAACGACGACCTTCAAACACAACCCCCTTACCCATAATTTTCAAACTCCAAAAAACATCCAAGGCCAAGTTTTGTTGTTTGGAAAGAGATATCAAAATCTCAGATCGTATTTTATTACGTAATCAAACTTGCAACATGTTATACACTACACAGCACTCACCTTTACAAGGTTGTAACAGATCACATAATTAATAGATATCGAGTCACCTACAACTCCATACCTCCCGTGCATCAACGATCATTCTTGTGAACTCATGGTTTGCCCTTTGACCCAAGTCCCTTGGCACCTCTGACCTTTCCGGGCCCTCTAAGGCCTAGAACAGCAAAAGGACAATCGCTCTTGTAAGAATCCTTGCTCTCTTTACCTGTGCCGGCGGCACCTTCACCCCAGAGCAAAACCGTACCTGACTTACGCCCGCCACCCACCGGAGAGCTAGCCTGGGCAACCGGGCCATGTCTTGGTCTCTTGGCACAGAATGCATCCTGCAGCCTCGCCAAAGGGCCACTATCCCTTAGCGCATCTGCACATGTATGAGAAGGCAGTAAGAGCCGCGACAGCGAGCAACCTCCCACAAAGTTGCAGCTTCTTTACGGATTGTTGCAAACACCGCCTTTGAGGTTCATGGGGCACTGGTATTCTCGTATTCTCTGTGCCTTAATCCCTGTGAGATGCACGGGTCACCTGAAGTGTCTCCGCCAACCATGAATTCAAACCGCCCCAATATGAAAAGAAGACCACTCCTTGTCCCACAGAGGCTTCTGGTGGCTTTGGGCATTCTCCGTCGGCTGGAGGTAGTGGTCGCTGAGAAGAAGGCACGACTAAGAGACTGAGCACTACCTCACTGCTCCATTTAACTACATTGGCCTGAGGCCACGCCTTCCCACCACCCCCAGCTGCCGCGAGAACTCACCGCAGTGCCAGGACCTTGCCAGGTAAGATGGCAGGCGAGGCCCAACGTAGGGCTGACCACCCCATCTTTCCCGGCTGGTCGGCCAGCTGTGCCCTCCATAATGTTGACTCTCCCCTTTTGTGCAGTTTCTTGAGCTTGAGAAGCAACTCAGTGTGTTGATATACAGCAGGGCACAAGTCGAAATTACCCTCTCTTTTCACAGGGTGGACCCCATCTACCCTGCCAAGATGTTGGGCCCCACTGAAATATGCTGCATTCCTGGACAAATTCAGCAGGGCCTGCACATATCTGCTTTCCTTCCAGAAGGTGGCAAGGGGGATTTTTTTTATTATAAATTCCAGCTGGGCCCAAAACAAATGCTAAATTTAAGGGGCCGCCACGCCTCCTTTTGTTGGAGTATCCTGGCTAAGAGCAATTTGTGGCCTCACACCTAGATGCAAATGCAATGAAAGGAAAACAAAGGCATACAGTTTGTTTTAACTTCAAAGGTACTTAAGAGAGGCATGCTTTTGACTTTGTTCAGTCCCTGTAAATAAGAGATATGCATGCACTGTGAGAATGTAAGATGTGTTGCTCTGTCCCAGTATTTACACAAATAAAAATGTAACTACCATTTTTTTGTTTTATTTGTTTTATAGTGCTACTCATCCCAATGCAGGGTGTCATAGCGCTTTACATCACACATACACACAATATGACAATAAATCATATAAGTGTGTAAATCAATGTACAGGATGTGTTACATAAGACAGTGAGGGTTACAAGGTGTAGGAATCATGTGTTCTTCTTAGCTCACTGTGCTATATTAGAAGGATTACAATTTATGAATTGCAAGTAACAAAAGTATCTCTGTTAAAAGTAGTCACTCACTTACTGCTACATAAAATAAAAATAGATCATGTGTATGTTACATGATGTCCTTTGCAGGAGACACATTAACCCTGTATGCTACTTTGATTCAAAACTGGGGCTTGACGAAACACAGTTCTCACCAATACATGCCTTAACCTCCAGAGTGATCTTACCATTATTATTATTCCCTGAGATTTACTGGGCGCAAAAAAGATTTCTGCAGCAGGTGCCTTAACCCCATAAGATATTTAAAATGCAGACTTTGTAACCAATTAGGCAGAACAGATGTACTACCACATTTCTCTTTGTGATAGAGTTTCTAAAAATACAGGTATAAGTTGAGGCCCAGATTTTGCATCAGGTTTGTGTCGCTGCTTTGGCACAACCCCGATGCAAAATCTAATTTGTTAAACATTGTAATGCACTCAAATGTACTCATGATAGGCCTGCTAAACAAATGTGTGAGATTTTTATCATCATATGTCACTTCTTGTGAAGTCACTTCCTGTGCGGGCATGGGTTGTGATACTTCTTCATGTGATGACATGATGTCACGCGCAATGACGTCACTTGCATACTGCCAAACTTGGTTAGTCCTCCCACTTCTTTTTCTAGGACGTGTGCCAAGATATACAGCATCATATTTTGGAAAGGGAAAGTTCATGTTTGGTTAAAGTCTAATGTTCTTCAGTAAGTCAGGAAATTACGTTTCGCACCGGCACGTGCTTTTGAACTTCGAAATATGACGTTACAGTGTGAGTTTCTCGTAGATTCCACTGCTTAGCACTTCCATACACACATGCGCAGATTAAACACGCTGCTCGGACTGATGCCTGGTATAGTCTTTACATTTAAATACACAACCCACAGGCTTCGAGTGTAGTTTAACACTTTCGATACCTTGCCAAATCTGCGTATGAGCCCCAAAGAGACCACGAACCCCAATACCCTTCTTAGAGGAATATGCCAGGAGAAAGGAAACACGAGGATGAGCGCTTGGTACAAGGCGCTGGATGTTTACTAGTCTCCTCCCTCGACTAGCCTGCTAATTACTGCGTCTCCGGGGACTGTCCTCGTGTAAAGATGAACAAAGGAGCGCCGTGTCAGCGCAGCGTGATAGCACCAGAGAATCAACTAATGAACAGCAGGAAAACAAAGTTGACACTGCGAGAGATCCCCAGGCCGGGAGCTCACGCAGCGATCTGTGGTGTTAGCTTCTAGTCTGCCATGAGTGTGCGTTCCCTGGGGACAGGAGGCACTCACAGGAGTTGATAGCTACACACACCCGTTCCCAACGTTACCCTTTCCCGGGAAAGCAACATCGAGAACCTTGCAGTGAATGGGGAAGGCTGGGAAATTCTTGCACGAGGATTCGTACCTAGAAAACTTACAAGGAAGTTCCATTGCCCCCCTCCCCCCCACACACACCCCCTCCCGCACCACACAGGAACCTCACTGGTGTTTTATTTAGAATCCTGCTCTTCCACCCAAAGGTATTACGGCCCAGGTAACCCAGAATTCTTCTGAATAATACTCCTGGAATGAAAACGGCCAAATTCTCACCCACATAAGAGAACGTCCCAGTAGAAGAACGTGCAAGTTGTAAGGACTGTGACTGGAAGAGGAAGAGTAGTAACACTGTCTGGGCATAAACTGCAACTCAATAGTACTGGTTTAACACCAGTAATAGCACTTAGCAACAGAAAGGTGACTAGTCAGCCTTTGCAAAGGGCCTTCCACTGCGGGGAAAGACGGGTGCTGCATTTTTAGTAACCTTTGAACTGTTTGAGCTAGATTTTTTTTGTGTTAAAAACTGCAGATTATGCAGCAGATTATGTGTCAAATCTTTAATTATACGAAAAACGCTGCAGCCGCACAATCGCATCATTCCAGTGGCTCTGGGTATGAGGGACTGCCATGGTTAGTGGTGTATATATCTTCTAAACAGCCACCTCGGTCTCCTCTCCAGATGGTGACAGTCCCTAAGTGGAACTCCATATATCTTCATTGGTTTCACTCAAGAACTGGATATTTGTTAAAGACATTGCAAAGCAATAGTGCAGCTAATCAACTACTAAGGGTACCTGAAAAGATCTTTGGACAAGGAATCATCTAATTGGGGGTGTGGAGGGGGGCTAAGATTAGGTCTGACATACCCAAGTGTCTGCACCTCCTCCGACAGGTCAACAAAGTTGCCATGGCAGCAAGGGTGGGTCACACCCTTGCTGCACCAACCCCAGGGTTGTGCGTCACTTCCAATGCCTGGGGACGACGTCACAGGATGAGGCAGACAGGATCTGTGACGGTGGCTCTGAGTCATGATTGACAGAACTGTCAACTTTAAGAGTCAACAGTATCGTACTCTAGCCTTTTTCCTCGGATTCAACATTAGCTCCCGAATATTTCCACAAAGCCGACCCTAATTGCACGGGGAAACAAATGTAGGTGTGGGAGGTAACTTCTTTGTGTTTGGGGAGAACTAATTGCTATACTATGTTAGTATCTTTTCTAATCTGTATGGAACATGGGGACAGATGTACTAACATTTTGGTCGCACTTTGCAAATCTACTTTTTGAGACCAGAAACTTATTTTGTGAAACAACCTATGTACTAATAGGTTGGTTTGCAAAATAAGGAATTGTAGTGAGCCGCGGACTGCACTCTCTAATAAATATTCATTGGGCAGGTCGCAATTTACGACTCAACACGATTGGTCACAACCATGGGGATGGTGAACTGCAAGTGTCAGCAAACCACCGTTCCTGTGATTGCTTTGCAGAAAAGAAAACATTTTTTTAAAAGAAGCCTGATTTGCTTGAGGCAAACGTAACTGATTTTCTTTAAAAAAGTTTTCGTTTTTTTAAAAGTTTCAGAGTGAGTTAGCTGTGGTCCTCTTGACCACTGCCTACTCCCCCTGGAACTTCTACCCCAATTCACAAATAGGAAGGGTCCAAATGGGACTCCTTCCATTTTGCAAATATGTTACAACCTAAACCTGGGACCCAGTAACTTATCAATGGTTTGTGACTGGAATTCCAGGCACACATTATTGATACATAGGGTACTGAATCAGGTTTTTGGAGGGTATGCACACAACATGCCCCTTCCAAATTGTGATTCACTATCCATTTTTGAACCGATTTTAGGAGTTGGTAAAACATTGCAGACTCCTAAAATCAGTTTACTATATAGTACTAAACTGTTCAGCAATCACAAACCTAATGAACAAGTTTCTTACCTTCGGTAACGATATATCTGTAAGAAACATTAGTTAGTTATAGATTCCTGACCTTAGAATTACCCCCAGGCGTCAGACTGGATCCGGAAAGTTTTTTCGTCAGCAGTACCTCTGCACGTCGGAAGGTGGCGTCGGTCGACTCTGCGTCCGTCGTCGGCGTCGTGGTTGCCGGGATGACGTCGCGGCAGCTACTTAGACGCCGCGGTCGCGCGTAGACGTCAGTTCTGTACAAGACTTTCCGCGCCAGAAACGCAGAGCCATGCAAGGCACTGACCACTGGTGCACAAAACTAGGGCCCTGAAAGGATATCCTTAACCTTAGAAATCAGTTCGCAGAACGGGGAGGATGGGTGGGGCGGTAAGGAATCTATAACTAACTAATGATTCTTACAGATATATCGTTACCGAAGGTAAGTAACTTGTTCATCTGAAAGAAACATGTTAGTTATAGATTCCTTACCTTAGAATAGATACCCCAGCAATACCAACCCCGGAGGTGGGTCTGCGAATCAAGATCACACCAGAAAGTCCTGGAGAACAGAACGGTCAAAGAAGCCGTCTCTCCGGACTTGTTTGTCAAAGCAGTAGTGTTTGGTAAAGGTGTGCAACGAAGCCCACGTAGCTGCCTGACAAATGTCATTCAGAGGAACTCCACGTCCCAAAGCAGTAGTTGCTGCCGTCGCCCTGGTGGAATGGGCGCGCAGCCCTACTGGAGGCTCCTTCTTTGCCAAATAATAGCAGGCTTTGATACACAAAACGACCCATCGGGAGATAGTCCGCTTGTGTACGGCCCGACCTTTCTTGGCGCCCACGTATCCAACAAAGAGCTGGTCATCCACCCGGAAATGTTTGGTGCGATCCAGATAAAAGGAGAGTGCACGTTTTGGGTCCAGACGGTGGAGCCTCTCTTCCTCTTTCGAAGGATGCGGAGGCGGAAAGAAGGTGGGCAAAGTGATGGTCTGCCCGATGTGAAAGGCTGTGACAACCTTGGTCAGGAAGGATGGACGAGTCCTGAGAACTACCTTGTCCGGATGGACAGACAGGAAAGGAGGCTTGGATGAAAGGGCCAGGAGCTCACTCACTCTTCTGGCAGATGTGATGGCTACCAGGAATGCAGGGGCATATTAGCAAGACCCACGTTAAAATTATCGCCGTTTTAGCGGCAGGAAACTGCCGCTAAAACGGCGATAATGGGCTTGCTAATATGCGTTATAGAATTCCAATAGAAGCCCAGGTTAGATGTCCTGCACATCTAACCTGGGCTTCTATTGGAATTCTATAACGCATATTAGCAAGCCCATTATCGCCGTTTTAGCGGCAGTTTCCTGCCGCTAAATCGGCGATAATTTTATCGCCGGTCTTGCTAATATGCCCCGCAGTTTTAAGCGTCAGAAGCCTCAAAGGACAGTTGTGTAGCGGCTCAAAGGGAGCACACATTAAATAGGTTAAAACTAGATTCAAGTCCCACTGAGGCATAACGAAGGGAATAGGAGGAAAGAGATGAGTTATGCCTGTCAAGAAACGATTAACAACCGGGGACTTGAAAAGAGAAGGCTGATCTGGAAGCCGAAGAAAGGCAGAGATGGCCGAGAGATAGCCCTTGATAGTGCCCAGAGCAGAGCCCTGCTGGGCCAAAGAAAGGAGAAACAAGAGAACCTCAGAAAGAGGGGCAGACAGGGGATCCACAGCCTTTGCTGTGCACCATGCCACAAATTTGTTCTACCAGCAGGCGTATACCTTCTTAGTGGAGGGACGCCTGGCTGCCAAGAGTACGTCACAAACCTCGGGAGGCAGGTCAAAAGACGTCAGCTGCCACCGTTCAATCTCCACGCAAGGAGGTGGAGGCTGGACAGGCTTGGGTGGAGGACCGTCCCCTGTTGCTGCGACAGAAGATCCTCCCGAAGAGGCAGACGGGTCGGAGGATCGATGGCCATGTTGAGCAGATCGGGATACCAGACTCTTCGTGCCCAATCCGGAGCCACAAGAATGACTTGGGCCCGGTCGCGCCTGATCTTCTTCAGCACTCTGGGCAGAAGAGGTATAGGCGGAAAGGCGTACAACAGACCGCAACTCCACTCGCGACGAAAAGAGTCGCCTAGCGAGTGCCGCCTTGGAAATTCCAACGCGCAGAATTGCTGACATTGTGCGTTCTCTTTCGTGGCGAATAGATCTAACCAAGGTTCTCCCCACTGTTGAAAGAGACCTCGCACCACCTCCGAGTGAAGACGCCATTCGTGATCCATCATGCACCTGCGGCTGAGTTCGTCCGCCCTGGCGTTCAGGTAACCCGCCAGGTGTTGAACCACCAGGGATATGCCCTGATGTTCCAGCCATGTCCAGATGCGGAGGGCCTCCTGACATAGGGTCCACAACCCCACCCTGCCCTGTTTGTTGCAGTACCACATGGCGGTGGTGTTGTCCGTGAACACCTGCACTACTCTTCCCCGGACAGAGGGAAGGAATGCCTTGAGTGCAAGACGAATCGCCCAGAGCTCCAGAAGGTTGATGTGGAACCCGGACGCCGCCGGAGACCAGAGTCCTCTGATCTCCGCCTCTCCCATGTGGCCGCCCCATCCCAGAAGGGATGCGTCCATCACCACCGTGTGCTCTGGTTGGGGAAGGGAGAGGGATCTGCCGTTGACCCAATCCTGGTTCGTGAGCCACCACTGCAACTGTCGAGCAGGGTCCTCCGAGATCTGGACGCAATCGGACAGATTCCCCTGATGCTGCGCCCACTGGAACTTCAGGTCCCACTGCAGTGCCCGCATATGCCACCTGGCATGATCGACCAGCAGGATGCAGGAGGCCATGAGGCCCAGCAGCCTCAGGGTCATCCGGACCGAAACCCGGGATAGATGCTGAAAGATCGGAATCATAGCCCGAATATCCCGGACTCGCTGTTCGGGAGGATAAACCCGAAACCGCGTCGTGTCCAGAACCGCTCCGATGAAGAGGAGCTTCTGAGAGGGAATCAGGTGTGACTTCGGCACATTGATGGAGAACCCCAGCGAATGCAGGAGGTCGGCCGTAGTCTGGAGGTGGGAGACAACTGCCTGGGACGAGCCCGCATTCAACAGCCAGTCGTCGAGACAGGGGAAGACTGGAACCCCTGATCTACGCAGATGAGCTGCGACCACCGCCATCACTTTCGTGAACACCCGAGGGTAGCTGGTAAGGTCAAAGGGGAGCATGGTAAACTGAAAATGCTCGTTGCCTACCGTGAACCGCAGGTAACGGCGGTGGGCCGGCAGGACGGGGATGTGAAAATAAGCGTCCTGCAAGTCCAACGCTACCATCCAGTCTCCAGGGTCGAGGGCAGACAAGACCTGAGCGAGCGTCAACATTTTGAACTTCTCCTTCCGGAGGAAGCAGTTGACGTCCTTGAGATCCAAGATAGGATGCAGGCCCTTGTCCTTCTTGGGTACCAGAAAGTGGTGGGAATAGAAACCACGACCTACTTCTGGGGCAGGAACGCGCTTGATGGCTCCCTTGGCCAAGAGTGCCAAAACTTCCTGTTGGAGAAGTGCCAGGTGATCCTCCGACATGCGGTGGTATTGAGGTGGCATGGCTGGAGGGGTAGCCTCGAAGGGGAGGGAGTAGCCCCTTCGAACTATTTGCAAAACCCACCTGTCCGACGTGATGGTACGCCAGTGGGGCAGGTGATGGGGTATCCTGCCGCCCACTGGCGTGTGATGGGCCAGAAAAGTCAGACTAGGAAGGTTTGGAGGCTGCTGCAGAGGGGGGGTTGGTGGACTGGCCCGCCCGCTGGCCCCCTGAACCAAGGCGTTGGTTTCCACGTCCCCGGCCGCGCAAAGTTTGGGTAACTTTCTGCGGCCTGTGGCACTGGGCGGAATGTAGCGGGGCACCCCTTCCGTAGCCACGAAAGGGGCGTAAAGCAGACTGCGCTGGGTGGCTGGAGAGGCCCAAGGACTTGGCCGTAGCCCGTGAGTCCTTCAAACACTCTACAGCGTTGTCCGCTTTGTTGCCAAAAAGGTGACAGCCATCAAAGGGCATGTCCATCAAGTGTTCTGGACATCCCCCGAAAAGCCAGTCGATCTCATCCAGGCGTAGCTACGAAGGGCTACCGACGTTGAAATTGTCCTGCCCAGAGAGTCGGCGGTATCCAGGCCCCAACGGATGGTAAACTTCGCTGCATCCCTCCCGGCGGCAATAGCCTGGGAGAGCACTGTCCGGGCCCCTTCCGGACACTGAGGCAGCACTTGCACAACCGAGTCCCACACAGAGTGGGTATAACGGCCCAAGAGGCATGCGGTGTTTACCGACCGCAGTCCTAAGCTGGTGGAAGAGAAAATCTTCTTCCCAAGATGGTCCAGCTTTTTGGATTCCCTTTCCGGGGGAGCGGTAGGGAATGCACTCTTGGAAGTGGAGGCTTGGACCACCAAGCTCTCCGGGGTGGGGTGTTGGGAGAGGAAAGTGGGGTCGCCCAGAGCCGGGCGGTGGCGTCGGGCAATCATCCTATCCATGGGAGCCCCCGTGTTGGGCCTGGACCACGTGCCCCAAAGGACATCAGTAAGGGCCTCATTAAACGGTAGCAGGGGCTCCGAAGAGCTCGTAGCCGGTTGAAGCACCTCTGTCAGGAGGTTAGTCCTGACCGCCACCGTAGGAAGCTCGAGGTGGAGGGCCTCGGCCGCCCTACGCAACACCACTGCTTATGACGCTCCCTCCTCCGTAGCCACGGTAGGAGGAGACAACATGCGAAGGTCAGGGGAAGTATCAAGACCACTGGCAACCCCCAGTTCCTCTCTCCAGTCCTGTTCAGATCCTAGCTGATCAGTTAAAGGGTCACCTGACCCCTCCCAGTCCTCCTCCTCATCCTCAGGTTGCTAATCTGGCCGAAAAGGGACCCCAGGAGTGAACAGGGGCACAAAAACCCCACTCGGCGCCGGATCCGGCGTCGGGCGATGCCGGTCCGGCTCCGGGTCCAACTCGGGATGGAGGCCGGGGTCGACGCCGGCCGGGGACACGACCGGCGTCGGTTGCGGTGCCGGAGGAAGCGGCGCCGGTGGAGGTGTAATAAGGTCAACCGGCGCCGATCCGGGTCCAGGCCTGGATCAACTGGGGGCCTGTGGCGCCGTGGCCGGAGCCGACAGCGGAGTAGGCCTAGGCCCCCCAACCGAGTCCGCGGGGCCCGAAGGCACGCCGGCGGGTTCGGGTCGCCCGAAGATGACATGCATCACTTCGTAAAATTTACGAAGTTGGGCGGGAGTCGCTCCGGGTCCCAGGAAGGGGGGGAAACTTGGAGTCCACTCCTCGGGCTCCGCGCGCGGAGCCGCGGGAGGGGCACTGCCCGCATCCCTCGTCGCGTCAGCCGACCGACGGGGTGAAGTCGAAGAGCGACGATGCTTCTTTGACTTCTTCTTGTGCTTCGACTTACCCGACCCCGAGTGCGAAGACTTCGATGACTTGGACGAGTGGTGATGGCTCCGCGACCGGTCCCTCGACCTCCCTCGCGACCAGGACCTCGAACGGCGCGGAGCCGACTGCCGGCACTGAAGCAGCTTTCGGGACCGCTCCCGCAAAGCCTTCGGCGCCATCGACCGGCAGTCGGAGCACGACTTGGGGTCGTGGTCGCGCTCCAGGCAAAAGAGGCACACGCGATGTGGGTCCGTAACCGGCATCAGCCGGTTACAGGAACTGCAGGCCTTGAAGCCGGGCATCCTTCGTGCACCAGGAGTCGTAGACTCAAAAAAGACGTCGACAAAAGTCGCTCAAAAAAGTCAGTCAAAAAGTGACTGGAGGTACCGCTCTCTCCGGATCTGCGCTGGCTGGCGCTGAAAAAGAAAGAACTGACGTCAGCGTGCGAGGGCGGCGTCTAAGTAGCTGCAGTGACATCATCCCAGCGACCACGACACCGCCGACGGACGCGGAGCCGACCGACGCCACCTTCTGACGCGCAGAGGTACTGCTGACGAAAAAACTTTCCGGATCCAGTCTGACACCTGGGGGTAATTCTAAGGTAAGGAATCTATAACTAACGTGTTTCTTTCAGATTTAGCAAATCACAAGTATTGCGACCACTAAAAAGTGTACATCTGACTTTAGATTTTTAGATAGCACTGGAATTCCTCTTCACATTTTCATTCCATGGTAAAAAGGTTGTTTGTATGGGGAGGTGTCATAGGTGTCAGCTGTTTCAGGGTGGTGGGGACACAGAGTGTATGGCCCTACTCTCACTACTGAAGTGAGAGCCCCCAATCTGGTGGTTGTAGGGGCTGCAGGTCCAGAACAGGTGGCTGTTTGGGCGGTGACCTGAATCACCTCCCATGACTGTGGGTGGTTTTGCACACATGAAAAATGGATGGAATAAGAATGAGTAGGCTGGCTTTAATGCTGTGAAATTGTTCCTCCTTGAATATGTAAATGTTGTAATTGGGTTAGAATAGTTGTTTTTGTTAGGTTATGGGAAATAAGGTTTGTGGTGCCACTGTATTTGCATATTATTTTTAGTAATCCTCATCAATTTTTGATTTGAAGGGATTCGATTTTGTGTTTGTTATTGGAATTATACGACTTGTGTGTTAAATCAAAGAATTCTAGTGAGGTATTTTGTCATTGCCTCGGTTTTGTTGGGGGCAGGGGCTACTGTGAACCTCCCAGGCCTACTTTTGTTGACCTAAATTTGTGTCAAATAAGTGATCAGACTGGTGCAATTAGAAGGTCATTCCGAGCTACCATGACATTAACCTGAAACCATCTAGACAAGTCCAGGTAGCACAAAGCAGAAAAGGGACAAAAATAGTAAGACATCCACCAAGATATGAAACAAAGACATTGGGATCATTTTGAGTCTGTCTCCAAATTCAGAAATCTTAGACTTGACGGCCCATCCCTCACTGGACTTCTGGGTTATAGTGACGCTCACCCTGCCCTACATAGGGCAGGGCGACTGTCATTGGATTTTCTTGCCCTGCAGCACCATGTGAGACACAGCAGCCATGTGCTGGCAAATCACTCAATGGTCCCCACCTACAAGGAGACAGCTCCCTGTGCATCAGGTCCATTATTTTTTCGTTTTTTCATAACAAAATCCACTAGGGGAGAAGTGGCTAGAACCTCAGCTGACACGACGGCCGCATGGGACACCTGCCAAATTCATAATGACTCCTATAGCTTTCAGGGGCTTGTAGTCATGCAACAGTTCAAACAATGAGGGTAAGGACTCCCACACTCTTCGTCTCTAAGAAATAGGACAATATTCATACTATATGCCAAAATCTGACATATACATGGAACATATAAACCTGTGCATTATAGGTGGCCTTAACATCTGAGTCCACCAACTATCAATTTCTCAACCAAAAACTATCATAACAAATCTCAAAGCTTATAAACTCTTGCAACTTATCTATAGAGATAAACACACAGCAGGCCACACCTGCTTTCAGCTTGTCTGGAATCAACATGCTCAAAGGAATTTAATCCTGCTCCCGGAGTGATCACCATCTCAACTCTTTCGTCCACAACTTCCCATCAAAACCTCCTACCACCTGACAGTGCACTATCACATACAGGCAAAACCAAGATTGCACAACTCATATATCAACTGAATTCTCTCTCAAATCCAGATCAAATACCAGTTGTCAAGCAGAATATACTCTTGTAGACTTCTGTCAAAATCCCTTTAATGAAAATTATTAACAAATCCTTAACCGCCAGCCTGTTTTCAGTAGAGCTCAAGATACTGTACATCAAGAAGAATCTCGACCCTACAAACAAGCTACAGGCCAATCTAACATGGACCCCTCTATGGAAAACTGATTGAAAGAGCAGCCTCCACTCAGATTTCTAATTTCCTGGAATAGAACAAGCTGCTATTTGACAAAAAAACAGGCTTTTGCCCAAGGAGTGGCAAAAGACTCTGCAATCATATTAATCAGGGACGATCTGAAAAACACAATGGATAAAGATGGTGTGGTGGCATTACTTCTGGACCAATCTGAAGCTTTCAACAAAATGTATCGCCAGGCCTTCCTAGCAAAACTAAAAGAAACCAACATAAAGGGAAGCATATTTGACTGGATCACCTCCTAGCTTAGTGACAGATCGAGCATTCTCTCAGTACCTGCATTCACATACCCACCTTTCAGTATCAAGGCAGGTATAACTCAATGACTGATGATCATTGCTCCACTATTCTTTAGTTGTACTTGAGTCCACCTCCAGAACTCATCAAAACAATTAACGTCACATGCTATAACTATGCAGATGATACAAAGATGATCCTGAAACTAGAAAAGCGGAGTTTGTCTATGAGCCACCGAGCAATGGATGCTAACAAATCGCCTTAACTTCTACATGTCCAAAACAAAGATTCTCACATGTGGAGATTGGAAAACATACAATCCTTTGACAACCTAACCTCACTATCTTTGTGAACAAACCATACCATAAATAGAAGTGAGAAACTTACACGTAACAATTGATTCTGACCTCTCCACAGCCCCACAAGTTGACCAAATGACTAGAACGGCAGTTAATACCAGGGGGATGCAATAATGAAGCTTTCTATATCTGCATTTCCCGCAGAAGAACCAGACAACTAGAAGTGGCACTAACCCTGACCTACCAAATACTTCACAATAAGAATGGAGAACAATGGTGCTCTATTCCTGGACTGGCTAGAATATACAACACACACTGTGACTGTGTTAAAATCAGAAAATCCAAAAGGAACGGAAGAGACTGCTAGTCATTATCAGGCACAGTCACCCATAAAAGTTGCACATGGAGCAAGTGTGAATAAAACAGAGCATGAATTGGTAGGGGCTGTCACTAACCAAACAAAATGGACAACATCAAAATTAATGGTCTCGTGAATGAAGCAGCAGAATAAGTAATATATAAAGACACTGCCTGACTACCTCACAACAGTCTACCACTATTTAAAAACAAAATATTTTCATAAACCAGCCATCCGGTAACTTGAGAAGTATTACTACTTGTACTACCTGTACTATGCATGCAGGCATGACTGCTTGCATGACCGTTAACATGCAAACAGGGATGACAGTTTATATGAGAACTTTATATATCAGATTGCACAATCGATCACCCGTATGACCAACTGCATGACCATTTCAAGGTATATTGATGACAGATTCCATAGCATATTACGTAAAAGCTTAATGGTAACTTCATGCAACTGATTGCTTGACAAATTGCATGACGGTCTGCTTTCAAACTGTGACAGCTGTGTGACAAACAGCATGGCTAATTGTAATTTCCATATACATGACAAAATCTCTAACGTTCTAAGCATCCCACAGAGTGGTATGCTAGCCTTCCACAAAACGCTTCTGTGCCTCGTCAAGTGTAGAAAGCACTATATAAATGCTATCCCAAAGCAAAACAATACCATACAATACACATATTGGTAGTTCCAACATAGAAATGGAGTACAGGAGAATTCTTCACACAGAGGCGTGAGAAAATGCATAGTTGTGCATACACAATGGCATATAGTAAGAAATATAATAACTTTCTAACCAGCCCAACCTCATCATATCTGAACCACGTGTGCCTCTGGATGAAGACAGTTTCCTATGCCTGCGGCTGACTAAGACTAAGTTTTTGGTGCTGGGGCAAACAGAATTGGACTCATTACCCCTGCCTGACCTCCCGTTCAAAGAGCACCCCATCCATGTTGCTGAGAAATAGAAACCTGGGAATAATATTGGATTCTGAGATCTCTTTCTGTCTCCAAGTCTAATCTGTGGTCAAGGACAACAATCTGTACCTCCACAATGACCAGTGGAATAAGCCTGTCCTCTTTAGGTCTCGAGTAGGATGCACTCCACTACCTCCCATAAGACGCAAAAGTTAAGTCAAAGTTCTATAAAGAATTCATAAAACATATTGGGATGAAAATTAAGGATACTTGCAGCACCCAACTAAAATAATGCAGCTAACCCAGTTCTGTCTTTTGTACAGCTTATACTGAAAATAGATTTAGGGGTGTATTCAGACCTCAAGAAGTGTGGATCATGATCACATGAAACTGAAACCTTGCAAATAAGTGTGAAACTCTCCTATTGCTTAACAGTACACCTCAAATCTAGCCCAGCTGGAAGCCGGGGATCTACATGACATGCTCATAAAATCTTTAGCCTCCCTGCAAAGGCTGTGGCCTTGATTACTACTTGTGTAGAATAGGGTAGGGTATTTACCACACTAGGTAAATAATATTGCCTTGGGGTGAGGTATCTATCGTTTGTGGCAAATATATTTTATGTCAAGATGCAAAATCAGTATTTGCTAGCCCAAATGCTTTTTTCAAGGCAACTCACCTGATAAATTTCGGAAGGTTTGACCGGCCCATATCTGAAAAGTGGAAAATGGAGGGACTAATAATTATCACACAACTCTGAATTCAGATCACATGGATCAGAATTTAGCCCTAAACTTGTAAACAGGATCAGGGTGACCATTCTTTCGAACTTTGTGGTGGTTTTGTGGGGAATCAGAGTTAGAAAGGAGACACACAGGCCACCATAACAAGTGCCCTGATGAACAAGTTACTTACCTTCGGTAACGATATATCTGTAAGAGACATAGATTAGTTATGGATTCCTCACCTTAGAATTACCCCCAGGCGTCAGACTGGATCCGGATAATTTTATTTTTCCTCAGCAGTACCTCTGCACGTCGATAGGAGGCCTCGGTCGACTCCGCCTTCGTCGTTGGCGTCGTGGTCACCGGAATGACATCATGGTATCTACTTAGACGCCGCCCTCGTGCGCTGACGTCAGTTCTTTACACGACATTCCATGCCAGAAGCGCAGAGCCATGCAAGACACTAACCACTGGTGCACTAAAACTAGGACCCTGAAACGGAGTCCCTAACCCTAGAAGTCAGTTCGCAGAACGGGGAGGATGGGTGGGGCGGTGAATAATCCATAACTAATCTATGTCTCTTACAGATATATCGTTACCGAAGGTAAGTAACTTGTTCATCTGAAAGAGACAATTAGTTATGGATTCCTCACCTTAGAATAGATACCCCAGCAATACCAACCCCGGTGGTGGGTCTGCGAACCAAGTTCACACCAGAAAGTCCTGGAGAACCGAACGGCCGAAGAAGCTGTCCCTCCGGACTTGGTTGTCCAGGCAGTAGTGTTTGGTAAACGTGTGCAGTGAAGCCCACGTGGCTGCCTGGCAGATGTCAAGAAGGAGGACTCCACGTCCCAAAGCAGTAGTGGCTGCCGTCGCCCTGGTGGAATGAGCACGCAACCCCACTGGAGGTTCCTTTTTCGCGAAGGAATAGCAGATTTTGATGCAAAGAACGACCCATTGGGAGATGGGTCGTTTTTGTATGGCCCGACCTTTCTTGGCACCGACATAGCCAACAAAGAGCTGGCCATCCACCCGGATTTGTTTTGTGTGATCCAGATAGAATGAAAGCGCACGTTTTGGATCCAGACGGTGGAGCCTCTCTTCCTCTTTAGAAGGATGAGGCGGCGGAAAGAAGGTGGGCAAAGTGATGGTCTGTCCTATATGGAAAGAGGTAACCACTTTGGGAAGGAAAGAAGGCCTAGTTCGGAGGACAACCTTGTCCGGATGAACAGCCAGGAAAGGAGGCTTAGAAGAAAGGGCCTGTTGCTCACTCACCCTGCGAGCAGAAGTGATGGCAACCCGAAAGGCAGTTTTAAGGGTCAAGAGTCTGAGAGGACAGTTATGGAGCGGCTCGAAAGGAGCACACATAAGATAAGTAAGAACCAGGTTCAAGTCCCACTGGGGCATCACGAAAGGAGTTGGAGGAAACAAATGAGTAATGCCCTTAAGGAAACGATTTACAATAGGGGACTTGAAAAGAGAAGGCTGGTCAGGCAGCCGAAGGAAAGCCGAAATGGCCAAAAGATAGCCTTTGAGAGTGCCCAAAGCAGAGCCCTGCTGGGCCGAAGAAAGAATAAAGAGGAGAACTTCTGAAAGGGGGGCAGAAAGGGGATCCACAGCTTTTGCTGCGCACCATGCCACAAATTTGTTCCATCTACAGGTGTATACCCTTTATAGTGGAGCGACGCCTGGCTGCCAAGATAACATTACAGGCTTCGGGAGGAAGGTCAAAAGCTGTCAACTGTCGCTGCTCAATCTCCACGCAAGGAGGTGGAGGCTGGACAGGTTCGGGTGAAGGACCGTCCCCTGCTGCTGCGACAGAAGATGCTCCCGAAGAGGCAGTCTGATCGGAGGATCGATGGCCATGTGTAACAGCTCGTGATACCAGACTCTCCGTGCCCAATCCGGGGCCACAAGAATGACTTGGGCCCGGTCGCGCTTGATCTTCTTCAGCACTCTGGGCAGAAGTGGTATAGGCGGAAAGGCGTATAGAAGACCGTAACTCCGCTCGTGATGAAAAGCGTCGCCTAGCGAGTGCCGCCTTGGAAATTCCAACGCGCAGAACTGCTGACATTGCACGTTCTCTTCGGTGGCGAATAGATCTAACCAAGGCTCTCCCCACTGCTGAAAGACACCTTGCACCACCTCCGAGTGAAGACGCCATTCGTGATCCATCATGCACCTGCAACTGAGTTCGTCCGCCCTTGCGTTCAGAGAACCTGCCAGGTGTTGAACCACCAGGGATACACCCTGATGTTCCAGCCATGTCCAAAGGCGGAGAGCCTCTTGAGATAGGGTCCACGACCCCACCCCGCCCTGTTTGTTGCAGTACCACATGGCGGTGGTGTTGTCCGTGAACACCGGCACAACTCTTCCCCGGACAGAGGGAAGGAAATTTTAGTGCAAGACGAATCGACCAAAGCTCCAGAAGGTTGATATAGAGCCTGGACTCCGCCAGAGACCAAAGGCCTCTGATCTGCTCCTCTCCCATGTGACCACCCCACACAAGCAGTGATGCATCTGTCACCACTGTGAACTCTGGTTGGGGAAGGGAGAAGGATCTTCCGTTGACCCAATCCCGGTTCGTTAGCCACCACTGCAATTGGTGTGCAGTGCCCTTCGAGATCTGGACGCAATCGGAAAGATTCCCCTGATGCTGTGCCCACTGGAACTTCAGGTCCCACTGCAGAGCCCGCATATGCCACCTGGCATAGTCCATCAGCAGGATGCAGGAGGCCATGAGGCCCAGTAGCCTCAGGGTCAGTCTGACCGAAATCCGGGATAGAGGCTGAAAGATCGGAATCATAGCCCGAAAATCCCGGACTCGCTGCTCGGGAGGATAAACCCGAAACTGCACTGTGTCTAGAACCGCTCCGATGAAAAGGAGCTTCTGAGAGGGAATTAGGTGTGACTTCGGTACGTTGATAGTGAACCCCAGCAAATGCAGGAGGTCCGACGTAGTCTGGAGGTGGGAGACAACAGCCTGGGGCTAACCCGCCTTCAACAGCCAGTCATCGAGATAGGGGAAGACTGGAACCCCTGATCTGCACAGATGAGCTGCGACCACCGCCATCACTTTCGTGAACACCCGAGGGGTGCTGGTAAGGCCAAAGGGGAGCACGGTAAACTGCAAATGCTCGTGGCCTACCGTGAACCGCAGGTAACGCCGGTGTGCCGGCAGAACGGGGATGTGAAAATAAGCGTCCTGCAAGTCTAACACTACCATACAGGACCTGAGCCAGTGTCAACATCTTGAACTTCTCCTTCTGGAGGAAACAGTTGATGTTCCTGAGATCCAAGATAGGACGCAGGCCCTTGTCCTTCTTGGGCACCAGAAAGTAGTGGGAATAACAACCACGACCTACTTCTGGGGCAGGAACGCGCTCGATGGCTCCCTTGGCCAAGAGAGCCGTAACTTCCTGTTGGAGAAGGGCCAGGTGATCCTCCGACATGCAATGGAATTGAGGTGGCATGGATGGAGGGGTAGTCTCGAAGGGGAGGGAGTAGCCCCTGCGGACTAACTGCAAAACCCACCTGTCCAACGTGATGATGAGCCAATGGGGGAGGTGATGGCGAATCCTGCGCCCACTGGCAATTGATGGGCCTGAAAGGTCGGACTAGGAGGGTTTGGAGGCTGCTGCAGAGGGGGCGCTGGTGGGCTGGCCCGCCCGCTGGCCTCCCGACCCACGGTGGTGGGATCCACGTCCTCGGCCGCGCAGAGGCTGGACAGTTTGCGCAGGCCTGTGGCTCTGGGCGGAACGTGGCGGGGCACCCCTTCCGTAGCCACGAAAGGGGCGAAAAGCAGACTGTGCTGGACGGGAGGTGGAAGCGAGGCCCAAGGATCTGGCCGTAGCCCTAGAATCCTTAAAGCGCTCGAGCGCGTTTTCTGCCTTGTCGCCAAACAGGTGACGGCCATCAAAAGGCATGTCCAAAAGCGTTGCTTGGACATCCCCTGAAAAACCAGTGGACCTCAACCAGGCGTAGCGTCTCAGTTCTACTGACGTGGAAATCGTCCTGCCCAGTGAGTCGGCGGTGTCCAGCCCACACCGGATGTTGAACTTCGCTGCGTCTCTCCCTCAGCAACAGCACGGGAGAGCATGGCCCGGGCCTCCTCCGGGCACTGCGGCAGCACCTGCGCAACCGTGTCCCACACCGAGTGGGAATAACGGCCCAATAGACATGCGGTGTTCACCGACCGCAGTCCCAAGCTGGAGGAAGAAAACATCTTCTTCCCAAGGTGGTCCAGCTTTTTGGATTCCCTATCAGGTGGTGCGTTAGGGAATGCGCCTTTGGACGTTGAGGCTTGGATTACCAAGCTCTCAGGGGTAGGATGAGAAGAGAGGAAAATGGGGTCGCCCGGGGCCGGGCGGTGTCTTCGGGCAATCATCCTGTCCACAGGAGCCCGTGTTGGGCTTGGACCAAGTGCCCAAAAGGATGTCCGTAAGGGCCTCATTAAACGGCAGCAAGGCTCTGAAGAGGCCGCTGCCGGTTGAAGCACCTCTGTCAGGAGGTTAGTCCTGACCGCCACCATAGGAAGCTCGAGGTTTAGGGCCTCGGCTGCCCTACGCAACACCACTGCGTAATATGCACCCTCCTCAATAGCCATGGTAGGGGGAGATAGCATGCCATGGTCTGGGGAGGTGTCCAGACCACTGGCCTCACCCAACTCCTCTCTCCAGTCTGGTTCCTCCAACTGGTCTGCAAGAGTGTCCACAGACCCCTCCCAGTCCTCCTCACCTTCTTCTGTGAGCCCCTCAGGGCGGTAGGAAACATCAGGAGAGAACAGGGGTACAAAACTACCGGTCGGCGCCAGTCCCGACGTCGGGTGACGTCGGTCCAGCTCCGTATCCTCATTGAGGGGAGGCTGGGGTCGACGCCCGCTGGGGACACAACCAGCGTTGGAGGCGGCAGGGGTGTCGTCACTGGATTCGGCACCGGAAGAGGAGTCACGAGGTCGACCGGCGCTGATCCGGATCCAGGCCTGGATCCTTGGGGGCCCTGCGGCGCCGGAGCTGCCGACATCGAAGGCCTAGAGCCCCCAACCGAGTCCGCGGGGCCCGAGGGCGCGCCGGCGGAGTCGGGCTGCCCGAAGATGGATTGTAAGGCTTCATAAAAGCTTCGAAGCTGGGCTGGGGTCGCTCCGGGTCCCGGAAAGGGAGGGAAGGCCGGAGTCGACCCAACAGGCTCCGCGGGCGGAGCCGGACAACCATCTCCCTCGTTCCCGCGTCACATCGGCCGACGGAAGGGGAGAACGCGAAGAGCGACGATGCTTCTTCGCCGTCTTCTTGTGCTTCGACTTACCCGAAGACGAAGATTTCGATGACGAGTGGTGGTGGTGGCTCCTCGACTGGTCCCGCTACCTCCCTCTCGAGTGGGACCTTGTACGGCGCAGAGCAGACTGCCGGGCCTCGAGAAGCTTTCGGGACCGCTCCCGCAAAGACTTCGGGTTCATGGCCCGGCAGTCGGAGCACGACAGTGACTCGAGGTACTGCTCTCTCCGGATCTGCGCTGGCTGGCGCGGAAAAAGAAAGAACTGACGTCAGCGCGCGAGGGCGGCGTCTAAGTAGATACCGCGACATCAGTCCGGCGACCACGACGCCAACAACAAACACGGAGTCGACCGACACCACCTATTGACGCGCAGAGGTACTGCTGAGGAAAAAATGTAATTCTCCGGATCCAGTCTGACGCCTGGGGGTAATTCTAAGGTGAGGAATCCATAACTAATTGTCTCTTTCAGATAAAAGATGCAACAGCGATTGCCCCTAATAAAATCTAGAGCCCTGTTAGTTACTAGGTGCAATAAAGATCGCACCAGTGATGGAGGCCACAGTGGTAAAAATATAGTCTGACGGGAGGGGGAGGCTTACCATCTAGAGGAAGTGCAAAGAGAAAGGCACACAGTGGGATCCTTGTGTTCAAAGCACTGCAGTGTTGTTGAGCCTCCAACCACTTCCTAAAGGAAGCAACAACAATCTTGATGGTGGTAGGAGGAGTTCCTCAGAGTTAGGCACTAGGACCAGTACCATTTAACATATTTGGTGAAAAAACAGAGGAGAGGATCTATTTCCTGCTTGAAGTAAACAATTAATGCATCTAAAGAATCCCAACATTTATATCTGGCTAGGCTGTGGGTTTTCATTTAGTAGAAAATTGATGAGATTATATGCCTTGCATGATGAAATGTTTGGCCCAGCATTGACTCTTTTTCCTCTTTCTGGGGCACCAATTGCTCTTGTTAGCCTTTTGCTGGCTTCTTTGCTTGTGGGTGCCTAGCTATTCCTACGTACTCAGGGTGTTTCTTTCATCTGAAGAAACTATCTGTGTGCGTAATTTTAATTTTAGTAGGTTTTGTGTCGTGTGTGTAATAGGTATTGGTTTAAGTAAAAAAATAAATATCTACACTAAGTACTAAGAAATGTGCTCTAATCCAGCAATTAAGCGAAGTGTTTGAAAGCTCACCCTTCCAAGTCAAAAACTACAAAAATGACTCCCATAGTTTTTATTTTAGTAAGGAGATTGACATGATGATGCATTGCAACCCTTCCTTGTCTTCATTCCCGGTGTACACATAACTATAATTTATGGTACAATGTGCTACTGATACATTTTTAGAACTATAAATTAATTCCAGAGTGTTTAGATGTGAGACAACAATCTAATCAAAGCCGAAAATGCCTCTACAACCAGAGGATTCTACATCTCTTCGCTTCCACCATGGACCATGTAGATGCTGGATGGTGGAGTAGAGGCAAACATCACATTCTTCCCCCATGTGTGCTTTTTCCTAGGGGTATAGCTTCGGTTGGGGTATTTATGGTATTACACCCCCTTAATAAATGTATTTTCTAATAAATTGTTGGGTACAAGTGCTTTCATTTCGGGTATGGTGAGGTGCCTTTCGGTTTTCAGCTTGGATTTTACATATACACACAGTGAAAAGTACACACACACACACATACTCATCTCTGTTTCGAAGATCTTAAAACATTTGGGTTATTTTAGAAAATAATGAGTTTTAAGTACCCCTAACAATCCCCACTCCTCTCCCTTTCCACTGCCCCTTAAGCCCCCTCATGCTGTGCTTCTCATATAATTTATGTTAACATGATATGCCAGCGAGATTGTTGTAAAATCTGAAGTTCACACGCCCCTAATCTTACTGACCAAGCTACGCCCATGTTTTTCGCTCTCATGCTCACAGGAAATGTCTGATAAGGAAAAAAGTGGCAGTGACCAAAAATGAGTGCCAGTGGCCTCCACTGGCAATGACCGGCTGAAAATAAGCACTAGGGGGCATATTAGCAAGACCGGCGATAAAATTATCGCCGTTTTAGCGGCAGGAAACTGCCGCTAAAACGGCGATAATGGGCTTGCTAATATGCGTTATAGAATTCCAATAGAAGCCCAGGTTAGATGTGCAGGACATCTAACCTGGGCTTCTATTGGAATTCTATAACGCATATTAGCAAGCCCATTATCGCCGTTTTAGCGGCAGTTTCCTGCCGCTAAAGCGGCGATAATTTTATCGCCGGTCTTGCTAATATACCCCTAGTTTCATAAAGGGATTGCTGCTCGAGAGACTGTTTGTAAAGCAGCTTTCTGAGCATTGTGGGGCATATTATCAAGAACGGCGTTAAAATTATCGCCGCTTTAGCGGCAGAAAACTGCCGCTAAAGCGGCGATAATGGGCTTGATAATATGCCCTGGAGAATTCCAATAGAAGCCCATGTTGACACCAGAACATGGGCTTCTATTGGAATTCTCCAGGGCATATTATCAAGCCCATTATCGCCGATTTAGCGGCAGTTTCCTGCCGCTAAACCGGCGATAATTTTAACGCCGTTTCTTGATAATATGCCCCTAAATCTCTTGATTTACAAGATGCGATGCCTCTCTTTACTATCGTAATTCAGTTATACAACGTACCTGCTCAGTGCCTCGTGTTTACTGTTCTTAAGTAAATGAGATCTGCATTATAATTCATAATTTGACATGCATCCTGTATCTGAACCAAGCTGAACTGAGTTCTATTTAAAGCACCTTAATACTCACAGTGCTACAGAAGCATTCTAAAACTGTTAAATGATAAATAATAACCCTGAAATAAGAGTCTATCCAGATGCCCTCAGGATGACTGTTTCGAAGGAAGAAGGCCAGCTTCATCTCTTTTGAACAATTTTGTCTGTGCTGAGATCCTGCTAGATTTCTGGCTTTACACTGGATGCTCCCACCTCCTCCTGCCCTGTCTGCAACAGTATGTTTCTTTGCTGACCAACAATATTCTGTATTTCACCAATATCCATCATGTGACATTTGCAAAACAAACTTCCATAATGGTTTCAAGATATCCCTATGCTATATTCAAGATCCATTCTTGATGTGCCTACGTTATTACTTTTCTTCTATTTATGGCACATGTGTATTATGTTTACATGACATCTGAGGGGTTCTTTAACTTACCTTCGGTGCTCATGACGAGCTCAGCTCGTCATGCTGCGCAGTGCTCGTGTGCGCATGACGAGCTGAGCTCGTCATGAACCCGTTCACTCAATGAAACGCCCCGCACAGGGCGAAAATCGGCCGCGCACTGAAGGGGTTAACACATTGACGATACGTCTGAATGTGTTTACATTATGCCTTGACTGCGTTCATGCTACGTTTGTGCTGCATCAGCGTCGTCTTAAAGATTTTTGTGGCCCCGGGCAAGGCATATTTTGGGGGGCTATATTTGTAAAAACTTTGACTTGTGCTCAGGGGCGACTCCTCCATTATGGCGGAGGAGCATGGCCCCACTTCTGAAATGCAGCAAATGAAGGAAAAAAATGATAATAAAACAATTTTATTATCATTTTCTTTTTACTTACGTGGCCGAGTCCACAGAGTGGCGGGGCCATGCTCTGCATCAGCAGCAGCAGCCAGGGAGGAGGAGTGGTAGGTGCACTGTAAGTTTGCATGTCGGTTTGGCCAGCTGCATTAGGACGGCCAAACAGACATGCACACTTACATTTCTCCAACCCAGCTGTCTTGCACAGCCGGGTGGGAGAACAGGCACAGGCACCCTGACCCTAACTGAGCAATCCTGACACTTGTCGCATGCTGGGTAATAGCATGAGAGCAGCGTCTGGAATGGGCGGGGAGGGGAGCAGAGGAGCGCTGAGGTGGGGGGAGCAGAGAAGCACTGAGGTGGCGTCCATCAGCGGCAGATAAGTTCTTTTATTTTTCTATTATCCTCTCCCCCATGCTCCCCCACCAAGTTTTAGTGACAGCAGCCACCACTGCTTGTACTACCCATTTTCTACTAATTGAATCCAAATGAAGTCCACCAAACCTTCAGAAATGGGGTCACACCAGGACAGATGCTATATGTCTTTCCGGGGCCCCAAAAATCCTTAAGTTGACACTGAAAAAAGAGAGAGAGTCAGAGGTAGAGGGAGAAGTAGGAAACGAGGAGAGAGGGTGAAATATAGGTATAGACAGAGATGAGCAACTGGGAGAAAGTTCATTTTCCGAGAGGGAGGGGTCCATGGATTGTTGGGGCCCTAGGCAATTACCCACTTTTCCCAAGCCTTAAAACGTCTCTGTGCTGCATGTAAAATGCATGTCTACTGCGTTTGCAATCTATCTGTATTGTGCTCACGCTGCGACTGCGTTCACAGTATGTCTATCTCATGAATAACACATATCTCTACTGCGTTCACGATACACCTGTATTGTGCTTATGTTACGTCTCGACTACATCCACAATCGGCCTGTGTTGTACATAAAACACGTTTCCGCTGCGTTCATGACGCATCTGCAGTTTGTTTATTCTACATCTCAATTGTGTTTCACATACATGCATCTATATTGTGCTTACATTACTTCTTAACTGTGACCATGATACGTCTTTGCTCCGTATAAAACAAGTCTTTACTGAGTTCTTGATACACGTATTGTGCGTTGGTTGCTTCTTTGTAGCCTTCACAATACGTCTGTTCTGCGTATATCACACGACTCTGCTTAGTTCATGATACATCCTTAGTTTGTTTTAGTTACATCTCTATTGCGTTCACGAGACGACTCTGCTACGTACAAAACAAGTCTCTACTGTGTTCATGAAACTGTGCGTACGTTGCTTCTTTGCTGCATTCACGAGTCGTCTGTGGTGCATTCAAGAAAGAATGGGTTTGACAGACTGATGACAAAATAACACCATTTTAACAGCCAACAATTGGAGGGAATGTGTTTTTCTTGACTCCCGAAGATGCCTGCCCTGCTTTTGACGACTAGAACGCGCTGTGCTAGGGTCATCAAGGGTTTGAAATACGTGTTTATGCCCCGGTTTCCATTTTAGAACCCCTACTGCTCTTGCAGAAGTCCGCATGATTACATCGATGACACATTGCTGCATTCTGTACCAAGATTTTCACACATATTGTTTTTGATTCCTTTGTGACAAGCCAATAGTTAAAAAACATGTCTCTACTGCAGACTAACTAATGATTCACCTCATCTCATTTTAATTTCTCTATTCACACATTTTGCCACATAGTTAAATATTATAAAAAAAATAAGGAGATTAAATATTAACGGAAAGAAACAAGATGACGAAAGTCATACAACAAACACTAGACATGCAACATATTCCTCTTTCGTCTCTCAGTTTTAGGTCTGGCATTAGCGAAGACCTTTTGTATATATATATATATATATATATATATATATATATATATATATATATATATATATATGTGTTACTTATACAGGCTTTCAGCTAGCCCTCTTCAACCATTGGTCTGTAATTCACATTTTTCTTCTACCCAGTACGGCATACAGCAGAGGCAATGGGTCAGTCCATTTCAGCCGCTGGCTAACTTTACAGCGATTGATGGCATTTTGCTATTTCACAAGACACGCATCCACACACAAAGTAGTTCCCTTCAATGCCTGGAATTCCTATGGCCTGGCAGCTTCCCCAACAATAAAGATTTGTAAAAACCATAACAAAATAAAACAAGCTTTGACAAAGCCAAAAGGGAGGCAGCCAACACTGAAGCTATTGTAATTGCCATTTCTTGTTTTCTCTTGTGTCTCATGTTTGTGAAACACTGCTTGATCTTCTCTCTCGGCCAACATCCTACTGTAACACGGAAGGGACCCAGTCATAGTGATATACTTCAAAACCCTGTCATTTGTAAAACAAAAAAAATGAAAAAACATTTGTACGGCTCTCTGCACATGGGCACCTGGGTGCAATCATGCCAGGCTGCAAGTCGCTTTGATGTCTTATGAGTGTGCTAAGTATAACACAACCCCACAAAATGTTTTTTTCTTTTTCAGAAACAAACTCCCAAAAGCTGGAGTTTGTTTCAGAAAAACAAAAAAAACGAATGTCCCCAGACCCTATGATTTTTCTCCCAGGGCATCAGTGTCACTATTTTTTCCTGCTTGTGACCGCCTACAGAAAGGTAACAAGGACGGACGTCAGACAGTCTGCTCTAAATAGGGGTGGTCTGAAACCCTTACTTTGACGGCCTCTACTCTGTCAGATCACTGGAGTGGGTTTTCGAATGGCAGAGCCAGAAGGAGCAACCTCGTCAGAAAACTGGCTGTCCGCCCAGCTCATAATTGAGCTGGCAGACCTAGGGATTGGCGGATAGGGTACTCGGTCATGTTTGTGACGGTGTACCCTGTCCGCTAAACTCTAAATCAGCCATTTAATCACACCACTCGACCGAAAACCACTGGCTATTGATTAAGGAAAAATCAAACTGCAAAGCTCTTTTCCTAACTGACACAGTCTATTCAGGACAGACACAAAGGACCTTTCCAGACTGTTCTCACCTGAGCAACCAACAAGACACCTACAGTCAGCTTACCAAAGCAAACTGTGCATCAATCCTTACAGTTGCGATTTTTTTGCCGCATACCCAATGCTCCTCCACCTGGAACTCCATTACTTCAAACTCTCTCACAATACAGGACTTTGTGAAGTTTAGGTGAAGAAAATTCACAGCTAGGCTGTAACACTTCCCATCCAGAAGTATTGAACAGAATAGATTACTTACTTGGTAAAGTAATTTTAACGCTACCCAGGTCCACCTCCCTTTAGCCTCTGTAACTTACCACGTCACCTTTCCCAGCTCCCACACTCAATTAATCAGTATCAGAAGGAAGCTTACATCTATAAAAGCGCGACACAAATAAAGAAAAATGAATCAGAGTTTTATCTGCTTTCTTTCTAAAATCTGATTAAACCCAAAGCAAACTCTGTTTCCTTCTTTGCAACTTTGGTATGCTACCAAGGTGTTCTTGAAAGAATAAAGAATATGGCTTTCATACCGTGTTTATAAAAAACACGTTAGGGGTGCCTGCAGCAAGCCTAACTCCAATCAATCAATCAATCAATCAATCAATCAATCAATCAATCAATCAATCAATCAGAGTTCTTATAGAGTGCCACTAATCAACCATTAGGGCCTCAAGGCACTGGGGGTGGGTTCTGCTGTTCGGTCAAAGAGCCATTTCAGTCAAAAAGCCAGGTCTTAAGGTCCTGCCTGAGATGAGGCAGTGAGGGTGATTGCCTGAGATGTGAAGGAAGAGAGTTCCAGGTCTTTGCGGCGAGGTAGGAGAAGGATCTTCCTCCGGCCGTGGTCTTGTTAATCCGTGGGATATTGGCCAGGGCCAGGTTGACGGAGCGGAGGTGTCTGGTGGAAGAGTAGGAGAGGTGGTGTTGGAGGTATGCAGGTCCAATGTTGTGGAGGGCCTTGTAGGCGTGCGTGAAGAGCTTGAAGGTGATTCTTTTGTTGATCTGGAGCCAGTGGAGGTTTCTCAGGTGATCGGTGATGTGGCTGAGGCGGGGGATGTCTAGGATAAGTCTTGTGGCGGTGTTCTGGATTCTTTGCAATTTCTTTTGGAGCTTCTGGGTGGTGCTGGCGTAGAGTGTGTTGCCGTAGTTGAGTTTGCTGCTGACGAGCGCCTGAGTGACCATTCTTCTGGACTCAGTGGAGATCCACTTAAAAATCTTTTGAAACAGGCGGAGCATGTGGAAGCAGGAGGATGAGACGGTGTTGATTTGGCAGTTCATTGAGAGTGAGGAGTCAAGGATGATGCAGAGGTTACGTGCGTGGTCAGTGGGTTTGGGAGGGTTCCGAGCGCTGTGGGCCACCAGGAGTTGTCTCAGGCGGAGGGGGTGGTTCCCAGGATGAGGACTTCGGTTTTGTCGGAGTTGAGTTTGAGGCAGCTGCCCTTCATCCAGGTGATTACTGCCTTCATCGCGTTGTGGATGTTATTCTTTGCGGCTGTAGGTTCCTTGGTGAGGGAGAGAATCAGCTAGGTGTCGTAGGCGTAGGAGACAATGTTTAGTCCGTGGTTTCTGACGATGGCTGCCAGCTGGGCCATGTAGCTGGTGAAGAGAGTAAGGCTCAGGGAGGAGCCTTGAGGGACTCTGCAGCTGATCTGTGTAGGCTCTGAAGAGAACAGCGGGAGCCTGATCTCTGGGTTCGGCCGGTGAGGAAGGAGATGATCCACTCTATGGCTTTGCTGTGGATGATGGTGTTGTGGAGTCTTGTGTAGAGGGTGTGCTGGGAGACAGTGTCGAATGTGGCAGAGAGGTTCACGAGGATGAGGGCTGTGGTTTTGCATCGGTCGAGGAGATTGCAGATGTCTGCTGTTGCGGTGAGGAGTGCAGTTTCGGTGCTGTGGTTGCTTCTGAAGCCTGACTGGGAGGTGTCCAAGATGTGGTTTGTTTCGATGAATTTGGTGAGTTGGGCATTGATGGCCTTCACAATGACTTTGGCTGGGAAGGGGAGCAGAGAGATGGGTCTGTAATTCTTGAGGTCCGTCGGGTCGCAGAGGGTTTTTCAGCAGGGGGTTGATCTCTGCGTGTTTCCAGTCTTCAGAGAAGGTGGTGATTGATGGTGCAGCTGATGGTGTGGCAGAGTTGGGGGCGATGGTGGCGCTGGCTCGGTTGAAGATGTGGTGGGGCAGGGGTTCGAGGGGGCTCCAGAGGGGATGGTCTTCATGATCTGGAAGGTGTCGTTGGTGGTGAGGGTCGTCCAGTTGAGCAGGGACGGCTGGGATCTGGTGCATTTGGGTGCTGTGGTTGCGGGTGGTGTCGGTGGGTCCTGCGTTGCGAAACTGTCGTAGATGTCTGTGATCTTGCAGTGGAAGAAGGTGGCAAGGTTGTTGCAGAGTGTTTTGGAGGGGGTGGGGGGTGTCAGTGGCATCCGTGGTGGGTTTGGCGAATTCTTTGATCATGGTGACGAGTTCTTTGCTGTTGTGTTCATTGGCGTTGATACATTCCTGTGTGGCAGTTTTATTTGTGGCTCTGATGAGGCGGTGGCGCGTGGTGACGGTGGTTTTGAGGGCTGCGTAGTCTGCTGGGGTCTTGCTGCTCCTCCATCTTCTCTAGAGTTGTCTCCAGGTGCGCTGGACTCTTGGAGAGCAAGGGAGAGCCAACTCCATGGAGTCTCCCATACTTTAAAAAACACTCGTACAATATGTCTTTACAAGTTCAAAACTGTCCCAATTTGCAAACATGGGGCATTTTTTTTAGATATCTAATTCACACATGGCGGGGGGGGGCACAATTTAATTTTGGTGCCTGGGTCAATTTTATATCACAGTCCAACTCTGAGATATATATATATATATATATATATATATATATATATATATATATATATATATATATATATATATATAGAGAGAGAGAGATAGATAGATATAAATATGTATAAACCGGTATGTATATCAGTAACAGGTTTACTGCTTTCAAAAATACTCCAGTTTTTAACTATCAGTTTTTAGAGGTTTTAGCAATTTTCAGTACTGATTTAACAACAAATGGTTGTGATAATTTTATCGTCAAACCTATGAGAATTTTAAGTAAAGCAACCCGTTATGGTATTTTACTTGGATGCATTGTATTTAAACAGGTAATTTCAGAGTTGTATTACTAAGTTCTTGTAACAACTACAAAATTTGTCATTTATTTCTATAAATTTGAGCCTAGTGCACTTGTCACTTTAAGAAAACACTGTTTGAGCAATGAAAAAATGGTATAAAAAAACTACCCACCTGACAGAGCGTGTCATGTGATCAAGGCCCTTGACGGGCTGAAACGCGTCATGGCTGTAGAGGTCGGAGAGCAATAAAGAAATACTTCTCTGCACTATCTTGTGGTTCGTGCTCCGTTTTTGTGGAAAATCCATGGTGTTTGACGGAGTTGTTGCAAAATATGTATGTATGTGTATATATAATATATATATATGTATATAATCATGCACCAACACTCTTACCGACTTCCAGTAAGAAACGAGCCACTCCGATTGTAGATGCAAAGATTAAGGATTTATTTGGGCAAACAAACGACGCGTTTCGACCTGTCCAGGTCTTGGTCACATGACCATCTCAACAAGCTTCCGTATTTTGAGCATTCAATGCGTCCCACATGACGCAACAACATAGAAAAAAGACTCAATTTCATTTGTATCGGCGTATGGGCTCTAATTAAGGGTACTAAACCCGATAGTGAGAGGGGTGAGCGCAAAAGGCGAGGGTACTGAACCCGGATATGAATTCCACTTAATAACGGAGGAATAACCTCACAAATATTGATGGCATTTAATATCTAAGGGAAGTGTAATGCTATCAAACGCAGAACAAACTCGAAGGTAAGAGCCCCGACCCTAGCATTCCCACCCCTAGCCCACTGTTATCTCACATATCCTTATATGAAGCCTAACTTGTAACAGCCTGAGGATCTCATTTTATATTGGTGGCCCCATCACCCTCTGATGGGGTATTGCTCGCCTTTTTTTCATAAAGATCACCCTGTAACTCCGCTTGCGACGCTGTTTGGCAGTTCTTGAGTGCTGTTTTGTTCCGCTCCCTTGCTGAATGGGAAATTCTTCTGCTGCTGTCCGGAAAAAAGAGGGATTGCCCAGGTGAGCAACCCTCCTAAATAGCCCTCAGCCTCCCGGAAGTGCGTAACCCCTGGGGAGGCGAGATCTGCCAGTGCGATTGTCCCCTTCCGGCCAGGTGGCCCTGGAAAAATACTAGCCCCTACCGGGCAGTGGAGAAATGCTAAGGGGCTGTCCCCTCTAGTGTCCCCCTGTGGGGGACGTGGCAATCCGCCTATTCATTCCAGCCCCCAATTTCCTCACGGCAGCCCCTGGCCCTAGCGGTAGCGGTGCGCACTCGAACGTGAGCTTTGATAAATAAAATACACTCTTTTGCTGGCTCCAAGGAAAAAGAAAAGATGCACACTCTAGAATTGCTTGCTTCAAGTTCTACTCCATAATTTCAAAGTGTATGTAGGAAAGCGCCTAACCCAAGAAAAGAGTGTGTATATATATATATACACATGTATATATATATATATATATATTACCTACCGGCGGTCGCCAGTAGGTAGTTATAGTTAGAACCTAGTTTCCATAGGAAAAGCGTTTTTTGTTTTGTGAACAAGGGCTGTCTGAGCCCGAAACGCGTCATCGTTTTGTGAGGAGATGGTCGCAATAAAACATCTTGCCTGATACCCTGTGGTCCGTCTCTCCTTCATCGCCGTCAGGAGGTTGCGAATTTTTGGATATATATATATATATATATATATATATATATATATATATATATATATATATATATATATATTACCTACCGCGGTCGCCAGTAGGTAGTTATAGTTAGAACCTAGTTTCCATAGGAAAAGCGTTTTTTGTTTTGCCAATAACTTTGGCGCCGTTTGACGAATCTTCACGAAATTTTGAAAACTAATTGTTCATTCAGGTCAGCTCCTGTCTTGAAAGTTTGGGGGTGATTCGTGAAGGGGGGGGTGAGAAAAAAGGGGGGTCCCAAACTCGTTTTCTCCATGTTAATTTCCATAGGAAACTTTAGACACGGCTGCAGCCCGAACTGCTGAACGGAATTACACCAAATTTGGCAAAAAGGTAGCTCTTGGTTCAGAAAGCACGCTTTTTGTTAAATGGTGTAAATCCGTTCAGTAGTTTTTGAGTATATATATATATATATATATATATATATATATATCAGTGTTTGGCTGGAGCTATAGCCCCTTCTCTCAGTTTTTATAATGTTACATATATATACAAAGATACAACCTACAGCCTACCGTTGCTATATATATATATATATATATATATATATATATATATATATATATATATATATACCAACACAAACTTCTGTTTCTCCAGAAAGAAACACAGACACCTTGGAAGATTGCAGTTTAAGATGTTTATTGACTGCACAAGCAACGCGTTTCGGCTTTCGCCTTGATCACGCTAAGGAATAGGCAGCACTCCACACATATTTAACCTATGCCACTAAACATAGTGAAAGGACTGTGTTTACACCAATAGTGAAAAAAAGTGAAAAGAAATTGTAAAAAAGTGGCGGCCATCTTAACACTATAAAAAATGCATGGATAGTTACATACTCCATATATATTTTATCAAATACACATACTAAATGATTTTAGACAGTTGTAACTCCATATTATGAAGTTGTACCCTAATACAACTTCAACAAATCCAGAAAAATTCTTTGAGGCGTATAACAAAATATTCATTATATGACATATGTATCTCAATTTTGCAAATAAATTGTTTACAATCATAATCCTCAGAGCCACAACAGCGTCATCCGACCATTCTGCCCAAGTGGGCGAGTTCCATGCATGACACATCAGTGATTACATTGGCCAAAAAAATAAACGTGTACCAGATACCTGTGTCTGATGGAAGTCTATCAGATGCATCTACATCAGCAGCTCAGTCTGTAGTTACTCAAGCACAACTGAAAAAATCTACCAATTTTTTAGCCCAATTCCAAATGATGAATCAAGGACGGACAGAACAGCAACAAGAGCAGGGTGCTCAGAGAGGGAGAGGGCGAGGCGGCAGAGGAAGAACCAGAGGAACAAACAAGCCAAGCAAAGGAGCAAGAAAAGACGCAACAACCCCCATGGGAATGGTGACAAGGGGAAAGAAGACACCAATATGACAGTGGTCAACATTTCCCAGCGAACTTTGACGGCAGAAGAAATTGGACTACTCCAACTAGGTTTGTCTTTTTGCCCTACAATGAATTTAAATTTTGCTCAAACGAGGATAGATTTGTTTTACTTTTCACGTAAGTTGAAATTAAAAAAGTGGTTTGATACCAAACACACATCAGACCCCCCACCTGTAGAGGGAGTACCTTTGAGCAATTTGAATATAGATGACATTGAAGTTCTAAATGCTCTGGCATCCCAGTATGATCGAGGGACGGGGAATGCTGATGTTATTTCTAACTTACAGGAGTTTGATATTGATGTAAATGTCAATCCAGGTAGTGGCTTTAAACCGAAGTCACTTTTTCTGCCCCAGATTGAATGTGATGCCATAGAGGTTTTTGAAAGAGGGGTTTTGAGTGACCTTAAGAAAATCAGGCATAAAAAAACGCCCATTCAGAAGAAAAATCTCAGTTTTGATCAACTTGTGGCACTAGATAATTTAAAATCAGATAATACAATTGTAATTCGTCAATCTGATAAGGGCGGTAACGTGGTGGTGCAGGATAAACAGGCATATTTGATGGAAGGTCGGAGACAACTGAGTGATGAAACATGTTATTGCATTTCTAATAGAAGGGCCATATTCGAATCTAATGTGAAATATGGTGAGATGTTGGTGGAATGGCGAGAACGGGGGTTACTGGAGTGGGAGGAATATAATTTTCTTAAATGTCCCCACCCAAGGATCCCTATCCTCTATCTACTTCCAAAACTCCATAAGGACCCTGTGAACCCTCCTGGTAGGCCTATTGTTTCCTCTATTGGGTCGTTACTTGAAAAGACCCCCCAGTTCATTGATCACTATTTACGATCTTTTGTAGTGAGTTTACCAGCCTATCTAAGGGACACTACCCACTTTTTGACCATTATTGATGGGATTTACTGGGAGCCAAATTATACGTTGGTCACTCTTGACGTATGTAGCTTATATACATGTATTCAACATCAATTTGGGCTTCAAGCAATAAGGCACTATTTGAAAACTCGCTCCATTTCCTTATTTTCACATTCAGAAATGATTCTTGTAATGATTGAGTTCTGTTTAACCAATAATTTTTTTCTGTTCGATGACGTCATTTACCGGCAGTCACGGGGCACTGCCATGGGCACCTGCTTCGCCCACAGCTATGCTAATCTTGTCATGGGCTGGTGGGAGGAGCAGGTGGTCTCCCAGATGGCGGAATACGATCATTGTGTCTTGTGGCTGCGGTATATAGACGACATCTTTTTAATTTGGAACGGAGACATTAATTCAGCAAAAGTGTTTGTTGAGAAATTGAATGAGAACAATTACAATCTTTGTGTTACAGAACACATGAGTAAAACCAAAATTGAATTCTTGGATGTGACGGTGGAAATTGTTGAGCATACTGTACATACTTATCTATTCCGTAAATCAACTGCTGGGAATAGTATTTTAAGTGCATCCAGCTCTCATCCACGCAAATTGGTCTATAGCATTCCCTTTGGTGAACTGCTACGTGCTAAGCGTAATTGCAGTTCTGAAACCAGTTACCTCAGAGAAAAAGAAATTATGTCAGAGCGCTTCAGGGAGAGAGGGTATAGCCGTAGAACCATATTGGAAGCATGCAACAAAGTTGAGGCCGTAACTCGTACTCAACTATTACATCCAGTAAAACGACAAGCAGAATCTGACATGCTTAGATTCATTACGACCTATTCAGGACAGGCACAAGAAGTTCGCCAGATACTGAAAAAACACTGACATGTATTGCTAACTGACGCTAATTTGCGGAAATTTCTTAACAGCTGTCCGCAGATTACCTTTCAGAGAAATCGGTAGTTAAAAGATGAATTGAGTCCAAATCTGGTTACCCAGAAAATAGAACCCAGTAGTGGTAGTCGGTCTGGCTTTCGCTGCTGTAGGAATTGTAAGGCATGCAAGTACAGTACAGATTGTTCCACACTGGTGATAGTAAGTAGCAGAAGGGAATTCAAGAACAAAAAAACCCTTACTTGTAACACTATGTACTGTATTTATGCGTTGATTTGCCCTTGCAACAAGGCCTATATAGGCAGCACCATTCATCGTGCGAAAAAACGAGTGCTGGAGCACATCAGGGCTATTCGTCATAACAACAGACAATACCCTGTAGCGCGACATTTCTTTGACCATCATTCTAAAAATGAGAAATTGCTGAGGATGGTAGTCATTGACACTGTTTCAGATAAAGTACGAGGAGGAAATAGACAACTTTCATTACGCCAACTTGAGTCAAGGTATATTATTGACTTAGAAACTATGACCCCTTTGGGGTTAAACTCTAGTGAGGAATTATCAGTACACCTACAGAAGTAATGCTTTAAATGGTGAAAATTGAATTACATGCTGTGATTGCTATAATATTTGCTAAAAATTGCCTAGTATTTGGGATTTAAAAATTTTAAATTTTAAATTTTATTATTATTTGTTTACTTTGCAGGTATCTGGTACACGTTTATTTTTTTGGCCAATGTAATCACTGATGTGTCATGCATGGAACTCGCCCACTTGGGCAGAATGGTCGGATGACGCTGTTGTGGCTCTGAGGATTATGATTGTAAACAATTTATTTGCAAAATTGAGATACATATGTCATATAATGAATATTTTGTTATACGCCTCAAAGAATTTTTCTGGATTTGTTGAAGTTGTATTAGGGTACAACTTCATAATATGGAGTTACAACTGTCTAAAATCATTTAGTATGTGTATTTGATAAAATATATATGGAGTATGTAACTATCCATGCATTTTTTATAGTGTTAAGATGGCCGCCACTTTTTACAATTTCTTTTCACTTTTTTTCACTATTGGTGTAAACACAGTCCTTTCACTATGTTTAGTGGCATAGGTTAAATATGTGTCGAGTGCTGCCTATTCCTTAGCGTGATTAAGGCGAAAGCCGAAACGCATTGCTTGTGCAGTCAATAAACATCTTAAACTGCAATCTTCCAAGGTGTCCGTGTTTCTTTCTGGAGAAACAGAAGTTTGTGTTGGCATATTGCAGGGTTTCCGGTACCCTGAACACGGACCGCCTCGACTGACAGCCTTTACCCTTACCTGTTTCTGTGGATATATATATAGTGTGATGTGATCAAGACCGGGGAAACTCGGTCGAAACGCGTCATGCTGCTGACAATTCACAAATAAAGCACGATATTCAATCTATCTGGTGGTCCGTACCTGATTTCCTGCTCAAGGAGGATTTTTCATCAGGATTGTGGTTCTTGATATATATATATATATATATATATATATATATATATATGCAACTGGTCAGTGCGTACCTCCTGTTAATCCACATTTTACCCAGAAAGTTAGCAACAGCACGAACAATTAACATGCTAGAGTCAGATTTTAAACACATCACTGTGACAGTGAGTACCAAACTGTCTACAAACAGGAGCTATCCCCCTTGCTCTCAAATGGTGGTACCTAGGACATTCAAAAAGAATGGGGCTAATGGACTCGGCTGTAAGAGATCAGCCAGGACAGAGCTGGGATGTGGAAGAGGGCTGGCACCAGGAGGCAGTAAAAGTGTTCACATGAAGGGAACCAAATCTAAATTGCATGTAAAGTTTCCTATCCTGAGAATATGTAATAGCCTCCAAATATTGCTCAAAGGCACCTTCCAGTTTAAACTCCATAAAGTCAAGTGTCAGACGACCCCAGGATGGATAGTACTGTAGTAATCCTTGTTCTTAAGTGGGGTAGTGTCTGGCAGGCCCTTGTTAATTTGTTTTTAAAAACTCTACATACATACATACATTTATACATACATACATACATATGTGGTCTTTGGGCCAGCCCTCTTCTATCTGTTCAAATATTATTCTCATTCTGCTTCTTCCCATGACAGCATACTACATGGGATAATCGGTAGGTCTCTTTCTGCCACTGACTCTTTTGTACTGTGAGTTACAGCATTTAACTTGATTACATCTGCACATTCATTTGAAAATGAGTGTGCTTTATTGTCTGGGATGGTGGTCAGCCTTAGTTTTCCATTTTTTACTTTTAAATGTCCCCTTAATTTTATTAATTTTCGTTTTTGAGCATCCTGCAGCTCTCCAGACATACTACTGGGCTGTTTGCTTTCCCTTCACTTCATTTGCAGTGTGCTGCATTGGTGCGGCCACTATTTCTAAACTGGACAGCTGTCTTGAAATGGTAATGTGTATAGTGTGTCATTGTTTTACCGTTCCAAGATGGCCACCATGTTTAGAAGAATTCTTTGGCCACTTTGGCTTACTACAATGATACATTGTACACTTTAGCATTCAAATATGGCTGCCCAGCCTGATGTTTACTGAACAGCTACCTTAGAATGGTATTGTTCACAATGTATCACTGTTTTTGCTGCTTCAAGACAGCCAACACATTGCTTCTGAATGTGGCAGCTACCTTGGAACTTTAAAACAATGATACCCTATTGTGTTTAATTTTATTTTGCATATGCCTGACAAGTTTAGGTAGCAGCATATTTTCTTTTGTTTTTTTAAATTTAATTTATCTTCCCCTTACCCATCTTCATTAAACTGAGTTTGTGTGTTCTTTTAATGAAGATGGGTAAGTGAATAGTTGATAGAACAAAATGTTACTTTCCTGTGGTAACAATCTTTTTAGTGGAAACTTTATT
This sequence comes from Calotriton arnoldi, assembly GCA_963921515.1. Lineage (NCBI taxonomy): Eukaryota > Metazoa > Chordata > Amphibia > Caudata > Salamandridae > Calotriton > Calotriton arnoldi. The sequence continues at coordinate 306,889 of CAWUFW010002084.1, read as the reverse complement.
TACCTGCAGATTCCTCACCTACAGAATAATCTCCGGCACCAGTCTGGATCCGGAAACTTTAAAGCACTCACGTTGCCGGTAGTGGGTGCTGGCTCCACTTTGACGCCAGAAACAGAGTTAGATGACGTCACGAAAGCCATATAGCACTCACCCCAGCGTAACAACAATTTTCATCCAATTTTCCCAGCCTTCAATACGAGTGGGCCGACTGATATCTATAAAGTAGTGCAGTGCCAAACTATATGTATATTTGGGATCTTATTAACCTTTTCTTTTAACTGTCCATCAAATGGGGAAGCAGATGAGTCGGTGAGGAATCTGCAGGTAGCTAGAGCATCGACCAGAAGGATTCTTACAACAGGTAACATTTTCTTTTGATCGATAATTGTACCTGCAGATTCCTCACCTGTAATATAGATTCCATACGAGGAGTGTTGATGGATGGCTATACCAGGAAATCCTGCAAGACCAATCTGGCAAAATGATCGTCTCTACACACCTCGGATTCCAGTCAGTAGTGCTTGTGGAATGTGTGGGGAGATGCTCACGTAGCTGCCTTGCATATATCTCTGCAAATGCAACTCCTCTTGCAGGAGCAGAAGTGGCAGCCTTGGCCCTGGAAGAATTGTCCCTGATTACTTCTGGACTTTCCTTCTTGGCGAATGCATAGCAGGTTTTAATACAGAGGATGATCCACCTTGAAAAGTCCTTTTCTGCACTGCTTTGCCTTTCTTGGCACCACAGTACCCCAGGACGAGCTGGTCATCCAGTTATATGTCCTTAGCGCGGTCCAGATAGTACCTGACTGTCCACCTAGGATCCAACCTATGCAATTGTTCCTCCTCCTTCATTGGACGAGGCAGGAGATAGGAGGTCGGAAGGGTGATGGACTGACTCAGATGGAATGAAATCACCACCTTATGTATAAAAGCAGTCCTGGTTCTCAACACCAATTTTGTCAGGGTAGAAAGATGTAAAGGGAGCACAGGAACTAAGACCCTGTAACTTGCTCATCCATCTGGCAGACGTTATCTCTACTTAAAAAAATGTTTTCAAGGTCAACATCCTTAAAGACAGCCATGAAGGGGCTCAAACAGAGCCCCATTAGAAAGGTTAAAACCAAATTAAGGTTCCACTGGTGAGCAACTAAGGGGGTTGGAGGATACAGATATTGTCAACCCTTTCAAAAAACGCAGTAGATTTGAAAAGGGACAGTTGGCCTGGCAGACAAAGGAACACTAACAATACTGCTAAATACCCCTTGACAGTACCAATTGCACATCCCCTCTGGACAAGAGAAAGAGCAAATTGAAGAACCTGGGATAACTTGGCCTGCAAAGAGCCTATGTTGTTGTCCACGCACCATGCAACAAATCTTCCACAGTAAGCTGATTTAGTAGAGGGCAACACAATGAAATAATTATGATGTCAACCACTTCCTGTGGCAGCTGAAAGGGACTCAGATGTCCCTGTTCAATCTCCAGGCATGTAGGTGGAACCATTGGAGACTGTGGTGCAGTACCATCCCCTCTGACCGGGAGAGGAGGTTTGGTCTGAACGGCAGCTTGAGCATGGGAGATAGGAAGATGCGCCAAAGGTCTGCATAACACACCCTGCTTGGCCAATCCACATCAATGAGAATGACTTGGGCCTGATCTTGGCAAATCTTCTGCAGAACTCGAGGATTCAATGGTATGGGGTAGACGTGTAATGCAGCTTTAAGCTCCACCTCAACAAAAAGCTTTCCCCAAGGCTCCCTTCAATGGCTACTGAAGGACACAGAACTGCTGGCATTGGTCATTTTCCGAAGAGGCAAACAAGTTCACCTGACGACTGCCCCACTGGGCGAAGATGTCCTGGAATACCCCCGGTAGAAGACACCACTCTTGATCAGTAAGATAACGCAGGCTCAGTCTGCCGGCTCTGATATTCAGAGACCCTGCTAGGTGATTGGCAGTGAGACAGATCCCTTAGTGGTTTGCCGAAGACCACAGTGTCAACACTTCCAGGCACAGCAGGTGAGACTCTACTCTCCCTTGTTCACATACCACATCGCTGTCATGTTGTCCGTCAAAATCCGAATGGACCAACCTTGAATGGAGGGGAGGAAAGCCTTGAGCGCCAACCAAATCGCTTGCAGTTCCATCACGTTGATGACGTGGAGAACTTGTTCTTCCACATGCCAGAGGCCTTTGATCTCCAGATCTTCCAGGTTAGCTCCCCGCCCTTAGGTGGAAGCATCCGGCACTAATGCAGCCACAGCTGGTGGGGGAGAGAAGACCATCCCACAACTCAAGTTTGCCTCGTTCCCCCACCAAACTACTTCTGCCATAGCGCTGGGGTAGATCACAATGGAGTCCGACAGGTCCCCTCATAGAGTAGCAAATACCCTCAGATGCACCACTGCAGGACCCTGACCTGCCAACGTGCATGCGTAACTAGGAGAATGCAGGGAGTCAGTAGACCTAAGAATCGTAGTACCTTCAGGACTGGAATTTGGGCCCCTTTTTGAAAAAACAGGACCATCTTCTTTACGTCTGCAACCCTTTGAGGTGGGAAAAGGCACAGAGAAGGATAGTGTCCAGTACTGACACTATGAACTGGAGTCGTTGGAAGGGACTCAGGTGAGATTTGGGCTCATTGATGTAAAAGCCCAGGTCAAACAGAGGAGAGACTGTTGAATGCAAATGTAAATGGTGAGACACCACCTCTGGCGACCTATCTTTGATCAGCCAGTCATGCAGATAAGGGAAAATCAAGCCCAACCATCTGAGATGGGCCGCGGCCATTGCCATCACTCATGAAGACTCAAGGTGCTGATTTTAAGCCAAAGGGGACTACTGCAAACAAGTAATGTGTAGAACCCACCACAAAGTGCAAATAATTCAGATGTGACTGTAGAATGGGGATGTGGAAATACACATTCAGCAGGGCGAGTGATACGATATAGTCTCCCACTTCCAACACTAGCAACACTTGGGTTAGCGTCACCACATTGATCATCTCCATTTTGAGGAAGAAGTTCAACACCCTGAGGTCCAGGATAAGATGCAGATCACCGTCCTTCTTGGGCACATGGAAATAAAGGAAGTAGCATCCTTGTCCTTTTTCCTCCTCCAGCACTAACTCCACTAGTCCTTTCTCCAGGAGTGCTGCCACTTCTTGATGAAGGATGGTAAGATGGTCTGGCGTGGGGGAGGAAGATGGGGTGAGGGGCCGGAAAGAAGGGAGTAACCTTTTTCCACTATTTGAAGGACCCACTGGTCTGAAGTAATGGCCTTCCAGGTCGGCAAAAAGGACGACACTCACCCTTCCAAAGGTTCCAAATGAGGTTGGGTAAGAGAACTAAGACTGCGTATCTGGGAAGGGCAGGAGAGAAAGAGGAGGAGGTGAAGGCGGCTTGCTGGAGGGATCCATACCCCTATCTCTGCCTCTGCACCTGTATTGGCAGACCAATGGGTTTTGGGCTGTTGCTTCTGAATGTGATAGGGTTTCCTTTGCCAAAAAGAGAAACTCCTGGCAAATCCCCAAAATTGACGAAAGTGCTTGTAGTCCCTTTGGGGTTCAGGCTGTTGAACACCCAAACAGCGGGAAGTTGCCTTGCTGGATTAAAATCTTTCCAAGGCAGCATCCACTTTGTTCCCAAATAGACGAGTTACAACAAAGGGTATGTCCATCAAATTAGATCGCACATCCAATCTAAAGCCCAAGGTCCTGAGCCAGGCATGGCATCTGATACTGATGTACTAATTGCTCTTGCTACCAAATCTGCTGCATCTAATCCAGACTTGATGATGTTCCTAGAAGCATTCTGCCCATCATTTCCTTTGTGAAAATGCGCCCACATATATCCAGGAACACGAAGTAGCATAATTCGAGCCATGTCCCACAGAGCATGTACCTAACGGGCTGAAAGGCTATTCACATTCAAGTACCTCAAGGCCATGATGCCAGCTGAAAATGTCTCAATTCCCCATGCCTTTAACATTTTGGATTCTCTGTCTGAGAGGACTGAGGGAAACGTGCCTTGTGCCGGCCTTGAAGAGCAGGATGCCTGAATTTCTTGAACATCGATGACTCTGTCTTTTCTCACGGGCCCTGGCCATAAACAACTTGGCCTCCCTTTCCTTGATAGCCTTCGGATTCATACTGAGGCAACAATTCACAGGCACGGGAATCATAGTCCGATCCCAAGCACCATAAACATATGGAGTATGGGTCAGTGATGGACATATACCCATCGCAATCCCTACAAAGCTTTTTTTTTTTTTATTTCGGGACATGTATAATCACACAAACAGTACAATCCCTAAAAGGGATATGTTGCATAGTTAATGACACACCAAATCGAGTGGGCAACAAACCCCACCGTAAAAATGCATCCAATAAATGCAATAAATCTGCACATTCCCGATCAGTCTATAATGAAATACAAAATCGAATGAAAACATAACTCTAAGGAACTAGGCAGCGATTGACAGGACAGTGCAGTAGAATATTTTCACAGACAACCTAGATTGACATAATCCAACTACTATGTCCATCCCCTTCCTCCCCCCTGGATGGAACAACAATGTGTACGGTAACAGGTGTACAGGGCCATATGCTAAGGGCCCGCTTGCATAGAGGAACTGATGACCGGGACAGGAGAGGGTGTTGTTGCTGCTAGTAGATTATTTACATTAACCCGTGCCCCACCAGGGTGCTCGCCAGTTCCACCAACCCGGGAGGGAGGGGTTCCAGACTCGTGAGAGCGTCCTCGTTCCCTCTCGGCTGCGCAGTGACCTGTAATCTGTCTAATAGTAACCCCCATGTCTCGAGGTCCTGATCTGCATTCTACTCCATACAAACTATGCGGAGGCATCTCTCTTCTGCCACTCCCCATTCCAGCACATCTGCTTTCCAACTAGAGAGGCGAGGGGGCGCCCGGTGAGTCCAACGGATTGCTATGATGCGCCTAGCCAACACCAATCCCAAGCCCGCAAACTTATGATGCATCTTGGCCCCAACCTTGGGGGTCGGTAAAACCCCGAGTAGACAATGTTTGATCGTTGCCTCAATCCGGGCTCCCGTGACTTCCTGGAGCATCCACGAAACTCCCAACCAGCCCTACAAAGCGTACAGCCTGAATGTTTTGGAGATGACATAGCATTGCGCTAGAGAAAACTTTCTGTGAGGGAAACAGTCGACTCTCAGGAAAGAGCAAGCTCTGAATCCACGTCAAAGGTGCAGAGTAAAAAAGGAACTGATGTTGTTGCGCTGGGGTGGGCGCTATATGGCTTGTGTGACTTCATCTGACGCCACTTCTGCTGTTGATATAGAGCCAGTGCCCCCTACCAGTGACGTGAGAGCTTTGAACTTTCCAGATCCAGTATGACACTTTGGACTATTCTACATGTGAGAAGTCTGCAGATAGAATATCCACCCGAAATGATACTATATATGACATCATCTATTAGCATCAATGACCACACCAACCATGGGTATATTCTGTATTTTCACTGCTCTCTGTCATTCCTGTTGATTGCAGAAATGTAATTACTGGACTCCAACAACATCACTCCTGCAAGTGTAGATCTACTATTGTTTGTTTTTTGTCTAATCTGCAGAATAAATGTTGACACACCTATCCTTCTTTATATGGAAATTGGGACCACCCATCCAGGCATCTCTGTTCTGCCAGACTCCTACTAGCAGACACCCCACACATACACAAAAGCAGATCAGTAGGTCGTGCCTTCACATACATTGCTCCTAAAGCCTGGAACGACCTCCCCCTACACATCAAAGTCTTATCCTTCCTTCCTGATTTCTACAAGAAGCTGAAGACCTGGCTCTTTAAGTAAGCCCTACCGAGGCCAGACTCAAATAGACCTGCTACAGAGCCAAGATACCCTCACGGGTGATATTGTGCTATAAAAATACAGGTAACATAACATGACTACGATCGTAGGGCTGATTCACAAAGCGAAACCAGTAGCTCTGGGAAGTCCACATGCCCCCTGCAAATGTGCTCATGCAGTTTCTGACCCCACAGGTTCTGATTCATGAGCAAGACCAATGGATGGGGAGTCCAAGCAGTGTGCACTGTTTAAGACTGCTCCAGCAACACGTCACACCTGGAGGCCTTAATCGAGTGAATCGCAAAAGTGAAAAACAGCACATTACGCTCCTTATATACATTTGCAGATTTTGTAATTTAAACATGAGGAGGCGACTTCCAGGCATTGTCATAACCACAGCTAGAAATCATTATTAACAATCATTGGCAAAGACAACAGGTCTGGTGTTGGCTGAGATCCTTTTGACTTTGTTAAAGCTTATTTTTATGTTCATGTTTTTTGCAAAACTCTATTATGGGAGAAGCAAAAATATTTTTGGTCTAAAAAAAGCACACATTGCCAAAGTAGTCTCTGGAACTGAAGCAAACTACTTTGGTTGGGGATGTGCTCAATATGATAAGGCAGAAAGTCGTCACTCACAGTGAAGTTAACCAGTAGCTGTAGTGGGCTGACCCATTACTCATTTGCCCATGTGCTTGTTGTCTTTGCTGAACTTTTTGCCCTCAAGTTTCCTGAAGGTAGAATCCAGCGAGTGCCTTGTTGGCAAACACAGAGAAAGCCCAAATTGCCAACTCAAAATGCGCCTTGGAGTGCAGATTTGGGCACCATGGTGTGCCCGTATGCATGCCAGCACATGCAAATCAGGGTTCTGCACTAATTGCCAGGGTTTTCCTGCTGAAAACTTGTGCAAATAACACATGGTATGAAATGTCTCAGTTATAACTGTTTTGTACTGTGTTGACTTAAACCTGGAGCGCGGTACAACATGTGGGTAAACACATCAGGGCAAAAAGGGTAACTACAGTTTAACGCAGTCAGAACATGGGTTAGTAGGAAGATAGTAGTACATTCACACTATGTAGCATAGAGCGAAGGTCTGCATAACATTTACAGTAAACAACTATAAAGTGACTTGAATCTAAAGAATGCAAAAATCTCAGCACGTACTAAAAGTCCATAGCGGAAAACAAAAAAAGAATAATTCGCTTCAGCAGACAAGGGAGCAGTTATACTGTGTTGAATATGGTGTTTAAAGAGAAGCAGATGTGGAAACACGTGTGATTGAAGCTCAGCAGAAGGGACACCTAAACCCACTTCCCCTATTTCTGACTTAAACTTGTATTTCCTGAGCTGACGGCAGTCTGTCTTTCATTTCAGGATTTTTGGGGCTCCCAGCACGGCGCTTCGACATACCTGGGATTCATTCTTTCTAAAGAAGTTAATATTTCATTTCCTGCCTGCTTCCGTTCCGACGAAGAATGTTCCCGAACTGCGGCCTTGATGAAAATGCCCACAGCGATGGCTACGGTGGCACCCTTAGGTTCGGGGAGAAGGCCAAGAAAACAGCCCAAAAACATTTCATCGTCAGTGACAGTGTTCTTTCGCGCTGTTTTTCTGCACTTTTTGGATCAAAATGTCTTCTATCACAAAGTGCACACGTCATACTTGTGCCTAAAGCTGTCACATTTTGAGTTGGAAAATAAAGCTGACTTTTCTTGCACAATTGTATTTTGCACTGAAAACTAAAGGCGAATGTTTGTTTCTGTTGCATCAGATGCTTGGGTTGCCTTTCTCTGCTTTATGTGTTAGTGGCTGAACTGGGGCGTAGCTATCAATAGTGCAGTTGGTGCAGTGGGGCACCCTATACCAGGAGTCTGAGGGGCCCCACTGCACCCCAATTATAGGGTGAGTGGCATTTTCTTTGCTTGCATGGCACCCTTGCTACACCACTGTGACTGAGCTATACACAACATAGCTCTTTTCACGCTTTTCTTTTCGGCTTCTATCCAAATAATCTTCTCTGAAACTCGTGTACCACTGTGTACTGCGATCCTGAGACAATAATTCGACGCAGTATAAGGTACACATCTCTTTACCTTGTGTCTAGTCTAGTCCAAATAAAGCAAGCAGTCAGCACACCTTGTTTCAGACATTGCATCGCCCACTGACACATACATAGCTTCGAACATACTGCGGAAGAGCTCTGTGACATTACCTATCCCATTGCACTTAGCTCTCACGCCACGCTTCCCATCACATCACATATGCAGACACACACTCCCGAGCACCCACACACACATCCGTGTTTAGATTCCAAACACAACCATCGGCAGTTCACACATCATTGCACAATTTATGCATAATGTCGGTTGCTTTGAATAGGAAGCAAATCCACCCTGGGTTCCCATGGCACTTTGATTGTCATCTGATATCCGTTCTGGATAATAATGTCTTTAGTAGCTTTGCACACATCATGCCTCTCTGATGTTTCCAAGTGTTTCTTCGGTAGCCTTCCACTCAACTCCTCATTCCCTACCACCTTTTACTCTTCCCAACCAGCCATGCAGATGTTACTATGGACCTGTCTCTTCTGTAATTTAGATGGTGCCGTCCCTGTCATTCGTCCTGGAGACAACCGCCAATCATACAGCCTTTTCAGCACACACTGTGTCTCTCCAGTCTATACAACTTGCAATCACCATCTGAATACATTTTGATGGTGTGATACATTCTCTCTACCTACCCAATATAAAGCGATCATTTATATTACCTACACAAGATTATCTGCCATGACTATCCTTCCTGTCTAAAGTTTTAATCTTTGAATCTTATCGCTTTTCATGTAATAGTCTGCAACATGCACTTTCTTTGGGCATTTGGAGTTCTGGACATTGTTGTGCAGGCTTTGATTTTAAACTCAGGTTTTGTGACCTATGACTTTTGGCATATGCCTCTGGCAGGGTAACAGAATATGGGTACATCTGGGAAACAGAATTCTCATTGTTAGTATTGTGACTTAAGCATGTACAGTTCTTACGCCTTATTCTAATGAACATCTTGGGAAGGTACGTCTGTTCACACATTTTTACTTGTACTGGATGCTTACATGTGTGTTAGTTAGTGTAACACAGCATAAAAAGCCCCCGTTCTGCTTGTAGCTTGAGATGAGGAACTCTATTCTGGGGGACATTCTGAAGAAATACCAATTGATGCGACTTCTCTGCCCATACAGTTGGACTTATACAAAGGTAAGGATTGTGACAGAAGGCAGCGTAGGAAAAGTTATGTGGGGCGGGGTTCATTGCAACACAATGGCAGAAATTAAAAAAGGATTCTGTTAGATTGTTTTTATAAGATGTTAAATGTTTTATTTGTATTCTCTTTTGTATTGTTCACCTGAGACAATCTTTTAATTATCATTGCAAAGGTTGCTTGCCATTTTTGCTGCACTCGATAAGTCTGTAACGAACACCTGCAGTTCTAGTAGCGTTGTGTTCTTTGATTTTCAGAATCAAAATGGGGGCCCCACTGAGAATAACCCTGCTAGGGTCCAGATTGGTCTATACAATGTAAAAGACCACAGGTGATTCAGTAGACTCATGTCTGTTCCCTCCACTCTGCAGAATCTCCACGAATATTGGGGACTAGAGCAATCTGCTAAGTAGTCCTAAATCATTGGCTCCCTTCACATCTATATAAAAAGGATTGTGTGACACAGTGTCTATGACTCTAGATTGATTTAGCCATCTCCTATGGCAACGTTTGTAATTTTATATATACACACACATGCAGAAGAATCACCTTGGCATAAGACTTATGACTCTTAGAGCACTCTAAACAATCCTGGACTAAACGTTAAATAGTTCTGTCAATATTTAGCTACCAATAATTTGCTCTAAACATTTTGGTTATCCCTACATGCCTTTGTGGAGTTTACTCTTCTAAGACGCTCACAACCAGTATTTAGGAATCGTTTCAAAAGGGATTACGAGTTATTTAGGAGAACCCACACCTTTGGGTTTTTCACAGGACAAAGTGTGCTTGTGAAAAGCAGGTGTAATGTATCCTGGGAAATATCCTGAAAATGAGGGGAGAACATGTGAAAATAGGTGCTCCACTACTATTCTCATTCTGAGCTCTTCATCCCCAATACCTAGCCGGTTTTACTGGTAAACTCATAATGAACACTTAAATGTTCTCTCATAACACAATGCATTACAAAATAAATCCCACTGGCAGTAGAAGAAGAAAATACTTTATTGTTGATTAATAACAATCATTACAAACAGGGAGTATAAAATACATTAAATTATGCATGGGACACACTTGTATCAATTTGGTCAATCAATTATATTATCTTCCAGTGACAAAAACACACGGTACATTGCAAAGTGTAAAATAATATTGGAGATACATTATATTACAATTCTGTGGTCACACCATGTTGTAACAACATTTTTGAGCATTAATTGAATCGTCCATAAAACCATCAATACTATATATATATTTTTTAAAACCCTAAGTTAAAGTGCCATTACTAAAGTGCCTTTATATGTAATCATTGCAAAAGTGCCAACCTTCTCAAGATTGACATTCTTTTTCTAGTATTAAAAATCGGATGTTTCACACGGATCACAAGAGACGCTACATTATATATAAAAATAATAAAATCTTCTTAGGGAACTGCCTACACTACCCCTTTTTTAAATTCATAGATTAAAGTGCCATAGTTAAAGTGCCGTAGTTAAAGTGCCACTGTGCAGTTCCTTTCAAAGCAGCCTTTCTTGCATCAAACAACATTCTATATAATTAATTTAAAAGGGTAACATCTTCCTCATAAAAGAACCTACACCGAACAAACAAGTAATTAATTATTAGGATTATACCCAATTACTGCAGGCAATAAAAATCTTGTAAGATTTCAATTTCTGAGCCATACGTGCAACTTCAAGATCAAATTATGGAGATACAGTTGACAATCAGCATCTTTGGGACTGACAGCATCATTGAAAAAAACAAAACGATTATTAGTTATCACAAACTACCCCTAATATCAGGTGACACACTCTGAGGTTAACTTCTTTTCTGCAATAAGAATAAACTTTACAAACTGTGTAGTCAAACGAGCCGATTTCCCAGAGAGACAAGTTGTAATTGCTTGGCGACATGTTCTCACCCCGTTTTCTTTAAGAATGGATTTTAATAGGGCTTTCCTCTCTTCTAACAGTTGAGGACAAATGGATACAATATGCAATAGTGATTCATTATAAAAACCACATAACCTACAGCTGATTGTGGGCCAATTTTGTACCCATGAGGGAGTTCCATCCTTTGTGGGATATCTCCCAAATCGTAGCAGCAAAAATGTCTCTCTTGTAAACGGTTTTAAATGGGAAATAAGATAGAATTGTGGCTCCAATTTGGTAAATGAATTAATAACTGACCAAGTATGCCTTTTTTTTTAGCTAACTCATCCTTATCCAATAGAGTCGATAGGAAGTTAGCTGATTGATTTAGTGTCTGTCTGAACACAGCTTTGTTTCTAGCTACATCTTCAAAGGGCTGAGACTTAAAAGTGTTTAGGCTCTCCGTTAAATAAGATCTCCAACCCTTAGCGTGCTCATACCTCATTATTTCCTGCCAGCAATGATTTGCAAGTGTGCCTGGGTCAGGACAAAAGAAAGAATATAAAGATTTTAAAAATGCAGATTGTCTTATTAAAGTTTGTCTTTTCAAACCAAATTCCAATCTGACACTGGCAGTAGTTATTCCTTCTTCAAACTCAGCTAGTTTTGCACTCTCTTATGTATCCTCAAATCTTCCTTTGGTAATTTCGTTTATGCACAGCCACCTGAGTTATACTAGCCCCCCTCCTCTAAAATGCATGTCTCCATTCTATGTCTGTCACATTTTCTTCTGTGTTGGCTCACTCACTCCTGTGCCACCTAATCCTCCAAGACCACATTGATCTCTGGAACATTAACCAATGTAAACAGTGTACCACATTGTTTTCATTCCAAGCACATATTCAACTGCAAAATTGTTTAATTTGTTTTACCCAACAACTCACTTAGCTTGAAATGTTATCTAGACCCTTCCTCCTGAACACTTGGACAGAGATTTGTAAACAGAGTAGAATTCAGTTCCCTTTAAAAACAAGGAATGTCCTTTTTGCTCAAATGACCATACAATACTTTGGATGAAAAGGTATAGTGACGTTCTTCTCAGTCTTCTCTCCCTCAAGCAAATACAGCCCTTAGCCCAAAGAAAATGGAATTAGGTAAGCATAGTTGGCACACTCAAATTCTCTTATCTTGGAAGATGTACGCATTCTCTTTATCTCATTAAATTCCTTTGCACACTGTGGTCACCAATAGTGAGCAGGCACTTGAACCATGAAGCAACAGAGGTTTAGCCTACTGACATCAGTGTTGACTTTTTTTCAATTGCCAAAAACATATAGAATGACTGCTAGTTCACACTCGTGTTACGGCTGCTGTTCTTCTTAAGGAGTGAAATAATGTAAAGCTAGGTTCAGAGATAAAAAAAGAAAAGGCCAACCATGAATGGCCCGTTCCCTGTGCTATACAGTCAATAACCCATCCCTGCTGTGTCCAATTCCACTCCAAGGATAGGCAAAAACCCTACATTTTCTTTGTGCAATAGCCTGATAACTGGTCATAAGAGTAGAAAGTACAGTATTAGTGATGTATATCAGATGGAATGGATAGAGATGTTAAAAGCCTCTAATATTAAGGCCCAGCCCCCTTTCAAAACATCGGCTGTTCCTTCATATGTGCAACCATCTGATCTCTTCCACTCTTTCTCTTCATTAGGAGACTGGAATTGTGGCAACTTCTTTCCCTGGGAGTCTAGTGGGTGCCTATCCTCTCAGCAAGCAGGCCTGCTGAGAGTGAGTTTAGCAGCAAAGAGCACGAAAGAACTGACTAAAGTGGAAGTTGAACTAGGTGAACTCATGTTTGCCACTGAGGATGAAAAGTCTCAGGTTTATATGGCGCCTTGGCCCATTAGACAGAAGAGCAGACAATGACAACTGTCATGGCATGGTTTAGAGAGGTCAGAAAGACAGTTCAGAAACTGCATTGGAGAAATGCGGAAGCATTCCTGGAGCCTCCTGTTCTGACCCCAAAAGGGTATGTACTGACCATCACAAACACTTATCACACCATATAAAATCTACACTTTCAATGAATCCACAAGACAGGCCTCGACATATGTCCAGATATAAATTCCTATCTAACTCAATCGTCCTTGCCCTTGAGTAGCCCCACCATGACCGTATTCATTTTTTGCTTTATGTGCCACTTACATTATCTTCAGTGAACTACGTCATTGACCTCCATCTAGTCCCATATGCACAATCACCTTTGGTAGTAAAGCAAGTTCTGCACCACTGAGCACTAGAACACACACACACTAGCCCTCAATGTCTCCATGACTGCATACCTTTTCTAAGTATGCAGTCATGGAGACATTGAGGGCTAGTGTGTGTGTCTCCTAGTGCTCAGTGGTGCAGAACACACACACTAGCCCTCAATGTCTCCATGACTGCATACTTTTTCTAAGTATGCAGTCATGGAGACATTGAGGGCTAGTGTGTGTGTCTCCTAGTGCTCAGTGGTGCAGAACACACACACTAGCCCTCAATGTCTCCATGACTGCATACTTTTTCTAAGTATGCAGTCATGGAGACATTGAGGGCGAGTGTGTGTGTCTCCTAGTGCACACACTAGCCCTCAATGTCTCCATGACTGCATACTTTTTAGGTCTCGCCTGAGCCAGCGCATGCGTTGCTCTGGCGAGAGTTTTAGTAAGCGGGTTTTGGAAGTGCAAACAGCAGTTTGCTGGCGACCAGCTTGCGTTCACGCGAGCGTGCACGCGCGATCAGGCGCCATATGGCTTCCCTCGCCATATGGCTTCCTTCGCGATAACTTTCACTTTCGCGGCCGCGCGGCCGTGTCAGTTTTACGGACGCGCGGCCATTGCTTGTTCTTTTTGTGAAAGCATTCCATGAGAGTGCATGCACTTCCTGCGTCCTTCTCTAACCAACGGCCCCACAACTAGCCCCGCTCTGTTTTTCCTTTTCCACTTTGAAGCTTCACAATCTCCTTTCATGTTCTTTTAAAACTTTAGCCACCGCCGCAGGTAAATACATTTTATCAACATCTACATGCAGCTTATGCTCCTGCACTTTACTTTCACCATTTGTCTTGTTATGTTCTATAACAATTACACCGCCTTCCTTTATGCCCTTCAAGTCTGTTCGAAAATACTTCAGCGCAGTGTCCTTTTCTTACAAAAACAACTAGCAACACATGTTGCTCACAGACCTGCCCATCCCAAATATGCCCCTCCCCCAGCCTTTCCCCTTCCTAGCCAAACCAACTACACTTACTAATCCATGCCTTAAAAATGTGCAGCAGGTGCAGTAGCACTGTGACGCATAAAGCCACTTACACCAAATGACATCTTTATTCACTACTCAAGCAAGAGCATAGAAGCCCACTGCGTTACTTGCACAGCAGCCCCTGGCCCACTGCCTACTCTACTGCGCACCTTTTAAATATATTGTGTGCCTGCTTGCGGTGTGACCTACAAATTACGAATATCTGTGCTTCATTAACAACTACCCCAAATCACTGCTTTTTTAAGGCCCCTTCCACATACCTCTCACTCTAATTTCCCTGCCCTTGGCACCCACACTTCCAGGGGAGTACTTTCAATTCGTGCACCAGGTGCAGTGGCACCAGGGCACGGAGGCCTCAGGGAACCATTGAACTATTGCTTCATTTTAGATTTTGAACAGGAGTCAAGGAGCCTATTTCCTTACTTCCACTAGGGGCCATCATAGAGTGCCTACCCCGGTGCACACGTCCATACATTTGGTAGTTGGCTCTGCTGTTAACTACAAAGTATGGTGTTTAATGCCAATGCCTTAGTAACACCTCAACCACCTATCACCCTTCTTCGGTGTCCAGCCTCCCCCCACACCCCAAAACACCTTTCCTTCTTTGTCTCCTGTCCGGAACTACACTCATTAGACCCTAGCTTCCATTTGTACAGCAGGTGAAGTGGCACAGTGCCCTACAAACCCACTGAACCCAGATTCATGCTTCATTTCACCCATCTACACATTCCTTTCCTGCCCTAGCCTTTCCACCAACATTTCCAGGTTGTCGCTTCCAGTGGTGCAGCAGGTACAGTGGCGCAGAGACAGTAATTTCTCTCCTGTGTGCTTTTCATCAAGACCCGTACAAGTTGTGATTTTTAGCACCCTGGTACTTGTAAACAACCAGAAACCCCACTCTTGTCCTTCTTTACTTTCCCACGCGTCCCTCTGTCTCCCTTTTCCACTTGGAAGTTTTACAATCTCCGTTCATGTCTTTTTAACCCTTTTGCCACCACTGTGTCCAATTAAATTGTCTCGACATTCACATACCGCCAATGTTCCTGGAGTTTACTTTCACCATTTATGGAATTTTGCATTATATCAATTACACTTGAACCTTCATGCCCTTCCAACCGGTTATTAGTACAAACTATGCTCGTTCATGCTGTGTCCTTTACTTCCATACCCATCCAGCAAGGCATGTGCTTATCTGCACCCTCCCAAGCATCTAAGTCTTCCTTTCCCATCCCTACCCTACCCAACACAAAATCTCCTACTGGGCCGTAACTTCATTATGTGCAGCTGGTGCAGTACCACTGTATCCCAAAAATAAAATCAACGCAGTTTAATGCTTTATTTCACAATTCTAGCAGGAGCACAGCTGCCCATTTTCTTACTTATACTACAGCCAAAGACACACTGACCTCTGCCACTGCACACTTTCTTCTTAACTATTTTGTGGCTGCTTGCGTTCCCACATGAAAACTATGGGGACACTTCATTCTAAAACAACCACAACCCCCATTACTGCTCTTCTATGGCGCCTCTCACTCTCTGCTCCGTACCCCTTGCACCCGCACTTCCAACAGAGCACTTTCCATTTGTGCAGCAGGTGCAGTGGGCACAGAAGCCTCGGGGACCTGTTGACCTCACATTTATGCTTCATTTTTGATTTTCAGCAGCACCCAAGGAGCCTGTTCCTTCCTTGCACTAGGGGCAATCACACACTGCCTACCCCACTACACACTTCCATACATTTTGTACTTGGCTTCATTAAATACAAAGTTTCCTCTTTCGTGCCTGTGCTATTATAACACCAACACCACCCATCACTCATCCTCCAAGTACCCCTACTCCCAACACACCTTTCTGTCTTCCTCTCCAGCCTGTAGCCTATGCAACAACAATTACTGGCCCACAGCTTCTTTTTGTGCAGGAAATGCAGTGGCATTGTGCCCCCACAAACTTATTAACCGAACACTACTGCTTTATTTCACCCATCTACATATTCCTCTCCCGTCCCTAGAGTTTGCCCCCCCACCCATTTACAGGGGCTTCCGTTGGTGCAGCAGGTGCAGTGGTGCTGCAATACTTTTCGTTCGCACCTGTGCAATTAATCTCGAACCACGCATATTGTGGGTTTTTGCCTCTGTGTTACTTGAAAACAACCTCAAACCATTATCGCTGTCTTTCTGTAAACCCAGGGCTTTAAGTGGGATAAAAAAAACTGGGGGGGTCTCTCAAAGGGGCGTGGCCGATGAAATTAAGGGCGGGGCTTAAAAACAGGTAATCTAAAAATCGGTGCTTAGTATAGTGTTGGACGGAGTAGTGTGCTGCCCGACTTGTATTTTGCTGTTTCTGTCATTGCATCCAGATATATGATACAACCAGTAACATCATACCTACAAGTCAGGACTATTGGCTTTGTTAATGGTTGTTAGTTGCATAAGATAAATAAGCAGCAACTATGGCTTGACGATATGGCTTGGATTTCCCTTCCCCTACAACGCTCACCTGGCATGACGTTATGCCGTAACTTCTCCACTTGTGAGAAGTGAGCAGTGTGAGAACGCGCACGTCGGTGTGCCTGCTGACACTGCAGTCCGGGAAAAAAAGGACCGCCTGTGCCAGGGAAGAAAACAGAGCCCGATAGAGACCCGTTTCGAGGCCTCCTTTAAACAAGCATTGGCATAGCCAATAGGTCTCGCCTTTGGGACCTTATAAGTGTTTAGTTATACAGCACAATATCCTTGGTGCAACAACATCAAGTGTTGCATGGCTAAACACTTATAAGGTCCCAAAGGCGAGACCTATTGGCTATGCCAATGCTTGTTCTAAGTATGCAGTCATGGAGACATTGAGGGCGAGTGTGTGTGTCTCCTAGTGCACACACTAGCCCTCAATGTCTCCATGACTGCATACTTTTTCTAAGTATGCAGTCATGGAGACATTGAGGGCGAGTGTGTGTGTCTCTCCTAGTGCTCAGTGGTGCAGAACTTGCTTTACTATGTATCCTGTACGTATGATATTTCCCAGCTGTTTGTACACAGTAGCCTTACTCTGCCATTTTTTTATTTTCCCCGGCTGTATGTCAGAATATTGTTATAAAAAATAACATTTGACAGAAATATGGTGTCCTGAATACTGTTTACAAAAATATTTCTCCATTTAGTGTAACATTCTATTAATAATTCCTATAGAAAGATATTTTTGTAAACTATTTAGGGCACAATATTTCGGTCAGACAATATTTTGGTTGTAATATTCTGGCATCATACCAAAATGAGGAACTTACAACTAAGGGCCCAATTCTGATCTCGTTCGGAAAGCATTCCGACCGAATCGGTTCCGGAATGCTTTACGTACTACTCAGATCGGGGGAGTCCAACCGAGTGAGTACGATGCATCGGTATGCATCCGGATACGATTCGGTCGGACTGCCATTGACTTCAATGGGAGCCTGTGTTCCGAACGCGAACACAGGCTCCCATTGAAGAAAGGGGTGGCTGAGAAAAATTGTGCACCCTATGGCGGGCACCCCATGGTGCCTGCCACTCTGTGCATGGTTGGGAAGGGGGGATCCATGGGTACCACCACGCGCCCGATTCGGAGGAGTGCACCGTGTGACGGGGGGCCTGCTACAGGCCCCCAAAGACCGATTCCGGCAGGCTTTTCGTTCCAGGCAAACCGAATCGGAAAGGCTGTCTGAATCGGTCATCGTATTCGCTCATTCGGAAACCAAGTCCATAGAGCTGTACAAATCGGCTCCGGAAAGGCTCGACCTCTCCGAATGCTTTTCGGAACCGATTCGGTCAGCGCTAACGGTTTCCAGGCTTCATACTTGGTCGTTCGTAACTGGGAACAAGTCGGTTGGAAACAAGGGCTCCGGATCGGTTTCGGCAAACCCAATTCCAATGCGGAGCCCTTCCAAAAGACATCAGAATCAACCCCCTAAATGGTCTATATTTAAACATGAAACCACCACATCCTACACAACGAGGTCTACATTGTACCTAACATTTCTCCAGAAATGCTGGGATGCAATTTGATCTTCAGCTCTTTATGAGGCATCAACACCTTGCAGGACAAATATGCATTCCAGATGATACATAGTTTATTGCACTGGTCCTAGTTTTATTAATGAATGAAGATGGTACATGGACCCTTATTTGACTTTATGTAAGTTAAATGTGTAAACTTGATATACTGAAGATGGCAATGAATTCTGATAACTTGGAATGAATGTAGGCAGAGTATACATTCTAGACCATTTTTAGGTCGAGCCTCGAGTAGCGCGCAAGCGCTGCTCTGGCGAGACTTTAAGTAAGGGGTTTGAAAAGCTGACCAGACGCTCGTGCGTCGTGGCCTTTTCGGGCGGTTACGCGCGACGCAGACATGTGTTTCCCATTATCGTGCCCAGACGCGGGCGCGATAGTTGGAAACACATGCCGGCAAAAGCCATGACGCACGAGCGTCTGGTCAGCTGAGCAGGCTGCCGCGCTCGCTCGCCCCCGCTCCTCCGTTTCGATTCCGTGCTAGCCTCGATTCCATTTTCGTGATGCCCAATTTGTCCTCGTGTACTGGGACATTCGGGAATAGCCCTCCCCCTCGTTTTTAAAGAAATATTACAGGACTGCGGGGAGTTGTGGGTCTCCTGCCCGCAGTCCCCGGCTGCAGAACTAGCGTGGCTTCGAAGCTGGCAAATGAAGCGGAACCGTTTAATGAAGCAATCTCTGCTGCCAGGAGGAATTCTTCTGAGAGACAATATCTGGGGAGGGGGTGGTGCTAGGGAGAAGCAAAGGTGAAAGGTCAGACTGGAGCAGGGCCGTGCATGTGGGGATTAATAGTGCCACATCACAACAGTCAGTGGGTGTGATAGTGTGCAGCGCCCCACCCGGGGGCTGTGATTGCTACCCAATGAGTACATCATAGGACTTTGTCGGTGCGCAGAACCAGAGACCAAAGCATGTCATAGTGTAGAAACCAGACGTTGGCGCTGTGGTTTCTGCACAGTGACGTACCTTAGGTCTGTGGTTTTCAAAACTAACAGACCCTGGTGCTGTGGTCTCAGCAGTGCCCCATCTGAGCGCTGTGGTTTCTACCCAGTGAACAGATCATAGGACGTTGGTTTCTACACAATGACATGCCCGGGGTCTGTGGTTTTTGCACACTGACAGTGCTGGCGCTGTGGTTTTGCGCAGTGACACATCTCAGAGCGGTGGTTTACGCAGACAGAGCTGACCGTAGCGCCGTGGTTTCTATGCAGTGAGCACATGTTGGGCCCGTTTCTACATACTACGCCGTTCAGGGGGTTCTGTTCTCTGCATACTGAGGAAGTCTCATTGGCACCCCAAGGAGCCTGAGGGCGGACTTTCTCCGCAGTGAAAGACCTTGCTGTGGTTTCTGCACCGAAGGCACATGTTAGGGGGGTGTCGAACTGACATTACGGGAAATCGAAAGCTAAGGGAAATAGTAAACAGCAGGGGCTGCGAGCTGCGGGAGAGTACCCCGGGGGAGCTGCGACCTTAGGACGAAATCACAAGGCGTTCCCGGAGCAGCAGCACGATGGGGGCGGCGTTGGGACTATGCTCGGCCGCCAGCTGGGTAAGAAGGGTGCTCGGTATAGCGAGGGGTGGTCTATAAAGGGTGCTGCATTGACGCAACTCTGTCTCACCCCTGCAACGATCTAGCCAGTGGTGTCCATACTCTCACTCTTGTGTATAGATACTCGCATGTGACTTCAGGTTTCCTTTGTGCGGACGGCAAGCAGAGCTGTATCATAAGTGTTTGTTTTGTTTTTGTTCCTGAAAGGGCGGGGCCTGATGACTGCATCTGAGTGTCATGAAGACACTGCAGGGCAGCCTTAACAGCTGCGGCTTGCGCGGCCTTGTGAACATCAGTTAACGACACCGTGGCCGCAGTGACAAAGCAGTTGCCACATGAGAGCCCAGTCAGCTGCCTGTTTCAGCTGAACAAGAGCCCCGCAGGCGGATCTTACCGTCTGCCGTGATTATTATTTAATTTTGTATATTCTTTGGCTCCCCCACCGGTACTATGACTCTTGCCCTGAAGTGAGCCTGCTCAGCAGTAAGTGCCATACAGTGGCACCTCGAGCTGTTGGGCTGTAACTGTTTACTCTGTTCAGTTGCCAAGGCCAAGCCCGCAATATTACCGTCGCCCTGTCCGCATTGTAATAAATCGGTCCCAGTTAGGGTTGGACTGGGGCTGAAAACAGGTCCGGGTACCAAAATAAAACTGGCCCCATTAGCGACTCAAATGGCTAAAAAGTGGCCCCCGTTTGCAAATCTGGGCACTTTTGAACTTTAAAAGACATACTGTATAAGTGTTTCGCCAGGTATAGAGGACTGCGTGGATTTCAGCTTGCTGCTGCAGTCAATGTTTGTTTTAATATGAGAGACATCAACATTAACAAGCATTTGCAATACAATCTGTCTCGCCTTTGGGACCTTATATGTATTTAGCTATGCAGCACATTAGCCTGGGTGCTGAAACATCTACTGTTCTTTAACATGGAGGGAAAGTAAGCACCAAACTGCGTGACACGCCAGGTATGGGAACATACCTGGAAATAGTTAACCAGTCTTCTCCAGCTCCAAGGGGTGAATCTCCCACCGCGGGTTGCTATTTACATTTATAAACATTACCCTCTCCAGCCCCCACCTCAACCAAACCACACGCACAAAGAGGGAAAAAAAAGTCATGCATTAAACCTGCAATTTATTGCCTTCTGGCAGCTTGTTGTTTCACTCAACGCCATTAACTGGACCTTCAAACATGCAGATTTCTGATGGAAGAGGGAAGCTGACCCACTGAGCACAATGGAAATTAACAAAATATTTGCAACTGTGGGATCCTACGCACCCAATAATATTTCAGATTAATCGCTTTTACTCTCATTACCATTTTATGTCAAATTACAATTAGACGAAAATGGCCAAAAAACCCAGAGGGAAATAATAGGAAACATTTCCGCTTCACTGAATGAACTCCCGTGACCCCCACCCACCCCACCCCTGTAATTCTGGCCCACCCCATGTTCCTCCATATTTTCTCAATCTCCGGCCCTAAAACCGGTCCTAGCCTGTACCAGCAAATTACAAAGCTTGGTCTGATCACCTCTCCCGGATCGAACTAGCATGTGCACAGCTACACTTTGTAACAATGGCAGTGCAAACACACACTTACATTTCACACATGCAAGTAAGTGGTGCTTGTAGGAATCCTCACTGCAAATGTCTTTAACATACAACCTCGCGGAAGCAATGCAAAATGTACACTTCAAATTTCGAGGATTTATTAAATCCTTACACGAAACTGCTCCTACTAAATGTTGATATTTATCTATAGCGCCTAGATTTGGAGTTGTTGGCGCGCTATAAATCCATTAATACTGCACCCATAAGCGGTTCACTAAAAGTGCGCACAAATGCAGCGAACAGTACATCATGTATGCGATGTTAGGTTTTAGCACGCAGTTACATTATAGCATTTATCTGCAGATTATCAAAAGTCCAGCGTTTAGAAGATGGAGGTGCGTTATAATACAAGCATTTGCAATGCAACAGGTCTCGCATTTACTCGAGTTTGAGCTATTGGCATTGTAAATGACGATGCCTTTTATTTTTGTTTTTAAAACATAAAAGGCATTGTCATTTACAATGCCAATAGCTTAAACTCACGTAAATGCGAGACCTATTGCATTGCAAATGCTTGTTAATTGTTAAAATAGACGGTTGGAGGTTAAAAATAAAGGAACACAAATTAAACTGCTTTGAAATTATATTAACATGATTAATTTGTGTTATGCTGGCATATGTGTTGTCTTGCTTTAAATATGCGTCTACGTTTTTAAACCGGTATTAATTATTACATCAGAATAAAAATATCTTTATTACTTTTAGAAATGATTATTAACTTTGACTCCAAATCTTCTAGCATATTGTTACTAATGTCATTCATGAATATAATTGATTCAGTTTTTGAGTTGTACCTCCCGCTTAGCGCAGTGTCCTCATGGCCCTGCTGAAACTGGACTGGTCAATTCCACCATTTCTCCAAAATGCTTTTTGCATTGCTGTATTATTTATCGACAATTCGGTTGGTTCTCCGAAATGGGTATTTTCTTGGCTGAGAGTATTGTTCCTTTTGTTATCCAAACTCTCAATTTTTACTCCTTGGCGATTTTAACATTTAACTGAGGTTTTAAATCACTCAGGTACAAAAAATGTATTACAATAAATGCACCACTATTAACCTAACCCAAAGTGTGACTGGCCCTTCCCATGTCACAGGCCCCATCTTATGTCTTACTTTCGCACCCTGTGAATATATCACATTCAATTCCTCATACACTCTTTTTTTGTGGAGGCGTTTTGGCTTTTTCCCCTTTCTGTTCTATAGACTAAGGGGCACATGCATCATTGAACATACCGGTCGCAAAGGGGCAGATTCGCAGAATCTGCCCCTTTGCGACCGGTATTTTTGCATTTGGGATGCATCAACCCAAATGCAATTTCGCAATTTAGGTAATCGCAATTTTTGCAATTACCTAAATTGCGAATGCATTTAGGGAATCGCAAATTGCAATTCCCTAAATGCAATGCATGATGCGCTTCAAAATTGCGATTTCGCAATTCGGAATCGCAAATTACCATCAATTTCAAGTTGATGGTAATTTGCGAAAACTTTGAAAAATGCACAAAAGTGCATTTTTCAAAGAGCCATGTTGCGCGCACACATGCCCTTGGGGCATGTGTGTGCGCAACATGTGATCACATGCCAATTTCAGGCGTGCATTAGGGTGGACTTTTGGCCCCCTTGCACCCTTGAAATTGCATGCGCAATGTGCGAGTACCTATTTGGTACTTGCAAATTGCGCATGCAATTCCCATTCATTCCCATGAATGGGAAGCTATTCCTTAATTGCGAATCACAATTTGCAATTAAGGAATATGTAGGAATCGCTAATATTTTAGCGAAACCTACATGCATAGGCAATTGCGATTCCATAATTGCGATTCCTTAATAATTGCAATTATGGAATCACAATTGCCTACATTGATGCATGTGCCCCTTAGTGCCTAGGTTCCAAGCCCTTCACCATCCTATAAGGGCCACAGGTCCTTGAACTCTCCCTCCCTCCCTGAAACTCTCTTTGAAACCGCAATCTGCATGTGGGTAACACTAAGCACAACGCCAAGGAGTACAACACGGAGTTATAACTGCTGCTCGATTTCTACAGTTTCCTATGACTCTTCTCTGAAAATATACAAAACTGTGATTCGAACAGATAAAGCAGATTTTTACCATCAGCCTATTCCCAACCTCCAAGATCCTTCCCCTGGAAGTTTTCCAATTGCCAAGGACCTCATCAGCCCTGAGAGTAGCTACGCTTCTTCCACATCCTCACAGTTTCTGTGTTATGTCTATTTTCTGTTGTGGAGAAAACTGAGAACATTTTATCTGCTTTTTCCCTGTGATGGCAACCAGAAGAGGAGCCAAACGTTCACGTCTTCCTAGCTGTTCACTTTTTCTCTTTTGAAAAATAGCATTATGCTTACAAACCTTGCCAATCAGAAATCGGGGTCTCCCCTCAACGCATGTCCTCACAGGCGGATACTACAAATGGCCCCTACTACTTTCTCCCAAACTCTTTCTTATGCAACCTTTTCCAGCACTACAGTGCCAAAAATCTGGAAGATAGTATTAGTAAAGCCTCTTAAATTTCACGGATCCATATGCTTTATTAAACAATTATTTTATTTATTTTCTACAGCTAGCATCTAAAACTATTTACTTCTGGTAATGCCAAACTTTCTTGCGTTCTTGAATCTAACTCACTCAACCCTTGCTGGGCAAGGTTCTGTTCAGGTCATAGCACAGAATCGGTAATCATTGTCACCCTGGATGTCTAATGCAGAACCCTGGATACTGAGAGTGGCGTATAGTGGAGTGGCATAGAATTAAGTGGCACAGAGTGGAATTGCGAAGACTGGAGTGGCGTACAGTGAAGTGGCATTGGCTGTAGTGGATAATAGTTGAATAGTGTAGAGTGGCTTGGCGTACAGTGCAGTGGCATAGGGTTGAGTGGTGCAAACTGGAGTGGTGTAGAGTGGAACAGAGTGAAGTAGAGAGGCATAGAGTGGAGTGGCGTGGAGTGAAATAGCACAGAGTGGAGTGGCATAGAGTGGAGTGGCGTAGAGTGGAATAGCATAGAGTGGAGTTGCATAGAATGGATTGGCATACAGTAGAGTGGCATAGACAGGAGTAGCGTACAGTGGAGTGGCGTATAACACAGTGGCATAGAGTGCAACATAGAATGAAGTGGCATACGCTGGAGTGGCGTAAAGTTGAGTGGTGAAGAGTGGAATAACGTACAGTGGAGTGGCACACAGTGGTGTAGAATCGAGTGGCATAGAGTAGACTAGTGTAGAATGGAGTGGCGTAGAGTGGAGTTTGGTAGAGTGGAAAGGCATAGAGTTGAGTGCCATACGGTAGAGTGGCATAAATGGGGTGGTGTAGAGTACAATAGCATTCAGTGGAGTGGTGTAGAGCGGAGTGGCCTAGAGTGGAATAGAATTGAATGGCATACAGTGGTGCTGGCATAAAGCTGAGTGGCATAGAGAGGAGAGGTGCAGAGTGGAGTGGTGTAGAGTGGAATGGCATAGAGGGGAGTGGTGTAGAGTGGAGTGGCATAGAGTGGAATACCATACAGTGGAGTTACATCGAGTGGCGTACAGTGAAACAGCATAGAATGGAGAGGCGCAGGCTGGAGTTGTATAGAGTGGAGTGGCATAGAGTTGAGTGGTGTACAATAGAATGAACTGGTGTACAGTGGGATAGTGTATAGTGGAGTGGTATAGAGTGAAATGGCATAGAGTGATGTGGTGTACAGTGGAGTGGCGTACAGTGGTATGGCGCACACTGGCGTCGAGCCGAGTGGCGTACAGTGGAATAGCGTAGAGTGGAGCCGCGTATAGTGGAGTTTTGTAGTGTTGAGGGGCATAGAGTTAAGTGGCGTACAGAAGAGTGGCATAAAGTGGAATGGCGTAGAGTACAATAGCATAGAGTGAAGTGACGTTGAGTGAAGTGGCAAAGAATGGAGTGGCGAGGAGTGGCATAGAGTGGAATGGGTAGAGTACAGTGAGATACAGTGAAGTATAGTGGAGTGGCATAGAGTGAAGTGGGGTAGAGTGGAATAGCATAGACTGGAGTGGCATAGAGTTGTGTGGCATAGACTGTAGTAGAGTGGAATAGCATTGAGTGGATTGGCAAAGAGTGGAATAGAGAAGAGCGGAAAAGAGTTGAGTGGCATAGACTAAAGTGGCGTACAATGGAGTGGTGAACTGTGGAATAGTGTAGAGTGGAGTGGCATAGAGTGGAGTGGCCTAGATAGCACTGGGATACAGTGGAGTGAGGTATAGTGGAGTGCATAGAGTGAAGTGGCGTAGAGTGGAATAGCATAGAGTGGAGTGGCGTAGAGTGGTGTGGCATTGAGTGGAGTGGCATAGAGTTATCCCCAGGTGTCAGACTGTATCCGGAAACGTTTTCGTGAGCAGTACCCTTGCGGGCCGGTAAGTACTGTCATTTGGCTATGTGTGGAGTGTTCTGAGCCGAAAGTGATGTGCCTGGTACCTTTAATGGCACCACCCCAGCATGCTGGTGTCAGTTTCTTTTTGCGACTTTCCACGCACAGAGCTTGGAGCCACAAAGAATACTGACAACTGGTGTGGAGACACTAGGGCCCTGAAAGGGGAAAAACTCTGTCCCTAGAAATCCGTTCACAGAGCGGAGAGGACGGGTGGGTCGATAAGGAATCTGTGGCCAGATAGAGTCTCTACCAGAGAAGGTGTTACCGAAGCTAAGTAACTTGTTCATCTGATACAGACTCCTAGCCACAGAATCCATACCTTATAATAGATACCCAAGCAATACCTCCCGTGGAGGTGGGTCTGCAAAAAATTTTACACCAAAAAGTCCTACATGACTGAGTGGGCAAAGTGCCTGTACTGACAGACCTGACACTGTCCAGGCAGTAGTGCTTTGTGAACGTGAGCAGAGAAGCCCACGTTGCTGTCTGGCAGATGTCCAGGACCGAGACTCCGCACGCTAAGGCAGTGGTTAGAGCCTTTGCTGTGGTGGTTTTATGCAGAGCATGACCCTTGGGGAAATGGTCCGTTTCATCACGACCTTTCTTTTCTTGACTCTGGCATACCCCACAAACAGCTGGTCATCCAGCCGGAACTCTTTCGTGCGGTCAAGGTAGAACGATAACGCTCTTTTCGGGTCCAGCCGGTGGAGTCGATCCTCTTCCTTAGAGGGATGTGGTGGAGCGAAAAAGGCAGGCAGAGTGATGGATTGGCCTACATGAAAGGGAGTGACCACCTCTGGATTGAAGGAAGCCTTAGTGCGAAGGACCAACTTGTCCGGAAATATGTTCAGGTACTGAGGCTTTGATGACAAAGCCTGGAGCTCACTAACCCTCTGGGCCAATGTTATGGCCACCAAAAAGGCTGTTTTGATGGTAAGGAGCCTGATTGGACAATTGTGTAGCAGCTTGAAGGGAGCGCACATAAGAAAAGTAAGTACTAATTTGGGTCCCACTGAGGCATGATAAAGGGTGAAGGGGGAAACGTGTTGGAGAACTCTCAAAAACCTATATACAATAGGGGATTTGAACAGTGATGGCTGATCTGGCAACCACAGAAATGCCGAGATGGCAGAAAGATAGCCTTTTAAGATGCCCAAAGCAAAGCCCTAATCGGCAAAAGAAAGAATAAACAGAAGCACCCGTGATAGGGGAGCAGAAAGGGGATCAACCTGTTCCTCCGCACACCATGCCACATACTTGCTCCAACTGCAGGCGTATACCATCTTGGTGGAGGGAGGCCTAACTGCCAAGATAACATTGTAGACTTTGGGCAGACGGTCGGAAGCTATCAACTGTCACCACTCAATCTCCAGGCATGAAGGCATAGCATTGACAGGTTCATAGGTTCGGGTTGAGTACCTTCCCCTTTTGCTGGGACAGAAAATCCTCCCGAAGGGGCAGCCTGATCGGAGGGCTGATGAAACATGCTCAACACCTCGGGATACCAAACTCTCCAAGCCCAGTCCGGAGTCACAAGGATGACTTGGGCTTGGCCGTTCCTGATATTCTTGAGAACTCTGTGCAGGAGTAGTATGGACAGAAAGGAGTACAGAGAGGCCTGAGCTCCACCCAAGACGAAAAGTGTCTCCGAGTGAGAGCCGCCTTGGCAACTCCAGCATGCAAAATCCCTGACATTGCAGTGTTCTCAGTAGCGGTGAACAGATCTAACTAAGGTTCTCCCCACTGCAGAAAGAGATCTTGCACCACCTCTGGATGGAGATGCCACCCGTGATCCGCTAGGCATCTGCAGCTGAGTTCATCCGCCCTGGCGTTTAGAAAGCCTGCTAGGTGTTGAACCACCAGGGATATGCCCTGATGTTCCAGACAGGTCCACAGGCGCAGGGCCTCTTGACAGAGGGTTCATGACCCCATTCGCCCCGCTTATTGCAGTAGTACATGGCAGTGGTGTTTTTTCCATGAACACCTGCACTAGCCTTCCCTAGATGGACGGTAGTAAGGTTTTAATGCTAGCTGGATCGCTGAGACCTGCCCCAGGTTGATGTGGAGTCTGGATTCCGCAGGAGACCAGAGGCCTCTGATCTCCACCTCTTGAAGGAAGTGACCAGAGAGTGGCACATCTTTTGATGGCGACGTGTGGTGCAAACAGGGTCAGCTCGTAGCCAGTCAGACGCGCACTGGTAAGGTACTGCGTCTTCGTTCTGTTCAAAAGTGTGTCCACAGCATGCGGTACCATGACTGTGAGATCGGTATCAAGGACGAGCCCTGCCGATTGTCGGATAGAGACGGCCACGGCCGCGACCGCTCTTAGACAGCTCGGGAGGGCTCTTGCGACGTTATCAAGAAGCGCAGAGAAATAAGCACACGGCCTCTGCTTACCTCCAAAGGCCTGTGTTAAAACAGAGAGCGCCCAGCCAGCCATCTCGTGTACGTACAACAACAACAACGGCTTCTGGTAATCAGGCGTGCCAAGCACAGGAGCAGAGCAAAGCGCGACTTTTAGTTGCTCAAAAGCTTGTTGACATTCATGCGTCCAAGGCAAGGGTTCATGCACATCTTTAGTGGTTAATTGCAACAGTGGCTTTGTTAGTAGGGAAAAGTTAGGTATCCAGTGGCGACAATACGAAGTAATGCCGATGAAAGCTCGCACATCCCGCTGGGTCTTAGGGATGGGCATTTTGACAATAGTACTAATGCGTTCAGGTGTTAGTCTCCTACCTTCCTTCGACAGTAGGTGACCTAAGTAGGTGACCTCCTGTCGACAATATTGAAATTTGGAAAGGGACACTTTATGTCCGTGGCGGGCCTAGTGTAGCAACAGTTTAACCGTCGCATCCTTGCAACCGTCATCAGTGTCATAAGCGATCAAGAGATCGTCCACATACTGCAATAATACATTACCTGTGGGAAGTATGAGGGAGTCCAATTGACTTTTTAAAGCTTGACTATAGATACTGGGGCTTTCAGTATACCCCTGAGGAGCCCGACAGAATCTGAAACTTCTGCCGGCGTGGGCGAATCCAAACAGGCACCTACTGTCTGGATGGATTGGGATGCTAAAGAATGCATTTTTCAAATTAATGACAGAAATGTATTTGGCAGAGGAAGGAATCATAGTCAGAAGGGCAGTGATGTCAAGGACAACTGGGAACTGAGGGACCACAATCTTATTAACCACACGCAAATCAATCACAAACCGGTAGACATCAGGATGTTCATCAGAGGAACCCGATGGTGCCCTCTTAAGGATGGGAAGAATATGGCTATTACACACATTCGCAGACGTCTCTTCAACAACCCCTGACTTAATCAAATCCTGTATAATCTGCAACAACGCTCGCTCCCCTGCTTGCGGTATTTTGTACTGAGGGATACGGGGAAGAGCAGCGTTGTCCTTGACTCTAATAGAGACCGTGGGTATCTGCAAGAGCCCCACGTAGATATCACCTGTAGCCCATAATGTCGATGGCACATCCTTGAACTCAGCGGGAAGGGGCTCATCCTTTGACAAACATTGCTTGGAATTCACTACATTGGGTCCTATCGTCATATAGACACCATCCGGGGAGCAAGAAATAGTCGCATGCAACTTCTTTAACAAGTCCAAACCCATCAAATTTTCTCCACAATTAGATGTCAGCAGGAAAGGCGAAGCTACGGTAAAAGGACCAATAGTCAGGGCAAGCGGATCGGAAATGGGGCTCACAACCGGTATACCTGAAAAGCCTACCAAAACATTACTTTGGCCAGACAGGGCTGCCCCGGGGATCAGTGAACGAGAAACAGAGCTATTCATGGCGCCTGTATCCACTAGGAATTTTTTAGCTGATCCCTGCAAATCAGCAGTAACATATGGCCCGCGCTGATCTACAGGTATCTGAACTGATCCCTCACCCTGTCCCTGGCTGTCCTAGCCATGAGCTAACCCAGTCATTTCGTCTAATTCGTAGTCATCATGATAGTACTGCCGCCCTGAGGGTCATCGAAATAGTTCTGATCAGAGCGACCTTGCTGTTCCTCTTTTCCCTGGCCTCCGTCATGTCCAACTGCTCTACGACCCCGTCCCCGAGAACCCCCGACCTCTGGGAGCCGCAACCTTTTGTAACAACGTCGGGCACTCACTTCGCCGATGTCTCTCCTCCTTACAATATGCACACTGGTTTGGCCCCACAGGCCCGGCATTTTTCCCAGTGCAGGGCAGCTGTCGAGCCAGACCAATGCCTCGTCCTCTACCGTTCCCTCTGGACACCTGCTGCATCAGCACCTTCGTCTTCAACTCCTTATTCTTCTTCTTCACCTTCTCCTTCTCTTCGTTCTCTCTATGCTCATAATACTGTGCCATACTCAATATCACTGATGGGGAGGAGGTAGTCCAAGTGCTCTCCGAAGTCTGCAACCGAGTAGCGATCTCGGGAAGCAGGTTCGTAACAAATCTGTTAACAAACAGTCAAACACCTCCCTCCATAGACAAGTCCTGCCCACTGAAATCCAAAAACACACCTTCAAACCTAGTAAAGAAATCTGGTACACTTTCATCTTTCTTCTGACGACATGCAGTTAACTTATCCCAATCCACTCTTCTAGGTGGAATCAGAGAGTGCATGTAAGTAATAATTCGACCTGGCAAAGCTAGTATCTCAGCCTTAGGCTTGTCACCAGGCTTTCTCTCTTTATCCCATGCCTGGATCTCATCCCAAGTGCCACCTAGCTCCACATCATGGTCCTGCATATGCACCTGGCGCCAGATATCAACTGGCACTAATAAACCGAAAAACATCTCAATATCGGCCAACGTCATAACCATTGACGATGCAGCCTCTGTTAATTCTTTATAGTATGCTGTTGGATTTTTCCTAGGGTCAGGTAACTGACTTTTAAGGGACAAAACCTCACTCCCCTTCCAAGGAGTATAAACCCACTGTTCTTGGAAACGAGCCTCTACTCGCTGTCTGACGACAGCATCCCTCTAATCTCGCAACTCCGGTATCTCAGGGTGATAGAATGGATGTACTTCCCTCAGTGGAAACTCTGTTGTCGGGCTCTTCTTGTGCAACCTGCCTCGGTATCCAATCAACATTGCGACATTACTAAAGACATCATTAGGGGCCATGTCAGTAGTATACACGCGATCCTGAATGTCATAAATAATTTGGGGCACAACACCATTAAAGCACTGTTCCCACAATCCAATCAAAGTAGCTGACATATGCTTGAGGGCATGCTGCTGTACAAATGGCTCATACTCAGTCAGTCAGTCAAACCACTTTATTCGGTTGATAAGAACCATAAAAGTATGCAACATATATCACAATTATACAACTCCATATAGTATAAACAAATTGTTAAAAAATTCAGATTCATGGTACATGGGCATCATAAAAAGGTTAAAAGACACTAGAGACAAAAATTCATATAGGGCAATATAAAATTAATAAACATCAATAATATATTAAAACATTCAAGAATTAAGATGCTATAATAATTTCCTCAAACGCACTGCTGCCACTAAAAAACTCGCAATGTTAAAAATCTTCCATGGGTCATTCAGCATTTGCAGATAAAGAAGAGCTGGTTTAACCTGTATAAAACCTTTTCCTTTCAAAATTGAAACTAAAAACCTCCGTCGGATAATGCTAAAGTGCTCACAGATCATAATAAAGTGCATAGTGTCCTGGGTTGAGAAGTTGTCACAACTACAGGGGCCTAAATCACACACCCTGCTCCAGCCTTGCGAATTTCCTAAGAGGGTGTGAATTAGGTTAAAACGAAACCTGATTAAAAGCCGGCGGTGATAGGGCTTTGTAACTATTTTCAGATAGGGTTCAATCAGAGTTGTTGTTTTTAACATAAAGTAAGCCTTTACTGTGGGTTTCTTTAGCTCCTTCTCCTCCCTCTCAATCGCCAACATGTTCAGAAATTGGGTTTTAACCCTAGTCACATCACCTTTTCTTATTTCGTGAGGGAAATTAAATAGTTCAGGGCGCCCTAGTTCACTTAAAACAGTCTTTACATAATGTAGCCATGAAATGCTACTCACATTATCCAGGGCCATACAGTCCCTGATAATCTGATGGTTTAACGTTAGCTCGGGGTTAAGCCAAGTTTTCAACCAACAGCTCACTGGGGCTAGTTTCGATAGATCTGAAACATAACTGACCCCAACCTCTTGATGTATTATAAATGTTGGGGAGGACTGTGGGACAGACAGGAGGGCACGTAAAAATTTATTTTCCACTATCTGCGCCCCTTCTCCTGACCTATATCCCCAAATATCGGAACCGTACAGGGCGATGGCCATACATTTAGACTTATAAATATTAAGCATGGCTTCGATCGGCTTAGCCCCCAGCCGATACGCAAAGCCGTGTACAGCAGCAGTTGATCTTGCCATCAGGTTCCTTTTCATCATTAGTTGGGGGCCCCATGTTCCCTTCTCATCAAATAAGACCCCTAAGTAGTTGAAAGAAGGTACCCTAGACAACTCAGCACCTTCGCAATAAAACGTTTTTACTTTTTTGTTTTTCCGACCCATGAACATTGTTTGGGATTTTGCTATGTTCACAACAAGGTCCACCGATTTCATATACGCCCCAAATGAGTCCAATAACCTCTGAAGCCCTATTGCTGTGCGGGCTATTAAGACAGCGTCGTCCGCATATAGGAGCACGGGAACACCCATGTCCCCTATACGCGGAATGTCCTGGCTGGCTTTTTCAAGGGATTTGGGCAAATTATTGATATATAATGTAAAAAGTAGGGGCGCTAAAATGCAGCCCTGTCGCACTCCCCTACTAGATTTAAAATGCCTTGTGCATTTCCCTTCTTGATTGACCCTTATATTAGCCTGGAGGTCTCTATGTAAATCAGCCAGGAGATGAACTAAGCTAGGTTCAATCCCCATATCTAGCCTAATCAGCCACAACTTAGACCTGTTAACCAGGTCAAAAGCCGAGCTGAGGTCCATAAACGCTAGGTGTAATGACCCCTTTTTGGCTATTATATATTTCCCGGCTAACAAATGTAGGTTGAGACACTGATCCAAAGTGCTCCTCCCTTTTCTAAAACCATATTGAAAATTGGTTAAAACCTCTTTCTCGTTCAGCCAGTCCATTAATTTGGTTAAAATAACTCTCCCTAAGACTTTTACTGCTGAATCAATTAGGGAGATTGGCCTATAACATCGTGGCTCATACTCTTTCAGCACAGTCCACACATCCTCCACACTGTAAATCGGACTTCGGGCCCACTGGGCAGCCTGGTTAGCTACCATCTGTTTCTCTGCATTCCCCACATCAGACCGAATCAGCATTCGCCCCAATCATTCCTTTGCAGTCGCCCAGTCCCCGTCATCCAGTCCACGCACCGGCGTTCCAATGCTCAACAATGTCGGGGAGAGGAGATGTGGAGAGGGTGCAACAGTCGAAGGGGCCGGCACCAATGTTACTAACGACTGCGTCGTGGATGTAAGTGATGGAGAGAGGGAAGAAGTTGGAGCAAGAGGCATAGCAGGGAGACCTGCAGCCACTGCAGGCGTGATAGGCGAAGCCGAAGAAGAAACAGGAGGTGCTGTAGCCGAAGCAGCCAGGTCAATAGCAGGAGAACCAGAGGCAGGGGCAAGAGAGACAGAAGGCTGGGGCTGTGGGACAGCAGGGTATAGCTCTGCGGAGCGTATGGAGGCGGGGGTCGGGTATCTAGCAGATCCTCTACAAATGTATCACCTTCTTCCCGGGCAACATAGGACTTGTCACACTGCAACCTCCGAGCCTCCTTTTCTGCTTTCATCCGTCTCTGTTTAGCTTCCTTCTGCCATACATGGAGATAATCGAACATCGACTGCCTACTCCTTTTTGCAAACAATTTATCATGCAGGAAATTCAATTTCTGTTCATCAAAAGTAAGTACCTGTTAACGGCCATTGCAACTCGGCATTGTCCCTCGTATATTTGTGCCATAATGTACTAAATATAATAGGGCCTAGGCCGTGCTTAACGTACATGTCATAGTTCGGGGTGCCTTCCGGAGGCGCAGGTTGCCTCTCCTCCAATCGAGCATCAGCAGAACAACAACGGCACCTCAAACAGCACAATTTACTAAAACATGGCATCTTAAAAAGAGAAAACAGATTCACTATTCGTACCAGACAAATGACTTACCAATATCTTTTTGAAGGTCGGTCCTCAGACCGTATAAAGCAAAGGAAAACCGAAAGTCAGTCCCCAGAATGCACCAAATTACAAATCAGAACCACCGGCACAAGAGCCAAAACTAGTCAAACCCCAGGCATTTTCAAAAGTGAACCAAATCCATTTGTTTGCCTGGCAAGATGTCCGTAGACACCCTGTATCCAAAAGTGGTCCGCAGACCTACAAAGCACAACCCAAAAGCGGTTCTCGGACCACACCAAAGATCACTCAAAACAGCGCCATATTCACAAAGAACCACAGCAAACTCACCTGGTGCACACAGGTCGAACAGATGTATTCTCCACTGCCGACTCTTTGGACCAAACGGTCAATTCCAAGGGTTTCGCCTTTCAGGACCCCAGCCGGGATGACCACTGGGCAAGGCTCCGCCCGATCAGACAGGCGGGGCAGCTGCGAGAACTAGGCTCGGTCGTGTGGGGATCCCCGATCCGCCCATCTGACCCGGCGCAGCCCCGTCCTACTCACCTGTCAGCGGGCGAGGATGAGTCACCCGATGGAGTCCCTGTTCGGGCGCCAACTGAAGGAAGTGACGCCATTAGGGCCACACGGTTCACTCGCGACCACCTCTCAGCCTTCCAAACAAATGAAGAGTCGGTCAGACTGTAGAGAATATAAACCAAACTTATTTATTAGTATTACGCTGCAGTGGAGCCCAGTCTGACCGGCCTCACGAGATGGCTGCCGAGGGACTGCCTTCCCCCAACATAAAGTCAGATATTATACTTGTCCAATTCCCCAAGAACACGCCCAGACTGGAAAATTCCGGTCCAGGCAACAGCGAACAAAGGTGGCAATCAAGGATGAGCCATAGTCCTGGTGCTGGGTACATACTATCTCGGCTCCAAGGCCGTTCGGCCTGTGCCTACCATTCTATGATGTGGGAACGGGTTTATCTAACAGCGAAGGTATGCCACAATAGAAAATGCATTAATTAGTGCAGCGAAGCTCGGCCTTGAGAAGTACAAGCTGAAGGTGCAGGAGGCAGTTTTCTGCTGAGACAAGCAATATGAGACAGAGGCCTATTTTCGATCATAAAACAATATGTCGGCGGCTAATAAAATGGCACCCTGAATGCTAACTTAATACAGAACGAAGCGTGAGCATTACGATATTGACATTACAAATCTAACACTCTCCCAGATTGCCGCCCCATCCCAAGAGTGACGCATCTGTCACCACTGTCAGTTCTGGTTAGGGAAGGGAGATGGGACTGCTACTGACCCAATCACGGTTCATTAACCACCACTGCAGATCTTTTGCAGTACCCTCCAAGATCTAGACCACATCGGAGAGATTTGCATGATGCTGCGCCCACTGGACCGTCAAGCCCCACTGCAGAGCCCGCATATGCCAGCAGTTATATGTAAGAAGCAGGATGCAGGAGGGCTTGGGGCCCAGCAGCCTCAGAGTCAGTTTCACTGAAACCCAGGATAGAGGCTGAAACATCAGTTTCATAGCCCGAATATCCTGGACTCGCCGTTCGGGAGGATAAGCCCGAAACTCAACGTGTCCAGAACAGCTCTGATGAAAGGGAGTGTCTGAGAGGGAGTCAGGTGTGACCTTGGAACGTTGATAGTGAACACTAGTGAGTGCAGAAGGTCCGCCGTAGTCTGGAGGTGGGAAACTGCCTGGGACGAGCATGCCTTCGAGAGCCAGTCGTCGAGATAGGGAAAGGCTGGCACACCTGATCTTTGCAGATGAGCTGGAACCACCACCATCACTTTGGTGAACACAAAAGGGGCAATGGTAAGGCCAAAAGAGAGCATGGCAAACTGAAAGTGCTTGTGGCCCACTGTGAATCGCAGGTAACGTCTGTGGGCAGGCAGGATGGGATGTGGAAGTATGCGTCCTTCAAGTTCAATGCTCCCATCCAGTCACCCGGATCGAGGACAGACAGAACTTCAGCGAGCGTGAGCATTCTGAATTTGATCTTTTTCAGGAAGAAATTGAGAGGGTGCAGGTCTACTATAGGACAAAGGCCTGCGTCCTTCTTGGGCACCAAAGAGTAGGGGGAATAGCAACCAAAACCTACTTCTGATGTCGGCACCCTCTCTAAGGCTCCCTTGTCCAACTTCCTGATGGAGTAATGAGAGATGGCTCTCCGTCAATCTGTCGCAAGTGGGTGGCATGGGTGGAGGGGAGGTCACAAAGGAGAGGGAATAACCCCTTAAGACAATCTAGAGAACCCAGGGGTCGAATGTTATCGACCACCAGTGCTGCAGGTAATGGCGTATCTTGCCTCCCACTGGTTGCCCATGATGGTCGGAGGGCAAACTAAAGAGGCTTGGAGGCTGTGGCTGCTGGGGTTGGGGGTTGGTGGACTGGTCAGACCCCTGGGTGCTGAAACTACTTGGCCAAGCAGGGGATCGGAAGCTTGCGTGCTGTGGTGGCTGGGTAAGTAGGGACGCGGCTTGAAACTCCTTCCATGGCCACGAATGGAGCAAAAGGCAGACTGGGGTTGGATAGGGGCCATGGAAAGGCCAAAGGACGTGGCCCTAGCCTTGCTGTCCTTGAAGCGCTCCAGCACTGAGTCTGCCTTGTGTCCGAAGAGACGGGAAACATCAAACGGCATGTCAATTAGTAAAGCTTGGATATCCACTGAAAAACGAATCATCCTCAGCCAGGCCTGGCGCCGTAAGTCCACAGAAAAAAAAAACGCTCTGCCTAGCGAATCAGACGTGTTCAGCCCAAATCCGATTTTGAACTTATCTGCGTCCCTCCCATTAGTCATTGCTTGGGAGAGTATGGCCCGGGCCTACTTCGAGACCATAAGCAGCACCTGACCAACTAAATCCCAGAGTGAGCGGGAGTAACAGCCCAAAAGGCTGGTGGAAGAAAATATTTTCTTGCCCAAGGTGTTCAGCCTTTTTGATTCCCTATCCACTGGGGTGGTTGCAATTGGCCAGGGTTTACTCTGGAGGTGGAGGCTTGGTAGGGTGTTGGGTGAGGCAATTGGGGTCCCATGGGGTAGAGCGATGGAGGCAGGCAATCATCCTGTTCACAGGAGCCCCTGTGTAGGGCTTGGACCAGGCTCGAAGAAGGACGTCTGTGAGGGCTTCATTGGAAGGGAGAAGTGGTTCTGAGGAGGTTACTACTGGTTGAAGTATCTCTGTCAAGACGTTAGTCTTGAGAGAGACAGAGGGCAAGTAGAGGTCCAAGCAATCATTGGCCTCTTCATCACCATAGCAAATGAGGCTCCCAATACCAAGCCAGTATCTGGCTTCCACCAATTCCTCACACCAGGTATCCTCATTTGGGTCTAGGACTAGTATTTATAAGGGTCCAGTGGCCCATCTCAATCTTCCCCAAATTCCAGTCCATAAGAATAGGGCTTGGACTCCGGTCTGGAGGGACTGGTTCTGACGACGCTCATCCGGCTCTGTGTCGGAGTCGGGGATGAGCATGGAGGCTGTGCCGCTAGAAGGCGCTGGCGGCATCAGGAACATCGACTGCAGCAATTTGTGGATCCATGGGGCCCGACTGGCACCAAGGGGGAACCCGCCAGCGGAAGACCAGTAGGGTCCCCTTCCGAACCCGAAGGCTCTCTATCAGGAATGGGCAGCCAACATATGAGGTGCATGGCCTCATAAAATTCATGGAGTTGGGCGGGGGTTGCTCTGGCTCCCGTAAACATTGGGAGGCACGGAGACGGCCCAGGCGCAGGCTCAACCATGGAGGAGGCCTCGAGTGTAAACGCTCCCTCGTCTCGTCGGACGACTTCGACGGACGGGGTGAAGTCGAAGACCTCTTTGACTTCTTCTTTTTGTGGGACTTACCGGAGTGGGATGACTTCAACTGCTATGAAGATCGATGGCTCTGCGACCAATCTCGGGACCTTCCTCTACACCAAGATTGAGACAGTTGCAGCGTCGTACATCAAGTGGCAAGCAGCTTGAGGGATTGCTCCCTCAAGGTCTTGAGGTACATGTCGCCACAATCTATGCAGGTCTCAGTGTCGTGGTTGCGCTCAAGACACCAGAGGCAGAGGAGGTGCGGGTTCGTCACCGACACCTGCCGGTGACAGGCGCCACAGACCTTGAAACCAGCCTTCCTAGTGGACATCCCTGCCACACCAGGAGACAATGCCTTAAAGATCTTCGAAAAAAGGGTTGAAAAAAAGGTCAGTCAAAAAGTGACTGGGGTAGCTCTTCTCAGGATCTGCGCTGACTGGCATAGAAAGAAAAGAACTGACGGCAGCACGCTGGAGTGGCGCCTGTATAGGCACAACGCATGTCACTTTATGCGTGGACGAAGCTGATGATGCCACGCGGAGCCATACTATGCCACCTAACACCACGCAGGGGTACTGCTCATGAAAAGAAATCCAGATCCAGTCTGACGCCTGGGGATAATTTTAAGGTAAGGAATCTGCAGCTAGAAGTCTCTATCCGATGAAGAGTAGCATAGAGTGGAATGACGTTAAGTACAGTGGGATATAGTGGAGTGGCGTACAGTGGAGCGACATAGAGTGAAGTGCCATAGAGTGGAATAGCATAGACTAGAGTGATGTAGAGTGGAGTGGCATAGACGGGAGTGGTGTAGAGTGGAATTGCAAAGCGTGGATTGGCGTAGAGTGGAGTAGTGTATAGTGGAGTGACATAGAGTGGAGTGGTGTAGAGTGAAGTGGCGTACAATGGAGTGGCATAGAGTGGAATACCAGACAGTGGAGTGGCATACAGTGGCAAAGCGTTGAGTGGCTTAAATTGGAATAGCGTAGAGCGGAGTGGCGTAGAGTGGAGTTGGGTAGAGTGGAGTGATATAGAGTTGAGTGGTGTAGAGTGAAGTGACATAGAGCGGAGTGGTGTAGAGTGAAATAGCATAGCGTGGAGAGGTGTACAGTGGTGTGGTGCAAAGTTGAGTGGCGTAGAGTGGAGTGCTGTAGAGCGGTGTGTTTTAGAGAGAATGGTGTAGAGTGGTATACCATAGAGTGTAGTGGTGTAGAGTGGCTTGGCATGCAGTACAGTGGTTTACAGTGGAATAGCGTAGAGTGTAGTGGTGTGCAGTGGCACAGAGTCGAGTGTCATACATTGGAATAGCGTAGAGTGGAGTGGCACGCAGTGGAGCTGCATAGGGTGAAGTGGTATACAGTAGAGCATAGAGCAGAGTGGCGTAGAGTGTAATGGCATAGAGTGGTGAGGCGTATAGTGGCACACAATAGAGTATCGTACAATGGAATAATGCAGGGTGGAGTGGCATGGAGTGCAGTGGCGTAGAGCGTTGAGTGGCTTAAATTGGAATAGAATAGAGCGGAGTGGCGTAGAGTGGAGTTTGGTAGAGTGGAGTGATATAGAGTTGAGTGGTGTAGAGTGGAGTGGAATAGAGCGGAGTGGCGTAGAGTGGAATAGCATAGCGTGGAGAGGTGTACAGTGGTGTGGTGCAAAGTTGAGTGGCGTAGAGTGGAGTGGTGTACAGTGGTGTGGTGTAGAGTGTATGGTGTAGAGTGGAATACCATAGAGTGTAGTGGTGTACAGTGGCTTGGCGTGCAGTACAGTGGTTTACAGTGGAGTGGTTTAGAGTGGAATAGCGTAGAGTGTAGTGATGTGCAGTGGCACAGAGTCGAGTGTCATACAATGGAATAGCGTAGAGTGGAGTGGCATACAGTGGAGCTGCGTAGAGTGAAGTGGTATACAGTAGAGCGTAGAGCAGAGTGGCGTAGAGTGTAATGGCATAAAGTGGTGAGGCGCATAGTGGCATACAATGGAGTATCGTACAATTGAATAATGTAGGGTGGAGTGGCATGGAGTGCAGTGGCGTAGAGCGGA
The DNA here is from genome assembly GCA_963921515.1 of Calotriton arnoldi. Taxonomy (NCBI): domain Eukaryota; kingdom Metazoa; phylum Chordata; class Amphibia; order Caudata; family Salamandridae; genus Calotriton; species Calotriton arnoldi. The sequence continues at coordinate 267,041 of CAWUFW010002084.1, read as the reverse complement.
GTGGCGTGTGGTAGTGCGGCGTACAGTAGAATAGCATAGAGTGGAGCAGAGTGGAGTGGCATAGAGTGGAGTAGCATAGAGTGTTGGGGTGCAGAGTGGATTGGCGCCAAGTGTAATTGCATAGCGTGGAGTGGCGTACATAGGGATGGTGTGGAGTGGCGATGAGTGGAGTGGCACACAGTGGAGTGGCGCAGAGTAGAATAGCACAGATTGGAGTGGCGCAGAGTCGAGTGGCATAGACTGGAGTGGAGCAGAGTGGAACAGCTTAGAGTGGATTGGGGTAAAGTGGAGTGGCGTACAGTGGAGTGGCATAGAGTTGAGTGGCGTAGAGTGGAGTGGCGTAGAGTAGGATAGCATAGAGTGGTGCACAGTGAAGTGGCACAGAGAGGAGTTGTATAGAGTGGAGTGGCGTACAGTGGAGTGGCATACAGAGGAATAGCGTACAGTGAAGTGGCATAGAACGCAGTGGGGTAGAGTGGAATAGCATAGAGTGGAGTGGCATAGAGTGGAGTGGCGTACAGTGGAATGGCGTAGAGTGAAGTGGCATACAGTGGAGTGGCGCAGAGTAGAATACCATACAGTGGAGTGGCATACACTGGAATAGTGTAGAGGCGTGGCATAGAGTGGGGTTTGGAAGAGTGAAGTGGAGTAGAGTGGAATAGTGTTGACTGGAGTGGCGCAGAATGGGGTGGTAAAGACTGGAGTGGGGTAGAGTGGAATGGCATAGAGCGGAGTGGCATACAATGGCGTAGAGTTGAGTGTCAGAGTGGAATAGTGTAGAATAGAGTGGCGTAGAATGGAGTTTAGTAGAGTGGAGTGGCATAGAGTTGAGTGGCGGCAAGTAGAGTGACATAAAGTGGAGTCGCATAGAGTACAATAGCGTAAAATGGAGTGGCATAGAGCGGAGTGGCGTAAAGTGAAATAGCATAGAATGGTGTGGAGTAAAGTTGAGCGGCGTAGAGAGGAGAGGTGTAGAGTGGAGTGGTCTGGAGTGGAATTGGGTGGAGTGGTGTACAGTGGAGTGGCATAGAGTGGAAAACCATACAGTGGAGTGGCGCATGGAGGCATAATGTCAAGTGACATAAAGTGGAATAGCGTAGAATGGAGTGGCATAGGGTGGAGCTGGATAGAGTGGATTGGCATAAAATTGAGTGGTATACAGTAGAATGAAGTGGGGTATAATAGAATAGCATAGACTATAGTGGCGTATAGTGAAGTGGCATACAGTGGAGTGGCGTATAGTGGAATACTGTACGTTGTAGTGGTGTACAGTGGCGTAGAGTCGCATAGCGAAGAGTGGAGTGGCGTAGAGTGTAGTTTTGTAGAGTCGAGTGGCATAGGTTAGAGTGGCAAGAAGGTGTAGATTGGAGAGGCGTAGAGTGAAGTGGCATACAATGGAGTGGCGTATAGTGGAATACTGTACACTGTAGTGGTGTACAGTCGAATGATGTAGAGTCACATAGCATAGAGTGTAGTGGTGTAGAGTGGAGTTCTGTAGATTCGAGTGTCATAGAGTTGAGTGGCATGCAGTAGTGTGGCATAGAGTAAAATAGGTTAGAGTGGAGCGGTGTAGAGTGAAGTGACATGCATTGGAGTGACGTATAGTGGAGTGGCATAGAGTGAAGTAGTGTAGACAGGAATAGTGTAGACTGGAGTGGCGTAGAGTGGTGTGGCATTGACTAGAGTGGAGTAGAGTGAAATAGCGTAGAGTGGATTGGCGTAGAGTGGAGTAGCGTAGAGTGGAGTGGCGTACAGTGGAATAGGGAAGAGTAGAGTGGTGTAGAGTGGAGTGCCGTGGATTGCAGAGGGATACAGTGGAGTGGCGTATAGTGGAGTGTCATAGAGTGAAGTGGCATAGAGTGGAATACCAGAGACTGGAGCAGAGTAGAGTGGAATGGCATAGACTGGAGTAGCATAGAGTGGAACTGCTTAGAGAGGATTGACGTGGAGTGGAGTAGAGTACGGTGGAGTGGCATAGAGTTGAGTGACAGAGTAGAATAGCGTAGAGTGGAGAGGTGTGGTGTGGTGTAAAGTCGAGTGGCGTGGAGTGGTGTAGAGTGGAGTGGTGTGGAGTGGAATGATGTAAAGTGGAATAGCGTAGAGTGAAGTGGCATAGATTGTAGTGGTATATACAGTAGATTAGCGTACATCACAGTGGCATATAGTGGAGTGGGGTAGAGAGGAATAGCGTGGAGTGTAGTGGCGTACAGTGGTGTCGAGTTGAGTTTTGTACAGTGGAATAGTGTAGAGTGGAGTGACGTACAGTGAAGTTGGGTAGAATGCAGTGGTGTACAGTACAGTGGCATAGAGTGGAGTGGCGCAGAGTCAAATAGCATACAGTGGCATAGAGTGGAGTGGCGCAGATTCAAATAGCATACCGTAGGGGCCAGAATACAGACTCGCTAGGTTCAGATGTTAGAGAATGTTGACCACTGACGTGCATGAGGTAAGGTGTGTGCGTGTGCAAAGATGTGTACATGCTTGCATATGTGTGTGTGTGAGTGTGTGAGGTCATATTACTTGAGAATATTAGTTTTTTGCTACTAAAAATCACCAACAAACTCTGGGCATACCCGTCCCATCCTCTGAATGAAAAAGTGCTTAGTTACATCTCCAGCTTCATAACCTCGGCGATCCATGATCATCTCTTCTCCATCCTCATCCACATGGACCTATCCAGTGCCTCTTGCACCTTTGAGAAGTAAGTCACATCTGGGTATCACTGGTGTTGTGTTCCACCAATCTTCCTGATCTAGTGTAGCCTCTTCCTGGCTACTATGTCCAACTACTTGAAAAGTACTCAATATTATACCACAATCTTCGAGATCCAAATGAGCTTCAGCCAGTCTAGGTCCCTTTCTATAAAAGGTCCCCATCCATGTTTCCTACCCTTGTGTTCCATTCCATCGTAAGCATTAGCCCCACCTAGGACTGATGACCTCTTTGATCACAAACCTGTGAATGCCCTATCACCTCTAAGATTTGCAGGAGTCCCTTTGGATCTCCTCCACTAAAAAGCTTCCCCCTTGAACTAAAAGTTGCTGCTATCATCCAAGATACCTTCAAATATTTCCGCAGGCAAAGCTTCTTTCAAGTGAACCAAACCTTGCCTTCATACCGGCTAAGACAAATATGCATACTTCCGCATTATCAGTCTCTACTATGTAGACCTTTCATTATATTTACCACTGCAATTTATTTAGTGCGAGCATGCCCCAAGGACATCAGGGCGCTGTACAATAGAACTAGACTATGTTACACTTTTTTGAGCACAGGGAGATTAAGTAACTTGCCTTGAATCACAGGGTGTTGAACCAGGGGCGCAACACTCATTGGGTTGAAAGGGCTTTAGCCCCCCACCCCCCGCCAGGGTACGTGGACTGGGCTGGGGCTGAGGATCTCGAGGCCAGTCACATCCAAAACTATTGCTCTAGTCCCCATAGGAGTTTTAGAAACTCTAGAAACCTCCATTTGTTTTTGTTCTGTGAACACCCTTGCTCACGTCTGTAAACCTAATCTTTTCAGCTCAAATTTAATGAGCAGTAAAGTGCATTGTATAATGTGACTAGGGGAGAGGTGTGAAGGCACAGCAGGGATGAATCTGCTGTTATCACATTCTTCCTCACTGACAAATAAACAATAGGGGTACCCAACAAAACCCACAAAACCAAAAGACAGACTAAGTTTACATTAAATGGTAAATTAAAATGCCGACAGAAACCTGCCAGAAAAGAAAGATGGTGCCTTCCAATAGATAACTATATATGTTGTGGCGGAGGATCTTGAAACTAAATTTCAATAGTGGTTATATTTTCTTTGCCCTGTAAGACTAAACATGAAGTGTGGTACTATTTAACCAACAACTGAACAAAAGAAAGATTACATTCTTACATCTGGTTAAAGAGAATTCTATAAATTGTTATATTTCATGCAGTGATATGCAGCTTTATGTAGGTGGGCATACATGCCAGTATTGAACACCCTGCAGATATCTATGTGTAACTGCAGCAGGTTTTGAATTCCAGCAGGGTTATCTCATCCATTTTATCAGTCTCAGAAAGATGAAAGGCAATCACAAAATTTATGTCAGAACATTTGCCATTAACAGTGCTTAAAAATCTGCATAATCTGCTTTAGCAAGTGGTCCTGGGCTCAAAATTATAAAGTCGTTAAACGAAAAAATAAAGGTTTCATGAAAGGTAAGGCTCCAACAGCTATAGAAAAAAACACCTAAAGAAATGTCTCCCAAACATCAAAACGCATCAGTTAAGGTGCTTTTATTCAAAATAATAAAATCCCAGCACTAGACAAGAATAATGCACAGTTGTGGGGAGATGTCGGGCATTCAGAATCCATTAAGGTTTTTATGTAGCTGAGTTTTTTCCCATTAAAGAGTACTGATTTATTTCAGTACACTTGCAATATATTTTTAAGTGTTGAAATCCATACCCATTGTGTCTTTTGCCACCTATTGAAAAATGTGTGTTACCTGAATGACAATTACCAAGTAAAAGTATATAACGTACAGTGCAGTTCTGTCATATCTGAATATATATCCTTTCTATGTTTGTTTAGTAAAGCGGATGTGCATGCAATATTGGGGCCGATTCACAACAATAGTAGTAAATCTACAGATAGAGATATACATCTACATTCAAGTGTAGATATACTACTTTTTGAAATTCACAAATTCCGTGTCGGAGAACTCCGCACAAGGGGGATAAAAACCCCTGTGTAAATGCATTTGTCATTTCTCCACTGGGAATACATTTTATCCCTGGGCAGCTTCCTTAACACCACCCATTGGGGGTGATCCATTTCCTCTTCCACCCTAGAACGGGATTTATGTCAGCCTTTGGCTGGAGAAAAAGTGTGACCCTTTCCAGGCAGTACAAGGAAATGTGAGAAGTTTGTGAATGCTCACAAACAAAACTAACCATGTCTTGAAATGCCCTAAATCCACCATTTAGTTTGATTTATGGGTGCAGAGATCTCCACACTCATGGCCTAGATCTCTACACCTGTAAACGGGCTTACGACTGCCAGAAACCCCAATGTGAAATCCTGACAGGCATAATTAAGGTGAATTTAGTTGTAAACTTGCATTCACAACCACATTTATCTTTTTAATAAGATCCATTGTTTTGTCTAAATAAATAGCTTTTTTGTGGGCTGTGTGATTCGTACGTTTAGCTGCCTTCTTTAAATGTGTTGTTGAGTGGATACTGTAAGAACATACATTTCCTTAAAATAACTTCGAGGACTTGCAGTGGTAATGGCTTTCTGCAGTACTGCACAATTCATGTTTTTTGGAAAATTACCAAACATAGGTTTTTCAATACACACCCACAATATGGGTATGTCTTGAATACATGTAACATGTTTCCCAAAATAGATGAGGTAATGTTACCATTAAATTTGGGCGACTATGCAATTCTTGTGCATGGAGGAGAAGTAATTGCAGGACGAGGAGTTTGCTGGTTGACGCAAACTCATTTTTTTAACAGAAACTTGATTGCATTTTTTTCATGTCAAGCAGAAGGCATTACAGGAGAATGGTTTCCATCTAGCGAATGTGGATAATCGATTGCTGTCAATAACATGAATAAAGCACCATGGGTATGACCTCTAAGTCCATTCACGACAGAGCTGATACAGTAAGAAAAAACAAAGATCAATTATTGTAAACAACCCCCCACCTGGATCCCAAACTAAATTAAAACCCTCCATGTGTCACCTGGGAGCTGTTACTCTGAACAGAAAGGGAGAAGAGTCCATGCAAGTGTAGTGCAGTACAGTTATAGATCTAACGAAAATCGGTGGTGATGGAGTCACTGCCCATATACACCCCCCAGGGCGTAATCAATGCCGGACCAATGTGTACAAGCTCATTGTGATCGGGATCTTGCACCTTAAAGCTTTCCAGTAGCATAACCCATTCCATGGAGGTAGGTGATTTGTGAAGTCACCTATATTCCTTCTGTCTGACGGCTAAACGTTCGGCTAGACCTCACTGATGAACCTACTCTCGCCAGTCTCCTAGTTTTGGGGTCAAAGGGGACTTCCAACGTCTAGTGAGAAGGTGTTTTGCCAGCAATAATGCCAGTTTCGTGAATCGCACTCCCACTTTGGAACCTCTAGGTCTCATGAGCAATCCTAGTATACGGTGTTCAATGTTATCCCATCAAGCCTGGCCCCTGACTACTCCCAGCGCTCCAGCTACTCCCGCCCAGTACTCTGATAGTTGTGGACAGGCCCACAGCATGTGGAGCAATTCCACCCCCTCCATCTGGCAACTGGGAAATATCTAGGATGCAGTGGGGTACATCAGATTGATTTTGCCAGGTGTTAAGTATGCCCTGTATAGAATGGCAAATTGAATACATTTGAATCTCGAGTTGCAAGACACATTTTTAGGGTATTCAAGGATACTCGCCCATTCTTTGTCGGTAAGTGGCCTGGTTAAATCTGCCTCCCACCTCTCCGTCAATGATGTAAGTGGCATCATGATGTGGTCCTGGAGGCCTTTATACAGCCACTGCACTAAGTGCCGACCATTACCCCTTGTGCGCAACGCCCGGAGTAGTACCTGAGTCAATGGCTCACGATCATCAGCTGCAATATGTTTATGCACATATCAAAGGATACTGGCATGAGTGAGGAAAAGGGTGTCCGGGAAGTTATGTATGTCTATGAAATCATCATGCGTCATGAGGGAGCCTTCAGCAAACAAGTCACCCACCGTGGTGATACTCTATCGTTCCCATGGTTCAAGTCTCCTTCTCGTTAAGGTGTCTGAAGCAGTAGGAAGGCCTCGCAGGGGTATATTGGGTGCGTAAGATGCCCGGATCGATATATATTTCATAGCTAGCTTCCAGTTCGTCAGCGCAATGCGCAATAATAGCATATGTGTGGGCAGCGTTGAGCGTCAGGGCACAGCAGTCAGTGCAGCTGGCCGCGCTCTAGTTGAGCCTTGGTATGGTTTATTTCAGACAGGTTGTGACCAGCAAGCCAGTACAACATACATTGCAGTTGCCCAGCTATAGAGTACGCCTTGAAGCCGGGGGCCCACATTCCTCCTCTATCCGTTGGAAGTTGTAGTTTTGCTAAGCTGACTTTACGGCGCCCCTGCTCCTATATCAGATCAATCAGAAGGGTGTTCAGTTGTCAGAAAAACCCTGCAGGTATTATGACTGGTAAATTCATAAAGTGGTGTAAGAGACACGGTAACATCACCATTTTGGAACGTGCCAGCCGTCCAGCTACGGACAGGGGTAACGTAACCCAAAAGGCTACTTGTGATTTGAATGCCGCTATCATTTTTTATTTAAATTTCTTTATTTGCATTTTCGATATAAACAGTCATAACATACACAAGATGTATTTTACAGTGTGTGTGTCACTTTTAGGCTTGTGTTCTTTGTTTTACATTGTACAGGCTTAACAGTTTTAGTAGATTGGTAATGCAAGATAGTTATGAGTGCATGATACATTTAGGTCTGGCATACAGTGTGGTGAAGTATTTCACACACTTGCAGTGCCATTGTAACGCATCAAGCATATCTGGCAGCAAATGCCGTTGTGTTTCACTGAGTCTATTTAGTCTGTGTGGGTTGGAACAATGCATTGCTAACGTATATATAAACTTAACTCAACAAACCAGCACATCCGAGTCACACATTTTCATTTCAGTTTTTGTATCATGTGGGGTACCCAATCTCCGCCACCCACGCCCCCGGCTATGAGTCAGCTGATGCAGATTGTTTGCGTATTGGTGCCTCGGGATCATTGATGCATGTGCCACCTAGTCAGTGGGTTTCCATTACCCATGTCCGGTATCCGGGGTATGGACAATTCAGAAGTCAATGTCATCTCTGGCCCCCTCTCCGTTTTGTGAAGTGCTCTCCTCTGATACGTGCCCTGTGTATTGTCACCCTTATTGTGTCCCAGTATTGAGCGATAGGGTACTTACATAGGCCAGCTACCTCCTCCCCTGTACAATGCAGTACTTTCCGATTGGGCCCACACATCTAGCGAACGTTTCCAATTGTCAGGAGTAGGGGGATGTTTATTTTTCCATCGTCTGGTGACCAACCTTTTTGCAACTACGAGTCCTAAGTCTATGAATCTGGAGGTGGCTTTATGCTTTTTAGATCTGGGGAATACTCCCAGTATGCATTCCTCCCATGTGTGCATTTGCGGGCGATCAGTGTATTCCGACAGGCCTGCTGTTACCCCCTGCCAATACAATCGCAGCGAAGGGCAGGACCACGTCATGTGGAGGAAATCTGCTCCTATTTGATTGCAGCAAGGACATGCCGAGTAGGTAAGTTGGAAGTATTTGTTTATTTTGTCAGGTGACAAATATGCCCTGTGTATAATATATGTCTGTATGATTCGGAATTTAGCATTTTGTGGGATCTGCACAGCACTGGCTAGGATTGTGTCCCACTCCTTCTCTGTCCACGGGCCTCCCCTTTCTTCATCCCATTTTGCGCGCAGGGACGTCAGGGGCTGCAACATGTGTGTTAGTAACGCTTCTGTCAGCCAGTGTATGATGTGGCCCCCATTCCCCATTACATGTAAGTATTGAATCACCAGGTGTAACTAGGGTTCAACATTCATGTCTCCCCAAGCTGCAGTTAGAGCACTAACAATTGAGTTATGTAGAATGAATGAACCTGCCGGCAGGTCAGTCTCACAGGCCAACCTGTCAAAGGGTAACAGCGCACCTTCCTTGTATACGTCGCCCAAGGTGTGTATCTCAGCAGCATGACAGGGCACTAGTGCGCCACTTGAGGTGCCCCTTTTGTTTCTCTGGGGGCCGAGAAGGGGGAGTGCAGGTGCGTATGGTGTTGTGTGCCTAGTGAGGTATAAACTACATCTGTACATGCTGTAAGGATCCTAGGGCAACTTCATAAAATACTTACATACATGCATATTAGGAGGGACAGACACAAAGATTGATAGAAAAATACAAAAAACTTTTTATTCATACCTTAATAGATATTTTTCAATTTCATAAATAAATAAAAGTTGATACAACCACATATATACCACATTCATCTATCTATTCATTCATACTAACTATCAAACATTGTGTACAGATTTATAGAACAGTGTAGACATTCAAAAATTCATAGACGAACAACATATTAGACATGATTTGATGTATATTTATGGCAAACAGAGTCTGGAGTTCTCAGACTTATTACAAATGCAAGTGTAGATAATCTCCTGTACAGTGTCTCTGTGTCGTGAAGCGACTGCTGTTCCTAGGTGGTTTCTACGCGCGTTTCGGCATAAGACATGCCTTCTTCAGGAAAAGGCCACCTCAGATACAGGTATTATCTAGTATTAAATCAAGTTGTTATTGTCTAGGCAACAAGTCCAAACTGATTTTGGTGGGTCTGTATTAAAGATGCAGACAGACTCAATGTATCTATGTACTAAAGTCGTAGTGGTGAAATTAAACCGCTCATGGCAGAAACTTCCATTGGAGGAAAGGGTGTATGTTCCTCCTATCCTCATACAAAAACTGTGGATGTAAGACCGTCAAAATGACGATATTCTGATTTCCGACAGCTCTCACAGAACAGGGCAGCGTGTTTGAAGAGAGGCGCCTCTGTCTGTGATGGAATAAAACTTCCACAAACAAAATTACTCGAGACCGATGAAAGGCCGACTACATCTGTGACACCGGTAGGCTAGGGCCAAGCAAGTAGGTGATGGGGTAGGAGGCCTTGCAGCTGGGTGGAACAGGTGATGAATCTGGGCTAGCGTCCATGCTGGTTGTGCTGTGGCTGTTTCGGTTAGATTTAGTCTGACAAGCCACTTCGTTGCCCATTGCAGCTGTGCGGCTAGATAATAGAGCTCCATGTTTGGAACAGCTAATCCCACCTTGCTTGTGGGTGCATATAGTTTTCAGAGTGCCATTCTATGTCGACCTTTATTCCAAATGAAATCACGGGTCATTTGTTCCAGCTCTCGGAACGGTTTGGCCGGTACATAGACTGGGAGATTTGCAAAGTAGTACAGCAGTCTGGGTAGTATTACCATTTTGGTCAAGGCTATTCTGCCCATCACTTTTAAGGGCAGTGTTTTCCAAAATTTAATTTGTGTTCGAATGGAGGAAATGGCTCTGGTCAAATTGCCTTCTAGTATGTCAGCTGGGTTATGGTATATGAAAATGCCCAAATATCAAAAGGAGGTGGATTGCCAACTGATGGGTATGTCTTTGATCCGGAGGTCGGGATTCTGGGTCTCAGCCCTGAAGGGATATAGGCACGACTTATTCCAGTTTACCTTCAGGCCCGACAATGCTGCAAATTACCACGACTTATTCCAGTTTACCTTCAGGCCCGACAATGCTGCAAATTACCGCAGGGTTTCTGCTATGATTTCTAGTACGTTGTACAGTTCTCTGAGATATAGTAGGAGATCGTCCGCATATAAAGAAATCACATGCATTCCATCTCCCAATGGGATGCCCCAGTGCTCTCCCCCCCTGCGCATGTGCATTACCAGTGGTTCCGTGGCTAATGAGAACAACAGAGGGGATAGGGGGCATCCTTGTCTGGTGCCCCTGTTTATGGCTACATTTTCTGTCGTGGTATTACCTATGTGAACCCAAATGAGGGGCTGCGTATAGACCAGCTTGATCAGTTTGAGAAAGGTGTCCCCGAAACCATATTGGCGCAGGACTGCAAAAAGATAGGGCCATTCGAGAGAGTTGAAGGCTTTCTCTAGATCAAGGACCATGCAGCCAGAATTAGCCAGGTGCGTGCGGCATATTCATGGATTCTAAAGAATTTTCTGATATTTAAAGAAGTGTTTCGGGTCGGCACAAATCTGTTTTGATCAGGATGTACCAGTGACTTCACTAGCGGTGCCAGCCGCGCCGCATGTGTGGAAACCACCCCCAAAAAACTAACACTATCCCCTCCCACCCCCTAAAATCTAACTCGAACCCCTCCCACCCCCTAAAAACTATCATGAACCCCCCACCCCCTAAAAACTAATACAAACCCCCACCCCCTTAAAACTAACTCCAACCCCTCCCACCCCCTAAAAACAAACACAAACCCCTCCCACCCCCTAAAATTGATCACCACCCCCCAACCCCTAACAAATAATACGCACCCCCCACCCCCAAAAACTAACACTAATCCCCCACCCCTTAAAATCTACTCCGAACCCCTGCCCCCTAAAAACTAACATACAACCCCCCTCCCCACCCCGAACCCCTCTTACCTCTCCTGTTCCTCCGACGCTGCGACGAACACTAGACCGTCTTAGCCTGAACCACGCACATGCGTGGTTCAGGCTAAGTCGTTGTTTGTGCAAGTCGTTGTTCGGCTTGCGTGACTCCGGAACTCGTTGTTCCAGAGTCGTTGTTAAGGATGTTTCCCATGTTTCCTGGACGGAAGCTATTTGAGTCTGGTGCCGTTTGAGGTAAGAATATATCAGGTATCTACGGGAAGGAGAGTGTATACCCCTGACATTCAATGTGCATATTTTAGTGACTGTCATTTTGTGGGGAGTTTTGCAAACCAGAGGGAAACATGAGGCCCAAAGCGGCCACATTTTGCACGAGGAGGAACAGAGGCGGGGCACACGACACATCACTTCCATATCTTTGCTAGTGTTTGGCTGAATTGGTGTGTTTTGGCTAACTAAACTAATATGAACAATAATATAAAATACCAGTAGGGCGAGAGTGCAACATACAGTCGTCCAAACCATCAAGCAAAAGAACATGCCACGGTTGGCTAGTGGGTCAGTCTACACTCGTGTTGTGTGTCAAGGAGGATAATAGGATTTGTGGTCCCCCTTTAGCCTAGCAGTTAGCAGTGACCGGAGTTATCCATCTGGTGGTGGAGGTGTAAGGGTGAGCCCAGCAGCAAGCGTGTGAGAGGGTTGTCCACGCTTGGTGGCCATTCCTGTGTATGCAGTGATAGTGGCTGAAGTGGGGCAATACAATTATTACAGTTAAGCGATTAATTGAGCATTACAGTCTGCATCAAATCCTAGTGTACTTGCATGAGCGTTGCTGCAGCAGCAATGTTCAGATCGTTCGAGCAGCTGTCTATTTGCTATATAATGTTATCTGCGGTTTGAGGCGTAAGCTCCGGTAGAGTTCCTGAGTCTTGCGAGTTCGGGATCTCGTCTATTGATTCTACATCGCTTGTTCGGTTTTGCAAGCTGTCTTCTGACTACGAATCGCCTAGGTGGCTTCCAATTTCAGCTGCTGCCTGTAGCGCACTGCGTTGATCCTGCCTCATTTGCTCCAGGTTGGGGCCATGACATATCAATGATGATTGTCGCTTGTGCCTTTTTCCTTTGTGTTGTCCTGGATCGGTGGTCAAATGCGATCGTACTGTTGTCTCATTGACTTGACTGGCTTCCCCTGGGTTTGTAGCGTCTATCCACACCCAGGCAGCAGTATGAGTGTCAAAAAAGTAGGACTTGTCTTTCATTACCACCCGTAGACATGCGGGAAACAGCAATGAATATTTAAGGTCTAGTTTGCGGAGTCGCTGTTTTACCTCCAGGAAGGAGTGCCTCTGCTTTTGCACTGTTGATATGTAGTATGGAAATAGCATCACTGTGCTGTTTGCAACTTGTAATTTCTGTAGCTTCCATGCCTTTTGTAGTATTGTGTCTCTGTCTTTGTAATTTAGCCCTCGAAACAGTAATGGTGTGGGTCCCGTCCCCGGCGGGGGAGGTCGGGCCGGCACTCTGTGTGCTCTTTCTACAGCGAAGTGTTGTGATAATGTTCCTACTGGGAGCAGTCCATGTTTCCAGTTTTCAATGTAGGATTGTAGCTTCTCTTCCTTCTTCACTTTCTGGAAGGCCTATGACACGTACATTGTTTCGTCTAGTGCGGTCCTCGGAGTCCTCCGCTCTGTGTTCAAGTAATTTCACCTTGCCCGAAAGTTCTTCTAAAAGTTTTTCAGCATCCTGCACCTTGGGGGAGAGCTCTGCCATGGACACCTCTAGTGTGTGGGTTCTGTCAGCAAGTTTTCGATAATCTGCGTGTAGGAGATTTAGGTCTAGCGCCACTTTATCGATCTTATTCTTAAGCGAGGCTCGTGTTTGTTCCATTGTGGTCCCCAGCTTCTCCACTGCAGCTAATACTGCATCTAATTTACTGGACATGGCTTCTGCGGATGACTCGCCTGATGTTTTATCTTTTTGGGATTGGGGTGGAGTGGTTGGCCAGCTGGACCCCGAGCGCCCGAGGGTAGTCGACCCATGTCCGACTTGTGATATCAGTTAGAGGATTAATGGAGTCCTGTGCCTCACATGCGCTACTTCTGCTCTCAATATGGTTCTAGCGTAGGTCCTGCGTATGCTGTACCAGGAGATTACGTCCTCTCGCTGGCATCAGGTGACGTTTACTTGCACGCGTTTGCTGCAGCTGTATTGTAATTGTCAGTAGCGTTCTGCCCTATTGTGCTGTGTAGCCGCTCACCGCTGTATTGCTACTAGTTATCTAGCGCCTATCTTCGCTTCTCTAGTCTGTGACTGGTTGCTGCTTAGGTGGTCTCCTACTCCGGTGCGCGTTAACAGTGCAGTGCCACTCCTGCTTGTACTGTACATGCCTCGACCTCGCCCAGTGCACCCCGGCCCCACTTCTTCGATTCCCACCGGGTACCTCTGTTCCTCTTTAATTAACAGCCTCTGTCTTCACAAGTGCTCTCCTCTGCATCTTGCCATCCGGAGGGCCCCTGAGGGGGAGGGGACCGACCACCGCAACGGCACGCTACTTTACGGCTGTATCGTGTCCGGTGTGACCCACGGACTTCTGCGGTCCGATCAGGCCCAGTCGTCCACCGGTGGATCGCGACTGCAGGTGCTGCGCGTCACCTTTTTGTTTTTTTGTGTGTGTTAGGCAATAAGTCACTCTGAGCCTGTACATGTAGCAGCGTACTGCTTGTTTACTGGACCGATTGGGTCTCAGATCTTCCCGGTCCTCCTCAGCCTCGCCGCTGTCCTTCAAACAGGCCGCTTCGCCCGGGGGTGCCTCATGGCATTTCTCCTTGTGCAGGGTTTAGTTAGGTCTCGCCTAGGCAGCGCACATGCGCTGCTCTAGGAGATGACCTTTAGAAATTGGTCAGCTCTTTTCAAGCACTCGTGCTTGTGCTGGCATCCACCTTGCGGGAGCGAGCAGCGGCGCGCGCGCTAATTGAAAACAGATGGCTCTCGCGCCGCCGCTGCTCACTCCCGCAAGGTGGATGCCAGCACAAGCACGAGTGCTTGAAAAGCTGTTTGCATTTGCCTGGTTGCCGTCGCTTTGTCATTGCTCTTCTTTGCCGTTGCTAAATTTTTTTTCTGCAATGCAGCACCCCATGCTTGGACTTCAGCAATGGTGGCCACACAACTTTTCTCTTGTTGTGCGCAGCTCGCCCAACTCTATTTTTGAAACGTATTTTGCTTTCTCCCATCGCGTCACAACGCTAATGGCGGCCGCATGTTCTTTCTAAAATGTGCGGCTCGCCCGACTTGCACCTCTCATGAAACGTATTAATTTGCCAACAAAATATATGTATTTTTTTCTTGCAGCGCCTTGCTTTTGTTCGGTGTAAGCAGGGTGGTGTGATCGATCCCTCGCCACAGCTTGAGGAGGAGTCCTTAAAACACTCTAGGAAGCCGCTCCCCGCTCTCCTCCAGGGCAGCCGACGCTGCCTCACAGCCCTGCTAGCGCCGTAGTTGCTTGGCAAGGCATCATGCATCCTGGCTGGGTCTGCCTGTTTAATTAAAAGGTAGGCAAGCCTATCCTCTTTCTCCCCCTTGTTTTGAAAGCATAGGGAACACCGCTCTTTAGTTTCAACAATGGCGTGGCGCCCGCTTTCCCACTATCAACATGGGGCACTACACGGCACCCTCTTTCATATTATCAACTCGGGCACCACGCTTTATGCTGCAGAACAGCGCCTGTTTTGATATTATCAATATGGGCGCCACAATGCGCCCACTTTCATATTATCAACACAGGCGTCGTGCTTTACCTTCAACAGTGGCGTGGTGCCCACTTTCATATGATCAGCATAATTGGAGTTGGGCTAACCACGTAACCTCTGTTGGATCAGCTGTTCTCTGAAGCAAGGCCACAGAACTCAATGCGATCTCAGCGTCTCATTATCGGGGTATGAGATGGAGCCCAGCCTAAAATGTGGCCTTCAGTGCTGCTCGATAATATTCTTTCCTTGTCGACGCTGGGGGTAATCATTTGACACATGCTCTCCCAATGCCTGTCCGTTGCTGACGCCAAGTGGCTGATGTCATGTATGATCCCTTCAGCCAGTCCTACCATTTTAACCTGTACAGCACATTATAATTTGTAGTTTTAATTTTTACTTTGACTATGGGAGGACATATGCAAATAAATGGAAAAAATGGGGGTCACTGTCCCGGAAGGAGAAAGAGAACCCATCACACAGTTCCAAATCTCTCCACAGTGGCCCCTTCAAGCATTCATAAATCCACTCACTCTCTCTGCGCTTCCTCCACTCTTGGCTTAAAACATTTCACAGGATAACAATTTTCATTCTCATCCTACAAACTAACTGACTAACTCTCTCACTGTCACTCAATAAATCACTAACTCTCTCACTCACTAACTAACTCACTGACTCTCTCATTCTCACTAAATAACGGATAACTCTCTCACTCTCACTAACTTACTAAATAACTCACACTATCTCACTAACACACTCACTGACTCTATCACTCTCACTGATTCTGTAACTCTCTCATTCTAACTCGCTAACTCTCTCATTCTAACTCGCTAACTCTCTCACTCTCAATAAATAACTAACTAACTAACTTTCTTACTCACTTTCACAAACTAACTCTCTCACTCTCACTAACTAACTGACTCTCTCTCAAACACTAACAAACTCTCTCTCACTACCTCACTGACTCTCTCACTCTCACTAACTAACTAACGACCTCTCTCACTCCATCTCACTCACTAACTAACTGGCTCACTCACTTACTTTCTCACTAACTACGTAACTAACTCTCTCACACAATCACTAACTAACTCTCTCACTCTCAATCTAAATAACTAACTAACTCTCTCACTCTCACTAACTAACTAACTCGCTCACTCTCACAAACTAACTAACTCTCACTCTCACAAACTAACTAACTCTCACTCTAACTAAGTAAATACCTATCTCACTTTCACAAACTAAAAAACTAACAAACTCTCTCACTCACAATAACTAACTAACTCTCTCACTAACTAACTCACTCTCTCACTCTCACTCACTGACTCTCACTAAATAACTAACTCAGTTAGGACAGTGCCTAGTTTTGGTGTGCAAGGCTTTTGCAGTCTGTTGGTGTAAGTAAGGATGCTTCATTTGGTTACGGCATTAAGGATCTTTTGTTTGGGCATTTACTACTTGTCTGCTGGGCCTGGGGTCACTGGGCTACAATGCTATGGAGTTCCCCATGTCAAGACTTGGCTGCCTAAAAAGGCGGGTTCTTTGGTTTGTCCTAAATAAACAGGGGCATAGTTAATGCGCTGGGGAAGGTTGGGCCCATCACTGAGAAGTCAGTCGCCTCTTTACTTTTAGTGAGTTCTAAAAAATGTATATATGTGTGGTATATACATCGCGCATGATGAGCCAATGCTGATATCCAAGGGAAAATACAGCCATTAATAAGTCACTGGCTACTGGCTCCCATGAGGGAGACTTCCTCCTTCACTGAAAAGAGCAGCCCTGCAATCCGTCCCACGATCCCACCACCAGAGATGTTAAATATTTCCACACAAATGCACACGCACTAGTGCCATATGTGTTCATTAGATTGACACACGCTCTCTTTTGAGGCTGTGCATGATATGTTCTCCAGGGCAGCGCAATACTGTGCTGCATGTATGGACTCAGCTGAAAACCAGCTAGGGCTTAGAATGCTACCTTCTGTAGGGATATTACAGCCTGGATTATTCTGAGAACCTATATCTACTTACACTACAATTGCTATTTAACAATCCTTCAAACATCTTTGCCCCTCACTAGCACCAACAGGGCAATTAATGTCTGTGGTTGTTCACAGTTTTACAAAACTGCTTAGATTTTAAAGTTGACCCATGCATAATAATGTACTTCTTCCAGTTCTGTTATTTGTAACCAACAAAAGTAGTCCTGGTCTATTCAGTTTTCTTCTTATAAGATTGGCCCTACTGGTCCCAGTGTACTATGTGTTAGAGTATATAAACATGTGAGTGGGGATAATGTGCTGCATAGCTAAACACTTATAAGGTCCCAAAGGCGAGACCTATTGGCTATGCCAATGCTTGTTGTCAGTGGTTTCCCTCCACCGCATCCTCTGGATCGCTGCTCACCTTTGCGGTCTGTCTATCGACTGGCACTGGAAGGGTACGCGGAGGGGACACCAACACTTTCACCGTGCGGCAGTTGATCCAGGCCTGCCTTTTCTCGGCCCCGCCCTCCTCCTCCGGAGCCCGTCCTGAGGCAACGTGGACGATTACTCCCGTTTCTTGCAGGGTTGAGACTCCGTCAAGGATTTCTCCTCGATCCCGAAAACATCACGCCACTGCGGGGCTATTTCTGCAGCTCCAGGTATGCTCTATGGAGGATACATTTACGGATGACGGGGGATGAATGGCGGAGCTCTAGCAGCTAGCGTCCGCCACCTTCGTCTGCGTAGCCACGCCCCGTCTTGAGTCCCACTATCGTGTGTGTAAGATTACCTTTCATCAAGTCAGGGCCAGCTCTATATATCTGGACAATGAGGTACTGAAAGGTGCAAGGGGCCACTGGGATCGTGTAATACCCAAAGTACAGGGCAGGCTCTGCATATGTGCCAGCGAAGGAGTACGCACAAGATTTGTCTGCATTGATGCAGAGGCCAGAAAGAGTCCCAAAAGTAGATAACAAGTGGGCCATCTATGCCTGTGCCGCTGTGCCGCTGTGATATCTTTAAAATGAAAAATCTTGCGATCCGCATAGAACGATATTGTATGGACTGTATTGCCCACTGGAATCCCCTCATGACCTGCCTCCTGTCTAATTCTTTGTATTATTGGTTCAATTGCAAGTATAAAAAGAAGAAGAGAGCTGGGGCAACCCTGCCTGGTACCTCACCATGGATGTATGATGATACCACGCATGCATTACATCGCATGCCATCAGATCGTGGTTTTTACAACGCAAGTCGTTACAACGACTTGCGTTGGAGGGCGCTGGACTTAGGAGTAGTTTAATTTACTATTCCAACTCCAGCCTACGTACAGTAGGGAAGGTGTTGGATAGTAATTTAAACTACTCCTTGTCCTATAGCGCCCTCCAGTGCAAGTCGTTGTAACGACTTTCGTTGTAAAAACCGCAATCTAATGGCATGCGATGTAATGCATGCGTTCTAAAAGTTGTTTCCCCCTCACCATACCTGGTATGATTGGGATATGTGTGAACCTGTTCAAGCCCGAGCCATGGGAGCAGTATAGAGCAGTTTAACCCATCGAATGTAGGTCTGAGGTATCCCGAATCGAGTCAAGGCTGCTAACATGAAATGCCAATCCGGATGTCCAGCGAGAGACAACCCACATGAGGATAAAGGACCTAGCTTGCAACCATTATCTGGAACAACCGCTAGATATATATTTTGTTTATTATTTATTTATTAGGAGTTTTATAGAGCGCACGGTTGCACCAATCGGAGAGTCCCTGTGTGAGGCTTCCGAGGACCCAAGGGTCCACCACGCACTGCAATGCTCACTAGATTTGTCTAAAGAACAATGTTTTTTTTTATTCCGGAAGATAGCTTCTAAGAGTTTCAATCTTAGCTCAAGAGGGAGGGAATTCTAGAGTTTGGCGGTCAGATACCTGAAGGAGCGGCCACTCAGGCGTGCTCTATTTACCTTAGGGACCACAATCAATGCGGTCCCTGAGAATCTAAGACATTTGTTGGGAAAGTATTGTTTGATCAGCGGAAGAGATAGCATGGACCTTTCTGGTTCAAGATTTTATGACAAAAGCAAAGAACTTTGAAAGAGACTCTTTCCTTGATGGGTAGCAAGTAGAGCTTGGACAGAGCTGAACCAGTCGGAGAATATCTGGGGTGTTCAAAAGCATCTGTGCAGCAGCGTGTTGAACCCTCTGAAGCATGTAACGAGGTGTTTCGGCAAGGCACAAATCAGCACTGATCTATGTGTATCAGTCGGGAGAGCAACGGAAGCAGCCTGCGGACCAGAATCTTATTATCTTATACTCAGTGTTCAGTATTGATAGTGGGCAGTATGAGGACAACTCTTGTTGTGGGGGCTTCCCGGGTTTCAGTAAGGATGTGACTAGGGCTTCTCTGGTGGAAGAGGGAAGAAGGCCTGTGTCAAGGGATGTATTATATAAGTTTTCTAACTGCTGAATCAATTGAACAGAGTATGTGGAGCAAAATTCCACCGGGGGTCCATAGGATCCTGGTGTTCAAGTTGATTCGTGCAGCTCGTCAGTGAAACAAATTGGTATGTCCAGAAGACAGCAGCAGGCATCATCGTGTGAGGGCGTCAGCTCGTGTGGGGAGCAAGGAGGCATGTGCGACGGGGTAGTGCATGGCAGCAGTTCATTGTACCCCCGGGCGCGCACAGCTCCGGGTAATGAGTGCTGCAAGGTTCTCCCCTATACGTTATTTGCGGTTTTTGGAGTAACCGCTGAAAACAGAGTCACACTCCCAGCTGTATCCGAGTCCACGACACTGTTCTGGGATGAGCTGGAGCTGAAAGGCAGACGTGGGGTCCAGAGGGTGGTCGCCAACCAGATAGTCGCCAATTGACCATCCAGCACTTGTTGTGGGGAAGGAGTTTCTGGGCTGCCGCAGGCATTCTGAACAGCCGAGCCTCTCCGCTGACTCTTCGTCAAATGCTTCGCCTTTGGACGTGCCCTGTCTGTCTGTCTGTTCCCACCTCTGGGAATCAGGGAAGTGTTGGTCCAACCACTCCAGGACCTGCTCTGGGGTGTCAAAGAAGTGAGCCTGTTGGTTGTGCAGCACTTTAAGTGTGGCTGGGAAAGGAGGGCATATGTGAGGCCTTCGACTTGAAGTTGCCTCTTGACTTCCTGAAAGGCAGCTCATTTCTGTTGTACAGCGATGGTGTCCACCAGGATAGGTGCTCGGTCCCTGGCTGCCTGCAACAGGACATAGCGATCCCTAATATTAAGGATCCTGGCCACAACGGGTCTCAAAGGAACACCAGGTATTGGTTTCCTGGTAGGGACCCTATGGGCCCTCTCAACCGCAAACATGTCTGAGAGATCAGTGGGAGCCACCGCCGTTCGGAGCCATTCATGGACAAACTGGGTGGTGCGTGCTCCCTCCGGGAATACGATAATACGAACATTGTGGCGGTGGGCTCTCCCCTCCCTATCCTCCAACCGGTCCTGTAGAAGATTCACCCAACGTTGCAGCTGGGTAAGTTGCGCAGGAAGTTCCCTTTGACCTGGGGACAATGTCGAGAGTGATAGTTCATTTGCCTTGACCCTATTGGACACATTGCAATGGTCGTCTTTCAACAGTCTCTCATCACTGGTGTTAACCCCCAGTCGCTGCTCTATTACCAGGGGCGATTCTCACATTTCCTGCAGGATCAGGTCTAGTTTGTCCATTGGAGATGTCGCCCCCAATGAAGTCATGTTGATGTCTGGTGTCTTGGCTGGGGAGCCATTCGATGGAGGCGAGCAGAAGCGAGCAGGAGGAGCCAGCTTATCCGTTTTAGTCCTAGTGCGCCCCATGGCCCTCGTCAACCAATGAAAGCAGTCGGGAAGGAGCAAGTGAGAGAGCCCCCGGTGCTAGTAGTGCAGGGCCTCCTGGTCATATATGGGGGGAACCTCGCACAATCTCAGCGGTGATCTCCTTCTCAATATGAGTAGAGGTATCACGCATAAGAGGGTGCCACTTTTGGAGGAGCCCAAAGCATAAAGGCAGGGAGTCACTGTGTTTCCAGGGTGCCGGTACAACTCCGGCACCACCCCAGACACAACAAGCAAGTTCCACTCTCCGCCGTCCAGCTCTCCAGGCAGTGAGACAGGGGACCCCCTCAGATCACCTTTAGCCCACTGTCAACCAGGCCCCGCACTTATTCTCAGTACTGGATAGCGCACACAATGGCCAAAGATCCCACAGCAGCACCAGGAGTCCCCCGAGGTGGGAGCTCAGCCAGCAGTGACAGCGATGCAGCCAGGGGGGTTATTCAGGGGCCCGCCCCCAGTTCCTGAGCCCCAGCTCCACACGAGGTTCCAGCCAAAGAGTCAGAAGCTGGGCCCTAGCCTCATGGCTAATAGTCCTCGGCTGTAACCACTCAGTCCGTGCCCACTCCCTGGGCCTCCAGTCTCGGTGATCTGCAGCCTTTTCCGATCACTCCCCACCCGGTGCACTCACAGAGTATGAGGAAGGGTTAATCTGAAATAAAGGGGGGAGGAAGAGGCGATAGTCAATGGAGGAATACCAATTCAGAGGAAGGGCTGCTTACTCCTCACACGGATCACCCCCAGGGTCTCCTCTCAACTCTCAGGCTGCTGTGCTTTCCTCCTTCTAGGGTAGGTGGTAGAGAGAGGCGCTCCACACTGCCCACCCAGGCAGTGAGCCTCGTCAGTGCGGGATGTCGGGCGTAACCACCTCCGGTCGCACCAGCCGGGCCCGGCCGCTGGGGCCTGGGGGCTTGCTTTGTGTATTTCCCCCTGTGGCCGCCCTCCAGTCATCGATCTCGGCACGCTATCTTGCCAGCGCTTCCCACTGCGAAAGCGGGGACAAGCAGCATTCGTGGGGCGCAGGCCACCGGTCGCTTATTCCCCCTCACTGTCCTGGCCGGCCACAGCCAGCAGCGGTGGTGCTGGCGACTCCAAAGCTCTCCGAGGGCCACAGTCAATGTGCTCACTCAAGGTCAGCCGCCTCCCACCATTTTGTTAGCACTGTGTTGCTGCCAGCCAGCCAGCCAGCCCTGGGAGCTGCAGCTTCACTCCTGGTCTACCCACAGGGATGCCGCTACAAGGTAACACATCCCCTGGTGCTGTTTCTCAGAGTTAGGTTGGCAATGGTGCAGTCAGGGTGAGATTATAGCCGGATTATGGGGCCCGGGCACGGGAGCTCTCCGGCTACACGTCCACCAAGCTCAAGTGTTGGCCACACCCCCATCGGCTGCCGCAAACTCATAACTGTGATTATCCTTGCTGTTCCTCAATCTTTTTAACCTGCAGAGGTTCAGTGCTGTTTTGATGACTTCTTCTTTTCGGGCACACAAAGAAAGAATGGGTCTAGCTTTTGCTACCTCTAGACCAGGGGTCTACAACAGGTTGATCGCAGGTTACCAGTAACTTGCAGGCTATTCTGGAGTAGCTTGCTTGTCAGGCGAGTTCAGGAGTATGCAGCAGCCCTTCTTCTAATGATGCACCTTAAAACGCTTGCACCCGGTTATGTGAGGCTTTCAAAAGGTACAGTGCAGGAGCAACCTGCAGCGCACCCTCTTGTTAAATAAACAATGCCTCGCCGCTGCCTGGTAAGAAGCATGACTACCAATAAATGGCTCCATGAACATTCTTTGATATGTTTTTCTAATATTTCTTTGGCTACTTTATTTCATTATTTCTTCATTTTTGCCTTTTTCTCTTCCCCCCCTCTCTGTCTCTTTCTTTATTTTATGTTTCTGTTTTCATTCTCATTGTTTTCCTTTGTTTGCTGCAGAGGAAGGCCCAGGCATATCTCCTGACAATGCTACTCTGCTGGCTGCGATCACTCAATCCAGGGACATGCTGGAGGCCAGAATAGGGGCAGTGGGTTTTAATGCGACACTGCTGCGCCAGGACCTTCGCAATGCTGTGGAGCACCTTACTGAAGCAGAAACTAGGGTTTCTGGAGTGAAAGGTGTAGTCTCCACTCTCCAAGTCAAAGTAGACACCTTAGAGAAGCTCACCAGAGGCCTGCCCATGCACATGGGGGATGCATAGAAACGGGCCCACAGGAATAATCTCCACATTGTGGGCTTTACAAGGGCTACGAAGACACAGATGTGGGCACATTCTTGGCCCAATGGCTCAAGACGTGGATCCCGCGGATGCTCTGTCCCCCTGCTTCATAATAGAGCGTGCTCACAGAACCCTGGCTACAAAGCCTCCCCCAGGCGCCAGGCCGCGGCCAGTCATTGCCAGGATTTTAAACTTTCAAGACACTATTCTCAAGCTGGCCAGATCTCAGGACTCACTCACCTATGACTCTCATTATATTATGATCTTTCCGGATTACACCAAATTTGTCCAACAGCAGCACCAGTCTTTCACGGCAGCAACAGCCCGTCTTCGTGACCTTAACTTCTTATACATGCTTTTGTTCCCAGCCCGTTTGCGAGTCATCTATAAAGATCATACCCTGTTCTTCGACATGCCTGAAGAGGTGTTCAATTGGACTGATGAAGTGAGACAGCTGAAACCCCACCAACCCCCACGTCTGGACTTGGACTCCTCATCTGGAGACCTGCGGCAAACACAGACCAAACTAAAGGACCAGCGAAGACACAGATCGAGGTCATCATGGTGCTCTAGACCATGCACTGAAGACCGGACGAATGGCCCCAGAGAATGAACACTCGGATTCCTGACCTACAGCGCCTAATTGATCGGGCGGAGAAGTGAGACATACCATAGCCAAGTTCAAAATATTCAGTGTGATGGATTTTCTTTTCATGGGCTGCCCCCCTGGAGAGGTGCACCCCGAACCTCCCAGGAAAACTATGCTGACGTAGTGTTTGGGGATCCATTGGACGGATCTCGTACCCGCTCCCCGTAGGGTGAGATGTTTCAATGAGGTTTGAGGTATTGGGGTGATATGTTATGTTATCAGTATTTGTAGAGCGCATGGCTGCCCCCGCATTGGGGCGTCCCAGCGCTAAGCCTGAATAGAGGAGGGCAGAGAGGGAGTAGACTAGAGATTGGAAAAAAGTCATGTCTTGATCAGCTTCCTGAACGCCCAGTGGTCCTGCATGCCGCGGGCTGCAGGAGGGATGGTATTCCAGAGGGCGGGGGCCAGCGCCCTGAATGAGCGCCCCCCGGCTCTGGACCTGCGCACCCGCGGGACATAGGCCAGGTGTAGGTCCGATGAGCGCAGGGCCCGAGCCGGGGTGTACACCGAGCAAAAATCGATTAAAATTTGCGGACCCAGGCCATGCAGGATCTTATGTGTGGGGGTGGAGGGTGTGTATAGTTCTAGGTTGTTTCTTGATTTTGTTGCGTAGTCTGCTTTCCAACAGTGCGGCGGCCCTGTGTATCAATAGTATACACCTTATCTTTCCTGTACCTAGAGGACAGCATTAAACACTGAGGTTTCATTGGGGAGGCTTCATATAGTGACCTGGAATGTCTGGGGAGTTTTAGATAAAGTGAAATGGGGCACTCGTGGAGGGCTCATCACCCAACGGATTTGGGATATACATTTTTTGCTTCCGTCCATGGCTCATTTTCCAGGCTCGATTATATTTTTATTCCTATGGGTCATGCTCATAGAGTATCTGAGTCAGCGATTATGCCTAGGGGACTCTCCGACTATTCCCCGGTGGAGATGAGGCTCCTGGTGGGCCCGCATAGGCCTCTGTTTCGGGGGAGGTAGTCTCCGTGGCACATGCAGAACCAGTCCCACAGAACCAACATCCACAAGACTTTGAATGACTACTTTTCGCACAATGAGGCAACAGCCTCCTCTACAATTGTTCTATGGGTGGCAATAAAATCCACTATTCGCGGGGTCAACATTAGCTTTTGCGCAGCAGAGCGGAAATGACACAGGCAACAATTACTGCAAATAGAGGCCCGTAAACTGGAATTGGAGGGGCTTGGGCGAGAGGGGGAAGATGGATGGACGCGCAGACAATTGGGTCTCATGCAACAACAAGACCAAGGGGAACTCTTAGAGGAGGCAAAGTGCACGTGGCTGGCCTCACAGAGTAGGATTTTTCAGTGGGGAGATAAGTCAGGAAAGCTACTACATAGACTGTGCCAACATGCTCTGACACCTGTCCAGATACCCACAATGTGGGACCCAGGTGGCATGATGCTTACAGGTCCGGAAGAGGTGGCACATAGTTTTGCTGATTTCTAGCAAGCCCTATATGCCCAAAGAGAGGTCCTATCCACCCAGCAGATCGAAGAATTTCTAGACGATCTACCTCCGAAGGCTTTATCAGCTGAGGCTAGGGAATCACTCGAGGCCCCTCTCATGGTAGAGAAATTGGCTGTGGCTCTATTGGAGCTGAGACCCGGAAAAGACCTGGGTCCTAACGGGCTTCCAGGTGAGTCCTTTAAGGCTTTTATACCTCTTCTAGGTCCCCATTATCTTGCTACTATTCAGGCTGCTATGGCAGATACATGCATGCCCCCAGACTGGAGCCTTGTGGAAATAGTTGTGTTCTTGAAGCTGGGTCAACCCCCGGAACATCATGCATCTTACGTCTGACATCCCTATTAAATATTGAAGTCAAGTTGCTGGCGAAAGCCTTAGCTAATAGATTGATGCCACATATGTCCGATCTGATACACCCAGACCAGGTGGGCTTTATGCCTCGACGGGCGTCGCGACACAATATTCGCAGGGCTCATAATGAAATTGCGGCCATGGATCGCTTGGGCCGCCCTGCAGCTATGCTAGTGGCAGATACAGATAAAACATTTGACTCGGTCAGCTAGACTTACCTGTTTTTACTCTTGAAATGTCTCAATATAGGCCCTCGCTTCTTAGCGTACATTTGATTACTGTACACGGACCTGACTGCGTCCGTGCGAGTAGGGGGATCTGTCTCTGTCTCATTTTACATCGGTCGAGGTACCAGGCATGGCTGCCCCCTCTTATTTGCCCTCGCCATAGAGCCATTGGTGGCATGGGTTCGAATTGATGCTCTGATACAAGGTTTGAGTGGACGCCGTAGATCTCAGGCCGTATAGCATTATATGCTGATGATGTCCTATTTTTCCTCACGGACCCCCACAAGTCAGGTCCCGGATCCTTCAAGTCATGCGAGTATTTGGGGAAACCTCAGGACTATATATGAACGTTAGAAAGTCCATAATCTGGTCATTGAGGAGCAATGGTTGATGGGTGGTGGACCTTACCGCGGCGGTAGACTGCCTGAAATATCTGGGGTCTTTTTGTCGGACAATTGGTCTGTCTCTTGGGAACGCAACCTAGGTCATTTGATGAATCGCATGAGGGCTGAGGTTCATTCATGGTCGGGCCTGCCATTGTCCCTCTATGGGCGAACCGCCATATTTAGGATAGCGTCCCTGCCTCGTATACTATATAAGTTACAGTGCCACCCCTATCCGATCCTGGCGGCATGGTTTTGACAGATCAATGCAATGCTGGGATCGTTTTTAGGGGGGGGGAGCTTCACGAGTGGCCCTGCGAACATGCTTTCAGTCTACATACTGTGGAGGCATTGAAGCTGGAGACGTTCAATCCTACCATGTGGGCGCGCAGTTGCAGGTGCTGAATGAATGGTGGTATGGCTCCAGGGAAGACCCGGCATACAGGGTGGAGCGATGGGTGTTGGGAGACCCCTCCGTGCACTCATACTTATATAGCAGATTGGACTTACAAGATATCCCCCTGGCGACAAGAGTAGCGATCTTGGTGTGGCGCCAATCTCTCCGTAGGATGGGGTGGTGGGGCCGCCTTACACGAGAGACCCCGCTGTGGCAAAACAGACTCTTCCCTCAAGTAGCAGATCTTCTGGGCTTCGGTAGCTGGGATCGGATTGGGATATCCTCGTTGGGGAAGTCTTGCGTGGACATACCCTAAAGTCGTTCCAGGAACTCCAGGGGGAATTCTCTAAGCCCCACAGCCAATTCTATAAGCATCTACAATTACGGCACGCCTTAACTCATTATATACACAATATCACAGCCCTCCCCAAATTTAGCCCACTGGAGGGTAAGCTCTTGATGTGCGATCTTGGGGATCATAAAACATGAAGATTTACCAGTCCTTAATCACGAATAGTACGACCACCCTGGAAGCCTTAAGTGCGGCCTGGCAAACTGATTTGGGCCCCATTGATGACGACGATTGGACCGAGGCGTTGGAATCCCAGAGGGGGGCGGCAATCTCATTGTGCCTGCGATTGATAGAATTTAAATACCTACACAGGACATACTACACTAGAAATAGGCTTTGGAGAATGGGATTGATCGCCTCCCCTGCTTGCTTGCGGTGTGGAAGTGACAAGGGAACTTTCCTACACACAGTCCGGACCTGTAGTGCTCTGGATAGATTCTGGAGGAAGGTGGTGACATGCTTTGCTGAGGTGCTGGCGTGGGATCTTCCCAGGTCCCCAAAGCTACTCTTATTACACAGCACTGTTAGGATAGGGGGCAATAGATATAAATGTCACCTGCTATTTTCAGGTCTTACACTCGCTAAACGCGATGTAGCCAGGCAATGGAAGAGAGAGAGAGCCCACCCCTATTGGGTGTTTGGAAGAAGGTAATGGATTTCTGTATGGGTTTAGAGGTACCGATCTTTCGAGCAAGAGGTTGCCCACAGAAACATTCCAAAATATGGCAGAGGTGGGCAGATTATCGAGGCTTGAGCCCTGAGCCTCACTCTATGATAGATCGACATATCAATGTCGAAATTCAGTCGTCTGGGCAAGATTCACGCAATACTTCAAAATCCAAAGTTCGAACACATGACAGGTAGCCGAGTGAAGGAGATGTGGAAACGCAGACAGGTTATTTTGCATTATGTTGAGTTGCTATTTTGTATTTTTCTTTTCTTTCAACTGTGCCTACGTATGTGGTTCACGACCTAGACATGAAGCTATATTCATGTACGGTTGTTTTTGCTGTATCCTTTCCTGGTCCACTGGGGCCATATTGTGGCAAAAGTTAATAAAATATGTTATGGAAATAAAATGTAATGTCTATGTTAAAAAAAGTTTGTGTTTTCATTGTGAGTGGCCCTGGGAGTGCCTGGGCATTTTACTCAAGGGCATATAAAACCCTTGCCTATAAAACCTATACTGTGCAGGACATCAGAAATTCTTAATCGCAAGTCATTAAGTCT
This sequence comes from Calotriton arnoldi, assembly GCA_963921515.1. Lineage (NCBI taxonomy): Eukaryota > Metazoa > Chordata > Amphibia > Caudata > Salamandridae > Calotriton > Calotriton arnoldi. The sequence continues at coordinate 238,970 of CAWUFW010002084.1, read as the reverse complement.
TGGCCTGTTTCTGGGCAACAACCAATAGACTTCACCACAATTAGCCCGATGAGTGGTATCTTTTGGGTCCTAGCTTACATAATCAGAGCAGTGTCATCCAATGTATTGCATGAGAAAGACCACAAACGCCAGAGAAACACTCACCACTTTGAGGTGGCTCACAAGTAAGAACAAAGCGATATAACTGTTTTTGGGGATCTCACAGGTAAACTTTCCGGATACAGCTCTTGCGACAAGTAGAAAACTGGATTAATAGTGCACTAGACTGTATTGGCCCGCTAACTCCCTGTTCAGCCACTCGAACCAAACCATCTGCAAAGTGGTTTAATAATGAGCTCTTCCTGCTAAAAAAGAACTGCAAGCGCTTAGAGCGCCAATGGCACACGGAATATGGTGGCATAGCAAAGTCCAATTATGATAAAGCACAGAAGTCCTACTACAAGCAGATAAGGCTTGTACGTAGGCAAATTTATGCTCATTAGAATGAGCAAGCTCTAAACTCATCTCGTGAATTGTTTCAGATAGTGAAATCTCTGTCCTCTCTGGAACGCTTCTCCCCTGTCATGGTGCCTTCTGTGGAGAAATGCAATGAAATTGCTCACTTTTTTTCAAAGTTGCTAAGATATACAAGACCATCCCCATAGAAGCCAGAGAGACCCTCTGGCCCACATTCTGGCCTGAGCCACCCAGCTCCACCTGCGGCTTGCTCAGTATCAACACCCTGACCATATCAGAACTGCGCATGTTGGCCCTTAAAGTAAAATCTAACTCCTCACTTGATCCAGCCCCTCCTGCAATACTAGAGCGAGGATTGGAAGCCATTTTACAGTCTGTGCGATTTACTAAACCAGTCCTTCAAAATAGCCCAACTTCCTCGGAAAGGGAAACATGCAATAGTAATTCCCCTGCTGAAGAAGCCTAATCTGGATGCACGTAAACCGGAACATTTTAGGCCCATCTCCTTAATCCCGTTCTTTTCTAAAGTAGCGGAAAAACACGTCAACCAACAGCTGACGTATTATATTGAGGCAAATGATTTGCTACATGAGACACAATCAGGGTTTCGCCCCTAGTATAGCACCAAATCCGCATTGTTGCTCGCCTCGGAATCTCTGAGACTGACTGCGGATGAAGGTAAAACTGCAGCATTGATTATGCTGTATTTAAGTGCGGCCTTTGACACCATGTCCCACTGCCTTTTAATTAAACAGTTGTGGTCATATGGTGTTGCAGGCCTTGACTTAAGGTGGCTAATCGGTTTTCTTAAGAATCGCACTTATCAGGTGATCCAACAGTCATGCTCCTCGGAAGTTGTCACAATAGGGGTCCTCAAAGCTCTACGTTGAGCCCAACACTTTTTAACTTGATTATGCTTCCCTTCACTGATGTGGTTGAGCATCATGGTGTAAAAATAGTGTCATACGCCAATGACATTCAACTTATCATCACCATGACACAGAACGATGGACCGAACCTGCCTGGTTAGCCTAGCAGAATGGGTGGACCAGCAGTGCCTCAAAGTAAACATAGTTAAAACTGAGGTTCTCATTGTGGGGAAACAGCCATCCATCTGATCCACAGCATGGTGGCTGGATGTTTTGGGTCCAGAACCAACTCCAAAACCAAAAATCTTGGAATTTGGTTTCACAGCAATCGCACCTTTGACAACTGGATATCCAAACGTGCAGGTGAATGTTTTGGCATTCTGAAAATACTACGCAAGATCATAGGTCTACTTCCAGAAGCGGCCAGGAAGATTGTAATTCAAGCACTCCTGGTTTCTTGACTAGATTATTGTAACACACTCTACCTAGGTGCCACCCAAGGCAGACTGAAGATGCTCCAAAGAGTACAAAACGCAGCAGCCTGACTGCTGCTGAATATCCCTAGACGCTCCTCTCTGAGACCTGTACTTATTAAACTGCACTGGCTCCCGATTAATAAAAGAGTATCCTTCAAAAGCCTTTGTTTCTGCCATAAAATTTTAAACAATAGAGGCCCTCGCTACCATCATACACTAATTAAGCCTTACAGACCTAACAGGTGTCTTAGATCTTCTGAAACCAGGCTAGAAGTTGTGCCAAGGGTGAAAAGAGCTTGGATGGGTGGCAACTCCTTCAACTTCCTGGCCCCCAAACTGTGGAACTCTCTTACACTTGACCTGATTCAGGAAAGTTCAGAGCTGACCTTTCAAATAAAAAACGTAAAACCTGGCTTTTTAAAGCAACCGAATAACTTCTCCCTTTGTAGACCTGGCAGTTTGACTTCCTAGCGCGGGGACACTCCGTTTTGGAGTAACCAAGCACTTTACAAATATCATAACATAACGTTGGTGACCTGTGTCCACTGCATCAGGACTGAGTGGCCTAAAAAGGCAGAGGTTAGGTTGCTTGTCCTTCTTGTACTCTTATTTAATCCATATTAGGATGTAGCTCAGGATGCTTTTCATTGATCAGACGTAGCTCTCACTATAGATAAAGTCAGAGACCTCCATTCCAGACTATCCCACCGGGTGGTTGCGAAATCTTGCTAGAGGAATATTGCTCAGAATCAGTGCTTGGTAATGGTGTCATACGATCTACAGGTGACCCTCAACATACATCTGCCTCATGAGTCCAAATCCCAGCCTAATTGTGGGGCCATGCATCTATGCTGGTGGCACCTGCTTTTCCACCTGTTGCAGCTAATTATTTAGTGTCTACTCTAGCATCGTAGCAGACTGTTACCATCTTTTGTGGGGTGGCATCTTTATGTCATTGTCTTCGTGCTGCAGTTTGTGTCTGGTGCTTCTGTATTTATGACTGGGACATTGGTGAGTCTTTACGGAGTTCACCATGGTGGAGTGGCCCTGTGTGGCTGCTTGCTGCTGGAGTTTGGACCCTCAGCTGCCTTATAAATCAGGGGCTGCAGGGACCTCCCAGTCTTGTACATCTTCTGATATATAGTTCCACTCCTTGTGCTGACTGTAGAGCACTTACAATCTGCTATCACCAGAATGTTTCTGCTCCTGTCTTGGTGCTCACTTTGAGCCCTGCTGCCTTCAGCCCATGACTGTCTTTAACACCTTGACTGTGTACCGTCTAATTTACCCACAGACCTCCTGTGTTTAAATCTGGCAAAATGTGCCCCTCCTTCAGTGCAAAAATTAGTTGAACAGCAGAGTTTTTGACAGTCTTTAGATGTGAGCAGCAGAGTTTTTGACAGTCTTTAGATGTATTTGAGGCTCTTTGAAACCCCATAATGGGTGTTACCCTCATGTATAATAGTCTCTAACACGTGTCCACCCCATGCCTCATGCATGCTCTCATGTTGAAAGATCAGTTTACCCAATGAGTAAAAAATGAAGCATTTTCCATTCATTATTTTTACAACTCATTCAGTAAAACTCCTAACACCTGTAAAGAATGTACAGCTCGCCCCAGTGGCCCTTGGTGCATCTCTGACCAAATATTACCTAGAAAAGGACCTCCCTTATTATGAAGTGCCCCCCAAAAGTGAAAGGAGCCCCCATAATTAATTTTCACTACGGTTATGAAGATGGCTCTGCCCCCACAGTTCGATGTGTTAGTCCCCCCCCCCCTACCCCCATAGTCTGGGTCTAGTTGTTCCCCTGTGTTGAACCGAGGCCTAAACTCGACCCTGCTGGGCCCACATGTTTCAAGATCGGTAACTCTAGCCACTAGACAACACCTCCTCCCACCTGCTATTCACATGCCCTACTAAGTTAATAGGTGTTCCCCATCACAAACTAGCCCCTGAGCAGTGTTTTTGTATGAGCTACAAATGTAGGTATGATACGAAACACTCACTCCTGCTGACTAGTTTAGTGACTGAAGCGATCCCTCCCCCCTCCTCCAATTGGCCATTAAACTTCTCAGCTCCAAAGGCTTCACTCCATCTGGGAACTCTTGGAGTTACTGACCCGTCACAAATCTCCCTCCATCACAAGTACTTTGCAACCACAAAACCACATCCAGATGGACTACAGTGACTGATCAGTGTAGCGCTAACACAATGTTTTCTCTTATGCATATGCCTCCTCGCACTCTAGCAACATGTCTTGATGTATTTGCAGTTCTGTCATACTGCCTTTCAACTTTGTGGTCTCCTAATATGACAGCTGTCTGGCTGGAAATATTACTGATAAAAGAAGCAGCATAAATACTCGACCCCTCACCAACTAGCAGCTGCTCTCTGATTGTTATGGTTACTGGTTCTGCATTCATGTGCAGTGGCGGCTCGCATAGGGCGTGCTGCGGGCGGTGGGGCGGGGAGGGGTGGGGGTAGTAAACTCGGACATACGACGGAACGGAGGAACGTAATAATTACTTTCCTCCGTTCCGTCGTATGTCCGAGTTTACTACCCCCCACCCTGCCCCTCCCCGCCCCGCAGCACGCCCTATGCGAGCCGCCATTATTTAGGATAGCGTCCCTGCCTCGTTTACTATATAAGTTACAGTGCCACCCCTATCCGATCCTGGTGGCATGGTTTTGACAGATCAATGCAATGCTGGGATCGTTTTTAGGGCGGGGGGGAGCTTCACGAGTGGCCCTGCGAACATGCTTTCAGTCTACATACTGTGGAGGCATTGAAGCTGGAGACGTTCAATCCTACCATGCGGGCGCGCACTTGCAGGTGCTGAATGAATGGTGGTATGGCTCCAGGGAAGACCCGGCATACAGGGTGGAGCGATGGGTGTTGGGAGACCCCTCCGTGCACTCATACTTATATAGCAGATCGGACTTACAAGATATCCCCCTGGCGACAAGAGTAGTGATCTTGGTGTGGCGCCAATCTCTCCGTAGGATGGGGTGGTGGGGCCGCCTTACACAAGAGACCCCGCTGTGGCGAAACAGACTCTTCCTTCAAGTAGCAGATCTTCTGGGCTTCGGTAGCTGGGATCGGATTGGGATATCCTCGTTGGGGATGTCTTGCGTGGACATACCCTACAGTCGCTCCAGGAACGCCAGGGGGAATTCTCTATGCCCCACAGCGAATTCTATAAGTATCTACAATTACGGCACGCCTTAACTCCTTATATACACAATATCACAGCCCTCCCCAAATTTAGCCCACTGGAGGGTAAGCTCTTGATGGGTGATCTTGGGGATCATAAAATCATTAAGATTTACCAGTCCTTAATCACGAATAGTACGACCACCCTGGAAGCCTTAAGTGCGGCCTGGCAAACTGATTTGGGCCCCATTGATGACGACGATTGGACCGAGGCGTTGGAATCCCAGAGGGAGGCGGCAATATCATTGTGCCTGCGATTGATACAATTTAAATACCTACACAGGACATACTACACTAGAAATAGACTTTGGAGAATGGGATTGATCGCCTCCCCTGCTTGCTTGCGGTGTGGAAGTGACAAGGGAACTTTCCTACACACAGTCCGGACCTGTAGTGCTCTGGATAGATTCTGGAGGAAGGTGGTGACATGCTTTGCTGAGGTGCTGGTGTGGGATCTTCCCAGGTCCCCAAAGCTACTCTTATTACACAGCACTGTTAGGATAGGGGGCAATAGATATAAATGCCACCTGCTATTTTCAGGTCTTACACTCACTAAACGCGATGTAGCCAGGCAATGGAAGAGAGAGAGAGCCCACCCCTATTGGGTGTTTGGAAGAAGGTAATGGATTTCTGTATGGGTTTAGAGGTACCGATCTTTCGAGCAAGAGGTTGCCCACAGAAACATTCCAAAATATGGCAGAGGTGGGCAGATTATCGAGGCTTGAGCCCTGATCCTCACTCTATGATAGATCGACATATCAATGTCGAAATTCAGTCGTCTGGGCAGGATTCATGCAACACTTCAAAATCCAAAGTTCGAACACATGACAGGTAGCCGAGTGAAGGAGATGTGGAAACGCAGACAGGTTATTTTGCATTATGTTGAGTTGCTATTTTGTATTTTTCTTTTCTTTCAACTGTGCCTACGTATGTGGTTCACGACCTAGACATGAAGCTATATTCATGTACGGTTGTGTTTGCTGTATCCTTTCCTGGTCCACTGGGGCCATATTGTGGCAAAAGTTAATAAAATATGTTATGGAAATAAAGGTGCTGAATGAATGGTGGTATGGCTCCAGGGAAGACCCGGCATACAGGGTGGAGCAATGGGTGTTGGGAGACCCCTCTGTGCACACAGTGTGTGTGTGCATGTGTGTGTGTGTGTGCGCGCACACCATTGGTGAGTGCAAACTTTTAAGTGTGCAAATACATCCCAATTACTAACCTGCCTGTAGTTTGAGAAGTTTCAAAATGTTCTTAAGTTCTATGCCCTTGTGTAATATTTTCCTACAACCCATAAATATTTCTTTCTGAGTGTAAGTTGACGTTGAAAATGGTTGCGCCGTTTTCCGGCAAGTTAACTTTAAAGCTGGTCTTCCGTGGCTGGATGGATGCTGATGTTTTTACTTTCGCAAAATAACTTACCTAGGGTGCAAGAGTCCCTACTTTAATGTGAAAACCCACATGCAAAAAATGTCACACACCACAGATAGGAATCGTAGTATATTCAAGAATTACGGGAAGTTTGTTAGAGAAAAACTTTCCAACTTTGCATGCCGCTACCTGTAGAGTACTGTTCTACAACTGTTGCCTAGGTAAGTACCCAAGAAATAAATTAACAAATGTGAACTCATATCCAAGATTCTGCTAGTTATTGGGCGTCGTCATAACCTCTTCCCCCAAAACGTACAGCTTTAAAGTTTTTTGGCCCGCTGAATGTACCTGCATTTGCCAATGCTGAAACCTTGGTGCAGATTTCACAGTGAATTCTGAAATTTGTAATGCACGGATCAAGGATTCAAGGTTCAATTGCTCAGTTGATTAAAGAACTAATGTGAACTGAGTTTCCAAAGGTTGACTGCACAGAGCAATTGGCCCATTTACCAACAACTGCAACAACAGAAAGCATGTGTCTAGTATGCAATACCCACTGGGTCTCTTGGGGCTAGTCTACCAAATCACAGATTAAAGAATAGGAAGAGATGCATGTGTCCATCTGTTGTATATTAAAAGCCCAAGTAGCAGCAGGAGAAGGGATGGATACAGCCTGAGATGAGTGACTTTAGGCCGCATTCAATCCCTATGGATCTGGTTGCAAAATCATAGGTCTGGCTCAGTAGGCTTTTTCTCATGAAATGAACCTGACATATGGAAAAAGAGCAGACTGGACATGGACAAACCAGCATGCACAGAGCTCGGGAGAGGCAACACGGTGAGCATGGGTATAAAGAATGATCTCTTAAGGTATTGTGTAGGTAAATATATACATATAAGTGACAGCAAAAAAGGACCACCTACACCATCTGTTCTGTCCATTTCATTAAACGCCATAGAATTTTGAGGCAATAAGTATTCTCCATCGCTTGGCATTTTTGCTCTGCTGTATTTCTCAAGATTGCTTGCACTCCATCGCTTTGTTGCAATGCTGAAAGACTACTTCAATTCAATCCACCATGAAATACAAGGATACGTTGGATCTTACCAGGATTTTTCTTCTCTCATCTCAGACCTTGAGGCAGATTTAAAGCAAGGATTGTCATCATTCTCGATTTTCAACTCTATCAATAATGTTCCCCAAAAAGGGCACTTTCCATCATTGGGTGCACCGATAGAAGACTTAAGGTCCTTACCCCATCTGTGGTGGCAATTCTGAAATTGCAAAGGCAGGGCTGGATTCAAGCAAAAGTTTCTTGAGGGACAAGCTGATTAGACATGTCCCTCACCTACCAAGAGCCCCCTCAAATCCTCCAAACCTGTATAAATAGCATCCATACCCCTGTGCCCTTTCACGTTTATCCTCTTTGTTTTCAAAGCTTTAGATATGGCTAGATAATTATATTTTATGGCAGACCATATTTTTTTTTTTAGAGTTTTATATAGCGCGAACTCGACCCGAAGAAATCAGGTATCAGAGCCCATTACATGAGCACCAGTTTCATTACAGATGGACACATTCATTTTTTTGAGGCGCAGGGAGATTAAGTGATTTGCCCAGAATCACAGGATGTTGAGCGTCCCTGCCGAGACTCGAACCCGGCTCCCCAGCTTCAAGGTCGACCGCTCTTGCTGTAAGGCTACATCCTCTCCCCTAGTAGAGTAGATGCCTGTACCTAAAAAGAGATGGAGGGCCATAACGAAAAGTGGATTTCTTGTCGAAGAAGCATTCATTTATGACATGCAATTCATTAGGCTGGACTTCTGCACAACGTTTGTGGGCACATTTTGTTGTGATTCAGTGCTCACATGTACACTCTCAATGGTGACCCCACCACGTGGGAAAAAGAACTAATGACAAAGATGCAAATTATCACTGGAGCAAAATAACATCCATGTGACAAAACTAAGCTGTAATTTGCTATCATTCATTTGTTTAGTAAATATACCATTCAGATCCTCTTTTCAGTTAAAATTTTCCAGCATTTTTACTTGCTGGTGAAGTTTTGAAAAGTTCCAGATTTTTTCCATTGGCAAAGTTTTCAAAGTTTCATGGTTTATCTTTGCCTTCGCCCCTGCAGCGGTTCTTTTTGCACATTGCGTGATAATATTCACCATATTAGTGAGTTCATTTTCACTTTAACCATATCCAGCCAAGCTGGAAAAAATTTGCAGTTTTTTACTCTGCAAGTTTACCTTTTGAAGATCTTTTCTATGCACAATGTCAAATGTGTGCAGAATTACTGTATGCAAGTTTACCTTTTGCTGCGCTTTTCAATTTACAATAAAAATGCGCCTGAAAAAACACCAAGCCCCCAGTTTCAAGTTACGCAGCTTTTCTGTTTGGGCGGAAATGCAATAATTTCAGATGTTGAATTACCTCATGTGGAATTACATTGGGGTTTTCGGCAGACATATTTGCCAGGTTAATCCCACCCAATAATCCTTGTTAAACGGTCCAGTAATGAGGAATTAGCTACATTCAATGTTGTGGTCACACTCATTTTTTATTCCCTATGTAAAGGGGACAGGTCGGAAATCTGTGGTAATTCTGCATCCTCAGGTTAGCAATACACACAGTACTGCATTGGATGTATTGATGCACTCAAATAAGAGCCTGCTAAGTATAATATAAAAACAGCGGTTCCCTAAATTCATTCGTGTGTTCCACTCAAACTGTATGTGGTAATATCCATTCCTGCATTCACTCAGGGCATCGATCGCAGACAGTCAGATTGCATCTGCAAAGTTTCGTCAAATAATTGTCACTGCAAACACTTTATGTACCAGGAGTGGACTTCTGATACTTGTGTACAGGCAACACACCAAAAATAAACCTAGTGACACGTTATTAGCATATATAAATGTAATACAATATAATGAGCATCTCATAAACACGTGCCCTAAACCGCATTGAAACATCCATGTCTTTAAATCCTAGTGATCAGATGCTGACAATGCCTAATGCTTACCACTGTCACTGTACAGTGTTGGGAACATATTTCTGTTCACCACCGTACACTATTTTTAGCAGCGGCAGCAGCATCATATTTAAGGTCCAGACAGACAAGGGCTGGGAGGACACGTTCTAATTGGCATCTGATGCAATGTGCTATCTAAGCATGTGAAGTGCACATAAGACCTGCGGACTAATGCACAGAAGTGGTTAATTTTATACTGCAGCTTCCATTTAAAGCCACCACTGATATAAGGACAAAGTACTCTGGAGCCCAAGGCTGGCTTCATCCGCGCCCAGCCTGTGAAGCTCTTAGATGGTTCCTGAAAGTGCTGCGGTGTCTGTGCCAGAGCCTTAACCCTAGCAGAGTGTTCTCAGTCCATGGAAGCAGGTGACCCAACTCCGTGGAGAACACACAGCATCTGCCTCCCCTTTAAGGCTGGGCTGTACAGTATGTATTTGCTTTTTGAAACTATTCGGTTTTAGGGCATGGGGGGCACACCTGTTGTTGGAACTTGATAGAAGACTTATTTATAAACTTTCAGAGCATGGAATTCTTGCAGAGCTGACGTCTGGATAAAAGGTCACTGAATTGCAGCATACTGGTTCAAAACGGCCGTTACAAGTATGCACGTCTTTCTGTATGTCCCAGTCATGAAGTGAATGTTCTAGCATTTCTTTTTCACTAACATTCTGAGGGCTCCCGATATGCTGATTTGGAAAATGCAAATGCTGCCAGCTGAGCGCGTTTTGCTCTAAACGACCCCAGAATAATAAATCAAAATTACAAATGTTGAATCGGAAACAAAATAACAAATGCATGCCTATTCTAAGTTTATTAGCAGTACGGCTGGGAGCTGCACCGAAGACACGATCAGCTGGGAGCAGCACCGAACACATAAGCAGGAGCAGCTGTGATCTGCGCTGTCGGAAAGCAACTAAAAAACTAGCAGGAGCAGCTGGAAGCTGCGCCATTGTAAAGCAACTAATAAAAAACAAGATACATGTGTTGTTGTTGGGAATTCAGCAGTGGCAAGCCACCAAAAAAAGAGTGCTCACAGAGTCTCATAAATAACAGTAAGAATAACATCACATGTAACAGGGGCAGTCCTCATGGGAGGTTACAAAAGACCAAAAGGAGGGACTATTAAGCATATTGACCAAACAAAAGCAAGCTATTAGGAAGGGCAGTAACAGGAACCAATGAAAAAGATGGGAGGTGCTTGAAGCCTCCATTGTAGATACAGCATGTATCGAAGACAGCGCATGGGTTGTCTACGCGAGACCTAAAAAGTAGACCACCATTCCTGAACTTGCATTCCCAAATGGGAAACTTTTTTTTTCAAAGCAGCCTGTGTCCTTAAAGGAACAGGTGCTGCTTTAAACAAAAACAAAAAAATTCCGGTTTGGCAAGGCATTGGGGAAGTATGCATTGATCCAGCAGGTAGTAGGTCTCTGGACCAATGCTTGCTCCCCTCAAGGACATTCAACACAATTCCCAAAGGGGAAGCTGTCCAACGAGGACATATCATTGAAAATCACATATAGGAGTTGTTAGAAATGGGATCTCTAGTTGGCAAGGGCTTGCACCTTTGTCCAAGTAGGGACCCTTCTTCCTAGTCAGGGTAAGGGTTGTTACACTCGTGTAGTAACCCCTGCTCACCCTCGTGGTAGCTTGGCACGAGCAGTCAGGCTTAATTCAGAGGCAGTGTGTAAAGCATTTGCACATAACCAACAGTAATACAGTGTAAGCACTACAAACGGACACCACACCAGTTTAGAAAAATAACCAATATTTTATATACTCAAGACAAGACCAATTACGACAAAAATCCACAATACTGTACTTTACGAATGAATACTTGATACGGTAACTTCTTCTTTGCAGGAATAGCACAAAAGCAAAGCTCGTACGAGTCGGTAGCTCCGTCCGAGCCTACCGTGATGCTGAAAACCACAGAGTCTAACAGTTCCAGCCGACCGCGTCGATACGGGCCAGCAGAGTCGTGAACAGACTCGGTCACAGTACCTTTTCTCGTTGTGGCTGGTACGGAGTGTACGAGCCGGTCGGCGTTCGTCGCGGTTGCGGTGCAAGACGGAGCGATGCAAGGTGCGGTGTCCCTCGATGCGGTGCAGGCAGCGGCTCGATGAGCGTCGTGCAGACGGAGTCGGTGAGTCCAAGGCGTGCGATGCAGGGCGAGACGATGCTCGATGCGGTGCTGACAGGTTGCGATGCAGGCGACCTAGCCGGAGTGCGGGAGCTGGCGTCGGACAGCGGTGCGAGTCGGAGCGGTGCGTCGCAGACGTGCGAGCGGTGCCCCAAATGCGGTGCGGTCTCGACTCTTGAGCCAGTTGCAGCGACAGTGTCGGTCTGGTCCGGCTGGCCCAGTGAAGCGATGCGATGCGAACTGCGGTGCCCACAGGTCACGGTGCAAGCAGCGGCTCGATGTTGGCGGCGTCGGACGTCGCCCACGGTGAGACCAGGGTTGCGATGCGAAGCGGGGCGATGCGGTCTGCGGTGCAAACAGGTCACCGGCCAGGGATGGATTCGGTTGACGGAGTCGGTTGCAGTTCCCTTCCTCTGTGGCGACTGAAACAGCGTTCCAGAAGCGGTACCCAGAGGCGTGTGAAGTCTTTGTAGTCCCTGAGACTTCTTAACAGGAGGCCAGCTCGGTTCCAGGCCCTTGGAGATACTCAGCACAAGTTTGTAGAAAGTTCAGTCCAGTCCTTTCACTGCCCAAGACAGAAGCAGCAACTGCAGGCCAACCCAACAAAGCAACAACACCTCAAAGGGGCAGTACTCCTCCTGGCAGCTCTTCCAGCGCTTCGTCTTGGCAGGTTCCTTGATTCCAGCGAGATCTAAATTCATGGGGTCAGGGCCCCAATATTTATATCCCAAATTCCTTTGTTCTCTGAAGGCAGAGAGGCCTTGGCCTAGTCCAAACCAGTTCTGGAGCACTTTGTTGACAAGTCTCCGTCCCTTCTTTCAGTGAGCAGGCCAGGGACATCAGACGCACCACAGGAGGTGGAGCCAGCATTGTGGAGGGAAGGCACTGTCCTATTCAGGGCCCAGGTGCGACCCCTCCCACCCATCTACAGGTCGATCTGGCTATTCAGCCCTGCGCTGACTCACCCTGTCTCCTGGCATCCCCCAGCCCCGGTCACTCACATTCCAGACAAGGAATACACAACCTCGCAGAGGCAGGCTTGGATGGTTAGACAAGAAAATACCCACTTTCTAAAAGTGGTATTTTCAAACACAGAATGTTAAAACCAACTTCACTAAAAGACGCATTTTATCATTCTGAGTCCAGGCATACTAAACTCGAATTTCTACCATGTTCCCGGGGTCAGTTAGGATTATAAACTGTAATAATCAAAACCGCCCGTTCTGGCCTAGGGGAACAGGTAGCCTTGCAATAGTGAAAAACGAACTAGGCTGTAATTCACTATCAGGACATGCCGCACACACCAGGGCATGTCCTACCTTTCGCGTACAACGCACCCTGCCCACAGGGGTACCTTGGGCCTACCTTAGGGGTGACTAACATGTAGCAAAGGGAAGGTTTAGGGACTGGCAAGTGTGTGCACTTGCCAAGTCGACATGGCAGCCCCAGGCTGCGCACAGGCTCTGCGTTGGCAGGCCCGAGTTACACTTTACGGGCTGTTTGCGTGGGTGGCACAATCCAGTGCTGCAGCCCACCAACAGCATTTGGTCTATAGGCCCTGGCACTCGCAGTGCACTTTACAAGGGACTGACACATAAACCAAATAGGCCAATCATGGAAACACCAATCCATAATACATTTTATACAGGAGCACTTGCACTTTCCCACTGGACCGCAGTGAGGAAAGTGCGCAGAATCATCACACCAGCAAAAACAGAGTCAAAACCGGGAGGTCAGAAAGCAAAAAGTCAGGGGAAACACGCCAAAAGATGCCAAGTCTAACACATGTCCCCTCCAGCTGAAAGTAGGGAGAACTACCCAACCCCATTGGAGTTCTCTTCACTAAGGCGGAAGAACCGGGACAGACCATCTGCGTTGGCGTGTTCTGTACTCAGGACGGTGTTCCACCGTAAAGTCCATTCCCTGTAGGGAGATGGACCACCTCAGCAGTTTTGGATTCTCACCCCTCATTTGCATCAACCATCTGAGGGGCCTGTGGTCTGTCTGAACCCGGAAGTGAGTCCCAAACAGGTATGGTCTCAACTTCTTCAGTGCCCAGACCACAGCAAAAGCTTCCCTTTCTATGGCACTCCACCTCTGTTCCCTGGGAAGTAGTCTCCTGCTAAGGAAGACTACAGGCTGATCCAGGCCCTCTTCGTTCAGTTGTGAGAGCACCGCTCCCACACCATGCTCTGAAGCGTCAGTCTGCACGACGAATTCCTTGGAGAAGTCAGGTGCCTTGAGCACGGGCGCCGTGCACATGGCTGCCTTCAGGGCATCAAAAGCTTTCCGGCAGGACTCAGTCCAGATCACTTTCCTGGGCTGCCTCTTAGAGGTCAGCTCTGTTAAGGGGGCAACGATGGTGCCATAGCCCTTAACAAATCTCCTATAGTAGCCGGTGAGACCTAAGAAGGCTCTCACCTCTGTCTGGGTCTTGGGGGTTCCCAAGCCAGAATGGTGTCAATCTTGGGTTGTAGGGGCGCCACCTGGCCGCTTCCTACCTGGTGTTCCAAGTACACCACAGAACCCTGCCCGATCTGGCACTTACTGGCCTTGATCGTGAGGCCTGCACCTTGCAGAGCCCTCAACACTTTCTCAAGGTGCTGTAAATGTTCTTCCCAGCTGGAACTGAACACAGCAATGTCATCCAGGTAGGCGGCACTGAAATCCTCCAGCCCGGCCAACACCTGATTGACCAACCTCTGAAAGGTGGCAGGGGCATTCTTCAACCCAAAGGGCATCACCCGGAATTGGTAATGACCTTCTGGGGTTGAGAATGCTGATCTCTCCTTGGCCCCATCGGTTAAGGCAATCTGCCAGTACCCAGACGTTAAATCAAACGTGCTGAGGAACCGGGCAGCTCCCAACCGATCAATGAGCTCATCAGCTCTGGGGATGGGGTGCGCGTCAGTCCTGGTGACGGCATTGAGCCCACGGTAGTCCACACAAAACCGGAGTTCTGGAGTGGCACCGGGCGCCGCAGCCTTTGGGACCAAGACCACTGGGCTGGCCCAAGGACTGTGGGAGGGCTCAATCACCCCTAACGCCAACATCTTAGAGACCTCCTCCTTGATGCTGGCTCTGACCCGGTCAGTCAACCTGTAAATTTTGTGCTTCACAGGATGGCTGTCACCGGTGTCCACGTCATGGGTACACCAGTGAGTAACACCAGGGGTCAGAGAGAACAGCGGGGCGAACTGTCCCAACAACTGGCGACAGTCCCCCTGCTGCTCCTGAGTCAGAGTAGGGGAGAGGATCACACCCTCTACTGACCCATCATGCTCCTTGGTAGACAGGAGGTCAGGGAGAGGCTCGCTCTCCTCTTCCACCCCATCATCTGTCGCCAAGAGCATACTCACTTCGGACCTCTCGAAGTGGGGCTTGAGGCGGTTCACGTGAAGGACCCTCAAAGGGTTCCTTGGAGCCTGCAAATCCACCAGGTAGGTGACGTCACTTTTGCGCTCCTTTACCTCATATGGCCCAGTCCACTTGTCCTGCAAGGCACAAGGTGCTACTGGGGCCATGACCCACACTTTTTGCCCAGGTTGAAATTCGACCAGAGTGGCATTCTGGTCATACCATCTCTTCATTTCTTCCTGGCTTGCTTCTAGGTTCGCCTGAGCGAGTTTCCTGAAGCGGGCAGTTTGGTTTCTAAAGGCCAGCATGTAGCTAAATACATCCTGGGGAGTTTTCCTGGGAGCTGCCTCCCAGCCTTCCTTTACCAAACTCAGAGGTCCTCTGACAGGGTGGCCATACAGGAGCTCAAAGGGGCTGTACCCAAGAGACTTCTGAGGCACCTCCCTGTACGCAAAGAGTAGGCATGGCAAGAGGACGTCCCACTTACGCCTCATGGGTTCTGTTAGACCCTTGATCATGCCTTTCAAGGTCTGGTTGAATCTCTCCACCAGACCGTTTCCTTGTGGGTGGTAAGGAGTGGTGAACTTGTAGGTTACACCACACTCCTTCCACAGGGATGTCATATACTTCGATATGAAATTGGTCCCCCTATCAGAAACCACCTCTCTGGGGAATCCCACACGGAAAAAGATCCCCATTAACGCCCGGCCCACCACTGGCGCCATCGTTGTCCTGAGAGGGATTGCCTCGGGGTACCGGGTGGCATGGTCCACCAAGACCAGGATGTACCTGTTGCCCATGGCTGTCTTGGGATCCAGTGGCCCCACAATATCCATCCCTACCCTTTCAAAGGGTGTACCAACAACCGGAAAAGGTTGGAGAGGAGCTTTGACCTTCCTCCCACTCTTACCACTTGCCTGGCAAGTTTGGCAAGACCTACAGTGTGCATCTGACTGCCTTCGCATTTGGGGCCAAAAGAAGTGGGTGACAAGCCTGTCAAAGGTCTTGTCCTGCCCCAAATGTCCTGCCAAAGGCACGTCATGAGCCAGACCCAGTAGGAAGGTCCTGAAGCACTGGGGTCCCACCAGCACACGGGCTGACCCAGGCTCAGCAACCTTAGGCTCACTGTATAGGAGACCACTCTCCCAATAGATCAGATGTGACCCGGACTGATTACCAGCTGCCTGGTCTGCAGCCTGCCGCCGCAGACCCTCCAGAGTAGGGCACTCGTTCTGCTCCCTGCAGAACTCCTCCCTGGTGGGACCCCCTTCTTGCTGCCAATGGGTCAGCTCAGAGATGTCTCCCAGTTCGGCTACCTGCTCCCCTGTAGGCACCGGGCGTCCCCCTCGAGGTCCGCCTCCTCCCGGTCCGTGGGAACTTCGGGGGCCGGTTTCCCGCGCCCCTGCCCTTTCTCTTGGCAGGGACTTGGGCCACTGTTTCAGGCTCCAAGTCCTCTTGATCACCCTTTCTGGCCGCCATTGACCGAGTAGACACGCATGCCCACTCTGGCATCCCAAGCATCTCCAAGTGAGACCTGAGCTCAACCTCCTTCCATGAGGACTGCTCCAGGTCGTTTCCTAGCAGACAATCTACAGGCATGGTAGGGCTCACAACCACCCTCAAGGGACCTGAGACCCCCCCATTCAAAGGGAACCTGCGCCACCATACATTGGCGCTCTGAGTTGTCGACAGCAACTACTTGGTGGAATGCTCCTGGGACTACTTGCTTCTCAGACACCAGGTGACACCGGACTGAGGTCACACTGGCTCCAGTATCTCTGAGAGCCTCTACCCTGTTCCCATTAATGGTCACCCAGGTGCTATATTTCTTTGTGTTAGGGGGCACCTGGTTTCCTGGGACCATCTCACTGTCCCCTAGTGAGACAAGGGTCATTTCTGCGGGATCCCCACCCTCCTGTGGGCAGCCCTCCTCCCCAAGCGCTACACTAGCCAACACTTTGGACTGTTCACCGGTGGGCGGCTGTGTCCCCTTCGGGCACTTGGGGTCCCCCTTAAAGTGACCTACCTGGTCACATGCATAACACTTGCGGGGGCCGGTCTCAACAGGCTTCCCTGTAGAGACCCCTTTCTTCTTATCACCGGGGGCTGGGAACCTTTACCCTGGGTACTAGTTTGGGGCCCTTTAGAGAACTCCTGTGCTTTACCCTTGTCCCCCCACCTTTCTGCTGGGGACCCTGCCCACCTTTGGCTGAGCCTCCCCAAACGCTTTCTTGTGGACCCTGGTACTCACCCAGCGGTCCGCTTCCATAGCAAGCTTCCTGGGGTCAGTTAGCTTACTATCAACTAGGTGCTGGCGCAGATCTGCAAAACATAGACTAGACAAGTGCTCCCATGCAATCAAGTTGTAGAGCCCCTGAAAATCTGTTACGCTACTGCCCTTCACCCAACCATCCAGAGACCTGCAGAACACATCCACACATTCCAACCAAGTGTTGGCATCAGACTTCTTACTGGACCTGAACTGATCCCTGTACTTTTCAGGAGTAAGACCATACTTCGTGAGAAGGGCATCCTTCATGTCAGCATAGGTGAGGTGATACCCCTTACCCAAAGCTGTCAGAGCATCCCTTGCTTCTTCCGGGAAAAGTGGCCACAATCCTGCTCCCCAATTCTCCTCAGGGACCCCATTCATGTGTATGGCTGCCTCATAACCCTGAAACCACCTTTGTATGTCATCCCCCTTCTTGAACTCCTTGCCTACGTTCTTGGGAATGTGCACAATCCTGTCTGCCTTTCTGGACGAATTGCTGCCACCATCTGAGCCTGACTTACTCCTAAGTTCTAGCTCCTTTAGTTCTCTCTCATGCTCTAAGAGCATCTTCCTCTCCTCTATGGCCAATCTCTTCTCCTCCCGCTCACTCTCCAGCCTGAGCTTCTGCAGCTCAAACTGCCTTGTCTCCCGCCTGTCCTCCAGCTCCTCTGGGGACAGACTGCTGCTGCCTGACCTGGCGGGTTCCCCCTACCCAAAAGCACATCCACCCTGGAAATAGGCTCCTCCACCTCCTCACTGAGATCACCAGGCTGCCCATTGGCATGTCTGGCTGCTACCCAGGCCCTCAGCGCCTTCTGTAGCTCCTCCTTCCTTGTGAGGCCTTTAATTTGGACTTTCAGGTTTTTACAAATCGCTCGTAACTCCTTTACGGCGTAGGATTCCAACCTGTCCTCCTCAAAGATAACTTCCAGAGATGCAACGGATGATGCAATTGATTCAGGCATGACAAAAGTTGTGAGTTGAAAACTGGCAAGATCAAAAATAGGCCAAAAGAAAAAGAACCAGTATGTGGTACGTAATGGTCTGCGATATGGTAGTAGTGCACACCAATCACTGTAAGTCAAGTGCAAACACAAGTCCTATCCTCACCGCTGACAACCAATGTTAGAAATGGGATCTCTAGTTGGCAAGGGCTTGCACCTTTGTCCAAGTAGGGACCCTTCTTCCTAGTCAGGGTAAGGGTTGTTACACTCGTGAAGTAACCCCTGCTCACCCTCGTGGTAGCTTGGCACGAGCAGTCAGGCTTAATTCAGAGGCAGTGTGTAAAGCATTTGCACATAACCAACAGTAATACAGTGTAAGCACTACAAACGGACACCACACCAGTTTAGAAAAATAACCAATATTTTATATACTCAAGACAAGACCAATTACGACAAAAATCCACAATACTGTACTTTACGAATGAATACTTGATACGGTAACTTCTTCTTTGCAGGAATAGCACAAAAGCAAAGCTCGTACGAGTCGGTAGCTCCGTCCGAGCCTACCGTGATGCTGAAAACCACAGAGTCTAACAGTTCCAGCCGACCGCGTCGATACGGGCCAGCAGAGTCGTGAACAGACTCGGTCACAGTACCTTTTCTCGTTGTGGCTGGTACGGAGTGTACGAGCCGGTCGGCGTTCGTCGCGGTTGCGGTGCAAGACGGAGCGATGCAAGGTGCGGTGTCCCTCGATGCGGTGCAGGCAGCGGCTCGATGAGCGTCGTGCAGACGGAGTCGGTGAGTCCAAGGCGTGCGATGCAGGGCGAGACGATGCTCGATGCGGTGCTGACAGGTTGCGATGCAGGCGACCTAGCCGGAGTGCGGGAGCTGGCGTCGGACAGCGGTGCGAGTCGGAGCGGTGCGTCGCAGACGTGCGAGCGGTGCCCCAAATGCGGTGCGGTCTCGACTCTTGAGCCAGTTGCAGCGACAGTGTCGGTCTGGTCCGGCTGGCCCAGTGAAGCGATGCGATGCGAACTGCGGTGCCCACAGGTCACGGTGCAAGCAGCGGCTCGATGTTGGCGGCGTCGGACGTCGCCACGGTGAGACCAGGGTTGCGATGCGAAGCGGGGCGATGCGGTCTGCGGTGCAAACAGGTCACCGGCCAGGGATGGATTCGGTTGACGGAGTCGGTTGTTTTATTTATTTATTTATTTGTAGAGCGCAGCATTCATCCCAAGGGATATCAAGGCGCTAGTCACAACAGTGCTTGGCTGCTGGTCTAAAGGAATTAATGATTGTTAATTTTTAGGGAACAGATGGGTTTTAAGTTTTTTCCGGAATATCAAGTAGTCGGATGTAAGACGTAGATCCAAGGGGAGTTTGTTCCATCTCTGAGCTGCTAAGTATGAGAAGGACCTTCCACCGGTCCTTACTTTCTTAATACGTTTGGTTCTGGCTAGTGCTTGATGGAGTGACCGAAGGCTCCTTGTAGGGACATAGAACTCAATTCTCCCCTGGAGAATTCTGGGTCCACTTAGATGTAGTACTTTATGTGCATGACAGAGCAGTTTAAATACTGCTCTTTGTCGTATTGGAAGCCAATGCAGGTGTTTCATACACGCTGATGCGGAACTTAGTCTGCTTTTATTGCATACCAGTTTGGCTGCGGCGTTTTGGAGCACCTGAAGCCGCGTGAAAAGGAGCTCATTCATGCCCACAAATAGAGCGTTTCCATAATCAAGCTGACTTATGAGCAGTGCCTGAGTGACTGTTTTTCTGCATTCCAATGGAATCCAAGGAAAAAGTCTGGTTAATAATTTCAGAGTCGCAAAGCCTTTTCCGCAGAGGGCCCGCACATGGTCCTTCATGGATAGGGTGGTATCGATAATGATGCCCAAGTTTCTTGCGCTCTGTTTGGGGGTTGGGGCAGCACCAAGGGTTTGTGGCCACCAAGACGCGTCCCAAATTAGGTTGGCACCCCCAAAAAGCAGGATTTCGGATTTTCCTGCATTTAGTTTTAAATAATGCTCAGACATCCATTGTGCCATCTCTGAGAGGCAATTATGCAGTTTTGTTTTAGTAATTTCAGATCTTTCCTCAAGGGCCAC
Organism: Calotriton arnoldi; assembly: GCA_963921515.1. NCBI lineage: Eukaryota > Metazoa > Chordata > Amphibia > Caudata > Salamandridae > Calotriton > Calotriton arnoldi. Next base: position 218,714 of record CAWUFW010002084.1, on the reverse strand, counting down.
CATCAGTTGGGTGTCATCCGCGTAAGAGCAAATGCCCATTCCCCATTTTCTACCGATTTTCGCCAGGGATGAAACATAGGCGTTAAATAGGGTTGGGCTTAGCGATGCCCCCTGCGGGACACCACAGCTGATGGCGCTGGGTTGAGATCGAAAGTGCCCTAACTGAATCGTTTGAGTACGATTGCTTAAGAACGATCTGAACCATTCCAAAGCTTTGGAATGGATTCCTTTTTCATAGAGGGTTTCAAGCAGTCTGTTGTGTGAGACTGTGTCGAACACTGCAGACAAATCCAATAGTATCAAGGCAACAGCTCCTCCCTGGTCAGTGCACATTCTGATATTATCCAATACTGCCAGTAGTGTGGCCTCGGTACTATTGGTAGCCCTAAAGCCAGTCTGAGAGGGGTCCAATAGGTTGTTAATTTCCAGGAAATTTGAAAGTTGTTTATTTATTAACCTCTCCAAAACTTTGGAGAGGTAAGGCAATTGGGAGATTGGCCGATAATTTTCAGGATTAAGGACGTTTGTTCCTGCTTTTTTTAGTAACGGAATTACAACTGCCTGTTTCCAAATGTCAGGAAATGCGGCTGAATTAAGAGAGTTGTTAAAGAGCTGCGTGACATAAGGACACAGAGTTGAAGCAATTTGAGAAAAAATGAAATGAGGACAAGGGTCTAAAGGTGATCCAGCCTTAACTTCGCCCATAGCTTTTAGAACCTCAATCTCTGAGAGGGAGAAAAATCGCTCAATGCTGATGAGGCTTCTGGGTGAGGGGTCCAGAATCTCAAATTGGTTGTTTCTGTAATCGTAGTCGAGCTAAAAGTGGAGTATATTTTGTTTATTTTCTCCGAGAAGAAATTACTAATTATTTCACAAGCTTCTATTGAGGGGGTAGGCATTGAGACATGCTGGTTGGTTTACTCAGTTCTTTAACTATTTTGTATAGTTCCCTAGCTGAGTTGCAGTTTTCGTTAATTCGTTGGGCAAAATATGCCCTCTTTGTATTTCTAGTCGCCTGGTTGTAAGATTTAAGTTCAGACTTGTACCGTAGTTTGTCTGTTTCCTGTTTGGACACTCTCCATTGGTGTTCGATATTTTGGCACTTTCTTTTCAGTGCCTTGAGTTGGGGAGTATACCACTTTTCCGTGGTGGATCTTTGTGCTCGTTTGGGTTTTAGCTTAGGTGCAAATTGGTCCAGTGTCGTGCTAATTTCCATCTCAAGGGTGACTGCTTCCATATTCACTGGGAGATCACCCAGGTTCTGAGTATTATGGGGGAGAAAGTGCGTTTGGAACGATGTTTCGGTAACTAGTCTCCAGGCTCTGTTAGTTGTCTGCTGAGGTTTCAAGGGTTCTATAGATTTAGCCGGTAGACCTAGTGAGAATGATATGAGCGAATGATCAGTCCATAATAACGGTTTAATGTCCTGAATATAGGTGGATTCAATATTGGAAAAAAGTAGGTCAAGGGTGTGCCCTGCTGTGTGAGTGGGCCCCTTAATCCATTGTTTCAGTTGTAGGATCTGCATATCGCTCTCCAGTTGCAAGGCAGCCGGATTATCAGTTTTCTCAAAATGAACATTAAAATCTCCTATAACTAAAAACTTTTTGTTTTTCAGACATACCGGGAGGAGTTGGGTAAGTAGCCTCGTACCAAGTTCCATTTGGTTACCTGGGGGGTTATAGATTACAGCACCGGCCAATATAATAAGGCCGTCATGGAGAATTTGGAAAGATAGTGTTTCGAGTTCGTCCTGGGGGGCCACTTGAACGGGCTGGCAAGTCAGGTGGTCCTTGAATAGTATCGCTACCCCCCCTCCCTTTCGGCCCTTCCTGTCATGTTTGACTATTTTGTAGTTAGCTGGTAGGGCATTTGCAACATCAGGGGAATTCTTATCACCCAGCCAAGTTTCCGTAATGAAAACAAGGTCGGGATTCTTCTCGTTAGGAATGTCCCAAATATCGAAGGCGTGTTTTGGGACAGATCTGGCATTAAAATAAATGCAAGACAGTTTGCCAGTGTCTAATTCTACCTGCCCATTTATCTGAGGTTTTAAACTATCCCATCTGCAACCAAGGCAGGTGAACGGGCCGTACATGTGACCCGGATAGGCTTTTGAGCACCGAGTATTCATATTACTGGCTCTGTGTGAGAGGGCTAATAGCGCATCTCTTGAATATCTAAAGGTAGAGCATGGCGCTAAATTGTCACAGGCAGGGGATATAGCCCCTAGCCCCGACCGGCCGCGGACGGGCGCAGACGGGCTTGCCTTAGGCGCGCCTTCGGCGCGCCAGCGGCGCGCCCGCTGCGCGCGTCCGCTACGCGTCCTCAGGCACATTGGTTTGATATCGTGCCGAGCGCGGGAGTCTAGCCCCGCCCTCCCTCGGACCGGAGGTGCCCAGCGATTGGTTCTGCTGCTTCCTGTAACGCCCTCCACTCAAACGGCACACAGCCGTGGTGGACCGGGCGGGGAAGCCAGCAGGGAAGCAGCGCGGCGAGCAGCAAGCAATCGTGACAGTACCAGGTGAGCAATAGATTAAAAAAGTGTAGATAGTTAAAATACAAATTTAAAATACCAGAACAGGTATAAAAAGACCAGCAGCCTTACAGGAGTAACGCTACGCGTCCTCTGGCACCTCCGTCTGATATCGTGCCGAGCGCGGGAGTCTAGCCCCGCCCTCCCTCGGACCGGAGGTGCCCAGCGATTGGTTCTGCTGCTTCCTGTAACGCCCTCCACTCAAACGGCACACAGCCGTGGTGGACCGGGGCGGGGAAGCCAGCAGGGAAGCAGCGCGGCGAGCAGCAAGCAATCGTGACAGTACCAGGTGAGCAATAGATTAAAAAAGTGTAGATAGTTAAAATACAAATTTAAAATACCAGAACAGGTATAAAAAGACCAGCAGCCTTACAGGAGTAACGCTACGCGTCCTCTGGCACCTCCGTCTGATATCGTGCCGAGCGCGGGAGTCTAACCCCGCCCTCCCTCGGACCGGAGGTGCCCAGCGATTGGTTCTGCTGCTTCCTGTAACGCCCTCCACTCAAACGGCACACAGCCGTGGTGGACCGGGGCGGGGAAGCCAGCAGGGAAGCAGCGCGGCGAGCAGCAAGCAATCGTGACAGTACCAGGTGAGCAATAGATTAAAAAGTGTAGATAGTTAAAATACAAATTTAAAATACCAGAACAGGTATAAAAAAGACCAGCAGCCTTACAGGAGTTGCAGTTCCCTTCCTCTGTGGCGACTGAAACAGCGTTCCAGAAGCGGTACCCAGAGGCGTGTGAAGTCTTTGTAGTCCCTGAGACTTCTTAACAGGAGGCCAGCTCGGTTCCAGGCCCTTGGAGATACTCAGCACAAGTTTGTAGAAAGTTCAGTCCAGTCCTTTCACTGCCCAAGACAGAAGCAGCAACTGCAGGCCAACCCAACAAAGCAACAACACAGCAAAGGGGCAGTACTCCTCCTGGCAGCTCTTCCAGCGCTTCGTCTTGGCAGGTTCCTTGATTCCAGCGAGATCTAAATTCATGGGGTCAGGGCCCCAATATTTATATCCCAAATTCCTTTGTTCTCTGAAGGCAGAGAGGCCTTGGCCTAGTCCAAACCAGTTCTGGAGCACTTTGTTGACAAGTCTCCGTCCCTTCTTTCAGTGAGCAGGCCAGGGACATCAGACGCACCACAGGAGGTGGAGCCAGCATTGTGGAGGGAAGGCACTGTCCTATTCAGGGCCCAGGTGCGACCCCTCCCACCCATCTACAGGTCGATCTGGCTATTCAGCCCTGCGCTGACTCACCCTGTCTCCTGGCATCCCCCAGCCCCGGTCACTCACATTCCAGACAAGGAATACACAACCTCGCAGAGGCAGGCTTGGATGGTTAGACAAGAAAATACCCACTTTCTAAAAGTGGTATTTTCAAACACAGAAGGTTAAAACCAACTTCACTAAAAGACGCATTTTATCATTCTGAGTCCAGGCATACTAAACTCGAATTTCTACCATGTTCCCGGGGTCAGTTAGGATTATAAACTGTAATAATCAAAACCGCCCGTTCTGGCCTAGGGGGAACAGGTAGCCTTGCAATAGTGAAAAACGAACTAGGCTGTAAATCACTATCAGGACATGCCGCACACACCAGGGCATGTCCTACCTTTCGCGTACAACGCACCCTGCCCACAGGGGTACCTTGGGCCTACCTTAGGGGTGACTAACATGTAGCAAAGGGAAGGTTTAGGGACTGGCAAGTGTGTGCACTTGCCAAGTCGACATGGCAGCCCCAGGCTGCGCACAGGCTCTGCGTTGGCAGGCCCGAGTTACACTTTACGGGCTGTTTGCGTGGGTGGCACAATCCAGTGCTGCAGCCCACCAACAGCATTTGGTCTATAGGCCCTGGCACTCGCAGTGCACTTTACAAGGGACTGACACATAAACCAAATAGGCCAATCATGGAAACACCAATCCATAATACATTTTATACAGGAGCACTTGCACTTTCCCACTGGACCGCAGTGTGGAAAGTGCGCAGAATCATCACACCAGCAAAAACAGAGTCAAAACCGGGAGGTCAGAAAGCAAAAAGTCAGGGGAAACACGCCAAAAGATGCCAAGTCTAACAGGAGTGGACCCCAATCATGCCCCTGTAATTCAGAATGAGTTAGTAAACCCTTTTTGTGATTTGGAAAGGCTTTACCGAATCACGAAATGGCCTTAGTATATATTAAAAAACTATTTTGCAGTCTCCAATCCTGTGTTTCTTCCAAACACTGGGTTTGCAAATACAACATGCTTTAGTACAATAGGCTCTCAGTAATGAACTACCCCCATTATGAAGTGCTATACACAATGGACATCTACATTTCAGTGCATGTCTGTAGTATGTCTGACGGTCATAGTTTAAGAAGTCTGTTTATATTCTGTAATTGGACAAATTTTGCCTCACAATTGTTTCCTGAAAAATCTCCAGCTCCACGTCAGTGACTCACTTGAGTCAATAACCCCACCATAAAACAGATGATCTGAACGCCATATTTGCTATTAGGTGAAAAACGTGCATTACGAGAATCTGTAATGAACCATTTCCATACAAGGAATTTGGAGACAGGTTGCATTTAAAGTGAATTGCAATGCAAGGAGGTGGTGAGGGCTGTGAAGGGATTGAGTGTGTATCCTAGACACTTTGTCCCCCCCAAAAAACAGCTGTGTTTTAGGTCAAGCCTACCAAACAATGTACCTGTCTGTTTGCGAAAGACATATTGTGGGCTTATCAAGAACACAGAGGAGCTTTGCAGATAGCCCGTTGCTTACCATTGGTTGGCATTACTGTCACTTTCATTTGCCTGTTTCTCTTCAATGGCTTGCAATGTCCATCTTGTATCTGTCCCTCTCCTGGAACATTTCCAATTTGCTTGTGTCCCTCCACTGCTCACTTTTAGGGAACTTCTTTTTTTCTCTGTCTTAAGCACTTGACGAGTGCATGTGTTTTCCAACTGTCTCCCTCGTGTGCTTTTCTTCCCCTGTCTGAACTCCTTGTTGCTCTCTCTCCCCTGTGTTTCGCCTCATCTGTGATGTGCTCACCCTCGTCTCCTTTTCCTCCCTGAATGGCTTTCTCACCCATGTGCTTCTTCCCCTAGCTCCATGTTGCTCTCTGTATCACCTGTTTGTTTTCCTCCCCCATGCTTCACGTTGCTATCTGTATCTTGTCCGTGTGCTTTTCTTCACCTCCCACCAATGCCCTCCATGTTGCTCCCCCACCTATGCACTCCGTGTTGCTTCCCCCACCTGTTCCCCTTGGTTTGCTTCTCCATTCATGCCCCTGGGTTGCTTCCACCACATGTTGCATTCCCCACCCACATAAAAAACAAGCTTTCACACGTTTTTCTTTTTATTAGACTTAGACCGGTAAATAAAAAGAAGAAGGAGCATGTGTCATTTTTAAGGCCCATGCATGCGTGGTGGATGTGTCCAAAAAATGAAGAAGGTGGTTGTGTCGAAGACATTTTAAATTCTTCTTTAGTCATGCTGCGCAGAATTGAGGATGCTGTACAGCATCACTAAAAGCCATTGGGAAAGCTATTCGGTCCCTAAGACAACACCTACTGGCCTTGCCAAACCTTGTTCCGATAATGTCTGGCCACAACAGCCTGTACATTTATTACTGGGGGAGGTCACTGCTCAACCTGTCTGTATTAGCCATGAGGAAAGCATCTCTTTCTTCTCTGAGAATTGTTTCTCGATCTCAGATAACCATCCTCCTAACTGTTGGCTGAATCTGCTTCTCTTAATGTTCACTGAAGATCTTTTTCAACCATTCGACCTGTGACCCCCCGAAGCGGCTAACTGATTGAACCTGTGCTCTTGATCACTATCACATGTTTGGAAGGGTTAGCGAGAGGCAGCCTCCTCTCCGCCTCTCTGCAGGTTCTCTTTCCTCTCTTTTTTTTCGCTAGGCCTGGATATTGTTTGATTCCAGGCAAAGAGGGGTAGAGGTGGGATAGGCTTGTGAACGTGTAGTGCTGACCCTGCAAAAAATGTCCTGCAAGGCACAAAGCGGCCATCTTTTTGAAGCAGTCTCAAAGCTTAATCACATTTTATTAGGGCCCATTTGCTGAGCCATCATCTGCTGCTCGTTACCAATGAATCTTCATGGTACTGCGCCTCACAGACCTTTAGGAAGGTTATTACTACATGGCTCTGCATTCAAGATTTTTTTTTATCCCTTTCATTGTCCTACACAGCCAGTCCTTTAAGTAAAATGGCTCCTCTTCCTCTTACTTGCACTCATGTAAAGTGGTAACTATGGCTCCTCTTTCTCCCTTTTGCCCATGCCTTGCCCTTTCATTTTGTCCACACAACTCATTGTTACATAGTATTTAATGTACCCCATTACTTCATATTTTCTACTTTTAAATATTTTATTTCTTTTTAGGCCTCGCTTAAGTGTTATAAAACATTATTTTGGCCTATAGTGTTCTTAGAGCTAGCCCGCTGTTTACTATTGGTTGGTCTTATTAGCACTCTCCTCTGCTTGCTTCTTATTTGATGGCTTATGTGAGCATTACTTCCCCGTTGTGAGTTTGTCCCTCCCCTGGAGCCTACGTACAGTGCTAATTTGTTTTTGGAGTTACTTTTTTCTTTTTAGTTAAGCACTCCATGAGTGTGTGTGCGTGTTTTCCATTGGTCTCCCTCGTGTGCTTCTCTGCCCCCAGTCTCTGTTTTGCTCTGTCTCACCTAGAGTTTCTCTGACCCCGTCTCCTTGTTGCTCTATCTTGCCATGTGCTTCTGTGCTCCTCTGTCTCTATGTTTCTCTGTCTTGCTGTGTGCTTCTCTGCCCCCTGTCTTCTGTGTTGCCTCGTCTCACCCTGCCGTTCTGTGCTCCTCCAACATCTCTGTGTTGCTCTGTCTTGCCATGTTCTTCTCTGCCCCCAACACCTGGTCTCTATGTTGCTCTGTCTCGCCGTTTGATTCTGTGCTCTCCTCTCACCCCATGGTCTCTGTGTTGCTCTGTCTCACTGAGTGATTCTCTGCGCCTCCTCCTATGTTGCTTTCCCCTTTCCATTTTGCTCTGTCTCACTCTGCGCTTCTGGGCTCTGTGTTGCTCAGTGTCACCATGTGCTTCTGTGCTCCCCTGTGTTGCTTTGTCTCTCAGTGTGCCTCTCTGCTTCTCCCATATTGTTTCTGTCCCCGTGTTGCTTCCGACCTGCCTGTGTCCCCCATTTTGCTTCCCTGCCCGCCCACATCCCCATTTTCCTTCTATGCCCCTCCCTGGCATTTTTTTCTTTTAAGTTAAAGATCCAACGTGGATCTGTAAGTAAAAATAAAAAAAAAGCACCAGAGTCATTTTGTAGGCTCACACATGCATAGTGCGCCACAAAATGGTGAAGCTGTCGGTGTAAAACATTTTTTTGAATTCTGTGCTGTACAGCATGGCTAAAACCCATTGACAAAGCCTATAGCTCCCAAAGGGGAGACCTATTGGCTTTACCAAAGATTTTTTTTTAACTTCTAAGGCTCTAATTAAGAGGTCCCGTTTCATTCCAATATGGTCAATAAGAACAGTAACAGCCACATCAGAACTATGAGACTTGCTGGAACACCAGGGATCTGTTTAAATGAGATTCCAAGGAAAAATGAGAAATATCTGGGGAGTCAGACTTGGAATTACTGATTCGCTGGGCAATTCCTCATTTCTCTAGGGATTCTTGGGTTCAACCCAGGATCCCCTCTATTTGCTTATCACCGCCATTAACATAGCCCCTGGCTTCCCTTCAAAATGACCTAAAGAGAATAGTGGTTAGCATTGATTTCAATAGATCAAATTTCTTTGATCTCCTCTTTTCCAAAGCAAAGAAAATCCCAATCTGAGAATTTTATAATGTTCTATCAGTCAAACGAGCAAATGATTTGGACCAGTTAGTGGCTAGATGGGCATCTAAGATCGGTTATGATGTTCATCTGGAGAAGATTGAGCAATCCTTTTGCTTGACCAATAAAATGATGATTTTTGCCAGGCTTAAGATGCAACATTTCAAAATGGTTTGTTTGCTTCATTATACACTGGGTAAAATATCTAGATGGAAAAGAGGGCATCGGCTTTCTGCCCAAGGTGCATGTTGGACAGCGCAGATATTGTGCACATGTTTGTCACTTGCCCTAAATTACATGGTTTTTGATTTGAAATTAGTTGTTACTTATCAGCTAGGTTGCAGGTTGACCTCGCACTTATCACAGAAAATATTTTGATGTGTGTAAACTGGAGTCTTAACGACCATCTTGTGTCCATCTTGTGACCATCTTAATGTCCATCTTGTTTATATCAATAGTTGCTGCTAGGCTCTGTATTGCCAGAGGATGGAAATTGCCTAGTCCACTTTCTATGAAATTGGTGGGCACTTGTCTGTGAGCTATTTGAGATGGAAGCTGTGATTACGAAAGCAGGAGCGAAAAGAGGGCCTAAAGAGACTAAGGGCCTAATTTTGAGTTTGGCGGGCCATAGGACGGCCAAACTCGCGGTGGTGGTGGTATTATAACTACGGCGGTCTGACCGCCCTAGGATAACTGCTACAGCCAGGGATCCGCGATCCCTGGTGTCAGCACAGTGGTCTGAGGGCCGCAATAAACTGGCAGTGCCGCTGTGGCACCGCCAAGCATAATACAAGTTTCCTCACTGCCACAGATTTCATGGTCGTGAGCCCGCCATGAAACCTATGTCAGTGAGGAAACTAAGGGGGCCCTACAGGGCCCCCTGTTCCCTCACAGCCTGAGGATGCAACAGGGGGGCACATGGTGCATGGCATGGACTGCACAGTTAATGCCGTGCAGGAACGGGCTTCGGTGCTCCCATTGCAATGCCTTTATAAAAGGCTTTCCTGTGGGAACGCCAAAGGACCATCCACCAGACCACAAGAAATCTCATAATGTGGAGGGCGGCTGGCAGTGTGGGAGTGGGGTGGTGAATAGATAATTTAGATTCTGGTTTTTTCCTGTTTTTTTCTTTTCACCTAATGGCTTTATGAATTTGTGATTAATGGGTTCAATTGTCTTATACATGCTGGCACTGTTGGAAACATATACAGAGATTTTAAATATAACTTCTCGCTGCTCTATTTTCCAATGAAAAGCGTTTTTAAACAAAATAATCTGGCTCCTGGTATCATTAATTCTTAGGTTATAGAATGAATATGTCCGTAATTGGCGACCTCATAATGAGGCCCTAATTGTTTTACTTTTTTGTCTCTACAACTTTTTTTTTCACTTTTGGCTTCCCCTTGTATGCTCTCCTTGTTCCTTTTCCCTCTTTTATTTAGTTGCTTTTAAAACAGAAACCCCTCTTTTGGTGATAAACCCTGTGCCTCTTTTCTAGGTCCAGCTACAGACTGTTCTAGCCATAAAACGGACCTCATATCAACAATTAAAAAAATATATATATACAATAAGAACTGCAGAGAGGGATTGAGCTTTGACTTGGTCCCTTTCAGACACCGGTTTAAATGTGCTTTTCATGGTTTGCCATTGCTTGAATGGGTTGCTGTTGCAATAAAATCACCTTTTAGTCCATGTATATTAAGAATGTTGATTTATTAAGAGAGATGTTATCATCAAGAGCCCCACCAGGAGCAGCCTTCCTGCTGCTCAGCCCATCCCCCAACTGACTCTCTCACTCACCAACATTCCACAGAATTCCCACACACCAACATTCCACAACCACAGTCACACTGGCTGAGCAGCAGGTATAACACATCTCCTTTCTTTACACAGAATAACATTAGAACTCTTGAAAGAATAACATTAGAACTCCTGCATGCATGTATACAATGTAGCAATGAGAACTAATGTGAATGCATAAAAATAATAGGTGGGAAACATTTCACGCACAACATGTCGTAACACACCAATTGCAAATGTGCATACAAAGACAGATAGAAAACATTGAATGCAAAATTTGTACAACATGTCATAACATAATACTTGCAAACAAAACCACAGTAAATAGTAATAAGAATACACATACATCATCTCCCTTTCTAACCAAACAAAACACACACTCTACCACACCACAAAACCTCAACCCAAACCCTAATACCACAAAACATGGCAGCTGGCCAGGCTAACATAAAAAGCAGCACGTAGGGCACCGACCACAGGGCGTGGTAGGGAACCATCCAAACAACTGCAAAAATAAATGAAAGGTGAAACACCTTAGTAAGTGTGAAACACCACTCCACACCAACCATTTGGCATCTACACTGCCCTTCACCCAAACCTGTAGTAAGGGTGGAAATTGCAATCACAAGTAATATGGCTTCACTCTGCCCCTCAGCTTTACCTCATAGGAAGGCTGGAAAAAAAAACTTCAAAATTTGGCTTCCTCTCTGCCCTTCACCCTTACTCCATAGGCAGGGTGGAAAAATTCCACACTCCAAACACCAGTCATTCGGCATCTACTCTGCCCTTCACCCAAACCCGTAGTGAGGGTGGAATCAACTTCTAATAACACATCATCTTCAACCACAAATCATCACAAACATAACATCAAAAGTGACTGATATTACTGCGCCATCCCACAAACTGCACAGTGGGTGATATTACTGCACCATCCCACAAACTCCACAACAAAATTGGGTGATATTACTGCATTATCCCACGAACTCCACAGTGGGTGGTATTACTGCACCATCCCACAAACTCCACGGTGGGTGGTATTACTGCACCATCTCACAACCACATGAAAGTGGTAGACAGCAACACAACCGCAACAGTGAGTGGTATTACTGCACCATCCAACGAACTCCACAGTGGGTGGTGTTACAGAGCCATCCCACAAACTCCACAGTGGGAGGTATTGCTGCACCATCCCACAACCACATGAAAGTGGTAGACAACAACACAACCGCAACAGTGGGTGGTATTACTGCACCATCCCACGACTGCAACTCATCCCATAGCACAAAAATAAACACCCCGGGATACAACAGACATCACACTGCACAACATCATAAAATATAATGGCAGAAATTCCCTCTTTTAAATGAACAACCCAAATACCATGGCTGCATACTCCAACCCTTATACACTATCCAGTCGCACTCTCCCAAAGCAAACACTGGCGTGCCAGTGAAGAATGTGTTTTGCACACATACATTACAATCTCTGGAACAACAAAATATAGTCAGTACCACACCATAGGGAGATCAAATAGAACACACTGTCCAAAATCTGCTGAAGTAGAAAATCTTAGATGTTCCTTTCCTCGTCTTGCCAACAAAAAAGTCTCCAGGTGTATAAACGGACTACATTACTCTCACTTGCTGGAGGAAGAAGTGTGAAAAGGTATGTACCTCTCATCCATATAAACAGACACCAACGTAGTTTCTCTCCATACCGAGGACACGTTGCTGAAAATCCTGGCCTTAACCACACGTTGCTGAAATTCTGCTCTTTACTGCAACTACATTGTTGAAATATTCATGTAAGACCAGTTTGATGCTCAATATTGCCCCGTAATGTCTAGCAAACGACGAGACGGGAACGACAAACTCGAGCACATCCCACGGCTGTGGCGACGTCATCAAGCCAACGTGGATAGCGCCGGGTGGCTCCGGGCACGCTGATGATGCTCTGGACCATCTCCAAGGAGTATTGCGAGGAACTCTGGAAGCAGTAGCCTCACGCGACCCAGGTAGAAGGTAAGGGACGTGCGAGCCATTCAAAGCCATGGAATGAAATGCCGCAGCAACGCTTTGTGAAGACGCGAGCTAAGCCTCGCGGTCTATTTAAGCGCCGCATAACGATAATAACTGCCAGTACAACACAGCAATGTTCCCGGCACAGCTTCCAAAAGTTAACAAGTGGTTCCCAAAAGATGGTGTGTGGGCCAACACAGTCTAAACTCACAGTTTACCAGACCCGGTTCGAAAAAACGAAGTCATTAGCACTGCTATTTACCTCCTCTCACGGCGGCAGGCTGCATGTAATATCAGCATAACTCTTTGCAGCCCTTCCAAAATATCGATTTGACCAGTATGGGTGTTGAAATCCTGACGTGACAAACTGCACGCTGAAGTTCCCTTGTTAGCTTGGTCAGCAACATTCATTCTTTATGTTTATGGTTGGATGCTTTGCTGAAATGTCAACTTCTTCCAACATAAATCCACCAGTCCATTATTATCATCGAAGCAAAGTTATTGTTCCAAATGCTGGCAGAGACAAAACACATGTTTTAGCACACTGGTGGGGCGAACTCCTGGGCAAACTACAGGCTCCAGGACCTTGTAAACTGTTCCTAAATTCCTCAGCAGTTCTCTTGCTGTTCTTCCATGTTTCTTAGTTTCTTTCTGTGTTCTTAGTTTCTCTCTGGTTAAGCTCACCCAAGTGGATTTTTTTCACCAAATCGTCGCCAAAATATGTTGTAATAAAATCGCCTTGTAGTCCCTGTATATTAAGAAGGTTGATTCATTAAGCTAGATGTTATCATCAAGAGCCCCACCAGGAACAGCCTTCCTGCTGCTCATCCCATCCTCCAACCGACTCTCTCACTCACCAACATTCCACAGCATGCCCACACACCATACATTCAACAACCACAGTCACACTGGCTGAGCAGCAGGTATTACAGTTGCCCATCAAAAACATGACATTTTGTAGATGGTTGCATTGTCCCATTTGTGTTCTCACTAGGTTTTATTGATGAGGTTCAGTCATTTCTTGTGTTAGACATTTTATTTGCTGGTTTGTAGTTTTGTTTACGTTTAAATCTCTTTATTAACAGCTATAGGAAATGGCAAGCCACAGCTACTATAATCATAGTAATAAACCCCAAAGACTACCCTTACATATTACAGCTTATGGCAAAGGGCAGTCAGAGTTTATTAAATAAACCACCACCTAATTCTACTGCATGAAAAATGATTCATTGGATCAGAGTGGATCTCTTTAGAGAGAGAAGAAAAGGAGAAGCATAGCACAGAAAAACACGGAAACCCAACATTCACCACCTGCTCTGATGCCTATTCCCAAGGAAAAACATCCCAGCACAGTTGACAATGTTCCTACTCCCTTAACCCAAGGGGTGCCCGGACCGGATCTCACACTTATAGCGCTCTAGCCGCATTTAGAGTCCTTTGGTAATTTACTGCAGGATGTCTGTGCTGATTCAACCTGAGAAAATGAGTAACACTTCCCCTCCATCTCTTTCTTCAGATAAGCTGGATAGCGTACAGGTGCCATCGGTTATTTTGCTACCAACTGGTGTTTAATTTCAAGAAGGGATTTCTTCCTGCCCTAAATATCTGGGCTGAGATGTGGGGAAAAGGAGGTTATTCCACTAAGATGGATCACTTTCTGTTTGCTCTCTGCTTTCAAAACTGTCTCTCTTTAGTTAGGGAAGTTCACCACCACTGTAACCATCTGACCCATTGTTTTATCAGGATTTTTCTGCCTTGATGGAAGGTAATAGACAGTATACACAAGACTTTGGTCAAGGTTTCCTTCCAGGCCTATTAGGTCCATTGATACCTTAAGAACTTTAGATTGCAAAGAGACTGCTTGAAAGTGGTGTGGCATCCCCAGAATACGAGAGAGGGATACTCTCTTAAGGCTATCCAACCTCTCATGGTATGTGTCCATTCTAATGATCCCTTCAATTGCATTAGGCTTCCAGACATGGAAGTCCTGTTTTGCTACTTCCCGACAAGGCATATGAGTCTCAAGCAGTTGGATATGTGGCTACACTCGTTTTGCTAGGATTCCAGCCCGTGCATTCATCCAACCAGACCTTCTACTTTAATCACCACTGTTTTCATTACTGTTTCAATCACGGTTGTTTACTGCTAAATCAGAATGCAGCACACTGATGGACTGTCAAATGGGTATCTCTCCATGTGTAAAGTTTGCAACCGCAGCAGGCTTTTCTAAGGGTTTATGATGCCCATTCCTGGAAGAGCCACTCCTGAGTGTAAGGAAGTCCTCCTTCTGCCTCCGGCGATCAGACATGGTTATTAGGTGGTTGAATAACCTGAGCCTTCTGCAAGGGCTCAAGTGCTCAGGCACAGTTACTGTGTAAGAGTTCAGTAGTGTTTGTCTGATCACTCATCAAGATGGACCCCACACTAAGCAGCAGACACAACACCACTGGTGATCCAGCTCCCTATGGGTCTATGGTTATGGGCCAAAGTTTGCCTGGTGGTGAGACGAAGTTACTTCCTCTATTGATACCCCCATTGACCAGAGGAGCCCTTAGCGCCCTCTTGGGTGTGGAGAGGCCCTGGTTCAGCGCGTTCTGCACTGGGATGTCTCCACTATCTTCCATCCTGGATCACCAGATCATTCAGCACCTCTCCTGCTGCACCCGGGATACCCTCCGGGTAACAGCATGCAAGGCTGCTACTACCACACTATACCATGATGTGCCACCTGTGTATCTCCAGCATTGCAGTAGGCTGGATGGGAGTAGGAGACCACCACCCTTCAAGCCCCAGGGCATAGGCAGACAACAAAATACAATCTAGCAGGTGACTGTAGCAAATCCCCACTCTACTGCTCTCCAGCGTCTGCTTGTTTGCCTCAGAGCTCCACCACGGGTGGAAGAACAGGACTGCCTTGGGAGCCAAAACCCAATGTGCCCATGGCTTTTTTGTTTAGGAAGTGCTTGCTGTTTGGATGCCTTAGCCTGCTAAAAAGACACAGCACTCTTCACTAATTGCCCTTTCACATTTGCTGTTATGACTTCTGTCATAACACCATGTTGTTGGTTTTACTGCTTTTTTTGTTCACAAAGTAAAGACGTGCACACATAGGCTTTCTTACAGCTACAAATAAAATAAAGGCCTTTTGTCCAAAGCTACCACTGTACAATATTTTGCTGTGTATGTCCTTCAAGTTAACCACATAAAATGCAAACTTCATCTTCTAACTCCTTTCATAACATTCTTGTTTGCGGGTACAGCTTATCTCTGCTAATGCCGTCAACCAAAGAAAGAGGCCCTACTTCCAGCTTCTATATTGTTTTAGCCTAAGGTGTTTCTTTATTATGGGAATTTCTTTTTAGGACAGATGAGGCAATACTCATAAAGACAGGACACTATTACTAAACACTTCCAAAGCCTGGCCCACTAGCTCTGCCAGTGCTTGGTTCCCTTCCATTACCTTATTTTTTTCTTTTGTACCCTATAACTAACTGTAATTCAGAATTCGTTTTTGCTATTTTCCATGTTTTCACTTTGTCTCGCCTACTGACAGTTTTTATCTCTCTGTTGTTGAAAGACCTATTATAGATCATACCACAACTTACAATGGGCTTTGGGAAAGCCCATTGCTTACCATTGGTTGGCTTTCTTACCACTCTTATTGGTTTGCTTCTTATTCAATGGCTTTGCTTCCTCTTCCTGTGTTTGTGTCTCTCCTGGAGCATAGTTCTTTATCATCCTTTGTGAATGGATGATTTGTAGCCTTCCATTGTTCACATTCAGGAAACTACTTTTTTCTTTTTCTTTCAGCACTCAATGAGAGTGCAGGTGTTCTCTTGTTCTCACCTCAGTGTGCTGCTTCCCCTCTCAAATTCTCATCTCTCAGCTTGCTGGGGGCTTGCTGGTGGCCGTTCAGTTTTTAAAAAGTGCTTTTGTGTACAACCACACCGGACACCCCGGCTACACAAAGAACAGTAGCAAGGGCCCAGCTGCACCAGGATGCAAACACACTGTGGGGCAATGATGTAACAAGCATCATTCAAGACTCCACTTTTGAGCCTGAACTAAGCTACTCTTTACAGAGGTCACCCTCACGTTTGCCACTTGAGCTCTCATACGCACAGGACAACTTGCTATGGTCGGTCAATTCCTCCTTGACGGCAACAATAAATGCCCTGACATGGCAATCAGAAAAACCTGAAATGCAGATGGAAACCCCCAAGTAATGGCACTTACCATGGCCGACATAGCCAGAAAAGTCGACAATCTTACTGAGGCCAGCAACAATGCGACCCCTACACTGGACTGCCTGTGTCCAGAGATAGTAGACAAACTGGACTCGCTTCTGAAAGTAATTACACTACTGGAGGAGGATTTGAAACTTACTAGCAAAAACCGCCCAGGCACTCAAATCCCTGACCCAGCTACGGACAATGGAACAAGGGCGATCACTGAATTAAGCCAGGAATCAGACTTCCCAAACAGTCAAAACTCCCCACAGGTGACATTAAAAGAAGTCCCGCCACAACTGTCCGCATCCACTGTCACGCCCACTGACCAAACATTGGAGACTGAAGAAAACATCAGGGAGTGCACAGGGATGGGGGCCACCCTTAATACTGCTCCACAACTGACTCGGGGAGAAAACAATGGAAGCACGTCTAACAGCAGTTGATAAAAGCAGCACCTACAAAATCACGCCACACAACATGCAAAAAGGAAGCAGCAAACCAAGCAACTTCTACAAGCAACAAAAACCCCACCACAGCACTCTACCCATATTTCACTAGAGCGGGCATCACCAGGGCCTACTAACACAAGGTCATATGATCATAAAAACACCAAACAAACAACCACAGGTTCAGGTTTCCAACGGCCAGCCAACCACAGCCCCACAACGAGATAAAATACAACAGCCCAGGGAGGAAACATCATCAACAGACAACAGGCAATGCACCCTTCCAGAGCACAAACTGCAGGGAAGCCCCTTCCAAAGCAACATCCCTTGCACCTTCGACAACAACTTAAGCCTGACCTTGCATGATCAGCACCCTGACACACTACAGCCCTTTGTTAATTAAGCTTTACCTGGAGGTCACACGGGACCTCAGACAAACTGATGCAGGCGACACATGGAGGCCTTCTACTAACCAGAGATTCTCAAAAGCAATGGATTCAATGCAAACAACAACAAGGGCACTAAATGACCCAGGACAGCAAACAACACACCAAAGAAACCCAAGCAAAGAAGGATGAAACAATGGAACAGCTACACGGGCCACAGGCAGATCTTAGGCCAACAGAACCCTCAAGACCAGCCCAAAGGCATAGCCAAGACCCAAATAGCATCCATCCTTACGTTCCTATAACCCAAATATAACAAATGGCTCCATACAGCAACACCTGCCCATGGCCAAGCAACCACACCCAAGGCAACAGCTAAACATCAAGAATGAGCATGACCCCGCTGTATATATCCAAAGGTAAAATGGACATTCTAAATAGAGCAAACATACTAAAACTTGTGAAACACATTGAATCACTATCTCACATTATCAGTAGCGACATCATTAGGGTGCAGTTCGAATAGGGGCAGGCAAGTAACTACTACTACCACACGTAGCGTACTCGCCTGTCCACCCCGCTACCTCAACACAGCCTACTGGAGCTGGGTCTCCTCCAACCTGCCGGAAAAAACGGACCCACGCCCCTAGCACAGGGTTCTCCCACCCCAACAGCAGGGAAGTCAGTAAACAACCCCTCAACATTATGACATGGAATGTCGCAGGTATCCACAAGACCCTTCAAAGTTTGGCAGCAATTACATTCCTCGAGGGTGCAGACAGCATCTGTGTGCAAGAAACATGGGCACTAACACCAATCCCATTGCCAGGATTCGTGGTATTTCACAAACCTGCCAGAAAGACCAACCTATTCGGGCCACCCTTGGGAAGCATCTCCACATACATCAAACGCTCCTTAAAGTTGAGCTTCGCGGTATTAAACACCTCCGACATGCTCGTAGCCGGCATCTTCAAAGGCCTAAAAAGCGCTGCAGGCCCCTATCCATACTAATAATCAAAGCATACCACAACCCTCAGGGCCTAGGGCCCTTGGACAAGCTGGACCGATTAATCAAACAAATTGAAACACTAATAGCTCACCACGCAACCCTGGAAGTCATGATCCTTGGAGACTTTTAATATGCACCGGTTGGGAGAACGGACCGTTCATGGCAGGGCCGCTGGAGACACGGCAAGGTTTAATATCCTCCTTCAGACCTACAACCTAGAATCAGCTCAATTCATGGCAATTCAGGCCGGATCTGGGTCAGTTCATCCACCCACATTCAACAACCAAACAACTATTGATTATATCTTCCTGAGCCAGCGTAAAGGTAATGACATGCTAAGCTTTGATGTGCTCCCACGGGACGAAAGCAATCACGCAGCCCTGTTGGTCTGTCTGACGGTAACATCTGGAAAACGCCATATCCTTTCCCCCATCAAGAGGTCAAACGGGGAGGAACAGAACAGACTTCTGCAGAGAATAAAAGGCACACAAATGACCACTAACAAATTTGATATATGGAAATTAACCTGGGAAGGCTGGCCACCAGCAATGAATAAACTGGCCATCATTGAGGCCTGGGAAAAGCTGGCTCTAGAACTTGGCACGCTGCTCAGAGGAAAGAGGCTGAGACCAAAAACAAAAAATGGCATTTCATTTACTTGGCACAGTCATGGAGATTAAACAAAGCACACTTGCTAAAAACTAAACAAAGGGCACACAGGAAAAATAAAAAGCGAAACATCAAAAAGGCAGTTAAACTCAGCAGCAAAACAACACAAACAACTCATCTGGAAAATCAAAGTAAAAGCACACGATGAGAAGTGGATACAAATCTTCGAGCTGCTGGCCCCCAGCAAATCCCAACAGTTCTGGCAATATCTGAACAATTTAACTTACGGGGCGTCAAACAGAGGAAACTCGGTTCCAGCTGAGACATGGGTTGCACACGTGAAGTCACTCTATGTCAGAGACCAGGAAAACACAGGCCTAAATGAACATTTATCGTGGAGAAAACCCAAAGGAATGGGAACTGAGGTATACGCTGGCCCAAGCAAAACAGCAGCGAGCACTGTTCTAAAAAAGATCAGAACAGATGGTGCCCCGGGTCCAAACGGCCTGCCAGGTTCCCTATTCAGAGTGGACACGAATTTCTGGGTAGCAACCCTTACACCGTTGTACGCAGAATGCAGGCTTCTAGAAGAAGTGCCAGACTCATGGAGGGGCTCTTTTTTACAGCCTATTTTAAAAAAGGGGCAACCACTGACACAAAAAATTATTGCATGATCGCCCCCTATTGAACAACGAGGGGAAGGCCTATGCCAGCTCCCTCCTGCTGGAACTAGCGACCTGGGCACAAAACGAAGGTCTCCTACAATTCTACCAGACAGGCGTTGCCAAAAGGGTCTCGACAGTTAACAACATCACTGTTCTTTCGTACCTTGCCCAACAAGCAGTCCTCTCGCTCTCCCCCCCCCAGTCGTCACCTGCTTCATCGTCTACTCAGCAGCTTTCGATGGGGTAGTTCGCAACATCCTTTGGCAGAAACTGGAGGGGTGGAACATCTGTCCGAAACTACTGTAAGCCATTAGGTCATTATACTCCGGAACCTGGGTAAGGATTACATTTACCGTGGAGTCAGCCACCGAAAAAAAAGCCACGGACCGAGGACTAAAGCAGGGGTGTGTGTTGGCACCATTATTATTCAATCTATATACTGCAGATCTGGGCTCGGCGCTAAGTGGTACCTCCCTTGCCACACCAAGAATTGGAAAGGAAACAAAATCCACCTGAGGCAATTGCCGATGACCTGGTCCTCCTAGACCACCCCAAAGTAACCCTTCAAAAAGCACTCAAAGCACTCTCCAAATACCATATCCAGAACGAGCTGGGCGCCAACGCAAACAAATTTAAAATAGTGATTTTTGGCAACCACCCAAAAAAAGGCTCTCAAAATGGTGGCTGGGCACACTCACCCTGGACTATGTCCAAAGCTACAACTATCTGGGTGATTGGCTGTGAGAATGAGGCTGACCCTCATTCCATCTACAAAAAATAAGGCTGAAAGGGAAGATGGTCATGCACGCCCTCTGCAAGCTAAACGCAGCCCTCAACAGTCCCACAACCACAGCAATATGAAGAGTAATACGGGCCAAATTCTACCATTGGTCAACTACGCGCAGCAGGCATTTCGCTGCATGCTAGCTGCAGACCTGGAAAAAATCCAATGCACAGCCTACAAGAAATTATTCAATCTTCCCTCCTGCACAAGATACATTCTGATCCGCCTAGAATTTTACCTCACCGAACAAAAGCAGGAAGGGCTGGCTACTTTGCCAAAATATTTCTACCTGGCAACCCCGGCCCCAGACAACTCCATAAAGGTTCTCATAAAAATCATTTTCAGCAGACCAAATAACCCCTGGCCTGCACAACTCACGGCAGCAAAGGAATACCTATATCTGGCCACAGAGAACTGGGACCCAAACATAATTGATTATACAATGGTCAAAACAACAATAAAAAAACAACTGCGCTTTCTGTCTCGTTATCTAGATTTTGAATCTCTCCAGACAAGGGATTTCCATGAAACCATGAAATCTCTGCAAAATTTTTCCACTACAAAGCATCACCTCAACCAGGCCGTGGGGAGACGAGCCCTCAATCTGATCTTAGCAGCTAGGGTGCATCCGCTCCCCTTAAGAAAACTGTATCAAACTTGGCAGCTGCTTGGTTGCTTCATAGAGTGCAGGCTGTGCAACTTCAAAAGGGAATCACTGGTACACATTCTCTTATGCTGCCCAGCACTGCGACAGGCCCGTCAAATCCATCTAAGGCCTATCTTTCTAAAACAGGGCACTCACACAACAAATGAAGCTGTTTGTCAGTTCTCCACCTTGGACACTGTCAAAGACATGGCCAGCTTTGGCAAATTTGTTCAACACGTGCGCTCCCTTCTGAAAGACACAATGGCTGTAGCAGGGAGCAATCAACAGCCACATGAGGCTCAGGTCATTGGAGGTTCTCGTCCTACATGATTAGCTCACCACGGGCACTGCCCAAAGCCACTATGGGCACTTCAGCTCCCACGCTACCAATACACGGTGGAATAGACACGAGGCACGTGGGGACAAAGAGCACTGGCACTTTATTCGAAGACCTCCTAACGACAACAGCCATTGCTCCGCTTCAATTCCATCATAAGAAACTTGAACCAACGTACCACGCATGAAATTGTGGACAAGATTTTATTAAAAACTTTTGAATTCAAAATTGATTTTAAATTTGATTGTCTTCCAGTTTTTAATGCTTTTTGTAATGATTTTAAGTAATCACACAAATAAACTTATTAATTCATCCATTCACTGAAGGCAGAGCAAACTGCAGAGACCCATGCATTATGTCAGCGTTCGGAAACAGACTAAGAATGCCAATCTCTACACATAGCAAAAATACAGCGGACATTACATACAACATCATCTGTAGGAGTAGAGATAGAATCAGCTGTGGAAGACTATACATTTTGACATCTTCGAGAAGCAATCTTCTAATACCAAACTCTATGCAAAGAAACAACTACAGAGAAACCTACATGCAGCATTATCTGCAGGAAACATTGTAGATAGAGCCAACTGCAGAGATCCAGGCATTGTATGAACTTACTGGAACAGTCTACAATTGCGAAACTATATGTAGAAAAAACAATAGAAAACATTACATACAGCGTTATCTGCAGAAAACAATGCAGGCATAGTCAATTACAGAGACTGAGGGACTGTGTCAAATGCATGAAACATTGCATTAAGGCCAAACTCGATGCACAGAAACAATGAAAGAGAACATTACGTACAGAATTAACTGCGGGAAACACTGTAGATCATCAACTGCAGACTACACATTGTGTTAGCTTTAGGAAACAATCTACTAATGCCAAACTCTACACACAGAAACAACAATGGAAGAAACTATGTATAGTGTCAAAAGCACTGCACATAGAGTCAGATAAAGTCGACTACAGAGAACTATGCATTTGTTCGCCTCAGGAAACAATCTATTACTTCTATATTTAGACCAACTACATAGAACATTGAATGCAAGGAACTCAGCAGATAGAGTCAACTACAGACATCTATGCATTGTGTCAACTTCAGTAAACAGTCTAGTTCTCCTCTACTTACAACAACCACAGAGAACATTATCTAAAGCATTACCGCAGGGAACTCAGCAAATATAGTCAACTACAGCAACCTATTCATTGTATCAACTGCAGGAAACAAAGCACCTACTCCAAACTCTATACAAAGTAACAACACCAAAGGACATTACATATAACATTATCTGCAGGGAACACTGCAGAGACCTATGCATTGTGTCACTTGCAGGAAACGGTCTACTAATCCCAACCTCTATACAACGAAACAACCACAGATAACAATACATACATTATTAACAGCTACAAACACTGTCAAGAATCAGTTGCAAAAAAACTATGCATTGTATCATTTTCAGGAAACAGTGTATTAATCATATGTTCTACACATTGAATAACAATGCATGAACCACTTTAAATAACTAGCTGCCGAAAGAGGTCACATAGTGAAAAACCAGTGGCGGCTGATTATCTTTGAAAATAGTGAGCTCGAGTACACCCTCCAAATTGGCCTGAGGGCTGGAATAAAGCAGGTAAGATTGATTTTCCAAGGAGGCTTCGGCTGTTCTTCCCAGATACATTTTTGAACAATAGTTCAAAATAGTGCAATGTAAAGTATCGTTCTCACATACATTTGCAAAAGGTATGATTATTTTCTTAAACACTTCTGTGGAAAGCTGCTGTGCACCCTGTTGACCCCACAACATACCTTTACATTATTGATGGTGCCCCTGTCTGTTCTAGTGCCACCCAAAAAAGCAGATATTCAAATTTAAACCTCCTTGCAGGGCATAATGGGTAGCTCCTGCCAGGAACAATGCATATTTTATGAGCAGGTTTGCCTGCTCTTTTTTTTTAGGTTGTCACCTACTGCAGTGGTATTTCTTCCCATTCCACCTGGGGCACCCACAGACTCAAGCACTTATTGGGGACCACAAGAGAAGCCATAAGGCCCACTGGAATCGACATCTATGTACTCCCGCCTGTGCTGTTTCCAGTGGGAGGGAGCAGAATGCCATGTTCTTCCAGCGAAGCAGACTGCAGGAAGGAGGTTTCAAAGCGATGTGTGTCCATCCTCAAAGACATGGTTCTGGGACGGTTGTGCACCCTGCAGGCCCTCCTTTTCCTCCTTGCTCTGTGTGTTTCAGGGATGGGGTCGCCTAGGGGGATTTGGGATAAATCACAGCAGAGCACTAAGCATCCATGTTTCTTGTGTTTTTTTATTTAAAAGGGCAGAACTTTAAATAGGCATATCGGTAGTCCTGTAGGATCGATTTTCCTAATCTTTACATTGTTTTGCTCCTGCTGGGTAGGGCTGGCCACCAGGAGCATTTTATTCAGGACACCTGCCCTCTAAAGGGCCACTTTTTTGTGGGGGGCTGGATTTTGATTGCTCCCTGCTCCAGACCTGTTCTCTGCCTGGCTCCTGGTTCTAGTCGCCTGCTGGTGGGGGCATCTTGTGCAGCCCCTCTGCAACAAGCCAACAAAAAGCCCTCCCTGCCTGCCAAATCCCCCAGTACCAGAGCCTCCTGGCTTCTTGAAGGGAACCGGTGTGTCAGTAGAGTCCAGGGACAGACCACAGAAGTCGTAGGGGAACCATCCAAGGTCCCCGAGCAGGACCATTCCCCCATATGTTCTTCAGGGGGCATAAGGGGCCTGGCAGAGAGAACCATCCGAATCCAGGGAGTCAGCTGGAGTCAAAGTCCTTAGTCTTCCTTGCAGGACATCAGGTGTCTTCTCCTTCCAGCTGAGCATCCTTCTCCTTCCAGCTGGGCATCCTTTCACCGTCATCAGACCCAGGTTCAGGGTCTTCTCAACTGTCTCTCCCTTGTGCAGGGGCTTTTAAATAGGGGTGGAAGGTTTTAGGGGCCAGGTGTCCCTGGCCAATCCTAGGATGCCACATCATCCCCATACCCCTACCCCAACCCTCCTGCACAGCATTCAGAGACAATCCAAAATGAGAACTTCACATTTTACATGCTAGCTTCTTGATAGCACAGTTGCTTGATCCCTTCTCACCAAAACTTCAAAGGACAGCCATTCCTGAGTTGGCTCCAGAGGTATAGTCTTCCTCTTCTTTCCAGTGGGTCGGGGCTTTTCTAGCCAAGTGCAGTGTGACTAGCTAATTAACAGATGCAGACATGTCTCATCACTTTATTTCCCAGGAACTCAGTCAAGCACTGTCAGCGGCGTCACTAGGGTTGGTGTCACCCAGTGCGGACACCTTTCCCAAATGAGACTATTTAGTAAATAGTCTCATTTGGGAAAGGTGTCACCCCATGTGATGGTGTCACCCGGTGCGGTCCGCACCCCCCGCACCCCCCTAGTGACGCCACTGAGCACTGTTAATTGCTCTATTGTGTGCGGAGGCCTTTAGTCCCTCTGCTGGGGAGCAGAGTAATACATTTCACCCAGTAGGGGGGACAAATGCCACAAATCTTATTCTGAATTGAGCTAGGGAAACATGACACAGCTTAAAGTGCCATAAGGTGTTTAAGTGGGATCTATGGGACTGACAATTCAGATTGGGGCACATGTGTTACCCCAGTTTGGTATCTTGCTGAACACTGCAGCCCTAAGTGGAGAGAAACTGTACTTTAATGCAGAGTTCTGCTATAATGTGCACAGTGTAAACACCACGGATCCTCAGTAAGCACCACAGACATACACTTTGAATGCTCACTCACATTGCAAGGCCTACTACAGGTCAGCACCAATGCCTAAAGAATCTATTCTGCAGTGGGCTACATGGGCACAGAAACCCGGCAGTACAAGATGGTAGTCTAACACGCACAGTCTGCACACGTGTGTGCTCACATGTTCACGTATAACCAGCCCAGCTCTTGTCCTAGCTGTGCAGCAGTGGCATTAACTTAAAAGGTGTACACTGACGGTTAACACGCGCAGTCCAATTACTGTGAATTTACTGTGCTTGAGACCCAGGTAGTGAGACTCGCCCACAGTAAAAGTCTAAAACCAGGTAATCAAAAGGGAAACATCCTGGGGGCTAAATGGATGGAACCTATTGCCTCAAACACTCATGAAATATTCCATTGTTTTCATAGTGTACAAAGCAAGCCTGCAACTCCCTGGGGTGGTGGGGGGGTTCGCCAACTCCCTGAAAAGTTAGACAAAATGGTGGCAGAATGGGGTACTATTCAGTACAATTTCCCTTACAAATATAAAAAACGGGATAAATGGTTTAAGCTGTTCAGAAATCACAATTCCAGTAATCTCATACGCCTCACATCTTTTAATTGCATACATTTTCACTTCCAAATTTTACTTTTCAATCTTGCCCCTTCCAAGTAGGTTTTTAGCCATATGGTATGACTGAGAATCTACTCGCAAGGGACATAGTGAAAAACAAAAAAAGCCACAAATGTCACATTCCCTGGCTGCAGACCAGGGGTCCCCAACGTTTTCATTAGTGAGAGCTACTTGTGATCAATGAAAACTATCCTGAGCAACTGTTTAATATGTGGATTAGATAATGGTACATAAAGGCCAAGCAACTTAATCACTGTCTTTAAGGCACCCAGTATTGCAGCAGTGAGTACACAATATTAATAGTCAAGCGTGGAATCATTTTGTTCCTTATATCATGTTAATTAATCACATCTGAAAGGTGAGTGTGCCTTTGGGGTTTGTGGTCTCTTTGTCATGCAGCACATAGGAAGACACAGATTTTGTTATGAGAGCCACCTCAAACGACACCACCTACTGGACTACACACAATCAGAAGTAACCATAGCATCGAAACAGCACTCATCACAGCCACGGGCGACATGCAAACTATTCTGGACCGAGGTAAGACTACAGCCCTCATTCTCCTCAACCTCTCCGCAGCATTCGATACGGTCTCTCACAGCACACTAATCAGAAGACTCTATGGCATCAACATCCAAGGACCCGCCCTCAACTGGATAGGCTCCTTCCTAATAGGAAGAGCACAGACAGTCAGACTACCATCCTACACATCGGAATCTAAGAACCTGATCTGCGGAGTCCCCCAGGGTTCATCTCTCAGACCCACCCTGTTCAACATCTACATGGTTCCACTCGCTAACATCATCTGATCACAATGCACCACCATCAGATCCTACGCCGACAACACCCAACTCATCCTGTCCCTGATGGAATAGACAACCACCGGCAGAACCAACTTCATAATTTGCATAATCATAGAAGAAAGAGATCCAACTGCCGGAAGCTCAATTCTGACAAGATGGAAGTACTGGTCTTCAGAAACATGAACTCTCCATGGGACTCTTCCTGGTGGCCGGCAGAGCTAGGACCAACACTCACCGACCACGCCAGAAACCTGGGAATCATTCAGGAGGGCAAACTCAACATAACAACACAAGTCAAAGCAGTGGATTCCTCCTGCTTCCTCATCCTAAGCATGCTAAGAAATACCTTGAAATGGCTGCCCCAGAACACCAGATGTACAGTTACAAAAGCACTCATTACAAACAGACTCAACTACAGCAATACACTCTATGCTGGGATATTCAAACTGCTCCTACACAGACTCCAAACCATCCAGAGCACCGCCACAAGAATCAACCTCCCACGTCGCTCCCACATCTCACCACACCTCAGAGAGCTCCACTAGCTCCCCATTCACAAACACAGCCAATACAAACTCCTCACACACAAATACAAAGCACTGCCCAACATTGTACTAGCATGTTTGAACAGCCGAATACACTTTCACCAACCTGCCAGGCACCTATGCTCAGCATCACTCACACTTGCCCACATACCCTGCATTCACAAAAGCAGAACAGGAGATCGCTCATTTTCTTACATCGCACCCAAAACCTGGGACAACCTCACACAACACATCAGAGCCTCCCCCTTGCTTCCTGAATTACGCAAGAAGCTGAAGTCCTAGCTCTTCGACTAACTCTGGGGGCCTCCTGCCTACACAAGCTCAAGTGCGTAGATTCCCCGCACGAGTGATTAGCAGGCTATACAAATCCACATAACATAAAATAACATAATATAACAGAGCAGGGCCTGAAAGACTTTTTTCTTCTGGCTAACTGCCCTAAAGTCCACTGGTTGATATTCAGAAACTGCCCCTGACTTAATGGACATATTAACTTTTCCTGGTGGCAGGAACGGTACAAGGATTATCCACAAGGCCTGCCCTAGAGCTTTCGCTGCCCCTGGAGAAAATGCCCAAGTATTCCCTGCCACACATGTACTCACACACAACTACATCCGAAATGTAATTTTTAACATATACATTTCATCTTTAACTAGGAGCATAAGCAGTAGGTACAGGCAGACTTCACAGCCTTTTACAAGTAATCATATCTCTGCAGCCATCTCCACATATGTGGGTATACTTATGAGGCAAAGATGAAACACTAATAAATTAAGAGAATACTTTAGGAAGTTTAATATTCTTAAAGGAAGGAAGAAGACAAAGAAATAAAAGGAAGAGATAAAGAGAAAACAAAGGAGAGAGAAAGAAAACATGGGAGAGCAAAAGAAAGGAATAAAGAAAGAAAAAGAAAGAAAGGGGAAGGAAATAAGAAATAAATGCAAAGAAGAGAACGAAAGGCAATAAGAAATTAAACAGCGAAGAAGAGAAGGAAAGGAAAAAGGGTGAGAGAGAAAAGGAAAGAAGGGGAGAAGAAATGCAGGACAGAAGAGAAGAAACAAAGGAGAGGAGATGAATTGAATGACAGGAGAGAACAAGCAACCAACCATGAAAAAGAGAGGAGAGAAGCAGACAAGTAGTAGAACAAGAAAGGAGGATAGAGAAACACGAAAGAAAGCAGAGAAAGAAAGAGACAGCAAGCAGAAGAGACCGAAAGGAGAGGGGGGAAAAAGAAAGAAAAATAAAATAAAAAAAGAATTAAAGAAAGAAAGTATAATATAAGGAAACAAGATATGAAGGAAGGAAACAAAGAATGAATAAAGGAAAGAAAGAATGAGAAAGAAGGAAATTAAGGACTTTAAATGTACTGTAGCTTTCATAAATGCAGCTTTGAAAGTAGATTAATAAATCTTCAAATACTTTTACTCCATGAACCCCTCATGAAAGATGCCTCTGACTAAGCTGAGACATTTATTTATTGCCAGACGTCTTACAGGCAGCAGTATGACATTGTTTGTTTATTTATTAAAAGGGTGGCCTGCATGCTGCTCTTGCTCTATCAGATTCTCTGGCTTCACAGAACCAGGTGAAGTGTTTTAAATTGCATAATTAATCGTCGGGTAGCTACATACTGCCAACTAGGCTGACAGGCAGCAAGCTGGGAGCTACTAGTAGCTTGTGATCCACCTGTTGGAAACCGCTGTTGTATAGAGTAGAGCTCAATATGTTTCATAGGTGAAAACAGCAACGCTATTGCTCAGGTTATGGTAAACATACAGGTTTAGAAAGCTGACAAGCCAATTTAAAATCCAGGGCTCCCAGACCGCAGTTACAATTATCATTTAAATAGCAGTTTAAACAGATATTTGGAAATGCAACATTTTTGGCCCAAACATCAGCTTGGCAGTTTTTGAAAATACACTAATTTTCTACCAAATACATACTTTTGATTAAAAATATCAACTACATCTGCCAAAAGAAAATATCTAATTTTATTAAAACATTATTTTGTACATTTTTAGCAAATGAATACTTGGCCACCAACCATCAGTATTTTTCCTAAAGTACTCACATTTGTTCACATGTCCTACGGCCACACAGGGATAGAGTCTGCCTTTGTATATCCATGTAGCGCCACGTCTTGACAGAGATGGCCATCATCTGCTAAGACATATTACTGGTATGCTAGAATCAGGATTTTTAGGAGGAGTGGGCCCCGTCATGTCATGGGTGTCTTGCAGTGTGCCAAGTATTACTACTTCTATGGCAGGGTCAGCATTATAAAAGAGTTGGGCATCTTTTTGTTTTGGATGCTCACAGTATGCCAATAAATATCACCATTAAGCCAGGATCAGCATTGTACCAGGGGTGAGCATCATCACGCCCTGCATGCTCACAATATGGAAACGAAAGCCACTATTATGACTGGGTAGCATTCATATAGGGACATCCCCGTTACTATGGCTGCCATCAGAGGCATAGATGGGGAATCTGGCACATTGGTAACCTTACATGTGGTACCCCTGCCATAACTTCTGATAGGCATTCCCGACATAAGGTAGTCATCCCTTAATGTTTACCACTAACATAAAATAAGCATCCCCAAAATGAGGTTGTGACATATAGGCATGTAAGTCATATTATCTCCACGTGGGAGAAGGGCATATTGGAATAACTGATGAACATGACGAGCTGATGGATGAGGCCTAATTATTCAGGTTTTACTAAGTATTAAAAGCTGCTAATTTGGGGGGTGGGCAAAAAGCTATTTTCAGATTTTTTTTTTAAATATGTGCTTTCTTGGGAAAACAGAAATTATTTAAACATAATTAAGGGCCAGATGTACGACGCATTTTACTGGTCGCAAACAGTCCATCGGGCCGTTTGCTACCGGTAAAATGCATTTTCCTATGTACCAACCCTATTTTGCGAGTCGATAACCTATTACTGACTCACAAAATAGGGTTTGCGAGACTATATTAGAAAGGGACGTGTAAAGGGCGTCCCTACCTAATAGCGAGTTGCACTGGTATGTATGAATGTTCTGTGACCGGGAATGCGGTCGCAAAACATTCGCAGATTACCACCAATTTCAAATTAGTGGTAAGCCATTCACAAACGGGAAGGGGTCCCCAAGTGACCCCTTCCCCTTTGTGAATGGGGGTGCCAACAGGTATTATTCAAGTCAATGAGGCATGGCTCTCCCGATGAAGGCCTGTCTGTCGAAACGCGCGTAGATCGATCTTTTGAGTGGATCGTTCACTCCAGCCACATTATTATTTTTATCAACTGTATATGATATTAGGCCTTTGGATTTCCTATCAAGTGCCATATTTTGTTTTATAAGAAAGTATATGTTTAAATGGTTATCCTCTATACCTATCAGGATCTGTACATCAAGACGACATTGATTTATAAATGTATTGGAACCTTACTATTTGATTATTGAGTGAATTTTATGAATGTGTATGGGTTATGATACATGTTCATGACTGTAATGTATGGTTTTAGAGCCGCATTCCATGTGTATTTATGTTTTTACGTCATGTGTTTGTCTATATTTGTGTATTGAAATAATTTCGATATTTTTCTATATTACAGTGCTTATGAGCTCTGTTCTTTATAATAATATTTAAATAATGTGTTAGTAAGTGAGAGTGGTTGCTTGAGGATTTGCATTATAGTTTAAAGAGGCTTCATACACCTTGAAAAATGTTAGAAGGCCATAACAAATACTGATTTTACTTGAAGTACTTTAAAAATCAATTGCTTAGTATCCAATTTATTGAAAAATGGGATGTAAATGTTAACCTTGCCTTTATTTTTTCACGAGAACGAAGAACCTCCTGTAACCTCCGAGGGGATGTCACGTTTGCTCACTTCACTTACTTGATCTGTGAAGTTTGGGGTACATATTTACACCTCACGGCTTACAAAGTGCTTTCAAATTGGATATGTCACCACTACACTACAGACTGGCAACCACTTTAAACTGTAGGATGCCTGTTTAACACCTGAAAACATTGCAATATTGTCAGCTGCAAAATACACAAATACTTATTGTCAAGAACAGGAAACTTTATAGTTCTTTGCAGGAAAACATTATATGACGGCAGCGGTGACGAAAAACAAAAACTGTCTATACTGTCAACCTAAGAGACACTCACACACTGCAAATATCAAGTACAGAATACACTATTTACACAACCAACATACACAAGCATACATTGTCACATGAAACCCTTCTGTAAGAAACTAGGTTACTGCTTGAGGGGGGTGAAACCCTGCTCAAACTGCAACCACAAGGCTTGTCAGGGTGACGTCTCAATGAAACCCAATATTAGTGTGTGCTCAACTGCTGCTCTGATAGCTTGACGCAGAGCAGTTAGGCTTAACTTAGAGGCAATGTGTAAAGTATTTGTGCAACACTTAAAACAGTAATAATGTGACAACACAAGAAGAATCCCAAATCAAGTTAGAAAAAAAGAGTAAATATTAATAATTAAATCAAGATCAAAACGACAAAAATCCTATCCGTAGAACTGGAGATATGCAAGTTCAAAGATTTCATTGAAAATAGCGCAAAAAAGCACAAAGCGCCAACTATGGTTAACTGGTCGCGCTGGACCGGGACAAGACCACAAGTTCAGGCCGACTGTAATGGTGCACGGGCCAGCTTCAGGGTCCCTCTTAATCCCGCTGAACAAAGTACCTTAATCCTGGTTGAGAAGAGATGCAGAGTCCTGCCTCGAGGATGTGTCACTCAGCAGAGGAGATGTGAGGTCCAGGCAAGAAGATACTTTGTGCAGTGGCGGTTCCAGGGAGCCGCGAAATGTAAGGCGATGTCCTTCTGTGGATGCATCGTGCAGGGCAGTTAAGATGGGCTGCGATGGGCGAGGCAATGTCCCTGCGTTGGGGAAGTTCACGCAGCAAAGACGATGTATTGGTTCTGAGGGCAATGCGTTGAGCTGCAGAGGCAAGGCACCGGTTCTGCGGGAGATGTGCCGTGCCATGAAGGAGATGAGTTGGTTCTGCTGGATTCACAGATGGGCTGGTAGAGCACCTTTAGGCCCACTTCCAAGGGTCCAGGACTGGGATGATACCACTTGGGATGGCAGGACTCACAGATGGCAGAGTCCAGGTGCTGGGCTCAAGGTTGTTGGAAGCCTGTTCTGTCCCTGAGGCATCTGATCAGGAGACCAGCCAATTAGCCCTTGCAGTCACTCTGGAGTCCTGGGTTTAGAGATGCAGGTCCAGTCCTTCTCACCCAGGCAGTGAAGGCAGGGCAGCAATCCTTCAGGGCAGCAGTCCAGCTGAGTGGCAGTCCTTCCAGCAGCACAGCAGTCCTTCTTCCTAGCAGAGACCACAGGTCCAGAAGTGTACTGAAGAGTTGGGTCTAATGGTCTAATATTTATACTTGGTGCCCACTTTGAAGTGGAGGGAGCCTCTAGAGGTTCCACCCCTGAAGTGTCAGGCATCCTCTTCCTACGTGTCCTGGCCTAAGCTGCCTGGGGCCACAAAAGACGAGTGATAACTCCTTTGTGAGAGTCCTCAGGCAGGGAGTTTCTGATGTGCAAGTGTGGTCGGTGACAGATCCTCACCCTCATTAACTCAGAGTGGCTCATTCTGCTAACACTTATCTTCTCTTCCCTTTATTCCAGTGTATGGGAGCAATACACAAAGACCAGCTGCCAGCTACATCTAGTCATGTGCCCCAGGATCAGGCTGCAGTCCCAAATGGTAAGGACAAGAAAATGCCAACTTTCTAAAAGTGTATGTATGTCCCACAAAGGAGCCCAGTCAGGTCCCTCAACAAGATGCACAGCAAATTGTATATGCAAAATTTCAGTCATTTTATTGTATTTTTATTCCACTAGTATTCCATGTATAATCCAATAATTTTGCAAGTTTCCTCTTTCCATTTTCATACGTCAATTTTATCCATATTTTCACAGTGCCTCGTGAGGCTTTCTCTAAGCAGCACTAGAGGGTTCACAATTCCTCATGACGCATCCTTATTGTTTGAAACCCAATGCGTTCCAGGATGACTCCCTTCGTCAGGGGTAACTACAATGCAAAATAATAATAAACACCCATCAATCCTTTCTGTTAAATATGTATAACTGCTTAACACTAAAAATACTAATCCTTTATAATATACACTGACTATAATCTACCTAGAAAAAAATTACGCACTACATTACCCAGAATCCCTCATTGGTGACCCTCAGTGGCATCTTTTCAATAGTAAAAAATGATCAAACAAATCAGGCAACTTAACACCGCGTGTGAACCTAACACTACGAAATAACACCTAATATGTGCGCATGAACTGCACAAAACTCATGCCTGCAATTCATGTTAACTAAAATCAACAATTCGTGCTTACTGACACGTGACGGTGAACAATTAAGCAGATGATTTAAGCACTTGGGCGCTCTCCGGGTTTCATTTGGAGGCATCCAGGAGCGGGGAAGTGGCTGCATGGCCGATCCATGGACGAAATTCAAATCGAAAGTTGAATAACTTGTTATGGCATATAGAAGATCAAAAGCTCGGAGGGGTTTCTTCGTGAGGCACAGGTGAATGTCTGTGTGTACGGGGAGGAGACAGTTATAGTCAGATTTTAATCTAACTGTCAGTAAGCACGAATACAGGGCTTACAGGGCTTCAGGGCTACAGATCATTCAGATGCAACATGAGGCGACTACGCTCGGCCACTCAGCCTGTGCGCTACACTGTGGCTCCTAACAAATGGTGATGCCTCGTGTCCTAAGACCCCGGGCCTTTCGAAAGCAATGGAAAGCAAATTTTACACTCACTTGGTGGCCATAGAAAATTCCAGTACCTCCCTGGAGTCCCGGATAGATAACGTTGTCACAGACCTGATGCTGTTACATGCAGACCATCACAAACATGCGGATAAGGTTGACTTGGCGGGGCGGATTGTTAAAGAACTACAACCTGCAACCAAAAGCATGGAATCCTTCTTGCAGTAACTGACAGATCGTGTGCGTATTCTGGAGCAGAGAGCTGAAGATGCTGAGATGAGGTTCAGGAGAAATAACATCCACATAGTAGGAATGCCGGAGGGGACGGAGGGCCGAGAAGCAGTTTCATATCTAGAAGGCTGGCTGTGTGACCTACTGCCTCTACATGCTCTGTACCAATATTTTACCACTGAACACGCGAATCGTGTCCCAACACGCAAACCTTTGCCTGGTGCCTACCCGAGACCTATGGTAATTAGGATGTTATATTTCCGGGATAGAGACTCTATTTTACGAGAAGCCAAGAAGCTCAGTAAGATTATGATTGGAAGCTTGCATGCTATGTTATTTCCTGATTATACAGTTGCAGTCCAGCGACAGCAGAGTACCTTCACAACTGTAAAAAGACAACTACATGAATTAACCCTGAAATATGCGCTTTTCTTCCCAGCAAGACTTCATGTGGTTGCAGATGGTGTCACGCATTTCTTTGACTCACCAGAGGAAGCCCGGCA
Organism: Calotriton arnoldi; assembly: GCA_963921515.1. NCBI lineage: Eukaryota > Metazoa > Chordata > Amphibia > Caudata > Salamandridae > Calotriton > Calotriton arnoldi. The sequence continues at coordinate 184,206 of CAWUFW010002084.1, read as the reverse complement.
CTGGCTGGAGGCCTATGGCGCTCATGTCGTTCGCTCGTCAACATCTGACACTCGCGGAACCACTGAACGAGGTTGTTGTCACAGGGACTGTCCGAAGATGAGGCGAACCCTGGCCCCTAAGGCTGCCCCAGTCTTAGAACAGATGATTACAGAGTGCTGCCAGGCGCGGGAGCATGTGGCTGCGCTGGATGAGTTATCGCAGCATTCAAGTCCTGACACGGAGTCTCTCCTCTCTTATAGTGACGATAATTCCGCCACTACCTGGCCCTCAAGGCTAGACTCAGTTCCTCCTCCAGAAGTGAATCCGCAAACATCAGATGACATCATTTGATGCCATCACCATCATACCTAGCCTTTATTCATTTGTGCTGTATGCTCTCATGCTTATAATGTCTGATGTAATTGAATTTTTGTGGACGTTGATAGGTTTAGTTCCCTTCATGATAAGATGTGCTCTTCAATAGCAGACATGCAAGCCTGCGGTTGTCTCGGCGGGCCACGCTGTACAGTGAAATAATTGTTATGGTGGTAACCGACACTCATTGTGAATCTGGGGGTTTACACAACTGACACTCAACTCTACTTCCCTCCTGCTGTATTATCCACTCTAGTTAGTAGACACATGTATTTTAGGTCCCGGTTTGGGCAGACGCTCGGTTGGTGCTCCCCTCTACTGGTATTCAAGGTTTTGCTCTATAGATACCTGTTCTGTAGTTTAAGGTTACACTCTGTGCATGGCCCTATAGCAATCATATATTGCTGGGGTCACTGCCCAATTCTCTCATGCACATGTAACTATTGCTCCCTGATGCTGCCTCAACAGTTGTTTCACCTCCACACAGCTTTATGACAAACATTAAAGTACTGACGTGGAATGTGCATGGCATCCACACCCCAGCGCGACGCTATGCCATCTACTCTTACCTGAAATGTCATTCTGTGCACATTGCGCTACTGCAAGAGTCCTACCTGATGCGTTCAGAGACAACCAAACTTCAGCGTAGATGGCACGGACAGATTTTCACCACTGATTACTCCTCCCATGCTCGCAGGGGCTAGTGTGGATCAGGCCAGGGGTTCTGTTTGTATCAGAGACAGTGGAAACAGACCCTTAGGGTAGGTTTGCCTCGTTCTGAGTTGGCTGGATGGTAGGCAAATATTAATTGGCAGCCTTTACGCCCCTAACACAAATCAAACTACATACCTCAACACCCTCTCCGGGGTTATTCCGAAATGATACCGTGGCTGTTGGGTGGTGATTTTAATAGCATCCTTGATATCAATTTAGACCAATCTTTTCCCTCACTGCCCCAGACCAATGCATCATGAAACACTAGAACCCTTACCAACTGGTTCAGAAATTGGGGTCTCGCAGATATCTGGCGCACATGTAACACTATGACTAAGGTATACTCCTTCTACTCCGCGCCACATTCCCTACACGTCAGGATAGACAGACTGATAGGCACACCAGAGATTGCACAATACATGATTAACACAAGAAGCCTCTCCTAGTTATTGACCTAATTGCTATTATGTCTTCTATATGAGTGTAGACATCTCACAAAAGGTAAAAGACTGGTCTCACACACCACCTGGTGTCATGCTTCATCATTGACCAGTCCTCGCCCTCTAAAAACTTGGTTTGATAGAGGGCGGGCATACACCTGAAGACATTAGTTATACGGTGGGGGGACTACAATATCCCCAACACACCGATCATTTCTTTTAAACACCATACAGATGTCAGTCACATTAAAAAGAGGTTTGACATCCGTAATGGCTTTTTAAATTTCACATTTTTTGTTAAGGGCCCCCACTTAGTCTTAGAAGTGCATCCCTGTCTTCAGGTGTATGCCCGCCCTCTATCAAACCTAGGGGCATATTAGCAAGAAGAGGCGATAATCATCGCTAACCCTGCTTAGCGTGATTTTTTTTTATCGCCGGCTATCGCTGGAATATATCGCCACGCTAACGCTGTATTAGCAACGATTAGCGCTATGGCGATGAATATTCCAGCGATAGCGGGGAAATGGGCCAACATCGCTGAAAAACCAGCGATGTTGCATGGAGAAGGGAGAAAACCTTGCTGATACGACCCTGTGGTCGTATCAGCATAATCCACCCCCCATGTTAGGTATGGCTAACACCTGCTAATTGCAGGTGTTAAATAAATGGCGATGACCCCGGTTAGCGCGACTTTTCACGTCGCTAACTGGGGCCATGGCCACCTTGCTAATAGGCGATAGGCCTGTTAGCGAGTGTTTCCCAGGTTTGTTCGTCGGGAACGCCCACTTTGCATGTCATTAGCGATAAATATCGCTGACATGCAAAGCGGTAAAAACGGGCGCTAATGCCCGCAAACTGTCTCTAACTGCTGTTAGAGACAGTTTGCTGATAGGGCGATATAAATATCGCCGCTTTAGCGGCAAAAAGTGCCGCTAAAGCGGCGATAGTGCCCTTGCTAATATGCCCCCAAGTTTTTAGAGGGCGAGGACTGGTCAATGATGAAGCATGACACCAGGTGGTGTGTGAGACCAGTCTTTTACCTTTTGTGAGATGTCTACACTCATATAGAAGACATAATAGCAATTAGGTCAATAACTAGGAGAGGCTTCTTGTGTTAATCAGTTTGATGTGGAGGCTGCCTACTCCTAATACCCCGTGCCTCTAGTTCCCTACCTTGGATCGCTTCCAGGTTTTTGTGGTTGAGTATTGCACAATACATCACACAAACGGATTACATGGGCTGCTCTCACTAGGACCATAACCCGCAATATGCACAACTTGGGTGGACCAAGGATATTACTCCAATTCCCACTTGGAGTACAGCCAGCAGCCTTAGAAGACCCTTCTTTCCGCTCATTAATGAGCACAGCCATAGCGGAGTATTTTGACTCCAATGATGTCACCGCGAGCACACTCTCACTATAGTGGGACACATTTAAAGTAACGCTGCACAGCACATGCCTGGGCCTACACTGGAACATCTGCAAGCTTCTAGACACTGACTTAATGCAGATCAAACGCAAGCTGCTGCGTCTGTAGAATGAGACGGTGGATGATCCTGCTGGGGGAAGCACACACAGAGCGTGCGGCGCTCATAGAACGTTTGTGTTGTCATAATTACGCTGCCCACTCGGTCAAAACTCATGCTGTGGCCGACAGGGCGGGTTCTCTCGTGGCCTGGCTGATCCATCAGGCGCATCCGAGTGGACCCATTTGAGGACTATGAACTACTGTCAGTTCCCTTCTCCATTCGCAGAGAGAAATTCATGATGCACAAACCCACCACTACACCTCCGTCTATCATTCAATCACATGCACAACCCCGGAGGACATCACCTCATTTGCTGCTGGGAGATTGCCCCAGCTCATGCAGGACCAGAGGCAGGACCTGGATGAGCCCGTTACACCCTTCAAAATACGTGAAGCGATACGAGTGCCGGCGACAGGTAGAACCCCATGCCCGGATGGTCTGCTCGCTGAGTTCTATAAAGCCTATGCGCCGCTGCTAATGCCCCGCCTGCAGGCTTTATATGCCGAGGCATCGCAAACCTCCTGTCTCCCGGCTTCCTTGAGCAAAGCACTCTTGATATCCTTGCCAAAACCTGCCAGAGATTCAGAAGCCCTAAGTTGCTATAGGGCATTGGCCCTTCTAAACACTGACTATACAATCCTGGCAAAGATATTGGCGGATAGGCTCTTCTTATTGACTCCAACATTAATTCACCTGGATCCAAATGGATTTGTCCTGTCCTATACTGCCTCCCTCGATCTGTGGTGCTTTTTCCGTGTACAGAAATACGCCCCAATGGCTTGGCCTTGTGCGGGCTGTTGGGTACTAGATTTAGAACGTGCTTTTGATTCACTGGACTGGCATTACCTGCTGACGGTGTTACCCTCACTATGGCTTTGGAGACAGATATGTCCGGCTGCTCTACATGCTACCACTGGCTAGGGTGAAGATGGGGCCCCTCATATCTGAACCTGTCCTTACAGGACGCAGCACAAGGCGAGGATGCCCCCTCTCACCACTGCTCTTTTCATTGGCTGTGGAGCCACTGGCGGCCCACCTCCGCGCACAGGGTGTGGAATGGGGCACACCACTAGGTGATGGCGCTCATGCTGTATCTTTATACGCAGATGACCTGCTCTTATATTTAAGAGATATCACCACAGTCCCTGCAAACATTGTGTACACACTTAGCCAATCTGCTACCCTCTTGGGCCTGCATGTCAACTGGAAAAACTCCTGTTCTTTCCCATTCAGCCCCGTGGTACCTGATCCATGTCTTACTCTAGACACAATTCCACTCAACTGGTGCCCCAATATGTTTAGTTATTTGGGGGTGCAAATATAGCATTCCCCGTAGACCTCTCTGAAGACAATTTGGTACGAGTGGTCATGTCACTAAAAGCACAGATGATATTCTGAAAAACGCTCCCCCTGTCTGTTCCTGGCCTTGGGGCACTACTAAAAATGGTTGCACCCCCCACCTTCTGTATTATTTTGTGAATTTGCCCCTACATATCCGTGTATCCTTCTTCAGATCATTTGAAGGCGCAATAAGAGACTTCCTCTGGAACTATTCCAGGTGTTGCGTAGCATTGACAATGCTATATTAGCCTATTGACCAGGGGGGTCTAGCCTTGCCCCACTTTGAGCAATATTATCTAGTGGCACAGCTGGAGTGGGTGGCGCATTGGTTCTCTGCCTTGCAGCTGTCAGACACTGCCACGTCAGGGGCGTAACACAGGCCCCCGCAGCCCCCGCGGAGCGGGGGGGCCCACGAGCTTCAGGGGGCCCCCTCAGCACAATACTCAGGCCCAAAAGCTCCGGATTACATCCGAAGTGGGGGCCCCTCCGTGTACATGGCAGGGGGGCCACCTCAACTTTCGTTACGCCACTGTGCCACATTGCTACCAGTCTGGAGTCAGGCTGGCCTATTGCAGCTCTTTCACCATCGCATTCGAATCCCACTGCCGCAACCCATGTTGTTGCGTGAGGCCTATCGGTGCTTTAGACGCAGTCTTTACCTCACACACCAGGTAACCCCATACACCCCATTGCTAGCAATACTAGGCACATCACGTGGTATGAGGTTTACCACCAGAGGGAAGCTGGCCCAATGGGAGGCTGCTGGGATCTAGATGCTGGGCGACCTCTACAGAAATGGCTCACTCTTACCCTTAAATACTCTTGTGGTAGGCGACGGACTCCCCGGGGACAGTTCTTACTCCATGCTTCCCTCATAAGAGCGCTGGGCTGCAGCTGGGGGGCTATGGTTAGTGAGCCACCTATGCACCTTACTAAACAATTCTTGCACATCCTAGGATGGGGCAAACACTTGATCCTCTGGTTAGCAGGATCCTTGCGCACACATACATCACTCTCTCTCACACCATTAGGCAGCAGCTGGGAGACAAATGTGGGGCATCCCTATGAAGACAAGGAGTGGGAGGAGGTACTAGAGGGCCCTGTCAAGATCCCCCAGAATGCCAGGTTCCATTTAATCCAATTGTATATTATACACAGAGCCTATCTTACCCCCGAAAAAATAAACGGATATTTTGGGCACACTGATACCACCTGCCCCCGTTGCCAGTTGATAAATGCAGACCTTCTGCACATGCTGTGGCCTGTCCCTGATTGCGCCACTATTGGGTAGCCATAATGGACTGACTTTCGCACTGAACGGACAGGATACTCATGTTCACGTGGGAAGTATGCATTTTGGGGATGTATCGAAGGGGCAAGCAATACAAAGTCATACCTCATTTTATTGATCAGGGTTTGATATTGGCCAAGCCCCTAATTACTCGCAGATGGAAGTCTCCTGATCCCACCCACGTTGATGCCAAGCTCCGTTCATTCTCCAACTGGGCTCAGGCAGATAGCACTGTCCTACATAGAAAGGACAATCTGGGTCTGCGGAAATATCCCATTGCTACTCACTGGAACACCCTTATGGCTGACCTGCACACTGAGATACTAGCCACCTCTGTAGTTCACAGCGCCCATTCTGATGGAGACGTCGTAGCACATGATGGGTATTGCGACACACCTTTCACTTAGTGTGGTCATCACCTCACCCACCGCTACTAGCTGAAACCTGCCTCTTACGGGACTTTAAATCAATGGTGGTAGCCACAGGCATGGAAGCTTCCATTCACCTAAATGAATATATACATAATACATGTAGCATTGAGAGATGGGAACTATCGACTGTGCAAGCGTGATCTAGGTAGCCGTACAGGAAGTTCATGTAATAATATGTTGTTTGAAGTACATACTGTTTGGATCTGTAATTCCCAATGAGTGAAGCCTGGATCACTCTTATAGTGATCACTAATGGTAATTTTTCATGCACTCCAGTGTTATACTTATGAAATATATTTAATGGTGTTGTTGGTAACTTAGCATATGCAGCTCTTAAACGGCCAAATGTCAATGGGTTATACAAATGTTGCTAATACCGTATGTATCATAACCATGCTTATATGTAATGGGAAAACTAATAAAACAGATTTAAACAAAATAAGAGCATTCTTTTAGCTTAACAAATTGGTGAATTCAGACAGTTTAGGGGGTAAATACACATTTAAGTTGCATATGTCTTGGGAAAAGATGCAATAACACATAATGTACTTTAGAAAAAATACCTTTTTTGGCCAACAACGATGCAGATAAATCCAGCTCATGGATTACAACAAAACTGATATTCCAGCTCCGAGAGCCAAAAAACACCTCATCCTATGTACCTTGTTCCTGAGCTGGAACATCAATGCTACACCAGCCCTGAGACCAACAAACAGCTCTACCTTGTTCCTGAGCTGCAGCAGCATGTACCTGAACTGCAGCAACAGTGCTTTGCCAGCCCTCAGACCAACAAACAGCTCTGCTGGTGTACCTCTTGCCTGAGCTGCAGCGTCAGTGCTTTGCCAGCCCTCAGACCAACAAACAGCTTTGCCGATGTACCACGTGCCTGAGCTGCAGCATCAGTGCTATGCCAGGCCTCAGACCCACAAACAGCTCTGCTGGTGTACCTCTTGCCTGAGCTGCAGCGTGAGTGGTTTGCCAGCCCTCAGACCCACAAACAGCTCTGCTGGTGTACCTCTTGCCTGAGCTGCAGCGTCAGTGGTTTGCCAGCCCTCAGACCCACAAACAGCTCTGCTGGTGTACCTCTTGCCTGAGCTGCAGCATCAGTGCTGTGCCAGCCCTCAGAGTAAACACCTCTGCAAATATACCTCTTGCCTGAGCTGCAGCATCAGTGCTTTGCCAGCCCTCAGAGTAAACACCTCTGCTAATATACCTCTTGCCTAAGCTGCAGCATCAGTTTAGTGTCAGACCTCATACCATCAAACCGCTCCGACGATTTTCTTGTTGCCTGAGCTGCTGCATTGGTGCTTTGCCAGCACCCAGACCAACAAACAGCTCTGCCAATGCGCCTCTTTCCTCATCTGCAATATCAGTGCAAACGAGCCCTCAGATAACAAATAGCTATAATAATGTAACTCGTTTCTGCAGCAGCATCAGTGTTCTACCAGGCCTGCGATCCACAAACAGCTCTGACAGTTTACCTCACTTCAGAACTGCAGCACCTGTGATATTCTCGCCATGGGTTGTTCTCTATTCACTTCAGACCCACTAAACTACCAATTAAGCAAACCAATGGTAACTATTGCACACTGTGTAGAAAACAAAAGATCTTGCAATACCCACGTGATCACTTTATGTAAATATGCAGACATTATTTGCCCTGGGTATTACAATTGTTTATTGTAATAAGAAGACAGCCTAATGATAAGTTTTCAAAGTATGCATCATGAAAAAAAGATACATGATAGATATCATTGCTTAACAAGGTTGTCTTGATTTACCAAATAAAGCCAGCAAACATAAGACACAGCACCAAGTAAAATGTCTGCAACATAACACAGTTTTATCATCATCTTTATTGATATGTCATTATTCTTTTACTATCTCTATGTGTTATTATTTTTCCAACAGCATGTGACACAAAGCTATGGATCGATAGAAACGTACAGTGGTCTTTCTCATCCGTTTTCCAAAGCAAGACAACTTGAAAAGTTGACACGTTTTTTGGGGCAACTAAGTATTAGAATGGTGGCAGGTGCTTTATTTTGTAAGCTGGGAATTCACACACCAGCGAAATAGATAACAATGGACACACACGTTCACCACAAACATCTAAGCGTAGCCCCTGAACTCAAACAGCTAAGCAGAGACAAGCTCAAGCTCTGCAAAAACACCAGGCAGTTTGAAAGGCAAACTCGACAATAAGTGAGGCAAGAGGGTGCCATTGCATTTCTAATCTGTCACCATACTTAACGTCAAAGGAGCATGGAACAACGTCACAGGGTTCGACACTCAACCGAAGAGACGCGTTCATTCAATGGTTAATAAATCGAAAGCAGCTCCCTCTTAATAAAAACACTCTGGAAAAAAAATCCGGGGAGATTGATTGATTTGCCCAGAATCAGAGAATGTTGAGCTGACATCTAGACTCAAACCTGATTCACCAGTTCCAAAGTCGGTAGCTCTGGCTGTTAATCCACACTCTCTCATAGTCACGGTCTGTGTCTTACACATATTAATACTTATGCAGAGACAAACATGGCTAAAACAAGGCTAAACAGCCAGTTGAATACCATCTGATTCTAAACTATATCAATATGTTGTGCTGGGTATCTCGAATATATTTGCACCACAGGGCTGTGAAAGTGCTGTGCAGTTGCAGCATCAGCAGAAATAGGTGTGTGCTGTGTGTACCAAACAATGAAATGCTTTAAAGATAATGAAAGAATTTTGTGTGGCCTTTGAGGCAAACAAGGGCTGTTGTTAAATGCTCTTCCTTGCTATGCTACCCTTTCCACCAATGTCCGGTCACTGGACAGACAGGGTTCTACCAGGTTCTTACATCAGATGGTGTGGAAGCCAAAGTCTGGCTGCTTCTCGAAGCTCTCTCCAAATTTCAGGGCTCGCTCCTTGCTGTTGAAGATGGGGATAGCTGCCCCACTGATCATCTAACTGGGACCCACTGTCACCGCTGACTATCTGTTGCCACAAAAGGAGTTGGAGTGGGGTAGCAGAGTTGGCCAAGTAAACGTTCCCTTCTCAGCAGACAGACAAGCACAGATTTTGTTGGGAGAGTGCCAGACTTGTGCATTTGGGACCCCAAACGGTTTATAAACGCATTTGTGAAACTACTAGTCAACTTCGTGTTAGCTGGGCTGGACGCCACTGTTTGCAGTTTAATTAAACAAGGATGTAACGATAAATATGTAAGAAGACTTATAAAAATTTCATTATATAGAAGTAAGAACTTCTTAACAATTGCGCGCAGAGAAGAAAGACTACATTTTTCAATAGTCCGTGACTGTAACCACACCTTGCATGATGAAATGAAAACAGAAGGGGCAAACACTGCAAGGAAAAAGCACTGCCACGCATGAATAGAGATGCTAATGAAGGAAGCATCCATTCCGAGTTACAGCGGACTCATAACAAAATGGAGATGCAGAAGGAAATGCAGGCACTGAACATAAATGATTTTTATTCTCTGAATTGTCATTTGTGGACATTTCAAACTACGCTGTGCGCGTGTGAATCTGACCTTCTGTTCATGGTGACCTGTACAAAACAAGCATTGAAGCGGGAGGGGTTTGGGGGACAGAACAGGCGCCCTCGAAAAACAGCATCTGACCTGTGATCTTGGCAAATGTGACGAGATAAGAACAAGATTAACAGGCCTGTTTACAATAACGGAGCGGAGCTTGAAGGGAGTGAAAACAGAACTGATCATGTGAATTGCTTTTCAAGAAAGAAAAAAGTAGTTCCTCAAACAGATGCTAAAATGGCTACCAGTGGATTGATTTAGTACTTGGTCCCTGCTCTCAGGGAGGGCTAAACACAGCAGGAGGCATGACAAATGCATGCCTTGGACAAATGGGGAGAAAGAATAGGTCAGCGACGATGAAGCCATCAAATAGTAAGCCTATGGGCGTATCTGAAGCCCACAAAGTATATACAGCATGTCTCGAAGAGACAGCCCAAGCGCTGTCTAGCCGGGACCTAAAAAAGTGGCTGCCGGACAATGGTGCGTCTCCTGGCATGATGGCATCTTATAGTAATATAAGGTGCTAAGACAAGCTGATGCTGTCCATGGCACAAGGATATCATGCAGCGCCCGTAGTGGCTGGATCATGATAGTGCTAGCATCATCTTAAGGATTTTGGGGGACCCGGGCAAGAAACATTTTGGGTGCCTCTTTTTGGAACAACTTCGAATTTTAATGCTCATTTTCTACCTATTCAAACCCATGTTACAAAACAAAATTGAATTATGCCTTGAAGGTTGAGATACAGAAATGCACAGAAGTGAGGTAGACAGAAAATGTACTTTCCCAGGGGGGTCCTTGGAAGATGGGGGCCCTGGCCAATTGCCTACTTTGCCCATGGCTTAAAATGTCTCTGGATCGTTAAAGTACCATAAGGTGCTGAGTCACAATTCTCCATTTCATGATATGAGAGCATCTGATAATACCATCAACTGCTATGTCGTGATGGTGCAGCTCATAGTATCAGTGCACCACAGAGTACAATTAGGTGCTGAGTTCTGCTGGCTCAATTGGCAACACATGGTCATCTCACAGTACTATGGGGCCCTGATACTGCTGAGACATTATGGTGCAGATTATTACAGCCCGGTATCATACAGTTCTGTTATATGAGGTGCCATGACTGTGAAACTCAAGCCAGGACATCTTAAATTATCTGATGTAGAGTCATAGTGGTGCAGTTCATGACACAAGGAGGTCTGAAAGCACCACTCAATGATGAACCATAATGGCACAGCTCATCTCATGTGGGTATTTTACAGTACCATTAAGTGATGATCTTTCATGGGGATGTCCATGGCATGGGGACATCAAACTGTACCACGAGGCGCTGAGTCATGATGGTGCATCACATGGCATGAGGGCATCTTACAATGTGATGGCAGCACTACATTTTTAAATACTATGAGGTGCTGAATGATGATGGTTTTACCAAATAACATGAAGGCATGTAATATATGTTGTGAAATACCTCTTGCCATACATTATAAGGATATTGCAAGTCACAGAGGAGTTCCCTTATAGAAAAACGAGGCCAGGACACTCTCCAGAGTAATAGTGTGCTATACAAATGCCCTTTCATTCATACAGGGTACGGCATGAGGACATTTTTCCAGAACTATTCTGTGTTTTATCATGATGACCCGTCATGTGTTTGCATGTAGAGATATGTACATGGGACAAAATTAGCTGCAAAGCAATAAATTGCTGTACAAGGGAAAAGGTATAGAAGGAATAATGTTGAGAAGTACTATTTGCTAATGGGTAGGAGGCAGTGGATGTAGTAGATGTAGTAGAGTGTAGGTTGCTCCTTAAACAGATACATTTTCAGCTGTTTTCAGAAAATGAAAAAGAAGGAGCTTGATAAATGTTCTTCAGAATGGCACTCCACATCCTTATTGCTTAATAAGCGAAGGACTGATTTTAAGAATTGCAAAGCCCTGTCAGAGTGTCCTGTGCTCTCGGCCTGAGGTCCAACTCTTGCCAGCAAAGTAGGGTGGTGTGTGGGATGCCCCGGCTTTCAGGAAGATGCAGAATACCTTCAAGGTGACTGTTAGAAATGGGGGTCTCTAGTTGGCAGAGGTAGGTACCTTTGTCCAAATAGGGACCCTTCTTCCTAGTCAGGGTAGGGGAGTTACACTCCTAAAATAACCCCTGCTCACCCCCTTGGTAGCTTGGCACGAGCAGTCAGGTTTATCTCAGAGGCAGTGTGTAAAGCATTTGTGAACACATACAGTAACACAGTGAAAACACTACAAATGGACACCACAGCAGATTAGAAAAATAAGTAATCTTTATCCAAACCAAAACAAGACCAAACGACAAAACATCCACAATACAGTAATAAAAATAAGGCTTCCAAATGGTAGAAATAGTTCAGTTCAATGCAAGTTGTAAATGCCACACATTTCTCACAAAGTACCTTGGATGCATCACGCAGCACAAACAAAATGGCCGCAGGGAAGGTGATGCGTCGGTTCCTTACACGCAGGGAAGGTGATGCGTCGGTTCCTTGCTTCGGGGGAGTTGATGCGTCGGTTCCTTACTGCAGCGCAGGGGAGGTGATGCATCGGTTCCTTACTGGAGAGGAGGTGATGCATCGGTTTCTTACTGCGTGGGGAGGTGATGCGTTGGTTTCTTACTGCGTCCCCCAACGATGCGACAGACTTGGCGCCTTGATGCCATGCGACAATCCGGTGACGATGCGTGAACTCATGCAGCCGCACAGCAGGCCTTACGTCGGACTCGGTGCGGTGATCTTAGACTTCGGAGATCGGTGCACTCGATGCAGCGTGCGGCAATTTCTCGAGCCGCGGCAGACACACTTCTTCGATGTTGTGTCGATTTTCCAGCTCCCAGCGACAAACAGTCTCTAGAGGTCCTAAACAGCAGCAGGCACCTCTTTGCAGGTTGGAATTCCCAGCAAGGAAATACAGGGGAGCTGGTGGTGAAGTCTTTGTGTCCCTGAGACTTCAGAACAGGAGGCAAGCTCAGTTTCAAGCCCTTGGAGATCCTTTCTTCAAGCAGGTGACAAAGCAAACAGCAAAGTCCTTTTTCTCCTTTCCTTGGCAGCAAGCAGCCACTGCAGGCCAACCCCCAACAGCAAACAGCACAGGGCAGTATTCCTCCTCAGCGTATCCGGCTCTTCTCCTTGGCAAAGGTTCCTCTTGATTTCCCAGAAGTGATCCAAAAGTCTGGGGTCTGGGCCCCTCTTTTTATACACCAAAATCCTTTGTTCTCAGAAGGCAGAGAGTGTCTGTACCCAGACAAAACCAGTTCTGTGGGGCACTTTGGAAGTGCACAACAACCTCCATTGTCAGTGTGAGCCCTGGCTCCAGACACACCACAGTGGGGCGGAGCCATCATTGTGAGAGGCAGGCACAGCCCTATTCAGGTGCAGGTGCGACTCCTCCAACCACTCCAAATGCAGACCAGGCCTATTCAGCCCAGCCCTGACTCATCAGGTATCTGGAGCCACTGCTCCTCCCCAGCTCCTGACACTCCAAAGCCAGACATGCAATACACAAACCTAGCAGAGGCATACTGGATGGCTAAGCAAGAAAATACCTACTTTCTAAAAGTGGTATTTTCAAACACAGAATGTAAAAATCACCCTCACTAAAAGATGCATTGTAACATTCTGAGTTCAGGCATATCAAACTTTATTTTTCTACCTTGTTCCCAGGGGTAGTTATGTTTATAAGACGTTATAAACAAACTACCCATTCTGTCCTATCGGAACAGGTAACCTTGCAATAGTGAAAAACGAAATTGGCAATAATTCACTATCAGGTCATGCCACACACACCAGGGCATGTCCTACCTTTCACATACACTGCACCCTGCCCACAGGGGTACCTTGGGCCTACCTTAGGGGTGACTGATATGTAAGAAAAGGGAAGGTTAGGGCCTGGTAAGTGGGTGCACTTGCCAAGTCGACATGTCAGTACTAGACTGCACACAGGCTCTGCAATGGCAGGCCAGAGTTACATTTTACAGGCTGCTTCTGTGGGTGACACAATCAGTGCTGCAGCCCACTAGCAGCATTTGATTTACAGGCCCTGGGCGCACACAGTGCACTGTACTAGGGTCTGACTAGTAAATCAAATATACCATACCAATCATGGAAACACCAATTCATAACAACAATTTACAGGGAGAGCATATGCACTTTAGCACTGATCAGCAGTGGTGAAGTGCCCAGAGTCATAAAACCACCAACAACAGGTCAGAAAAAACATACAAGAGGAAGGCAAAAAGTTCTGGGATTACCCTGAAAAAGAGGGTCAAGTCCAACAGTGACATTTCTCACACCCTTCAATCCACCCCTCCCGAGCCATCCTCCATGGGGCGGCCGCTATCTTCTTGGAACATACCCAGCAGTTGTACCCACTGTAATATTGCTGCAGATGCCCCGTCATCATGTGAGAGGCGCATGTGTTGTTCCTCCGCAGCCCCAACTCCATCAAATCCTTCAACCAACAGATCAGCAGCGGGGTCCTTGACCCCATCCACCCAATAGCCCCCTGCCTCTTCGACAGGAGCAGGGCCAGTTGAGCCAATCTATGAGGGATCCTATGACCTCTGGGGCGCACCACCACTCCCAATAAACAGGCAAGCGGAGTCAATGGGACACCAATCGCCCTGGCTGCCACTATGCTAGGTACCGCCATTGCCCAGTAGGACTGAACTAAAGTACACTCTCAGGCTAAATGCAGAAAGGTGGCACCAACCTTCCCACACTGCCAACAGGCAGCATTCCTCGCAGGGTCTATCCTGTTGATGATGTGTGGGGTGACATATGTGAGGTTACGAAACAGAAATGTAATAGTTTGAAGTGATTATTGCAGGATACAGTGCGAACAAGGTTCAACGCCATCTCTCAGTCCGCATCAAAGATCAGCACCTCCATGTGTCCCTCCCAGGCCTTTCACGCAGGATACTGCCATGGCTGTATGTCGTTCCTAAGGTCTTTGTAGAAATGAGTGATGAGATAGCTCCTCTCCCCCCATCTTTTGGGGGCCTCGAGGACCCCAATGGATAGGGCTGCCTGGTAATCCACCCAGAGATCTTTGGCCACATTCTTCATCTTGGCATAATGAAGTAAAATGAGCCGGTCCCACCCCAAAGGAGTCCTGCGCATCCTGGAATGATATGAAGGTGCCCCCAGGGTAGAGGTCAACTCCCTTTCCTCCACAGCTCCACAGACATGGTGGAGTCAATGTTTCCAAAGGGCGCCCAATTCCACAGTTTCAGTTCCCTACTAAAGGGAGCCCTACAGAGAACCCTCTGAACCACCCTTATCCAGATCCATGCAATGTGTGTAATCAAATATGGCAACTTGCCCTCTGATCTCCCCCTGCATTAGCAGCTGAGGCAAGGTGTCCCCCCCAAACTCGGCTCCCAAAAGCCGTTTCTCCCAGTTGTCAGACTCCACCAGCCATCGGGCCGTGTGCTGTCGGTGAGCAGCGTGATAATAACATTTTAAATCCGGGACCGCCAAGCCCCCATCCTCCATCTCCCATTTCAATGTAGCAAGCACCACTCTACTACGCTTCCCCGTTCAAAGAAGTGTCACTAATAGGCTGTCTATCCATTAGACAAGGCGATCCTTTAGTGAAAACAAAGAGTTCTGCACAAGATACAGACATCTTGGGAGAAAGACAATTTTTGTTATTGCAACCCTGCCCATTAGAGAGAGGGGGAGCCGATTCCAGCAGGATATGGAGTTTTTCCAGACCGGACAACACCCTGTCGACATTCTGACGCTGGTGCTGGGCCTCCCTATGGGTAACCCAGATTCCTAAATATCGAAACCCGTCCAATTCCCAGCGGAAGCCCACAGCTGGTAACTGATGTGGCTGTTTCCCAATCAGACCCCCCAGGGGGGATACCAAGGACTTGCGAATGTTACGTTTTAGTCCCGACACATCACCAAAATCACCCAGATGCCTCATCAACAACGGGATGGACTCTCCCAGCTCACAAACACACACCAGCGCATCGTCCACGTAGAGCGAGACTACATGATTATTATTCCCTACCTGAATGCCCCAGGGGGCCATTTCTGCACGCAGCAATAGCACCAGCGGCTCAATTGCCAAAGTGAACAACAAAGGCGAGAGGGGACTGCCCTGACGAGTACCCCTCCCCACAAGCCAGGACTCCGAGAGATGCCCTCCCACCCTGATACATATCGAGGGCTCAGTGTATAGAAGCTGAATCTAGGCACAGAAATTGGGATCGAACCCCATTCCCCTCAATACCGCTATGATAAAGGCCCACTCCACCATCTCAAATGCCTTTTCTAAATCCAATGAGATCAGTGCCATCTCCTCCTCTCTATCCAGGGCAACATGGAACACATGTGTCAATCTACGATTATGCACAGTACTGCACGCCTGCATGAAACCACATTGGTCCTCGTGGACTAGATCTCGGATAACCTCTTCTAATTGTGTCGCCAGAATCTTGCACAAGATTTTTAGATCAGTATTAGGCATAGTTAGGGGCCTGTAGGCGGATGGATCCCCTCCAGGTTTCAACATTAAGGATACCACTCCCTCTCTCATAGTCTGCTGTAAATGCCCTTTAACTTTAGCTTCGTGATAATCCTCAAGCAGTTTCTCTCTAAGAGTCGGGGAATAAGCCCAATAAAATTCCGCCAGGAACCCATCCCCGCCGGGGGCTTTAAAGTGCTAGCAACTTAGCATGGTTGTGAGTTGAAGTGACAGTCCTTCAGGATTCATTGAAGGGAGCAATTCCTGTCCTTGAAAAGCCGGTAAAAGATTTTTTGACTAGGCCTGGGCATTGCTTGCAGGGACATTGCACAGCCCTGGAATTCATCAGATGGCTCAACGCATAACAGGTGGAAAGCGGATGTGGAGAACTGGGAGCTGGCAGAGGGAGCTTCGCTATGCCTAGAGGAATACAGAGGTACCTGAAGGAAACCCTTGGTGGAACAATGGATGGAAGTAGTGGCTAGTTTCACTGAAACAGAGATATAAAGGACCTAGAAGCAGGCCTACTGCTGAAGAATTTATACTGCTTCCTTAGCTCCCAGAGGATACCTTACAGAGGGGACTATATGTTTCCCTCAACTAACTGACATTTTTGACACAAGCCACAGCAGCAGATGCCATTTAGGAAGAGCGGGGGAGGGTAAATGGGTGGTGGGTGGGTGCATGCATGCAAGGTGAGCGCCAGAAAAAAGAAAAAATAACCACTTACCCTGCTTGCTGCACAACTCCGACATCCTCCTCGTGCCATGTTCTGCTCTGTCTCCTCAATTCCCCGAACCATTTCTGGTGCTGCTCTCATACTGGTAACCAGCATGAGAGCAGCACCAGGACTGGATGGAGCAAGCTGGCTGGACGCTCCTTCAGGCCCTATAGGCCGGTGCTTGGTCTCCACCCAGCTGTCTGAGTGGAGAGCTTCAAAGTGCGCATGTCACTTTGGCTGTTGCAAGACAGCTTGCCAAAGTGACATGCACACTTTGGAGCATCCAGCCAGCCTGTGCTCCTGTCCTCTGCTGCCAATTGGCATCAGAGGACATGCCCCGCATGTCTCTGGGCTCGGGGCAGGGTGGCTGCTGCAGCGCACACAACGGTTGCTGAAGTGTCAATTAAGTGTAATGAGGTAGTGGAACTGTGAAGTGGGTGTTGCTTCCCACTTCGAGGACCTGGGTGAATGCTCGCTGCCATTCTCTGTCCGTGAATGACTTTGCATTTGCTGTTTGAATTGCCTGGACTACATTACATTTGCTGTATTTGCTCCTCTGTCGTTACTGTGTGGACTAGTATGCTTCACTGTCATTGATATGTTATTAAATTTGATGATTCAAGCCTCAGTTTGAGATAAAACGTTGCACGGTGCAAACATCACCCTTTCTTTCACTATCAAAGGAACAGGGATCTCTGTCTGCCTGGCCAAGGATCTAAATATGACAGGCTCTAGTCTGAGTTTGCCAGGGCAGCACAGTACAATCCTCCACTGACCTCGAGGACAGCTGCCACACAATAAATTAGCCCAAAAGTGTCCAGCAGTGAAGATTACACACCAGTCCTCGGCAGAAAAATAGAGTAGTGTATTTATTTATAAAGTTTTGTATAGCGTGAACATGACCCGTGAGGGTATCAAAGCGCTTTAGTGGGGATGGGATACACCAGTAAAAGACAGTAATAAAGTGCAGTTATGACATAACTGCAAACATAGAAGAATATCAAATCTAGGAGCGCGACCTCCTTAGGAGATCAGAAGGAGGTAGTCGTGATCAACAGAATATGAGTTCAACAGGTTAGGTCGATCGACATATGGTATGGTGACGAATTTTAGGCTAACCACTTATTCATAAGGAATGATTTCACTTCTAATTTGAAGGAGACGGTAGAGGGAATCAGACGGATTTCCTTCGGAAGAGAATTCCAAATTTTCAGTGCGATGCCTGAAAAAGCTCCGTTGCACGTTTTCTTCTTGTGGAAATTCTGTAGCTTCCGCAGCATGGAGCTGTTACTTCACGACGATCTACATCCCCCAGATAGTTCCAGCTTTTGTACTAGGTATCTGGGGGTGTTGAAATGTATGGCTCTATGGGTCATGCAAGCGATTTTAGATGAATTTGTGCTACATAAAGGAGACAGTTTAGGGATTTCAGGTCAGGGAAAATTTAATTGTCTCTTTTTGTTCCGGTGATGAGTCTGGCTGCATCATTAAGAGAGGCCCGTAAAGGGGCCATTTTGTATCTGGGAAGGCCACTAAGCGTTTCACTTCCATAATCAAGCCTGGGGATGACTAGGGCTTGGACCGCTGATTTAAGATCATCCTGGGGGGAGGAAGGGTTTTAATTTCCTTAAAATGCTCATCTGATAGTTCGCTCCTTTGGTGGTGTTACTGATGTGGTTCTGCATATGCAGATGTTTGTCTAGTATAATTCCCAGAGATCTCGCAGAGTCTTCAAAGTGAGGAGTACAGTTGAGAGCAGTTACATGTTTCATCCAAAGGTTGATCTTAAGATTGTGTTTGGGTGGGGTAATGAGGAGGAATTCCGTTTTGATGGCGTTAAGTTTGAGATGGTTGAGCGCAAGCCAGTTCTGAGTATTCTGTAGAATAACGTTGAGGGTATTGCAGTCACAGGGAAGGAGATTTTCAGGTACAGCTGTGTGTCATCTGCATACATGTGATAATGACTGTTGGAGGATGCTAAGGAGTCCGCTAAAGGTTCCATGAATAAGCTGGAGCATGGGAGAGAGGGCAGATCCCTGTGGCACTCCCAGGGTGACCATAGAGGGTGTATAGTGGTGAAGCCTACAGCACCACTGGTAAGAAATGGACCTAAGTGCACAGTGCTAGAAATGACAGCACGCCCTAGTAAGAAAGGGGTTGGGGAGTACACTGGTGAAGATTACATGTCACCCTGCAGGAAAAGGAATGTGGTGAACATTTATAGACTTTACAACACACTATGGTAAGAAAACTACTGATGTGTAGATGAAGATTACAACACATCCTGGTAAGAAAAGGAGCTGGTAAGAAAAGGAGTGCCATGTACAGAGATGAAGCCTACAGCACACTCTGTTAAGAAAAGGACCAAGATGTACAAAGATGAAGATTACAGCACACCCTTGTAAGAAGAGAACTGAAGTGCATAGCTGTGAAGATTACAGCACACCCGGGTAAGTAGAGGCCTGAAGTGTACAGTGGTGAAGATTACAGCATACTCGATAATGAAGATGGGAGATTCTCCACCGCTGGAGACCTGTATCTAAATGGCATATTCCTCACATTGGAGGAAGCCCAGGATTGCTTTCAGCTACATCATGGCCATTTCTTACAATATGCCAAGATATCGCGCATGGCCCGTAAAGTCTGGACTGGTTTCCCTGCAGAACCGATGGAGTCAGGGACATTGGAGCTACTACTGGACCCGGGTTCCACTAAAGGGATGACATCTCACATAAACAAAGCACGAAGGCTGACCGCAGGATGGACGTGAGTAGAATTTGCGAAAGGTGTTCAGCAGACCTGCCGGCATCCCTCACGGATAGCGAATGGCAGCGAGTGTTCTCGCAGGTCTGCGAAGTGGCAAGCAACACCTGCTTCAAGCTCACACAGTTCCACTACCTGCATTGCACTTGCTTGACACCTCTGGAACTACACAGATTTAATGTGGAGCAATCTCCCGCCTTCCCTGCTGCGGAGTGGACCCAACAACGTTCCTTCATATAACTTGGGACTGCTCTAAATTATGGGTCTACTGGGACGGGGGTTCTGCATGAACTGCAGGAGGTCACACGGGTCCAGATCGCGACCTCTGTCAAGCACTGCTTTTTTGGAGTGGCCAACACCAAAAAAAGGAATGCGGATGAAACATAGGTTGAAATTGTTGGGACTGGTGCTGGCCAAGTGTTGTGTCACGATCCACTGGACGCGTCCCGGACCCCCCACACTGGACAGATGGAAGGCAGACTTGCGTGAATGTTATGTAGCGGAGGAGCAAGGGCTAAGGCTGGTTCACACCGAAGACAATGTGGAGAGGGATCTGGAGCTATGGGGCGCTATGTTGGAAGGCCTGATATCCAGGGAGTCTCAGCCAGCTGAGTCCTCGGGGCACCCATGGTTCGCAGACTCTGCTGTATCCTCAGGGACCACACGGGCAGGTCCTGCCCGGACACCTGAATAAACATGTCAGTTGGTTGTATGCTTGATTGGGGGTGGTAGCAAGCGCATGTGTGAGGGACTGTGTGTGCATGTATGTTTATGCCTGTGGGCGGGGGATGCCTAGAGGTGTACATATACATGCACCTACTGTCACTTCTGACGGCAAGATGGGGCACAGCAGTTCTTCCATGGCCTATGCTTAATATACCCTTGGACCACTCAATCACCACCTCTCTGACCCCCCTCCCCAAACAAGGGCTGGGGACCTGTATTCCCAGGGTTCCCCTGATTCACCGCCCCAGCCACCCCCCAACAGACAGCTATCTCAGGGAGGACGAACATGCACTGGTTAGTTGCTGCCACTACTGCTAGTTGTTGATTTGCAGTTGTGTTTTGCTCTGGTTAATAAATTACTTGATTTTTACCTTGCTCCAGGAAACAACTCTCACAACACAACATGCCTGCGAAGTCACACGCTGCATCTCGGACACACATGGTTGGGAGTTCCTCTAGTGCTACCCAATGCAGTAGGCCTTGGCCTCAATTGCTGGAGCATTGCAGTCATGTTCCCATCTCACAGATGGCAGTACTGGACTGTATTGCTCTGACTAATATGTTGCTAGCATGTACACAATCCATTTTTATTGTATTCGGTGTGATTGCTGTATAAAAAGTAAGTTTAAAAAAAAAATACTCTGTAGGGAAACGGTTGGGGAGTCCATGATGAAGGTTACATGACACCCTGTCAGGAACAGGAACTTGGTGAATAGTTATGAAGATTACAACACACCCTGGTAAGAACAGGATTGATGTGCCTAGCAGTGAAGATGATATACCTTAGTAAGAAAAGGAGTGTGGAGTACAGAGATGAAGCCTACAGAACACTGTGGTAAGAACAGGGCCAAGATGTACAAAGATGAAGATTACAGCACACCCTGGTAAGAAGAGGACTGAAGTGTTCAGTGGTTAAGATTACTGCATGCCCTGGTAAAAAGAGGATTGAAGTGTACAGTAGTGAAGCTTACAGCACACCCTGGTAAGAAGAGGACTGTAGTGCACAGAGGTGAAGATTACAGCACTCCCTGGTAAGAAGAGGACTGAAGTGCATAGCGGTGAAGATTACAGCACACCTTGGTAAGAAGAAGACTGAAGTGCACAGTGGTGAAGATTACAGCACACCCTGGTAAGAAGAGGACTGAAGTGTTCAGTGGTTAAGATTACTGCATGCCCTGGTAAAAAGAGGATTGAAGTGTACAGTAGTGAAGCTTACAACACACCCTGGTAAGAAGAGGACTGTAGTGCACAGAGGTGAAGATTACAGCACACCCTGGTAAGAAGAGGACTGAAGTGCACAGCGGTGAAGATTACAGCACACCCTGGTAAGAAGAGGACTGAAGTGTTCAGTGGTTAAGATTACTGCATGCCCAGGTAAAAAGAGGATTGAAGTGTACAGTAGTGAAGCTTACAGCACACCCTGGTAAGAAGAGGACTGTAGTGCACAGAGGTGAAGATTACAGCACTCCCTGGTAAGAAGAGGACTGAAGCGCACAGCGGTGAAGATTACAGCACACCCTGGTAAGAAGAGGACTGAAGTGTTCAGTGGTTAAGATTACTGCATGCCCTGGTAAAAAGAGGATTGAAGTGTACAGTAGTGAAGCTTACAGAACACCCTGGTAAGAAGAGGACTGTAGTGCACAGAGGTGAAGATTACAGCACATCCTGGTAAGAAGAGGACTGAAGTGCACAGTGGTGAAGATTACAGCACACCCTGGTAAGAAGAGGACTGAAGTGCACAGTGGTGAAGATTACAGCACACCCTGGTAAGAAGAGGATTGAAGTGTTCAGTGGTTAAGATTAGCGCACGCCCTGGTAAAAAGAGGACTGAAGTGTTCAGTGGTTAAGATTAGCGCACGCCCTGGTAAAAAGAGGATTGAAGTGTACAGTAGTGAAGCTTACAGCACACCCTTGTAAGAAGAGGACTGAAGTGCACAGAGGTGAAGATTACAGCACACCCTGGTAAGAAGAGGACTGAAGTGCACAGCGGTGAAGATTACAGCACACCCTGGTAAGAAGAGGACTGAAGTGTTCAGTGGTTAAGATTACCGCATGCCCTGGTAAAAAGAGGACTGAAGTGCACAGTGGTGAAGATTACAGCACACCCTGGTAAGAAGAGGACTGAAGTGCACAGAAGTGCACAGTGGTGAAGTTACAGCACACCCTGGTAAGAAGAGGACTGAAGTGCACAGTGGTGAAGATTACAGCAGGGCCTGATAAGAAGAGGACTAGAGTGCACAGAAGTGCACAGTGGTGAAGATTGCAGCACACCCTGGTAAGAAGAGGACTGAAGTGCACAGCGGTGAAGATTACAGCACACCCTGGTAAGAAGAAGACTGAAGTGTTCAGTGGTTAAGATTACCGCATGCCCTGGTAAAAAGAGGACTGAAGTGCACAGTGGTGAAGATTACAGCACACCCTGGTAAGAAGAGGACTGAAGTGCACAGAAGTGCACAGTGGTGAAGATTACAGCACACCCTGGTAAGAAGAGGACTGAAGTGCACAGTGGTGAAGATTACAGCAGGGCCTGATAAGAAGAGGACTAGAGTGCACAGAAGTGCACAGTGGTGAAGATTGCAGCACACCCTGTTAAGAAGAGGACTGAAGTGCACAGAGGTGAAGATTACAGCACACCCTGGTAAGAAGAGGACTGAAGTGCACAGAAGTGCACAGTGATGAAGATTACAGCACACCCTGGTAAGAAGAGGACAGAAGTGCACAGTGGTGAAGATTACAGCACACCCTGGTAAGAAGAGGACTGAAGTGCATAGAGGTGAAGATTACACGCCACCCTGGTAAGAAGAGGACTGAAGTGTTCAGTGGTTAAGATTACCGCATGCCCTGGTAAAAAGAGGATTGAAATGTACAGTAGTGAAGCTTACAGCACACCATGGTAAGAAGAGGACTGAAGTGTTCAGTGGTTAAGATTACCGCATGCACTGATAAAAAGAGGATTGAAGTGTACAGTAGTGAAGCTTACAGCACACCCTGGTAAGAAGAGGACTGAAGGGTACAGTAGTGAATATTACAGCACATTCTGGTAAATAGAGGGCTGAAGTATACAGTAGGGAATATTACAGGACGCCCTGGTGAGAAGAGGACTGATGTGTACCGTAGTGTAAAGAGGGATGAAGTGTACAATAGTGAAGATTGCAGCACATCCTGATTAAGAGTACTGAAGTGTACCGTAGTAAAGATTACAGTACGCCCTATTGAGAAGAGGACGGAAGTGTACGGTAGTGAAGATTGCAGCACACCCTGGTGAGAAGAGGACTGAAGTGGGCAGTAGTGAAGACTACAGCACACTCTGGTAAGAAGAGGACTGAAGTGTACAATAGTGAAGATTACCACATGCCCTGACAAAAAGAGGACTGAAGGGTACAGTAGTGATGATTCCAGCACACCCTGGTAAGAAGAGGACTGTAGGGTACAGTAGTGAAGATTACAGCACACCCTGGTAAGAAGAGGACTGTTAGGTACAGTAGTGAAGATTCCAGCACACCCTGGTAAGAAGATGTCTGTAGGGTACAGTAGTGAAGATTACAGTACGCCCTAGTGAAAAAGAAGACTGAAGTGGGCAGTAGTGAAGACTACAGCACACCCTGGTAAGAAGAGGACTGTAGGGTACAGTAGTGAAGATTACAGTACGCCCTAGTGAAAAGAGGACTGAAGTGGGCAGTAGTGAAGACTACAGCACAGCCTGGTAAGAAGAGGACTGTAGGGTACAGTAGTGAAGATTACAGCACACCCTGGTAAAAAGAGGACTGTAGGGTACAGAGGTGAAGATTACAGTACGCCCTAGTGAAAAGAGGACTGAAGTGGGCAGTAGTGAAGACTACAGCACACCCTGGTAAGAAGAGGACTGTAGGGTACAGTAGTGAAGATTACAGTACGCCCTAGTGAAAAGAGGACTGAAGTGGGCAGTAGTGAAGACTACAGCACACCCTGGTAAGAAGAGGACTGTAGGGTACAGTAGTGAAGATTACAGCACACCCTGGTAAAAAGAGGACTGTAGGGTACAGAGGTGAAGATTACAGCACACCCTGGTAAGAAGAGGACTGTAGGGTACAGTAGTGAAGATTACAGCCCACCCTGGTAAGAAGAAGACTGAAGGATTCAGTAGTGAAAATTACAGCACACCCTGGTAAGGGGAGGACTGAAGGGTACAGTAGTGAAGATTACAGCACACCCTGGTAAGGGGAGGACTGAAGGCAGAACCCAGAGAATCCGCCTCCCACCTTTCCGATCCGAAGCCTCCGAGATCATCTGCGGCGTACCCCAGGGATCGTCCCTCAGCCCAACACTGTTCAACATCTACATGGCCCCGCTCGCACGCATCGCCAGACAACACGACCTCAACATTATCTCCTACGCCGACGACACTCAACTGATCCTCTCCTCACCAAGGACCCCCTCGCCGCCAAAGCCAAACTCCATGACGGAATGAAGGCCGTCGCCGATTGGATGAAGATCAGCCGACTAAAGCTGAACACGGACAAAACGGAGGTCCTCATCCTCGGCTCCAACCCCTCAGCCTGGGACGACTCCTGGTGGCCAACGACACTGGGAGCAGCCCCGACACCCACCGACCACGCACGCAACCTGGGAGTCATCCTCGACTCAATGCTCTCCATGACCAAGCAAGTCAACGCAGTCTCCTCCTCCTGCTTCAACACACTCCGCATGCTTCGCAAGATCTACAGGTGGATCCCGACAGACACAAGAAGAACAGTCACCCAGGCCCTCGTCAGTAGCAGACTAGACTATGGGAACGCCCTCTACGCGGGAGCCCCGGCCAAGCTCATCAAGCGACTGCAACGCATACAAAACGCCTCCGCACGACTGATCCTCGACGTACCACGCCACAGCCACATCACCCCCACTTGAGGAACCTGCACTGGCTCCCCGTCGACAGGAGGATCACCTTCAAACTCCTCACCCACGCACACAAGGCACTCCACAAAACTGGCCCAGCCTACCTCAACAGACGACTCTTCTTCTACGTCCCCAACCGCCAGCTCCGCTCCGCCGACCTCTCCCTCGCCACCGTCCCCCGCATTCGAAGAACAACCACCGGCGGCAGATCCTTCTCACACCTCGCCGCCAAGACCTGGAACACCCTTCCACTAAGCCTACGAAAGACCCAAGACCTGCTGACCTTCAGGAGGCTACTCAAGACCTGGCTGTTCGACCAGTAGCAGCATCCCCCCTTCCCTCCCCCCAGCGCCTTGAGACCCTCGCGGGTAAGTAGTGCGCTCTACAAATTCTGTGATTGATTGAGTAGTGAAGATTACAGCACATCCTGGTAAGGGGAGGACTGAAGGGTACAGGAGTGAAGATTACAGCACACCCTGGTAAGGGGAGGACTGAAGGGTACAGTAGTGAAGATTACAGCACACCATGGTAAGGGGAGGACTGAAGGGTACAGTAGTGAAGATTACAGCACGCCCTGGTAAGGGGAGGACTGAAGGATACAGTAGTGAAGATTACAGCACACCCTGGTAAGGTGAGGACTGAAGGGTACAGTAGTGAAGATTACAGCACACCCTGGTAAGGGGAGGACTGAAGGGTACAGTAGTGAAGATTACAGCACACCCTTGTAAAAAGAGGACTGTAGGGTACAGTAGTGAAGATTACAGCACACCCTGGTAAGAAGAGGACTGTAGGGTACAGTAGTGCAGATTACAGCACGCCCAGGTAAGAAGAGGACTGAAGGATACAGTAGTGAAGATTACAGCACACCCTTGTAAAAAGAGGACTGTAGGGTACAGTAGTGCAGATTACAGCACACCCTGGTAAGGGGAGGACTGTAGGGCACAGTAGTGAAGATTACAGCACACCCTGGTAAGGGAGGACTGAAGGGTACAGCACTGAAGATTACAGCACACTCGGGTAAGAAGAGGACTGAAGTGTTCAGTGGTAAAGATTACAGCACACTCGGATAAGGAAGGGGTTGGGGCGTACAGTGGTGAGGATTACACAAAACCCTGGCAGGAAAAGGAACGTTGTGTGGTGGTGTGCAGTTATGAAAATTACAACCCACCTTCGAAAGAAAACTAGTGATGTGTCTATTGGTGAAGATAACAGCACTACCTGGTACGAAAAGGAACATTGTGTACAGAGATGGAGATTACATAACACCCTGGTAAGAAAAGGAGCGAGTTGTGCAGTGGTGAATATTACAGAACACCGGGATAAACGGTTTACGAGTCCTGATTCCAGTACACTCTGGTAAATCGACGTCTTTTCTAACAATTCTGGACTCTTGGATTGCGCCAGTGTGTTAGGCCATGTCGCCGATAGCCTGCTGGAAGGATTAATACCACAGTACAACGACCTCATCATCCCTCCCCGACTGCATCCTCCCCCTCCCCCTAAAACCTCTCTCAGAAAGGCCTAATGTGAAGCCGCATCCATATTAACCTTCCCCTCATGCAGCCATGGTCAAGTTTGGATGCAAAATACAAATTACTTCCAATTACTGGCGAGGAGTCCGTGGCGGAGCTGTCACTTAACCTGAGCCATCTGTCTGATCTGAAAGGAAACTTCCAGCTGCCTCCTGACCTCCCCCAGCCTGCTCCCAGCCAGCTGAACTGGCCTTAAAATCAGGAACGAGGTTATTGTTCTCCTGAGGAAAAAATGACATCTATGTTACAGAAAGCAGAGGCAGGGTGGTGGGGGAGAGAAGCCTTTATAATGCACATTGCGCTGTGTGCCGTCTGGGAGCCTCCCACCCCGCGCCTCATCTGTCCCACATTCAGAATGATGCGGCCTGTTAAACCATGATGCCGGGCGGGGGTGTCCCGCAGGCCTTTGCTCTCGCTGACCCCTCCGCTTGCTCCCGGGCCTCCCTCCTGCCAGCTTATCTCAAATTCACAAGTTCATGTTTGGGGTGTGTGCTGCAGAAGCCCCCTCATCTGCTTGTTCCTTTGTTCAATTGTGCCTTCATCCGCGCCCTCTCCAACCTCCACCTCCTGCGCTATCATTTCGTCCATATAGCGAGTCGTTTACTTATCAATGTACTCCCGCAGTCACCAAGCCTTCCTTTTCCACTAGTTAACCTATTCATCTATCCATCTCTACCTCCATCAATCCACCTTCCCCCCCTCCATCCTCCCACCACACCTTCCTGTCCGAATCAAACCGATGATTTTAAAAATGAATTTCTAAACTTTTCATCATGTCTATCGTTCACTCATTAAGCTGCGCCAACAACCATCATTCTATCATTTCATCCATCCATCAACCTATCCATTAGCCCATCCACCCATCTCCGTCCAATTGCCCAGTTGGGCATCCATCCATTAATCCATCCATCGTTCTTGCACCCACTTGTCCTCCCTTCCGCCAACCACCTATCAAATCAAATATTAATCCCTTCATCTATCTAAACTTCTATTCGTAACTCCAATCCTTCCCATCCCCTCCCGTTCCGTCCACCCATTCTTAGTTCCACTTGGCTCACCCCCCTTCATTTGTCCATGCATCATATAAATAAACAAATCATCCACACACCCACTCATCCATCCATTACAGTATTACATCCTCAAACTATCCTATAGTCCGTTCTCGAGTTAGTCAGTAGGTTTGTCTATTCTTCTGTCTCATATTTCATAATCCACCATCCACCTGTCGATTCATTTAGCCTTTCATTCATGCACTTGTCCTCCCAGTCATCAATCTGCCACTCATCTTTCTAGCTATCATCCATCCTGCCAACCCCGCCAAACTCCATCTTTCCACTGTTTCTTCCACACCTTCTACCCTCCTGGACTCCATTCAGCTATCAAATCCTAACGCAGATCCTTGATCCAGATCTTCATTCATCCATCTACCCATCCAACATGCATACTTCTACATGTCCATTCATTGAGCCATCCAGCTATCCATCCCTCTAACCTGCCCACCTTGCATCCATCCATCTATTCATTCATACTTTGTGCCATCCGTCTATGTCCTCACGCTGTCTATCTGCCTCCATCAATCTGTCCTTTATCAACCTTGCCACTTATTTATTAAAAGGAATGTTTATTTTATTAAAAGGAATGGATTGTGGGGTAGATTAATGGGTAAATGGATTCTTAAGTGGAGTTAATGATGGCTGGATGGGGAAATGTGATGTGTGAGGGATGCGAAACACAATCTATAAATGGTATGTGTTTCGCATCCCTCACACATCACATTTCCCCATCCAGCCATCATTAACTCCACTTAAGAATCCATTTACCCATTAATCTACCCCACAATCCATTCCTTTAATAAAATAAACAATATTATGATTTTATATAGTGATTGCCACCACACTTTTCCTATTTTTGAGCACCGTAGACGATGTGTTACTATTACCTACTTCAATGGTGTAGATGTTATCAGCATCAGAAGAATGAGCACGAGTCCGTCGTGTAGAAAATCATAACTGTAATTTGCAGAATACACTTAGACGCTGAAAGTGGTGCATTGAACCACTGGGATATGTTATTGACTTATTGATATCAGTTTATCGCTCCTAGCCTCTCCATTGTCCCTAACACATCTAGCCACTACTCTAATCCTCCATCCGCCATGCTTAAAAATGCCAAAACTTCACTAGGAAACATTGACTGAAAAATAATTATTAATAGTTAATCTTGTGTTCTTTCGTTAGTCCAACGATCAACGTGGCCACTCACCCAGCCTTCTCCTCCTTCCTATCTCAATCCTTTCAATTGTTCACTAGTCGATCCACTCAACAATCATCTCCTATGTGCTTTCGTCCAACCAATCCCATTATAGCAGTGCGCACAGTTGTGAAACTTTTAATTCACAAACTCCTTGAGGTTTTCTCAAATCTTCATGAAGAATGCAGTAGGACCAAAATGGTTATGAACAAAATGACTTTGCAGGAAAATTCTCGTACTCACCTTTTTGCAGGTTGAATTGTGGACACTGAAAAAAATTTGAGTATTTCACAAAGTGCAAAAGTTTGTGAACTTTACAAAACTGTCTGCACAAAATTTAGTTTTTGCGCATCTCTACCTAGAACAAGATGCTTTTAGATGAACCTTGGCACCATTCACTCTACATGGATTAATATTCAGAAAATAAGCAACTTTAATTTGTCAGACACAATTGATGCCTAATTGGATGCTATGAAACACACGTGTCTGTGCACTCCCCTAAATGCCAACCCTCAAATAATTCCTTCTCCTCACTCCACCTTCTTGTCTCTCGGGTGTCTTTGACTTGCTCTCCAGTGTTTTCCACAGCTCTCCATCATAGCACTCCCGAAGGACCAACTCTTATGCATCACCCTGGATTCATGTCTACACTTTTCAGTATATATCTGAAAACCTTCACAAAATCAAACCTTTTCCAGCCTTCGCCATCTCTGCTCCGGAGTTCAAACTAAACTCTTCAAACTAGATTGTATCTACTCATTACTGATACATTTTCTGGATTCTCTAGAACATGGCACAGACTTTTCATTTTCTACACCCCTGGCACTAAGGAATTTGTCAATGTGCTAACCCAAGAAAGGAAGCCAGTTGGACTGTAACCATCACAACCGATTGAGCAATATTTGAGTGAGTTTGGTTTCAGGTAACAATCAATCCTATGAGATATCATAGGGATAGTTAGTGGAATCCAAACCCTCTTTTATTGAGGAAAGGCACATTCAAGAATACTAGGAAACAATGGATTGATTTCAAAGATATATTTTTAAAGTCAAAATTCTATCCTAGTGCACAAGATGTGAATCGTCGCTACAATAACAATAAACAGAATGGTACCTGAAATGTTTACCAAAAGCGTGAACAAGAAAAAATACTCCAACATATTGCCAGTTTAACTTTATAGTAATCACACTCTCAGATTTAATAAGTTAATCTTAGCACCAAAAAAGAAAGCTTAACTCGAGTTTCAGAAATGGTTCACATTCACATACCTGTTTGAATAATAAGACCTATGTTCAGTATGATAGCAGAGCCTGCTATTCTTGTATGTAGAGGCAGACAATTTAGTAAGATCAGCAAGTGAAGGCTGAAAGCCTCCCGCTGGCCTTCAGCAACGGTAGGTGATGCGAATCTGCATGGCCTCTCTTGGTCACCCAGCATGAAGAACCTCTTGAATCCTTCACACCCTGTGCTTAGCTTATATAACATTATTTAGTTGTTGCAGCCTGGTGCCCTTTGACTTATTTTCATTCTATAAGACTGTTCTTTGAACAATAATAATAAATGAGAAACAAAGTTATCAGCTTTCCATGAAACTTTGTTCAGAACTCAACAGTTATTTAGAACAGAACAGTCAACTCAGATTAAATTCTGTCAATATATTGGAGCAGACTTGATTATCACGTTGCAGAAAAAAATAACATAAAATGAATGTGCCTTCTATATTAATCACTCTCATTCACATACATGAAACTATTTGGTCCTCTTATAAAGAAGTCGTATAAAGGAAATGAATCAAAGGACAGTTTGTACTTTTTCAAATTCTTTATACAATGTTGTACCCAGCTTCAGTAGGTAGCAAAAGAATAAAATATAAATATCTATCTATCTATATCTATAGGTATATATATATATATTCACTGAAGAAAAACAAAGGTTTAAGTGATGTTATAGTTTGGTAGAGAGAGGAAGGAGGACACGTAATGGTAGCAGGACACCACCAAAGGGGAAAGAAAGTGACCAACTAGAGAGAGAGAGGCTGGTAAAACAGGAAAAACAATGAGAGGGACCCCGGATATAGAAGGGGAACTGCTGGGTGATCTGCAGCCACTGGAAGCAGACACTGACATCTGAGTACCACCTGGTCCAGGAAAGACCGAACCTGCACTTAGCTCCCTCCACATTCCTGGAGGGTCATGGCTTACCCAGGTGCGTGCAAGTGTGCTGGGCTGGACAAGAAATGCAGTGGGGGAAAACCAGGAAGCGGGAGGGAATTAAGCAAACCAACTTGAAAGAGCTAAAGTAGTGGGGGAACCACCCTGACTCTAAAGATAAGTAGTAATTAAGCTGAAGTAAGTTTACTAAAAGTTATTTGTTTCCCTTGCCCTCCTGTATGAAAGTCAGAGCTGAAAAACAACAGGGAAACTAGGTCACAAAGGGGGGAGGGGTGTGCCAAAAGGGGAAAGAGAGAGAGAGAAGAACCCCAAAAAGAAGAACAACTTGTGACACCACAGACATAGAAGAGTATCATTAAAGCTGGTGGGGAGGAAATAAACAAAGAATAAAGAAAGTCAAGAACAAAGATAAAATAGTTAGAGAGACATAAGTACAAGCAAGGCCTCAAGAGATTATTAAGCTTATACACAAACCATCTTACCTGATACCTCTCTATTCTTCCTCCGAGTCTCTCTGTCTGGTTTGCCTGGGAAAAACTGAAAGGAAAGAGATGTTGACAATTATATCCTAAAACTTGACTCGGCAAGAAGAAAACCAATACACTGCCTGATGAAAAGAGAAAAAGAAAACCAAGACAAGTCTTGTCCTCTCATTAGAAGTTTTCCTTTGTCCTCAAGGAACCCTAATTCTTTGAGTGATTATAACTAGGAATACACTGCCTACTTAAAAATAAAAGAAATAAACAAAACAGATAGGAAAGACTCCTGCCTTGTCTATATTGTAGAAACGGCTAGACCTGCAGCAGGGTGATATAAAAGCTATAATAAATCAGCTACAATACCAAGGTATAATAGTGCCTTGTCATTCAACAATGAATTGAAGCCTGATAATTCATATACAATCCTCTGAGATCATAGAAATATAAAGCTACATATACACACACACCCATGCTGTAGAAAATGCTCACAGTACTGGATTAATGCTGAATCTAGTAAGAAATAAGTCTTTACAACTTTAGACATATCTAATGGATTGTTTAGTCAAAATATAGCACCTTAATTCAGCATCTAACCCCTTTTTCATTCAGTGGTTTTCAACACCATCATTGTCCCAGGAGAATAATAATAGCCCTGGTCTTCTTTGCAGCAAGAATCATGGAGATTTTACAAGAAGATCCCGTGCCACTATCATATATTGATCATATGTATATATCACTAGCGATGACTTGACTGAACACTTGATTAGGGTGGGCAGGATAACAACTCTTTTAGCCCAACAGGAATACAAAATTAATTTTAAGAAATCTAAAATTACACACTTAAATGTGATTTTCCTTAGATACAAGCTATCCAGTGAGGGTAAGGGCTTGGCACCTGCTTATGGAAGTGTGTTACTTTACAAACTCCAAAATCATTAAGGGAGAACAAGCCCTGGTAGGGTCTGTTAACTTCGGCAAAGCTTACTTGCCACAATATGCTAAGTGAAGGAAGCCCTTGTATGAATTAACCACTGCTTTTTTCTGAAAAACGTTGGGCGAAAATGCATCGACTATCTTATGAGGACTGCAAGTAGACATATTAGAGACTAAATATTTATAGACATGGAACAACAAAACAAATCTAATGATTAGGGTTGTTCCCAGCACTTCAGGCTACATTTACTTAGTGTACAATGAAGAACAGACAACTCCCATAGTTTACAGTTCACATTTGTTTTCTTTGCTGAGGAATGATTTGCTCCTATCGAGACAATTCTTACTGCAATACGGACAGCTATACTGAAAGAGCGCCCTTTGGCACAGGGAAACAAATCATTATAGTTTCTCCTATGCCTACACTAGCAGCACCAACCAAAAACATTATTCTTAATGTGCGTGTACTACACCAGGTTGGATGCAGAGGGCCACTTCTTTTTATGCCACTTTCATAACATTTGAATATGATCCTACCCTTCGCACGCAAGAATGTTTGCAATAAACACAAGATATTCCACAAACTCCAAATATCTTACTCATACATGAGTATATGAATGTGTTCTAAACAGATGCCTTTGCACAGCCTGCTGTTGGTATTAAACTTAAATATTCTGCGGCTTGCTGCAGTGCAGGAAACTTTGGAAGATGGTGACTTCAAGGCACGATGCACACTTAAGTGTTGGGTGATTCCACTGCACAGCCAGTGGAAATATATGCCCTATTATCTGCTCTACAGAAGGCTACTCTTTTCAGTTCCTACACTTATAGTGTCAAGTTCAGCATTCTGTGTCCAAGGATACAATGTAGATTCGACACAGTAGCGGGTCAATGGGTTCAGAGATTCAAAAGGGAAGTCAATAAAAAGTAAACAACTTTAGAGAAAGGTGACTGGCCTACAAGATAAGCTTCCTTTGGTCCATGTCCAGCAAACCATGGCCCATAAAAGTGAAATAATTCACAGTGAAAGTAACAGTGAAGCAGACGTGGCTGCACAAACAGCAGTGCACATCTTTAAGGTGGATGCTGTAACTTGATTTCAAACTAAGATCAATGCAGGAATTTTTATAGCAATAAAAGCAACATTGAATGGGAAGAAACCTCATGCAGCCTTTTCCTCAAAATTTTCCTACACCCTTATTAAAGATAACACTCCTATGGTTTTCATACCCGGAGTAGGAGATAGATGTATTCCTAATGGATGACCTCAATAAGATCTAATAGAGGCAGCTCACAAGGGGAAAGACTCTGTTCATGTTTTGCATTAGTGCTACTGTATCAGTGCTACAGCAACATGCAGGTGGGCATATTTACCAAAGCTTACAAAAAATATGTACTGCAATGCAATATTTCCCAACAGATAAAAAACTCTATTGTTGTAAGACCAGTTCCAACTCCCCTTACTATCTTTGATAAACCCTTCAGGTAATTTTCCTAAATCATATTGGGCAATTCCCAAGAGTAAACCGATATGAATATTTATTGGTTGTGGTTGACGCACGCTCCAGATTGCTTTGGGTCTGGCGACAAAAACTGCCACTGCTTGAACAGTCAAAATAGACTTGTAGTGCCTAGTAACAATGGAAGCAGTTCATACCAATGGTCCTGCGTTTGCCGCCAAGATGTTCACGGATGCTATATCTGCTCTGGCGGTACAGCTGCTGTACCTGCATACCTTCTGCCCATAATCAAATGGGGTTGTGGAATGTGCCAGTGGTATGCTTAAAAAGCCTTAATCAACAGGGTATTGGATACAGGATTGACCTGGCTACATAACGTGTATGGGCTTCAGAGAACACTAAATATTTTGCCTATAGGAGTATTAGGTGGTCACACCCCATACAAGATGCTCTTTGGAGTAACAATATATGTGCCTGATCTTGATGTCCCTGGAAGTGGGCAGAGTTGAAATCACACAATGCTTTGCTACCACTGCCCTATTGCAGAACGGTCAGGAAACTAGAACTAAGTTATCTAATGTGAAGAACTCTGACTCAGCCACCAGCCAAGATGAGATTCTTAAAATTGCTGTTTGGTTGCTCTCCTAAGTGGGAGAGGTAGTATAAGACAAGATACTTGACAAACAAGTCTTTGGGCCATCTTATAGACCTCCTGTTCCAGTTCTTGGGGTAGAAGGCATTATGTGGCTGATTTTATTCAGCAGAACCCCACTGCACCAAGGTGCCACTGGAATAGATCAGCCGATCCTTTCCCTACTCTTACAGAACTATCAAAAGAAGAGGACAGCCACACAGAAGTCCTGAGACCCATTCCAGAGATTGTGGAGCCTGCTGTTTCTCCAGTTTTACATAAGTACCAGTTTCAATGAGTGAACCTCATGCTGTGATTTCAACAATTCCAACCATTGAAACTACTACTGTGGTTTATTATGAGCTAACAGACTTGCCATATATTATATACATAGGCCCAGGAATGGGGTGGGCCCTAGGCCCGTTCGGGCAATGGAGGGAGGTCCGCGTGGGCCCCTCCTTTTATTTCATAATGCCCCAGGGAGGTGGCTATTAGAGCCTCAGGAGGAGTGCTGCGTGGCCCTCCTCCATTTTGTACAAGACTCGGCAAAGCCCCGGGGAGGTGGCAGTCCCCAGGGCCAAGATTGGCGATGGGGAGGGGGTCCTGGTGCGCCCCCTTCCCCAGGTCAATTTCGGCTCCAGGGACCCCATCTGCCAGGGTCCAGCCATGTCTCCCTGGGTGCCC
Organism: Calotriton arnoldi; assembly: GCA_963921515.1. NCBI lineage: Eukaryota > Metazoa > Chordata > Amphibia > Caudata > Salamandridae > Calotriton > Calotriton arnoldi. The sequence continues at coordinate 148,837 of CAWUFW010002084.1, read as the reverse complement.
TGCAGCCCACCCAGGGCACCCAGTGTGCTGTGATGGGAGGCACGGGGGAGCCACACCCGCGGTCCCAGCTGGCTCCCTGCCTCCTGCAGGAGCCGGCATTGCTCCCTCACGCAGGAAGCTGCTAAATCTGTTTCCCTGCTCACATGACAGCGGGCAGGGAAACAGCCTACCCAATATTATATACATGGCCCCAGGGAGGTGGTGGTCCCTGGTGCCCGTTCGGGCAATGGAGGGGGGCCTGTGGACCCCTCCTCTTTTTTAATAAAAACCTGTGGAGGTGGTGGTCCCCAGGCCTGTTAGAGCCTAAGGAGGAGGGCCGTTCAGCCCTCCTATATTTTGTTCAAGACTCGGCCAGCCCCAGAGAGGAGGTGGTCCCCAGGGCCAAGATAGGCCATGGTGAGGGGGGCCTTGTGCGCCCCCCTCCCCTTATTCAAAATGAAAAGAAGCTCCTGGGACCCGGCCCTCCCGGGGGCAAATCTTCAAAGAAGTGCGGGAGCCCACGCTTCATTTAAAAAAAAAAAAAAATTGCCACGCATTTGCAATTCGGTTGAGGTTTCACGGCAAGTTTAAAAAAAAAAAATGCTTTTTTACCCTGGCGGGGTCCGATGGGGACCCCAGGACCACGGCTAAGGAGTCAGGTATTTCTACCCTGCCCCCTTTTCTTTTTTTAAGGTTTCTTTTGGGAGTCGACTGAAACCAAGTCTCAAGATGGCTGCCATGGTTGAAGTGTTGGCAACCAATCATATATCAGCACGGAGACTGTCAGATCCTCGGAGGGTACACATCCCTAGATAAAACAAATTTATTTTTCTTTTAATAACTCTAAAAATACTGAACAGATTTACTCCAAATAACAAAAAGCACTCTTTCTGGACCAAGAGCTAGCTTTCTGCCAAATTTGATGTAATTCCGTCCAGCAGTTCGGGCTGTAGTCGTGTTCACAATTGCTATGGGAATTAACATGGGAAACGCACTTTTTGCCCCCCCTTTCGGCCCCAGCTTGACGGATCACCCCAAAACTTTCCATGCAAAACTAGAATCACCGGCACACTTTTAGAAAAAATGTTCATGAAGATTCGTCAAACGGCACCAAAGATATATATTTATAGGTACAGTTTACAAGATATACAAATATATATATCTGCACACATTGACAAGTTTATGCAAAAAACGAGAAAGGCAAGACATTGAAGTAAGACAAAATACTTTTATGTCTGGCCTGTCCCAGTTTTTGCTTCTCAAAATCTGCTCACCCTATCTTTGACTATTTTTATTTTACAAGTGACTTTATGTACCCATAACACTTTTGAGTAAGTTTACTACATTTTGGTTTGCACAAGCTGCACTTTTGTTGGATCTTACACCTCTGTAGTAAATTAGGGCCAGATGTATCAATATTAGGAATAGTGATTACCTAATTGCGATTCCCTGCAAATCGAAATGCTCCTTCTCTGTCCGGTTCCCTTTCACTTTTCCCCCTGTTTTGACAGTCTCTCACTCCCTAGGCAGTCGCTTTTCTTCCTGTTTGGTCAAGCACTGCTACGTTTATGTGTCCTCCTTCGACTTTTGTCTTCCCCGAGTTCCTCTCTGCCTCGGTGTGTCAGCTTACTGCAAGAAGACACCTCAAGAGTGTCCGTCTTCAGTTTTTTATGTTTTCTTGTCTCTGTTTGTCTTTTTCAATTTTTTCTCCCTTCCCCTACTTCCGTTTTTAACTTTCCTAGGTGTCTTTGTGCTCCAGGGTGGTCGCTGAAGCCAGAAGATCTCCAACCCTTGAGTCAAGTCTTCCTTCTCTCCACACATGCTTAGCTTAAGGCATCAAATGATATTGAGCATATATCTGAGGCTCGCTTCTTAAGAGAATCACATGTGGAATAGATTTTTTATTCCAGGGTTCCTATGCAAAGCAGGAGCCACTTTCAAAGCCCACTCACATGTATATTTTTACCTGAGTACTTCAGGCACTAAGGAGGAAAATACCTGCATTATCAGTTCTTCACCTTGAAGTGCTTTCCTTACAAAAAATGGAGGCCAGTCATCCTCTGCAAGAATGATGTCATCCGTATCCTATAAAAGAGGTCAGAATATAGCTTTCATTTAGCGCAGTATATCCCCTCAATTTGCATTTCTTTATCATGAAGCCTATCTGGGGGGATTACATGTCCTTCCAGCATCTCAACCTGTATGTTTTCTTTAGTTGGAGATACCACCAGATGCTCCTTGAGAGTCTGACACACCATCATCACTCCTGCTGTGCTGTTCAGATGCGCTACTGCTCAAGTCCCATTCTGCAAGGCATGTTTTTTTGCTAGACACGCCACTTTCTTTTTCTGGAAGTAAATCTTTGAGCCTGATCCTTTCTCTTCCTTCTTTATGCTAACTTCAGCTTCACATCCTAATTCTTTTTTATGATTGATATATTTGTCTTTTCTGCTATACCCAGTCCGTCCTTTAAACTCTTTTACTGTCTCCGGAGTCCTGAAAAGAAAGGGAAGAATGGCTATCAGGGTTATGATACCAATCTGGCTTTTTGATTTTATTGTGGTCTATGAAATTATAGCCATCCCTGCTGGATTCCCGTACTGAAGGAGATCCAGTCCTTATCGTTTTCTGTGCTTTCTGCTTTTCTTGGTCTCCGGTGGAGCTTTTTCCTTGCCGGAATCTTCACTCTCATTGTTTGCTTTGAGAAATAGTTTTAAAGCCTGTGAACCTAAGATATCCTGGCCCTCGGAGGTGTACATTTCTGAAGCAATCTTTGGAAGTTCACGTTCATGATCCTGAAGGGCAACTGCTGCTAGCCACTAGCGGAATGCCAGAACTACAGCTTCTCTGCAAACATTACACAAAACTATTGAGGAGACTGTCTTGAAATTACCCATTATTTCATTCCTAAATAATGAGCAGGTGTTGCTCCATGCACATTTTGTACTTGCTTTAACACCTTAGGTAGCACAGCTAGTAAGGTTGTCCCATCCGTAATAGTATAAATGCTCCCAAATACTTTTCCCCAAGTGGTACACTCTTCTACAGGTGGTACTATTCCAAGAGGAAGACACATAGTTATACATCTACGCCTATCCTGGGGTGTGGTATGAGTATAGACTGCTTCCAATTGATTAGTAACGAGAGCAATCCAAAATGAGGATTTCATAGTATTAATAGTCTTTGGACTAAATGCCTGCATTGTGGCACAAGTTCGAGTCCTTTCCGGTGGGTGGTTCGAAACGCGGTGAAATGAAAGGCTCCCAAGACATCGGCGTTCTTAATGTGACAGCACATACGTGGTTTTCGTCAATTGGAGCAACTGCCACATTATATGTTTGCTTGGATTTTGGATAGCAGGCTTATTTAAACAGCTCTGTGTCAAATATGCCCCTGACGAAGGGACACTAGTCACGAAATGCATTGGGCTGATGTTAATTCAATTGTATGACATGGATAATTGAGCTGTTTGCAAAAATTTGTTTGCTTGATATATGTATAGTGCAAATTCTGAGAATCGCTGTGAAGCAACAATTTTGTGATTAAGATCATGGAAGATTGCATTAAAAACAATGTGTTAATTGCTAACAAAGTTCATTGTGTATATGTTTTAAAATGTCTGTATATCCACTATGTAGTGCACACCTTTGTCCATGAAGTCAGTAGGCTTCTGGCCCCTATTTTTCTTGCATCACTGTGGGAGGTAAACACAAAGAAAAGTGTAGCACACAGATCAAAAAATCGTGATTAAATACTTGTTTCAGTATCTTTAACTAGGTGTGCACGGTCTACACAGAATTGTTTGCACTGTGGCATGCACATGTTGTGCAGGTCCAGGAGCAACTGCTCCTAGAGCAGTCGATGGTAAGATGAATTGTTGGAATCACCTATAAATAGCCAATACCTGATTTAGTAACTGTTTTACTTCTGCGATTGTTAAATTAATTATGTCATGATATTGTCCATACCCAGCCAATATGGGTCTTGTGGACCCATCATTACTTAAAGGGCGCATTCTGATGTTTTGCATTACATTGGATAACTGACCACCAAACCATGCCTGGTGTTCTTGATACCCTAACAAGACTTCTAAGTCGTGGTAGGATTCATAATTGGGCGGGAGTGCAGCAGCTCTTTCTGTATGAAAGTTCCCAACATTAGGATCTCATGGATCACACTCCATCCATGACTAAAATATTCACAAAGGGAATGCAGCAGGTGCATTCACAACAAACATTACCCAACACCGCTAACAAGGAGATGTTGTGTGACTGGTGCCCTGAAGTTTCCCCTTATCGAAACAGGAGAATAGCTTGCGTCTTTTTCACCAGATTCAAAACATGAGATTCAAACTATGAAGTAAAAATGGGGAATAACCTTTAATAAGTCAAGTACCCGACAAGCCTACAGCAAGTAAGAACTACCTATCTAAGCTGAAGGAGGTACCCAATATTACAACGGACGTCTCCGTTAATTGAGGTACCTCGTTTCTTGAGTTAATTATCCAAGATTACTCAAAGAGCTAGAAAAATCTGTGCCTTGCAGCATGGTACCAAAATTATATCTTTTCTACATTTTCTAGAACACTGATCAGAATGTTGCCATTCTATGCCCCCTGGCACCAAGGATATTGTCAATGTACAAATCTGAAGCAGGAAGCTATTGGACTGCAACCACCACACAACCAACTGAGATGTGAGTGAGATGTGTTTCAGGTAACGATAATCCTAAGAGACATCATAGGGAAAGTTAGTGGAAATCAAACCATCTTTCATTAAGAAAAGGCACACTCAAGAACACTAAAAAACAAAGGATATATTTCAAAGATTTAGTTTTAAACTCAAAATCCTATCCTAGGACACATGATGTGAATTTTAACTATAATAAAAATAAACAAAATGGTAGCTGCAAAGTTTACCAAAAGCATGAACAGTAAAAACACTCCAACATATTGCCAGTATAACTTTGTAGCAATCCCACTCTCATTCTTCTATTTGCTAAGCTAATCTTAGCACCAAAAAGAAAGCCTAATTTGAGTTTCAGAGATGCTTTACACCTGCAAATCTGTTTAAACAATAATACTTTATGCTCAGTATAATAGTAATGTCTGCTATTTTCATCGGTAGAGGCAGCCGGGCCGATAAGCTCAGCAAGTGAAGGATGAATGACCCCTGCTAGCCTTCAGCAAAGGTAAGTGATGCGATTCTGCATGGCATGTCTCTTCTGGGCACTTACCACGAAGATCCTCTTTAATCCTTGACACCCTTTGCTTAGCTTATATAACATTATTTAGTCATTTTTTTAATGTTTCTAGATAAACAATTATCAGAAAGCAGCCTGGTGCTCTTTTACTTATTTTAATTCTGTAACAATAATAATAAATGAAAACCACAATTATTAGCTGTCCATGAAACTTTGGACAAAACTCAATGACAATTATTTAGAACACAACAGTCAAATCAGATTAAATACTGTCAATATATTTCAGCAGACTTGATTATCACGTTGCAGAAAAAAATAACAAAATGAATATGCATTCTATATTAAACACTCATATTCATATCGAAACGATTAACATGTGTAACCTAAAAAGGGAAATACCTAGAAGGGAAAAGAATATAATCATAACATTACTATTTAGCATTTCTACTTGGTCTCTGTCCCCTATCTAGGCTATTCTTCACTCCTCTGTTGACCTGACTCCTGGGCCATAGAAAAATAGACAACATTGCCTAAACTCTATGTGACCTTCACAGGCTGTCTTTTAGAAGAGTCTCAGCTACATTTAGCAACCAAATACCGAATTGCTGGTCAAATTTCAAAATAAAATGAAAAGGCCTTTCCCAGTTTTCTTTTCTTTCAATCCTCTTGTTCACATATGGACATCAAGACTACAACAAATTATCAGAGAACATTTTGATTTTGATTTTCGAAAAAATGAGCATTTTTAAGCTAATGTGTTTTCTATCCATGTAGTGCAAGAAATTCCAGTGGGCGTTTTTGCACCACTTTTCATTCACAAAATGTAGGATTTTTCTGTTATCAAAAAATCATAAATCCAGCGTTAGCCCCCACTCACCTCCTTCCTACCAGTAACAACTTCACACATAATTTCCCCTTTCACAGCATTCATTGTGACAATATTGTCATTGCACAGTTTTCTGTTATCCTTTTCCCTCAGGGTACAGTGTTCTGGAAGGGAAGATTTTTTTTTTGTATGGTGTCATGTTTTCAAGTTGCTTGGCCACATTACTTATCCAGGAACAATATTTCTGCATTACATTGTTTATAAGGACATTATTAGTGCAATGTGATTTTTTAGAGCACAGTATTAATGACTGGCATTTTTTTTAGGTCGAGCCTAAACAATGCTTGCGCTGACTCGTTGAGACATGTTGTACATACTTTGTGGGCTTAAAGCCCGGCCATTGCTTTTGATTTGTTACTTCGAGTGTCCTTTAAAAAAGCTTGCTTGCCAGTGGTTAATCTTTCCTATTTGTCCCTCCTTTTTAGGTAGACCCTAGCGCAGCGCGCATGCGCTGCTCTAGGAGATGACCTTTTGGAATCGGTCTGCACTTTTCTGACACTTGTGCGTGTTGCGGCAACCACCTTGCGGGAGCGAGCAGCGGCGCGCAGGGCGCCATGTGGTCTGTATCATGTTTCAATTAGCGTGGTGGCTTTCAGTTTCGCGGGCGCGCGTTCATGTTTTTTTTGCAATGGCTTGGCACGTAGGCAGCATGCCACAAATTCAACACAGCTCCACAGTTCTCAAGCCGTCAGCCACATCCAACTAACACACGAAAAAGCCCACCAGCACTGCAAAAATCAATCGGACTCCATTGCTAGATCACCCGCAATTTTCTGCTATTTTTACACGGCCCCACATTTGCCTGTCTCGCGGTCGCTTTCACTTTCGTGCCGTGCTTGTTCCTGTGTTTGCATTCTACCAATGCCATACACCCATCTAATTACAGGAAGAACGAGGTAAAGTTGATCCTTTGCACTAACCTATTGTGCCGAATATTTTTTTTTTAGTCTTTAGTTCGCTTTAATGCTGTCTACGGCTTTTGATAAATCGTATTGCTCAGATAGCACATGTGGTGCACATTTAAAACTCTGTCGACAAAGAGAGTCGGTGAAATTAGTTGCATTCGCCCGTTTATCTGGAGCCTCCCTAGGGGGGCCCCTTCTGACTGTGCCTTGCAGCTCCCCGCCTCCTGCTCCCTTTTCAGGCCGAGCCTGCATGTCGGCCCCAGAGTTAATCATTCAGCAGCCTGACAATGTATCCATCTTTATTGGCTGCCAGGGCTGGGTTTGGCAGAAAGGGGGTGCGCAGAGGGCAAACAATGTAAACAATAAATGCACACGGCTAGGGCTGCTCTCATGCCAAGCCCACTTTTGTTTTTTTTAATAAGAGTTTCTGTTTAACCCAAGTGTACGTGCAATCCAGATATCATCCAATCGAATTCGGTGCTCCTTTTATGGGAAGGATTTGTTGCGTCTCGTTTTGAGAAAAGCATGTAATTTAAAGTAAATTTAAAAAAAAACATTTATGGTAGTTAGATAAATCAGAGCCAGTGGGGTGTTTTTTTCTGATTTGAATGGTCGTTTCTCTCATTATGTGCAAACCTAAGACGAGCAGAAAATGTATAAATAAACCAGTTCGCCCCAAGAGCCATCCAGAGCAAGTGATGCACGGTGTAGTGCTTGGGGGACACTGGTTGCCTCACCTACAACAGCGCTACAGCGACCACCTCGCGCTGAGGAAGGCTAACACAAGGGGGCATAAGAGCTGCCATCACCTCTTTACCCCCCGCAGCAACGAGAGCAGGCGGCGATAATTCTTTGTTTGTATTTAAAAGTATAAATTGTAAATTAAAGGGAAGTTTTCCTCTTCTCAATCATGCGGCGTACGTTTGTTTTGCTTGCAATCTCCCACCTAGTGCTACACGTAGTAAAACCTGTAAATGTTAAGCACCCAGAATAATGTGCTGCATGGCTAAAAACTTATAAGGTCCCAAAGGCGAGACCTATTGGCTATGCCAATGCTTGTTGTGTTTTGCTTCCTCCAACGGAGCACCACCCTACACTTGTACCCTTACACTTGTCCCATTTTACCATCTGTTTAGGGACAACTTTTTCCTTTCTCTAAGAGCACAACAGGAGCACTCAATGTTTTCAGTCGCTGAGCTCCGAGTTCTCTAAACAGGGCTGTAAATCTTGTTTTTATCTCCTCACATGTGCTGTGCATTCAAAGACCGAGCTCAGATGTCAGATGCTGTTTTCGAGAGGCCTCTTGAATTTTCTTTCTCTGACTTCAAAGTGAGAGTATTTTCCCCGTCCCTCAACCCCCTTCCGCTTCGCTGCTTCAGCCATCACCCCACCCCCTCCCTTTCCGTGTGCATCCAGTGAGGCAGCAAGAAGCCCGGGCACCCGCTCAGCCCCAGATCAATTTCGGTTTCCATTCACAGATCTGCTCTCATTGCCTCGTCTCAACTTGGATCCAAGGCGAAGTTACAGTGATGAGCAGCAGGTGCCATCTTGAGAGTAGAGGTTTTCACAGGGCAGTTGGGGTTTCACAGAAGGAAGCATCGCTCAACGTAATGTGGAGAGCTAAAAGACACACGGAGCATTACATCTCGGGATATAAACAGTCACGGGATACCGGATCCGTACAGCATGCAGATCGGTATGTTTCCTGTGAGTGACAAACTCCCCATGCAATGAAAACTGTAAACGGCGCCTAATACCTCTCCAGCTGGAGCATGGCCAGTCAGAGCCAAACAGGACAGCAACCTACGCCAATGGGTCTAGCATAGCCCGAGTGCCAATATGAGAGGAGAGGATGTGGCATAATGGCCAGAGCCAATGACTTTGGGACTGGCGAACCAGGTTAAAGTTCCGTTGTCAGCTCTGCATCCTGTGATTCTGGACAACTCACTCAATCTCACTGTGCCTAAAAATAAAATAAATAATCTGATCTTGTGTAATGTAAGTAGTGCTCATGTAAAGCACTCCGATGCCCTTGGGCTGAGTTCTCGCTCAATAAAACTACACACATAAATAAAAGACCTACCCAGAAGCGGCACTATTCGGATTAAAAATATAGGAGTCTCTGGATGAGAACAGGTACTGCCAGGATAATAGAACAGCATCCTAAAATAAGCTCTGGCACAGCAGCCTTGAAAGTACAAAGGCCGTACTTTTAAATCGCTGCCCTAATAAAACTATAGTTGTAGAGTCTAGAAGTTTCCCTTCAGCTTTGTTAAAGCACCGCAGAGAAGTGTTGCCGATTGTCCAACAGAAAGGGCAGCAGCATGCTGGAAAGGGCTAGTCTCGGTTTTAAAAACTGTACTTCCATGGACGACATCCAAAGACTAAATGACACTTTAAGAGAAGTCCAACATTGGCTATCACTCAATTACTTGAAACTCAACCAAGACAAAACAGAAATCCTTCTCATTTCCAACAAGGAGCAGAACCCCCAAATCACAGAACGGCTGAAAGACATTGATGCTCTCAACTTCAATCTCACCCTGTCCGACTCAGTGAAATCACTGGGAATCACACTAGACCCAAAATTAGACATGGCCAAACACATCAAAAACTCCGCCAAGAACGCCTTCCTCAACCTCAAACTGCTCAACAAAATAAAGCCCTTCATCCCTCCGAATGACCTTAAACAAGCTACTCAAGCCTTAGTGCTGTCCAGACTGGACTATGGGAATGCAACCCTCACAGGAGCAGCAAAATCCCACCTGGCTCCCCTCAGAGCAACTCTGAATGCAGCAGCCAGAATGGTCACCAGAGTAAAGAAATTTGAACACATCTCGCCTGCACTCAGAGAACTAAAATGGCTCCCAATAGAAATGCGTGCAAACTTCAGAACTGCCTGTCTCACGCACAAAGCTCTACACACCGGAAAACCCGCTTACCTGGCCGCGAAACTCAAAAAAGCAGGCCAGACAAGGAGTCTCAGGAGTAGCAACACTCTACTCCTCATCCCCCCGAGAACTCGCAAACAAAAAACCGCATCTCGATCCTTCTCGGGAAATGCGCCCAAAATCTGGAACTCCATCCCAGTCCATATCAGGACCACTCCCTCCTTTGTAAACTTCAAAAGACAACTCAAAGACCTCTTCCTCAACCGATCCCTTCCAAATGGATAGCCGCTGCCCAAAAACAAACTCCGGCACACTGCAGCACTCAGCCACCTGAGCATTAAGACTTCTACCTCACCCACCACCCGAACGGTACATCGGCCTCCCCTCCCGAAAAAGGTCCTCACACAAATCAATTTGTATACGACTCTTATATAATGCGTTTTCTTGCCAATAATGTGATACTATATTCTCAGACTTTTATTCGCCATGACTCAATATGTATAATATTATTTTTCTTTGACTGATTTCACCATTACTTATGTTGTAAAGCGCTCCAATACCCTCGGGTCTGGCTAGCGCTATATAAAACTCCTAAATAAAATAAAATAAATACTAACCATGCCGAGAGCCCCTCAATGGCCTCCTCGCTAACACATGATGGTACAGCCCAAATAAAATTCGACCAGGTCCCAAAAACAAACCTTTCGCTTTTCTGTAGTGAAAATTATATGCCAAGATTCAACAACATGAGGGGAGGGAGCATAAGAACAGCACAGGTGGCAGTAGTGAAACCTATTCAGAGTAAAGCCGCAGCGCATAAAATTTGCTCTCTTTGGATTCACGTGTTGCTTATGATACAAGTAAGATGGCTACCAGCGTTCATCCTGCCGCACTCATCTCTTACCAACCTGTTGGTGCCACACATCTAAAACTCCCAGGGGCAGATTTACAAGCCCCCTGCGCCACCAGTACGTCACTTTTCGTGACGTACTGGTGGCGCAGGGGGCTCCTCGATATTTACAAGGAGAGGAAAAGCCACCCTGCGTGACTTTTCCTCTCCTTGTAAATACCGTCCCTTCACACGCAGCACTTTGCGTTGAAGGGGCGTTCCATGGGTGTTGCTGTGGGTGTTCCCACGCAACACCCATGGAACAAGACACATCTCCAGATTTACGAGAAATCGTAAATCTGGAGATGCGTCTGAGCTACGCCACCCTAGAGGTGGCGTAGCGAGCGCACCGAGGAGAAATGTTTTCATTTCTCCTCGTTTTCCTCTTTCAATGCGTGCTGCATTCTGCAGCACGCATTGAAAGAGAAAAGCCTGTACTGATTGTTTTTGTGCAGAAAGGTGCCCTTCCTGCACAAAAACAATCTCCCCATGGCGCAGGCATCCTTGCACCATGGTGCAAGGGTGCCTGCGCCGGCGCTTGGCAGCTGTTTGTGCGCCAGCGCAGGAGAGACACAGGAATGCGACATATTCTTGTAAATATGTCGCATTCCTGTGCTCTGAAAGTGCCCGCAGCGTGGCGCAGCCAAAGGGCTTGCAGCGCCACGCTGCGGCACTTTCTTGTAGATCTGCCCCCCAGTGTCCCTATTCTCCAGAAGCTCAACACCATAGAGAGATAGACAGCTGGCACTCATGCGTTTTTTCTGCTTTTTTGCATGTGTTACCTATCAAGCACACACGCTGCTTTTGCAACATTGATACCCCATAGATAGCATTTATACTGACTCAGTGGTCTTAAAGGTTTAATTATAGTCTACGGTTTCACAAAACCACGAATACTGGCCGTTGGCCTATTAACTCACGTGTGCATCAATACTTATGTTTTTAACACATGTTATCATTTTTTATTGCAACACAAGTTTTCGGAACATTGTTTTCGCACACAATCGGACTCATCGCTCTTTACCAGAAGTTGTACTTTTGCAGGAGTTTCACGGTCATAAGCGGGTTTTCACCGCAATCAAGTGTCCTTTCACATTTAACTAAATGCCACCTACCATATCAGTCAGGTTTTGATGAATGGCTTACACAGTGCGCATAACATGGGTCCAGTGTGTATATTCATTGCTACCAGACGATGTAAATCAAATGCCTGAACTGCATGTATGTTCATGTCCAACCACGTGGAACAGCCTTTACATTTATGGTGATTGTTAGAATTGGGGGTCTCTAGTTGGCACAGGTAGGTACTTGTAACAAATAGGGACCCTCGCCTCTAGTCAGGGTAAAGGGGTACACTCCTAAAATAACCCCTGCTCACCCCCTTGGTAGCTTGGCACGAGCAGACAGGCTTATCTCAGAGGCAGTGTGTAAAGCATTTGTGAACACATACAGTAATCTAGTGACACACTACAGATGGACACCACACAAGGTTTATATCAAAAATAAGTATTCTTTATATAGTTTTAACACAAGACCATAAACGACAAAAATCCACAATACTGTACTTAAAATGGTAGTTTTAGCTTAGTTCAGTTCAGTTCTTAAGATGCGACACTTTAAGTCAATGTACCTTACGATGCGTGGACGCTTCCACAACAAGCAATGTTGCAGCGATGGAAATGCGACAAAGTTCTGGTGCAAAGAAATAAAGACGTCAAGTTCTTCCTGATGCGGCACGCTTCTCCGAGGTTGCGAGAAGTCTCGACTCGATGCGTCAGCTACAGCGGCGACACCCTTGTTCAGCGATGCGACGACAGCGGCTTTGGCGGCGACCCTCTTCTCCGACGTTGCGAGACGCTTCCGCTCGATCGCGACAACTGCAGCGGCGACACCCTTGTTTCGTGATGCGACGGCAGCAGCTCCGACGGCGGCACGCTTCTCCGTGGATGCGAGGCGCTTCTCTTGATGCGGTGCAATGCGACAGCTACAGCGGCGACACCCTCCTTCCGGAGTTGCGACGGCAGCGGCTGCGACGGCGACACGCTTCTTCCTCGATGCGAGACTCTTCTCTTGATGCGGTGCAATGCGACAGCTACAGCGGCGACACCCTCCTTCGGAGTTGCGACGGCAGCAGCAGCGACGGCGACACGCTTCCCCTTCGTTGCGGGACGCTTCTCTCGATGCGGTTGCAATACGACAGCTACAGCGGCGACACCCTCCTTCGGAGTTGCGACGGCAGCAGCAGCGACGGCGACACGCTTCTTCCTCTTGAGTCGCGCTTCCAGCTCCTTGCGACACGCAGTCCCTTCAGAAGGCCCAAAACAGCAGCAGGCACTTCCAAAGGATTCTTGGGGAGCTGGTGGTTGAAGTCTGTTGTCCCTGAGACTTCAGCAGGAGGCAAGCTCTTTTCTCAAGCCCTTGGAGATACTTTACAAGTTGAATAAAAGTGCACACAAAGTCCTTTCTCCTTCCTTTGGCAGTCAGGCAACCACTGCAGGCAGATCCCTCTAGCTTAGGGATAGTCTTCTCCTCAGTTCCTTCTTGGTTCCGCTCCTCAGCAAAGGTTTCTTCTTGTTTTCCCAAAGTGATCTAATTTCCTAGGGGTCTGGGTCCCCTTTTATACACAGTTTTCCTTTGTTCTCTGAAGGCAGAGAGGCCTCTGCCCAGCCCAAAACCAGTTCTGGTCAGTCCTGGAGCACTTTGTTTTTCTGTCTCCTTCTTTCCTTTCAGAATGTGGGGCAGGGTGCTCAGCCGCCCGGCAGGAGGTGGAGCCAGCATTGTGGAAGGCAGGCACAGCCCTATTCAGACCCAGGTGCAACTCCTCCTCCACTCTGGATGCAGATCTTTCTATTCAGCCCTGTGCTGACTCACCCTGTCTCCTGTAGCCACCCCCAGCCCCTGTCACTCAATCTCCAGACAAGGAATACACAACCTAGCAGAGGCAGGCTTGGAAGTTTAGGCAAGAAAATACCCACTTTCTAAAAGTGGTATTTTCAAACACAGAATGTTAAAACCAACTTCACTAAAAGATGTATTTTATCATTCTGAGTTCAGGCATACTAAATTCGTTTTTCTACCATGTTCCCTGGGTCAGTTCTGACTATAAGGTGTAATAGTCAGTCTGCCCATTCTGGCCTATGGGGAGCAGGTAGCCTTGCAATAGTGAAAAACGAAAATGGCTGTAATTCACTATTAGGACATGCCACACACACCAGGGCATGTCCTACCTTGTACTTACAATGCACCCTGCCCTAGGGCCTACTTTAGGGGTGACCAACATGCAGTAAAGGGAAGGTTTAGGGACTGGTAAGTGGGTGTACTCACCAAGTCGACATGGCAGCCCTAGGCTGCACACAGGCTCTGAGATGGCAGGCCTGAGACACATTTTACAAGCCGCTTCTGTGGGTGGCACAACCAGTGCTGCAAGCCCACCAGCGGCATTGGATTTACAAGCCCTGGGCACACTCAGTGCACTGTACTAGGGACTGACAAGTAAACCAATCATCCAATCATAGAGTCACTAATCCATAACACAATTTACAATAGGGAGAGCATATGCACTTTAGCACTGATCAGCAGTGGTAAAGTGCCCAGAGTCATAAAACAGCCAACAACAGGTCAGAAAAAATATAGGAGGAAGGCAAAAGTTTAGGGATGACCCTGCAAAAAAGGGCCAAGTCCAACACAACCCCCTTCCAGCCAAAAACGCAGGGGAGACCAATCACTACCCTGATGGGCTTCCCTGCTTTGGGCGATAGAACCTGGACCCTGGCCCACAACAGCAGGGGCATATTCCAGTTCTACGCCAATCTGAACCTATTGGAATCACTCTGTCCATACTCTCAGGGCCCACCAAGCTAACCCATGGGGAACCCTTCTCCTCAACTGTGGACACCACCTGTGCAGCACCTAACCTTAGCTTGCTCACAGGTGTGTCCCAACAGACAGACAGTACCCACATGGCCAACACAGAGGTGTGGCCTAGTCCACCCCGGGGTGTGACTTCTGTCCCCCTCCCAGGGGCAACTCTGTCCACCAGGACAGCAAGCCACAGTGGCCACTGACAGCCGTCAGTGATGAGAGCCAGGCCCCAGGCCTTTCATGGCTCTCCAACCTCTGTGGTGTCAGAGAGCGGGGGCAGTAGCCCCAGGTGCCTGGCACCCTTTGTCCACTCTCCCAACCGTCAGGTCAGGTATGACATCCTGACACTGACCCACCAGCCCCGGGCCTGTAACCGGCGGCTGGACAGGAGACTGGGGTGGGCTCTCCCACACCCGGTCCTCCTCCTTGGGGCTCTGTACCCTCCCACCTGGAGCGGTACCCCTTCTAGAATTGTCAGGGCACCTGTGGTAGGGGTCCTGCACAACTCGCCCACCAGTTCAGGGGTTCTATCCTGCAACTGGGAACCCAGCTTAGGGTCTGTACCCTTAGACTGGGCAGAGGTCAGGGGTGAGGCTGTCCTCTCCCTGCCTCCCTCAGTGGGGCCCTGCACCCTCCCACCTGGAGTGGTGCCCCCAGAAGACAAACTGGTAGGGGCACTGTTAGCAGCTGCCCCTTCCTCCAGGTCAGGGGGACACCCTGAACCTGGCCCTCCAACCCAGGGTCTGAACCCTTAGGCTGGACCTGTGCCTGGCAACCCAGGACTTCCGGGAGGGTACACCAACCCCCCAAGGAAACACACTCCTCTAGAGTTGTGTAATAATCTGCCTGGCGCACCAGGACTTCCTGGGGAGCACGCATGCCCCCCCAGAGGGTAACACATCTCTCATGTGTTGTGTGACAGTCCGCCTGGCGCAGATCTCCTGACCCCTGTCCATCTGACAGCGCGGGAAGATCCCCAGGACAGAAGTGGTGTTACCATGGTCATTCACTGGTGACTCAGCCCTTCTGGCTGGTCCCTGACCCACTGGTTCTTCCACTGGGGACTCTCTCCCCCTCTCACCCCTCACTCTGGACTTCTGCACCCTCCCAACTGGAGCGGCACTGCCAGACACCAGAAACACTGGAGCTCCATTTACAGACGCTCCAGGTTCTCTAGACACTAGGAGATCCTCCTCAACAGGCGGCCCATCAGGACAGCCTAGGCTCCCTACCTGGTGTTCCCTTGAAGAACCATCCAGGCTCTGAGACTGGGTTTCGGGCACCTTGGGACACGCAGCCCCACACTCACTCCTTCTCCACTGAGACAGGACGTGAGTCCCTACACCCTCCCATTACCACGGGACCTAGCTGGGCTACACTGAACCTCTCCCACCACTCTGGGTTGGAAGACACCTGAGCCACTCCTCTTAGGGTCACTCCCCAATGCCTCTTCAGACCCTCTGGAATCCACCAAAAGGTCTGCCTCCAATGTGAGCTCCCTGAGGTCAGAGAACTCACACTCCAACAGGTGTTGGCATAGCTCTGGAAAACAGGGACTTACAATATGCTCTCCCCAAATTGGATCACACAGTCCCTCCACAGGGGTTAACCAAACTATCCTTCACCTCACCATCCAGTGCCTCACACACGTACTCCACACCACTCTCCTGAGACTGGCAAGACAGTATCTGACTGTCTCTGTCACTCAACCCACACTCTTCTGGGCGGTCTTCACACTCACATACCAGGACTTCAACCATGGGGGAACCCCTCTCCCTGCCCCTCTCATCTAGAGTCAGTAGAGTGTCCCTCCCACCACTAGGACCATGAATCCCTGTGTCAGTTTCCCTATTCCTCTCAGGGACACTGCGCACTACTGGAGCTACCTCATGTCCTTGAACCTCCTGGTGTATGTTAACCCCTCCAAGTCCAGGCGCCACATCTCTGGGTGTGTGCACTACTCTCTCAGCACTGAATAACTTAATTTTGCTGCCACCATCTGAGCTGGACTCCACCTCCAACTCAGCAAAGCTCACTTCCTGAGCTGCCCAAATTTCTTCTTCTTGGGCTAAGGCCCTCTGAGCCTCATCAATCTCTCTCAGTTCTTCATCAATCTCTTTCAGCTTCTGCTCATGAGCCAGAAGCCAGCTATCTTTTCTGTTTCTCCCTCACTTTTAGAGAATTCCTCCTCCTCAGACTCAACTGGTAGTGTTGCCTTCCAGCGGGGTAACTCATACTGAAATAGGGATGCCTCTAGATCCTCCCTGGACCTTCTCTTCACAGGCAGCCCTCTTTCCTTGCAAAACACACGTAGCTCCTTCATTGTGTAGATAAACATGTGCCAGAAGTTGAGTTCCATTTTGCAACAACTAACCAGAGTCATGGTATCAAAAATACCTCCAGGAGGACACCATAAAACAGAAAAACAGTATGTGGTCGCGTTTGGTCTGCACTCACTAGTAGTGTTCACCAATCACTGTACATGAGTCACAAATGCAAGTCCAGAATCCTCACCGCTGACCACCAATGTTAGAATTGGGGGTCTCTAGTTGGCACAGGTAGGTACTTGTAACAAATAGGGACCCTCGCCTCTAGTCAGGGTAAAGGGGTACACTCCTAAAATAACCCCTGCTCACCCCCTTGGTAGCTTGGCACGAGCAGACAGGCTTATCTCAGAGGCAGTGTGTAAAGCATTTGTGAACACATACAGTAATCTAGTGACACACTACAGATGGACACCACACAAGGTTTATATCAAAAATAAGTATTCTTTATATAGTTTTAACACAAGACCATAAACGACAAAAATCCACAATACTGTACTTAAAATGGTAGTTTTAGCTTAGTTCAGTTCAGTTCTTAAGATGCTGACACTTTAAGTCAATGTACCTTACGATGCGGGACGCTTCCACAACAAGCAATGTTGCAGCGATGGAAATGCGACAAAGTTCTGGTGCAAAGAAATAAAGACGTCAAGTTCTTCCTGATGCGGCACGCTTCTCCGAGGTTGCGAGAAGTCTCGACTCGATGCGTCAGCTACAGCGGCGACACCCTTGTTCAGCGATGCGACGACAGCGGCTTTGGCGGAGACCCTCTTCTCCGACGTTGCGAGACGCTCCGCTCGATGCGACAACTGCAGCGGCGACACCCTGTTTCGTGATGCGACGGCAGCAGCTCCGACGGCGGCACGCTTCTCCGTGGATGCGAGGCGCTTCTGCTGATGCGGTGCACGCGACAGCTACAGCGGCGACACCCTCCTTCGGAGTTGCGACGGCAGCGGCTGCGACGGCGACACGCTTCTTCCTCGATGCGAGACTCTTCTCTTGATGCGGTGCAATGCGACAGCTACAGCGGCGACACCTCCTTCGGAGTTGCGACGGCAGCAGCAGCGACGGCGACACGCTTCCTCTTCGCTGTGGGACGCTTCTTCGATGCGGTGCAATACGACAGCTACAGCGGCGACACCCTCCTTCGGAGTTGCGACGGCAGCAGCAGCGACGGCGACACGCTTCTTCCTCTTGAGTCGCGCTTCCAGCTCCTTGCGACACGCAGTCCCTTCAGAAGGCCCAAAACAGCAGCAGGCACTTCCAAAGGATTCTTGGGGAGCTGGTGGTTGAAGTCTGTTGTCCCTGAGACTTCAGCAGGAGGCAAGCTCTTTTCTCAAGCCCTTGGAGATACTTTACAAGTTGAATAAAAGTGCACACAAAGTCCTTTCTCCTTCCTTTGGCAGTCAGGCAACCACTGCAGGCAGATCCCTCTAGCTTAGGGATAGTCTTCTCCTCAGTTCCTTCTTGGTTCCGCTCCTCAGCAAAGGTTTCTTCTTGTTTTCCCAAAGTGATCTAATTTCCTAGGGTCTGGGTCCCCTTTTATACACAGTTTTCTCTTTGTTCTCTGAAGGCAGAGAGGCCTCTGCCCAGCCCAAAACCAGTTCTGGTCAGTCCTGGAGCACTTTGTTTTTCTGTCTCCTTCTTTCCTTTCAGAATGTGGGGCAGGGTGCTCAGCCGCCCGGCAGGAGGTGGAGCCAGCATTGTGGAAGGCAGGCACAGCCCTATTCAGACCCAGGTGCAACTCCTCCCTCCACTCTGGATGCAGATCTTTCTATTCAGCCCTGTGCTGACTCACCCTGTCTCCTGTAGCCACCCCCAGCCCCTGTCACTCAATCTCCAGACAAGGAATACACAACCTAGCAGAGGCAGGCTTGGAAGTTTAGGCAAGAAAATACCCACTTTCTAAAAGTGGTATTTTCAAACACAGAATGTTAAAACCAACTTCACTAAAAGATGTATTTTATCATTCTGAGTTCAGGCATACTAAATTCGTTTTTCTACCATGTTCCCTGGGTCAGTTCTGACTATAAGGTGTAATAGTCAGTCTGCCCATTCTGGCCTATGGGGAGCAGGTAGCCTTGCAATAGTGAAAACGAAAATGGCTGTAATTCACTATTAGGACATGCCACACACACCAGGGCATGTCCTACCTTGTACTTACAATGCACCCTGCCCTAGGGCCTACTTTAGGGTGACCAACATGCAGTAAAGGGAAGGTTTAGGGACTGGTAAGTGGGTGTACTCACCAAGTCGACATGGCAGCCCTAGGCTGCACACAGGCTCTGAGATGGCAGGCCTGAGACACATTTTACAAGCCGCTTCTGTGGGTGGCACAACCAGTGCTGCAAGCCCACCAGCGGCATTGGATTTACAAGCCCTGGGCACACTCAGTGCACTGTACTAGGGACTGACAAGTAAACCAATCATCCAATCATAGAGTCACTAATCCATAACACAATTTACAATAGGAGAGCATATGCACTTTAGCACTGATCAGCAGTGGTAAAGTGCCCAGAGTCATAAAACAGCCAACAACAGGTCAGAAAAATATAGGAGGAAGGCAAAAAGTTTAGGGATGACCCTGCAAAAAAAGGGCCAAGTCCAACAGTGATGCACCTCGGTTTCTCTTTCAGTACAACAGTAACAGCAATGTCTCAATAATGTCTATGTTAAAAAGACTTGGAATGTGTCCATAAATGTTTCGTTAGGCAATCATGTATTCCTGAATAAGACTGCATGACCCAGTGTGTAGTAATTGTATAGCTATTCAATCCCTGGCGGCACAGCACCCAGGATAATGTCATGCATGGCTAAACACTTATAAGGTCCAAAAGGCGAGACCTATTGGCTATGCCACTGCTTGTTTAAATACAGTATTTCTCTTCAGCAACTCTACTCTTTGCATGTGGCCATGGGAACTGTTTTCCTATGTTATTTATTATAAATTAGAAATATTTATGACAAGCAGAGCATTCCTGGAAGGAATTAGTTATCGCACTTACACTACTTCCCGTTGTGCCTTTTTAGGTCTGGCTTGACAGGTACAGCTGTCTGCTGGACATACTGCTATCAATTCTTTACAATATATACAGAGTAACTTTGGCTCCTCCCAATGGAGTATTTCTTTCTCACATCATCACACTATTGGGTGTTTGATGTATCATTCTGTTTCTAGGAAGTGTTTCCACTGGAATGCAAGATGGCCTGTTTTGCATCTGAAAAGTTCACTCGATGATCATCACACTGTTTTCCACATTCAATTATTTGTCTCTTATATATGTATGCATTCAATACAGAAAACAATCCTTTTTGCTACGTTTTTCCCAACATTAGAAAACTAAAAAATGCTCTTTAATGTGTTAAAAGCATGTGTGTATAAAACTCACAAAAAACAGCAATTGCGAATGTCTGTTTTCAAATGAGTTAGCACTTTAAAGCCAGGCCTACTGCCTATGTCAATGTTTTGAAATACTGTTGTACAGAACACTTTACAAATCATACATTTTCCCCTCCATAGTAACTGTCTGGTATACTATCTTATCCGTGTTGCTTTCCCTTTAAGAACTGTTTTTATAAATGCCCCTGGTTATCTTACCACACGCACCTTATTTTTTGTGATTGTACTGCATACCATTTTTTCACATTCTTTCTAAGGCAATTTTGTCAAAACGCTCGATAAAAATCTTAACGTGAAGAAATGAAGGCCATTATACGTCCATGCACAGTATTTATGATGTCCATTATGTCTCCTTGCATATTATTTATGGTGGCATTATTTCTACTGTGGTACATTGTTTCGCAGGGACACTATTTCCTATGCGGACAGAGTACATTTGGGGTTTATGTGAGGTAAAGCATGCTTGCGATGAGTTCATACAAGTTCTAGCGGCTGCAGAGGTGCAATGTGTTTGGGGCCCTGCGGTGCTGGTCCCTTTCAATGTACACACTACACAATGATTCACCTCTAGGTGACAGCAGAAGTGCGAAGCAGAAAGAGAATACCGGGGGTGATAATGAAAAAGAGACTGGTGTGACAATGAGGGACCTGGGTGTTTGAGTGGGAATGAGACCAGAGTTGTAGGTATCAATGGGCAGATTTTGTGCTTACTTTAAAAAAAATTAAAGAAATAAAGGCAGCGGCCCGAAGGGTTACCAGATACCAAGGCTGCATCTTGATTCCATCTTTTGCCTCTTTCTTCCACCACCCTACACTTTCTGTTTCTTTGCTCACCATCTAGAGGAAGGCTGGCATGCCTTTTCTTAATTACTCAACTCATCTTCAAGGTTCACGCTGAGAGGTATCAGACTCAAGAGTCAAGCAAAATAGCATTGGCTAAAACAAAATAGAAATCTAAATGTTTTGATGTGGGGCGAATGTCTAAGTCAGGGCCGGCTTTAGAGCAGTGCGAATGGTGCGGCCGCACTGGGCGCTGACCTGTGGAGGGGGCGCTGACGTCAGGGGGTGTCCTGTGTTTAGCAGTAACTTATGATTGGGGAGATGAGGGGCACTTTTGCCCAGTGGTAGTGAGAGAATCCGAGGAGGAGGTAATGGGGGTGGAGGCCCCAAAAATGATTGTAGCACAGGGCGCTGCCAGCGCTAAAACCGGCCCTGGTCTAAGTTTAAAGATTTTAATGTACTGTTACTTGTGAAACACGTGTTGACAATGTGGAATGAATTTGAAAAACATTGAAGAGTGTTTGGAATTTGAAATAAAGAGGCCACTCATTTTTATACCGCCATACATTTAGAGAGAAGATTTTGTTGTCATAATATGGATTTTTGATTTATAATATTGGAAAACTCTAATTTCTTATTCAATAGAGCACCCTAAAAAGTATTCTGCTGCCTGTCTCTGTCTTTGACTCTTGCAATTTCCTTTTCATCCCAGCTTTTCCCCTTTGACACTCTTTTTATTTATTTATTTATTTTTAGTGTTTTATAAAGCGTGAACAAGACCCAGTCGGGTGTCAGAGCGCTTTACAAGAACAACAAGAGGTATTTGTAGTGCACACGAAAAACAGTATAGAAAAAAATAAGGTATTGCTAAGACCCAGTCGGGTGACAGAGGTCGTTACAGGAACATGTAAGGTAGTTATAGTAAAACGATAAACAATAGAGGTCAACAAGGATTGGTCACATAGGCAAAATTACATAATCAAGTAACAGGAGGGGAGATAGGGCAAAAAATCACTTTCAAGTAATGGAGTGGGCAAACTCCAATGGATGTCATGATGATCTCTGATAAGTAGGAAATAGTGTCACGCTTGAGGAGAGGGAGGTAATGTTTCAAAGTGAGAAGAATCTGTTAGATAGGAGAAGTTTTACTTCTATTTTGAAGAAGGCAGTTGAAGGGTTGGACCTGATCTCCGGAGGAAGAAAGTTCCAGGTTTTTGGGGCGATTCCAGAAAATACTCGATTGTAGATTTTCTTTTTGTTGAATTTTTGTGGCTTAAGTAGAAAGGAGCTTGTACTTCGGGAAGATCTGTTTCCACCCGATAGAGTTAGTTTCTGGGCCAAGTAAGCAGGAGTGTTGTGGTGAAGAGTTTTATGTGTCATGCAGGCAATTTTGAGATGGATCCTAGCTTCAATTGACAGCCAATACACGGATAGGAGGTTGGGTGATATGATCCCTATTTTTTGAGACAGTGATGAGCCTTGCTGCCGCATTCAGGGTGACCTTCAGATGTGCAAGTTTAATTTTTGGAAGGACCACAAAGGTGGCACTACCATAGTCTAGCTTTACTATTTTTCTCTTCCTTTTTTTATTCCTTTTCTGCCTTTCCCTCCCTCTTGCTCTGGGTCAAAGTTTTATGATGAAAAATTGGCCTTGGTCACCAAAATTGAGCGCCAATACTTAAGCCACTGACAAAAACTAAGCAATGGGTAGATTCTTATGATCTACAATTTAAAAAGATAACAATAAGGAACAATCAGCAGCCCTAAAGTTTGATCTAGCACAAAATCCAAAGCATTGCAGATACAGACTGGGGAAGGGAGACTTTAGTGATTCAATTACTAGGCACATACATTCTGCATTCTTGACATGTATATGCAATAGTAGGAGAGTGAACCCTAAGAACTGACATGGCCAAGGCACCAGTGTGACCTGACTGCCTGTGTAAAGCACCATATTGATAGCATAAAGACGATAAGGTCGTCCGAATTTTTTCACTTTTCTGTGCAGAATAAAATAAAGACAAATAGTACAATCGAAATAAAAAATGAAAATCAACTTTCTGCTTCCTTCGTGCTGCGACTGTGTCCTTGCAAAATCAAAGGAGCAATAAAGTTACCTTTGTGGTACATCTGTTACTCCTTTGTCACTATCTACGTTTTGGGACCCTACCACCTACAGACAGAATCAGGACTGTTTTAAAAGCTGTCTAAATAGACCTTTGCGTGCCTTTACTATGCATTAACGTTGTGCCTTTTCCCAATATCAATATGTGGGTAGGTTCCACAGCCTTGACAATGCAAGGGGGAGAGGGGACATAATTATTGTGCAGCTTAGGCCTTGTACCTCCTGGCTAATGCATCGCTCTGCTATAAGGCCAGAAGTGTGCAATCTTGGTACCTCTAGTGTGTCTCGCATAGTCTGTAGGCATATGACTCTGACAGGAACATGATTAGACAATGGCACTGATCCAGCGCGGCTAATATTAATTTCTCCTTTGGACACGAATCCAGGTAAAAATCAATCACATCTACTATACTATATGACGGTGGGGCCCATAACACCGCATACCATACACTCACTCAGTCGTTCCCTGGATCATATCCACATTCAACTAAGGAGAAAAACGAATTGCTGGAGGAACGGAATACCTTATTAAAGTTGACAGAGTATTACCTTAAACATCATACATAGTCAGTCTAATCCTGTCGGTTCTAAAACATCAAGGTATTCCGCTTTTTGGTCGATGGACCAACTAGTAGAATAAGTTGATGGTGATTAAGACCAGCTCAATCACAATTAAAACCTGTTAATTATTACACTTATTATTGAGCTGAAAAACCCCAGACTCATTGTTTTAGTTAGAATATATTTTTATCTATTTTCTTAAGTGCATGAGTGAGAATCAAAGTTTATTAATCACTTTAATACAATTTAATAGCATATAAGAAATACATTTTATAAAGAGTTTTATGCATACCCCTTTTTGATGCAGATTGAAAAAGGTTCACCAAAGCAGATACATTGTAGATCACAGCATGGAACTCCCAAAACTGACTGACTGTCCCGCTAAAGGCCTCCTCGACGGACCTCCCATACAGGTTTCCCGCATCGATCTCGTTCCTTTCCCAGTCAAGTTTTTAAAGTTCAGAAGAATAATTCTCCAAAGAAAAGCGGCCTATAGAAAATGGCAGCAGCTTCATCAGCATCACGCTCAGTGTTCAAAATTATGCAGGAATAGCTCTCCTCCTACTTAAGAGTAGGTCCTCTTATACCCTACTACTAGCTTACTAAACAAAAAGTTGCAATCTTTGGGGGCGAGAATCACGCTAATTGGTCCATTGGAGGGGTGGCAAGAATCACCTCATTACCCTCCTTGTTCAAACCGGTTTTGGAATAGTTTAAAGGATTGTACTTTTCTCATGACCTTTGGGTAAATGCAGTCCCAATTGACAGTCCATAATGTTACTTTTTGATGGTCACAATTTGGTCAGTCCATTGTTACTTCATACTTGTTTTTATTCGATTCTCACGGATACGTGCTGAGTCTTTCTTGGCACTCCCCTCATGTTAGGTCGTCACGACCTTGACATCTCTCACTCGGGGCTCGAGCTGCACCCACGTGGTTTAGCTCCATTGCTTTCTTCCGCTTAGAGGCCATCTTTGTTCCTGCGCATGACCTCATCTGCCTCGCCAGCCATTTTCGCAACCTGGCCTAATAGGCCCGAACGAACTATCATAAAAACAAACACAATCATAATTAAAATAAAGAAAATAAGCCTTTCTGTTTACCACCCGTCATTCTAAGAACCTGTGTTAGGTGTTACCTAGCAGAAGCAACATTTAAAGCCATTTTACTTACCATCCGCATACTTTGCCACAATACAATTTCTCTACATAGCACAAATCATGCGATTTTGCTCTAATTAGTACGCAAATCACTATATTAATATTAATTCACTTTACAATGGTAAATAAGTTAGTTTTGCACATAAATGGCAATTACCAGTTGTGTAAATGTTTACTAAGGGTGCATTTTGTTGGTTATTTTATCAAACAATTAGTACCATTAATATATTATTTTTATATTTTAGGGGGTTTCAAAATTATTTCATTTACCTTGCTCCATCAACTCCCCCCTTTGGTGATTTTTAATATCACCACAAAAACCATGTATTACCATTCTCAAATATAAATGTTTCTTGTCCATTTGCTTTGGTTAGTTCACACAACAGTGTCTTTCTCATGTTGTCTTTTTGTTCTTTTGTATATGCTCTCTTTTAGTTCTTCTAGTTCTATTTCTCCCATTTTTCGTTCTCTTTCTTTATTTTTCTCATTTTCTCTTTTTATTCTATTTTGTGCTTTTCTCCTTCTAATACACATATATGCTAATTTTATTGACAACATTACGATTATTACCACTGTTACTGATATTAGTATTTTCCCAATAAGAGAGCTACCTATTTCTTTAAACCATTTCTGTATTGAGGAAAAACTCTTACCAAGTTTCTCCCAGGCACCTTCAACCTCCAGTGGAGCAATTTCTTTGTGCAAATCAGTAATATTCTTTATATATTTCTGTATATTTTCACTTTATCTGGAATGTAAGTGCAACAATGTTGGACTTTCAACAATCCACAGACTCCACCCTCTTTTGCCAAAAGAATGTCAAGGGCAAGTCGATTTTGCATCACCATAGCTCTCATGGCAACCATTTCGGTATTTACCATTAAGAACCCTCCAGCAGTATTCGTTGATAAACGATCTACTACTGTGGACAGTTTCCGAATCTTAAATGCATTCAAAGATATACCCACTGCTGGTATCAATGCTCCAAAAATGTCCCCTACTATCTCTGAAAAACTTTCCCTCCTTCTACGTGTTAGTGTTTTACCTATCTCATGTATTCCTTTTTCTCCTCTCTCCACATGAAAAATCTTTGGAAAGACCAGACCTAAATAACATGATCCATACCAGTGGTCCGGCAACCTATAATAAGCTCTACTCCCACATATATAATAGATCCCAGGAAATATTGGATCTTTTCCTCCTTTAAATCCCCATCCTCCTAAAATTTTATATGTATCTCGGCATTCACTGGAACCTACGAAATAATTATCATACATAGTCTTATTTCTACAAATACACAACTTTCCCTGTTGGGGCCAATCTAAAGTCATAGCTGCATTAGTCTCTCCTTTGTCATGATTTTTCTCTCCAAATGCCCAAAGTGGTGTTTTTGTCTTTTCTTCTATGACCTTTCTTTGAAACTTAATTCTTCTGTTTTCTACCATCTCTAAGAAAACTTTTTCTTCTTCCTTTAATTCACAGGTAAGATTGTGTCTAACTATATACTCTAATGTTAAATCTTTATTTTCTAGGAAAAATTCACCAAACATTTTTGCTTCTTTCACCTTGTTTAGTTCAGGAATTATAGGAATCTTCGCAAAAACAGTGTTTATGTCAGTGTAATAATATTCTAATCTACCTGTTTTATAAAAATAAACTAGCCAACACGCTATAAGTTATCCCATTCGTCAAAGGAAGGTGATGATAAGTTACACCTTCTGTGACAGACGCAGGTAATTGCATACAAACATAACAATCTCTCACATTCATTGTCTCTACATATTCATACAATAATTTCGTGAAGACATTCTTGGAGAAGTCAGTTATAGACTTATCCTTATGCAAATCAGTACTATCTATTAATGTCGCAATGTTCTGTGTGTTAGCTTCTTTGTCCTTTTTCGTGTTATTCCCTAATATGGACGTTTCCTCTACAGCTAGTCTAATTGGAATTGTTATTGCTAAAATAAGCCAAATAAACATTAATAAACCTGTACAAAAGAACCACATTCTACACCATCTAAGTAAAAACTCACATCTAGATTTTCTAGCCTCTGTGTCTACTATTCTGTTTTATTACTTAGCTATATATATATATATATATATATATATATATATGTACAGAAAATGTGTCACCACACCTCAGAATGACGTCTCAGCCACTCTACCCATTTACTTTGTCTCGTTTAGTGCTTTCTTCAGCTCTTTTCAGAACTCTTCCTTGTCTTGTTCAGGTTTTGTGTCCAGTCCGAGTTTCCCTCTTTTCTCGTTCTCAGGTTTGTTGTACTTCACTCTCACCCATTGGTTTACAGCTTTCGTCTGGGCTCTCGTGAGTATTATCCTCTTCTTTGATATCAGTCAATGCGATGTATAGCCACTCAGGTGACTTATATTTCAGATTGTCTTTTCACTCTTTTTGCTTTCTGTAATTGTTTTCCCTTTTGACTTGTTATCTCATTTCCTTGTTCCGCATCATCTCTGTTCAAATTTATTATCTTGTATCTCAGTCTTTTGACTTCGTAGGGCCAATTGTCTCCTTTTCTTGGCCTTTTTGGTTCACTTTCCTTTTCCTCTCGTTCAGTTCTCCAAGTCCTCTTTCTTGGTCCTAGTCTCTGCTTTCTTTCTTCTTCACTTTCTTCTGATTCAGTTTCAGATCTTACTTCACTTCCTCTAACTTTGAACTTTATGATCTCTGTTTCATTCTCCGAATCTGAACCTTCTTGTATTTCTCCTGTTGGGTCATTTGATTCTATTCCTCCTCGATTGTCTTCCGAATTTTTATTAATCTTTCTGTCTGAATCTAAATTTTCCTGTGTTTCTTCAAATTGTTGATCTGTCCCTACTACTCCTCGAGTTTCTTCCGCTTCTTCCTCTATCTCTCTATCTGTATCTAAATCTCCCTCAGTTAGTTCGACTATTTCTGGAGGAATTTTCCCATAACTTGTACTTGGTTGTTCACTATCACTGTCTCTTGGTTCAGTTTCTTCGTTTATAATGTCAGTGTGTAATTTTCTCCTTTGTCTTTCATTAAATTCAGGTTGGTCTGTTTCAGATGCTGAACTAGTATCTGATATTTCCAGATGTCGACTTACAGGTCGATCTTCAAATTCTGGATTTTCAATCAGTTCAGGTTCTTCTTCATTGTTAAGACTCGTACTTTGTTTTTCCAGATGTCGACTTTCAGGTAGAGCTTCAAGATCTGGAACTCTGCTTGTCTCAGGTTCTGCTTCGGATGCTGAGCTGGTATCAGATATCTCCAGATGTCGACTTTCAGGTCGAGCTTCAGGATCTGGAACTCTGATAGTGTGACTGGCATGCACCCAGTTTTTCACTCCTGCACATTTGACGGCAGTTGTTGTCACCAGGATCACTTGACGTGGCTTATCCCAGCGAGGAACCAAACAGTTTCTTCTTCTGTGGACTTTTATGCGGACCCAGTCTCCTGGATTCAAATCATGAGCTGGTTTTCTTTCAAGAGTGGTCGCATCCGGTCCAACCTGATGAAACACAGAATGTACCACATCAGCCAATCCTTTGCAATAGTCCAATACGAGATCATCAGTTATAGTCAGCAGTTTGTTGACAGGTACATGTGCTTGTCTCATTGCTCGTCCCATGATTATTTCATGAGGACTTAGACCTGTTTTTCTGTCAGGTATGCTTCTGATAGTCATCAGTACCAATGGTAGGGCTTCAGGCCATTTGAGTCCTGTGGCTTGACACATTTTCCCTAACCTATCTCTTTATTGTTCCATTCACCTGTTCCACTACTCCAGAAGCCTCTGGTCTGTAAGCACAGTGTAATTTCTGTTGTATGTCAAGAGCTTCACATATCAATTGGATTAGTTCATTTTGGAAATGTGTTCCTCTATCTGTTGCAATCGTTACTGGAAAACCATATCTTGGAATGAATTCTCTCAACAGGAGTTTAGCTACAGTAACTCCATCATTCCTTCTTGTCGGATAGGCTTCCACCCAACGAGAAAACAAACAAACAACCACAAGAACATACTTCAGTCTATTGCTTGGGGGCATTTCAATAAAATCAAGTTGCATTCTAGTAAAAGGACCTCCTTCCCGTCCTATTGTTCCTAGACTCACTACTGTTTTTCTTCCTGGATTTATCTCCTGGCATGTAAGACATCTTTGACAAAGACTCTCAGCTATAGCTCTGAATTTTGGGTTGTACCAAGTTTGTCTGAAAAGTCTAATCATGGCATCCCTACCAATATGAGCTTGCCCATGGTACATCCGTGCCATGTTAGAAATCATGCTATCAGGCATAACTGGTCTTTCGTCTCTATAAACCCAAACGTCATCTTCCTCTCTTTGTCTGCAACCTGCTTTTATCCAACCATCTTTCTCTTCTTCATTTGCCTCCTCTTGTAATTGTCTTACTTCATCCCATGTTTCGACAATGTTAGTAAATAATAATGGACATGAATCATTTTCTTTTTCTCTCCTCCTGTTTAACAAGACCATATTTCTGGCACAGTATTGGGCTATTTCGTCTGCATACTTGTTACCCACGGCAATATAATCTTCCCCATTTTTGTGTGCCGCACACTTCACCACTGCAATCTGTTTAGGCAGCTGTATCGCCTTAAGCAATTTCTTCACAAACTCACAATTTCGAATTGGCGTTCCTGCAGACGTCAAGAAACCTCTTTGAGACCAGATCTGTCCAAAATCGTGGGCCACTCCGAAACCATACTGGCTATCAGTGATCACCGTAATTCGGACATTCTTTCCCAGTTTGCATGCCTGAATCAAAGCAATCAATTCAGCTACTTCGGCTGAACGTATCCCTCTCAAACAGGATGCTTCCATATGGCAGCTACTGTACATACAGCATACGCAGCACTTAAAACTCCTTCATTCGTCCTCAGACATGATCCATCCACAAACATCACATAATCTGATTCTTTCAAGGGCTCATCTTTAATGTCTGGAAGAGGCTTTGTACAGAACTCAAGTACATCCAGACATTTATGATCGACTTCATCTTTGACTCCTACATTTTCTTCATCTGGCAGTGAAGTTGAAGGATTCACACTTGTGCATCTATCAATCGTTACATTGTCTGCACTCAAAATCACCTTTTCATACCTAGTCAGCCGACTATGTGTCATGAATTGGGTTTTGGTTCTTGTCAAAAGAATTTCAACAGAATGTGGAACATATACTTTCAACGGATATCCCATCACAATGCCTTCACTCTGTTCCAGACTCACACAAGTAGCAGCTACTGCTTTCAGACAACCAGGCAACGCTTTTGCTACCGGGTCTAAAACAGCTGAAAAATAAGCAATTGGTCTTTTCATTTTTCCATGCCTTTGCACTAATACTGAAAGTGCACATCCATCTCTCTCACTACAATATAGCTCAAATTCTTTTTCATAATCAGGCATTCCCAATGCCGGTGCTTCACACAACTTCGTTTTTAGTTCTTTGAAAGCTTTCATTTCTTCCTCATTCAACTCAAACGGATCTTTAACATCTCTTTTTGTCAATCGCTGTAAAGGTTTTGCAATCAATGAAAATCCACTTATCCACTGTCGACAATACCCAACCATTCCAAGGAACATTCTCACTCTCTCTGTGTCATTGGAGCTCTCATTCCTTGGATAATTTTTATTCTTTCTGTTGTTACCTTCTGCATCCCCTTTTCAATCTTATGACCTAGGTATTGTACTTCCTGTTGACAAAATTGCAGTTTTGACGGAGACACTTTGTGCCCTCCTTCTGCCAAGTGGTTCAAGAAAGCAATTGTGTCGGTAACACATGCTTCTTTGGTCTTTGATGCCACTAACAGGTCATCAATGTATTGAACCATCACAGATTTTTCCGGCATTCTTAAATCTTCTAATGATTTCTTTAGGATCTGATTAAAGATTGAGGGGCTTTCCGTATACCCTTGAGGAATTCGGCACCATGCCAAAATACGCTCTCCGAACCGAAACGCAAATAATGGCTGGCTATCTGGATGTAATGGAATAGAGAAAAATGCATGGCACAAATCAATAACTGTGTACCATTCTGCATCATGTGGAATCTGATACAGTATCACAGCGGGGTTTGGCACAATTGGACAACAAGGAATAACAATTTTATTTATTTTCCTCAGATCTTGAACTATCCTATATGTCCCATTCGGCTTTTTCAATCCCATTATAGGTAAATTACATGGGCTACTCATTATTTCTGTCAAAATTCCCTGTGCAATCATTTTATTGACTACGGGTGTTATTCCTTCAATAATTTCTGGCGTTAATTTGTACTGTGGAGTATTTGGGTAATTTGTTCCTTCTCTTACAGTGATTCTTACAGGGTCTACTCCTTTCATTAACCCAATATCTTCGCCTGTGAAATCCCATACATCAGATCTGACTGTTTCTTTTAATTCAATTGGGATTTTCTCACATCAAACACAGGAAACATGTCATTTACTCCTGATTCTAGTTCTGCCATTGTCATTTTATACAGAACATCTTCATCTGGTGTCTGAAATGCAATACCATCCGGGGTACAATAAATGGTGCAATTCATTTTACAAAGCAGATCGCGTCCCAGCAAATTTACAGGACTGCAATCACACACCACAAATCGATGCATTTCTCTGAATGGTCCAACTTTCACCTCTACTGGTTTGGTAAGAGGCGCTTTAATCTGCTGGTTTGAAACACCTACAACTTGGATAAATTCACCTGAGAGAGGAAGGGTTGGAATTTCCACTGATCTAACAGTAGAACGGGTAGCTCCAGTGTCCACAAGGAATGTAACATTTGCACCATTCACTTCTCCATCCACAAATGGACCTGACTGATCTACCTCTAGAGTTGCGCCAAGCACGCACTCTTCCTCCTCTCCTAGGCACCGTCATAAACTTTCATCCGATTCATTTCCATCCTGCCGTAACCAATACTGCGATATTGCAGCTGCGCGCGGCAATTTTGTTACCTGCTCTCCTCCGTAGAATCCTGTCTCTGCACTGTATCTCTGGGGGTTTACACTCTTGGGAAGAGGTGGTTGTGGCACCTGACTCTGTTGAGTAACTACCTGCGATTGTTGCAGCTGTTGGTAACTCACCTCACTCTGCACCTGTGGATTTAATGATTGATTTTCCGTATTAGCTTTTGGAGGAAATTTACACTTGTTTCTCCAATGCCCTAATTTTCCGCAATTGTGACAAGGCCACTTCTTTTTAGCTTCTTCTATACTCATTTGACCTTTTCCCTTACCTATATTTGGTTTAGATTTAACCTGTCTTGCATCACCAGTCTGATTATTCATTTGAGCTTCTTGTTTTTCTGCAACCTTTACTTGTGCCCACATCGCTTTTTCTTTTAGTTTGCGTTGCCTACACTCAATGTCATCACTACAATATTTAGCATACCTTAATACCTCATCTACAGTGCTATTTTGCCAGCACAACATGTGCTGCTTGATCATTTCACTTATCTCGGGCTTCAATCCATATACAAATCTATATACAAAATGACTCATGTCCTTTTCACTTAAAGTCTCATAACCGCTATACTGTTTGAAAACCAACAGTAGCCTTTCATAATAGGCATGTACAGATTCCTTACTCTCCTGCGTTGTTCTATCAATCTTTACCCAATCTGTTTCTTTTGGTGGAATTTTATTTTTCAAAAACGTAATAACCTGATCATACTTTCTCATTACTTCTGGACCTGGCGCTCCAGTTTTTGCATCTCTAGGGTATTCTTCTGTTGGCCAATCAATTGTAATCTTACATTCTGTCCATAAATCTGCTGGTACTACAATGTCAAACAATCCGTCCAATTCTACCCACAACACCTTTGAAACTTTGACAAATCTTTCCACTTGTCTGTACCATTCTACAGGTTTTTCTCTCAATTTCGGAAAATCATTTGTAAATGACAATATATCTTGTCTGGACCATGGGACATGTACATAACTACCTCCTGGAGTTTCTCTCATTGGACATTCCCGTACGATTGATTCCCTTTCTTTCACCGTAAAAGCCAAAGATGCTTTATCGGTTGTTCCCTCCTTTCTTTTGGTCTACCTGCTCCTCCATCTGTCCACATCTCCCCATTTTCTCAATAAAACAATCAGTTCTTTTATCTGGGTTAATCGTCCTGATGTGTTCAGATTTTCTATATCTTTTTCACAAAAATCTACCCTATATGGTTTCTGCAAACTCCTGATTTTTCCGAATTCTACTCCTAGTTCATTTGCTGTCTCTTCCAACTTTTCATGTAAATTTTTAGCTCGCCAAGTAATACTCTTACATAGAAACATAATCTCTTCATCCTGATATGTTTTCAATTTTTCTGTACCAATAGTCCCTAAAATCAACTCTTCCATGTCTATTTTTAATCTGATTACATCCAATGGTTGTGGTTCTGCATCTTTCTTTTGCAAATTTCTCATCCACTCATTTAATTCTTCTGGACTTGGACCTACAGGTGTACTATTTATTTCTATCCAATTTCTGCTTCTCTCTGGGGTTTCAGTTGCTGACTCAGTTCCCATAGGAATCCTTTTTATCTCACTCTCATTTACTGTCAAGTTAGTAGGTGGACTCGATCTATATGAGCTGACCAAGTCTCTTGTCTCTCTAGTTTCTGTAGTTACCCCTTCTCTCATTCTTTGCATATTTGAGTTCATTGGGATTGTCAAGGAATGCTCATCTATTCTTTGGTTTTCAAATACTGGTATTACTGGTCCTATTGTCACTGGTACAGTCACAGCTTCCATGTTCATTGTTAACTCTCTTATTTTCTCAGTCAATTCTCTTGTGGTTCTTGCTAATTCAGCTGTATTACCACCATCAGACTTGTCATTTTGTGGAGTTTCTAATTGTTCATTTGACCTATTTATATCATATCTTCGTTCTGGGCTTTTATCTAACCCTGGGCATAATACTTCGCTACGCTCACGGAGCATGCAAAGTTTGTGCTACTACGCATATTGCACGTAGCAGAGTGAAAAACTGTGCTAATTGACGTAGTGTAGCAGCAGTATAATAAACACCTACAAATGCTTTGATAAAGCAATTTTCTATGCTAAAAAGCATATAACCAATGAAGCAATGAGAGAGGTGATGATTTTGGGGTCCCCCCTAACCTAGGGGGAGGACCAAGCAGATGCCTTGAACACAAAAAGCATATCATGTGAACGATTCAGTGGTGGTCCCTTCCTCCTAGGACCACCCCAAGCACAGTTATGGGCAAAAATACAATCCCAACCAAAGGCCCTGCAAAGCATTATGGGACTGAGATTAGCAGTGGGCAGTGAATATTATAGTGTCCAATATCAAAATAATTCTACAAAGAGCTGCAGTTCAACTAGTCGTTACTAGATGTCCCTCACGAGTCAAATGCAAAAGCATTGAAATTATTAATACATCAAGCTGCAGTTCCACTAGTCGTTACTAGATGTCCCTCACAAGTCAAATGCAAAAGCATTGAAACCCTTTCATGAAGCTTTTGCATTTGACTCGTGAGGGACATCTAGTAACGACTAGTGGAACTGCAGCTCTTTGTAGAATTATTTTGATATTGGATACTATAATATTCACTGCCCACTGCTAATCTCGTCCCATAATGCTTTGCAGGGCCTTTGGTTGGGATTGTATTTTTGCCAATAACTGTGCTTGGGGTGGTCCTAAGAGGATGGGATCACCACCGAATCGTTCAAAAGATGTGCTTTTTGTTTTCAAGGCATCTGCTTGGTTCTCTCCCTAGGTTAGGGAGGATCCCAAAATCATCACCTCTCTCACTGCTTGTTAATTTATCGTTTTCACTTTTGTGAAATGACTATATGCATTTTTAGCATATAAAGACAGAGATATTTATTTTATCTTAGCTTGCAATGTGCAAGATGCCTTTGGCAATTATTGTACAGTGCAGTCAAGCACACAGCTATGCACTATGCAATTTGCATAGCTACGTGTAGTTCTAAATGTACTTCGCGTAGCTACGTGTAGTGCTACTACGCAAACTATGCCCAGGGTTACTTTTATCCCTCCCAGTTTCCATTGGTGGTGCATTGGGTGTCACCACTGCAGAACTCTGTTGATATGGAGGTGGTTTTCTGTTTAAAATGTCTTCCAGCAATTCATCCTCTGTTTCGCTACCTCCATACCCATACCTCTCTGTAGCTATATGTTTCTTTTTCTCCGTACACTTCCTTCCTGCAACCTCTTCAACTGTTAAGGCTGGAAACAAACCATCTGTCATATTAGCATATCTCCATCGCCTCATTCTGTCTTCATGATTCACTCCCCATACTCTTCCATGAACCAAACTATAATTCTTTGCACCTCTGTGTCTTTCCCTTTCATACATCTCATCTTCCCATTCACCTAACGCTTCAAACTGTGTCGGTCTAGGTCTTGGCTCAAGTTTCATAATTTTCTCTCTCAAATTCCGAAGTACAGCTGTGCTAAATGAACCATTTTCTGGAAAAGCCAATACTCCATCATTCTGAGTATATTTTGTCCAATTCTCTAACTAAATGCAAGTATGATAACCATATTTCAACATCATATGAGAAGCTGGTGTTTTCGGCGGAGGAATTACTTGTCCTTCCCTAGTCACTACCTTCTTGTCTTTCTTGAAAAAGTTTTTCATTTTCGCCATCCATGACGGTTTCTCTCTACAATACTCATAATAAGCCATATTTCACGATTCTTTCTTTTTGACAAACTCACAACTCTATTCTGTTTACCGTGTGCTATTCGGACCTATCCCAGCGCGTCTCACACCAACGCACCAATTCCGAGAACTCTACGTCACTCTCCACGGACCTATCCCAGCGCGTCTCACACCAACGCAGGGCGCTCTTCGTTTTCCCACCACTGGCCAATCCCAGCGCGGTCTATGTCAACGTCAGTTCTACTCCTGACCCCTCCTTTACAAAAATTATCGGCAGTTTTTTCTTGACTGAATTTTATTAGTTACGACATAAAACACATTTCCATTGTCTGTTTTCGCTAAACAAAAGAGATAGCTTACTCTATCTTGCAAGAATACTGTTTCGTTCGAGAAGTGTAGCACTTCCCTCTACCTTACCCTTCTCTCAAGCAAGGGGTAAACCCGTTTCTCTGGGGATAAAACACATGTGGAGACTACACTGCTCCTGAGAATTAAGGCCAGAGTTTCACAAGAAAACCGGTTGCTATTTCACTCATACACGTTTTATACATGAAATGTCCCTATCATAACACAACCTGTGTTATCACCAATTTGAAAAATCAGACAATGCACAATTCCATGTGACTTCTCTTGCCACACGTGTCCACTTCCTACTTCACGGAAGCTTCAAAATTTCGACTTACATATAACATAATACAATTCAACACCAAGTGTTAGACATGAATAATCAATAATCAATAATCACCAAACTAATCTATAGTAATCATAACTCTGCTACCAAGAAATCTGATCCAGCGCGGCTAATATAAATTTTTCCTTTGGACACGAATCCAGGTAAAAATCAATCACATCTACTATACTATATGACGGTGGGGTCCATAACACCGCATACCATACACTCACTCAGTCGTTCCCTGGATCATATCCACATTCAACTAAGGAGAAAAACGAATTGCTGGAGGAACGGAATACCTTATTAAAGTTGACAGAGTATTACCTTAAACATCATACATAGTCAGTTTAATCCTGTTGGTTCTAAAACATCAAGGTATTCCGCTTTTTGGTCGATGGACCAACTAGTAGAATAAGTTGATGGTGATTAAGACCAGTTCAATCACAATTAAAACCTGTTAATTATTACACTTATTATTGAGCTAAAAAACCACAGACTCATTGTTTTAGTTAGAATATATTTTTATCTATTTTCTTAAGTGCATGAGTGAGAATCAAAGTTTATTAATCACTTTAATACAATTTAATAGCATATAAGAAATAAATTTTATAAAGAGTTTTATGCATACCCCTTTTTGATGCAGATTGAAAAAGGTTCACCAAAGCAGATAAATTGTAGATCACAGCATGGAACTCCCAAAACTGACTGACTGTCCCGCTAAAGGCCTCCTCGACGGACCTCCCATACAGGTTTCCCGCATCGATCTCGTTCCTTTCCCAGTCAAGTTTTTAAAGTTCAGAAGAATAATTCTCCAAAGAAAAGCGGCCTATAGAAAATGGCAGCAGCTTCATCAGCATCACGCTCAGTGTTCAAAATTATGCAGGAATAGCGCTCCTCCTACTTAAGAGTAGGTCCTCCTATACCCTACTACTAGCTTACTAAACAAAAAGTTGCAATCTTTGGGGGCGAGAATCACGCTAATTGGTCCATTGGAGGGGTGGCAAGAATCACCTCATTGCCCTCCTTGTTCAAACCGGTTTTGGAATAGTTTAAAGGATTGTACTTTTCTCATGACCTTTGGGTAAATGCAGTCCCAATTGACAGTCCATAATTGTTAGACCTGGCACCATTGGCGTGGGTCTCCCTTCCATTTTTCGCTGTTGTCTCCTCTGTTTTGCTGGTGTTAGATGCTCTGGGCGCTGTGCCACTGCCATTCAGTGTCACAGCGCGAATGCTCCCTGTGTAAATATGTCTATGTGAATTGGTATATCCCTGATTGGCTTATTTGGTTTACCTGTTGGTCCCTAGTAGTGTGGCCTATGTGTGCCCAGGGCTGGTAAACCAAATGCTGCTGGTGGGCCTGCAGCACTGATGTGTGCCACCCACAGAAGCAGCTTGTAAAGTGTGTCTCAGACCTGCCACTGCAGTGTCTGTGTGCAGTCCAGAACTGCCATCTTGGCTGTGAAGTGCACCCACTTCCCAGCCCCTGAACCTTCCCTTGGCATCTTGTAAGTCACCCCTATGGTAGGGTGTATTGTATGTGTAAGGTAGGACATGCCTTGGTGTGTGTAGCATGTCCTGGTAGTGAATTATGCCCCATTTCGTTTTTCACTACTGTAAGGCTACCTGTTCCTCATAGGCTAGAATGGGCAGTTTGACTATTACATTCTATAGTCCTAACTGACCCCAGGAACATGGTAGAAAAACGAATTTAGTATGCCTGAGCTCAGAATATTAAAATACATCTTTTAGTGAAGGTTATTTTTATATTCTGTGTTTGAAAATACCACTTTTAGAAAGTAGGTATTTTCTTGCCTAAGCCTTCCAGTGTGCTCTGCTGTTATGTGTATTGGCTGTCTGGTTTTAGAGGGGCAGGGCAGGCTGAGTCAGACCTGGGTTGAATAGAGAGATCTGTATTTAGAGTATGGGGAGGGGTGGCTCCTTGACCTGAATAGGGCTGTGCCTGGCAAGGTGAATGCTGGCTCCACCTCCTACTGTGTGTCTGATAGCAGACCCCCTCTTTCTGAAAGGAAGGATGCAGCCTGGTAAACAAAGTGCTCCAGGCCTGAGCAGAACTGGTTCTGGCTAGGTTCAGTGACTTGTAGCTTCTGAGAACAAAGACTTTTGGGGTATAAATATCTGTGCTCAAACCCCTACAATTTGTATTGCTTCTGGATCTGGAGAGGAAACTCTGTCCGTGCCACTGGAGGAATCTGCAGGAAGTGACTGTCCCTGTGCTTGTGTGTTGTTTCTTGCACTGGCCTGCAGCAGTGACCACTGGACCTTGAAGAAGAGGAAAAGGAACTTTTGAGAGAACTTTTATTTTTGTTACAGCAATCACCCAAGGGCTAGGAAAAGAGCTAGCCTCCTGCTGGAGTCTCAGGCACATCAGACTCCACCACCAACCTCCTGCTTCCTCCCTGCGAGGATTGCTATCTGCTGATGAGGCTCCTGTGAGTTCCAGGGCCTCTAGTTTGCTTCAGAGAAAAGAGTGCTGGAAATCGACGCTAACGCACCTTTGCGAGCCGCTGCAGCCGAGAGCGCTGAAAAATCATCGCGCTGCTGCCGCTGACTGCTCGCAACATGAAACCATCGCTAACGCCTCTTTGCGAGCCGCTGCAGCTGAGACGCGCTAGAAAAATCATCGCGCTGCTGTCGCCGCGCACTCGCAACCCCCAAAGAAATCATCGCTTCGAGACATCGCATTGCGGACGCCGTGCGTCCGCCACTTTGATCGCATCGACCCGAATTTCGTCGCTCCCTCGCGGAGGGTCTTGTCTTCGCATCGCAACATGATCGCACAGCGCAACAGGATCGCCGCATCGACTTCTCCCACGCGGCAAGAAAGTCATCGCATCGGCGGTCCAGCGTGGAGAAGTTTGTCGCATCGTCTCCGCACGCATCCCGCAGATCGGCGCATCATCCTCCCCTGCGGCAAGGATTTCAACGCATCGCCGGCCTCGCGTGCCGAGAATCATCGCTACAGCTTATTTGCGACATTTTGTTGGTTTTGCTACTAAACCCAGGTACTTTGTGAGAGAAAGGGTCGCAGAGACCACTGCTTTGAACTTGAACCTTATTTTTGCAACCTTTGAACTATTTTTGACAGCCCTTCAACAGCTATCCTATTTTTGACAGTATTGTGGCTTTTACAGTTATTGGTCTTGTGATAAATCTGCCTTTATATAAAGATACTTATTTTTTATAACTACTTGTGTGGTGTCCCTTTGTAGTGTTCCTCACTGTGTTACTGTGTATGGTCATAAATGCTTCACACCCTGCCTCTGAGATAAGCCTACCTGCTCGTGCTACGTTACCACAGGGTTGAGCAGGGGTATCAAGGAGGGTAGCCCTCTTACTCTTACTTAGGAAGAAGGGTCCCTACTTGGACAGTGGCCAGCCATTGCCAACTAGAGACCCCATTTCTAACATTGGTGGTCAGCGGTGAGGATCTGGACTTGCATTTATGATCGCATACAGTAATTATAGTGTACACTACTAGTGAGTGCAGACCATAACGTACCGCATACATTTTTGAGAGTTTTTTTGGATCCTATATTGTAATTGATATTGCCGGTGATTTTTCACCCGCACACATTTTCTGAGAGTTTTTGGGATCCTATATTGTGATTGATATTGCCGGTGATTTTTCACCCGCGCACATTTTTGAGAGTTTTTGGATCCCATATTGTAATTGATATTGCCGGTGATTTTTCACCCGCACACATTCTGAGAGTTTTTGGATCCTATATTGTGATTGATATTGCCGGTGATTTTTCACCCGCATACATTTTTTGAGAAGTTTTCTTCTGTCCTTTATTGATATTGCCAGTTATTTGTACAATGGGCAAGCCCAGATCCAATGCCTCAGAGGATCTCTCCTGGGAAGAAGAGAAAATAGAAACCTACAATGCCAAGCAGCTCAAATATTTTTGCAAGCAATTCACAGTCCCTATCACAGGTCTCACTAGAAGGGAGGAGTATTACAAGGCGCTGAAGGCCTGGCTAGAAGCCAGGGATGCCCCTAAGGATATAGGAGAGCTTGTGGAGGTGGGGGAGAATGCAGGAGAGCAGCAGGGCGATGTAGTAGACTTAGTAGGAGATCAAGCCCTTTCCAACCCGGGCTCTAGTGTGTCCGCTAAGGGTCTGTCCCCAGAAGAGCTGGAGGACAGGGAGAGAGATAGGCGGCATAATATGGAGATGGCTAAGCTTAAAATGGATGGTCACCGGGACCTAGAGAACAAGAAGTTAGAAATTGAGATTATGAGAATGAAACTTGAGCATGAGAGAGTATTGAGGGAGTTGGAGATTAAAGCTAAGAGTATGGAAATCTCCCCTCTGGTGGCAGCGTACCTGTAGTGCACCCTGAGAGTAGGGTGTATATACCCAAGGAGGTTATTAAGGATTTCCACAAAAGTGAAGATATTGGGCAATGGTTTGCCGCTTATGAATTAGCCATGGTGTCCCACCGGGTCCCTTAGAAGGATTGGGGAGCGGGGTTGTGGGGACGCTTTGTGAGTGAGGGGAGGGATACCTTGTTGGACCTGCCCCCAGAAAGTAGGATGGTTTATGCCCACATGAAGGAAGCGTTGATGACCCGCTATGGTTTGACCCCTGAGATGTATAGGCAGAGGTTTAGGGTCTGCAAGAAGCTAGAGGGTACCACGTGGGTTGAATATGTGTCTTTTTTTTGCAGAGCCATGGAACGCTGGGTAAAAGGTAGCAAAGTAGAAACTTTTGCGCAGTTTTATGATTTGATTGCATGGGAGCATTTATCTAGTAATTGTTTTCCTGAGCTACGCCAGAACCTAATTGATTGCAAGCTGACTAACCCTAGAAAGCTTGCTGAGGAGGCGGACCGCTGGGTGAGCACCCGGGTCCGCAAGGGTCCAGTGGGAGACTTCGCCAAAGGTGGGCAGGGTCCCCAGCAGAGGAGTGGGGGGGACAAGGGTCAACAGAGGGAGTTCCACCGAGGGCCCCAAAGTAATCCCCCAGGGCAGTGGTTCCCAAACTGTGCGCCGCGGCACCCCGGTGCGCCATTAGAACATGGCAGGGGCGCCGCGCACGTCTTGGGAACCGGGAAAAGGTAGTATGATTCACAATCCGGGCCGTTTCCAAATATTAATGATGAAATACGTTTTTACAAATGTAAGGTTCTTCCCTCTGCACTCACAACGCTCCGTGTCCCGTCTCCCTCCAGATTTTTCGTGTTCCTTTTCACTTCTGAACCCACCATGTACGCCCTCCCACTAATGTGCACCACTCGGATGGAGGAAAGTTTCAACAGAGCAATAAAAACTTATGTGTTATATTTGTTTAAATAACTCCTTTCTTAATTTATCAAAATCTCCTAGCGCCAGAATAACAGTACCTCGGTAACTATGTGCTTTATAAATATTTTAATTTAATTATACCAGACAGTCCTCTTCTCACTGTCTGACACCTCACACTCCGGCGGGACCGCAGCCTTCTTTGCGCACAGAGGCGAGAACAGGCTCCGATTAGTTGTTTCTACGCAGGACTTGGAATTTAAAACTGTGTCTGGTGCTGACTGGTGGAAGTTCGTCAGCCTTGGCTCTTTGCAGGACTTAGGATTGGCTGCATAGAACTGTCCATGCCCCTAAGTGCCCCTGTGTAGGCTGTGTGAGGGACATGTGCAGGAGCAAAGAAGGCTGCAACGCGTGGCCGAGCACAGAAGAGGCACGCCAAAAGTGTGAACCCTCCTGGAGCCAGCAACCCACCGACTAGATGAGAGCTCCCCAGAGCCACCATAGACGTGTGAGGAAAACCTGAGAGGCACCCCCATAAGTGTGAACGCTCCAGAGCCAGCCACTTGTCAGCTTGCAAGGACGTGAGAGAAAGACACCTCTCACGTGTGAACATCCCAGAGGCGCCCTTCTACGGGTGAATAACCCTGAGCCAACCACATCTCGATGTCTGAGGGCCCCAGAGCCTCCCTCCACTTGTGATTACACTCAACCTCTGCTTTGTGGGAGAGACGCTTTGCTCTGATCCATGTTCACCCCTTTCACGCACGTCTGGACAGGGTAAGGATTTATTTAGTTCCTTTCTCATAAAATGTTTTTAATACCAGACCTTTCCCTCTATGTTTATGTATATTATTTTGTGTATATAACCCAATTTAATACATTCTTCTGGAACACTGCTGTTCAGCAGATGGTAGGGGCGAAGGTGGGACTGCAGCAGAGGCGCAACTAAAGGCAAATTTCGGGGGGAGGGGGGAATTCTTTCAGCAATAGGCAGAGTGGAGATTAAGAAGTGAAAAAACAACAAATGTAAATGGTCTTTTAAAGACCTGAGAAGTACTCGTATGCGGCTGTGATAAGCTCAACAACTGTCTGTGTGTGTGCCCGGGCTGACACACATGACAGGGGGGCTGAAGACCTTTGAGCCCTATGGGCGGTGCATGCCTGGACTGAAGTTTATGTTGTTAATGTTTCTAGGAGGGCTTGACCTTTTGGCTGGCTAATCATCATTACTACAGAAAGGCTAATAACAGCAGGGTGCACATAACTCACTTCATTGTGCCCATGTTTTACACTCCTGCTTGAAGCCAGTATTGTTGCTAACTGCTTCTAGAGAAATCACCTACTACTACTGTAGTTCAGTCTTTGCTAGTCTTCCAGCATTAGGAATCCATACTCTCCAAAGACTGCAAAATGGTGTTGTCCATTTGCTCTCAGGAGGAAGAGACCATGTTATGGAGGGCCAGAATAGCTTGCCATGTCTTCAAATGTATTCACGCACTTTCCTCGTGCTATATAACTCAGACAGTATCTAATAGCAAAAATAAACTCCATAACCCACCCCGGACGGAACTCCATTCTAAAGGCAAAATGTCTGCTCTCCCACAATTTCCTACCCAGAAACATCTGGGAAATCTCCTTCTTTGGTTCCTTAAAAAAAGGAACTACATATGGCTCTTTACTAGGGTAACTAAAATATCTGCTCCAAGAGATCCTAAGGTAGTGAGCCGAGGCTGGGCGCACACCCCCCCACCCGAATAAAAATAAAATGACATAATGGGGAGCCACGGCCAAAGGCCAATAAGTCAAGGGAGCCGCAGGTTGAAAAAGTTTGGGAACCACTGCCCCAGGGAACCAAGCAGTGGTGTCCCAGCCCCCCCAAGAAAGGAGGACAGGGCCCCCAACAGGTAGGCCTGTTCCCAGGGGGCCCCCCACTTGTTACAACTGTGGTCAAGTGGGCCACAGATATTTTGACCCCCAGTGCCCCCAAAGGGAGGCCAGTGCACCACCCCGTGCACCACCCCGCCAGATTGCTAGTGTAGCCCTGGGAGAGGAGGAGATGGGTGCCCAAGAGGGGTGGGATCCCGTAGAGTTGACCCTTGTCTCATTAGGGGACTTTGAGATGGTCCCCAAGCCTGCACTGCCTGCTAACACTAAAAAATACAGGCAGTGGGTGACCATCAATGGCCATAGGGTGGAGGCTCTAAGAGACACAGGGGCCAGTGTAACTGCTGTCAGCTCCCGGTTGGTGTCCAAAGAGCAGGTTGTCCCCCATGCATTCTACCCAGTAGTGTCCGCAGACAACTCAGAGAGCCAATGTGAGGTGGCTCAGGTTCCCTTTGAGTGGGGGGGTCTCAGGAACTCTTCAGGTAGCTGTGAGGCCCGCCATGCCTGTAGACTGTCTGCTGGGCAATGATTTAGAGGACTCCCCGTGGGCTACGGTGGAGAGGAAGGCTCACTTAGAGATGTTGGGTCTGCCTGAGTGGGCGTGTGCTACCACTCGGTCCATGGCAGCCAAGGAGGGTGTTGAG
Source organism: Calotriton arnoldi (assembly GCA_963921515.1). Classification (NCBI taxonomy): domain Eukaryota; kingdom Metazoa; phylum Chordata; class Amphibia; order Caudata; family Salamandridae; genus Calotriton; species Calotriton arnoldi. The sequence goes on along the minus strand of CAWUFW010002084.1, from coordinate 104,750 downwards.
AAGGATCTGGAGCCTGAGAGTATGGCCCAGATCCCTGCCTTAGAGAGAAGGGGCAGGGGGCGCGGAAGCCGGCCCCCTTGGTTCCCACGGCCCAGGAAGGAGCAGACCCTGAAGGGGATGCCCTGGAGCCTACCGGGGAGCAGATCACCGAACTGGGGGACCTGCCTGAGCTGACCCATTGGCAGCAGGAAGGGGGACCCACCAGGGAGGAATTTTGTGAGCAGCAGAGAGTTTGCCCCTCTCTTGAGGGTATGCGGCGACAGGCTGCAGCCCAGGCAGAAGGTGACATGTCTGGTTCACATCTGATTTATTGGGAGAACAGTCTCCTGTATAGCGAGCCTAAGGTTGCTGAGCCAGGGTCAGCCCGTGTGCTGGTGGTACCCGAGTGCTTCAGAACCTTCCTACTGGGGTTGGCTCATGACATTACATTGGCAGGACATCTGGGGCAGACCAAGACCTTTGAGAGGCTGGCCGCCCACTTTTATTGGCCCCAGATGCACAAGAGTTCAGACACTCATTGCAGGACCTGTGAGACTTGCCAGGCAAGTGGGAAGAGTGGGGGAAGATCAAGGCCCCACTCCAGCCCTTTCCAGTTGTGAGTACCCCATTCGAGCGAGTGGGCATTGACATTGTGGGGCCCCTGGACCCCAAGACAGCCATGGGCAACAGGTTCATCCTGGTCTTGGTGGACCATGCCACCCGGTACCCTGAAGCCATCCCGCTCAGGACAGTGACGGCCCCGTGGTGGGACGTGCACTGATGGGGATTTTCTCCCGTGTGGGATTCCCCAGAGAGGTGGTGTCTGAGAGGGGGACCAACTTCATCTCCCAGTACATGAAGTCTCTGTGGAAGGAGTGTGGGGTAACGTATAAGTTCACCACTCCTTACCACCCCCAAGGTAATGGTCTGGTTGAAAGGTTCAACCGGACCTTGAAGGGCATGATCATGGGCCTAGAAGAGCCCCTGAGGCGTAAGTGGGACGTCCTCTTGCCATGCCTATTTTTTGCCTACCGTGAGGTGCCACAGTAGTCCTTAGGGTTCAGTCCCTTTGAACTCCTCTATGGCCACCCGGTTAGAGGACCTCTGAGTCTGGTCAAGGAAGGCTGGGAGCAATCTCCCAGGAAACCTCCCCAAGATGTATTTAGCTACATGTTGGCCTTCAGGAACCAGACTCGGCGTTTCAGAAAGATTGCTGAGGCAAATCTGGAAGCCAGCCAGGAAGAACTGAAACGTTGGCCCGACCAGAATGCCACTCTGGTCGAATTTCAAACTGGTCAGAAGGTTTGGGTACTGGCCCCAGTGGAGCCTTGTGCGCTCCAAGATAAGTGGACCGGTCCATTTGAGGTGGTGGAGCGCAAAAGTCCAGTTACCTACTTGGTGGACTTTCAGTCTCCCAGGGTCCTGCATGTGAACCGCCTGAAGCCCCACTTTGAGAGGTCTGAAGTGGGCATGCTTCTTGCCACAGATGATGGGGTTGAGGAGGAGAGTGAGCCTCTCCCTTACCTCCTGTGTGCAGGAGAGAAGGATGGGTCAGTGGAGGGTGTGATCCTCTCCACCACACTGACCCCTGAGCAGCAGAGAGATTGTCACCACCTGTTGGGGCAATTTTCTGATTTGTTCTCCCTGGTGCCTGGTGTCACTGATTGGTGCGTCCATGAGGTGGATACCGGGGACAGTCCTCCTGTCAAGCACAAGGCTTACAGGGTGACTGACAGGGTCAGGGCTTGCATTAAGGAGGAGGTCTCCAAAATGTTTGCCCTAGGGGTGGTTGAGTCCTCTAGCAGCCCCTGGTCCAGCCCCGTGGTCTTGGTACCAAAAGCTGCGACGCCTGGTGCCACTCCTGAACTTAGGTTCTGTGTGGACTACCGAGGTCTCAATTCGGTCACCAAGACCGACGCGCACCCCATCCCCAGAGCTGATGAGCTCATAGACCGGTTAGGGGCTGCCCGGTACCTCAGCACGTTTGATCTGACGTCTGGGTACTGGCAGATCGCCTTAACTGATGGGGCAAAGGAGAGGTCAGCATTCTCCACACCAGATGGGCACTACCAGTTCCGTGTGATGCCCTTTGGGATGAAGAATGCCCCTGCCACCTTTCAGAGATTGGTCAACCAGGTGTTGGTTGGGCTGGAGGCTTTCAGTGCCGCCTACCTGGATGACATTGCAGTGTTTAGTTCCTCCTGGGAGGACCACTTGCGCCACCTCTGGGAAGTGTTGATGGCGCTGCGCAGAGCAGGCCTCACAATCAAGGCCAGTAAGTGCCAGATTGGGCAGGGTTCTGTGGTGTACTTGGGACACCAGGTGGGGAGCGGCCAGGTGGCGCCCCTGCAGCCCAAGATTGAAACCATCCTGGCTTGGGAGCCCCCAAGGACCCAGACCCAGGTGAGGGCCTTCTTAGGACTCACGGGTTACTACAGGAGGTTTGTCAAGGGGTATGGCAACATTGTTGCACCCTTGACTGAGCTGATTTCCAAGAAGCGGCCAAAGATTGTAAACTGGACTGACACCTGTCAGAAAGCCTTTGATGCCCTCAAAACTGCTAGGTGTACAGCACCCGTACTCCAGGCGCCCAATTTTGCTAAGGAATTTGTTGTCCAGACAGACGCTTCAGAGCATGGGGTGGGGGCCGTTCTGTCACAGATAAATGAGGAGGGACTAGACCAACCTGTAGCCTTCATCAGTAGGAGGTTACTTCCACGGGAACAGAGGTGGAGTGCAATTGAGCGTGAGGCATTTGCTGTGGTCTGGGCACTGAAGAAGCTGAGACCATACCTGTTTGGGACTCACTTCCGGGTTCAGACAGACCACAGGCCCCTCAGATGGTTGATGCAGATGAGGGGTGAGAATCCTAAGTTATTGAGGTGGTCCATTTCCTACAGGGTATGGACTTCACGGTGGAACACCGCCCTGGTACAGAACACGCCAATGCTGATGGTCTGTCCAGATTTTTCCGCCTTAGCGATGAGAACTTCCAAGGGGATGGGTAGTTCTCCCCACATTTCAGCTGGAGGGGACGTGTGTTAGACCTGGCACCATTGGCGTGGGTCTCCCTTCCATTTTTCGCTGTTGTCTCCTCTGTTTTGCTGGTGTTAGATGCTCTGGGCGCTGTGCCACTGCCATTCAGTGTCACAGCGCGAATGCTCCCTGTGTAAATATGTCTATGTGAATTGGTATATCCCTGATTGGCTTATTTGGTTTACCTGTTAGTCCCTAGTAGTGTGGCCTATGTGTGCCCAGGGCTGGTAAACCAAATGCTGCTGGTGGGCCTGCAGCACTGATGTGTGCCACCCACAGAAGCAGCTTGTAAAGTGTGTCTCAGACCTGCCACTGCAGTGTCTGTGTGCAGTCCAGAACTGCCATCTTGGCTGTGAAGTGCACCCACTTCCCAGCCCCTGAACCTTCCCTTGGCATCTTGTAAGTCACCCCTATGGTAGGGTGCATTGTATGTGTAAGGTAGGACATGCCTTGGTGTGTGTAGCATGTCCTGGTAGTGAATTATGCCCCATTTCGTTTTTCACTACTGTAAGGCTACCTGTTCCTCATAGGCTAGAATGGGAAGTTTGACTATTACATTCTATAGTCCTAACTGACCCCAGGAACATGGTAGAAAAACGAATTTAGTATGCCTGAGCTCAGAATATTAAAATACATCTTTTAATGAAGGTTATTTTTATATTCTGTGTTTGAAAAATACCACTTTTAGAAAGTAGGTATTTTCTTGCCTAAGCCTTCCAGTGTGCTCTGCTGTTATGTGTATTGGCTGTCTGGTTTTAGAGGGGCAGGGCAGGCTGAGTCAGACCTGGGTTGAATAGAGAGATCTGCATTTAGAGTATGGGGAGGGGTGGCTCCTTGACCTGAATAGGGCTGTGCCTGGCAAGGTGAATGCTGGCTCCACCTCCTACTGTGTGTCTGATAGCAGACCCCCTCTTTCTGAAAGGAAGGATGCAGCCTGGTAAACAAAGTGCTCCAGGCCTGAGCAGAACTGGTTCTGGCTAGGTTCAGTGACTTGTAGCTTCTGAGAACAGAGTCTTTTGGGGTATAAATATCTGTGCTCAAACCCCTACAATTTGTATTGCTTCTGGATCTGGAGAGGAAACTCTGTCCGTGCCACTGGAGGAATCTGCAGGAAGTGACTGTCCCTGTGCTTGTGTGTTGTTTCTTGCACTGGCCTGCAGCAGTGACCACTGGACCTTGAAGAAGAGGAAAAGGAACTTTTGAGAGAACTTTTATTTTTGTTACAGCAATCACCCAAGGGCTAGGAAAAGAGCTAGCCTCCTGCTGGAGTCTCAGGCACATCAGACTCCACCACCAACCTCCTGCTTCCTCCCTGCGAGGATTGCTATCTGCTGATGAGGCTCCTGTGAGTTCCAGGGCCTCTAGTTTGCTTCAGAGAAAAGAGTGCTGGAAATCGACGCTAACGCACCTTTGCGAGCCGCTGCAGCCGAGAGCGCTGGAAAAATCATCGCGCTGCTGCCGCTGAGTGCTCGCAACACGAAACCATCGCTAACGCCTCTTTGCGAGCCGCTGCAGCCGAGACGCGCTAGAAAAATCATCGCGCTGCTGTCGCCGCGCACTCGCAACCCCCAAAGAAATCATCGCTTCGAGACATCGCATTGCGGACGCCGTGCGTCCGCCACTTTGATCGCATCGCAACGAATTTCGTCGCTCCCTCGCGGAGTGTCTTGTCTTTGCATCGCAACACGATCGCACAGCGCAACAGGATCGCCGCATCGACTTCTCCCACGCGGCAAGAAAGTCATCGCATCGGCGGTCCAGCGTGGAGAAGTTTGTCGCATCGTCTCCGCACGCATCCCGCAGATCGGCGCATCATCCTCCCCTGCGGCAAGGATTTCAACGCATCGCCGGCCTCGCGTGCCGAGAATCATCGCTACAGGTTATTTGCGACATTTTGTTGGTTTTGCTACTAAACCCAGGTATTTTGTGAGAGAAAGGGTCGCAGAGACCACTGCTTTGAACTTGAACCTTATTTTTGCAACCTTTGAACTATTTTTGACAGCCCTTCAACAGCTATCCTATTTTTGACAGTATTGTGGCTTTTACAGTTATTGGTCTTGTGATAAATCTGCCTTTATATAAAGATACTTATTTTTTATAACTACTTGTGTGGTGTCCCTTTGTAGTGTTCCTCACTGTGTTACTGTGTATGGTCATAAATGCTTCACACCCTGCCTCAGAGATAAGCCTACCTGCTCGTGCTACGTTACCACAGGGTTGAGCAGGGGTATCAAGGAGGGTAGCCCTCTTACTCTGACTTAGGAAGAAGGGTCCCTACTTGGACAGTGGCCAGCCATTGCCAACTAGAGACCCCCATTTCTAACAATAATGTTACTTTTTGATGGTCACAATTTGGTCAGTACATTGTTACTTCATACTTGTTTTAATTCGATTCTCACGGATACGTGCTGAGTCTTTCTTGGCACTCCCCTCATGTTAGGTCGTCACGACCTTGACATCTCTCACTCGGGGCTCGAGCTGCACCCACGTGGTTTAGCTCCATTGCTTTCTTCCGCTTAGAGGCCATCTTTGTTTCTGCGCAAGACCTCATCTGCCTCGGCAGCCATTTTGGCAACCTGGCCTAATAGGCCCGAACGAACTATCATAAAAACAAACACAATCATAATTAAAATAAAGAAAATAAGCCTTTCTGTTTACCACCCGTCATTCTAAGAACCCGTGTTAGGTGTTACCTAGCAGAAGCGACATTTAAAGCCATTTTACTTACCATCCGCATACTTTGCCACAAAACAATTTCTCTACATAGCACAAATCATGCGATTTTGCTCTAATTAGTATGCAAATCACTATATTAATATTAATTCACTTTACAATGGTAAATAAGTTAGTTTTGCACATAAATGGCAATTACCAGTTGTGTAAATGTTTACTAAGGGTGCATTTTGTTGGTTATTTTATGAAACAATTAGTACCGTTAATATATTATTTTTATATTTTAGGGGGTTTCAAAATTATTTCATTTACCTTGCTCCATCAGCACCAAAGCCACCATAAACCTGATGATCATAAACCAGATGGTGATTTTGACCCTTGCATTTGACCTTTGTAACTGCTCGACTGGCATCACTGCCTCATAAGGTTACAATAATTAGACATCCCCGCCTCATAAGGTTACAATAATTAATCAGCAGAGCGCAGAGCCTTAAGGTAAAATGCATGGCACACTTCACCTCCAAATTTTGTAGCGCATATTCAGAGAACTATGGGCCTGATTCACAGAACTAACTTACGTCAAAAACGTAAAGTTAGTACCTTTTGGTATTCACAGAATACACTTACTCATTTTGGTATTCACAGAATACACTTACTCATTTTGGTATTCACAGAATACACTTACTCATACTAACTTTATGTCCGCACTCGGGCCGGAGATTCCGGCCCGGTGGTGGAGATTCCGGCCGTTTGTGGAGATTCCGGCCCGGAGGTGGAGATTCCGGCCCGGAGGTGGAGATTCCGGCCGTTTGTGGAGATTCCGGCCGGAGATTCCGGCCGTTTGTGGAGATTCCGGCCATTTGTGGAGATTCCGGCTGGTTGTGGAGATTCCGGCCGGTGGCGGAATCTCCACAAACGGCCGGAATCTCCACAAACGGCCGGAATCTCCACAAGCGGCCGGAATCTCCACCTCGGTCGGAATCTCCACAAACGGCCGGAATCTCCGGCCCGAGTGCGGACATAAAGTTAGTATGAGTAAGTGTATTCTGTGAATACCAAAATGAGTAAGTGTATTCTGTGAATACCAAATGAGTAAGTGTATTCTGTGAATACTAAAAGTACTAACTTTACGTTTTTGACGTAAGTTAGTTCTGTGAATCGGGCCCTAAATGTGCAGATGTTAAAAATGTATTGAGAAAATGTGCTTGTTGACATGAAGATTCATCACCCCGTTGAGAACAAAGGTGAGATGAGACTGCCTTGATGCAACATGAGGTAAGGGTTTGAAGTGCATAGGTCTTGAAGCTTGCTCACGTTTCAGACATTCTTAAAATAAAGAAACTTCCTAGCACAAGATGCAAAAAGTTTGAATGTTTTATGTATGTGTCAGGCCAGTTTTTCATGGCTTGAGTGTCTCAAGAGTATTTAGGCAGTCTGGTGACAGGTAATATCACGGTCCCTGGGAACACAGGAAGCACGTACTTCTGCAAGCTCACTGAATTGCCAAGTACCACCTCTTTAGGTTGGACTATCAGGGGGTACTGAAATGGATTAGTCAGTGACTTCTCCTGGCGATGGCCTGGGGTTGAACATGCATCACTCACAATAAATGTAATGTCCAAGCAGCGTTCTACTTTTAAGAAAACGACATACGATTTGTGTGTACTTTTTCGATATGATGTGAAGGAGATCTCTCTGAAGCCCATCCATGGAGGCCCCAAAGAAGGGCCATGCACTGTGGTTGCCCCCAGTCGCCGCACACTTCGCGCACTTCCTTTGCTCGTCTCCTTTGCCAAGTGGTCATCCACACGTCTCCTTGTCAGGCAATGTTTACTAGGAGGAGCTGGCGCGCAGATGCAGGAGGCCAGAAAGGAGAGGCCACAGACCAGGCGTCTTTGAAACAGGCAGGAAGAAGCCAAATTACACATACAACTCATCAGTGCAGAGATCAGAGACTGGAGCAGGCACCCTCCTGGAGCGGACAGAGCTTCATGAGCAGCAGGGCGCGGCTGCAGAGAAAGTTCCTGACCCATACAATTTACACCGCCCAGTCAACAGCCCAGCCCCATGCAATCTTCTGCCAAGGGGTTTCTGCCCAAAGCCAAGGCAGGAGAGGTGGCTGTGGGGATGCAGACTTTCACCGAGGGCCCGGACCACCACACAGTCATGAAAACCGAACTCCAACTATCTCCAATCAATCTGTTTACAACTAAAGGCCGGATGAACAACATATTCTTTCCATTTGCGAAAAGGGCACATGTTGGCAGTTCACGACTTGCTTCTTTGGTGGGGCACCCACAAGCGAGAGCATGTGGCTCTATGCATAAATGCACTACGAATAGCCGACCAAGTGTGGGTGTCTTCTTTCAATGGGGGCGCGTAAGTACAGGATTTACATATGAGGTGCCACCGTGCCCCCATCATGATACCCCGCCGATGACGATGAATACACAAGACGCGCAGCAGCTATTTCTACGCCCCCATGGCTCGTGCAAAATGAAGGTGCTCTCGTGAGTAGAATGAGGGCTGCAGCATCCTATTCGTTTGGCCCCTGATACCGAGGTGCAGGTGGTACACTCTTACCTGAGACCTGTGGTTGTCAGGTGCCAATCTATCCCGAGTAGAAGATGGGCCCCACTGCACTGTTCTCGAGATATGTCTGAAACAGTACTTCATTAAAAAAAACATAAGTTCAGGGCTCCAACGTTTTCCTTAGTGGCCCCTGAAAGTTCTGTTGAATGTGACGGTTAATACGAGGGATGCCCGGTTATAATCACTCCTCATGCCTCTGTCTTCCACCATTCTACACTTCCTGTCTCTCAATCTCACTTTTCATCCCTTCGTTTTCCCTTTCTCAATGTTTTCCAATGTTTTTCTCTTCCTCATTCTTTCTCCCTTTTCTTCCATTATCTCTCTTTTCCAATTATTAAAAATAAGTCTCAGCGCCCAAAAAAGGAGTATAGGTGACCAACACCACAAATTAAACACTGGCCTAGGCTACGTCTGTGAACCCTAAGCACATGCCTTTATGATTCTGTGAAGAGCCCCACAGGTGAGAAGAGGCGAAGGCTCTCATCACTGGGCAGAGGGGATTCCGAGCAGAAGCTAGCATGCCTGGAAGCCTCTTCTTCAGTTCCTCAACCATGGCTTTAAGTGGGATGAAAAAAGTGGGGGGTCTCAACAAGGTCCGTGGCCTAAGAAGTATAACTAGGAATACACTCTTGCCTTACGGGTGCTTTTAACTAAACCTGAAAAGTATAGTAACTACACATGTAGTGTAGCGATTTTTATACCACATAGAAATTGTACAAATGTCACATACAGAGTGCTATAAGCAGACAACTCATCAAATGTGTGCTGTGTCCCAAAGGAAAAAACACATACACATGTATGGCAGTTTTAAATACATGCATCAGCCTTGATTATGTGTTTATAAATGCACACATCTGTGAATCATGGCAAATTCTTTTAAGCCAGTGATAATTAGTGTGATTTGGTATCTATGGCGTTTTGAACTCATTAGAAATGTCGAGTTCCCTTCAGGACATCTATGTGGGGGACCAATAAAATGATGGTTAATGATGGAAGGGGATACTTATTCAGTGGCAGCCGCTATTTAACAGGGGTGGCGGAGCGGGGGAAGGATGGGGGTGGTAAATGGAAAAAGAATTTAAAAAACACCTGCAGGCCGGCCAGCCGGCGCCACCTCTTGGTCCTCTTCGGCTCTTCAACACTGAAAGCAGGAACCAGGAAGCACTCGGACTCCTGACTCCCTTAGCCAATCACGACGCTGCCTTAAGCAGCGTTGTGATTGGTCTGTGCGCCATGGTTCGGCTCTCAGAGAGGGAGTGGAAGCCTGTGCATGTTCCTCACCAGGCTGTGTATTACAGCTTGGTGGGAAACATGCACAGTGCGCATGACGGTTTGGCCCGCCCAAGACAGCCAGCCAAACTGTCATGCACACTTTAGAGTGGGCTCACCACTCCTCACCCTGGCCCCTGCTCTGGCAGCCCAGCCCAGCCAGCACCTGGAAATGTAAAACTAAAATGATAATAAAATTGGTTATTATCATTTTAGTTTTCTGCGCGTAGAGCAGAGGGGTGACGCTGAGCGGCCGCTGTATCTATTTTTGGTAGGCTAGAATAATAACAGGATTATTACCTGAATAAAGGTTAGTCACAAGGTCATGATTGGATGAAGGAACATGTGGATATGATAGATAAAAGTATTTCGGTGCATTGTTGCAGAAGACAAACAATGGAATAGGCTTGCGTTAACAGAGAACTCTCCAGGATTTGTAAGAGTTCCAGTGGCACTCAAAATGTGATAGATAAAATGTACTCATTGGGTTGTGCTTGCAACCTGGAGGAGTAACCAGTCATTAATGGGGTAATTCTTACAGTGTTAATATTAATTTATGGCTATTAGCAACTGAACTTCCTGAGTGATGTCATCGTGGGCAATTGATGTGACTTTTGGCTGCCACTGAAACTCTTACACATCCTGGTGAGTTTCTCTGAGGTCTCAATTGTGGCCCACTATACACCAACTCACAACCTGAACACAGACAGACAGCTGGAGGCGACTAAATGCTGTATTAAGAAAATACAGAAACACAACATCCCGGCAAAAACAAACACTCTTAGGGAATGCAAGATTAAGTAAAACAAGTGAAATGTTCACAGAAACTACATCGCTACATGGATGACCTTAACCAGGGCTTAAAGTGGGCCGGGTCTGTCCGGGTCTGAGCACCGGCAGTTTTTTTTGGGGGCCCTCGAAACGGGTCTCTATCGGGCTCTATTTTCGCGGCTGGCAAAGGTAGTCTTTCTTATTTTTTTTTTTTTTTTTCTGGACTGCAGTGAGAGCTCAGTTTCCTCACTGAGTAGTGGAGGTCACGGCATGACGTCCACCAGGACGGCATGACGTCATGCCAGGTGAGCGTTGTTGGAGGAAGGGAAACCCTTTAAGAGAGCCATTTTCTCTCAGGATTTCCCTTCTCTTTTTCCAGCGCAGGAGCAACGTTGTGGTGGTGCCAGCGTGGGACCTTCTCTTTTGCCAGCGCAGGAGCAACGTCGTCGTGGTGCCAGCGTGGGATGGTGAAAACCGAGACTTTTAGAAACAGGTATTACCTTCTTTTTCCTGCTTTCGCTTATTTGCTCCCCTGTGAAATGGATCCAAAAATGAAAAACACTTTTGCTGGAAACGTCCTCTTTTTCTAGCTTTTTTCAATTTCTAAGTGCAGCCTCGGGGTGGAGAGAACTAAAACATTCAAAATATGAAAAGTAACTAGCTAAAGCAAGACAGAGTGGTTGCAAGGTGGCCAGATTGATTTATTCACACCTAAACACATTAGCGCCACTTTACAGTGTTTGCCAGTGAAGCGCTACTTTTGTTTTCTCGTCTCTCTTTGAACAACATTGTTTTCCCCTTGGTGGGAAAGTGCACTATTCCTGGAGGTACTGAAATACCTACTTGATGGGTGAATTGGAAAACAAAATGTGTACAGCGGCTGTGTGTTCACGAATGTCGTCTTTTTAAACCATACTGCTTACGTTTTGGAAGGATATAAGCAATGGGCATTGAAACGGGTCCCTTCTGGGCCCTGTAGTCATGGCCTTAACTTTTCAGGCAAAAGCACTCACTAATTTCTGAATAATGAGTGTAAAAAGAAAAAGGTAACCATGTTCTTCCTGCTTACATTTCACATGCTTTACTTAATCTTACATTCCTATGAGTGTTTGCCTTTTCTAGGATGTTGTTAATTTTTTTTTTAGGCAGCATATTGCTCTTGTCTAGTGCGTAATTTGAATTGAGTCACATCCAGGTGTTTATAGCGGGTCAGTGCAGTGCAAGTTTCTCTCAGTGGGGCAGTATGGTGTTCAGTGCGGGAGAGGATGTGGCACTATAGTCAGAGCTGCGGAATTCGGAACTTGGGAACCAGGTTCAGCCTTCATGACCAGTCCACCAGACCACTCCCGCTGAGGGAGCACATTCCCATGCTAGACCTTAGAAGGACCCGCAGGATCTTAAAAGCCCTGGTGTCTTAGCACCAGCAGGTGGACCCTAGCAGTGGCATGTGTGGGTTAACCTTGAAGGCCTGTTCGCCACAATTTATTCTGAAGTTCACCTCCAGTCTTGCAGGCAGGCCTATGAAGCAGCACACCATAGAGTGACAGTGCCTCTGTCACTGAGGTCAAAGGACCCTTGAGCAGGGTGGCTCTAGGGCAGTGCGACCACACCAGGCGCTGACCACCCGCGATCCGTGCAGCTAACAGCAGTGTGGCAGAGGGGCCGGGTAAGGGGGGATTTCAAGGGACGATGCCGAGGGAAAATTAAATAATTAATTTTCCTTCAGCATCATCCCTCGAAACCCCCCCTTACCCGGCCCCACCGCTGTTACCTGCACGGACCGCGGGTGGCACTGACTAAAGGTGGGGGCGACGTGTTTGCAAGTATAATATGGTTTTAAAAGCACTTGCTGTCTCCTTCCTGGCCTCCAACAATTTTCGGCAACAATAAAAATGTCATGATAACTCCAGGGATTAATGTTCTTAGTAGAGAGAGATGGTGTTTTGTCTAGTGGACGTTTTGACTCATGGAAAGGAAGCGCAGAGGGTTAATGTGCCCACTGCTAAGAACATGTACCATGCAGATCACAAAGTGCACATAATGTAAATAGGTCAGTGGGTTACTGCTTCTGTCAGAGAGACCCTATTGTTACTTGCAGTTAATAAGTTAAAATCCTAACATAGAACAGTGAGCTATTAACTGTCATGTAAGAGCTGCATGCAAACTGCAAGGTAAAAATTAGAGCATTATGTTTTTCCACAGTCTTTGATTATCCTAATGTTGCAAAAAGGGTTCATTTGGGTAGAAATCAGTTCTGATTATTAAAGAGAACCCCAACCATGGTATTACTTTTTAAATTCTGAGTTTGTGTTTCTCCAGACCAATTACTATTAAACTATGCTGCCTACTAGTATGGTTGTCATGTGACTCCTACACCTTGTAGTCCTTTGTCTTATGTAACATTTCCTATACAGTGATTTACACACATATATTACACTGAGATAAGCAATCATACGTGATGTAAAGTGCTCTGACACCCTATACTGCTATTAGTGGTGCTGTAAATTTTCTGATACTTTATTATTTTGACATTTTTACACATGCTAACAGTATCCGCAAAGATTTTTCCTTATTAGTACCAGTGGAACATACAAGTGCAGCAGTGAGAAAGTTGACCAGTCAACCTTTGCAATGGGCCATCTACTTTGCAGCAACACAAGTCACATTTTTTTGTAACTTTTGATCCGTTTGAGCTATAAACAATTTATTAGTTAAAATCGTCAGATTATGCAGCAGATGATGTATTATGTGGCAAATATGGCAGAGCCATAATTATGTGGAAAACATTTGCAAACTAGGATATTTTGGCATTCATGTTTGAACTGCTCTTGTGGAAAAGGGGTGGGGAAGTGCTGATGACAGAAACTCCATGGCTGGGAGACAAATGGCTTGCGATTTCTGGCTTTAAAATTCTGGTCACCCTAGGGGGGGGGAGTGTTCGACAGACGATTTTTTCCGGGCGGTGAGGGTGGTAGTCGACAGACGACTTGCTCACCTCCGCCACCCACAAAAAGAACGCCCCCGCCCTAGATACGCCTCTACTTGCACTACATTTCCCAAACCCATAACATGCCTGAAGTAGAAGCCAGAACACAATGATACTGCCATCTGACAGCAAGATTTCACTCGGAGGAGCACCAGGCGGGCCCCAGCTGTGCCCTGACTGGGAGAAGATGTGGTGACAAGGAGAAAGTCTCACAGTAACAACATCTGGATCGGATTCGGTAACAAGTCATTGCATATGTAAAGTTGTCAGCTCTCGGTCCACAACAAAGGCCTGGCAGTCGCTCAGCCATCGGACTGGGAGCTGCCTGTGATGCTTTTATAAGACAAACATTATCTGTTCTCATTCCAGGGATCCTTGTTACAAGGCCCGCTTGGAAGAGAAGACATTAAAAACATTGGTCACAGTTAGTGTTTATGCCTTAAAACATGACCAGAAACAGCAGTGCAACCCAGGGCCAGCCAATCAATTCTTTAACTCCTTTTCTTTGTAGATATATCCACACAGCATAACTTCCACTAACGTCTTTTCCTTCTACGGGCACCCTTTTGACCATGCCTTTTCAAACCGATGGCCATTCCATTCCCTAATCCCTGTGACCCACCTGTCTTCTTTCGTTCGTTTATTGATAGTTCGAAATAGAATTTCATTATCAAAATACATAAGACAATCACAGTAAAGACAACAATAACATTTTCAAACGGTGTAATTAAAAACAACAATAAATAAGAAGACTAAAAACAAGTAAACAACAAAATTTCATTAAAGGTTCTTTCACAGTTCATCATGACTTCATCAAATCTAGTCCCCTATGATGATCAATCTGTCCTGCTACCTAGTTAATTTTGCCTCACTGACCATGCTGTATGCAGAAATTAGACACTGCCACTACTACTAGCGTTGAGGTGTCACCCTTACAGCTTCTATAAGCTTCTCCTCTTTCTGCCAGATTGAGGGAAGGACACAGTGGCAGAATCCACCTACTTCTGGCTTTGGCATGGATAAAACAGGAGAATAACAAGTGTTCGTCTGTTTATGTAATGGTTTTACAGTGGAAACAGAAGCATGACCTCGAGTACGCACCACCCCAATTGGCTGTGTAAGCTGCTACTGGCAGTGTCCCATACCTAAATTGGAAAATCACAGACCGAACATGAGCCGGTCGTTTGTAGTCTAAGGAATCTTCAGTACTTGCCAGGGTACCTGTGGTGGTTCGGTGTTCCCTATGACTAATAAGTTTCTTGTAGGTCAGTTTTTTTACTAGATGTGCATCTCCTGGCTGAATAGAACACGGCTCCTCCCAAAATTTTTCCAAACCTGGATCAGTCCAGGCTCTTTTTATCAAGCCCACCCATTCAATCGTTACCACTGAGTTCATTCTTAGAATGTCTTGGAGGCCATTCTCTGTAGTGTGCAATCTTATTTATTAACTTATTTATTTTTTGGACATATTTTACTGTATTAGTGTATGTACATTTTGATGATTCATGGTAACCGAAATAAAGTATTCTACTACTACTAGTGGGACAATTCACTAGTGCTCCAGACCTGTATCCAGTATAACTGTGGTCTTCATGCAGCCAAGACTGCTATTTCATGGACGCCTAGGTCCAGGTATAGGGGTTCCAACAAGGTTCCTCTCCCTAAACCAGTAAGAGATCTAGTAAAGTTATTTTCCGCCACACTCAGAGAGTTAATGTTACAATTGACCCATGGCTCCGTCCCATAAAGGGCTGCTCCCCTTGCTTGGACCTTATAACTCTCTATAGCTGGTAATAGGGGGATTCAGTTGGCTTTCTTTGTAAATTTACGTATAGCCCCCACTCTGTGCTTCACTACAAGTGTGCTTTTTAGGATCTGTGGTTCCCATGACACAGTTTCAGCTAACCTAATACCTAGGTAGTCGAACTCTTACTTTTTGATCACCCCTCTCGCCATACCTTCCTTAGAGTAGGTCATGTATTTAGTTTTGGTGGTGTTGATTTCAAGATCATACTCTATGCAGAACTGGTTGAATCTGTTGATCAGGTTTTGCAGACCCCTCCTAGTTTTAGACAACAAGAGTTTGTCATCGGTAAATAGGAGCGCCAAGATTTTGTCCCCGGCCAAGGAGGGAGAATCGTTAGCACAATTCAGCAGATAGCAGACACAGTTTTTAATATATAAGAGGAACAGGGTTGGCACTAGGATGCAGCCCTGTTGCACTCCTTGGTCCACTGGAATGTCCTCGTTCACTTCCCCCTTGGCGCCACACCTGACTTTTGCAAAATTACCCTTGCAGAGTATTTTAATTGTGCTCAGTAGATTTAGGGGCACCACCGTTTCTTGAAGCACCTCCCACAATTTCCCCCTAGGCACAAGGTCAAAGGTGGCAAGGAGGTCAATGAAGGCCACAAAAAGGTCACCCATGACCAGGTCCACCATCCTCCATTTAGCAAGGAGTAATCGGAAAGCCTGGTCAACGGAACACGTCTTGTGCCTGCAGCCCGCTTGCAGGTTTGAGAGAACATGGTTCTCCTCGCACAAATCCAACAGATGCTTGAGAATCTTTTTACTGAAAACCTTTTGTAAGCTATCTATAATGCTGATTGGGCGATAATTAGATGGGATGCTGGGGTCCTCCTTATTAAAGATTGGGACGATCTCAGCATCCCTCCAAGAAGTGGAAATAGCCTCCTCCCTTGTGATTGCATTAAAGACAACATTTACGTAGGGTATTCAGACAGTGGTGTCAGATTTGAATAGCTCTGCCAGGATCTTATCAAGGCCCGGTGCTTTCCATGAACTAAAAGAGGCCACAGAGCGCAAAGGTTCCTCCAACGAAAAGACTACTGAGGGCAGATTTGCCTTTAGCGAATAAGTGGCATCCTTAGGAGCAATGGATCTCTCCGTCTGGAGGTGGTCTGAATGTAGACTCCCAAAATGAGCAACCCAGTCGAAGGGTAAGATCGAGGACTTGGCTGGTTTGCTCAGTTTCCCACTACCAAGGCTAACCAAAGACCAGAACTTCTTCTGGTTATTGGAGGTAGCAGCTTCCAACAGTTCAGCCCAAATATTATTTTCCCAAGTTGCTTTAGCTTCCTGTAGGGTAGCCCAATACATGGCCCTGTTTTCCCTAATGTTACTAGTGTCTCCCTTTATTCCCGCATCCAGCAACTGAACCTTTGCAATATTGCAGGATCTGTTAAACCACCCTGTTGGGGTGGTTGGTTTTGCACATCCAGAGACCTCCTTAGTACAAAGTTCGCCTAGTTTTGAGAATACTGTGTTGTGCGCCCTCAAAATCGCTTTGCTCTTCCCCCAATTTGCTAACATATTTCACATATGTGTAGCAAGTATTAGGTGTAAATCCATAATTGCTTTGGGGAATGAATTCACTATCTCCCATTAAACATTACTCCTACTGTTTGTGACTTTCAAGGAGTTCTGTTTGTCACCTACATCATGGGGAGGGGGCATGGTCATTGACTACATCAGTTTAAGTATCGGGGGTTGTGATCGCTTTTGTCCCACTCCACCACCAACATAACCCCTAGTTTGCTCCAGAGTCTCACATCCAATAGGATGCAATCTATGGAGCTGTAGTACAGCCCTCTTCTATATGTAGGAACAGGCGTTTATTCTTAGGGCATTCGCCCGTTAAATTCACGTAACCCGTGCGTTAGGGTGAGATCAACTACCTGGAGGGTTGCCCTGGAGAGATTTCTTTTTAGAGGAGTTGAAAGAGCGAGGATTCCCCAAATTAAATCCTCTGTGCTAGATAGATCTTGTGCTACACCATTGGGTTTAAATGATAGATTGAAGTCCCCAGCTACAATGACATGGTGTGTGCCAGAGTGAGCTACCAATATTTGGTCCAGAATTCGCAGAGTTTGGAATTCTTGCTTACAGCCACCACTCCTCCTATACATGTTGATTACTAAGAGCAGCAGGGATATCAGTTGAGAAAAAAATCAGTCCTTGGAGATCAGGAGAGTCTATGCCAACTACAGTAATAGAGTGCGATATGGTGGACCGCACCAATATTAGCAACCCACCAGACGGGATTTAATGGCAGACACACTATAGCTTTTAAACCCACCCCTGTGCACTTGGTCGATTGCCCACGTCTCCTGAAACAAACAAATGTCGAACCCATCAATAAATGTGCATAGAAGGGATCACACAGTTTGCCCTTAATCCCTGCAATGTTCCAACTCGCTAAAGTTGTCTGCAATGGAGAACTAGGCGGTTGGGCAACAATTACTGCAGGATCAACCGTAGGGTACTCTAGTGCATTAAATGCTGGCATTTCTCAACCTGCACACTCCACATCCATTGTAACAATACTTTTGGTGTCATTAAAACCATTGTTGGGGGATCTGAACCCACAAGCTATACCTGCAGAATCTTTAAGATTAAAGGGAGCACTTAGCACTGAGCACTTTCTTGGTAGAATGCCCATTTTCTCTATAGGGGCCAAATTGGGGCCACTAAGCAGTCAATTAATCTGAGAGAGGGAAGAAGGAATATCTACTGTAGGTTGGCGTTTCATGCCTGTGCAAACTACACATCAGTCAGACACTTTCTTTTATCACTAGGAATTCCAAAGGCTGGTACCCTAAATTAGTGCTGCCCGGGGGAAGGCCCCCCTTATGCTACTGAATGTCTACGCCCCTAACACCATACAGGTCTTGAATCTGCGTAAATTCCTGGCTAGTCAGCTTCTGGATGTACACGGGGACATTATAGTGGGAGGCGATTTCAATCTGGCATGGGATCTGGAAAGAGATAGAAATGCAAACATATATCAAGGCACTGGAGTAACATCTGCTCTCCTCAAAGAAGAAATTATGGAACTGGCCTTGCTGGATGCCTAGCAACAATCCACCCAGGCAAGAAAGATTATTCCTATTTCTTTCCTGACCACTCTTCCTATTCACATATTGACTAAGTCCTCATCACCCAGTTCCTAATTTCCACACTTGAGTCAGCTTCACTGTCAGGCATATCGCTATCCAACCACGCACATGTAGGTCTCACCTGAAAGGACGGCCTCTCCCCCTGTAAAGGCTCACTACGTTGGCCTGGTCCTTTTGGTCTATTTGTGTTACATGTTTTTGAAAGTACCCCTCTTGCCCACCCACCCTCCAAATACAGGTCTAACAGATCAGTTAGATAGCATGCATGGGCGCCAGCAACAGCACCACTCACCGTCCACCGTCCACAACTGAGGTCCACCCCGTTCATAACATGCACAGTCCACTATCAGCTATGTCCTCACCTGTATTCAAACTCCTCTCCCTCAATGTTAAGGGCTTCAACTCACACAATAAGTGACTCCAGATTTGGTGCTATCTTCTTCAGAAGACGGTCTCTCCCCCTCTAAGGGCCCACCCCATTGGTGCCTAAGCCCCCCAAATCTTGGGGGATCCAATGAACAGATTGGCCATAAATACTGCGACCACTGAATATTTCATGCTCAACACTGACCAGGTGACGTCCCGCCCATATGCCATGGGATGCTTTCAAGGCCACATAAAAGGGCAGAGCTAGGGAGGCGCGTTTTGTGACACAAACTCTTACATCCAAGATCAAAGCACTAGAACTCATCGACAAACATAATCCTTCCAAAGCTACCCAGTGCCTGCCAGTCAAGGTGTGGGCCCAACTGAGGTTGCACAGGACTACTCACGCAGAATGGTCCTTTCTAACCATGGGCCAACTATTCTACGACATGGGGGATAAAGTGGGTTCTTTCCTAGGACACAAGATCAAGCTTCATAGAACTAAATCAATTTTCCCACACCTCCGTATGCCTCCCAGCACCTGGAAGTAGGGAGAAGCTGAAAAGTGGGCCGTATTATATACCTTCTACCAAACCCTCTACGAAATGCGAGATGAAAACCTCACTAATATACACACTTACTTAAAGGGCTGTGAATGGCTGCTCATAGATCTCCATCACAGGGAAAATTTAAAAGCTCCCATAGAACTACCAGAACTTCACTAAGCACTCAAACTTCTCCCATCTGAGAAATCCCCGGGCCCAGTTGTTCTAACACCAGAATTCTATAAAATCTTCCTCCCGGCAGTGCAAGACAACTTACTCTCTCTGTTCAATTCCTTGTAAAAGAACACTAGCATTACACCTACAATGTGTGAAGCAGAGATACAGCTCATTTCAAAAATAGGGAAAGACCCTGCACATTGCATGTAATATCGCTCAATTGCCCTCTTTTAAAAACAGATGTGAAACTATACACCAAAATCTTTTTAGAACCAAAACCCACTTCTGGCATCTGGACGCCCTCTTCCTGGGATTTATAGACCTGGATCAGGTGGGCTTTATTCACAATAGACAAGGAGCGGACAATGTCATGTGCCTTGATCACTTGGGAGAAAAAGTGCATAAAGGAGATATACCAGCACTCCTATTTTCCTTAGATGCCAAAAAAGCGTTTGACCGGGTGAGCTGACCCTTCTTGCAACTAGTCTTAGTTAAAATACAGCTAAGCCCCAAAACAAGAGAAAAAATTATGGCGGCATATGCCACCCCCACAGCAGTCATAAGGGTGAACTGGAAATGTACTGCTCCAATTCAACTCACCGGGGGTACAAGATAGGGTTGTCCCCTCTCTCCACTCCTGTTCGCTTTAGTGAAAAGCCCCTTGCTGTTAAAATAAGACACACACAAGCGATTACAGGCATCCCATTTGGGGGCTAGGAGCAAAAAATCACTGTCTTTGCAGACAATATCCTTCTCACACTAACAAACCCTATAGACACCTTTGCCCGTGCTGATCTCCATGCACGCCCACTTCGAACTTGTCTCTGGCTTTAAAATAAACAAAGACACGTCTCACATTTCCACCTTAGAATAAGCGCACAGGACATACCACACTTACAGACTCAAGTCCCTTTTCAGTGTGCTACTTCCTTGATCAGATATCTGGGCCTTCATATCACCGCCCAGTTGGAAGAATCGTTAAGGATTAACTTAGTGGACAGCCGTAAAGTTATACTGGAAGACCTTTGGAGATGACGTCCATTATATCTATTAACGTCATTAAGATAAACATCCTCCCCAGACTCCTCTACCTTTTTCAGTCCCTCCCCAACCCAACCCCATCAAGGACATCATCCAACTAAATCACATATACGCATGTTCACATGGAAAGGGATACAACCCTGCATAACGAACAAATTCTTGTGCTTCCTAGGGATAGAGGGGGATTAGCCTGCCCGAACCTCCTAGACCAGTTTTTCCTAAACTGTGAGCCGTGAACCACATGTGAGTCACAAGCCGATTTTTAGTGGGTAGGAAAAAGTCCAAACAATAAATAAAGATGCCTTTAAATTCTGTGTTTATCTTGTCAGAGTTGCAATGCTTCAAAAACAGAGGTCAAATGTCAGACTATGTCTTTTGACAAGTTGCTGCTTATTCTTTTAACATGGGATTGGTATTTACTTTTCTTTCTCTGACTGCAAAGTGAGAGGAGTTTTCAAAGTGAGTTATGTGACAATCTTATAATTTCGTTTTTTTGCAGCACACAAAATTTAAATACTAGGAAATGAACTGCATGCATTTAACAGTTAGGAAAAATGAAGTACTTTTTTTGTAATTCTGAAGTGTGCTGGAAACAGAGATTTTAACAGGATCAAAACAAATAAAGTCACTTTAATTGGTGATGCACAAATGATAAACATTCTTAGAAACCCCATTTCCACACATTATCATTTGAGTGCTGTATGCTATGTAGTTTAATCAGTAAAACGGTGTGTCTGTGCAAAGTTAGTGGGCATTTCAATGGAAAAGACAATGTGGGACCCTAAAAGATCTTTTTCAGGGGAATTCCGTTAAATCATTTGAGCAATGCAAACATGATTACAACATCACAGAGAAATTCAGACTACAATACTGTCAGTTATGTAATTGGGCTTTACATCCATCCAATTCCACAGCTGCCATGAGAACCCCCACACCCTTCAAGAGTCTAGTACGCACATACTCTGGCACGAAAGGGCTAATCTTGAGGACATACAAGATCCTGCAAGATTCCAGACCCAAGTCCACACACACCTATCAAATTTGATGGGAGAGAGACTTAAGTAAAGATATACCGCCCAAAGACTAGGAAAGACTCTGGCACAACGACATAACTAAGACTTTACTCAGTACCCCTCAGATAGAGTCGGCCTACAAGGTTATGTACCAATGGTACTTTACCCTGTTGCAACTACACAGAATGTTCCCCAATGCTTCAGTGCTATGCTTGGACTGGGGGTCAGAAGAGGCAACCTTCCTACACATATGGTGGTCGTGTGTGCTCATTCAGACGTTTCGGAAGGAGATATTTTGCCACATCAGGGTGACTCTGGGCTATCCTATTCTAGATGAGCCACTCACAGTGATCTTAGGCATGACACCTTCAACAATGAGAGGCATGCCAGGATTTGACAGAGTACTTACCCGGCATATGAGAGGGGTGGCCAAGTAACTCATAGCTCGTTTTTTGAAGAAACAAGACAACCCCACTCAGCTCTCTGGTTCCATAAAATGTGGCAAGGACTCACCATGGAAAAGATCACTCACACTTTAACGCACCCAGAACGAAAATTCTCTTGTACCATACAACCACTAATAGACTACATGTCTAGGCTAGAATATCAGTACATCATTCATCAGTGACTTGGCACACTGCGACTTCTTGAATGACCATCTGGAGATTAAGAGGTCTACCTGGCATTTGCAACAGCCCCTCTCCCCCACCCCCAGGCACGTCCCCCACCTTCACCCACCTGGTGTTACATGTCCACGGTTACGACCTCTTGGCCCTCTGGATCCCTGCACCCCACAATGAGACAGCCTCTTACGAGCTGCACTGTTGCCTCCCTTTCAGGAACTCACATAACAAATGCGAATACCTTGCGCACCAAGAGCACTCATGTACTCACCCGAAGACCTGTTACCTCGCTTCCAACGCCTCCACTATGACTTTCAGACCCCCTCCTTTTTTACCTCTATTTCCTCCATACTCCAGTCCAAGTTTATATCTTATCTTTCCCCCAACTATAAAACTTTATATGGCCAAACGCTTTGTACTTCCGTGATACTGTTATGGCATTTGTTTGGTCTTATATGCTCATTATTGCGACTCCAGTTGTATTTTTGAAAACTTATAAAAATGATTTGATACAAAATTAGCAAATACAAGACAAAATGCTAAAAGTTGTCACAGAACAAAATCAAGCGATTTCATTTTCCTATGAAGGGAAGATTCCCTAATATGCTAAACTAGAGGAAATTTGTAAAAGAAGTCAGGCAGAGCGTGTCATTAAGCAAAGCCTTTAAGAGGCATAATCAAATGAAGATTCAGTCAGGTAAGTGAGAGTGTGTTGCTCAGGAGTTTAACTCTTTAAGCAGGAGCAGAGAAATATATCCTTATAAAGAGAGCGGAAAGGGCATCTGAATCTAACTAGTTTAGCAATGCCCAATTAAAACACATTTTTAGACAGTCAGCAACACTCCCTCCAATTACGACACAGCCAAAAGAACATTTAACGTGAATCATTTAAATTTAGAGATACATTGACTATAGCCAACTTTAATCATAAAAATCTCACTTTATATATAAATGAATGTGCAGATTAATGTAAATGTTATGCAAAGCAAAAAATAGTGACAGAGCATCACCATAACCGCTGTCTCCCACAGACAATAGGTGGCCCACACATTTAGAAGGCATTCACCACATACAACAGGTATCCACTACAGACAGCAAGTATTCCGAAGAGACAAATGATATCCTAATAGAGACCAGCCTCCTCCCCCCAAGAGTGAGAGCTGCAGTTCACTAGGAGAACAGGAGAACCACCCCTCAGATAGGAATATCAATTACACTTAGGAGGTAGCTCGTTAATTTTACTGTCTTCTTTTTCTCATTTAAGCTCTCTGGTGTGGCCTAGGTGACGTGCAGTGCTATAGAAAACTCCTAAATTACTATAGAAAAAATTCCCCAAAGGGAGGGTGGTATACTTTACATGAAGCAGAAGGTATGCTTTACCTGCAGCCATGGTGCTGTGGACAACAAGTACCCCTCACAGCGAATCAGCATATCAACAAAGACCAGACGTGTGATGCAGCTTAGAGCTTGAAAGAAAAAATAAATTGGAAACTAGAGTGTAGAGCATTATGCTCAATTCTACTATATTCATCAACAGACTGTGATAAAAAAAAATATGTTCAATGTTATTTTGCACTAAAACCCTTTCCGTGGAAGCATATGTATCCCGCTGTCCACATTCATCCTCCACCCTCTGATATCTCGGTGTCTGAAAGTGTCTTTTATACTCTGAAGTGCGCCTGCATCTGCTCCAGCCAAGAAACAAACATGAACCCCCCTCCACCCTATCGTCCACTTTTTATTTTTAAATCATTCCTGGAGGCCTCTTTTCACGGCCATGTTGATTTGATCAGTGTCGCTGTTCTTCTGTAACTCCCCTTGATTAAGCTGCCGCGCTTTCCTGTAGCCGGCCCTGCAGCGGCCTCCTCTTACAAACCAGAAAGAGAAATTGAAAACAGGAACCGTGAGGGTGCTGGGTTATCCCTTTCTTCACGTTATTTGGTGAAATTGTGGGAAGGATTGTGTGTGTGTGTGGGTAGAGTGACCAGGAGTGATGGCAAGAGCTCTGCAACATGATCGTGGTTTAGGCTACAAACCAGGAGCGACCTGCCAACTCACACGGTGCCATCATGTGTCACACGATTTCAGCTACCTTTACACGGTCACCCAGTGAGGCGCACACGGCGGCAGGAAAGACGAGCTGGAAACCACTGCATAAAGTGGCTTTCCATCTTGTCTTTGGAGGCACTAAGCAACCAATGTACATTAGGAGGTGTGAAAACACCCCAGATCATCAGTGACAGTCTCAGCAACTATTTTTTTGTAGGAGGGGGTGGGGGGCTAGTGGAGGGCAGAGTGCCTTTTGGGTACCTCTCCGAACGAGGACCCGCGCCATTGAAGGCCATACCCCTCCTTACAAGGTGAACGTTATTTACAAGTTGGCAGGTCTGCATCACCCTTGCATGTGCAGGGTGACAGTCAGGCTGCAATCTGAGCTGAACTGGTGCTTTTCAGCTTTTGAGGGCCTTCCAGAGCTTGAGCTGAGAGGAACTTGAACCCCCTACTCAAAATTTTGGCTTCCACTGGCCCAGCGTAGGTGGAATCTGAGCCTTTTAAAGATTGTGTAGTTACGGTTAAGGTTGCCAGCCTTGATTGCTCTTCCACTTCAATCCTCCTTCATGGAGTGTATTTATTCAGCAGTAGCCAGTAAATACATAAATAAAATACTGCTTAGTACTCCTTATGTTACCATCAGCATTCTTGCCCTTTTGGTATCCTTTTACTCATTCAACAGCATCTCTGCCTGGCGCATCTCTGATTACCCCCCTTTTTGGTGTACAGCCACACAGCATCCAGCTTGCCCTGTGGCTAAGCTGGCTAGTCCAAAACAAATGGAGCGTATATTACGTTCCAAACACATGTCGCACAGCAAAGAAAATGTAGAAGAATCATATTTGTTTAGGAATCATTTAAAACGTGCCATTGGGGCTTGGCACATGCAAGTCTGCACGCAACAATTCTTCCCAAAGAGCATACTTCAAAGTAATTGATTAAAGTTGAAAAGGAGTGCATTCTATCATTTCCTTGAAAATTCTAATCTGGCTAGTCCTCATTATAATTACATACCCTTACCCATTACGCAACCAGGTCCTCAGGTTGTACCACTGCATAAAAATGTAGTGCCAGCATAAATATACAAAAATATAGATATCATCAGATTACGGACCCCACCTAGATAGAAACAGAAAAGATGATTCCAACTCCTTATGCTATAACTATAACAGGCAAATAATATCTACTTTGGAAAGAATGACCCTAGCCACATAACAGATGTCTGATGTGGATTGCAGGTATAAGGCAGGTAAGTACAGCAGAACAAATAGGGGCCTCAAAAACATACCCAGAATGTTCCAATGCTAACCTTGGGTTGACAGATGGTTTTGAACTTATGAAAAGTGCCAACTATACAAGGATACCAATTCTGTACATTTGCTAATTGCTAAATAATGATTTCCCACTCTCATCTTTAAATGAACGCTACTGAAAATACGGACATCAGGGGCAGTATTATTGGAAGGGCCTTGGGTCCTCACTGTACAAGTACTCCTGGAATACAGACCGCGCCAGTTCTAAATGTCAGCAGGCGCAAACTCAAAGTAAAAGTTACTTATCTTTGGTAATGCTATATCTGGTAGAGACACAGTCTAGCTGCAGATTCCTTAACTTTGAATTCTCCCCAGGCGCCAGACTGGATCCTGACATTTTTCAGCAGTACCTCTGCGCACCGGGGAACGGCGTTGTATGGCTCCGCGGTGATGTCGTCTCCGGATATGACGTCAGTGGAGCCATATAAGTTCCCTCCGGCGCGCATACGTCAGTTTCTTCTGTGAAACCTTCCACGCCAGAACGCGGAGCCACTACAGAGACTGGTTGTGGAAACAGTGTGCCAAAAAAAATAAAAAATCTTTGAAACATCAATAAAGAAGAAACATCAAATGGCATGTTAATACCAGACATGGGTTTTAAAGAAACCTCCAATAAAATCAACGAAACACAGGGCTACATGAAACCCTGCACCCTGGTGAATAACCCCCATATGAGGGAAGAGACCTAACACTCTATAGACCATTCATCAATCGTAATAAACAGCATGGCAATAGCCAAACACAACTTACAACAAAAACACCAGGCTATTTCTTGAACCACACCATTACGTGATATACTGACACTACCAATGTCAAGGTATGTTGATACCAAGAAGACTTTCATAGAAAGAACAAATAAATTAACACTGCTCACTAGTGTGTCATCCAGAGTGAAATACCCACCCGCACTCTACCAATCACACACTTGTGGAAATGGATGGTGTTGCAACATCTAAACAAAAACTAAGTGGCCAGGCCAAACGGGTTGTTTAGCCCCAACATAGATTGAGATAGTGAACACTGGTATATAAACCCAGTACTGAAAGGGTATAACCTTAACCTCAAAGGTCATTCGCAGAGCGGGGAAGATGGGCAGGGCGTTAAGGAATCTGTGGCTAGACTGTGTCTCTACCAGATACCGAAGGTAAGTAACTTTTACATCTGACAGAGACATCTAGCTGCAGATTCCTTAACGTTAAATTAAATACCATTGCTATACCCCACTGGAGGAGGGTACGCAAATGAATCCTACAAAAGTTCTCAAAGAGAACTAGCCAGTCAAAACTAACAACCGACTAAATGCATGTAGGAATAGCAGAACAAGAGCTTGGCTCTTAATAGAATCTATGATCACTGTCACAGACCATATACATAAAAAACAACCTTACAGAATCGTCCCTTGAAGGAAAAGGGTTGAAAACCCCTGAAGAACCCTCTGTCCCCCAAAGGGGCAAGAAAACTTGATGATCAAAAAGGGTCAAATGCCTGATAAAAGTCATATAATCAGCATTGTTCATAACAATAAAGAATCAGAGTAAGAACTGTCGTGATAAAATCCCAAAACAGGACTTTCTGAACTCATTTTCCCAAGGGAAAGATGAACGACAATATCTCCTTGGATTAAATAATTGAATTTGGACAAAATGAATATTCATATTCATCCTATGCACCAATTGCATAACATCTTACCACAAAGATTCATATATAGACATAAATATATATACAAACATAACTGTGTTCCGATTGACCCAGCAATTCACAGAATTTCACTGGCCAATAACTACTGCCAAAACGCAATAAAGTATAAAGCTTGCCTCTGTACAGCCTTCAGTGCAATAGTCCGACAGACTGAACACAATTTCGAGCCCTGAATAAGCTCAAACACCAAGGCAAGCCAGAAAAGATAATCAACTTCATCTTTAATTAAAACCTCTTTCTTTTCTCCCTTTAAAAAAAAAATATATATATGTGTAACACATATGATACAGTCATGTACACTCTGTATACATAAGAACGAACTAGAACTGAGAAACCAGTTCCAAAAAGCGCTTTCCAATAATATTGAAAAAGGGTAATGCACCTAAAAGTACAGTTTCAAATATCTTATAAAATAAATCTTTGTCAACAACAGGTACATACGACACCTGGGATACAAGACAATATATGAAACACAGCAGCACATTTTATCATGTATACACCGTACATCAAAAAACCACTCTGAAATGAGAGGTTCGGCAAAAATACACAACCCAGAGAGAAAAGGGGGTATTTCGTCACCAATACAATGCTGTCTGTCAAATGGTGGTCTAAAGAATTGGCCCCACAAGAAACAACAGTCATCATTCCTCACGAGGTGAGAAATTCTGAAAGTAACAAGTACATCCTCTCCAGAAGACAGGAAATGTGGATCAGACAGAACCACGTATATCAAGAACATCATAGGAAAAAGAAAAGCCTATTATAAAATAGTCTCCAAGACTTTCATAAATGATTGCCAACCAAATAAACGTTGGTCTTGAGACAAGTTGGACCAACCTGTGCATCACAAACCTTTGGCTGCCAACTAACTGCACCACAAAGTGGAGCAGGGATAGGGATTGACTGCATTTGAGGAAATATTCATGTCTACATTAGACACTGTTCCTTCACCCTAAAGGAAGAACTCACAAGCAAATAGCATCCAAAAGCATGCAAAGTATAAACTCTGAACTAGAGCAACACTCCAACTTGCTCAATCTCTTCAAAGAATTGAAGCACTCATAATAAATACGTAGTCCTCTCAAGAAGAGAAAACAAACTGCACTGAATACACTGGGTAAGAAAAAACCATAGAGGCGTGTAAATGTAATAGAACCCCCCCACCCCCGAGAAGGTATCACAAGAGGAAAAGAGCGGCTATTAGCTCACCACCATAGTCCTTAAGAGAACATAAAACGAAGTCCAAAAAGGACTAAGGTGTATAACAGAGAGATCTACAGTATAGAAATAGACTACAAAAGCAGTATTTCTGAAGAGCTATACAATGGCAAACCAATACTC
The DNA here is from genome assembly GCA_963921515.1 of Calotriton arnoldi. Lineage (NCBI taxonomy): Eukaryota > Metazoa > Chordata > Amphibia > Caudata > Salamandridae > Calotriton > Calotriton arnoldi. Next base: position 76,356 of record CAWUFW010002084.1, on the reverse strand, counting down.
CACGTAGAGTAAGTCACATACCCAAAAGGAGTATAGCCTCTTGAGACTAAGCTCTTCATCAGAGTAAAACAAAGTATAGGAGGCCCTTACTAAGACACAAGATGTGTTCAACGATCTCAAGGCCGAACCAGCCGACGCGAAGATATTCAGGCCACACATCTCCAACCACCTAGACTCTTTACCTGGCGGAAGCAAAGGAGAAACCTCCAAACTTGATGAAGCTGTAGCAGTTTGCACAACAAACCCTTTAGCCGTAGGGTGTCGAGAAAGACAAGCAGGGTCATCTGGAGTAGGACGATGACAATGCGAAATGGTACCAGCAACAGAGATACCTGACATGGGCCTTGCCCAAGTACCCAGGAGAATGTTGTACAGAGACTCTCCATATTGTAATAAAGGTTCAACATCTGTGCCATTGTGATGAAGCAGATCCAGTAATGGATCAGATGACAAAGTCACCGACGGAAGCTGCATATTTTAGTATTCCAGCAGCTCCCTTAATAGCCTCAGCGAAAGCTGCACTAGCCTCCGTCGTCATTCGTGGTGGAGAAAGCAGATCATAATTAGGAGACGTTGCAGACTACTATCTGCACCAACTGTTGCCAAAGATCCTCCTATATGAGGCTCACCAAGACCAACCAAGCGGTCGACGTCCCTAGTGTCAGCAGAGTCTTCTTGCAATACTAGAGAAATAGCAGCATAACCAGCTTCATCCTCAATTTGTAAAGGAGAAGGTGCAGGAACTGCAGTGGCAATAAGCAGCGTCTCTGGCGCCGATCGACGTCGGGGTGGCGTTGTATCGACGTGCACCATGAATGGTGTCTCCGGGGTCGACCGGCGTCGTGGCAGCGTCATGACCACCTCATCCGACGCCACTGACGTCACAATGGGAAGCGGCACCGGGCTGTGTCCCGATGACGTAATGACTCCAAGTACAGAGTCGAGGTCCTCGACCGGTGCCGAGGGCGAACCCGCCGGTGTGCTCCTGATCAGAGTCCCTTCAACTTCTTTGGGGCCCGAAGGAGCACCAGGGGGAGGTGTAGACCCAAAGAAGAATTGCAGAGCATGTAAATATATATCTGAATCTGGGTCATAGTCGACCCGGCTCCAGGATAGGGCGGGAGGCTCGGGGTCGACTCCTGCGCTACATCCTCTGGTAAGGAACGGGAGGAACCAGCAAAGATGTCACAATTTCGTGAGGCCGAAGACCTCTGTGACCTCGATCCCTTCCGATGGGATTTCTGTGACTTGGACGAGCGATGCCCATGGGAACGGCTCCTTGAACAGCCCCACGCAGGAACTTCAGAGCGGTAAGAAGATCGACGTTGCCTAGGCTCCGATCGGGAGAGCTGCGCCATCAGCAACTTCATTCGCCTTTCCAGCAAGGACTTAGGCTTCAGCCTCTTACAGGTGTCACACTCCTCGGAGTCGTGGAGCTCTCCTAAGCACCACATACAGATGGAATGCGGATCCATAGCCAACATCTGTCGAGTACAGGTCTCGCACATCTTAAAAACCGAAGGCATAGTCACACTGTTCCCAGACGCAAAAAGTAGTCGAAGTAGGCCAAAAACAGAAGGCCTGAGGAACCACTTCTCTGGATCCGCGTTGTAGTGCGGAAAAGAAGAAACTGACATCTGCGCGCTGGAGGAGACTTATATGGCTCCACTGACGTCATATCCGGAGACATACAATGCCATCCCCCGGCACGCAGAGGTACTGCTGAAAGATTTCTGGATCCAGTCTGGCACCTGGGGAGCATTCAAAATGAAGGAATCTGCGGCTAGATGTCTCTATCAGATAGGGATGTTCCTTCATTGCAAGTGTGGCCCATATGCAAAGGCAGGGCTACTGCCTTAGGTTTATGTCTGGAGGCCCCAGTAGGTTGTTGTAACCACCTTGTGGCGCTACCTACTCCCTCTATGTTCCTCCTACCTCCATTCCAAGGAGTCATCTATCACTATCCTATGACTGAGATATAAGTAAAACACAGGAGACAACCCATCTTTTCACCAACTTTGAGTGACATGAAGATGTAACTACTCACTATGAACTAGTGAATTAGCGGAATAAGTGGGTCTTGTGATTAATTCTTCTACTCTCTTCATTGTGTCTTTGATGGCACTGAATGCATGCAAAGCTGCAATATAGTGTGAAAACTTTAATGCTGCACATTTATATTATATTAAAACTAATTTTCTTCTCTTCTACTCTTCCTCAGATCCCACTGCTACTGTCCTATTCCTACTACCCTAGCATAATACTTGACCTACACCTACAACTCGTCCTATCCTCCTCTACAGTTTTACTTATACTCATGTCCTTGAGTTTTATCTCTCACTTCTCCCTTGTCCACCTGTAATCCTAATCACACTCCTCCTGTCCTACTCCTACTACCCTAGTGTCGCTCCTCACCTGTACCTACTCCTTTTGCCTTACTCCTACTACACTAATTACTTCTCAGCTACACCCACTGTCACTTATTAACCAAACCTACAACTCTTCGTAAACTCCTCTTCCACTCCACTGCCCCTCATTTTTTTCTCATCCTAAGCCCTCACAGTAGTGGCTCCGACAGTGTCAGGCAAGATAATTATTACATCTGAGAGAATCTGGCACTGAAGTGCTCGTAATTTATTTGGTGAGATAATTATCGTCTGTTTTGAGGTTTGCCCAGATAATGGGACACAACATGGAGATTTTGGTAGTTACCTTACCAAAACTACATGTGCCGGTATTTACTGGGCATTTTTTACCCACCAAAGTCTGGCAGATTTACCCTGCCAAAATTTAACCAGGGTTGTTGGGGGGGCAATACAGAATTTATAGTGCAATAAACATCACACCACTTCTAACTGTGATTCCTGGGGGCATGGCTAAACAAGCGATGAGGGCGGAAGCTCTTTTTTAATGCTCCACATAAGCCCCAATAAATCCTCTCATAATCCTAGAGGGAAGGGGCCATCCTATCTCTTCACTACTTTTCAAGTATGACCAAGGTCAGAGTACTAAGGGGGAACCTTGGATTGGAGAAATGCAGCCGACTTGGATTCACACACAAGGAGATCAGTTGCCTCTGAAGAGCATGTGCTGCAGGTAGCAGGGCAGTAGCAAGCGATCTGGCAACCTCCGTGAACGGGTGGTGGGGAATGCAGGGTGTACGCTGGCAGCCAGAGAGCCTGACCCCTGCCCCACAGAGTTAACGGTGGAGTCGGCAGCTGATCCCAGTGCTCACTTGGGGCTGGAGCCTATCCGCTTATTCCCAATCAAGGGAGGGGCCCTGTCTTCCTCCCAGCAAGTGTGAGAGCCCTGGGAAGGCTTCCTGCCAGGCCCTGAATTTGGTGAGTGCGAGGAACCGGGCAGACATGAAGATGTGGAGTGTCCTCCCGACCTCATGAGGCCATGTGCCAAGGCACACTTGATAAATCAATGGCCTCCTCGCAACCGGCCTCACATACCAACATCCGGTGAGCTGGGCAGTCATACCCTAAAAGAGCAACACCAGAGAATCCACAGGCCACAGACATCATACTGCAAATTATACATTCCTCAAGGGAAGCAATAGAAACTCATATTGGAGAGGAGAGATCAGACGTGGGGCTGCAAAATGCAGTTGAAAGGATTACCGCAGCCGAAACCAGGGAAACTGAAACAGAAGACTTGCTCAAAGGTATGCAACAAAAACTCATCACTCTGATGGAAGTAACAAGGACTCTTGAGTCGAGAGCAATGGATGCTGAAGGCTGTGCATGGTGCAACAACCTCAGTCTTGTTGGTTTCCCTGAGAACCTTAACATAGGAGATCTTGGCCCCTTCTTGGATGTAATGGATACACACATGGGTTCCGGAAGTCAAATTATCCAGGTGGAAGACACTGCATTGAAACCCTGTGACATAAAGATCATCCTTAACAGTTTGTGATCAGTCCTTATAGTGATGTATCACCCACAAAATAATTCTTGAATTTCTTTAAAGGGCATGATACAGCAAGAGCCTCTTTTTCAATAACTGAGTAATTTCTCTCATCTCCCCTCAATGTGCTGGATACAAACGCAATGGGATCTTACCTCTGTCAGTCCGTTGAGCAAGAAGAACAGTCTAACTGCAGACTCCTCACCTTTTGAATATCCCCAGGCGTCAGACTGGATCTGGAGGCTTTTGCATAGCAATTTACTCCAGGGTCGACAGGTGGCATTGCGTAACACTGTGCTAATTCGTGCAGCCCTGTCTCATGCGGACGTGACAACAGGCCCAGTAAATATACGTTACCTGCTCCCATTGGTGTCAGTTTCTTTCTGGACATTGTTTGTGCCAACAGAGGTGGAGCCTATAGAAACCAATATGAAACAGTGTGCAGAACTTTTTGAGATGGAATCTTATTAAGATTGGTCTGAATTAGACCATTCCACAGAACGGGAAAGAGGGAGGGCAGGTGAGGAATCTGAGGTTAGATATAGTCTCTATGAGAAAAGGCAATACTGAAAGTAAGTAACTTGTACTTCTGATAGAGACTTCTAAACATAGATTCCCCACCTTTTGCATACATACCAATGCAGTACCTCCCAGGTGGTGGGTCTGTGGAACGACTCAGACTAGGAAACTAGGAAATCCTGCAGGACAGATCGGGCAAAGTGTATGTCCTGCCAGACATGGCTGTCAATAGTGCTTTGTGAACGTGTGAACGGACGTCTATGTAGCAGCCTAGCAAATGACCAAAACTGGCACTCCGTGCACTATGCCATGGTCGTAGCCTTTGCTTTGGTGGAGTGAGGACATAAACCCTCTGGGGCTGCTTTATGGCCAGCCCACAGCAGTTCTTAATACATAAGACAATCCATCTATAGATGTTTTTTTTTGTGTACCGCCTTACCCTTCCTCGTTCTAGAAAACCCAACAGACATTTGGTCATCATGTTAAAATTCCCTGGTCTTCTTGAGGTAAAAACTAAGGGCTCTCGCAGAATAGAAATATTGTAGTCATTCCTCCTCCTTTGAAGTATGAGACGGTGCATAACATGTTGAATAGGTGATGGACTGCCCACATGAAAGGGGGTGTCTACCTTGGGCAGGAATGTCGCTTTTGTTCGGAAAAAAGGAGGCAAATGGTGGAACAGAAGACAAGGCCTGAAGTTCACTTACTCACTTGGCAACTGTTATAGCAATGAGGAACACCACTGTAAGTGTAAATAAGCATGTTGACGCAAGATTTTAAAAATCATAATACAAGACACATTCAATGATTAAAGACGAGAAAAGCTGAAAGTGTACTTTGCACACTTTAGACACAGTGACACATGAAACAGAGACAAGTGTAGTAGAAGCACCGTAAAGGGTGCTTTAAAATGCAAGATGAAGAAAACATACATACAAAGCAAAACTAATACATAGAAATGAGTTGCACTAATTAGGATTTCTTATGAACATGTTGTTTATTAGCATTTATTGATGAAAATGTTGCTATTAATAAAGTGGCCTAGTGTTTCTAATGTTGTCTGTTAGAATGCACCATTTAGAAAAGTCGGTGCAAAAATGTGTGGAAACTAGGTACAATCTTGAAAGTTCGCATAATAATACTAGAGATTCTATAGTTTATAAAAAAACGAATTTTGCAGTGTGAATTAAAAAATTATACACTTATATGACTATTGAGAAAAATGTGTGGTAGTAGGGTATTTCTAACGTTAGCTATTTCCATGTAATGTCTGATGAAAGTTCTACATAGTTCGTATTCGAATCAATTTTATTACACTATATTTGATATTGATTTAGAGTTTATTTCATTCAAAATGTGTAATGTCAATTTAAAGGCTTTTTGAAAAAGCTTTTTCTCTAATCCTGACCTTTCCCCTGAATTAATACAATGGTCCTTTTACAACTAGTGAAATGTTGCTTTATTTGTTCAGTACATGTGTAATTTTCGACATTCCTAAATGCTTCTTCAACTTTCACAGTGAATTATTCCTGTGGGAAAAGGTTTTGTGCTGCTACTATAAATTGATATTTTGTATTTCTTTTTCACCTATGTTAGACCTATGTGGACTTTCAAATCTTTTGTTTCTCATGATTGGCATGGGAAAGCATCTTACTGTTGCCATGACAGTCTTTCGATGGTGGGGTGGTGCTACACTGGGACCTTGTTAGAGAATTAATAAAAGGAAAAACCCCAAAGGAGGGGCTACGCAATTGATTTTTGCTTCTTGACAAACTACATTCTGATTTTTCCTACTTTGAGGCAACACCATACTTTTTCTTTTTCGCCTTGCGCGAGGACGCTATGCTGATCGATTTTTTGATAATTACTAAGAAGAAAATAAGTTACTTGCCTGTAACTACGGTTATCCAGTATTGGTAGCTTTCATAGATTCACATGCTTGAATCATTCCCCGTCGTCGAGATGGGAGTCCCACGGTAATATAATCAAGCAGTAGATAACAAATATCAAAGGCTATAATGGCCCTAGGCCATGCCTTTGATAGCCTACATATGTCTTTTTTTTAAAAAGGACCAAATGTTAAGTACAGCCAATCAGCTGTCAGCACCCTCTAGAACATTCCCAGCAGAGGCAGTTCCCCTTAGATTTTCAAAGCACAAGTGGGAAGTAAGTATCTCATAAAACAACAGAGGGAATCCTCTACGGAGAGGAGGGTGGGTTGCATGTGAATCTATGAAAGATACTAATACTAGATAACCAAAGTTACAGATGAGTAACCTTGGGACCCCCCCCCCTCACTGGGACCATGCCACTGCCCTTGCAGCCTGCATGACCCTGGGAGGGAGAAAACGACAGTCGACATGGCACCCTGCCTGGGTGCCATGCCAGCTAGCATTGCCTGAAAGTATAGGTAAGTCACCCCTGTAGCAAGCCTCACAGCCCTAAGGCAGGGTGCACTATACTCCAGGTGAGGGCATATCTACATTAGCAGATGTGCCTTTACAATATTGGGCCCCATTTCCTAATATTGTAAGTGTCAGTGAAGCCATAGAGAGCACATGGGCTGGGAACTCGACAACTTGAGTTCCACAGCAGCATGATGGCTCCACTGAATGCAGGAGTGTTTGGTACCAACCTACTCCTTTCAATTAACCCATATTGATGCTAGTGTGGGATTAATTGTACCATGTACCCAGAGCGCACCTCTGAGGCGCTCCCTGAATCCCTACCAACCCTGGTGTGGTCTCTGACTGTTTGTAGGCAGCCAGCTCCCACCAGACATGTTTCTGGACCCCTGGGTAGAGAGCCCCTGCTCTCCGGTATCAGAAACAATGCACATCCTGGGCAGAGGTGTCATGTCTCCTCTCCCAGGATGGGCCAGTGCTCGAAGAGGAGAGCTTCTAAGGCCTGCCGCCTTTGTAATGTGACCCCCAGCCTCTGCTGCTAGCAGAAGATAGCAGCCCCTGGTTTACACCCCCCACCTTGGGTGGGAAAACCAGCAGGAAAATTAAAAAAGATAGGAGGTGTGCTCACCTCTGCCAACCCTACTCCTAAGGTGGGGGGAAGAGAGGTGAAGCACACCTTTCAGTCCCCGCCATCTTCAGGATGGGGGGATCCCTCCAATCAGGGCTAGGTCTATGCCCCCTCCCCCTGGAGGGTGGCATACCAGAGAGTGTAGTCCCCCAGATAAGGTGCCCACTGGCCCTACCTGCTACTCCCCTAAAACGCCTCCTAAATTTAGTATCTAGGTGGCTCCCCCACACCTGGTCCTCAGAACTGTGACGACCTAAGAAGCAAGAAGACGACCCTGCAGAGAAGACTGAAGACGACGACTGCCTTGGCCCCAGCCCTACCGGCCTATCTCAAGCTTCTGCGAACCTGCGACCCATCTTGCAGCCAGAGACCTCTGAAACCCTGGGAGGACTGCTGCCTTCAACAAAGACTACAATTTCCCATGGATAGCGGACCTGTGCAAGACGAAACAAACTCCAAGAACCGCCACAAGGAGGACTGACACTTGTTAACTTGACTCCCTGCTACAAAAGAACTCCAAGAACCGCCGCAGTTGAGGACCAACACTGGTGTTGACAGGACTCACTGCTGCCAAAGATCTTCCAAAGACCGCAGTGGTAGAGGACCGGCACTTGTGTCTACATGACTCTACCCTGCCCTAGAAACACACCGCAGCTGGACGACCTCAAGGGATCCTCTCGGTCCCATGGCCCGAGTTGCCCACAGCTTCGGGCCCGAGAGCCTGTACCCTCCTGCTAGTGGCCCTGTTGGTTGGCTCCCGTACCCCTTGCCTGACCACAATCTCCCCAGGACGATCCGACGATGGCGGATCCCCATCCGATCTATAGCCACCGACCACCAGCGACCGCGACGGTAACTGTGTTGGCCGACTGCTGAAACTTATCCTGCTCATTGCCCTTGTTGACTGCGAGGGTAAAAATCATTGCAGGTATCGACTGCCTCGGCGAAGAAACTGAAATACGAAACTTACAGATGTCCCAGTCTCCCACGACCCATCCCTGCACTCAGTGTTAGTCTGACCACCCAAAGACTGGAATTATAAGCTGTATACTCGCTTGATACATTCTTCAATTAATTTCCTCCACAGGATAAATCTTGGACTGTTCAAATATCGACTTTTGAACATAAGTGTCTTTGATTGAAACGTACTTACTTTAGCAAGAAGGTCTTGATCCTAAAATAAAATACAAAGTATAATTTTTCTAGAATTTGTCTGGATCTCCTTCTTGAGTTGTGAGTCCATTATTGATAACAGGTGTGCAATAAATGTTTTACACTCCTCTGTGTTAAGCTTAGGGCTGCTCACCCACACTACCACTAATAGAGCACTTTGGGTTTTGCATTGAGCCCGGTACACTTTTGAGGAGCCCCTGGGCTCTTTGCACGGTATTACCACCTAGTGGCAATATCATATACGGAGTCACAGTAACTTATTTTCTTATTCAGTATTTGGATAACTTTCATAGATTCACATGCTTGAATCAGAATAGCAAGTAGTAACATCAAAGATCATGTTGTCTGTAGCGGGTGGTGGTAGACATCTAAAGTATGCATGCATAGCCTGTAATAACATAACAGATACACTTGTAGATGTCTGTATGCCCTTCTAATGTTGCAAGTGTTGTTACAAATCCAGGCTGAAGAAGCTATAACCAATTTAACATATTCTAGAATAAAAATATGAGACAACTTACACGAAGATTCAGAGAAGATACAAATTTCTTGTACATATAACTGTTTTTTTAGAACGTACACATTTACCTATTCCCACAGAACACTTAAAAAGATCTAGGGGCATATTAGCAAGACCCACGTTAAAATTATAGCAGTTTTAGCGGCAGGAAACTGCCGCTAAAACGGCGATAATGGGCTTGCTAATATGCGTTATGGAATTCCAATAGAAGCCCAGGTTAGATGTCCTGCACATCTAACCTGGGCTTCTATTGAATTCCATAACGCATATTAGCAAGCCCATTATCGCCGTTTTAGCGGCAGTTTCCTGCCGCTAAAACGGCGATAATTTTAACGTGGGTCTTGCTAATATGCCCCCTAGTTTTGCAGAATAGCAAAGAAATGCAAGACAACGAAGATTCAGAGAAGATACAAATGTCTTCTACATATAGCTGTTTTTTTAGAATTGTACACATCTACCTATTCCTACGGAACACTTAACAAGATCTAGTTTTGCAGAATAGCAAAGAAATGCAAGACAACAACTCAATACATATGTATACATGACTACGTATACACATAAAAATATGTAATATTATATATGCATAAAATATATACATACATAACCATATTCCTACATGTATATGTAACTACAAGAAAGACCCTCTTTGCTAGAAAGAGGCTCACCTTGGTTGAAGAGATGACTTCGTACCGCCTGCTCAACAGCTGCGTCTCCACACTGTGCAGATTCCAGACAGTAGTGCTGCATGAAGGTATAGGTACTTCTCTAGATTGCAGCATGACAAATCTTTTCCAGTGTCCCCCCAGCGAAAAGGGCTGCCGAAGTGGACACTGATCTGGTGGAATGAGCCTTAGTCCTTCTTGTCCTGTTAGCCTTAACGTGACAGAACTGAATTGTCGCAGAAACCCATCTGGCGACCGTAGCTTTAGTGACTGCAGTTCCTTCCCTGCCTTGGACGTAAGCCGCAAGCAATTGAACAGTATTTGGAATGTCTTTTGTTCTTTGAAGGTAGAATTTGAGACATTGTTTGACATCAATCGTATGCAATTATTGCTCCACTGGTGTTGATGGATTCTGGAAGAACGATCGGAGTATAACTGGTTCAGTTAGGGGAAACTGAGATAGAACTTTAGGTATAAAGGTAGGATTAGTTCTAAGAATCACAAAATACTCCTTGAACTGGAGAAATGGCTTTATGGTGGTGAATGTCTGTATTTCACTCACTCTCCTTGCTGATGTGAGAGGCAGGAGGATAGCGACCTTCCGTGTCAAGAATTTCAATTCAGCTCTGTGAATGGGCTCAAATGGCTGTTTCATGAATTGTGCGAGAACCACGTTAAGTTTCCATTCCGGAGAGGTTGCTCGCACTGGAGGGAAGGTGCATAAAAGACCCTTCATAAATTGTTTCACCAGGCTAGAGGCATAGAGGGAAGAAGCCTGAGAGGCTCTTCTGTACCGAGAGGTTGAGGCGAATGCAAGGCCTGATTTTGCCAAGGAGTGGATGTAGGAAAGTAGGATCTGCTTTCATGGTTACCCCCTTTTTGCTGGTGTCAGTATGTTTTTTGGACTAGTCTGACTGGGATCCTGCTAATCAGGATCCCAGTTACTATGCTTCCTCCCTAAATTTGACGTGGTAAGTACTTCTGTATCGCTACAATTGGCTACAGGTGTACCCCTGTAAGTCCCTAGTATATGGTACTAAGGTACCCAGGGAATAGGTACACCAGGAGTCTCCCATGGGCTGCAGCATGTATTATGCCAGCCATGAGAGATCACTCAAACTGTGAGTCCAGGCCTGCCATTGCAGTCTGTGTAAGCTGGTGCTAGCACCACTTACCACAGATATAAGTTTTCTTATATCTGAGATCACTCCACTTAAAACCTATAAGTCACCCCTAAGGCAGGCCTTTCAATCCTGGAGGCAGAGTGCTGGGTTATAAGTGTGAGAGTGCCCCTGCATGAGCAGGACACCCCTATAGACCCCAGAGTCCATTCGCCAGGCTTTGTAAGTGCGGTCAGCCATTTTGATACATATAGTGGCCATGCGTCATTATGCAATGGCTAACTATATAGTGGCTGTGCCGAACCTGGGCATGTTTGGTATCAAACATGTTGGAATCATATCCCAACACCATTACCGTTGTTGGAGGTATGATTCCATGCACTGGAGGTGCTCCTCCGGGAAAACTCCCCAGTACTCCAGATAGGAGCCTTTCAGGGTCTGCTAGCAAGCTAATGCTACTGGCGATGACAAACACGATTCTGCCCTCCTGCTGCTGAGCTGAGCTCGATCAGGGGAAGCTAGAGCAATAGGTTTCCTGTCACAGGGAGGTGTGACCACCTCCCAGACAGGACTTAGTGTCTTGGGCTGGAGTGGGGGCGCTTGCCAGCGCCAAAAGACTGCTTTGAAAGGCACATTTGGTGCCCTCCATGCATATTCCGGTTTGAGCCAGTTCAGGGAGCCCTTGGCTCCTGCTCTGGCACGAAACGGGACAAAGGACATGGGAATATCCTCCCCCTTGTCCAGCCCCTCCTCTGGGAGGGACCTCTGAGTCATCCTAACCCCTTTCTTAGGGTATAAAAGGGCTTACCTGTGGGCGAGTCCTCAGATTCATCGTGGGACAAGACTCAAGCCTGAAACCATGCCTGTCTTCGACCGACTGGACTTAGCCTGGAACCGAGACTGCATCAAGAAAGACTCCTGCTGCTCGTGGTCTCGCTGTTCTGCAAGTCTTCTTCGTCGTCTGTGTCTATGCTTCCTTCAGGATCTTCAACAGACCTGTTGGCCTCCAGAGTAATCTCCCTTAGAGTGAAGGAGTCACTCCCCTGCAAATGCAGGCACCGCAATGAAGCTGACCGGTCGGCTGCTCCTGATGTCCCACGGACTTCGAAAGATTCAGCAAGACAGGTGGTGGTTCTACAATTCCCTCGAGGCCTGACCTGTCCTCCCTGCAATTTTGGGGCCAGTATCCCTCGTCGGAACCACTGGGACCGAACCCCTGTGTACTGTGTCAACTTGCCGTTGTTAAGGCTAGTTGGCTCTGCACTTCAGAGATCTTCGCGCTACAAGAAGCTCCAGCCTCCAGCATCTCTTCCTGCCAAGATCATCATCCTCACCGCATCCTCTGCACCATAGGCCTTCATCTTTGGTGAGCTGCTCGAGGTCCTCTTGCGACTTCTGTGCCTTCGGCCTGTGGATGCTCTTGAGGGTCTTCTCTTGCTTCAGTAGGCTCCCTTGCTTGCTTGGGGCCTGCTCTGAATCTCCTGCACTTGGTGAGTCCCTTTAACCTTGCTGGTCCCAACTTTGCTCCTTCCTCGTTTACCACATCTGTTGCTGCTGCCAAGGCGTGTTGGTGCTCCCGTCGGATACCGACTCCCTGGTTCTCGACTTCTGATGTGGGACCGCTTGTGCACAACTCCTGGTCTTCCTCTGGTCCTCATAGCTGCAGCGACAAGGTCGCCATCATCCCTCCTGCATCTTCTGTCATCAGTGGGCATTGCACTTCCGTGCCTCCTGGTCACCTCTGCATGGCATAGACTCTGTCCCCTCTGCTTGCAGGTTCTTCTCTTCAAGAATCCATCCTTAGATGCCACCGGACTCTTACACATTCTTTGCCAGCGGCATCTTTACTGAAGTCCTCCATTGCGGTCTACGGCGGTTTCTGACATCACTTCGCACCTATGCACTAGGCTTTACTGATGTAGGTATCCTGGTTCCTGGGGTATCCACGAGTGGGGTGACTCTCCAACCTTCTGTCTTCAGGCTCCTCTGGGAAGGGTCCTTCCTTCATTCTCCAAAACTGCAACTGCGACTTTCCCGTTGACTTGTATTGAGTACGCGGCTGTGTTTCCACTCTGCACACAGCCTCCGTGGGGTTTCTGGGTACTTACCTTGGGTGGTTCCTTGTGTCCCCAGCTCTTCTGAGTCTCCTGGCCCAAGTCCCGACTTCGGTCACAGTTCGCATTCCACTTTCTTAGTATATTGTATGGTCTCCCCCTGGAGACCACTGTGTATTGTGCTTACTTACCTCTTGCAATTGAATTATTATTGTGTATTTGTGCTGATATCTCCAGGTAGGAGATATACCAATGTGTTAGTGAGTGTTGTGTAATAAATAGACCTTTTTTTATAACTACACTGTGTGGTTCTTTTTCATTTCATCTACACTACATGATTAGATCTGGTAAAACAAGCTGCTTAACACTTCTTCTGGACTAAGCCTGAAGGCTGCTCTCCACAGCTCTACTTAGAGAGCTTTCTATGGTTGTCTAAGACCACTAAAATCACCATACGGATTGACTGGATTAGTGCAAGGTGCTTCACTTAAATAAGTGTGCACCATATACTAAGCCAGCCTCCTACAGCAACGAATACTTAGAAATGTATTACAAACCAGGAATTAACCCGTTCTGATTAGAGTGCACTAAAGTACTAGCAATGGGGAGTAATCTATTTGCCAGAACCTTTCCTAGGATCTTGTCGTCTAGGTTCAATAGCGACAGTGGCCGGTAGGGACGAACATCCAGCGGATCTTGGCCTGGCTTGGGAAGCACCACTATCAGGGCCTTGTGGAGTGAGCCCAGGAGCTGTCTCCTCTCCCATGAAACATTAAAAATCTCCAGCAGCTTGGGGGACAGCAATGCACATAGTAGTCTATGGGGAGGCTACTGGTGCCCGGGGCTTTATTATGAGCTATTTGAGTTACAGCCAAAAGGATCTTCTCAACTTGAAGAGGGGGTCCAGGTCTACCCACTGAAGCGTATTCAGCCGGTGAAGAGAGAGCCCTTGTAAGAAACCACACAGTGTATCCATGGAAGGGCCTCCACCTCTGCATACAGGGTCTGATAATAGGCTACAAAGGCACCATTTATGTCCGCTTGAGTGTTGAGGATGTCCCCCCCATCCATTCTTGTCGCTCCAATTGGCGAGCGTGTCCGGTCTTCCGGGGACCAGCCATGCCAGCAGCCGGCCTGCCCGATCTCCCTCGCCGTGAAGTCGGGGACGGTACTGAGTGTAATCAAACTTCCCCAAAGCATGCCTCAAGATCTTGGTGTTCCCTCCGCAACTGTTTAAGTCAGTCAGCCTTTGTGGCTTCCAGCTGCAACTCATTTTCAAGCTGCCGCAGCTCTCGCTCATAAACCAGGAGCTCCTCCCGCAGGGTCCACCGGACCCCCCCATACTGAAGCCTCCAAATCAGTATGCAGGGGCGGGCCCCCCTCCACCACTGCAATGTCAACTGCTGCGGGCAGTGGTCTGAAAGTGTACGCGACAAGTAATCTGTGCGAAGGATCAATAGGCCTAGTGATGCGCTACAGAGGAAGAGGTCCAGTCTGGTGTGGAGGTGATGAACCGGTGAGTAAAAAGAATACTCACTATCCTCTGGGTGTTGGAGGTTCCATACATCGTACACCCTGTTACTGGTCAGCCAGCCCTGGAAATGCTGGGTTGTTCTATAGCAGCCCGCCCCATCCAGGGCCGGGGTAGATTGGTCCTTAGTAATGTTTAGGGCGCAGTTGAAATCCCTGCCCCAAATGGTAGGATTGTGTGGGTTGCGGAGGACAGCTGGAGTTAGCAGGTCTAGGAATGCAGAATTGCCGGTGTTCGGAGCATAAGTAGCCAGCAACGCAAGGGGCATGCCATCTACTCGACCTTCTACCATCACATACCTTCTTTTCGGGTCCTCCCTGTCCGTTTCCTTCTCAAACGGGACACCCAGGGCTAGCCAAATCAGCACCCCCTTCGAATATGAAGATGTTGTAATGTAGTACCATAAATCTTACCTCTCCATTTCGCATGGAGTTTGTGTCATTCCGTTTGTGTCGTGTGTCTCCTGCAGGAAAGCTATGTGTGTATGTGTTCAGTTAAGATAGGTATGGATACAGTGCCTCCTGGTAGAAGTGGCCATGCCCCTCATGTTCCAAGTCAGTAAATTATATTGTGGAATCAGCGCTCGTGTGGGTGAGGCCATTGGGTATTTGGGTGCCCAGCAACCCTTTGCCACAAGTTGCGGCCCACACCTGCGGTATCCCCCCGGCAAGGGACCCATCCCCCACCCTCCCTGATATATATGCTTCTGATGTTGGCAATAGTGGCCAGGCTAGTGTGTAGGTGTAAGTCCAACATCATATTAACAACTTCAACAACACCCCCATCCCCCCTCCCTATCCGATCACCTCCCTGATGCCCAGCCAAAACAAATTCAACCGATACACAACAATCAGATGTAATGTAAACATACAGTCCAAACCCAGTACAGTGATCTAGGGTGCGTGGCAGGCTGTGTTCCGTGGCAGCCAGACTCCGAGCCCATTACGATACACTGGGTGGCCACCTCTCACATTACACTTCGCTACCGGCCAACTATAGTGTCTGCCCAGCCTACAGAACTAGGCACGGGACTTACCAACCAGAAGAGCCACAGTTACTCACAGTAGGTCATCCGCCAGGCACAGCATCAACTCTGGACCAAGGCTATCCTCGCCAGGAGATTCCACAGTTTTGTTAGTGTCCAATCCAGTAGTGGAGGCACGATCCGGTTGCAAAACCGCAAATGGGTTACAGATCTGTTGTACCACCTCTGCAACTGCTTGTGCCTGTTCCCTGGCTGCCTGGTCGGTGGTGGGTCGATGTCATGGCCTCCTGGAGTGGTGGTGGTTCGATCTCATACCAATCCTGGGTATGCTGTTCAGCTGCCGGCTTCGCCACTAGGCCCTTAGCACGCAGCCATGTCCAGATGTCCTCAGGAGTCGAGAAGAAGCAGGTATCCTCCCCCTCAATGACTTTGAGTTTTGTGGGAAAGAGGACTGCGTATTTCAGTCCTAGACTCTGTAATTGTTGTTTAACTGACGCATAAGAGCTGCAGCGCTGCTGTATCTCTGCTGTGAAATCCGGGTATGCATTGATTGTTCTATCCTCAAATTGCCAGGGGAAAACATAGCGGGCTCCCAGTTGCCACTGATCTGCGCAGGAGCAGGGATCCAGGGGACGAACTCCAAGGGGGCACCACCAACCCCAATCGGCAGCATTCTGATGCTGCCCTGACCAGGCCCAGCTGCTCCTGCACCTCTCAGGACCTCCAGGGGCAGGGCATGACTCCTCACTCTGCAAACTGGGCCACCCAGGCCTATCGTACTCGTATACTGCGTCGTGCAAATCTGGGGAGGGCCCAGTGCACAGGGCCCCTGTCAGCTTTTGGGCCGCACCCCTCAGGCGGGATCGCCTGGACCTACAGCTTCCCTGTGGCGGGCTGCAATCTCTCCGGGCCTCCCCGGTCGAGGCAGAGGCACCAGCCATCATCGTCCTGCATGGGGAGCCTGGGGTCATTGGTTGGGGTGGATGCCCCAGCCCCCTTCGCACACCTTAGTGGAAAGAAGTCCAGATTCACAAGGAGCACCTCCAACTCCTCACTCTCTCCGGGGGCCCCACCTTGAGGCCAGCACCAGCCGCCCTTTTTCCTACGCCGCAGGTTCGGCCCAGTACGTCAGCGCCTCTGCTTGTTTCCTGCGGCACGCTCTCTGTATTTTCAGTCACTGCGGTGCCAGTGTTGTGTGGGGGAGTGCAGCTGCACCACGATGGGTGGTTACTGATGTCTGCACCAAGGATGTATAAGGATTGTGAACGGGCACGGGCCGGAGCTTAGTTGGGATGCGTCTGCTCCAGTCGCCATCTTGGCCATGCCTCCCTCAGCCACTCTGTTGCTTAACACATGGAAGATCTTGTGGGAGCAACAGGTGTCAGATTGAAGGTACACTAATTGGTGGAAAAAGCCAAACACCATAAAAAAAACTATAGGCAGATTGCAATATCCAAGGTAGAAAGAATTGTGGAGGAACCTGACACACTGAAATGCTGGAATGGAACTGGAGCAGAAAAAACCTCTTATGAAAAAATCAGGGAAAAATAGTAGGGGAAAGAATCCATTAAAAAAGCAGGATTTTTTGCGAGGCATGCTTTTGACTGCTCCTATTCCTTTTATAGAGAGACATAGCAAGTAAGTGTGAAGAAAAAGCAGGAAGTGACCTACAAGAAACAGTAATTGTCATACAGGAAACTGGTGAGCCATGACGAGTTGGGAAACTAATAGGCAGTGTGTTAACTAAGGAAGACGTGTTGAGTTTGGAATAACACACAATGGGCCAGATGTACGACTCGTTTTTGCATGCGCAAACGGGTTTTGCGACCCGTTTGCTCATGCAAAAACTCATGGGCCATGTACAAAGCCTATTTAGCGAGTCGCAAATTATTTGCGACTCGCTAAATAGGGTTTGCGACTCGCTATTAGGAAGGGGCGTTCCCTTCCTAATAGCGACCCGCAAAGCCATGTACCAATGTTTTGCAACCGCAATTGCGGTCGCAAAACACTCGCAAATTACTACCCTCTTCAAGAGGGTGGTAATGAGTCGCAAATGGGAAAGGGTCCCCAGGGGACCCCTCCCCCTTTGTGACAGGCTCGGAACATATTTTTTAAGGGCAAGCAGTGGTCCCAGGGACCACTACCTGCCCTTAAAAAATGAAACGAAAACGTTTCATTTTTTTTTTTTTAAATGCATCCCGTTTTTCTTTAAGGAAAACGGGCTGCATTTAAAAAAAAAAAAAGCTGCTTTATTTAAAAGCAGTCCCAGACATGGTGGTCTGCTGAGCCCAGCAGGCCACCATCCCTGGGAGTGCCTGTCATTCCCAATGGGCTCGCAAATTGCGAGAGGCTCATTGATATTCATGAGCCTCGCAATTTGCGACCCCATTGGGAATCGCAAACAGTGTCTCTGACACTGTTGAACATCCCATTTTGAGACTCGCAAATTGCGAGTCGCTATTGCGACGCAATTTGCGAGTCGCAAAATTGTTGGTCGTACATTTGGCCCTAAGTCACTTCCTCCCTTATAAAGTGTGCAGACTGCAGGAGGAGCATACTGGACCTAAACGGAAAGCCAAAAAATGCCTCTAAAGCCCTGTTTGTGAGTGGTCTGTGTTTTCCGACACCTGCTCAAACTCCTGTTCGTGCAGGGGTCCAATTATGAGTTGGGTGTTATTTAACTCACCCAGTCAGCATTTGGTGCGTTAAATATCTCACCCTTCGTTAAATTTCAGCAGTAATAGGTATTATTTATGGCATCTGTTAAATATCAAAACCTGCGGTATTGTTATTTATCAGGTGCAGTAAATAGCACCTTCATTCCAACAAACTCAGGATCAGGGACTTAGTGTTCTTGCCAGGTAAGAGGGTTACTAAAAGGAATTGAGCACACAGATCTGACCCCAGGTGATTCCCAGATAAAACAGAGAGGCGAAGATCTGAACCAAGCAAAGCCTGCACTCATCTTCCGATACTTTGCCTCAGAATGAAGTGCCCAGAGGTAAAGCACTGCGGAAGGTGAGTGAGATGACTGCGTAACACATGGAAATGAGAGGGTTGACAGACCAATTGCACAAAATCTCCTCAGGGGATCTTATAGATTCAGGAGCACATTCCTCAAGGAAAGCCTAAGGGCGATCACAGCCTGACCACGACCCTGCTGCTCACAGAGCATGACAGCACCCATCCAATAGGTGTCCATACCTGCCAAGAGAGACATGACGCACTGCCCAGTGTCCTATCAAGGTGATAAATAGATAAGACCCAAAGACATTGTGCCACTCAGATAGTTGATAATAGGACTTGCTTGTCATGTTATCTATTTGTATAAGGACATCCCCTCCTAAGAGAAGAGAACAAAAAAACGGTATTGCCTGAAGAACTGCTGCCAGTTCTCTCCATGCTGAAGCATCAGCATTCTCCCCTAGGATGAAGACTTCCCACCCAGAATGGCCACCAGCAAATCCACCTTAATAGACTATGACATCGCTAGATCTGTTAGATCTGCACCCTCTAGATCATGAATGCAGGAAAGCAATCTAGGCAAGGTAACTTTATCCATGTTCTTCCACACTCTCCTGATTAGGTCTTTGATCCGCTGGTGGGTAGGAAGAAGTGGAATTGGGATTAGGCTCAGATTCCTGTTCAGGAAACCCTAGATTCTACCTGACAAAACCATAAACTTCATCCAAATCTTCACGGCCGAAGAACTTGCCAGTGGAATTATTCCAACACTTTTTCATCTAAACCAGAAGAGGAAGAAGAGGATGAGGAAGAATCTCTGTGTCTTTTCGAATGCTTATGGTTTGACCCAGTATCAGCAAGCAATTCTTGTAAGGGCTACTTCATAAGGAATGTGAAGTCAACTTCACAAAGCTACTGCGCCAAAATATCAGCTTCAGAACTCCTAGTCTTTTAAGGACAATGAAGAATGGCAGGATACTGCTCAGTCAGACATGTCTCCTGAAGGAGGATCATGCTTGCGCTTCTATGTATGTTTGGCCATAATGAAAACACCAAAACATCCAAAAAACACTGAGTAAAATGAAGATAACTTCCTTAAACACACAAAAAGGGACTTAAGAGGACCCTAGTCTGTTAAAGTCATGGAGGCCTTCTTGGAGCACTGAAGGTGCCTGATAGAAGGCTCACCCGTAGATCCAAGAAAATCCTTATTAAACAAGATATTGATGAGAAACTAGCAGGCCAAAATAAACATCAAAATAATTATCCATTTCCGAACATATAATCTTTCCATTACAAATAAAAGCTATAGGGTCTAATTTAGATTTCAGAGTACAGATTTTACTCCTGAGGGCAATGGAGCAAAATACTCCATCACCCTGATGGAGTAACTGCACTCTGAATTTAGAGATGACCACTGGTCCAACAGACACCTCTTAGATTGACAGAAATTGCCGTCATAGAGATTCCTATCAATGCATTAAAAGCTTGACGGATGACTCCGTCAACATGACGGTACCATCATTCAAACTTGTAACATGTTTTGTTAATTTGCAAAGTGCGGTTTTCGTCTTGAAAATAAAATAAAAAACGATTCCCTCACCATAGGAGTTTCCTCCTCTGGTGTGAGGGTCATTTAAGATTTTTACTTTCACATACCGCCATGGTTTTGATGGCAGTATTTGAAAGTAAAACCAGCCCATTTGACTGCCCATTCTATATTGGGCAGGAGGTCAAATGGCGAAACGTCCGACGGCCCTTACTCCATCAAGCTGTTGGAGGATATGTCAGCGAAGGAGACAAAGTAGCCTCCGTCGCTGACATACTGAATGTCCGATTAATTCTAAATGAGGTGGGCGGACCTAGTTTGGTAGAGAGGGTAGTCCGTCTTGACCTTCTCCACGAAACTCTAAATCAGGCCCTTAGTGCCATAAACTAATAGTTCACACTACAGGAAGAAGGCACTCAATCTGGATAACGGTCCCTTTTTTCTCTGAAAAGGATACATTCCCACCAATTCTGTAAAAACGAATCCAAAATAAAGAGAATGTTAGCAGAGAATTAATCACTAAGGCAGAAGGTGTTTCAAAGAAAATTATTGTGGAGTGAAGCAGCAGTCCCCTAAGCTATCTTTGAATAGTGGTAAGCCCGAACAAAAACGTTAACTTCCCATCAAACTCTCTAGGCTTGATATGTTGGGGGAGAATCCTCAGGAGCAACTTGTGTAAGTATTGTGTATTGTGCTGGGCAAATGGGAACTACTCCAAAGCCAAAGCCTGCAAAGCAGCACCCCCAATTTAACTTACCAGCACTTCCTGCTGGAAATGGGTCGCAAATTCTCTGATAACTTCTGCCAAATGCTTAGCTTCGGTGAGGAAAAAGAGAGGGAGAGACCACCAAGCTCCTCCATGCCAGGAAGAAATCTGTCTCCAAAGAGACAAAAACAAAAGCAGCAATGGTTTGTGGGAAGTTGTCCCTCCTATGGCTCCACCCCAGAAAAGGGTGGTGGTGTTGTCCTGAAAGGGATTTAAAAAAAAAAAAAGCTTTACGAAGCTGGTTGTGGAAGGGCAATACCTTGAGAAGTAAAGAAAGAGCTATAGAAGTGGTCCAAGAGGTAATGTGCACTGCACCACACCTCTTAGCTAGTGTGGCCAATCATTGTGCATTTTGCAAGCTTGTCGTGTAATCGTGGCTCCTGTCCCACTGCCAACACAGAAGCCCTTTGAGATGCCCACTGTCCTGAATTTTTGTTACCCGCCACTTTTAACTCCCTCAAAAGACAAGCAACTCTCATTTTCTTTTGCAGCCTTTTTTTGAGCTGTGAAAGAGGTAACTGATGTACCTATCATTGGCTTGGATGGAGAAGCTCCAGCACAGGATTGGTCCAGTACAATGTAGCTTTTGGAGTAGGTTCAGCAATTGAGGGCACATCCTTCCACCGTCTGATACACAGCCTGGAACATGTGAATGAAAAGCATGATGGGGTCCTGTCCTGGGAGTATGCCCTTAGAGTGTGTTTCTTCTATTAAGCCTGGTTCAAAGTGCTGACATATTTTCAGATCAGTGGACGGAAGCACAGCATGTTTCTACTTACTGCAAAGGATATGCATTTACCCCCCCCCCCATATTGCATTTTACTGAATATACCGTGAGAGATGGCACTTCGTCACTCCCCCAGGTTGTATGTCATTCATTTTAATCACACACTTACTAGCAGCTTCTACATTGATTCTATATACTGCTAATCTTGCCCAAAAGGGTGCAGAGGAATAGGTTCAAAAGGGATTGCTCAGGAATACGCAATTTGGCCAAATGGGAGGCTGGGACTAAAAACCATGTCACTTGGTTCCACATTTCCAAAAAGTCCACTACACCACAACCAGGGTAGAAGTTAATTGTGATGGCAGGGCCAAAGGACCGACCTTCCCAGGAAATTGTCATTGTGTTGTGGTGTTGTGTAGTTCCTACCAATCCGTAGGACCTGGGCATTGTTCGGACAACATAAACTAAGGGCTTGGTGTCAAGACTGATTCCAGACACCCCCGCAGGATATGTTGGCCTATAGACTGGCTAGCTCATAGTGCCACCGTAAGCTCCCCTATCCTACCAGGGAACGAATGGTTTCTGGAAACCATTGAACATGACAACGCTGATTCCTTAGGAATCGTGGAAACAGTACAGAACCTTTCGCTCAATCACTCATGCTCACTTATTCTCAGAGAAATATAAAGAGAATACACAGTGGGGCGTTTTCAATAATATTTATTGAACCAACGTTATTCTTGCATAAAATACGTGTGCTACAATGATTAGTAAACAGAAGCAGATAAACATGATTACAAGCACCAAGAGCGTAAATAGTAGATATAGTTGTGCCATGGTGCTAAACAATTGTATATATGCAGGCATATAAACAAGACAGTAATCTAGCGTACTCCTATTATGCGAACCCTACTCTAAGTGTGCCTAGAGTGTGTGTAGGTGTAGAGCAAATAATTCCCCCAAGGGACGAACCAACCCCATTACCTGATGGGATAGAGTGAAGGACCTCGTCTTGGTCACGAACTGGACACCCCTCACGAGATGTCAAGTTGCTGCATGGTGATTTCTCAGCATGCAAGGAACCTCGGTTCCAGCGAAAGTACCTCTCTACTAATCTATCGGGATGCTAATTTTTTATAATAGAAAGCAGCCTTGCGATGTACGCATTAGATTAGTGATGTTGTGGATATGAAGAGAGCCCTGTTGCCCCGTGGATGAAGATAGTGGTGACATTTGTACGTAGTAAGGAACAAGACCTTGTACATGATGTCAGACATTGTGATAATGTTGTGCGAAGCTAGATGTAAAAACAAGTTTAGTTTCAGAGAAACTAATCCAACATTGTCGTGATTGCAAATGTATGCAAAAGGTCACAGCTTGGAAATGTTATACGTGAGGACAATGTAAGAAATAAGCTGCTTTGCTACATTGGCCTAACCCGGGAATATAACAGTGGGCTTAGTCCAGCTGAGGAATACTGTGTTTATTTACAGCATATTTTGGTCAAGTGCTAAAGCTGAAATTAGATACAAAGTATCCTAGATATCAAGTATCCTAGTTTCCTGGCTAAAGCGGACCCTTTGGACCACGTCTGGTGGCAGTAGGTGGTTACTGGACAGTAAAGAAAATACAAGGAGATGATGGACGGAGCGCTGAAACTTTTCAGACACTCACCCCAAGTCACAGATCTGGGTTGAATCCATCATCATTCTTTAGCTCAATTCGCCACCTCAGTTCAGACCCAGCTATATGCAAATCAGTCTTGACCCTGTGCCTCATGGGAACAGTCCAGCCCGAACTGCCAAGCCAGGTCTTCCCTGAACCGGAAACAAGCAACCTGGGACCGGTCTCTGGGTAACACCCTTCATCAGCCATGCTAGCTTGAATCCAGTGGCAAAGTGAGCAAGGGACCCACGTCTGGGCATACCCTGCCAACTTAGGGCAAACAAAGCAAACACAAGGAGATGATGGATGGAGCGCTGAAACTTTTCAGACACTCACCCCCAGTCACAGATCTGGGTTGAATCCATCATCATTCTTTAGCTCACTTCGCCACCTCAGTTCAGACCCAGCTATATACAAATCAGTCTTGACCCTGTGCCTCATGGGAACAGTCCAGCCCGAACTGCCAAGCCAGGTCTTCCCTGAACCGGAAGCAAGCATCCTGGGACCGGTTTCTGGGTAACACCCTTCATCAGCCAGGCCAGCTTGAATCCAATGGCAAAGTGAGCAAGGGACCCACGTCTGGGCATACCCTGCCAACTTAGGGCAAACAAAGCAAACACAAGGAGATGATGGTCGGAGCGCTGAAACTTTTCAGACACTCACCCCCAGTCACAGATCTGGGTTGAATCCATCATCATTCTTTAACTCACTTCGCCACCTCAGTTCAGACCCAGCTAAATGCAAATCAGTCTTGACCCTGTGCCTCATGGGAACAGTCCAGCCCGAACTGCCAAGACAAGTCTTCCCTGAACCGGAAACAAGCATCCTGGGACCGGTTTCTGGGTAACTCCCTTCATCAGCCAGGCTAGCTTGAATCCAGTGGCAAAGTGAGCAGGGGACCCACGTCTGGGCATACCCTGCTAACTTAGGGCAAACAAAGCAAACACAAGGAGATGATGGACGGAGCGCTGAAACTTTTCAGACACTCAACACCAGTCACAGAGTGTCTGAAAAGTTTCAGCGCTCCGTCCATCATCTCCTTGTGTTTGCTTTGTTCGCCCTAAGTTGGCACTTTGCCACTGGATTCAAGCTAGCCTGGCTGATGAGGGCTGTTAGCCCGAAACCGATCCCAGGATGCTTGTTTCCGGTCCAGGGAAGACATGGCTTGGCAGTTCGGGCCGGACTGTTCCCATGAGGCACAGGGTCAAGACTGATTTGCATATATCTGTGTCTGAAATGGGGTAGCGAGTGAGCTAAAGAACGATGATGGATTCAACCCAGATCTGTGACTGAGGGTGAGTGTCTGAAAAGTTTCAGCGCTCCATCCATCATCTCCTTGTGTTTGTTTTGTTCGCCCTAAGTTGGCAGGGGTATGCCCAGACGTGGGTCCCTTGCTCACTTTGCCACTGGATTCAAGCTAGCCTGGCTGATGAGGGCTGTTAGTCCAAACCGGTCCCAGGATGCTTGTTTCCGGTCCAGGGAAGACATGGCTTGACAGTTCGGGCTGGAATGTTCCCATGAGGCACAGGGTCAAGACTGATTTGCATATAGCTGTGTCTCAACTGGGGTGGCGAAGTGAGCTAAAGATTGATGATGGATTTAACCCAGATCTGTGACTGGGGGCTAGTGTCTGAAAGGTTTCAGCGCTCTGTCCATCATCTCCTTCTGTTTGCTTTGTTCGCCCTAAGTTGGCAGGGTATGCCCAGACGTGGGTCCCTTGCTCACTTTGCCACTAGATTCAAGCTAGCCTGGCTGATGAGGGCTGTTAGCCCGAAACCGGTCCCAGGATGCTTGTTTCCGGTCCAGGGAAGACATGGCTTGGCAGTTTGGGCTGGACTGTTCCCATGAGGCACAGGGTCAAGACTGATTTTCATATAGCCGTGTCTGAACTGGGGTGGCGAAGTGAGCTAAAGAACGATGATGGATTCAACCCATATCTGTGACTGGGGGTGAGTGTCTGAAAAGTTTCACCCCTCGTCCATCATCTCCTTGTGTTTGCTTTGTTCGGCCTAAGTTGTCAGGGTATGCCCAGACGTGGGTCCCTTGCTCACTTTGCCACTGGGTTCAAGCTAGCCTGGCTGATGAGGGCTGTTAGCCCGAAACCGGCCCCAGGATGCTTGTTTCTGGTCCAGGGAAGACATGGCTTGGCAGTTCGGGCTGGACTGTTCCCATGAGACACAGAGTCAAGACTGATTTGCATATAGCTGTGTCTGAACTGGGGTGGCGAAGTGATCTAAAGAACGATGATGGATTCAACCCAGATCTGTGACTGGGGGTGAGTGTCTGAAAAGTTTTAGCACTCCGTACATCATCTCCTTGTGTTTGCTTTGTTCGCCCTAAGTTGGCAGGGTATGCCCAGATGTGGGTCCCTTGCTCACTTTGCCACTGGATTCAAGCTAGCCTGGCTGATGAGGGCTGTTGGCCTGAAACCGGTCCCAGGATGCTTGTTTCCGGTCCAAGGAAGACATGGCTTGGCAGTTCGGGCTGGACTGTTCCCATGAGGCACAGGGTCAAGACTGATTTGCATACAGCTGTGTCTGAACTGGGGTGGCGAAGTGAGCTAAAGAACGATGATGGATTCAACCCAGATCTGTGACTGGGGGTGAGTGTCTGAAAAGTTTCAGCGCTCTGTCCATCATCTCCTTGTGTTTGCTTTGTTCGCCTCTAAGTTGGCAGGGTATGCCCAGACATGGGTCCCTTGCTCACTTTGCCACTGGATTCAAGCTAGCCTGGCTGATGAGGGCTGCTAGCACGAAACCGGTCCCAGGATGCTTGTTTACAGTCCAGGGAAGACATGGCTTGGCAGTTCAGACTGGACTGTTCCCATGAGGCACAGGGTCAAGACTGATTTGCATATAGCTGTGTTTGAACTGGGGTGGCGAAGTGAGCTAAAGAACTATGATGGATTCAACCCAGATCTGTGACTGGGGGTGAGTGTCTGAAAAGTTTCAGCGCTCCGTCCATCATCTCCTTGTGTTTGCTTTGTTCGCCCTAAGTTGGCAGGGTATGCCCAGACGTGGGTCCCTTGCTCACTTTGCCATGGGATTCAAACTAGCCTGGCTGATGAGGGCTGTTAGCCCAAAACCGGTCCCAGGATGCTTGTTTCCGGTCCAGGGAAGACATGGCTTGGCAGTTCGGGCTGGACTGTTCCCATGAGGCACAGGGTCAAGACTGATTTGCATATAGCTGTGTCTGAACTGGGGTGGCGAAGTGAGCTAAAGAACGATGATGGATTCAACCCAGATCTGTGACTGGGGTTGAGTGTCTGAAAAGTTTCAGCGCTCCGTCCATCATTTCCTTGTGTTTGCTTTGTTCGCCCTAAGTTGGCAGGGTATGGCCAGACGTGGGTCCCTTGCTCACTTTGCCACGGGATTCAAGCTAGCCTGGCTGATGAGGGCTGTTAGCCCGAAACCGGTCCCAGGATGCTTGTTTCCGGTCCAGGGAAGACATGGCTTGGCAGTTCCGGCTGGACTGTTCCCATGAGGCACAGGGTCAAGACTGATTTGCATATAGCTGTGTCTGAACTGGGGTGGCGAAGTGAGCTAAAGAACGATGATGGATTCAACCCAGATCTGTGACTGTGGTTGAGTGTCTGAAAAGTTTCAGCGCTCCGTCCATCATCTCCTTGTGGTTACTGGACAGTAGCCATGATAGATATTAACATTTACATTTGGTGTTTCAATGTTTAAGACTATTTCATTCCATTTAGATGCCAGAGTTTTTCATTTTCTAGAATTGTTTCTCAAAAGCTGCAATAGAGAGCAGTCAAGGCTTCCTCTAAGAGGTGGTAAAGGAATTAGAACTTAAAAACTTTATGAATAGTTCACATTACATGCAAAGTTCCAATACGAGGATGCTACAATATGTGTGGGGAATCTATCTTACAATCACAAATCATTAACTTTTTTTGTACCTGTGTAAAAATAATTTTCTTTTACTAAATTCATCAATTTAAAACAATCATCTTATTTGTATTGCTTATAATTTTGTAAAACTATTTTCATTGTGCAAAATCGGAAAAGTTTCATTTCTTTCCAAATGTGTTCAATTCATTATCCACAACATTTTCAAAGATTGTCAAAAGACAGCCAACACCTGCTTTGCAGTGAGCTGTCCCCCTCTTCTTTAGGGATAATTATAATCCTATTAAAGGCTATTCTCATTTTTAACTTCTTTCCTCAATAGTTTCACCATTCTCGCACTAGAGTTGTAACATTTTCAAATATCTTCAGCCTTTATTTACAAGCACCTCCAATTTCTTATCAATGTAGCTAAGAGTCTGGATAACAGATTTAAGGCGTTTCCAAAGGACCAATTTATATATACCCATTATAAGGCGATATCTTTCCACATGGCACGGTTTAGTTTCCTTCAAACAAACAGCATGGCAGAGGAAACTGTACCTTTTCCCCTTACATTCCCCACCCATAAATGCAACATCCTTCTGATGCAACGTTGCATATAATGTCAAATATTGGGTTGGTTATGGTGACATTCACCTAGGTGCATTTGAGTCTTTGTAGGGTCAATGGCCACACGAAACAGCGTACCTTTAGTCTCCATTACAGAACCCTTACTGAGGATAGTAGTTACATTATGATTAGTGATCATATTCAATAAGCTCAGTTTCCGGGTGAATTACATCTCTAAGAGGACCTGAATGAAACCCCCAAAATGTACTACATGACTCATAGTCCTCCCGCTCCCCGCTAAACATCTTCTGATGGCTCTGTATGCGCAAAGTGTCTCTGCGGGTTCACTGTGTCTACGCATGTGCAAAGTGTCCTGCGCAGTGATAATAGAAATGTGGCCACCCTACTGGTAGCAATTATTGTGAGGAGGAGAGACGTGATTCCCTTGTCCTGTGACAAGGAAGGTGCATAGCAGAGACACCTGTCTGCACACGAAGGCAGGGTCTTAAGCCTTGCTACAGATTTACAGTGACCTCGCTGCTGAGGGGCGAAACAAAGGTGCCTTGGGCCCTAGTGCGAACAGGGATAGAGGGCTCCCTGTCCACCTGCTAGGTAGTAACATAGAGCAACACAGGGGGCGCAATGGGCCCCTCAGGCTACTGGGCTCAGGTGCCACCGCACCTGATGCACCACTGACAGCTACGCCTCACTATGCTTTAAGCATCTCCTTCGCTCTCACACCGACTGTAAATTCTCTGGCCACAGAGAGCATGTGATACTGGCTCACCGCTTCATCAGTCAGACGGCCCCTTGTACCGCACAGCTGAGCTGCAGCTCCAGGGATAGCAGGCTGTCAATACTTACCCCAGGCCGGCGGCCTTTGGCTTAACCCGGCTTGCTATCTATTTGTGTTTTAAGTGATTGGCCTCTTTGCCAATGTCTTATCCATATTGAGTTACATCATTGACCCATGTAAATATATAGTCAATTGATTTACAATCCACCTCTGGTGAGAAAGAACAGAAGGAGCGATAGAGGAACCGCACTTAACGCGAAGGTATTGACCAACAGCCGCGCGAGTGCTTTGGTATGAAGCGGGCACTCGGGTATTTTCAGCAAAGGTCAGGAACAATGGGGCATATTAGCAAGACCCACGTTAAAATTATCGCCGTTTTAGCGGCAGGAAACTGCCGCTAAAACGGCGATAATGGGTTTGCTAATATGCGTTATGGAATTCCAATAGAAGCCCAGGTTAGATGTTCAGGACATCTAACATGGGCTTCTTTTGGAATTCTATAGCGCATATTAGCAAGCCCATTATCGCCGTTTTAGCGGCAGTTTCCTGCCGCTAAAACGGCGATAATTTTAACGTGGGTCTTGCTAATATGCCCAAATATTCTTCTCTGCGTGGTGATGTAGGATTTCTGGACCTTTAACAATGCCTACGCAATACGCATGCTTTTCTGAGAGATTAAATTGTGCCCATCTCATGTACAAAATGTGATTTTTTTTGTGTTAAGTACACATATTTTTTGCAAAAATGAAGTGAAGCTAAACATATTCCGCAAAAGGTCCTTGGCCCGGTATATCAGGTGAAAATTGAACATAGGGGCATATCTCGTTTACATAAGCGAAGCAAGATAACAGAAGGAGAATGTTTCAAGTACAAAATGTCTAATTGCAGCTGTTTTGCAATTGCTGCAAGATATTTTCTGCTCAAACCAGTCCCCTGCAGGCAAAAGGTTGCAAAATAATTTGACCATTAGATGACAAAAAATGTTTAGAAACTTTTCATAATGTGAAATTCGCATATTCCACAAGGTTCCACTCAGTTAATAAAAATGGTGCCTGGCTTTAGCCTTGATATAAAATGGTGCACGGTCATTATTGGTCCTTTCTGCCATCCTCGGACCATGTTGACCCTTCTCTCTCGTTTTCATCCAGCCCTAAACTCACTATCTACATTAAGTTGCGTGTGCCTCTAGATGCCAGTTCCACATCTGCTTCATATAAGTAGTGCCTGTCAACAGATCTCCATCACAGGGAAAGGGTACCAGCTGCTGATAAATATACAAAGCAAACTGATACTGTGCAAGTTGTGAAATGGTGGCTAATGATTGTGTTTTATGAGATACATCTATTGCCACGCTTATCAGGTCGGTTTCCTGATTCACAAATTTCATAAAAGCAGCTTGTAATATTTTGTTTGCTACAGTTGTAGAGGTCTAGAGGAAATTTCGCAATTTTGCATTAGCTACAATATTTTTTCAGAATGCCACTCCCACGAGACAATAGTGACAATGCAGCAATTTATTTTGCAGAAATCATTGACACTAAAAATATGGTTTTGCAAAGAATATGCTTCTTAGAAAAGAGAGTCATAATCTGTCGCTACCGTTATACATCGATAGGCTCTCTAGAAAGTAATCTTGAACAGATTAATACTGCAAAATTTGACATTGTGCAGATACAATCCTTCCATAAGTACATTTGCAGAGAATAATTCTGCATAACGATGTGCTTAGACACTGAAAAGCTCTGCAAAAGCTGTAATGGACTTATTCTATAGCAAGTTGCGCATGAACATGGAAAGCTTTGCAAAAATTAACCATACAAAAATAGTCTCCATACACTTTTCGGCTTGCCTGGGTTTAACTAGTTTGAAAGTTACCTTATTGAATAGTCAAAATAACCTTGAAATGTGGAAAAAACTTGCAAAGGTAAACTGTGGAACTGCAAACTTTGCCATGGGTGAAAATCAAAATCTTTTGCAAGTGTCAGTGGAAAAAATAGCTATGAGGATTTGCTTCACCCTGGAGATAGCCAACTCATGTCAGCAGTCGATATAGAAAACATGATATCATACATTTTATTGAAAGGTCTGGGAAAGAGCTGGCTACCTCACCCCCACTCTCAGATGTCAGCCAGCCACATCTAGGTGCCTTAAGGAGATGTTGGAAATTTGCCCTTTCTGCAGGGTATCCACTAGATTGTTTTGCCTTTTAGCTGCTCCCTATTTTTGCTGGCTATCTGTGCACTTTACTTACAACTGCTAACTAGTACTAACGTGCTTGTGCTCCTCCTTTTAACATGGTAAAAATTGTATCCAACTGACTGGTTTGTTTAATTTTCCTATAAGTCCCTAGTATATGGTACCAAGTTTACCCAGGGCCTGTAAATTAAATGCTACCAGTGGACTGCAGCACTTGTTGTGCTATCCACTGCAGTGGCCCTGCAAATCATTTCTCCAGGCTTACCATTGCATTCTGGCTGCACATTTTTAAATTGCAAATTCAACCTCTAAAATAAACCCTTTTGACAAGTGTAACGCTTCCTTTTAAATATTACTAAGTCACCCCTAACCAGGTTGCCTGGTAATTAAAAGTAGGACATGTAAAACTTTAATATGAAACATGTATTTACAGTAAAAAAGGCCTTAAAAGCTATTTTCTCTGTAGCAGGTTTGGCTGTTCGACAGGAAAGCATTGAGACACAATATTAAATGTAATAAATGTTATCTCTGGTTAGGAAACAGCTACAAAGGACAAGTTACTTATATTTAGTAACACTTTTTCTGGTAGAGACTCTATGTATCTGCAGATTCCTCATCTTGTAAATTTCCCTCAGGCGCCAAATTGGATCCAGAGAATTTTAATAGTAATTCCCTCAAACACTGATCGGTGCCATTGTTGGTCTCCACGTCAGATCCGTCCCATCCCAGATGTAATGTCGGACCACTATATCTGCCCCACCTCTGTGCACTGATGTCCGTTTCTTTCTGATCTCTGTTGACAGTCAGACACAGAGCCCATAGATTTCAGAATATGGCAGAGTGCAGATCTCCTGATTGAGATCTTATTAATGAACCATATGAGTCCATTCCAGTGAACAGGGAGAGGGGTGGGTCGGTGCACAATCTACGGTTAGGTAGGGTCTCTACCAGAAAAGGCATTACCAAAGCTAAATAACTGGTTCTTCTGATAGAGACTTCTAACCGCAGATTTTTCACCTTGTGAATAGATTCCAAAGCAGTATCTTCCCAGGTGGTGGATCTGTGGAATGTTTCAGACCTGGAAATTGTGCAGGAGAGATAGAGCGAAGTGCCCGTCTTGCCAGACCTGAAAGTCTATGCAGTAGTGCCTTGTGAACATGTGGAGGGACGCCCAGGTGGAAACCTGGCAGATGTCCGAGACTGGCACACTGTGCACCAGTGCAGTAGTAACAGCCGTTCCTCTTGTGGTATAAGCATGCAAGCCGTCTTGGGGCTGCTTTTTGGCTAGCCCATAGCAGATCTTAATACATAAAACTATCCATTGCGATACGGTTCCAAGAGAGTGGGGGGGGCCTTCCTCCTTTTTAGAGAGGTAAGATGGAGCATAGAGGCCGCAAAGTGATGTATTGCCTGATGCAGAAGGGCTCAACTACCTGCGGTAGGAATGCCACTTTCACTCATAGGCATTTGAATTAAGGCGACTACTGGATGCCTGCACTACCAAGCTCTCTGGAGAGGATGCTGGAGGAGAAAATCCAAATCCTCTGGAGTAGGACAGCACCAACTTACCACTTGCCTGTTAACTGAGGGGCAAGATCCTCGCTTCACCCAGGTGCCGAACAGTACATCAATAAGGGCCTCAATGAAGGGAAGCAGAGGTTCTTGGGGGCATATTAACAACACACAGCGAGAAATATCGCTGAGCGCGATTAGCGCTATTCTTTGTATCGCCGGCTATCGCTGGATTGAATCGCTGAGATAACGTGATATCATCAACGTTTATCTCCATAGCGATAACAAATCCAGCGATAGCGGCAAAATAAGGGGACATCGCTGGAAATCCAGCGATACAAATGCGGCGATAAGGGAATCTTGGTAATAGGGAGATGTGGACTCAGCCTCAGAATCCACCTCCCTTTACAAATATAGCTAAGTCTGACATTTTGCAGACGTTAGGTTACTGGCGATAACCGCGCTTAGCGCGGCTTTTATTTTCGCTATGGGTGTCCTGGGCCGGCTTGGTAATACGGAGAAGTGCAGTTAGGGACATTTTCTGTGTTATTTTGACACAGCACGCCCACTTTGCATCTCATTAGAGATACAAAGCGAGGCGTCGGTAACAAGACTGCTAACATGCGCTAATGCATGTTAGCACTGCCTTGTTAATAGGGTGTAAACATTATCTCCCCTTTTTTGGCTTTTAAAGCCAAAAAAGCGGAGATAAGGCCCTTGATAATATGCCCCTTGGTTCTTTTTGCCTGGGTTGAGCACTTCAGTTAAAACATTTATCTTCACCTCTGTTGCAGGCAGAGTGAGATCCAAAACTTCTGCTGCCCTCCTAATCACTGTAGCAAATTAGCCGGACTTCTCTTTTGCCATAGTTGCATCAGCATGAGGTTGAGAGGTTTCTGGGTGTGAGTAGGCATACGTGTGTCGCTTGCAACCTCGGGTGGTAGTTGGAGACATTTGAGTCACAGTGTTGCGTTGAGACCTGTGGTTGCGGCATCAGTTGTGGCCCTGGAGACAGCATTTAATGTTGCACCAGAGCTGAAATCGATGCTGTGCTCAGGGGCGGGGCTAGTCTCGAAGTGAGTTTGAGTGTCACAGTCAGCATCGGAGACGAATCGCTGCCAGTAACCTAACTGGAGGCCACCTCGGATCCACAGGTTCCGAAGGTGCTCCAGAGGAATCCAGTAGAGTACCAGATATTCTCTCCAAGGTCAATTTAAATTCATGGTGCTGTTGAGGTGTCACCAATGGCCTGAGCGAAATCGTTGAACATCAGGATAAATTGTGGAATTGATTCCAAATGGGGGAATGACTCCGTGGCCTGGGGGTCCCGGCTCCGCTTCAGAAGGTACAAAAGGAAAGGAACCGACATCAGTACGCAGAGGTGGCGGAAATGTAGTGGCCCCTATATCACATCCTAGGTGGGGCATTCGACGCGGAGCCACATGATGCCACCTATCGACGCACGAGGTAATTGCTATCAAACTCTACAGATCCAGAATGATGCCTGGGGGAAATTCACAAGGTTAGGAATCTGCAGTCAGAAGTCTCCATCAGAATTTCTTTTTTGGACTTGTTGAAATATTTATTACAAGCCCAACCCACTGGAGTAGTTGGATTTGTAATAAATATTTTGGAAAGGGAACTTTTAGAAAGTTACCTTTCCCTGCCTGAAGTCTCTGGATGTTAAATCTGCATTTTATTCTCCCACTTCTGTCAAGCAGTAATTACCATTTGAATAGGCATGAATGAGGTGTGAACCAGCTCCTAGGAGCAAACAATAGACTGACCTGTATGGGCAAAGATGACCCATCCAAACTTGATAGAAAATACAGGGTGGGCTCTGAGGATCCTTTTTTACATTAAAGTGTCAAATCCTGCTTGAATGTCGTATGCTGTTGACAGTTCTGCTGTGGTTTTCATATGGCACTTGACATGCACTTCAAAAAGGGCTCCCCTGTCACAAACTTCAAAAAGGGCTCCCCTGTCACAGAGAAATGTTAGCTCACACTTCGGCAGGACCCTTCTTTTGTCCCCCCTCCCTTCCCCCAGCAAGACAGGCCCCAATCACAGTGGGCCTTTTTTGACATTACAGTGTCAAAGCCTGTTTGATATGTCTGCTGGGTTTAAATATAACATTTGGAGCGTACTTCAAAGGAGGGAAACAGGATGCAAAACACACAAGATGATGGACGGAATGTTGCACATTGGCAAACATTCACCCCCAGTCACAGATCTGGGTTTAATCCATCGTTATTTTGCTTCACCACGCCACCCCAGTTCAGACATAGCCATATGCAAATCAGTCTTGACCCTGTGCCTCATGGGAACAGTCCAGACCGAACTGCCAAGCCATGTCTTCCTGGACCGGAATCAAGCATCCTAGGACCGGTTTCGGGCTTTCAGCCCTCATCAGCCAGGATAGCTTGACTCCAGTGGCGTAGTGAGCACGGGACCCACGTCTGGGCATACCCTTCCCACTTAGGCGAAATGCAAAACACACAAGATGATGGACGGAATGTTGCACATTGGCAGACATTCACCCCCAGTCACAGATCTGGGTTTAATCCATCGTTATTTTGCTTCACCACGCCACGCCACTCCCAGTTCAGACATAGCCATATGCAAATCAGTCTTGACCCTGTGCCTCATGGGAACAGTCCAGACCGAACTGCCAAGCCATGTCTTCCCTGGACCGGAATCAAGCATCCTAGGACCGGTTTCGGGCTTTCAGCCCTCATCAGCCAGGATAGCTTGACTCCAGTGGCGTAGTGAGCACGGGACCCACGTCTGGGCATACCCTTCCCACTTAGGGCAAAATGCAAAACACACAAGATGATGGACGGAATGTTGCACATTGGCAAACATTCACCCCCAGTCACAGATCTGGGTTTAATCCATCGTTATTTTGCTTCACCACGCCACCCCAGTTCAGACATAGCCATATGCAAATCAGTCTTGACCCTGTGCCTCATGGGAACAGTCCAGACCGAACTGCCAAGCCATGTCTTCCCTGGACCGAATCAAGCATCCTAGGACCGGTTTCGGGCTTTCAGCCCTCATCAGCCAGGATAGCTTGACTCCAGTGGCGTAGTGAGCACGGGACCCACGTCTGGGTATACCCTTCCCACTTAGGGCGAAATGCAAAACACACAAGATGATGGACGGAATGTTGCACATTGGCAGACATTCACCTCCAGTCACAGATCTGGGTTTAATCCATCGTTATTTTGCTTCACCACGCCACCCCAGTTCAGACATAGCCATATGCAAATCAGTCTTGACCCTGTGCCTCATGGGAACAGTCCAGACCGAACTGCCAAGCCATGTCTTCCTGGACCGGAATCAAGCATCCTA
This sequence comes from Calotriton arnoldi, assembly GCA_963921515.1. NCBI lineage: Eukaryota > Metazoa > Chordata > Amphibia > Caudata > Salamandridae > Calotriton > Calotriton arnoldi. The sequence goes on along the minus strand of CAWUFW010002084.1, from coordinate 40,905 downwards.
GGACCGGTTTCGGGCTTTCAGCCCTCATCAGCCAGGATAGCTTGACTCCAGTGGCGTAGTGAGCACGGGACCCACGTCTGGGCATACCCTTCCCACTTAGGGCAAAATGCAAAACACACAAGATGATGGACGGAATGTTGCACATTGGCAAACATTCACCCCCAGTCACAGATCTGGGTTTAATCCATCGTTATTTTGCTTCACCACGCCACCCCAGTTCAGACATAGCCATATGCAAATCAGTCTTGACCCTGTGCCTCATGGGAACAGTCCAGACCGAACTGCCAAGCCATGTCTTCCTGGACCGGAATCAAGCATCCTAGGACCGGTTTCGGGCTTTCAGCCCTCATCAGCCAGGATAGCTTGACTCCAGTGGCGTAGTGAGCACGGGACCCACGTCTGGGCATACCCTTCCCACTAAGGGCGAAATGCAAAACACACAAGATGATGGACGGAATGTTGCACATTGGTAAACATTCACCCCCAGTCACAGATCTGGGTTTAATCCATCGTTATTTTGCTTCACCACGCCACCCCAGTTCAGACATAGCCATATGCAAATCAGTCTTGACCCTGTGCCTCATGGGAACAGTCCAGACCGAACTGCCAAGCCATGTCTTCCCTGGATCGGAATCAAGCATCCTAGGACCGGTTTCGGGCTTTCAGCCCTCATCAGCCAGGATAGCTTGACTCCAGTGGCGTAGTGAGCACGGGACCCACGTCTGGGCATACCCTTCCCACTTAGGGCGAAATGCAAAACACACAAGATGATGGACGGAATGTTGCACATTGGCAAACATTCACCCCCAGTCACAGATCTGGGTTTAATCCATCGTTATTTTGCTTCACCACGCCACCCTAGTTTAGACATAGCCATATGCAAATCAGTCTTGACCCTGTGCCTAATGGGAACAGTCCAGACCGAACTGCCAACCATGTCTTCCCTGGACCGGAATCAAGCATCCTAGGACCGGTTTCGGGCTTTCAGCCCTCATCAGCCAGGATAGCTTGACTCCAGTGGCGTAGTGAGCATGGGACCCACGTCTGGGCATACCCTTCCCACTTAGGGCGAAATGCAAAACACACAAGATGATGGACGGAATGTTGCACATTGGCAAACATTCACCCCCAGTCACAGATCTGGGTTTAATCCATCGTTATTTTGCTTCACCACGCCACCCCAGTTCAGACATAGCCATATGCAAATCAGTCTTGACCCTGTGCCTCATGGGAACAGTCCAGACCGAACTGCCAAGCCATGTCTTCCCTGGACCGGAATCAAGCATCCTAGGACCGGTTTCTGGCTTTCAGCCCTCATCAGCCAGGATAGCTTGACTCCAGTGGCGTAGTGAGCACGGGACCCACGTCTGGGCATACCCTTCCCACTTAGGGCGAAATGCAAAACACACAAGATGATGGACGGAATGTTGCACATTGGCAAACATTCACCCCCAGTCACAGATCTGGGTTTAATCCATCGTTATTTTGCTTCACCACGCCACTCCCAGTTCAGACATAGCCATATGCAAATCAGTCTTGACCCTGTGCCTCATGGGAACAGTCCAGACCGAACTGCCAAGCCATGTCTTCCCTGGACCGGAATCAAGCATCCTAGGATCGGTTTCGGGCTTTCAGCCCTCATCAGCCAGGATAGCTTGACTCCAGTGGCGTAGTGAGCACGGGACCCACGTCTGGGCATACCCTTCCCACTAAGGGCGAAATGCAAAACACACAAGATGATGGACGGAATGTTGCACATTGGCAAACATTCACCCCCAGTCACAGATCTGGGTTTAATCCATCGTTATTTTGCTTCACCACGCCACCCCAGTTCAGACATAGCCATATGCAAATCAGTCTTGACCCTGTGCCTCATGGGAACAGTCCAGACCGAACTGCCAAGCCATGTCTTCCCTGGACCGGAATCAAGCATCCTAGGACCGGTTTCGGGCTTTCAGCCCTCATCAGCCAGGATAGCTTGACTCCAGTGGCGTAGTGAGCACAGGACCCACGTCTGGGCATACCCAGGATGCCAAAAAGTTTTTGTGTGGTTGCTGAAAACTCAGCGTTTATTCTATCAGGCTTCTGAGGTTGTTGTGGGTACATGACCTGCCTCAAAATGGACTTTAGTGTTAGATGTGGGAGGGCATTAGGAGTACCATAGTACACCCCCGCACAAACACACCCATCCCTCTTAGCCTAAGTTTAGTGTGGCCGAAGAATTCAGCCATCTTGAAAATACCCAAAGTGTGTGGGGTTAGCGAGCGATGGAAACCTTTACCCCATTGGCTAGGGTGTCCCCAGGGGTCATTCCCACTCACTAGCTCATGCCAGGCATAACTGTGGCATCTCCAGGCACCCACTTCAGACCACTTTCTGCACCTGTGGAAGACCAGAAGAGGACTGGACCTGCTGTCTGTGACCTGAGTAGAGCTCTGAATACAGGACCTGCTTTCTCCCTTGCACCCAGGACAAAGAAGTGGACTACAAGGGCCATAAGGCTAACCTCCTGGTAAAGCTTCAGGGACACAACAAGCTACAAAAGGCCTTTTCCCGCAGCTGACCAGTGGCAACTGGACCTCTACTGGACTTTCCTGTTGGCCTCTGACAGCCACAAGGAGACTCTAAGTGCCTCTCGAGGTCCTAGGGGGCTTTAGAAGTACACTCATAGTAAATTGAGAGTTAAAGGACTAAAGTCTGAAGGTAAAAATGTTGTCCAGGAAGAACCTGATTAGTGTATCCGAGCTGCGTTCTTTCACGGTTAGCGTCAAATCGCGCCTAGGTCTTGATCTACTGTGACTATGTGCTTCTTTGTACTTCTTGATGCTTTTTCTACCTAAAACCTTAAAAATTCACATATCTGGCCCCCTCATTTGATTTTTGTCATTTTTGTGTCATTTGTTATACTACATTTTGCTCTATTTTTCAAATTCATTTTCGGATTTTTATTGTTTTGCATTTTTACTTTATTATTGTTTTAGTACTGCATGAAAGCTTTACATATTGCCTTTAATTTAAGCCTGTCTGCTCTGTGGCACAGCTACCAGGCAGCTGAGTTCAGGTTTATTTAGCAACTTTAATAGTTCATTCTGACAAGGATTGTGATTATTACTTGAGGTGGGTAATTACCCCCCAACTAATAACCCAATTTCTTAAAGGAGCCCTGAGGTTACTTCTGTGGAGTTATCCATCTGACAGTAAGAGACCAATATTCCATTCACCTTCTCCTTGCTGGGATCAGCGTATGGTTCTTCAGGATCTTCAGCCAGCCTCCTTTATCATTTGTTTATTTATTTAGTTCTAAGGACTTCCAACACCCATGAGCATGATGGTGCTAACACAACCAGGGACATATTCAAATAAAAATATAAAGCAGGACAGTTAGCAGAACAGAAATGTCTTCAACTGTTTAAGAAACCTAAGACAGAAATCAATTTGGCATAGCTTCAAAGCCAAGTTATCCCAAAGGGATGGTGCCAGAAATTTGGAGAGTCTATTTCCTGGGCACTCTCACTGGTAGTGAGGCACCTGCAAGAGCACCAGAGATCCAGGAGTCATGGCTGTGACTGGTACATGTTATATAATAGTGGCATAAACAGTGATGACATCTCTTTTGGACTGATATTATGGTATGCCAAGTGCATCATACATAGGACCTTGTAATAAAACCTCTGCCTCACTGAGAGCCAGTGGGGAGAATGGCACACTTTAGATACCTGTTCAGAAATACAGAGCCCAGAATCAAGCCAAACAGCCATACTTTGAATGTTCTGCGATGTGGAATTCTGGCAGACTGAAAAAGAGGGCATTCCCAAAACGTAAGCGGGAGAGGACAACAGCACGTAAGACTCCGCCCAGCAGTCATGTGGAAGAAATGGGAGGATTCTCTTCAAGATCCTCAGCAGAGAGGATGTGGCATAATGGTCAGAGCTTCCGACTTTGGAGCTGGGGAACCAGGTTTGAGTCTCGGCATCGGCTCAACATTGTGTGATTCTGAACAAATCACTTAATCTCCTTGTGCCTACCAAAAATTAATGTGTCCTTGTGTAATGTAACTGGTGCTCATGTAAAGCACTCCAATACCTTCAGGTCGGCTTTGCGCTATATAAAACTGCAACAAAAAAAAGCTTTTCACAGAACTGGCTAGCAAGGAGTGATTCCTAAAGGGGATAGCCACAATGGGAAACATCCATTACAACGCAGTCATTACATCGCACTGCTTTTACAACGCAACTGTTACAACGCAACTGCCTTTACATCGCATGCCATTACAACGCATGCCATTACAACGCACTCCATTACAACGCATTATAAGGTAAGTTATGGAGATTTTTTAGTTTTAGGGTGGGTATGGGTTTTGGGGTAGATGGGAATAGTCATTTTTACCCCTACACTATCCAACACTTTCCCTACTGTTGCACTCACTGGAGTGGGAATAGTAATTTTTACCCCTACACTATCCAACACTTACCCTACTGTTGCACTCACTGTAGTGGGAATAGTAATTTTACCCCGACACTATCCACACTTACCCTACTGTTGCCCTAAAAGTATTATGCGTTGTAAAGGTATGCGTTGTAATGGAATGCGTTGTAATGGTAGTTTTAAAAAATGCGTTGTAATGGCATGCGTTGTAAAGTCATGCGATGTAATGGTAGTTGCGATGTTAAAACCGTGTTGTAAAAGCATGCTTTGTAATTGTTTGCGTTCTAACGACATATATTCGCCTCAATTCATTTGACCACGTCAGGGTGTTGCCTCCAGAAACCATGATCTCATTCTTGTCTCAATTAAGCTTGGGAACGTTTTCTGCCATCCAGCTTTGAGTGCTTGCCAGGTAGTAGCGTAATAGTGATGGGGCAGTGCAGAGTCAGTATCTCCATGGGCAGATTTGAAAATAATATAGGTGTCACCAGCCTAGGACAGCAGCTGAAAAACAAAGCTCTACTGCCCCCATTAATTTTACATAGATATTAAAAAGATTATGCTATAGGGAAGACATTTGTTTGTTCCTCTTGAGTGCTCAGATGCTAAAGTTGCATTTTTGTGGGCTTCTACTCAGGCGTGCAAAGTTGATGTGTTGGGAAAATTATATTTTTTGTGATCCTTTTTTTAAAGATTACACAGGATGGAGCCATTCTTTAGCTAGGACCATCTTCTCTGCCCAAGGTAATCTTTCTTTCACTTTGAAAAGAAACAGATCCTCCCTTCTTCTTTTGTGAGAGCAGGTGCTTCATTGCTTAGCGGTGCCTAAGGCATCCCTAATTTGCCTAGAAGGAACATGTCACTTCAGACATGCTGAGTTTTCCTATTAAATGTTTATCGGGTGCAGGATCGAGAAGGCTATTGCAAAGGCTTACGACTTGGATTCTACCCTTTACGATTCCTACCAATACTCAGGCACATTCTACAGGAGGGCTGTCAGCTTCATGGTCTGTATCCCAAGGGGTTTCTCAGCATATCTTGGCAGTTTCAGAATCTTTAGACAGTAATACAGGTTTTGTAGCATCCGACTGGCAAAGTCCTATCAAAAGCAATGCTATTCGGTGTTAATAGAGAGAATTTCTTCCACTGATGTGGCTTGTGTCTTTTTGTTTCGGGCTTGCACAGCCTTTTCGATCTTGGGTTTCATGTACACATAAATATGATTGGTTCTCTGGCATTTTCATTTGGCTATCAGTATCAGGTTGGTCCAGACTCAGGTATAGGTGTCTGTCGCCCTCTATATTTGAAAGGTCGGGGTATTATTTGGTCTTTTTCCAAATCTTCACTGCTGCTGGAACAAAGTACTTGTTGGCATGTCCTGAGGGAGACTTATGCCCACAGACCTGTGTATCTGCCCCTTGAGGCTGGCAGTGCAGACATATGTTGAACAGGTACTTTCAAGGCAGAGAGACTTTCAAACAAGCTTTGGCTACTTTTGGCACAATGATTTCTGTGCGGTTCGCAGCAGTTTTTGGGGTGAGCAGATTTCGACACCTTAGATTATCTTCTTTTTTTGTTTTTTGTAAACAGATTTTATTAGGCAGTAATAGTACAATCAACAATATAGGATGATCGTATAGCGTAGGCATGTGGATCAATATACAGTCATTGGTATCAATTGTAAGTCCGATCTCTGCTGCACAGTGCCTTATATCCAGGCTCTAGGTTCTTAGTAGTTTCATTTATAATCAAAGTCATAGCCCGCATTGCCATGCCACATAAATTACAAACAGGCAATCTCCCCCCCTCCACTGTATTAACAACCCCACCCACCCTACCCTCCCCCCAGGCATGCCGTGAATTACCCTGCTCAGGAATCTTTCCCAGGTCTACTCTGTTATAATCTCCAACCCAGTGATGCATTATCCATGGTTTCCAGTGAATTACCGAAAGGGGAGCACTGCCGCACCACATCTCCCCCGTGCCCCCTCCTACTGCAGTTTACCAACTCCCGGCCTACGGGGCCACTTCATCACCCTTGCCCGTAGTGTCATTCTGCTGCTTAACGTGTAGCGTCAGAGCCTCCCAAGCCCCAGCTGCCTCCAACGTCTTCTCACTGCCATTACGCCTAGCATCCCTAAGTCGTGCCGTTCCCTCACTGCCTGCCCAGCGCTCAAATTCCCTTCTGCCTATGTTAGGACCTCCTCTCACCTTCCAATGGCTCGTTATATCCCGTTTCGCTAACAGCAGACCCAAATATTGGAACTTACTAGTGACCTTGTTCTTGGCCGTGTGTGGAAATCTGTGGAGCAGGCAATGCCCTGGGTTCAAGTATACCTCCTTTTCAGTGATGTCTGCCAACACCTCCGTCACTTCCCTCCAGAAGTGTCCTATCTCTGGGCAACTCCAAAACATGTGGAGGAACTCTGTGCTTATTTCCCCACATCTGGGGCAGGCCGCCGTCACCATATTAAAATACTTGTTGAGACGCCCAGGGGTGAGGTACCTCTATGGAAGACGTAGAACTGTATCAGCTGAAACCTAGCATTTCTGGAAACCTTACCAACCCTCTCCGTGAGCACTGTCCACCCTTTGTCTTCTATTGGCTCTCCTATATCCTCCTCCCACTTCCGCTGCAGCTCTTGAAGCGGCAGGAGCGTCGCCCTACTCAGCCTTCGATATAAACAGGTAACCGCTTTAAACGTCCCTGCCGCCGATACCACATATTGGCATCCTGCATATCTGAGGAGGTTTAGTCAAACCACTCCCCCAGCGTTTACGTATAGCTGCTGTCAGGGCAGCGTGAAGCAAAAAAATCGCCCACAGGTACCTCATTCCGCTCACTGAATACATCGAATGGCAACAACCCTCCATCCTCATATAACTGCCCCATCGGGAGAATTCCAGCCTCCTCCCACAGTCCCAGCCTCCCCCAATCTGCCCCATGTGGTAGCTCCATACAATACTTCAAAGGGATCTCAGGTGCGTATGGTCGCCTTATTTTAACCCTCTGTAAACTGTGAGTCCAACACTTATGGGCTACCCACAATTCTGCTGACATAGCCCTTTCTGGCACAGGCAATCGTTGCACTACTCTAGCCAGAAGATCTGGTGCCGGGCACCCATCGCCTTGCTGTGCTGTGTCCCGAAGCTGGCTAGCCACCCATTTCGTTAACCATTGCATTTGAGCTGCAATATAGTAATACTCAAAGTCCGAAACTGCTAATCCCCCATCTGCCCTTGGGCGCATCAGGGTCTTTAAGGCCACCCGTCTCTGTCCGGCCCCCCACAAAAACGCCCGTTACCAGCTTCCGAAGCTGCCGAAATTTCTCTGCAGGGATCCACACCGGCAGCACCCCAAACACATATAGGAGTCTCGGGAGGGTCACCATCTTTAGTAGTGACACCCTGCCCATTAATGACAAGGGGAGTGTGCCCCAAAAGTCAAAACTGGCCTTAGTCCCCCATATTATCTTTCCCACATTTCCCTCTAAGAGATCTGTGCTATCATGATATATTTGCACCCCTAGATACGAAATACATCTCCCCTCCCATTCAATGTCCTCCACTGTCTGCAGTTTTGCCCGCCCCTGCATGACGGGAAATAGACAGGCTTGCTCCAGTTAACCTTGAGGCCCACCACTCTCTCCAGGGCCACTAGCAGCCCCCTAGCTCCCTCAAGATCCTGTGTTGCTGAGAAACAAAATAAGATCATCTGCATATAATGCTATGTGGTGAACCCGTCCCTCAACCATGAGCCCTCTGTACCAATTCCCAGTACTAGCCTTAGCAGCTAACGGTTCCATAGCAAACAGCAACGGCGATAGCGGGCACCCCTGCCTCGTCCCCCTTTCGACCATATACCTGTCCGATATAAATTTTCCAGTCCGGATCCGGGCTGTGGAGTCTTTATATAATAGAGCAGTCCAGGCCACAAACTCCTGTCCTAATCCAAAGGCTCGCATCACACTAAATAAATATTGCCATTCAAGGATGTTGAAAGCCTTTTCAACGTCAATTGCCAGGATAGTAGCCTCTTCCTTGCAATAAGAGTTTGCTCCCATCACTCGTAACAATCTCCGAACATTCATTGCCGTATTGCGTGATGGTCTGAAGCTGGCCTGATCCCAATGTATGAGACCGGTCATATGTGGCAGTAGGCGAGTAGCAGGTATCTTGCTCAGGATTTTGTAATCCAGATTAAGCATTGACAGGGGGCGATATGCCGTCTTGTCCCACGCCTGTGTCCCTGGTTTTAATAAGGGAACAATCAGCGCCTCTCTAGTGGTTCCCAGAAGCTTCCCCTCCTGCTTTGCCTGGTTGTACAAGACAACCAACCGGGGTCCCAGCAAGTCTATATATTGCGCATAAAATTCAATAGGGAACCCGTCTGTGCCCGGCGTCTTGTTCCTGGCCATGGCTTTAACAGCGCTTCTAACCTCGCCAAGCTCTATTTCCCTTCCCAAGGCCTCTGCTTCCTCTGCATCAAGTGTTGGTAGTTCAACATCCTCAAGAAAGTCAGCAAGGTCAACCGCTGTGGGGGATGTCTTACTCCTATAAAGATCAGAATAGTAGTCACAGAAATGATGGTTAATGTCCTGCTGTCGATACCTTATCTCTCCCTGGTCTGTCCTCATTTCTAAGATTACAGATCCCCTCTTGGCTGGGTTGGCCAGCCAGGCCAGTAGCGCTCCAGGTTTGTCCCTTTCAGAGTGCGCTCTCGCCATATAATTCTTAAAGTCAAAACAGCGCAGCCGCTCGACATGCCCCGCTACCGTCTCCCTGGCCTCAAGGAGCTCCCTCTGCCCTGCCACATTCTCCGGTCTATCGCGTTCAATGCGACGTAGCGTTTGCTCATCCTGCAATGTGTCTTGTAACAGTGTTCTCCTCACTCCCACCACTGCCGCGATGCATCTACCCCTGAGCACCACCTTAAATGCTTCCCATTCCGCTGTAAGTGTGAAGGCCGTCCCTGCATTTTCTGCGAAGTATTGTTCGATGGCTGTTCTAATATCGGCCTGGTAAACCTGGTCCTCTAGATTCTCCGGCCGAAGCCGCCAAGTGGGAATCCCCGCCCTAACCCTAGATCAACTCAGACACACCAACAAGGGGTTATGGTCCAAGATCGTTCGTGCCAAATACTCGCTGTTCCGCACATATTCGTGTACTTCAGGCGTGCATAGAACAGCATCTAATCGAACATGCAGCTCATGCATGGGAGAGAAGAAAGAATAATCCTGTTCCCCTGGGTGTTGCGCCCTCCAAGAATCCACCAATCCCCAATGTTGTTGCCATTCTCTGCGCACCCTCGCCGCTCTGTGAGCAGGGGAATCAGGAAGCGGGGGTGCGACCGGTCGAGTCCCACATCCTCAACACTATTATAGTCCCCTCCCGGTAGTAGCGGCCCTGTCAGCACTTGAGCTAGCACCCGTGAAATCTCTGCTAAAAATGAAGCCTGATCGACATTCGGGCGTATATACTCCCAATCGTGACATCTTTTCCATCTAACTTACCCACCACCACAGCATACCTCCCTTCCGGATCAATAAATTCTCTGGTACATTGGAATGGGACTCCAGCTCGCACCCACACCAGTACCCCTCTGGCAAAGGCCGAATAGCTGGAATAAAATAGTTGCCCTCCCCAACGCCGTTTTAAGGCAGCCCCTTCTCTCGCACTGATATGGGTCTCTTGCAGTAACGCAATTTGTGCCCCTGTACGCACCAGAAATGCATGCACCTTGTGCCTCTTGGTCATGGAGTGCATCCCCCGGACATTCCAGGAGATGCATTTATAATCTATGTTGGATCCCATGGGAATAGAATTGAATCAGATCCATCGTCACGGTCCCTTCGGTCACGCCTGGTCTCCTGTGAACATCCCCCCACAAATAAACTACCCAACTCCTTTTCCCCAGGACAGTTAGAAGTGACCCCCCTCCCATCCAAACTCTGCAACAAATTGTATATATGGGTTCAGTGGCTGCCGCCCAACCCCGGAACCCCCTCCCCCTGGGCTCCCTCCCCAACACCCCAACTCTGGAGTTCGAATGCTATGCACCAAGGTCCCCCCCTTCCGTTTTCCATATGTCCTCATGTGTAACATCCTGATAAAGGATACAGCTCTCCGACAGATTGAGTCTCTAGTCTGTAAACCAACATGGTCAACCCAGATCGTCTGCAGTTTGAGGTGTCAAGACAGGCAGCTCCGTTTCCGACTCCTCCGCGGCGCTCAACGTGGGAGAGTTCTCAGATCGTCCATCCTCCCGATCACTCCTCGTGGACCCAGGACTAGATCCTGCTTGGCTAAGCTCCGCCACTGCCCTGATGACCTTGCTACGCTCAACCCTCGCCTCCGTCGGGGTTGGAGCTCTCACCGGACTACGATGTGGGTCTCCCTCACCCGCAGTCGACCTCGGCGAGTTGCCTCCCGGCCTCCGTTCCTGTATGGTATCCAGCCAATCCCAGGCTTCTTGCGGCGATTGAAAGAATAGCGTGCCCTTGGGTCCCACGACCCGCAGTCTGGCCAGGAACAGCATGGCATAAGGGAACTGAAGTTGGCGTAGTTTCCTCTTAACTGCTAGGAACGTAGACCTTTGCCGCTGCACCTCCCTAGTAAAGTCCGGAAATACCATCACCCTGCTGTTTCCAATGCGTAGATCCGTCAATGGCCGGGCCTGTTTGAGAATATGGTCATTATCTTTGAAGTGTAACAAGCAAGCAATAATCGGCCTCGGCGGTGCCCCAGGCTTAGGAGGTCTAGCTGGCACCCTATGCGCCCTTTCAATGGCGTAGAACCGAGAGAGCCCTTCAGGCGCTATCTCCTTCTGGATCCAGTCCTCCAGAAACTGTACCCTATCGCCTCCCTCTTCTCTCTCCGGCACACCAATTATGCGCAGGTTGTTGCGTCGTGATCTCCCTTCACTGTCTTCTGCGCGGGCTTCCAGCACCTTAACTTTAGTCGCCACCTCCGTGAGAGATTTCCGTAAGTTCGTAATTTCCAAGGGAAGATCCGCGACCATTTTCTCCGTGCCCGTGACCCGCTCTACTAGGCGACGGTGATCATCCTTCAGTAGCCCTAGTTCAGCGCCGGTAGAGTCAATTTTGGTCTCAAGTGCCTCCCGAGACGCCGTAATGGCCTCCATTATATCAGCTAGCGTGGGCTTCAGAGACGGTCCACTTTTAACGGGATCCATAGGATCTTCCTCCTCGTCCGTTTGGGTGCCCCCGCCTCCTGCAGTCGCCATGCCCTGGCCCCTCCATTTGGTGACTTTCCCCATGAGCGCCGTCCATTCGTGGTACCTAGTGCGCGGGAACTCCCTCGGCTTGTCCACAGGCCTCCCTCTGCGTAGTCACTCCCTGGCATCAACTGCTTGGCAAGCTCGAGTGAATGATGCAGCGATGTCCCCCCCCTGCATCCGCAGTAAGGGCTCACACCACCGAGCTCCAGTCCTCCGTTGAGGTGCAGCAGCCAACGTGCCATCCGACTGGCCCCGCAGGACTCCGCCACACCAGCCGCTCCGCCGGGGCCTCACCGCTATCCCTAGTAATTTGCTCGGGCCCCCCAGCCTCTCAGATCCCGCTCAGATCTCCACCAATATCAGCCTCCTCTCTGGTCCTTTATGCACAAGGGCCGTGGGTCACTTCACCGGCCCATTCGCCGCGCAGGACTTCACCAGCGGGTCTCGGCCCACCTGCTCGCCCAGTCAAGGCTGGCCCTAATGGTCTGGGGGCCCTCATGTCTCTTGGGGCTGCTGTAGTCGCTCCACTTAGGCTGCTGCACAGGTGAGTCCCCTCAGCACCGGGTTCGGAGCAATCCGCCACAGGAGAGGGCTCAGGTTCCACCTTGTTCCTCGGTGCCCCCTCCTCTGGCCAGGGTCCGCGCATTGGGTCCCAGCAGGCTCCCCAACACCCCCTGCTACTGGCTTCTAGGGTGTGCCGGGCACTGGCATATACTGCATACCCTGCTGAAGTGGAGGGGGCAGGGAACCTCCGCCTCTCCTCTCCCCCCGGAGAGCTCACTCCAGCTCAGCGCTCGCTGGCGGTCACGCCCTGCTTGTCCCCGGGCCGATCGATCCGCTCCCCCCGCTCTCAGGGTTCGACTCACCCAGGTATTCTACCAGTAACTGAGCGGTCCCTCAGTGGCCCTCCAGTGGATCCGGCGCCAGCAGTGCGCCTCGCCGCCCGCTCCTCGTCCTTCTCTCCAGCCAATTTGCGGGCTCCACATCCCGTCTTCACCTCGCAGGCGCCATCATGGCAGCAGCGTCTCGGTGCCTCCGCGTTGTGAATGACCGCCGGTCGCGGCGATGCTCCGCAAATTACCGCTGCTGCCGGTCTTCACAGACTCTGGAGGGGGTCTGCCACTGTTTACTCCTCCGTCTGGGGGTGCCGGGGGTTCAGGATTATGGTAGTCTAGGAAGTCCGGGGTCGGAGCTCCGAGACCCGCTTCCTTCTACATTGGTGTCAAGCCACGCCCCCCCCTTAGATTATCTTCAATGCAGACGGCCATTCAGTACTGTTGGAAAGGTCTTGGCTGCTGACTGCACAAACAGGCTTTGACACAGGCGTTGATACTGTCAGCGCAGGTATGCTTGGTGAAAGAACCTGGCTGCTGCCCTCAGAGTCAAAGTTAGAGACCAGCCTCAGGCATGGGCAGACCTGCAATAATGTGGGCTGCCCGTGGTCCACGAAGGGGACCCTCCTAAGAGGGCGGCCGCCTTAGTGCCACAGGAAGGCACACGAATCAGGGATTAGGGTTTCCCAGTCTAGTGGCCAGATGGGCCAGTCGGCCGCGTCACTTCCGGCGGGGTGCGGGGAGGCAAGGGGTACATATACCTTCCCCCGCCCATTGTGCGGCCTCTTGTTTTCTGCCCATCTCGCTGTTTGGTTGTGCCGTGAGCTGCCTGGATCACGAGGTTAGTCGACTGCCCCTCCCCCCCCGGGGTCCCACCGCGCGAGCCATGCTCGGGAGGGACCCCGTCTCAAGTATCGGTACCTGCTCAGCCCCGCGAGGCCTACGCCTGCCGGCATGGTGGGGGCTGTGGGGCTTGGGACGGGGGGCAGGGCGGGAGGGGTGGTGTATCCCCGAGGCAACTTCCGCGAGGCCTAGGCCTCCTGCGGGATTATCCCGCATCCTTACCACAGCAGCTTCTCTCCGGGCCTCCCAATGCGGCGGGGCCCGGTCGTCTCGGGCTCTATGTGGCGCCTGGCAGGGAGCCCTGACTAGCGGGCGGGCAGTGTCCCTTAGAAGGTTGCCCGAGAGTGGGGGGTAACAGACGCTCTGCTGCGTGGTTGGCCTCCACCCCCCTGGGTGCGGGCAACCCCGGAGCAGCGGTGCGGAGCAGGCCCGAGGCGAGGCCTCCCTTCCATGCGAGGAGAGGGGGGAGCAGGTCCTGGCCCCCCCCCCATCTTTACCTCCGATCTCCTTGGGTCACGTCTGCGCTCCTTCCCGGAACGGGAGCCCGCGCCAGGCCTTCTCCCGTCGTGCTGGCCACAGGAGGGTCCGGCCGGGCCAGGAGGTCGCCCGTGCTGGCCTACGGTGCCTGAGGGGGCGGGGGGGATTATGCAGGCGGTCCGCTAGGGCGAGGGCGGCATGCTGGAGTTGCCTCGAGCACGCACGATGGCGGATCTCTACCGGGTCCCTCCGGGGCTTGACTCCCTCCTGCCTGCCAGCTGAGGGAACTGGCTTCTCTCGTGTAATCCTGGCACGGTTGGGGTGGATCCGGGGTCAGGGTGTGTTAGCGGTGATGTGCCTGTGGGGGGGGAGGCCTTCACCGTGAGCACGCGATTTCTCTGCGCCCGCCGGGCCCGCGGCGCATCGGGCCAGGCTCGGGGGCCAGCGGGGCTTTGCAGGCTCCTTCCACGGGTGCCCCACCAGCGGGAAGGTCGTGCCGATGGGCCGCCGCGCATGGCAGCGCTACACGCGTTGTTTTAGATAGGTACGCGGTAGGCTGCCTTCTCCACCCGCGTTGGTGCCGGGGTGGGTCGAGCCAGCATTGGCATGGAGGGTGTCAACCAGCCTGCGGGCGCTGACCTCCTCCTCCCTGGCAGAAAGGGGGGAATGACTAGGGTACGGGGAGTTCACCCCCCCTCCGCCGGTGGCGGCGAGCCCGGGTTGTGGCTCTCAGGCGCTGGGAACTCCGGTCGGCCTGTGCCGGTGCCTGGCCTGTGCAGTTCGAACTCGTCGGACGCATGTGCTTACGCAGTTGCGCGGAGGCACACAGGGCGGGTTGGGACCAACACGGGGATACATGGGAATGTTATGAGGCTGGCTCATCCTGATGTCAATTTTTAGAAGTATTGACCCGCTATGTTTTCTGGCCCGCTATGTGTACATGCTTTCTCGTGCTTATCTCCATTACAGTTCTTGTTCCATATTGTTGGGTTAACCAGCAGCTGAAGGGGCTACCGGGCCCAGGTGCTTGTCTAATTTATGTTTTGTGTTCCCAGTGATCGCTAAGGAGAGTGAAGGCCCGCCGACAGGTCCACAGGCCGACACGCGGTCCACTATCGCAACAGACAGAGGCCAGGGGCCGGGCCTTGCAACAGGGTACGTCCGGGGGTTGGTGGGATAACCAAGGGCATGAGGCGCAGATTTGCGCATAGGCAACAGAGGTTTGCAGAAGTTTATCGCAGCTGCTGGGGCTCAGTGTCTAGGGGGCATAAACACACGGGCGCAGTACCTGCCTGGGCTGGCAGGGTGTTAGGGGCGATCAGTGGACCGATCATCATTCTCGTATTGTCTCCCAAGCAGGTCAGGACTGGACCTTCTACTCGGCTCGCCGGATTTCCCCCCCCCACCACATCGATACGCAACAGGTACTTAGGTACGGGGGAAGCCCTGAGGCACATGCCGCGGCGTAAGCAGGGCCTAGCAGGCTGGGAGGGGGAGCAGTCCTCTCTCCCATTGCATGGTGATAGATCATGCGGCAGGGGTAGCGAGCGTGGGCTGAGGGGCCGCCCGTCGCTTTACGGAACTTGGTGGGGGACGGGGGCGCAGGGACGGGGTGCTCGACCGATGTGTGGGGGGAGAGTTCACTTAACCTTCTTCTTCATCTCCGCACACAGAATTCGTTGAAGCACCCATCGAGCGGCATCCACATAAGCCCGATAGCCCACAGTCAGTATAGTAAGTACAGAACAAGGGGTCGAGCGCTGCGGAGGGGCAACAGGAGACAACTTGGGCGTGCCTGGTTTCACTGGTTAGGGTACAGTGGCTTACAGCTGTTTTTTCTCCCAGATTGAGTCGGCTAACACAGGAAAATCATGGATAGCCAGGGATCCCCTCCTCTGTTCACGCAGACGTCCCAAGTGGAGGAAACCCAGCCAGGCACTTCCCAAGACGCACAGCTAGCAGCCTTCATCGAATTGGCTAAGACCAAGGGATTGGCTTGGGCCACCGAGCTCTTGAAGGCCAATAATCCGGAGGATTCCGGTTTCGTCAGTGGGGGTCCGAACACAGAGCAGGAGCCCAGTGAAGAGGCGGGCCCCACCCGGTCCAAGCGGACTCGCAGGGCAACAGTCAAGGACTTCCCGGCAGACCCGCTGCCACCCAAAAGTCGGCCCGTGGCCACCCCCCGTAGTGCCACACCTTTGCCCGTTTCCCTGCCCCCGGCATCAAGACCTGTTAGTCCCCCGGCCGTCAGCACGCCCCAAGCGAACTTGGCTACAACTGAGGACTTGGGTAAGCTCACAGACACTTTAAAGAGCTTCATGGCAGAGGTCAGATCAGGTCTCGCTGGGGCTAGCGCTCTCGCTGGGGGCACCACCAATAACAATGGGGATGGAGGGGCGGCAGCGAATGTGTGGGCCCTGCTAGGGAGCACCCCCAGGGGCAACAGGTGGCCCTCCAGGGGGCACCCGTCCTAGGAGCACAGGGAGGGTCAGGTTCAACGGGAGCAAGCAGGGGACTGGGAGCTGCTGGGGGGGAAGGTTTAAATGGACAAAGTTGCCAGACCTCAGCACTCCTGGCTACGGCACCTGCGGCTGGTACTAAGGGGGCGCAACACAACGAGGTGGGGGGACCTTCGGCAGCGAGTGCGCCTTCCATTACCCCTCAGGTCGCGCCCAGCGCTCCTACGGTCGCTCCTTCCACAGCGAATCCCCCTGTTACAGCAGCTAGTGTGCCCTCACCGCAACCTCTGGTGGTGCATGCAGTGCCCACGTCTGTCACTAATGCGCCGCTCCTGTCAGGTCGCTGCTCCTTGTCCTGGGAGGTACCACTGGCTGTCAAGGAGGTCATCTGGAGGCGCGAATTTCTAGACATTTTTTCCCTGCTCATGCAGGGCCAAGAGGGCCTGGACGCTCGTAGAGTTGGGGGGAAGGAAGACGATTAGAAAATTAAGTATCAGGCATGGCCGGAGAAGTCGATCGACAACTGGCTAGCAGCCTTCTCTATAATGCAATCAGTGATCATGGAGAAATTCCCGGAGCAAGGGCCGGCGCTGGTGCAATACACAAGGTTGATCCACACAGAAGCACAAAAGTGGGGTGGCTCAGGTTGGATGACTTATGACCGTGAATTCAGGAAGAAGATGGCGAAATGCCCAGAGATGGGGTGGGACCAGAAGGCGGTCCAGCTATGGATGGACCATATGGGGGCACGCGCGGCGCAGAGCATAGGGACGCAGCCTAAGGCGCAGGGGGGGCCCCACCCAGGCACAGGTCACTTTCAGACAACCACGAGGGCTTTCAAGCAGCCCTTTCGAGGGATGCGCAGGGGGGGGCAGAGAGGGGGGTTTCGGAGGATGTCACCTGGAACATGTAATCTCTTTAACGCAGGGGCATGCTCATGGGGGAGCAGGTGTAAATTCCAGCATGCTTGCAGCAAATGCGGTGGCCAACACCCCTCGACCTCTTGTCAATCCAAGGAGGATAGGAAACCGGGGCCACCGGTAAGCAGGACAATTGAGGCAGCAGTGACTAAGGCAGAAACATCAACCCCCCCCACACGTGACCCCCTGCGCAGCGCCTCTAACGTACTTGTCACACCAACACAGTTTAGCGACCTGCTTGCAATCCCCTGTGCTCAAGCTTCCCGCGCAGTCAAAGGGCCATCGCCAGTCAACATGAACAACATCCTCCCCCTCCTCAGACGGTACCCTAACAAGGTTGACGGGGCTTTATTGCTGGGGGGTTTCTCTGAAGGTTTTGTGATCCCCTATGTGGGCCACCTGACAAGCAGGGAGGCGGACAACCTCAAGTCAGCCAGGGACCTACCAGCAGTGGTGCAGGCAAAAGTCGCTAAGGAATTGGCAGTGGGGAGAGTGGCGGGGCCTTTCCGGGAGCCCCCGCTGGACAATTTTGTAGTGTCCCCGTTGGGGGTGGTGCCCAAAAAGGAACCTGGGGCATTCAGACTTATTCACCACCTATCCTACCCTGAAGGGGACTCAGTCAACCATGGGCTGCAAGAGGGAACATGCTCAGTGTCATATTGTACCCTGGATGTGGCTCTGGACTTAGTCAGGAGGGCGGGCAAGGGGGCCTGGTTAGCGAAGGCGGACATCGAATCGGCGTTCCGCCTGCTACCGGTTCACCCAAGCAGCCAACACCTGCTGGGTTTCAGGCTAGACGGCTGGTACTTTTTTGACAAATGCATGCCCATGGGGTGCGCGGTCTCTTGTGCTTATTTTGAGGCCTTCAGTTCCTTCCTGCAGTGGGCTCTACAAGAAACCTTTGGGGTGGAAGGGGTGACCCACTACCTGGATGATTTCCTTTTCATTGGGCGGGACGGCACGCAGGATTGCAAAGACGTCCTCTCTGACTTTCAGACCCTGGTTGATCACCTGGGGGTTCAAGTCTAAAGGGAGTGTGCAGTTCCTGTCTGGATGTGGGGGAAAGACAGGTCTTTCTTCATGACGCCCTCACACACCCCTAGGGGTGTCATGCTTTATCATTGGGCTGTTTGCCTCTCGTCAGGCCGGCGCTGCAATGCCTGACGGGCTCCCGAAATCGGGGCTCTTTATCGAGGATCTTTTGAAGAAGCCGTTAGGTGCTTGCGGGTGTGGGGGCTGGGTAGTGCACAGGGGGTGAAATAAGTAAAATAGGTCAGGAGCAGTCCTAGTAAGATAAAGTTTTAATATATTAGGTAGCTCTAGCCTAGTTAAAAACTGTGCGTGTGCCCCTATGTGGGAATAATGTTCCTAAAGGGCTATAAAAATGTGAGTGGTCAACATGTTTCGTGCCCAGTCTGCCCCTAACGGGTCAAATGGCACTTCATCAGGACCGAGAAGGTTAAGTATAAAAAGTGCACTACCGTCTGGTATTGAGGTACTGTGACAAAAATTACCAGATACGGTAGGAATTCCCTAGTAGATTTGTACTGGGGAGTGCTGTAGACCCCTAGTTAAATAGTCTAAGGATGACAGGAAGAACCAGAGCACGTCGTTGCTCCGATTGAGGTGTAGGCAGTCAACTAACAATCGTCCTACCCTTGCTCCGGGCCCCGTGATCACCTGGAGGTCCCATTGGCACCTGGGAAGACAGAGGGTCCTTCGCAGGTGCTATCTTTCGTAGGGATTGAGCTGGATACTGTAGCAGGTGAATCCAGGCTGCCTCCGGACAAGGTACGGGACCTGGGCCAGCAGATTCGGCTAGCTGTAGGGAGGGACAAGGCCCCTCTGGCCTTCATACAGAGCCTCCTTGGGAAACTCAACTTTGCTGCCAGGGTCATTCCCGCAGGGAGGGTCTTTGCGCGCAGGCTGGCCAGAGCCACGGCTTCGGTTAAAAGGAAGCACCACATGGTGAAACTGAGCAAGGGCATGAGAGAGGACCTACAAATGTGGGCGAACTTCCTAGAAAACTTCAACGGGTCTGTCATTTGGCGAGCACCTTGGGCTAGCAGCGCAGAGTTGTCTTTGTTCACAGACGCGTCTGGAAGGGAAGGGTTCGGGGTTATCCTGGACAGGGAGTGGTGCTGAGAGGTGGCCTAACTCTTGGCAGCAGAGGAAGATCACGTCCAATATCACTGTGTTAGAACTCTTCCCCATAGTGATAGCTTTCCACCTGTGGCCTGGAGTGCTGGCAGCGAAGAGGGTCCTGTTCTGGTCAGACAACCTAGCGGTTGTTCAAGCGATCAACTCACACTCGGCGAGCTGCCCACTGGTGCTGTGCCTGTTGAGGGAGCTGGTGAAGGCATGCCTGAGAAATAATGTGGACTGCAGGGCTCGCCACATTCAAGGGGTGCAGAACGTGGCCGCTGACGCTCTCTCTCGTTTTCAGTGGCGTCGGTTCCGGGAGGCGTGGCCGAGAGAGGAGATGACCCCTTTCCCACAGCACCTTTGGTTTCTTCTGAAGTGGAACAGCGGCTGAGGGGTCTGGGTGAGCTGTCCCTGGCGCCAAGGACTGTGAAGCAATATAGGGCTTGTGTGGGCAGATTCTGTGCGACAATGGGAGCCTGGGAGGACGAGGGGTCACCTTTGGAACTCAGAGTACAAAAGTTTATCCTGTGGGCCAAGGATGGTGGGAAATCCCACCCTTAGATTTTGGGCCATTTGTCTGCCATTAGTCATCACGCCAGGTTGAGAGGACAGAGCGACCCCACCAAATCCTTTTTAATCAGGGCGGCACTCAAGGGATGGGCGAGGAGTGAACCGGGGTCCCCGGACAATAGGTCCCCCATCGACTACACGATCCTGCAAGGGATGCTGGACTGCCTGCCCAGGGCCACCCGCTCGGTTTATGAAGCATCCCTATTTGCTGCTAGTTTTTCTCTGGCCTTTTTTGGGGCCTTTAGGATTGGGGAGCTAGTGGCTAGATCCAAGCAGGACACCTCGGGGTGGCTTTGAATGTCAAGGACGTTACTATTGGCAGGTCATGTCTCAGGATAATGGTGAGACAGTCTAAAGCGGACCAGGCAGGGGAAGGGAGAGTGGTCCTGTTACAGGGGCTGGGCGATGCAAGGTATTGTCCACTGCTCCTGGTCTCTGCCTATCTGGCCCTCCACCCTGGGATTGATGGGTACCTCCTTGTGCATGAGGACGGGTCCCCGGCTACGAAGTTTCAGGTGGACCACATTATGCAGGCGTGCTTACAGTTGTCAGGCCATGCAGGTGGGGGCAAGAGATTCAGCAGCCACTCCTTCAGGATCGGGGCGGCAACCACAGCCTTCTTATCAGGGATGCCGGCCGAGCGAATAAAGCAGGTGGGGCGCTGGGAGTCTCAATGCTACAAGAGATGTATACGGCCTTGAGCGGAGGGGAGTGGCTAGAGGACTCCTATGACCCAGTGTTTAGACTTGCATCAATGTGAACAAGGGTGTACAGTTTTGGCCCCTGCTGCCAAGAATTTTGCAGTGATGTGTGTTTGTTGTGCAATGTAGACTAGTAGTGTGTATCCTATGGTAATAAAATATGGTTTGCAAACACAACATTTCTTTGTCAGGAACCAAGGTCTGGGTGATTGGCCATTCGAGCGCCGCTAGAGTGGCACGGTGGGCTGAGAACAGGAAGTGGCGTCATGGCTTCTCCGCCACCGACATAACGTGGCTAGGTTACCCGGGTATGCGCTGGAATGAGTTGCTGAGGAAGCTGCAGCAGAGACTTGGGGGGGGGTATCGCTCCACCTCATATTCTGGTCATACACTTGGGAGGGAATGACCTGACTGCACTGGGGAGGAGAGTACTGCTTCAGGATATGAGGGACACTATGTGTCAGTTGAGCAACGAGCTGGGGGCATGTGAACTGTGGTGGTCTGAAATAACACCACGCCTAGTGTGGCAAGGAGCCCGATCTGGGGACGCCATTGATATCTCACGCAGGAGAGTGAACAGCGCTAGGCGTAAATTCACAGAGCAAAGGGGATTTGGCTTTATCAGACATGGTTTACTTCACGCCAAGGCTACTGGATGCTGGGAGGTGGATGGGGTTCACCTTTCAAGAGTGGGCATGGACTTATTCTTGCTGGACCTTGGAGAGGCCTTGGAAGCAGCAGGATGTAAGTAGGAATGCCTGCCTTGGTGGGGGGCCCTGGTTGTGACGGTGACCACCCCCAGAGCTGTGGAGGAGTTAAAGGGCGATCCAGAGTCTGTAAGGTACAGAAGGGTACTCTATGCAGCAGCACAACAAGGGTGCAAAGCCAAGTATACCCAGGGATGTCCTAGCATTGTCCCCTGGAAGAGCGACGGCGCCCCGTTAGTCCTACAGGCGGTTGTGGGCCTGAGCAACCGGGGGCTGCCTGGAACGCTCCGCCTCCCTTTTGGGGGCGTGAGTAAGGGCGTGGGCTGACGGTCCACTGATGGGAGGGGTGGCCCCTCCCAAAATTGGTAACCACCGATTGGCGACAGCCACGGTGTAATTTGGCTCATCAGGCGGGCAGGCGGCGTAGGGGGGCTTGCCTGCCCTTGGATCGCCCGTAAGATAACCCACCATGTTGGCATATTTGTATGCAAATAAACCTGCAGCAATTTTCTCCACTAACAAGGTGTTGTGTGGTTATTTATGTATTTTGCTGTAAGAGAACTGAGAAGTGTTGCCAATATTGGCACTATGTGGGCTGCCCGTGGTCCACGAAGGGGACCCTCCTAAGAGGGCGGCCGCCTTAGTGCCACAGGAAGGCACACGAATCAGGGATTAGGGTTCACCCGGTCTAGTGGCCAGATGGGCCAGTCGGCCGCGTCACTTCCGGCGTGGTGCGGGGAGGCAAGGGGTACATATACCTTCCCCCGCCCACGGTGCGGCCTCTTGTTTTCTGCCCGTCTCGCTGTTTCCCGCCCTACCGCTTACCCTGCGGACGGCCAAGGGATGGTAGGGGGGGGGCGAAGATTCTAACTTATTGTTTTGTGTTGCAGGAGGAGTTACAGGGCGATCCAGAGTCTGTAAGGTACAGAAGGGTACTCTATGCAGCAGCACAACAAGGGTGCAAAGCCAAGTATACCCAGGGATGTCCTAGCGTTGTCCCCTGGAAGAGCGACGGCGCCCCGTTAGTCCTACGGGCGGTTGTGGGCCTGAGCAACCGGGGGCTGCCTGGAACGCTCCGCCCCCTTTAGGGGGCGTGAATAAGGGCGTGGACTGGCGGTCCACTGATGGGAGGGGTGGCCCCTCCCAAAATTGGTAACCACCGATTGGCGACGGCCACGGTGTAATTTGGCTCATCAGGCAGGCAGGCGGCGTAGGGGGGCTTGCCTGCCCTTGGATCGCCCGTAAGATAACCCACCATGTTGGCATATTTGTATGCAAATAAACCTGCAGCAATTTTCTCCACTAACAAGGTGTCGTGTGGTTATTTATGTATTTTGCTGTAAGAGAACTGAGAAGTGTTGCCAATATTGGCACTATGTCTTGTCTGCTGTTTGTACTGACAAACTTGTGGGAAGTACATGGCTGCCGTATCTGCAAACAGACTTAGAGACAGACCTTGACGGCTGTCAGCACAGACAGAGTTGGCAAAAGGCCTTGAGTATTTTCAGCGCAGTCAGACTTGATGAAAGGTCTTTGCTGCTGCCTGTGCAAACAGACCGGGATGTTGGTCGGAGTGCTGTCCGCACAGAGAGACTTGCAGCAGATCTGGTCTGAGGGTCATTTCATAGTCAGGAGATCCTGGGTATGACTTGTGACTTCCTGCTGACACTCCCACGTATCACCTTAAGCAGCTCTTTTATCTGCTAAGGCCTCAGCAGAAGTCACTGTAGCTGACTGGCACTGTGCAGCTACTCTGCTGGGCAGAAAGCTCTGTAGAAATATCCGACTTGACTGACATACTTTACCTTTATAATTCAGAAAGAGTTTCAATAGATATTTCACTGCACAATGGTGATGGTTCTGCGCATCTTTCCTGGCAAGAAGACAGGCGGGCTCCTCCATGCAGGTGAAGAGCACACTCACAAAAGCAGGGGTCACGCCGCGGGGGAAAGCAGGTCTGTCTTCAATACGGAGGCCGCGTTTATGCTGAGAGGCAGGGGCCTGGCACTGTGTGAGCGCAGAGACGCTCCTCTGAGATCGAGGGTTTGCACACACGGGCCCCTCGCTGCCGTAGTAACATTCGAGCTGCTCTGATTTCAGCTTAATACAACAATTGAGAGGTAAGGGGGGTAAGGAGGAGGATGAGAAGGCGAGATGGCTGCCTGGGAAGATGTGGGACCCTGATAGAGGCAGATAGCAAAGACTTTTATTCACCAAAATGCCTAGAGTTGAGGAAGTGAGATCACGCACCCTTTGACCTCCAGTGACATCACATGATTGACCACCTGTCTCACTCATAGCCCCTCAACATTCTCCTATTTGCTACGAGTTAGAGGAAAGACAAGGAGTAGATACTACAGAAAGTAAACAGGGATTTTAGCGTACTTGCAGTCAAATAGTGCTTTTTGTCCTAGATAACGCGCTGAAGCTCTTTCAGTGAGTAGCAAGCTACTCTGGGGACCCAGGGATAGTGGTTAACACAATGCTTATTCGTAAATTAAGCTTTCAACTTGTGCTCTTATGAAAGAAATGTGTGCATTATTCTAGAATGCTTGTGGTCTGAATTAGTAGGGTTTAATCTTGTGTACGTGACATACAACCTTTCATGCAATAGATCTAGGTTATTTGTGATTGAGATTAATGGAATTTGGTTTGGATTAGGTTAGAATTGGAAGTTTAGCTTAAAATTTAAAAAGAAAAATTAGAAAAGGAAAAAAATAAGAATTAAGTGAACAAATGTAATACATTAAGAAATTAACAGTCATTGCTAGTACAAAAATGTGTGTGTTAGTGCAAATTATGTGAGAAATGTGAAAATGGATTATACGGAAATTAGGAGATTGTTATGTTTTAGTGTGGAAAAGGTGTATATGGGGCCGGAATGGCAGAAAGCAAGCTATTTAGCTGGGGAGGATTGAGTAAAGCAAGCGATAAAGCTAGATCGGGCCAGGATGGCAGAAGACGTGATGAGAACTGAAGGGGGAGGCCAAATTAAACAGGAAAGTCAAATTCAGTTTCATGCAGGAGGGGCTCATCTTTACAGGTTGTCTCGAGCTGGAGTGAGCTGCGATATTTATCCAATTATAGAGTTGATGAGCTCTACCTTGAGACTTTGAAAGTGGTGTAGTGACATCCGTGGATAGACAAAACAGCTGGTATTTGTACTGGCTCTTATCTTTGTGGCAAAGTCTTACTTATATTCCCTGGTGGCCACATCTGAATGACTAGCTCTAGTCTTTCTTCTGAATTCCACATGGTTCATAGAGACTCTTATCTTTGTTGGGAGGTAATTCCATTGTTTTGGTAGGGTGTGTGGAGAAAATAGTGCCAACAACGGTTCTTATGCACTGAAATTAATGGACGCGCTGTTATTCTGGAAAGTGAGGTCCTATGTTGGTGGTACAGCGATAGAGATACTGTGCTCTCCTTGGGATCTTTAGACTGTGGGGCAGGGATCTATCAGTAGACAGACATGCTGTTATTTCTATTGTCTCTCATCTTTGTGGCTAGCTCATATGTATGTTCCCTGGTGATCATGTTGGGACTACCAGCAGTTAAGTTCTTAAAGTCCTGATTACTTTCTCTCTCCTGAGACAAGGAGGAGCATGGATTGTTCCCAGAGCACCAAAGGGCAAGACAGGGGAAGCATCTGCAACCCCTGGCTACTCCTGATGTCCATGGCAAGCCAGTCTATAAGAACATGTCCCAATTTTCCAACAGACTGATTCTTCTGTTAAGCTAATAAGTGTAAGGCACATGTCAAGCTTTGCCTGATGCGTAAAGGGTTTTTAGTAGGTATAGACCAGTTGGGAAAATTGGAAATTCCTACAGGTCTGCCCACCTAAGTTTTGATAAAAAATCTGTGTAAACACTGGAAGTCGTATGTCCAGCATATCATGATCAACTTTACCAGCAAATCTATCAAGTGAAAGGCCATAGGCCACTGCAGTTGACACCCAGTGTTTAATATGTAAAAGAATAGGCGCCAGGGTCAAGGGTTACTCAGAAGCCTGCGGCCGGCGCTATTGAAGGTTGAGATGCCAAATACCAAGGCTGCCTAGTCTTGATTCCACCTCTTGCTTATGTCTTCCACCACCCTGCATTTCCTGCCCCCCTTTCTCATTCTTGCAAGTTTTTTTTCATCCCTGCTTCTCCCTTTGTCACTATTTTTTGTCTTTCTTTCCCCTTTTCGAGTCTTTCTTTCTATGGCGCTGGGTAAAAGTATGATAAGGAAAAATAAGTGCTGGTCCCCAAAAATGAGTGCTGGTGGGCACCACTGGCAACCACCTGCTCAAAGCAAGCATTGCTGCAACCCTTATTACAAAGCCCACTGAAACCAGTTCAGCTGAAGTCCCAATACCTTGGAATTTCTTCTCTTGAGTGGTATGATGGCATTTCTATCAGCCATTTATTTCCTCACAATGTGCTCACCATCACAAGGTGTAAAGGCCTGGCCTAATGTTACTACTCACTGTAGTAAAAAGGAGCCATTGTTTGGAGGCTTTGGGACTGGCCCTTTAAGACAGCCCCATTTTTGCAATGTGTGCTGGAATTCATGTAGAAAAAACATAACTTCAGTTGAAAGAAAGTAGTTAGATCATTGTTAAACTGTAATTCTTTTTCGTTACAGAATAGAAAGATATTTATCAAATTAGAAGGAGAGAGGTTGTGTGAACTATTTCCAAATACTGGTTTCAAATTCTTTTATTAGGCGGTTTTCACAGCTCCAATCCAACACTCCACACCAAAGACTGTATTTATGTTCAAAAGATCTTTGTTTAAACGTTTAAACTTGGAAGTCACGGTGAGAAGAGTTGAATAAACAAAAGAAACATTCCAAATTGGTGTGTTTCTGAATGATTACTTCAGTGGTACTGAAAGTAGGGCTATGAGGGGTGCTACATCACACCCACCTAACCTCGAAGAAGTTCACTTTGAAAATGAACAATAGAGGGCTTTGCACGTTTATCTTGCTGCATAAAAAGCTTTTCAAAGACAGACTGTCAAATGTCAGACGGCTTCTTCAGAACAGCTGCTGATAATTCTTTTAACACAGTGTTTACTTGCCTTTTGCTTACTCAAAAGTGAAGGCCTTTTGTCAACTGACCCCACTGGCGCTCTTGCTGGGGTACAGGAGGTGCGCAAGGAGAAAGGTGAGGTATGTCAGTGTCCTCAAACACAAATAAATACACCAGCTTGGTTAACAAACGAAATGTTTCAAGTATTTCAAAACAATTCGGCAAGATCCAAACAGAGTGGGGCTCATTATGAGACCTACAGTATTTGAGGAGCTGATACTCTCCCGCTCATATAGCTTCACTGCGGTATTCCCTATTATGAGCTCCCAAACTCAGAATTGCCGTACGGACACTTATAAATGCTGCCAGATTTCACGTGACAAAATTTGTGCTGCGAAAAAGCACAGTTTTCGGGCAGATTTCAGGGCAACAACTTACACTTCACATGTTCGTCATATATTTGTTATCATGGGCTCCAAACCGCACTATTGGACCTCATACTACTCCCCCCCCTTGCACTAAGGGGAATCTCAGTTAACATCACATACAGAAAAAAAGTATCTGCCTTCTTTCTGTGGCATCCCCCAACAGCGTTGGAGTTACCTTTAATCTTTCCTTTCACTGCTGGTTTCCAGGCATGCGGTATTAATTCGAATTATTGTATTCCAGCAACACCTCCCACCGCATTCTTCCGGGCTTTCAGTGGCCATGGCATCCTGCAGTCTCCACTAAAAGACAAGCTATCACAACAAAATGCAGAAAAACAGATTAGCATTTTGCAAATAAAAAGCATGGCTTTTAATCTTATTAAGATCAAGGCTCTCTCTCCCCATCTCTGCCTTCATTCCACCTCTCCTTAAGAGACACGCCATCTCGATTTGCATAAGTGCTGAAATCAGCATTCGCTTTGAAATAAGTTGTTACTACTTAGAAATGGACTGATTTCCTGGCCCTTCGAGAATGGTATTCCGTCCTACTCTGCGAGTGCCAAGGTTAAGGGCATATCTAAATGCCCAAGAGCAAAATGGATTCCCTAAGGTCAGAACGCATGTGTAATGTGGCACCCCCACTTCGAGGAGATACTGCTTGGATGACAAAAAAAAATGCATGTTTCTCTTCCCTACACTCATACACACAACCACGCGCACTCACCTTCTCCCCACACACCGTGCAATGTATATATTGCGATTGCTGTGACTGTTAATCTATCTATCTATCTATCTATCTATCTATCTATCTATCTATCTATCTATCTATCTATCTATCTATCTATCTATCTATCTATCTATCTATCTACACACACTTGTATATGTAGGTTTCCAGAGTGTAATCTGCTATTTATTACTATTGTTGAGTGGGAGGGGGGGAATTGAGGCACGCCTCACCACTGAAATTCACTGAAAAAACACAGTTAAAAATTGAGTTATGGTTCTGGTTCAAAAACGACAAACCATGAAATTGACCAGTTATGGTTTATGAAGCACACACACGCAAAGAGACAAATAGAGCGCGCAAGACAAACAGAGACGGGGAGCATGCATAAAGAGTATTTGTGCAATATGGTCCAATATTCCAATATTGCCATCGAGGGTTTCGCCTGACATCATAAACCACAAGGCTAAAGGCTGGTGGTTTGTAAATGTCACCAGAACCCAGGGAAGGCAAGTTAGGACCATACTGCATATTACCCTTCACATATTTTTTTATATTACACGTTTATTTTAGCGTCGTTAGCTTGAAAAAGCAGTTTTTTTCAAAGTGCAGCAAACCATGGCCACTTATTGAAATTTAAATATTTAGGTTTAATTTTCAGGTGGCAGTAGATTTAAGTAATTCGGTGGCTAGAGACTTTATTACATAATTATGGCAGATTTCATAAGAAATGTTTCTAGCTCAAATGGAAGAAAATTATGCTGTAGAAGAATGTGCAACAGAATGTGCTTTCTTTGCTTCATAATTTAGGTAACCTTGCAGCATAATTTAGATAACATTTCACCATAATCCTAGCGGCCCTGGGAATAGTCATGCTCTTGGAGTGCGCTGGGGCTGCCATTATGATGACGAAACCCACATTTCACATGAAACTGTGAAATGTTTCACATATTTTACGATTCCCTGTGAAATGTGGATTTTTATATCTCTGTATGTATGTATGTATGTCAGTGCCACTCCATGTTCACAGAATTCTGCGTTTGTCTGCAAGTAGCATACAGCACCGGCACTTCAACAATTGTGTTCAAATTTCAGTTTACTTACTATGCATCTTATGGCAACAAAAGACGATTCAATTCAGCTGTGAAAGCCTTGCTCACGATAGTCACCATTACGGCACAATAACCAATGAAAGCATTTTCTTAAAATTCGTATGACCCGTCCAGCCAGAAACAAGCTTTTACCAGAATCTGTAGAAGAGGCGACCATTTTGTAGTGGTCTGCTCATTATTCGAGAGATATGTTATACAAGTGTGACTGAACTTCTGAGATCCATAGATCTCTTATGACCATTCAAAAATGCTGTTAAAGACGATACAGTGGTATCTGGAGGAAAATATCCTTCTCTTTGATGGCATTTTATAACAACAAATCAAGGGGGCTGCTTTGCTTCCAGCCTCCAGCTATGCAAACTGGCATATGGGCTAGTGGGAGGAGCAGGTTCCATGGCGAAGAACTGGAGGCGCAAAACAAGAAGAGGCGCAAAGTGAAGACAAACGCAAAAGAATGCCTTATGGGATAAAAATGAAGCAGTTTCTAAAAAATGGGTAAGAACAATGTTTTAACTGTACTCAATTAATCGGATCATATGTTGACACCTGTGGAACAATCTGTACTTGTATTGGGTTTATCCTTCTGTCCCACAGGGCATTATAATTATGGTGATGTTCGAATAGACCTCTTTCACTTCATTAGAACGTTGAAGTTGGGGGGCGTGGCCAAGCCCAATGGCCGCCAGGATGTAGCTGCCGAAGCTCCCATCCTGGCTCGGGCATATCCTACATTATCCTCACTCACTGCCTCACAAGAAGTGGTTGTGCGGTTTGCAGATGCTTTGGGGGCCCTGGTGGAGATGTCTTGTGGTGGCAATGCTGTAGGAGGTCTGTCATACCGCTGTACGAAGCTGCCAGCTGGGCACGACCTCCTGCGGCATATTGCGCCACTGCCCAGAGTGTTGGGGCATGACCGAGTGAGGCCGATGGCCGACTGAGCTCCTGCTTGACAAAGCCTAGTTGATCCTGCAGGACACAGCCAGGTGCCTCGGGGAGTACCCAAGGACTTGCACTACCACAATGCTGGGGCAAGCAGGTGACACAGCATGTGGCACTAGAGGAAAGGCTCGCGTTATGTGGCAGTAAGCTGCACATTCCCCCTGGGGACAGTTCGGAGCAGCTGAGTGTGCAGGTGGCCTAAGGAGCGGGCCTGGGGTGGTCTGGTGATCGCTCCACCCGCCCCTATGGTTCTCTGCTCTGGTCTCCTTGTTTTTTGGGGCGACTGGCCTTCTCCCCCTGCTATGAGAGCCTTAAGGGGGGCAGTAGTAGACACCTTCGAGGGGCCCTCCAAGTGCTGCAGTGGGACTGCTGTCTTGCGGCTCCATAATTGGCTGGCAGGGACCAACTGCCAGTGCCACCCCTAAAGCGGTAGAGGGTGCAGCTGAGAGGCATGCATGATCCCTGGGAGACTTACTGTTGAGGCTGGTGATACCTGCAGAGCAGTCACTGCAGAGTACATGCTTGTCGCCAGTAGGCGTCTGCGCTCTCTTCGCTGCTTGACCTACTTGACTACTGAGTGCCCGACCCCATGTTGTGACCTGCGGCGTCGGCGGGGGTTTGTGCCGGCGTCCTGGCTGTGACGGGTCTGGGCCCCCATGCGCCCTCCAGCCCCGAAGAGAATGGCGTCCTCCTGAAGGAGGTTTGGGGACCATTTTGGAGACCTCCTGAGGCTGCAGCCTGTCACCGAGGGGAGTCTGATTTTGCTGCAGTGCCTTGAGAGACAACTTGGTGGATTGCATGCCTCGTTTGTGTCTGTGGGATAGCTTCTCTGTCCTCCATTCCCGAGGCCCTCTCTTTGTGCCTGGTGGGAGAGCCTGGACTTTGAGGGACTGTCACTGCCTCCCCTTCATTTTGCATCTCTACCGGAGCACCTGCCGCTGATGCTGAGGTCGAAGCTGGCCGATGACTGGCTCTACCTCTTGCCCTCCCTGGGTATCACTGGTGAGGCTGGCTGTTTGATGACAGCGTGGGCCCAGTGGGTGCTTTCACTGGGGGATTCTGCTTGTTGAAGGGACTTGAGTGTTGCGGGAGCCGCCCCTGCCATAGGCTGGTGAGTCTAGTGGTCGGACGTGGGGAGCTGCCCCTCCACCACTGTAGAGTTGTGTGACTCTGGTGCTTGTGCTAGTGCTTGGGCGTCCTGCCTGCCAGTGGACACTTGTGCAAGGTTTGCGGTCGAGCAGCTGGGATTGCGGAGTGTTGCACTTCGGCTTGCCCCACTTTGTTTCTTGGGGTGCATCACCATCATGGGGAAGGACAGACTGCAGCAGGGGTTGCAGTAGACCAAGATTGAGCAATTCATGGCCCCCGGCAAGAGTGTGCAGGGAGATCCTCTCTGTGAGGGCCAGGCAGGGGACCGGGGGAGCCTCAGGAACCCATTGGCGCACAGATCCTGGCTGCTAAAGAGGCGTCCAGCATGGCGGTGAAGGACAAATAGATGCCGTCTCTCTGGACATTGGCCTCTTGAGAGTGGACCTGCATAACGTGGTTGAACGGTCACTGGCCATGGAACAGACTGTGACTAAACTACAGAAAGAGGTCTCCACCTTGAAGACTGCTCTGACTGATCTCTCAGCCAAGACAGCTGTGCTGGAGCGCAGAGCCAAGGATGCAGAGGGTCGTGTTAGGCGATGTAATCTTCTCTTTGTTGGTTTTCCGAAGGGGGCAGAGGGATAGTCGCCCAGACTCTTTCTTGAGTGCTGGATCAGGGAGACTTTCCCGCGTGCCACTTTGTCTCCTCTGTTTGTGGTTAAACTTGGTCATCATGCCCTCGCTCCGAAGCCACCAGTGGGGGCCCCTCCGCGCACAGTCATTGTGAAAATACTCTACTATAGGGACAGATATGCAGTCCTACAGGCTATCTGGCAGGCTGGGGATCCCACCTTTGGAAACCACGTGATCCGTATTTTTCCAAACTACACCTGGAATGTACAGCAGATGCAGATGTCATTTGGGGGGGTGAAACAAAAACTGAAGGCTTTGGGGCTGCGCTATATGCTTCTCTACCCGGCCTAGTTGAAGGTACTCCACGCTGACCGTACACTTTTCTTCAACACTCTGGAGGCTGTGTGGGACTGGTTGGAGGTGCGCAGAGATGGTCGGATCCCAGTCCCGGCCTCTCATGCCTCTGGAGACTGGACTTCGGATGCCTACTGATCGAGACCGGCGAGGAGGCACAGGCAACATGGTGACGGTGCCTCCCAGTCTTCCACATGTGTGGTGATCTGCCGTGATGGTACGCTGTACCTTGAATGCCAAAGATCGGAGCATGAGGAGGCAAGGGCACCCATGGAGGCGGTGACTGTAGTGGAGGAGACCCCGGCCACAGGGGAATCCTGATGCTTCTGGACCAAGTGCAAACTGTTGTGGGAGACTACCGCGGGGATGGCGGCTGAGCTGGCCCTGTTCATGCAGCGGTGGAACTGCGGGTCCAGAATGGGCTCCCAGACATGCAGCCTATCTTTTCTGAACTGAACACTGTGTAAGAACTATGTTGGCATTTGAGTGCGAAGGTGGATGCTGAATATACGGGCAGGGCCACCCCCCTCACTGTGGTCTTGATAGCTGATGTTTGGAGAGTCTGTATTTTGAATGTTGTGTTACAAGTTGTGCGATTGTGGTATCACGATTCTGTGTGTGGGTGAGCGTAATGTGTGTGTTTACAACCGGGTGTGGTGGTGTGTCGCTTGGGAGCTGCTACGGCCATGGCTGGCACCGGGCGCACAACCCCTAAATACATTTAGCTTTGTGTGTTGCGAGTGGGGTTTAGTGTGATAGCTGCGGTTATGGGTCTTTGGTTTGGGGGGAGTTTTTCTAAATTTCCTGTTTTTTAGGGTTTGTCATTGTCTATGTAACAAATCGTTAATGGGGTGTGTTTAAGGGGGCTTGTAATGTTTGGAGAGGCACTGTGTTTACCCAGTGGGTGGGTGGTACTATTTTGTTTCAGACAGGATCCAACGTAGAGGCAGCGGGGTTGAACGTTTGTGATGGCTTAGGGGGTTGGAGTGGTGTTGGGGGAGGCAGGATGATGGCACACTTTAAGTTAGTCCAAATACAAACTGCTGCGCCGCGCGCTCAGCCTCAAGCCGCACAGCCACATGAATGTACATCATCACGTTGCATAACGTAATTCAACTTAACCATAGTAATCCAGTGTGATCTGTAACTTTTTCCAATCCATCTTTATTCAACATTAATCTTGAAATTTTGCTCAGGAGGCCAAGTGGTTCCAAACTTAAAGTACAGTTACAATGCCAATCCAGGCCTTTTATAACGACTCGTTTCTGTCCACTTTGTCATCTTAGGTCACCATGCATGTATTCACCCTCACCCAATGCATTTCGGGCCTCTTGCCCTTCGTCAGGGTAGTTGCGATGTAAAAAAAAGGCCATCTGTAATTTTAAATACTTTCACATTTTTAACAATATATAAATCTATATTTGTAAATTCTCTCAAAACAATATAAATCATATACGTGTATGCAATAATCACCCCATAAAAGACCTCCTGCAAACCGTGACTTATGTGCCCCATTACTCTAAACACAAAAACCTTTTCAAAACATATACAGAACGTGTTCAATATGCTTAAATAAACAGCGAAAAAAAACAGTGAAAGCAACCAGGTCTACCGCGCCAAGCTCCCCTTCCGACCCCTGCTCGTAGAACCCACAAACAAATCCAAAATTCAACTCACGGTCAAACCAAATAATCCCATACCTTACAGCTCTAGACACCATGCCCAACAGCGTCACTCCTTTGACTTTAAAAACGAAAATGTGCTCCTAAAAAAAAAAAAAAAATTCACATTTAACCTCTCCGTGTATCCCAGGTGCTCCCAATCCCTTCAAAAAACATCAGGTGACACTAAACATGTGACTTCCAACCCAATCCTGCAATGAACATGAAAGAAATCCTGTGACAAAACCCCGGTACACCTACCCTACGCGCAAAAATACCATGAAAATATGCAGACAAAATTACAAGAAAACCTCCACTTATCCAATAACTTAATAATACGTGCTGTAGCATAAAAAAACAATATAAAAGAATTAACATTCAAATCATTTCTATAAAGAATCACTTCAAATATGCCAGAGTTCGAAATGAATTTAAAAAAACAGTAATGACTCCATTTGATGTTGTCCATGCCACTTATGATACCCAAGTGGCCTCCAATGATGTTTGAAGTTGTAGTCTATTGAAGCTTTAATTTGGGGTGCAGTCTATTACGGGACAGTAAAGTATTATATCAAAGACAATGTTAGAATGCACACCCTTCCTTTTCTGTTTTATTCGTGTTTCAGTTTAATCATCCATTTTTTGGAAAATGCTCAAGGGCAAAAATCTTGGCGTGCAGGCTCAACTTATGCTCCATCCCAAGCACGGATACAAAACATCCAAATACAAACTGCTGCGCCGTCGCGCTCAGCCTCAAGCCGCACAGCCACATGAATGTACATCATCACGTTGCATAACGTAATTCAACTAACCATAGTAATCCAGTGTGATCTGTAACTTTTTCCAATCCATCTTTATTCAACATTAATCTTGAAATTTTGCTCAGGAGGCCAAGTGGTTCCAAACTTAAAGTACAGTTACAATGCCAATCCAGGCCTTTTATAACGACTCGTTTCTGTCCACTTTGTCATCTTAGGTCACCATGCATGTATTCACCCTCACCCAATGCATTTCGGGCCTCTTGCCCTTCGTCAGGGGTAGCTGCGATGTAAAAAAAAAGGCCATCTGTAATTTTAAATACTTTCACATTTTTAACAATATATAAATCTATATTTGTAAATTCTCTCAAAACAATATAAATCATATACGTGTATGCAATAATCACCCCATAAAAGACCTCCTGCAAACCGTGACTTATGTGCCCCATTACTCTAAACACAAAAACCTTTTCAAAACATATACAGAACGTGTTCAATATGCTTAAATAAACAGCGAAAAAAAACAGTGAAAGCAACCAGGTCTACCGCGCCAAGCTCCCCTTCCGACCCCTGCTCGTAGAACCCACAAACAAATCCAAAATTCAACTCACGGTCAAACCAAATAATCCCATACCTTACAGCTCTAGACACCATGCCCAACAGCGTCACTCCTTTGACTTTAAAAACGAAAATGTGCTCCAAAAAAAAAACCAATTCACATTTAACCTCTCCGTGTATCCCAGGTGCTCCCAATCCCTTCAAAAAACATCAGGTGACACTAAACATGTGACTTCCAACCCAATCCTGCAATGAACATGAAAGAAATCCTGTGACAAAACCCCCGGTACACCTACCCTACGCGCAAAAATACCATGAAAATATGCAGACAAAATTACAAGAAAACCTCCACTTATCCAATAACTTAATAATACGTGCTGTAGCATAAAAAAACAATATAAAAGAATTAACATTCAAATCATTTCTATAAAGAATCACTTCAAATATGCCAGAGTTCGAAATGAATTTAAAAAACAGTAATGACTCCATTTGATGTTGTCCATGCCACTTATGATACCCAAGTGGCCTCCAATGATGTTTGAAGTTGTAGTCTATTGAAGCTTTAATTTGGGGTGCAGTCTATTACGGGTCTTTTATGGGGTGATTATTGCATACACGTATATGATTTATATTGTTTTGAGAGAATTTACAAATATTCTTGTAATTTTGTCTGCATATTTTCATGGTATTTTTTGCGCGTAGGGTAGGTGTACCGGGGTTTTGTCACAGGATTTCTTTCATGTTCATTGCAGGATTGGGTTGGAAGTCACATGTTTAGTGTCACCTGATGTTTTTTGAAGGGATTGGGAGCACCTGGGATACACGGAGAGGTTAAATGTGAATTGTTTTTTTGGAGCACATTTTCGTTTTTAAAGTCAAAGGAGTGACGCTGTTGGGCATGGTGTCTAGAGCTGTAAGGTATGGGATTATTTGGTTTGACCGTGAGTTGAATTTTGGATTTGTTTGTGGGTTCTACGAGCAGGGGTCGGAAGGGGAGCTTGGCGCGGTAGACCTGGTTGCTTTCACTGTTTTTTTCGCTGTTTATTTAAGCATATTGAACACGTTCTGTATATGTTTTGAAAAGGTTTTTGTGTTTAGAGTAATGGGGCACATAAGTCACGGTTTGCAGGAGGTCTTTTATGGGGTGATTATTGCATACACGTATATGATTTATATTGTTTTGAGAGAATTTACAAATATAGATTTATATATTGTTAAAAATGTGAAAGTATTTAAAATTACAGATGGCCTTTTTTTACATCGCAGCTACTCCTGACGAAGGGCAAGAGGCCCGAAATGCATTGGGTGAGGGTGAATACATGCATGGTGACCTAAGATGACAAAGTGGACAGAAACGAGTCGTTATAAAAGGCCTGGATTGGCATTGTAACTGTACTTTAAGTTTGGAACCACTTGGCCTCCTGAGCAAAATTTCAAGATTAATGTTGAATAAAGATGGATTGGAAAAAGTTACAGATCACACTGGATTACTATGGTTAAGTTGAATTACGTTATGCAACGTGATGATGTACATTCATGTGGCTGTGCGGCTTGAAGCTGAGCAGCGACGGCGCAGCAGTTTGTATCTGGATGTTTTGTATCCGTGCTTGGGATGGAGCATAAGTTGAGCCTGCACGCCAAGATTTTTGCCCTTGAGCATTTTCAAAAAAATGGATGATTAAACTGAAACACGAATAAAACAGAAAAGGAAGGGTGTGCATTCTAACATTGTCTTTGACACTTTAAGTTAGTAACATGGAATGTTCGCGGGCTAAATTCATTTGTTATAAAGGTATAGAGTGCAGACGTATCATCGCAGACAATGTGTGCATATTGCACTGTTGCAGGAGACACATTTAATGCAGAGTGAGGTGCACAAGGTACATAAAAAATGGAGGTGACAGCTGTACTCTGCCACTTATTCCAACTATGCCCATGAGGTTGTGAGTTAGGTGGCCCCCACTGGTTCCCTTCCTGGTTCGTGGCTTTAAGGCAGACATTGAAGGGAGGTACCTTTTGTTGCATGGCCTCCTGAATGGAGTGGAAGTGTCTGGTAAACATCTATGCGCCAAATGTTGATGATGGTGGTTTCTATACGGAGT
Organism: Calotriton arnoldi; assembly: GCA_963921515.1. NCBI lineage: Eukaryota > Metazoa > Chordata > Amphibia > Caudata > Salamandridae > Calotriton > Calotriton arnoldi. Next base: position 4,209 of record CAWUFW010002084.1, on the reverse strand, counting down.
TGGAAAGGGAATTGCTCCCATATATCGCAACTCCTTTGTTGTGGACAGGGGATTTCAACTGGGTGCTAGATGGGCCGTAGGACCGGCACCCGCAGAGGCCATGTACTAAACCACACATGTCGGATGCCCTGCGCGCGGTGATGGAGAGCTTGCAATGCATAGAGGTCTGGCGTGCAACCCACCCCGGGATGTGCTATGTGCCAGCGCATGAGACATATAGTTGTCTCTACAGGTTTTTGGTGTCAGGTGACGTGGCGGCCGCCACATTGCAGGTCCATATACTGAGGTGCCCACCGGTTACTTCGAATCTGTTAGAAATTGGGTTTCTGGTTGGCAGATGTATGCACCCTGTCCAAGCAATAAGCACAATCCTAGTCACAGTAAGTGTAGTACACACTAAACGTTTACCTGTGCTCACCCTCTGGTAGCTTGGCAAAGAGCAGTCAGGCTCAACTAAAGAGGCAATGTATAAAGTATTTGTGCACAAACACACAGTAACACAGTGAAAACACCACAAAAGTACTCCACACCAGTTTAGAAAAATTGCCAATATTTATCTGTGTAAAACAAGACAAAAACGACAAACATCCAACATACACAAATCAAGATATGAAGTTTGCAAGATTAAATCAAAATGCAGTGCTTAGAAATCAATAGCTCAAACTGGGGCTATCTGGTCGCGCTTGACCGGGGCAAATCCAAAAGTTCAGTCCCACCGCAATGGAGCACGGACCAGATACAGGAGTCACGCAGTCCCACTGACAGTACCTTGGATGCGTCAATGCTCGTGGACGATGCGCTGAAAAAAGGAGGGGATGAGTCGCTGTCGAAGGAGATGCGTTGGTTCCAAAGTCAAGCAACGTAGTTGATGCGTCGATGTCAAGTGCACCATGCGTCGGTTCAGAGGTTTTGATGCCTAACCACTGAGCTGTAGTCGATGTATTGGCGTGAAGCCGTGCAGGGCCATGAATGTGTCAGAAGGGCGGACAATGCGATGCGGTGTCCGAGACTCAGGCAGCACAAGTGATTCGGAGACCCTGCGTCGGCAAAGTCGGGGCTGCATTGTAAGTTGAGATCGGTGCGTCATGCACTCGGCGAGCAGTGTCCACGGCTTCGGTGCAGGCAGTGGTGATGCAGCGATTTCGCAGGGAATGTGCCAGTTCTGAATGACACTTAGTTGTCGATACGTTGATTTCTTGGGTTGTGGCACCAAACACTAATTTCCAAAGACCCAGGACTGGATTTGGCACCACTTGGCAGAGCAGAACTCACAGTAGAGGAGCCCAGGTGCTGGTAGCACGATAGAGGTGAAGTCTTTGATATCCCTGAGAGTTCAGAACAGGAGGCAAGCCCAACAAGCCCTTTGAAAACCGTTAGAAATGCGTGATGTAGAGAGTCAAACCCTCTCACTCCCAGGCAAGAAGCAGCAGGCCAACACAGCAAAGCAACCAGAAAAATGTGGCAGTATCTCCTGACAGCACAACAGCTCTTCTTCCTGGTAGAATGTCCTCAGTTCCAGAAGTGTTCTGCGTATATGGTGTCAGAGGTCCAGTACTTATACCCATTTTAGCCTTTGAAGTAAGGAGACTTCAAAGAAAGGTCTTTGCAGTGCACAAAACCCTGCCCTTCCTTGCCCTGGCTCAAGACACACTACAGGGGAGTATGCAACTCTTTGTGTGGGGACAGCCCTATTCAGGTGCAAGTGTCAGCTTCTCCCTTTCACTCTAGCTCAGGAAGACCCATCAGCCTGGTGATGGGCTATCAGGATATGCATGGCACACCTCAACTCCCTTTGTCGGTGACAGTCTAGAGAGAATGTACAAATCCCAGCTGTCATCCAACCCAGACGTGTATTCCAGGTACAGGCAGAGGCACAGAATGGTTAAAGTAAGAAAATGCCAAATTTCTAAAAGTTGCATTTTCATTCCTGCAATATAAAAACCAACTTCACTAAAAGATATGTTTTCAAATTGTGAGTTCAGAGACACCAAACTTACTCTTCCTATCTTCTCCCAATTAGAAGTTACACTTGTAAAGTGTTACAAGGTAGCACCAATACTAACATATGGGAGAGATAGGCCTTGCTGTAGTGAAAAACGATTTAGCAGTTTTTCACTACCAGGGCATGTAAAACTCGAAAGTACAAGTCCTACCTTTTAAATACACTGCACCCTGCCCATGGGGCTACCTAGGGCCTACCTTATGGGTGACTTATATGTAATAAAAGGGAAGGTTTGGGCCTGGCAAGTAGATGAGCTTGCCAGGTCGAAATGGCAGTTTAAAACTGCACACACAGGCTCTGCAGTGGCACTGAGACATGTTTTAAAGGGCTACTCATGTGGGTGGCACAATCAGTGCTGCAGGCCCACTTGTAGCATTTGATTTACAGGCCCTCGGCACATGCAGTGCACTGTACTAGAGACTTATCAGTAAATCAAATATGCTTATTATGGAGAAACCAAATGCCATTACATTTTAGACACAGAACACATGCATGTTAGCACTGGCCAGCAGTGAAAAAGTGCACAGAGTGATATATCCAGCAAAAACAAAGTTCAGCACAGAGTCAAAACAGGAGGTCAGAAGGCAAAAAGTCAGGGGAAACCACGCCAAAAGATGCCAGGTCTAAGAGACATCAATTGGTTGTCCACAGCGCAAAGGGGGCTGGAATGGGGCATAAAGCTAGTAATGCGTGGGGAGTGCATGTCCCAAGTAAAAAAGAACAAACTGCAGGTGAGGGTTTGCATGTTGTTCACCAGATATAGACTGGGGTTGTGTGGTTGTACGTCATGCCAGATGTGGCTACTGTACTTGGCCCTTAGCCCTCAAATGTGGATATTTCTTCTGATGTGTTATGTTGATTAAACACAGTAGTAGACTTTGATGCTGTATCCTTTGTAACACCGACATATGTACTGTACTGTTCTGATGTGTGCTTTTCCACTGCTAATAAAAACAAGTAAAAAAAAAAGAAAGTTGAAGTTAAGAAAACATTGTAAATTGAACGGTCACATGATACTCTTACTAGCATATGTGAGTCAACATCGAAAGTGGATCATGAGTCATACATTGGGGACATTGATACTCTTATCCATCTATGTGAATTAGAAGGCACTGTAATGGAAGGGGGAGATTGAATAATGGCATTGAATGAACTGGGCATACAAACTGATACAGTGAATGTGAGCCCTTTTAAACCAAAATCTAACTTCCTTCCTAACATGGGACATGATAACATTGAGGTTTTACAGGATATGGCTACAAGGGATTTGGTGAAAGTTAGATCAAAGGAACACATTTGGGAGAAAGACAATCTGCCAAGAATTCAGAGACAGGCCCTGAAATCATTCAGAATTGACCCTAATATAGTGATTAAGCCCTATGACAAGGGTGGGAACGTGATTATTTGGGACATAAAAAATAGAAAAGGCAGAAGCCTTGAAACAGTTAACTACAAATGGCTGTTATGAACCTGTTCCTTCAAGTATACACAGAGAAACAAAGAAAATTGTTCATGATATGTTGTTGAATTGGAGAGATTCAGGCCTGCTTAGTTTTGAGGAATACAGATTTCTGAGGGTGGATTATCCAGTTACTCCATGCCTATATTTGTTACCCAAAATTCATAAAAACATACAAGATGCTCCAGGGTACCCGACTGTCTCTTCGAATTCTAGCCTTCTGGAGAATACTACTATTTACCTTGATCATTTTTTGATCTCCCATAGTTAGAGGTTTGCCATCTTATTGCAAGGACACTACTGATTTCTTATGCAGGATCTATGACGTTCATTGGGAAAGTAGCTACCTCATGATTACAATTGATGTCACTTCACTTTACACTTGCATTGATCATCAATTAGGCAAGGAAAATGCAGACATTTGTTGAAATCACAATCAGTGAATTTTTTGGAGCACACTGAGATGCTGCTGAGCATGATTAATTTTTGCCTAACAACAATTTGTTTTTATTTGAGGGACAACTTTATAGACAACTATCTGGAACAGGTATGGGCACCTGTTTCGCCTCCAGTTATGCTAAAAATTTTTAGGCTGGTGGGAGGAGCACGTGGTCAACAAGCATTTTGAACACTGGCACCAAAAGATACCTCTATGGATCTGTTATACTGATGATCTCTTCATCCTCTGGGATGGAAGTGAAGTTTTTTTAAAACATTTTTTTTAATTTATTGAGGGTCTAAACCATCC